>JAUMIR010000005.1:52945000-54195000 GCA_030847615.1 Gambelia wislizenii
TTCCATTTCCTATACATGTTCTGTTTAAAACGTAGCTCCGTTGAAAGTCATCCATCCTGGTTTCTTGAGACACCTCCCATTTTTCTACCTCAATGGTACTGTTTGAAATTGTGCCTTCAGTATCTCCCTTTTGAGAAAGTCCCATCTGTCTTGAGGTCTCTTCTCTTGTAGTATTCCTGACCATGGGATCACCACCAGTATTTCCCTGAGTTTATTGAAATCAGCTCTCCTAAAGTCAAGAATGTGTGTCTGACTGTGCCTGGCTTCTCCTTTCCGTCGTATAACAAACTCCAGGAGAACATGATCACTCTCACCTAAGGATCCCACCACTTGCACCCCATTAACCAGGTCATCCCTGTTGGTTAGGATCAGATCTAAAATAGCTGACCCCCTTGTTGCCTCTTCCATCTTTTGGACCATGAAATTGTCTTCCAGGCAAGTCAGGAATTTGCTAGACCTTGAAGTTTTGGTTGAGTTAGATTGCCAGCAAATATCAGGATAGTTGAAGTCACCCATCACTACTACATCTCTCCTTTCTGCGTGTGTGGTCATCTGCTCTAGAAAGGCATCATCCAATTCTTCCATCTGACTTGGGGGTCTGTAGTAGAGTGCCATAATAACATCCCTGTTGTTTCTCTCCCCTTTAATTTTTATCCAGATGCTCTCCACCTGGCTTCCAGTACTGATGTCATGGATCTCTTCACTGGTATAATATCCCTAGTAATAATGTTACTAATTGTATTCATTATTATACATTGCATAATGTAAATATTTTTTTAAAAAAAGCTAAAATGATGTCAGAATATGTTGCCTCACAACACACAGCACAATACAGCCCATATAGGAACAACAGAGAATGTTTTCTATTCAGGGGAATACATTGAATACATTATGAAAATATGCTGTGAAAAGTAAAATTGATTATTACAGATCTGTAACTAGCTTCTTCTACATAAAAGAAATGTTTGGGGAAAACATGTCACTTTCACATATTATTTGATACATTCTCCTGGCTGGATAAGATGTTAAAATGTTTCCAGTCCCAAAAATGTTTTGTTCTCATTTAGATATCTTTATATTTCCCTGCTACATATTTAAGATCTTGTACTATAAACTCTATACAACAATAAATACATTTGTCTTTTTAGCCATTCCAAAATAAAATGTTATGTATAGATCACATGTGAATGGTTTAGCTTTTTCTCATCAAAACTGCTTGATTCATATGATTCAGATCATCAACATTATATTTCTATTGCACAAAAACTTTTTATGCACCACTTTTTAAAATATTTTTTGTGGCTACGTCCATATTAATTTTTGTGGTCATATCCATGCCAGTATCATTCCCTCCCTTACAGGGTAGGGTACATGTAGCCTTCCTTAAGTCTTTGGACTGCAACTCCTATAAGCCAGAACCAACATATGTAATAGTGAAAGATAGTGGTAGTTACAGTTCAACAAGATATGGAGGAAAGGGTCATGTTTTCCGAACCCCTGCTTGACTATCAGTGTTTTAGAATTGATGTGAATCATATGTAACCAAAATGGTGTCAGCAATGCACAAGAGGGAGGTACCAGAAGGATCAGTGGAACCTCAACATTTATACATTTTCTTAAAGTAAAGTTAAGGAAGCAAAAAGACAAAATAACAGGGCCAAGTGGATTTATATATGTTCAGTAGCAACACAATGTTTAGTGTCATTTAGAAAAGAAACATGAAAAAAGAATACTCTGATTACAAAGAATGGCTGGCTAGAAACTTGAACAGGCACACACCTCTGAGGAGGGCATTGCAACATTTTGTTGTTTGTCATACATATGTATTCTGATATGCAATAAACACATCAGGAAATGAAAAGAGAGAGTGCTTTCTCAGTGATTTTTTCCCCCCTCCAGGAATGAGAAATATTCTGGTTTGGCTATGTTTCATCACAGTATAATGTTACCAATGAATAACTGTTTCTTTACAAGTCTCAAACCTACTCTTCTGTGGTATGAGAAACATGAATTCCAAAGCACGAATGGCCAGGTGAAGGGGAATTTATTTGTCATCTGAAAGAAACATTTTTCCTATCTATGCTAGGCTTCTGTTGGGCAGGTAGAGTTAGTCCAGAAACTAGACCATTTATCTTAATACTTAGTACATAACATTAGTTTAGGAACCAAACTGCTCCATAAAGCATTTGTGAGGGAGTAAATAAGATGAGGCCCAATCTTTTCCAGGGGAAAAAAGAATTTTATTTATAAAGAAAACAGAAGGCAATGTATAGGATGTGAGAGGGAATAAAGTGGAAAACTGGAGATTTTCTTACCTTATGCATTCTTTGCAGTAGGAGGAGCAAGTCAAAGAAGACCTGAATTCTACTGCTAGTCCCAACTAGAGTAGATTTATTGCATCAATGGAACTTACATAAGTGTTGACTCAAAATTCAACAATTGGATGGACATTGACTCATTTTTTTTAAAAAAAATTGGGTCTAACGTATTTGGGAATACCAATAAGATTCAGGCCAAGGTTTCAGAGTGAACAAAAACTAGACAGGGATATCAAATATTCCGTGGATATGAGAATGCTTTACCAGGCAAAGATCACTGGATAAAAAGGGTATAGATATGGGCAGGCAAAGTGGGGATTTCCACCAAAACCAACAATAAAAAGTGGGTGGCAACTGAAAGGAAATTTTTCAAGAAGCCCATCCTTCTTGATAATGGGATATGCTTGCTCCTCTCTCTCTCTCTGGTTTCCCTACTTAATAGAAAATCATCAAAGCAGCCAGCCAGTAATAATGTGATAGTCTGGCCCTTCTTCCTCTAGGAAGGGAAGGCTCCCAGCCTATTTGTACAATCTGAAAACAGACTCTCAAGGGTTCCTCTAGTCTAGAAATCCCTTTCTGAGGTAGAGCCGCCATCACCCACTGCTCATCACTCAAAACCCAGTTCAGTGGGAAACTGGGACAATTATCTGGCTAACCAGTTAACCACTTACTCTGTTGGGGATTCCAAACCCCCCGCATTTCTCTATTCCCCCAGAGAAGAGACAAGATAGCTGACTGAAAGAAGGCACGTAAGGCAAGCTTGTAGAGAAAGAAAGTAGACTTTATTTTAGTTCCAAATGCTTAAGTTTCAGCACGGAGGGACATCTAGTCTCCTCCAGGAATTCAGCTTAAGGTTACAGAATATACATTCAGTCATACTACCAAAATTAAATCATAAAAGCTAACACTTACTAGTTAGACTTGTTTCCTAAGCTAAGATAATAGTAACTTACAAATTCTGGAGTCCATTATCATCAGTCCATTTCCCACTTGGGATGGTTAGGCCAGGCTCTCATAGCCAGCCTAGTTCAGTCTCTGTAGAAGGATTCAGAGTTCTTTTAAATGGAAGCCTCCCCTTAGACTTCAGATATCATTTAGAGCCCTTTGATGTTATCAGGTACATGAGGGAGGTCAGTTTTCCCCAACCTCCATTATCATGCTGATGTAAAACATGTGTCTCAAGCATGAGTCCCAAGGATGGGTCCCAAGCATGTGGCTCACCGGATATCTCTCTCCATCTGGCCCCAAGCCATGTGACTCAGAACAAAGGGATTCAGAAAACTTAAAAGTCTTTGTGGTCAGATTTGATTGGTTCTGCATTGCCAAATCTGAGTGGCTTCTCCAGTCAGGTGATGTGATGGCATGTTTAGGAAATGAGCGTTCCACCCTCTCTACAATACCTGTTGCTATGGAAAGCAAAGAATGAAATTGCAGTTGCTGTGACCTGTAGATTTTGTTGACGAACTCCCCATGATGGCTGGTCACTCCATCATGACAGGAAGACATATAGCTTTCACATACTCAAAAATTTCCAGAGCAGCATATGAAGGGTAGGGGCTTTCTTTTCTATTTCAAAAGAGGGTGCCAATAAGAGCTGTCATAGAATCATAGAGTTGAAAGAGACCACAAGGGCCATCCACTCCAACCCCCTTCCATGCAGGAATACACAATTAAAGCATTCCAGACAGATGGCCATCCAGTCTCTGTTTAAAAACCTCCAAAGAAGGAGACATCACGATACTCCAAGGCAGTGTATTCCACTGCCGAACAGCTCTTACTGTCAGGAGGTTCTTCCTAGTGTTTAGGTGGAATCTCTTTTCCTGTAGTTTGAACCCATTTCTCTGTGTCCTAGTCTCTGGAGCAGCAGAAAACAAGTTTACCTCATCCTCAGTATTATATCCCTTCAAATATTTAAACATGGCTATCATGTCCCCTCTCAACTTTTTCTTCTCCAGGCTAAACATGCCCAGCTCCCTAAGTTGCTCCTCATAGGGCATGCCTTCCAGACTGGCTCCTCATAGGGCATGCTTCCAGACCACCCACAATCCTGGCCACCCTCCTCTCGACATAGTCCAGCTTCTCAATATCATTCCTGAATTGTGGTGCCCAGAACTTGACAAAGTATTCCAGGTGAGGTCTGACCAAAGCAGAATAGAGTGCCACTATTACTTCCCTTGATCTAGACACTATACTCCTATTAATGTATCCTAGAATCACATTGGCTTTTTAAGCTGCTGCATCACACTGCTAATTCATGTTCACCTTGTGGTCCACTAAGATTCCTAGATCACTTTTGCATGTACTGCCATCAAGCCAGGTGTCACTCATCCTGTAACTGTGCATTTCATTCTTACTGCCCAAGTGTAGTATTCTACATTTCTCCTGTTGAAATTCATTTTGTTAGTTTTGGCCCAGCTTTCTAATCTGTTCAGGTCATTTTGGATTCTGAACTTGTCTCTGGGATATTAACTACCACTCCTAATTTTGTGTCATCTGCAAACTTGATAAGCATACCCTCTATTCCCTCATCCAAGTCATTGATAAAGATGTTGAATAGCACTGGGCCCAGGACAGAACCTTGTGCCACCCCACTAGTCACTTCTCTCCAGGATGAAAAGGAGTCATTTGGTGACTACCTTTTGGGTTCAGTCAGTCAACCAATTACAAATCCACCTAACAGTTGCATTGTCTAGCCCACAGGTTACTAACTTTTTTGCAAGAATATCATGGGGAACCTTGTCAAAAGCCTTACTGAAATCAAAATACACTACATCCACATCATTCCCTTCATCTATCAAGTTGGTAAAAAAAGGAGATAAGATTAGTCTGACATGACTTATTTTTGAGAAATCCATGTTGACTTTTAGTGATCATGGCATTCCTTTCTAACTGCTTACAGACTGTCTGTTTAATGATCTGCTCTAGAATCTTTCCTAGTATTGAAGTCAGGCTGTTTGGGTGGTAATTATTTGGGTCTTCTTTCCCTCCCTTTTTAAAGATGGGGACAACATTTGCCCTCTTCCAGTCTGCTGGGACCTCTCCTGTTCTCCAACAATTCTTAAAGATTATTTCCAGTGGTTCTGAGATTACTTCTGCCAGTTCTTTTATTACCCTTGGATGAAGTTCATCTGGCCCTGGAGATCTGAACTCATTTATACTCGCCAGGTATTCCTGAACTACCTCTTTACCAATTCTGTGCTGTATTTCCCCTACTGCATCATCTGCTCCATTTTACTCAAGCTGAGCACTGTTCCTTCTTTGAGAGAAGACTGAAGCAAAGAAGGTGTTGAATAGTTCTGCCTTTTCTCTGTCTCCTGATATGTCCTTTTGCTATGGACATAACTAAAATAAGCCCTATTTATTGTTTCTAACTTCTCTAGGAAGCCTGAGTTCCATCTGTGCTTTAGCTTTTCTGACTTTCCCCCTGCATGAGCTGGCTATTTGATTTAATTCTTCTTTGGTGATTTCTCCCTTTTTCCATTTCTTGTACATGTCCTTTTAAAGTTTTAGCTCAGTTATGAGTTCTTTCGACATCCATCCTGGTTTCTTTAGACACCTTCCATGTTTCCTCCTCATTGGAACTATTTGAAGTTGCGCCTTCAATATCTCACTTTTAAGAAACTCCCATTCCTCATTAACTCCCTTCCCTTTTAATATTCCTGACCATGGGATCACCCCCAGTAATTCGCTAAGTTTTCTGAAATCAGCTTTCTTAAAGTCTAGAATGCATATCTGACTATGGTTGGCTTCCCCTTTCCTCTGTATAACAAAATCCAGGAGAACATGGTCACTCCCCACCATAGATCCCACCACTTCCACTCCATTAACCAGGTCATCCCCATTGGTTAGGATCAGATCTAAAATAGCTGATCTCCTTGTTGCCTCTCCCACCTTCTGGATAATGAAATTGTCTGCAAGGTAAGTGAGGAATTTGTAGGACCTTAAATTCTTGGCAGAGTTTGATTTCCAACGAATATCAGGATAGTTGAAATCCCCCATTACTACTACATCTCTCCTTTCTGAATGTGCAGTCATCTGTTCCAGGAAGGCATCATCTAAGTCCTTGGTTTGGCTTGGAAGTCTGTAGTAGACCCCCACAATGACATCCCTGCTGTTTCTCTCCTTTAATTTTTACCCAGATGCTCTTAACCTGGCTCCCTGGATTATATCCTTAACATATAATGCTACTCCAATACCCTTCCTGTTCGGTCTATTTTTCTGAAATGGGTTATACCCCTCTATTAGTACATTCCAATCATGAGACTCATCCCACCAGGTTTCAGCGATGCCTATTATACCTTATTTGTTTTTCTGTGCTAAGAGTTCAAGTCCATTCTGTTTATTTCCCGTGCTCTGTGCATTAGTATAGAGACATCTAAGACCATGGGCCATTTCCCATATCTACTTTTTAAAGGTTTTATTCCTCCCATTGTTCGGTTGTTGGGTTATTTCCCTTGTTCTCTGTACAACATTTGCACTATTATCTCTAGCACATGATGAACTCCTGTCTTCAAGCGTACTGTCTCCCTCCCCCATACAACTCAGTTTACTGCCCTCCTGATCAGATGTTTCAGACTCTTAGCAAAAACATTCCTGCCAACTGCTGTGAGGTGTTTCAACCAGTGTGTGTGTCATATGATCCCTGTAGCCAGCCCCAGTCAACAGACTGGACACAGCATTTTGGACCCACTGAAATTTCTGAACAGTTTCCAAAAGCAGCCCCAGGTAGAGCACATTACAGTAGTCCAAAAGGGATGTAACCAAGGCATGTGTCTAATTAGCTGTGGCTTCCATACCTTTTTATGCACTCTATCAGATGCAGTAAATATGGTGTTATAACAACGCCTAATTATCGTGAAAGGGTGCACATACCATAAGACATCATGCTTTCATAATCATGAACGTTTCAAAACATTTCAAAATATGCTGGCAAAAGAACATTTATGGTGGGTGATTTGATAAAGTCCTATATCTAGAAATGTTTTCTGTGGAGCAAACTTGCAGGAGCTCTATGTGAGTTGAATAGCTTTTAAAGGTTGCACCAGTCATTCAGTTTTGAGAGGTATTCAACAGTTGATGAACATAGTGGTGGGAGCAGGGTAGAACAGACCAATGTTGTCTTTTTTTTGTCCTGTTTAAATAGCCATCTGTTAGCACCCCTAATGAGCCCCTACCTCCAGAAACCCCCCAAATTGGCTTATTAATAATTTGGCTTATTAATGTGGTCTTCCACTGGGAAGAGCAGTAAAGTTTCAGGGACTTGCTGTATGGATCCCAATAGGAATGCTGTAAGCCATGCATCACCCAAAGGAAGGACTACTGCCAAATTCCAAAATATGAGGAAATATAAGGTCAAAAGGACATTGCCTCCACCACACATCCATGTGACAGACAATGATTCCATTAAGCAGGTGGAGTATTCCTTTGTTTGAAGGAATCAAGCCTCCCTTCCCTAATCACCTAACCATCAAAAGAGGCAGCCCAAGCTTTGTGAATCCAATTATCAGAACATTTAAGGCAGTTGCAAACACATTAGCATCTTCAGACACCTATTGTCAAGACCAGGAACTTTCCTGGAACTCATCATGCAATCTTTAGAGCTATTGTATCAACCCATGAAACTTCCTCACCTCAGGACATATTTTTGGTATAAATATTGGCCAAAAATCATGCCCCATTACACATAGGTTGTATTTCTGAAGACACTCTGTCCCTCTGTGTCGCCATTGTGCACAGAACCTTTGCCTGAGGACACTATGTTTCTCTGTGTGTTAGCCACTCCAGGTTCATCCATCCATACTGTTGGTTTGCTCAACGACTTTGGACTACATGACAGGTGTTGTAACATCCCAGAAATCTCCCTATCTATCCCTCTGGCAACCTCTCTTCTTCCATTCCTAGTGGTCATGTGTGAATGCTTTACTGTATGAATGTGTGTGTGCTTGGTGTTATTATTTTATGCCTTTAATACATATCATTGTTAATTTTTCATTTTGTGTTTGTGTGTGTATGTTCAGAATTAGTAGGAATATAGTTGGCATAAAGATTCCCTTCTCTGTTGCCCCCTTTGGCATTTCTAACGTCAAGTTGCTGCTAATTTCACCAACATATTAGAAACTTGATATTTTCTTGGAATATTCAAGAGCTCTTTGAGTAACACATCTCCATAGCTCCATCCATTTTCTCTCATAATAAACTTATGAGTAAACTTTCAGAGGTTAAGGCTATTTGTTTAAATTCTTCATGCTCTGTGTGTGTGTGTGTGTGTGTGTGTGTGTGTGATAGATATCTATGGAATTCTTTAAGATAAAAAGCCCAGACAAGCCAATGCATTTTGTCTGCCACTGGAAAAACAAGCATTCACAAAATCGGCCTATCTTTATGATATTTTTTTTTCCTTCTGGCCAATTAGAAACTTTGCTTGAAGATATTTCCTGTCTCCAGAGCAAAGATAGGGATATTAGCTGCCTGGAGCTTATTCCATATTCAACTGATGAGATTTTTCAGAGAAGATCAATTCTTTGCTAGCTGCATTTTTCAGTTATTACCATAGCAGTGAAACTGGAGTAATGAGACCTTGTGTGCAAGCAACTCAAGATGAAGCAAAACATGCCATCCTCTCTTCCTTTCCTTTAAGACTCTGTACTTATAAGGGGATCCCCTTTAAAAAACTAAAAAAACAAAACAAACAAACAAACAAACACAACTAACTCCTTTTACTATTTCATATAAAATACTGATAAAACCCAGGAAGTAAAACCCAGGAATTTATTCTTAGAAGTTCAAAATCCAAGAGCATTAGTGATAATCTCTCCTCTCTGGCTTTTCTTCGCAAATGAAGATTCAGGAAGGAATCATCCCGCGCTTTCTGCAAGCGTGCTGATTACTAAAAAGGCCAATCCGAGATAAACAAGTCCGGTTGCAGAAAGCACAGCAGAAGGTCTCCTTGGGGGATGTTTCCGGCTTGTGATTCTTTCTGCGTTGTCATTTCTCTTCAAGACTAGTTCAGTGTGAGTTCTCAAATAAGGCTGCAGCATTGTGGATAGTGCATCTCCATGCCTCCCGATGTGAGGCCAGGGCGGACCATTGTTGGTGATCAATTTGGCCAAGCCTGAGGTGTTGTTTCAGGGAGTCCTTATATCGCTTTTTTGGAGCACCCCTCTTACGCTGACCCATGGCAAGTTCACTGTAGAGTACTATTTTGGGAAGGTGATGGTCCTCCACCCTAGAAATGTGCCCTGCCCAGCACAGCTGTGTTCTCAATATCATGGCCTCAATGCTGGTGATCCCTGCTTGCTCAAGGACAGCAACATTCGTCACATAGTCAGTCCCAGTGTATATTTAGGATTGTGTGTATACAGAGCTGATGAAAGTGTTCGAGGAGTCATAAGTGGTGGCGATGGGTGACCCATGTGGGCGTCAATGGAGAGGAGTGATAATACTGAGCTAAGAAAAAATGGCACTCCAGGCAACATATTAAAATGATGCCTGCAAGTTCCTGGATCTCATAGTTTAACATTGTCTCTCTTTCCTCCATTCTCTCTGGTCTCACAGCTCTGTATTTCAAAATTCTAACAAACTGGACTGCCACCTCCAGTTTAATTACCTGTGCATTATGTCTGTTGCATCTAATTCATAACATACTTTTAATCTTGTCTGTTTGCAATATCAAAATACCATACATTTTGCAGACAAAAACCAGGGCACATGTGACCAAGCAATGTCAGAGTGTGGTCAAGATGGCAAAAGTTATAAATGAAGAACACTGAAGCTAGGAGTGGTTGCAGCAGTTTGCTTTTGCCTCAGTCTACTGAGAAGGACAAGACTCCACCCGTCTTCTCCTCTCCCCGCTGCTTAATTAATGGAACACAAACTAAGGGTGCAGCTATATGATCATAAAAAAATCTGTATGGGGGGCAAAAAATACAAACAGCCTGTCGTTCGTATGCATACGAACCAGCTATACGATTTGTAACCCCCTAAACTCCGTGTGACTCCCTCTTCCCAAAGCTGGCTGGAGCAAGCAAGCCAAGCTGTGGTTTAAAATCTCCCACCACTTTTTTTTTTTAAAGGTTCCTGGTTTGCGGACAGTTGGTTTTCCGTATTTACAATATAAAATTAAAATAAATAAACATATAAATTCACGGACTTACCGGACGCTCGCTAGCTGGGAAACCAACATGGTGGCCGCTCTCAATTTCCCTCAGTGCTAGTCCCACCCCCTTTACTTGGCCAGCCAATCAGATTACCCTGCCTGTTCGTATGTGTGCGAATGGACCGTACAGACCCGTCAGCCATCCAAATGGCATACGGATTTCTCTTTGCGATCCGCTTTCCCTCCTGAACGCTGCGTTTGTGTATTTCAGGGTGGAAAACCGGGCCCCCTCTTTTGCATGCGTGTGAATCCGAACAGCTGTTTGTACTGAAGCGCGAACTTCCACACGCCGTACGTATTATTTAAATCGTGTAGATGGGACCTAAATTTGCACTTTGAATTCCATTTGTAGTAAGTGCAGTAAGTAGCAGATGATGGAGGAGAAGTGGGAGGACTAGTTAGAGACATTAGAAGAGTAGCTGTGAAAGTGGGATGACAAAGGATTATTTGGGATTGTTCCTGCCAAATTAGACAGTTAAGGGATATGAACTACCCACCTGAACACATTTATTCTTGTTTAGTCTGACTGCAGAAAGTAGACAGGGTCAGGGCTGGTTTTGTATATGGATGGAAGATTACCAGGCAATAACAGGGAATGTCATGTAGAACTAGGAGAGAATTCTATGTGAGAACCTCCCAGTTAAGAGTTGGCAATACTAGGCTACAAGGACTGATATTCAGACTCAGTATAAGGCAAGTTCTTATGATCTAAGCAGCAGCTTTTCAGCAATTCCAGCTTCACGTTTTGTTTCACGGGAACCTTCATCATCCTCTGGCTGCTCCTAAGCTTTGACTGCTGCCTCAACATTCTTTAAACACCCTAAGGTCACCAGATTCTGTCTAATCTTGGAAGCTAAGCAGGGTCAGCACTGGCTAAGCAGGGTCAGCACTGGTTAATACTTGGATGGGAAACTGCCAATGAATACCAGGTGCTGTAGGCTATATTTCAGAGGAAGGAACTGGCAAAACCACCTCTGAGGATTCCTTGCCTAAGGAAACCCTATGAAATCCATGGGGTTACCATAAGCAGACAGGCAACTTGAAGACACATATATACACACAGAGAAATTCTTTATTTCCAGGCAGCATCTGATCCACTTCCATTCCTGGATCTTCTTAGGAAGAAGTACATCCACTAATAGGATATTGAGGAAGGAGAGCTCTTTCTGTCTTCTACACTTGACAAGAAGATTAGTTTTACACAGTGGCTGGGCATTTAAGCAACCTTATAAAGAAATCAAAGACATGAAAACTGTCAGTTTGAAAGAAGAGTTAAAATGTTTACAGACTTATCTGTATGCAAAGCACATTCAAATAGTTGATGGCCCTCACATGTAGTTCCATACCACAGAAGCAATAAAGCAATCTCAAGTATTCTGCCTACTTATAATGTCTGTGTATCTACATCACCATCCCTTGGTTTTCCAGGCCTATTTGTCTTCTTTTGCAGGTAGGAATGAACACTGAAACTTAAGTCAATGTAGTGTTAGTTCAAGATCTTACAGTGTCCTTTAATTTTCTGCAATTGTACAGAGGAAGATAACATATGTAGCAAGTGACTATATTTTTTGAGTTTGTGTCTGGTTATTTAATACTACACTTCAAACCATTTATTTCTATAGGAATACCCACACACTGAGCACTAATATAATAATTTCAAGATATTAATTAGCTACAATCATTACTATACTCTTTATACTTCTTAACATGTTGAATTTCTGGTATATTTACTATATGTGAAAGTGCAGGATGAGTCCTTCCTGAATATTCGTTTGGGAAGAAAAGCCAGAGAGAGAGAGAGAGAGACTGACTATATGTGTCATAAAATGGAAACTATTTCCCTTCCATTATTCAACCTAGCATGACAGTTCTACAGCCAGTGTGGTATAGTGGTTTGAGCATTGGACTACATCTCTGGAGCCAAGGCTTCCACTCAGCCATGGAAACCCACTAGGTGACCTTGGGCAAGCCACATTCTCTCAGCTACAGGCAAAGGCAAACCTCCTATGAACAAATCTTACTAAGAAAACCCCATGATAGATTTGTCTTAGGGCCACCCTAAGTCAGAAAAATCTTGAAGGCACACAACAACAATTACAGATCTCCTAATGTGGATCTCCTGTGTGGAGGGGGAAAATCACTCTAAAATGGTTGCCTGCATCAGACCACATTTTGTAGCACTTCATTCAACACTGTTTGTTGAATGAAACAAACAGCGTTTAACTGTTTGCGATATTTACATTAATTTCATGTAAATAATTTCCCCATCTCTTCCAAGTGCTTCAAATTCCTGTTGTCCTTCCTAAGTCTTGTCTTTATAATTACTGAATCAAAGAAATATAAGGAATTGCTTAAACCCCTTAGCTGATTACAAGTAGCTTCCACTGCATTAATGGATTAAATGTATTACTATAATTGTTGGTGCTCATTTTCTTTATTGGCTTCTTTCTGTGGTAAGAGAGGAGAACTATTTTTATGCTCTCAGCTTGAGCTATTTATATAGCACATGACAATAAGTGAACCACTCTGTATTGGAGCTATTTTGCAACTTCCAAAGACAAGCAATAACACTCTCGCTATAATAATTTATGACTTGTATCCCAGCAGTGTTTGTAATATATTTGAGGCTCTCTACATATAGGCTTCATCTGGAGTGAGGTAAAAACAACAGGCTCAGATAAATGGTTCACCATTCCTTTTTCCAAGACAAGCAACCACTGTCATTAAATTCTAATGGGACCTAAAAATCACAAAACAAACCAGTGAGAAAAGTAGAGTGGTATTAGAATATGCTCCGTAAAAGGGGAAAACAAGTATGTTAGTGCATGTCCCATTCAGTCACATAGAAAGGCATTTTAAAGCAATACTGTAACATTTGTGTAAACAGTAGGATGCCATGTAAGGAACATCTAGGCCCTGAGACTTAGAGATGTCCCTTGGTGATGTTACTGGGATGTGCCCTGTTCATGTCATTTTTATTATTTATATTTATATCCAGATTTTCCTCCAGTGTCTTGAAGGTAATGTATACACAGCTATCATGCTCTTAATTTATTCACACAACAATCCTATGGGGCTGAGAGTTCTATGGCTCTCTTAAACCTGGATCACTTACATCCTAATGCAATACCACAACTTTTTTTCTTTTTTTTTTTTAAATCCCCTTTACTTGGCTGTGAAATGTACATGAGTTCAATTTGTTTGCAGTACATCCTCTGGACAAGACTATATCAAATCCAAAATACACATTGTGGAGATGCCTTTCTTACTCCACCCAGAAGGCATAAAATTATTATACTGCCTTTCAAAGCACATTGGTATCTTCCTGAATAGATTAGTTCCTGCTATTGCAGAAGAACTTCTTCCTGAAAGCCAATGTGGCTTCAGAGCTAATAGGAGTACTATAGATATGGTATTTGCCCTTAGACAACTGCAAGAGAAAGGTAGAGAGCAGAATAAGGGATACTATGTAATATTTGTCAACCTCACCAAAGCCTTCGACACTGTGAATAGAAAAAGTCTGTGGCAGATCCTGGAAAGACTAGGATATCCCCCCAAACTCCTTAAAATGATTATCTTGCTACATGAGGGTCAGCACGGTCAAGTCAGATATGGCAATGCTCTTTCAGAGCCCTTTCTAATAACTAATGGAGTGAAACAAGGTTGTGTTCTTGTTCCAACTTTATTTACAACTATTGGAACTATTTACTTTAGTTCCAACTTCTTCAGCATGATGCTCCAAAGGGCTATGGCAGAGCTAGAAGAAGACGGCATCTATATATATGTTACCATATTGATGGTAGCTTGTTTAACTTAAGCTGTCTGAGGGCTCACACTAAGGCTCTAAACTATCTAGTCTGTGAGCTGCTCTTCACTGATGCTGCTGCCCTTGTTGCCCACACAGAAGCAGCTCTGCAGTGCCTAACATCCTGCTTTGCAACAGCTGCAGAGCTGTTTGGGTTGGAAGTCAGTCTGAAGAAAACAGAAGTTCTCTACCAGCCTGCACCACAAGATGAACACCACCATCTCCATATTGCTGTTGGCAAATCTGTGCTTAAGTCCATTCATCAGTTCACCTACCTGGGAAGCATCATTTCCTCAGATGCCAAGATTGACAAAGAGATCAATCACAGATTAGCAAAGGCATATAGCACATTTGGAAGACTTTACAAAAGAGTCTGGAGTAACAAACACCTGAGGTGAAGCAAAAAATCAGTGTGTATAGAGCCATTGTACTGTCTATTCTCCTTTACGGGTCTGAAACATGGGTCACCTATCGCCAACACTTATGACTCCTCGAACGCTTTTGTCAGCGCCGTATACGCACAATCCTAAATATACACCGGACTGACTATGTGACGAATGTTGCTGTCCTTGAGCAAGCAGGGATCACCAGCATTGAGGCCATGATATTGAGAACACAGCTGTGCTGGGCAGGGCACATTTCTAGGATGGAGGACCATCGCCTCCCCAAAATAGTACTCTATGGTGAACTTGCCATGGGTCAGCGTAAGAGGGGCGCTCCAAAAAAGTGATACAAGGACTCCCTGAAACAGCATCTCAGGCTCGGCCAAATTGATCACCAACAATGGTCCGCCATGGCCTCACATTGGGAGGCATGGAGACGCACTATCCACAATGCTGCAGCCTTATTTGAGAGCTCATGCCAAACAAGTCTTGAAGAGAAACGACAATGCAGAAAGAATCACAAGCCCGAAACATCACCCAAGGAGACTCTCATGGTCAGCCAGGACTCTGAGGACTCAGAAGGCAAGGAGGCTGAGTCAGCTGCAGAAAAGCTGGCTGAGTCTGAATCTAGCCCTGCTACAGAAGAACCCAGGTCTCAGCAGCCTAGCCTTTCCCCATCACAGGGTCCAAGCCTGGGAGACATAGTTGAGTAACATCAAGAGGAAGAGGAGCAGGTACCTACCTTTAGCCAAAGAAGAGCAGAAAGGGAGGGGCTGCGATGCTCTCGGAGGCTAAAAGAAAGACGCTAATTAATCACCAAGCAGCTGTGAGTGGGAGCTGGGGCCAATATAAGCAGCTTAGGAGACCGCTGGATTCCTTATCAAAGGTTATCTGTATTCCCTGGAGGAAGCCTCTGCCTCTGCCTCTTGGAACCTTGCTTCTAAAAATCTTGGATTATCTTGACCCTGGACTGTATTCATTAATCATTCTTCGCTCTCTCTGGACTCCTGACTCTATGGACTGCTATTAATATCACAAGGTACTGTGTTTTGGAGCTATTGTTGCTGAGCCTGCTTGTGTTATCAACAACTGACTTGGCGGCTTTCCCGGACAGAGACCTTCTGCTGTGCTTTCTGCAACTGGACATGTTTATCTCAGATTGGCCTTTTCAGTCATCAGCGTGCTTGCAGAAAGTGCGGGATGAGTCCTTCCTGAATCTTCATTTGTGAAGAAAAGCTAGAGAGAGAGGTATCTTCATTAGGCCAAAAAAATAAAAAATAAATAAATAAATAAATAAAAATAATTTGGCAGGGACAATCTCAATTAATCCTCTGTCATTTCCCGCCCCCTTTCAGCTGCTTTTAAAGTATTTCTCCCTTTTCCAACTCCCACTTCACCCCTTTGTCCTCAACTTACTTTAATTGCTGCAAACTGAGTTCAAAGTGCAAACATAATTTGCACTCAATTAACTCAGTGTGTGTGTGTGGGGGGGTTATGAGTAGAGAACAGGAGAAAGTGGAATCTTGCCTGTGACTCTGTGCCTGCCTGGCACAGGACTCAATCCAACTCACCCCTGAGGATCCATGTGTCTGTCCTGGGAGACTCAAACAGTCAAAGGGAAATTGCAGATTGAGCTTTATTGTACTGCATTCACACTTACTGTTATGACTAAAAAAAAAAAAAAGACTTACCTTACCTGTTAACTAACTCAATTAGAAAAGGTAAGTGACCACAGCAATCTGGTGGCCTAACAGTGCATACAACAGACTTAATTAAGAGCTCCTCTCTTGGGGTTCCATTCCCCCTCTAACCAGTGTCTGAACTCCTTCAAAGGTGCATTCCCATTCATTCTTTACTCCCTCATAGATGCCCAAACCACCCACCCTGGCTGGGAAAGCCTCTCTGTTCCCCAGGCAACTTCTCCTTTCTCTTTCTTCAGGTTGCCCCCCACCATGTCTCACTGCTCCAGCCCTGTCTCCAGCCACCTCTCTTCTGCCCAACCCTCTTCCCTCACTCTCCAGCTCCTAGCCATCTGTTCCTGTCTTTCTCTCTTGCCTGTCTCTGTTCCTCTGTCTGCCAGCCTCCTCCACTCCTCTAACCTCTGCCCGTCCTCTTGTTCTCTCACATTTCATGTACATGCTCTCTGCCACTCTCCTTTGGCATCTCTGGCCACTCATGCCTTGCACTCCTCTCTCCATCCTTCCTCATCTCTCACTTCCCCTATCCCCCTTTTGAAGTTTCCCCCATTCTTGCTGGCTCCATCCCTGCAGCACTGCCTTGCTGGAAAGACTTTGGATTGTGCCACCCCTTCACCCACCGTCCTTCCATTCCCTGGTGCTCCATCTCTTCTAGGGCCCCCAGAGCATGCAGGTAAGGCAAGGTGGGCTGGCGGCAAGCACCCCAGGATGCCCTGTCAAGCAACACATTTCCCTTCTCAGTAAGCTCAGGCTTGTCAAGCTCTGTTCTTCTTCATTAATAACTGTGGCCATCTTGACCTCACTCTGGTGCTGCTTGGCCATATGTGCCCTTTTTAAATCTCTGAAACATTAGAGGGTATAAAGCAACAACTGTTGAGTCCCTGGGGGAAATGACAATAAAAGAAAGCAACAAAATTTCCTCCCTGCATTTTGCAGGTGCAAAGTCTTTCCCCTTGTCATCTGGATCTGTTCCTGTCTTTCAGGAAGCCATAGGCCCTTAAACTGGTAGAGCTCTCTGATCATTCAGGGAGGGTGTTATGCTATTGGGTCTGGAGATGAATTTAGGCCAGGTAACAGGCAAAGCTTGCCAAAGAAACCAAATTGGATCACTTTACCTTGTGCTATAAAATCAAGGTTCAATGTAAGACAACAGTCCATTCTTTTCAGGTTGGGGTTCCCCTGTTCTTCAACTGAGTTCAAGATTATGTAATACTGAACAGTGACTCTGGCCAGACTGAATCTGTAGAACATGTGCTTCTTCAGTACTTGTTCTATAGAGACTTTCAGTCTGATCTCATCCTGCCAATACTTGGCAGATATCTTGGATGCTCTGAGCAGTTCTATGCTACCCTGCTACTCTCTGATACTAATCCTATTACAATATATAAGGTAGCTAAATTTTGCACATCAACAATTAAAGTGAGAAAAATTATGATTGGCACCAAGGATTAGTATATAATGTATTTTTTTTAGTTAAACATCTACCAGATATGTAATATGTAATTCTATTCTGTTTTCACTTTGCTTATGACTTTCAAATATTATAAATGTTTTAATTGCTTGTATTTGCATTTATTGCTGGTTCTTATCTACTGGTCTTTGACCATAATAAATATTTACTACTATTATTTACTACTATGACCTCCGCTTGGGTATCGACAGGGGTAGTGTGACCCTGTTGGTGCTCTTGGACCTCTCAGCGGCCTTTGACACAATAGATCATTCCATCCTCCTGGATCGCCTGAGGGGGTTAGGAATTGGAGGCACTGCTTTGCAGTGGTTCCATTCCTTCCTTTCGGGCAGATCCCAGAGGGTGAGGCTCGGGGACAGCTGCTCTACCAGAATAGAGCTTAACTGTGGCGTTCCTCAGGGTGCCATCCTGTCCCCGATGCTATTTAACATCTATATGAAGCCGCTGGGAGAGATCATTCGGAGGCATGGAGTGTGTTGTCATCAGTATGCTGATGACACCCAGATATACTTCTCCATGTCTCGGTCATCAGCTTCGACTTCAGATGACATCTCTCCTCTCAATGATTGTCTTAAAGCAGTAATGGACTGGATGAGGAAAAACAAATTGAGACTGAATCCAGACAAAACGGAGATACTAACAGTTACAGGCCCGAAACCAGGTCTGGGAATACAACTTCCAGTCCTGGATGGAACTACACTCTCCTCCAAAGACTGTGTTCGCAGTCTGGGGGTGCTCCTGGACCCGACGCTCCAGATGTCTAATCAGGTAAATGCGACGGTCAGGAGTGCCTGTTATCAACTTCGGCTGATACGCCAGCTGCGCCCTTGCCTGGAAACTAGGGACCTCGAAACTGTGGTACATGCACTGGTAACCTCCCGTCTGGATTTCTGTAATGCGCTCTACATGGGGCTACCCTTGTGCTTAACTCGGAAAACTTCAACTAGTTCAGAACACGGCAGCCAGGTTGATTTCTGGTGTTTCCAGAAGAGAGCATATAACACCTGTGCTAAAAGCTCTCCACTGGCTGCCTATTCGTTTCCGGGCACAGTACAAGGTGTTGGCTATAACCTTTAAAGCCCTGCATGGCTTGGGTCCAACTTATCTCCGGGACCGCCTCCTTCCGTACGACCCTCCCCGCGCACTTCGGTCCTCTGGGAGGAATCTGTTACAGCCTATGAAAACAAGGCTGTCGGTGACCTCCCAGAGGGCCTTCTCCGCTGCTGCTCCCAGATTATGGAATGGCCTGCCGGACGAGATCCATCTTATTAACACCTTAGACGGCTTTAAAAAAGCTGTCAAGACGGATCTTTTCCGGCAGGCCTTTCTGAATAATTATCCCGGCCCAAGACTCAGTTGTCCTCCCTGAGCTGTAATTATTATTATTTTTTTTAAAAAAACTATTGTATGTTTTAATCTTTTTCTAATTTATATATTTTTAATTTACTGTATGTTTTTAATCTTTTATAGTTTAATATTATTTTAAGGGGGGGTGGGCTAGGGTACTGGGACTATGGAGTTTTTATATTGTAAGCCGCCCCGATTGCGTTGCAGAGGGGCGGGATAGAAATAAAATATTATTATTATTATTATTATTATTCTATTATTACTACTAGTACTGAGCAGAAAAGAAGACTGCCCACCACTTGGATCGTACAGACAGAAGAGCAAGGAATTACCCTTCATCCAACTTTCATGTGCATAGTGAGTACAATATATTTACTATAATTCTAGGATTAAGTTAAGGAACAAAAAAAGGTGCTTGAGATATTTGTGCCTTCTTTCCAATCAGCCTCAGCAAGAGATAGCATGCTTCTTTGTGCCCGTTCACCTTAAACCAAAGTGATCCTGGGAGTCACTCAGGATCTGGGCAGGAGGGGGTAATAACAGGATCTTTTAAAGACTTTGTCCTAAGGAGAACTACTTAGGACACTTCTACAACAACTATGATTCTTTTTGTCAAGGATTGCTGGCTACAGGATTCTTAAACTGAATCACTTAGTGAGGGTCTATCATCCAGGGTTGAATTCACAATGAAGGGATATTGCTATTGGCCTGGAGAGCAAGTACCAAAAGAACTCCCTGACCCTACCTTCTGGCTGGTGGATTTCATATTGTAATGCACCTCCATCTGCGGTCACCTGTTGGAAAAAATACAGTCAGCCCTCTGTATCTATGGATTTGGCATCCATGGATTCCACCATCCACAGCTTGAAAATATTCCCCCCAGAATTAATTCCAAGAAGCAAACCTTGATTTTGCCATTTTATACAAAGGACATCATTTTATTATGCCACTATATATTATAGGACTTGAGCATCCATGGATTTCAGTATCCATGGGAGGGGGGTTCCTGGAACAAAACCTCAGCAGATACCAAGGGCCCACTGTATTGCAACATTCTCAGATCTTGCTTCTAGACCTCTTATGAACATTTTCTGATTGGAGTCTTCATGGGAACACACCCCACTTGCTACTGATGGGCCTATTGCCATGCTCATAATTGACACTTGCTTTTGGGGAACAACAGAAGTTTCTGAGTGCTGGATATAGCCCTGGATTAAGTGAGTAAGGAATAAAGATATACTTCCCTTACCTTAGTATCTACTTATTTGAGGACAAGGTGGGAAACATCTAACTAATAGGTTTTTATTTTGTAATTAATCAAGGAAGCCAGAGCACCCTTGATCACACAACTGGACACCTCCAGGAGATGTCACAGTCTGCAATCATCTCCTCCTCCCCCTACTGCTGAGGGCAGAAATGGGTTCCCAGATATGTGATCAGCAAAGAAGGGGTGCTCTGCCCCATTGTGCCCTCAGCAGTAGTGACAGTGCACTGGGCAGGCTTTGCATGGAGCTACTTGGCCAGCACATATCCACCCCCTTCCCTGCGTTTCTCACTGCACTGTCACTTTTGCTGAGGGCAGAAACAGGGTGCGCATGTGATCAATAAGGAAGAGGTAGAATGACCCCCCTCTTTGTTGATTAAATTGTGCAGCTTCCTATTCTGACCTCACCAGCAGCAACGACAATGGCCTGGCTCTGCAGAGAACTACTTGGCCAGCAGGCAAGGCGGTGGCCGTGGTGCCACTGAGGGGGACAGGCCAATGGGGCTGATGTGGTGTCAGCATGTCTGGATTAAACATGGAGCTGGAATAGATCTGTGCTGGTACGTGCTCATGGTGACCTGAGGCAGATCTGGAGCATAACGCTCCAGACCGGCCCTGGATTATGGCACCAGTGTAGATGAGCCCTGATTCTCCTTCTCCTTGTAACTAGAAACTTTCTTTCTTTCTTTCTTTCTTTCTTTCTTTCTTTCTTTCTTTCTTTCTTTTGCTGTGAGTTCCATGATAGAACTGTAGGCTTATATTAAATTTACTGCATCACTACTAAAGGTCATAAGAGGTCACACTTCTGTAGTTATATATTCATTTTTCTCTAGACAATGAGTGATCTCTCAGCAAATACAATAGTTAACACCCTCATATACATATTTTGTGAGAACTGACCCTGCTTAGCTTCTAAAATAATCTCAAATTAGGTTGCTAAATATTATGTAGTGATTTGTGTTCATTAGAACATCTGCAAAGGACTTTCATGCATAGAGCTAGAAAATATAAGTGAAAAGCAGAGATAAGAACAGATATGACCCAGAGGTCTCTATTGGTTATCAGATTGTGCATGCATAGGTGGAGGTCAAACTTTAATTCCTGGCTGTATTAAGAAAATTACAATGAGATAGGGCCACACTACCTATGATTTGTAATCATTTAAATTATCTAATGATTGCATTCCCTTTTTCTTTTTGTTTAGTTCAATAGTACATTTTAAGGTGAATAATAGTGCTTCCATAGAGTCTGTAGCACAAAGAGAAATTAAATTGTAGTTGTCAAACAGTACTGTATGATCTTCTTTGGAAACACAGTCATCAGTGTGATTATAATCTTTTAATACACTGGAGTTGAATTAAGCTCCCTTCTTTTATTATGGCTAAAGTTCAAGGTCTGAACACTTTAATAGCATATAAACTTTATTTTTCAAATAAATGAAAGCACCTGTTACATTTCTCAAATTGATTAAATGTGGGACAACAATAATGTAGCGATCATTTGCATATCCCTCCTCTCATTTTTCAGCATCACAACCTTTCCTTCTGTGTTGAGGGTTTTTATATATGATGGAGAAGAAATTTAGAATAGTTTGAGAGGTGTACAGATAGCCTTTAGTGTAGTGGGGGTGCATTGCACAGGTGGATTATAAAACATAATAGGACTATACACTGTGGTGGGTGGATCACTTAAGAGAAGTTCCTTTTCAATGTTGGTGAACAGTGTATTTATGAAAATAACTTGGAGCAATAGATAATAGGGATGTTATTACAGTGAGCCCTTGGTATCCACTGGGATTTGATTCCAGAGCCCTCCATGGATACCAAAATCCGTGGATGCTCAAATCCCATTATATATGATGGCATAGTAAAATGGTGTCCCTTATATAAAATGGCAAAATCAAGGTTTGTTTTTTGGATTTTTTAAAAAATATTTTCAAGCCATGGGTGGTTGAATCAGTGGATGCAGAATCTGTGGATGTGGAGGGCTGACTGTATTATCAGTGTTGTTGTTTTATATAGCACCATTAATGTACATGGCACTTTACAAGTAAACCAAGCAAACAAACAGTCAGCCGTGCCAAAGGTGTACAAATTAATACACACACACACACACATACATACAGAGGGAAAGAAGGAGCAATGCAAATATAAAACTATACAACACAAGTGTGAAAGAAATTATCCAGACAGAATGCAATACACACACACACACACACATACACCGTATATTCCGGCGTATAAGATGACTGGGCATATAAGACGACCCCCCATTTTTCCAGTAAAAATCTAGAGTTCAGCATATATTCGCCATATAAGACCCCCCCCCCAATTTGGCTGGCTGGCTGGGGGAGCCTTGCCAGCTGATCCCCTTTGTTTCCCAAGTCACAAGGATCTCCTCCTGAGTTGGGAAAGCCAACAGGATCAGCTGGCAGGGCTCTCCCAGCCAGCCAGCCAGCCAGCCAGCCAGCCGCAGCTCTCTTCCACCTTTGGTTGCTCCCCAAAGGGGGTGAAGGCAGAGGAGGGGGCCAAATGAACTTGGTTTGCCTCAGCCACTGCCCATTCCCTCAGTCTTCATTCCCTTTCTGAAGGGAATGAAGATGGAGGGGATGGACGGCCTCTGTGGCAAACCGCGGCATTCGCCCCTCTCTTCCACCTTCCAGTCACCCTTGACTTGAAGATAGAAGAAAGGGCTGAATATAGACAGTTTCCCTCATCGGTCCCCCCTTCCCTCCATCATCATTCCCTTTGGAAGGGAATGAAGACACGGGGAATGGGCAGCGGCCGTGGCAAACCGTAAGATTCGCCCCTTTCTTCCACCTTCCAGGAAGGTGGAAGAAAGGAGCAAACTTATCAGGTTTGCCTCAGCTGCTGTAAGAGTGGCTGGAAGGTGGGGGGGACTTTCTAGCCACCCACCCCCCTCTTCGAGGCCACGACCAGGAGCCTGAACACCCTTGGGGAGGTTGGAAGGCTGGAGGGGAGGCTTCTTAGCCACCCACCCCCTCCCGAAAGCTGTGATTGGGAGCCCGATCATGGGTTTGGGGAGGGTGGAAGGGTGGCTGGAGGAGGGGCTTCCTAGCCACCACCCCTTCCCCAAAGCTGCGATCGGGAGTCCGATCGCGGCTTTGGGAAGGGTGACTTGGTGGCTCGACGGGGGGCTTTCCAGCAACATTCACCCCCCTCCTCTGTCTTCGGTTGTTTCCCAAAGGGGGAGAAGGCAGATGAGGAGGGGCGAATGAACTGGGAAACACTTTGCCTCACCTCCCCCACCCAATCTCCTGCCTCTTCACTCCAGTTGCGAAGGGAGCGAAGAAGCAGGAGATCGGATGGCGGGGTGAAGCAAAGTGTATCTGGCATTTAAGATGACCCCTGATTTTGGAGGCTATTTTCCAGGGCTCAAAGGTCATCTTATATGCTGGAATATACAGTGTGTGTGTTGTGTGTGGATAGATAGATAGATAGATAGATAGATAGATAGATAGATAGACAGACAGACAGATAGATAGATATAAAACAGACTGACAAATATATATAATCAAAATATACAAGGCATGCTTGTATGCTCCAACTGTCTCAGTTTGGCAAGGAAAGCCCCTATTAATCCTTTGTAATACTACTTTTTCAGTTGTTTTTAAAATGTTTCAGTTTCTCCTTCCTCCTCCTGTTTCTCCACTTTGTCCTCAGCTTACAGTCAGCCCTCAACCACGGCTTGAAAATATTGGGGGGGGGGGAATTCCAAAAAGCAAGCCTTGCTGTTTACCATTTTATATAAGGGACTCCATTTACTACACCATTGTCTCTAATGGGACTTGAGCATCCATGGATTTTGGTATCCATGGGGTGTCCTGGAACCAAACCCGAGTGGAAACCAAGGTACCACTATTACTTCAACTGCTGCAAATGGAATTCAAAGTGGAAAAGTACATTGCACTTAATTAACTCAGCAGGGGGAAGAGGAGAGAAAGGAGAGGAATTTTGTCCTTCTTACTAGGCTCAGGCAAAAGCTATCTGCTGCAGCCTTTCCCAGCTTGTGTGTTCTGTCTCATTAATAACTTTTACCACCTTGAGCACACTGATGTTGCTTGTCTATGATGCATCCAGTTTCATCTGTGAAACGTTGGAGCATATGTGTTCTGGTTGCTGTTCTGGTGGAGTTGTGTTCACACATTAATCAGTCTTTGAGCAAGCTTATCACTCTGTTGGACAAAGTGAAATTGTTTCAGTAAGGGAATACTTGCTATTTCATTGCCCAAGTGTGTACAAAGTACAGATTCTAGTGTAATACAAAATTACATCAGTATAATGTTTCCTTAGATTCCAGCCATCATGATTTTCATTGATTGGCAAATGTTTCTGACTCCTAATTGTCTAATGCCAAAAATTAAACACTTAGTTATACAGTACTGCTGAAAAAAATAATACTTGGAAGAGAAATCAGGAATGCATTTTTGTGTGAAAGGATTTGTGAGCTTTGGTCTGAGTACAGTTTTCTGGACTGAACAAGATGCTCAGGGGTACTCTGATTCTTAATCTTAACAGATGTCCCCCTGCTTGTACCTTAGGCCTTGTCTACACTAGTGAAAAACTATGAATCCCCCCAAATCTGGCCTGATAATACCACACAATGTGTGGCCTTATCTCTGAATCTGGTGCGATAATGCCACACAATGTTGAGTCTATCTGTACCAGACTCGAGGTATGCCATCTAAATCCAGGTTTTAGAAAACATGCAGTTTTCTCCAGAGTTTGTTGGAAACTCTGGAGAAAACTATATTGTGAACAAAGGATTCACACTGGATTCACTGGATTCAGAGGGTGGGGTGGGGGCAAAGTAAGACAATCACTGCCTGATAGGTGCCACCATTGCTAACTTTGGCTTCCTGGTGTGCGACCACTTGTTCCAACCACAGGACATCAGTAAGGCAGAGTCCTGTGTACAGCCACTCATTCAGGTCAGAGCGAGTGAGTGCATTGCATGCAGAATGAGAAGCCACATGCCAGGAAGGCAGAGCCATGATGCAGTCACTCATTCTGAGCAAGTGGCAGCACTAGGGGGTAAAAATCCAGATGAATCAGATTTGGGCTTTGATCAAGGTGTGATGTTTAAACCCGGGATAGAGTAGTCCAAATTTCATTTGGCACAGCTCCGGGCCAAATTACAATCAGATGGCCACCATCAGGAATGTGAGGCTTATGGGGGCTTCTGAGGCCAGAAAAACCATTTAGACATGTCACTGCTGCTGTGCGATGCCACATTTCAATCAGATTTTTACCCCCACTGCAGACAAGCCCTTAAACCTAGGCACAGATTTTTTTTCTATCAACAGCAGCACACAAAGCCTTTTTGTGATTTTTTTTTGCAAAAATGTTCCAGAATGAGAAACCACCATTGAAAAAGTGGGGGGGGGGGAAACCCTCTCATAATCTCACCAAACAGGGAGAAAACTTCTGCAAGAATGAAATAAGCAAGGATTTGCATCCTATTCAAAATACTTTGAGATTTGTTTGTTTGGTACCTCTGTTGTTGTTTCATTTTTGGTGTTATTTTTACCAGTTTCTTTTTCCCCTCCCCCCTGAAGTCTGTTCCTTATATGATGTAGTTATAGGGAGCATATAACTCCCTTGTTAAAACAGCTTCACTGGCTATAGGTTCATTTCCAAGCACAGTTCAAAGTGCTGGTCATGACCTATAAAGCCCTTGGGTCCAAACTATTTGAAAGACTGTACCTCCCAATAGGAACCTGCCAGAACGGGGAAGGCTTTCGCTCAGTCTTGCCATCATCCTAGGTTCACTTGGTGAAGACACAAGAGAGAACCTTTTCGGTGGCTGCTCCCAGCCTTTGTAACATCCTTCCATGGGAGACTAGGCTGGCCCCCTCCCTGCTTTTCTTTCACCATCAGGCAAAGACAAGTCTATTCCAGCAAGCTTTTAATTTTAATGTGTAGCTTATTGTTTTAATTTTTATATGTTTTACCGGTATATATAATTTTAAATTATCAATAATTTTACTTGTTTTTAACTTGTAATTGCCATATTTTAATTGTATTTTATGGGTCTCATTCTGGGAGAAAGGTGGCATATAAATAAAATAAAATAAAATAAAAGTTGACAAACCCATGGGATATCAGTGTTTGTGTTCAAACTCCAGGAAAAAAATGCAATATTTCAATGATTTATCTTAAGGTGGCATGTGAGAGGCTTTATAAGCTTCCTTTTAGCATCTGCTATTTTGTGGAGACCTAAAAGTAAAAATAAATAAATATCTAGATCACTCCCTAGTGTAGTTGTTGTCGCATGGGCAGTAATGACTGTTGTATGGACCAAGTAGATTTTATTTGATTTCATTTCATTTCATTTTTTGAGCATGCAGCTTGGGCAGAGGACTTGAGTTTGTTCTAGTCAGCATTATTCCACTAAAGAAGCAATGGGTTGATATAGTGAGTGCTCTTAAGCAGGCCAGGGCTGGTCCCAACAAATTGTACAGTATATCTAGGGTATCTAGGGATGAAGCATTAGTGAGCACTTGGTGTATCTTTAATCTGTTGCAGCCTAAATTGTTCCTAAACAGTTTTGGATTTTCAACACTTGAAGCCACCATTGCCAGTAGTTAGATATTATGGGAGTTATAATCCTCTACATCCAGATGGCACAATGCTTGGAAAGGTTGTGTATCAGGAGACACACAGAACAGTCTTGTGATTTTTCTAAACGAAATGTAAAGACACAAAACAAAGTTTCTTTTGAGTTCTCCATTATAGTCCAATTTAATGTGATTATACAATAAATGTCATTTTTTTTCTCTAAAGGATTCTCAGAAGCACATGTATCTAAGCACATGACAAAGTTAACCTTTGTCATCAGCAATTTTATTGAACATATTTTGTTAATTTTCAGACAGTAAGAGTCTCTACTGTTTTTCCTGCCTTTCATCTTCTTGGAGAAAGAAAACTATTTCCTAGCAATTTTTAAGAAAACACACAGACAACTTGAAGGCAACACACACATGACCAGGCAGCTGGTCCTTTTCCTTTTGAACACATTGACTCAGAAGGAAATCTGCTATGTAAAGTGGGGCTTACTTGATAGAAACTATGGCATGCTGAATAGAAAAGGTGAATTACTCTGAAGTAGGAATTAATACTCACAAAACAGCAGCTTCAGGCCCCCGTAAATCTGCTGGCTTTTAAATGCAAAAACAATTTTAAAAAGTTATTTACCCCTTGGCAATTCATGCTGTCTTAGTCCTGGAAAGTCTAGTATTTGTTTAGTATTCATGGTCCTTCCTACAACATCTAGAGAATCCCTAGCTTCTATAGTTGAAATATTACACCAAAGAAGAGCAAAAGCAGTACATTACCAGCTACACAGATACCAGTGCTTGGCATAAGTGGACAGGCAGCCAGGTAGGAAGGGGAACAGAGTATCCTGAAGGACTTTGGTGATTCTGGGTGGCCTTGGAAAATTTCATCCCATAGTCCAATATAAACCTCAACCCCCTCCTCTTCTAGAGTCACCTGTCTACATTTTTGAGTGCTCTGGCACAAGCAATGACCCAACTTGGGCTGTCCCCTCCTCAGCTTTGCCTCCAGCACAGCAGCCCTTGCCTTCCTTCCCAGCAAGATAGATTCCCAGTCCCACCACTGCTCTCCTCCTCCATCCTCCTCCTTCAGACCATGGCCCCCATCCCAGCCCCACCACTGCCACCGCTGTCCTTCTCCATCCTCTGTCCTCCTCCTCTGGACCCTGGCCCCCTTCCCAGCCCCATCGCTGCCACCGGTCTTCTCCTCTGTCCTCCATCCTTCTCCTCCAGATCCTAGCCCCCTTCCCAGCCCCACCACTGCCACTGCCACTGCTCTCCTCCTCCTCCCTCCATCTTTCTCCTCTGGACCCTGCCCCCCTTCCCAACCCCACATAGGGATTTTATGTTAATCATAAAAGCAAACTAAAACATTACAGTTGCAATTATAAAGTACTGAAGGTATCTCCCCCTTATCTTATTTGTTATGTTGTTTGTAGTCCAATAAAGTTACAACTTTGTTATTGGCATGTGGGATTTAATTACAAATAACTATTTCTAACTAGTTCATTGTGAGCTGTGATTGCTACCATGAGGTGAACAAAGTGGAAAATTATCTGCATCTGCTGAGATGGAGCAGTTGAAAGCAGGGTGTGCTTTGCTTACATAGTACAAGAGTACCATTTCCAATTGGATAGGTTCCCTGAGCATGGGAAGAGACTGTTAATTCTGCAAAGGTTGTCAGTTCACAGCAACTTTATGTTTGCATAATGCTGCTGAATACAGGATGTGATGCAACCTCTGTGGTTTCCTTCTCCTGAAGGTAAGGCTGGCAATCCCCCTATCATTTGGTTCTACAACAGTACCATAGCTGGCTAGGCTAACACTAATTGTTGATTTTAAAATTAAAATAAATGTGGAAGTTTGAAAAGTCCCTCTTTCCTTTTCTTGGTCTGAATTAGAAAAAGGGTTGGGGCCCTCACTGATATCTTTTGTACCATCATCCAGTGTCTTTTGTCTATCACTGATCCTTCTATCTATCTATCTGTCTATCTGAATTATTTATCATGTATCTTATTCTCCATCCATCTGTCTCTTTCTCCCTCCTTCTGTCTCTGTTGGGGAAGAAATAATTCCTGATTTAGATAACCAACAGCACACTGATAATATAAAAATAAATTGGTCATAAAATGACTTTTTGTTCTAATATCTCACATCACATGCTTTGCATATTTCAGTGTTTTTGTTTTCTTAAAATCCAAAGTAAGAGTCAAATAATCTGATGCTCTGATAGACAATGCCACTTGCTGATGAACTTTATATAACTAGGACCTCTGCCACAACAAGATCATTGTTAGTATGACTTTCTTCAAAGCCTCTTAACAGTTCTCTTTCCCCACTGTATCCTGCTCTACAACGGCCTGTAATAAATAATAGTCATGAAGCCACTTCATCTGTGGGTGGATGTGACTGAGACAAGAAAGTGATTTTATTGATTGCCATAGAATGCTTTCTTACAGAAATCCAGACAGCTGTGACATTTTGCACATGCCACCAGAGATGTTCCGATTTAGGAGGATGACAGTCCTTTTGTGTTGGTGCTTTTTCTTGTTCTAGATTATTAATGAAAGCATATAACTGAACTCATTCCTATCATCACCTCTCCACCTTCCAGACCTTTATGACAAAGCACTAGTTATATTAATGTAGAGGTAAGTATATGCTAGCTGTGTATTCTCTGTAGTAATCATTTGTCTGAGAGACAAACTGGAGCTTTTGTTCTTCTCACAACATGACCAAACAAATGATCAAACAGTTATCCTAAGCTAAAACAACATCACTGGCAAAACACTGAAGTCCTTTGATAATAATAGCTGGATGTGGACTCGGTTAAATTAAGCCTCCCACACAAGGCTTAATGTGTCTTTGTCTGATGTGGGAAAAGTGCTAAATTCAAAATATTTATGAGCTGGTTGGAGTACAGTGAGCCCTCATAATGTCTTGATTTTCATATCTTATTTTGCTGCTTGTTGGGTATACTGTATATGGAAATGTGTGGCACATACTGGAAACTTTTAGTTTTATCTTACATATAGAGCTTGTCCTACTAGCTCAGGTTGGCTTTCAATGCAATCTCCTATGTTTCAAATTCTTGAGATGAAGAACTTTTTGGCCATCCAGATTGTGGTAAATTACTATTCCTGTGATACCTCACCATTTTCCAAGTTTCCTGGAGACATGAACATCATGGACATGTTGTGTGATAAACATACCATACTCACTGGGGTGGTGGTAGGTTATGAATAACTAAGGTAGAGGAAAGATTGTAAATTAGTCCAGTATCCAAGTGATCTTGTTCAAAATGACAAAGGGAGGCAGAAGAAATTTAAACCTTACCCACATCCCAGCAATCCTTGAGCTCAAATTCACTGTGGTGGTAAGCCTATGTAGGGGTCAACACAGGAGAGGGAGGATAAAGCCTACCACACAGAACTCCCACACACTGTTACCTTACCACCATGAGAAACATGGAAGGAGTAAACTAAGATTGTTCAGGACTGCTGGAAGAGGGGGAGAGATAAAGCACTCTGTATTTCCAGATTCGTAATTACAATTGTTGCTTTGGAGTTGTTAGTGTGGGGAACAGGATATGAAAGCCCCTTCTCCCTAGAGACCCTGATCTGCATAGGGGGAGCTGTTAAGTACTAGGGTATGTGAGAGCTGTATCTCAGACTTACTGACTGATATACCCATGGTCTATGAACTGGGCATTGTTGGTCAAGTAACATTGGCTTCAGTAAAAATACAGTAGTCCTAATTGAATTTCCTTTGAATAACCTGAACAATGCCCTGCTTTCTCTCACAAGCCTGAATATTGTGCATTGAAATTAAATGCATTCATTCTATACTAGCTGAAGTATATCTGGCATCACCCACATCCATAACTAAAATTCCCAAAGGTAGCCATGGGGCTTCCTGTTTTTCCACTCTTTGTCATTTATACTTCAAGAAGTTTACCAGCAGTACCTCGGAGAGACATTTCCCATTTTCTAGCTCCCCCCCCCAAAAAAAAATCAGGAATCTTTGCAGAAGCACTTCAGGGAACTTGCTACTGTTTTCTGATCCTTTAAAAATAGTTTCGCAATTAGCAAACTCTTCTCTGTTTTGCTTATACAAAGCCCCTCATTTGGAATTTTTACTTTCTGCTTTGAAATGAGGCACAGCCACTTGGATGGGAACTTAGAACACACTGTCAAGTTTTGAGGTGTTTACCATGATTTCTTCCCTTTTCACATTTAGTGATTGTCCCTGGGAAATTTCATCTTGGCCCTGCAACTTGGTCAAAAAACAAAAAACATTGAGGTGTCTAGCTTGTTTTCCTAAAGACTTATGACTACCACAAACACAAACAGAGATGCAGATATTTTCTTTTTATTATACACAAATAATGTTTGAGCTAATGTTCATGTCTAACAACCTGTTTTGGGATACCATGGTTGTACTTTGGTGATACTTTATATTTCTCATAAAATACTTAAAGGTTTAATTCTTGGTGGGCCTCTAAGCATGGTGTTGGCTACCATGCATATCAGCATCCTATAATGTTTAATATGTTTTGTAAACACCAATATAAAGCTCTCCAAGTACATGTATGTTTTCAGATGCAGCTTCCTGGGATCATTTAACCTCTGCCTAACTTGTCCTTTCACTGATGACCATTTTCACAGTCTCTTTCTCCTTCTGACCTGACTTCCTTTATGATTTCCTCAGAGCTTTGTTTTCCTTTGAGCTATCAGATATAAGGACACTGAAACAAAAGTGTGCATTGGTTGTCTTTTCTTCATAATGGATAGAGTACCTTTCAGTTGCTAGGGAATCAGATAGATGAAGAGCACTTGCTTAAGAGACTATCTTCAGAAGTGCCTTCTCTTTTATTGTTTTAGCAATGCTGATCAAAAAGTGTTAATTGCTGAGGAGGTGTAAAATGAAAAGGTGCATTAATTATCTCCTTTGCCTTCTCCACAGGTGACTTTTGGTATAAGCCTGTGAGTCCCTTTGTTCCTGCAGTTGAAAGGATCCTTTCCTAGCAGCAGCAAAGAGAAGAAACACCTCCCCTCATGCTGTCACTAGATATGACTTTAAGCCCCAGTGCAAAAGATCTGTAGTAGAACTTTTCCTGGCAGTATTCTGGAGATTGGTGCAAAACTGTGATTTTTTTTTCAAGTAAAGGTAATCCAAAATTTCTCAGAAGATATTCACTACTGGGAAAATACTGTTGTTGTTGTTTTTCTTACTCCCCTTAAAGATGGCCACTTGGCAAAATATTTTCTAATAATTCTCTATTATTTTTGGAGGCTCCAGAAATACATCCTGGAATGAGACTAGGGCCTTGTCTAGATGGGCCATATAGATGGGCCTGTTTCCCCCCTGTTTTGGAGCCCTGCAGTCCAGACAATGCAGGGCATTTGCCCTGTTTTATCTCCAGGCAGTCCTTACAACCCCCAGGGCAATGCTGGGGCCAAGATGGGCAAAAAACGGGGTAAGGCTGTTACACTGTTGTCAGATCAGGCCCCTCATGACTCCAGGAGCCCATCATCCTGACATACTGTCCTGTTGCTGCAGCTGCTGTCTGCCTCTCTCTTCTGTAGCCAGGAAGGAGTCCCACAGCATGTGATCAAGCTCACATGCTGCAGGCTGCCTTCCCGGTTTCAGAGAAAGCAACATGAATGGTGGTGGTGGTTGCAAAAACCAGCCAGCATGGTGGTCATCCTGTTCCATGCAGGTAAAAGGGAAGCAAGGGGCCAGATCCATGAGCAGACTATACCAGTGGGAAGTTGGTGTATTCTGGCCCGTGTAGATGAGTTCTAAGGCTAGAGCATTGTAGAAGATAAGAAAAGCTATCTAGATTGTGAACATCATTATTGTTGCTACCGCTTGGAGTGAGAGCAAAACTAAAAAGCAGAACTTTAGTTGGTGGGGAGAAAATATTCCAATGAAATGGAATACAATGACACATGAAACTAGCCACAATAAATGGTGTAAAGATGTTGCCCTGGGACACAGGACACCAGACTATCAATACTTACAGTAGTTATGAGTGGCTTCAGCATGACAAGAACTCATTGTTCTTAGAAGAAGGAGAAGGAGAAGGAAAAGAGGAAGCTTTTAAGCTTCTGTTCTGCTGCTGCCATTGTTAAGGATGCTCCTCAGTCCTGAAAAATGTTAGAGAAGTTCTGCTTTTCCTGCAGAACTTCAGTGAAATGGTTCTGCTAATTCTTGTCCCCACAAATATGGTGAATAATTTTTAAAGGTCACTGGAATGTACACACATCTGAAGGGAAGAATTGGGTGTACTTCTTTAAACATAAGCATGCATTTCCAAGAGAGAAGAAACATCATTGACATACATTCCACATTGACCTTATATACTTTCAATTACTGCTTGCACTTATTGTAGTTAGTTGTTCTGATCCATAGGACTGTGTTACACTAAAAGGCTTCTGCTCATGTCCTAAGATCTGCACTGTATATGTGTTACCTTCCTTAAAGTTAATTGCTTTTATACAGTTAATTGCTTCTACTATGTCTTATTTTCCTATCTCCTAGCTCCTTTTAGATGCTGTGTTGATTACTATATTCCAGCCTAGTAATTACTTGGTTAGGTTTTCAGTATGTCAACTTCTTGCTTCCTTTGAGAACAAAATTACAGAAAAATTATATCCCTATCTCATATACAACGCCACAGAGTTCAATAAAGCTTAGACAGAACTAGATGTGATATTGAGCCTAAGGGGCTAAATCCAGTTATTAGTCAAAACTAATACCACTGAGTGAATGGAAGTTGTTAAGTTAGCATTTGTGAAAATATCTCTACTCTTGCTTTTTTATTTTATTTTTTTTTGTTATTGTATGATGTTCAGTCTTCTGTAGTTGTGTCTAACAATTCGATTTAGCTAAGACTGCTTCCAATTTAGCTAAGGCAGCTTTGTGTTATGTTGCCCTCTAGAATACTCAGGCTGACTTAGGGGCTTATTGCATGAGGGAAGGAAGCAGCAGTGCACCCTGATAATAGTGCTGCCTGCCTTGCCTTATCACACGATGTCAGCATGTTTCAGCTGTTATCCCATTTCAGTCCTGTGAGAGATGGTGGTAAACATAGTCTTTTTGCTAAATGGAAAAATCTGTTAGTGAAACGCCCATGTTTACCACAGTCTCCCATGGGACTGGAATGGGAGAACAGCTGAAACACGCTGATGTTGTGTGATAAGGCAAGGCAGGGGGTGCTACTCTCAGGCTTTCCTTCTGTTTCCCTTCCTTCATGTGATACATTCTTCATTCTTATTCATGTTGTGATGCTGGTTCTCTTTATTCCAGCGGCAGCAATGAGGCAGAGCAGAACGGGAGAAGTAAACACTGCAATTGCACGACAGTGCTGTCATGAAAGATCTCAGGGAAGCATACAAGAAAATCAATTTAAATTTAACATTTAAAACAGGAGAAGATAATTTATAGTCCAAAACATATTAAACTATGAAACAAATTAAAACCATGCATGTGTTGTTATCATGTGCCTTCAAGTCTGTTCTGACTCATGCATACCCTATGACAGGTTTTTCTTGGCAAGATTTATTCAGGGGAGTTTTGCTATTGCCTTCCTCTGAGGCTGAGGGATTGTGATCTGCCTAAGGTGAATTGCCATGGCTAAATGGGGATACAAATTTGGATCCCAGAGTCCTAGGCCAACACTCAAACCACTATACTGTTAGTTCTCACCATGTACATGTATACATTGGATAAAATCTTTATCCAAAATACCCTTTTGTTTCAACTTTTCACTGCAATGCCAATGTCAGTGCCATTACAGCTATAAATGGAGGGTATTTCACAACTGGGGTGCCGCAACTGAGAAGACCCTCTTCATTATCCTCAGTGTATTGCCCACAAAGGAGACCCCAATCCTGCTCCAGCAGACCTCAACCTGGGGTAGAGAGGAGTGCTCCATCACATTGACAACCAAGATATTTATTACTTTAAATGTTATCATTAACACTTTTTTTTAAAAAAATTATTTAGTTATTTATACCCTGCTCTTCAGCCACAAGGCTATCAGAGCAGCTTACAGATTGTTTTAAGCACTAGCTATTTACACATCTACACTGCATTAAGCAGTTTCCAATGTCTGTTAGCTAATAATTTCAGAATGGGTACTGGCAATCAGAGCAATTCTTTTAAGACCAGTAACACACACACATATTAGCACAATGTTCCACTCCACTATCTCCCTGCTGCATTTTGCACATAAGACTGCTGGTTTTGCCGGCAGCCTCATGTATAGTTACTGAATCTAGATTTACCATGACTTGTATAGGACTACAGCCCTAAGATTTATAGTATATCAAATTTCTTGATCTGCATTACTTAATTTTATTGCACTTGCCTATTAATTTCTTCCCTTTCCTTTAAATATGAACAGTCAGCATGAATCAGCTGATTCTGTTCCAGGGCTACCTACTGATGGCTCTTAAAGGTACATGCAATAGGTATGTAATTCTTCAGTTACTTTCTGCTTAAATGAAGCAATGAATAATTTTAGCAATTTTCTTCCTCCTGCCAGAAAAAGAAAAAAGATCTTTAAAAAAACACAGTTTTTGAAGCCTATTTGCAATTCAGGACTAATTCTCAGCAAAATTTGCACATGGATGTTTTGCCTAGAAACAACAATTTTTTTTGATGCAGAGAACTACATTTTCCGCACCAAAAAATAATATCCTCAAGTATCTGTCAATTTAAGGACCAAACACAAGCATTAACACTCAGCAGCAATTTTGTTTTTTTCTGCAGCAGATTCACTCCCAATACACACACACACACACACACACACCTTTTCTACATATAAAACAATCCATTGTCAGGAAAAAAAAAGCCATGTGATGTTCATCTGTGAAGAGGATGCCATAATAGAGAATGACCTGTTTTACTTGATTAGTGCTAGAATACTAAACCTCCCTAAGTGGTTTACAATGTGTTAGCTAATTGCCCCTGACAAGCTGGGTACAGATTTTACCAACCTATGGAAGGATGAGTCAACCTTCCAGCCCTATAGGATCGAACTTACATTGTTGTGGCTGCAGTACCGCCATTTAACCACTGCACCACCAGGTTTCTGCCTAGAAGGAAGAACAAGACCTTTTTTGCAGATCCTAAAATAGGGACATATATAAAGATGCTCAGTAAAACACATAGGAGATCACCAAGTAAGGATTTAAAGATGAGCACCAATATTTTCATTTGAGTTGATAACCTAGAGATTGCCAATTGAGTGAAATTTGAATTCTTATGTTCTGTGTGCCATCTCAGAAGCTTAGCAGGAGGGGCTTAGGCAAGCATCAGAGCTTGACAGCTGTGAAACAAGTGCCCTCACATGATACTTTTGCAACATTTGCAGTCTCAACCTTGACTTGCAGCTGTTACAACTGACAGAACAGGACTGCTTTTTGCATCTGTTGCTGAATTCTAGTAATATGGAGGCCCTTTGGAGTAATATGGAGGCCCTTTGGAGTAATATGGAGACCCAGAATAAGCAATTCACCAGTTTCCCAGACATAGGGAAGTGGTTCCCATGTCTGGGAAACTGGTGAATGCTTATTCTGGATGGGGCTGCACTCCTTCCAAGGGAGGATGCACATAACCTGGTAGTACCTCTAGATCCACCATTGTCATTGGAAGTGACAATGTTTAGGAAAGTTTTTGATCTGCTTCAGGTATTATGCCATATCCAATGGTTTCTGAACTAGGATAGCTTGGCCAATACAATTAGTTTTGGCTGAGTTACTGCAAAAGTACTCTATGCATTTGCATTTAAGCTGGTCCAGAAGTTGCATCTAATGGAGAATGCATCAATTAGTTTGCTCACTAGAGAAACTTACCACTAACATGCTATACTTCTGTAGAGGAAGCTGTACATGCTACCAAAATACTATCAAACTAGATGTAAAGTTTTGTTATTCATTTGTTAAGCCCTAAAAACAACCTTAAGGGAAATTTTGTCTCATATTGTTCTGCCTGCCAGCTGAGATCAACAGATGTCCTCTTGCTGGTTCTACATCCATCAGTTAGTTATTCATCTGGCAAACACTTGAAAGAGGTTCTTCACAGTGATAGCATCTACTCTTTGGAACAGATTCCCCTTGGGTATGAAGGATGAAGATGCTACCGTTTTACAGTATGCAGAAAGTGTATCTCTTTCAAAAGGCATTTGCCAACTGATTCCAGGAAATAAAGAGACCAGACACAAGAGATGGGATGAAATAAAAGGGTCTTTATTTAACCCTACCTACCGGTATTTATTTCCCTCTAAAGGTCTTCAGTGGGGCAAGGCAACCTAGTGAGGGAGCAGCTGAGGCAGTAGGTCTATCTGAGAACACACCGCTCAGCTTCCCTGGGTGAACACCTGGGTCCCGGAGAGGAACCCCAATAGCTTGGGTTGCTCCCCAGCTGGCCCACATCTAGAAGGTCAACCCAAAAGTCCCCCACCGAATCCAAAAGGATTAAAGTGGGGGTTTATCCTTCAGGCCAACCCCAAGGTGGGTCTCCTTCTGTCCCCTTAGGCCACACGACCTTAATTGGCCCTTCCAGAGACCCTGCCTTCACCAAAATTGGTACCAAGGTGCACACCAAAATCTATGCCTCCCCCACTTTCCATTCAAAATATAGGAACATTACCTATTCAGACACCACCCTAGCCAATTTCCCATTGCCGCCTACCATATTATGGGATGAAAAAAAAAACAGGAAAAGGGGGCAAAAAAATTCCTACCCAGCTCCGAAGAAACCATCATCATACTATGTCAGTGGCAGGAGGGTGGATCAATGGTTTCAGGGAAAGAGGAGGAGCAAGGGACGGCAGGGCCCTATATAGCCTCTAATCCCACCCCTTGCTCTCCAAGCACTGGCGCATGCACCCTAGTGCTGTTAAATGGGTCTCCTCTCTCCTTCCATCTGGCAAAGACAGCTTTCCCCCATACAGCTGTGCCGAATGGGAGGTTGAGCTGGATTGCTGACCAATTCAAGGAAATAAAGAGACCAGACATAAGAGATGGGATGAAATAAAAGGGTCTTTATTTAACTCTACCTACCGGTATTTATTCCCCTCTAAAGGTCTCCAGTGGGGTGAGGCAACCTAGTGAGGGAGCAGCTGAAGCAGTACCGTAGGTCTATCTGAGAACACACCCCTCAGCTTCCCTGGGCGAACACCTGGGTCCCAGAGAGGAACCCCAATAGCTGGGGTTACTCCCCAGCCAGCCTGCATCTAGAAGGTCAACCCAAAAGTCCCCCACAAGGGGTGGCAGGGCCCTATATAGCCTCTGACCCCGCCCCTTGCTCTCCAAGCACTGGCACATGCACCCTGGCACTGTTAAAGAGGGCTCCTCTCCCCTGCTGTTCAGCAAAGGGAGCTCTCCCCCGCATGGCTGCACCAAATGGGGGGGGGGTTGAGCTGGTTTCCTGACTGCTGATGCTGCCAACATATACTATATATAAATGAGATCCGTCAGATAACAAGCCTGAGTGGCTTTAAAAAAGCACTAAAGACGGATCTCTTTCAGCAGGCCTTTCCTAATTAGATCCCGGTCTCAGGGGATCCTGGCCTCTTCTAGGCTGCTGGCCATTTATTATATTTTATTGTATTTATAGTTTTAAATGTGATTTTAGATTAGTTGTTTTAATTAATATTTGTTTAATGTTTTTTTATGGGGGAGGGTGGGAGTGGGGGTGTTTAGGGATTTTATTTGTATTGTATTTTAAATTTTGTAAGCCGCCCCGATTGTTTTAACAGAGGCGGGGTATAAATAAATTTTATTATTATTATTATTATTATTATTATTATTATATACTTTGTGGTTTAGTGTATCAGACATACTACAGATCAAAAAATGTAATTGTTGTGATTTACTTGATCTTTGTCTCATCTTATTTTTAAATTATTTTAGTGTGCACTTTGGATATTTGCTAACTTGAAATAGCATAAAATGTTTTTAAATAAAATAAAAACAAATATGTAAATGTGTGGTTTAGTGTCTGAGATATAGATACCACATTATGGCTGTAAATGTGCTCAAAACATATTTACTTCTGTGTTTTTTTTCCTTAGAAACTATGTGCTAACCACCAGTTTGCACAGTGATGAGTCGGGAAAAGGACAGTGAAATGTGTTTTTGACAATATAAATGCCTCACTGCATACATGTGACACACAGAAATCACTCACTTTGCATTTTGTGCTACAGACTGTTTGTATAGATTTCTTAGTGGCCCTTGACCCATTGGAACAATAACAATTGACTGAATCCATTAATTGTTACTATTAACATGGCAAAGGTCTGTAACTGCTGGGTATTGGAGATATGTGTGCAAGTAAGAGAGAAATTGGGAGGGAGAATAAGAATGAAGTCCTGTCAAAGATATATTTCAGATCAATCAATCAAGAAAATGAAGGGGGGAAGCTAGGTAGAAAGAATCCCACTATTACAAACTTCTAAATCTAATGCTGTATAGTGTATTATGAAAGGGCTAAGCCCTATACTCCAGCATTCCAAGGATAATCTTAGATAACCTGAAAGTTAGTTGGATCATGGATCCATTTTTATGAGGAAAGTGGATTCATTCTTAGTTTTATGGCTGCTCTGGTGCCATCAACATGTTGGCTCCTATTCCTGACAGAGGTTCAGCATGAAGAAGGTTCCCATACAACCAGGGGCATTTTCACTACACAATTATAGCATTACTAGCTATACACAGCATAACATATACCATTATCTACATATATAAAATGCTATGGTATGTTTCCGTTCCCACTCTGCTGATTGGCCACTTAGGAAACATGTCAAGAGTATGATCATTTGATGCATTAATATATAACAATTTCAAATCAACTATAATGGCTAGTTTCATGCTGAGAGCCCCTCCACTACCACCATAAAACCATGTGTACACACAGACACACACACAATGCTATACACAAACCACACATACCTTGATGCAAGAGCCCCTCTACCACTATGGAACTGCACCTGTACACACACACCACACATGGCAGGATTTAAGAGCCCCTCCACCACTACCATGCAACTGTGCATGCACACACACCTGATGTTACACACACCCCATGCTACACACACACACAAACACACACAATGTGTTCCAGGAGGAGAAACCACCCCCTCCACCACCACCATGCAACTGTGCATACACACATACACACACCATTCATGCCAGGATGCAAGAGCCCCTCCGCCACCACCATGCAATCACAGAAACACCCCACATTACACATACACAAACAATATGTGTGTCAGGACATGAGAGCCCTCCGCTGCCACCATGCATAAACACACACACACCACATCCCACATGCTACATACACACACACACCACACATAATCCCCCACACTACACCCCCCCCATGTTACACACACATCCCACAAGTGGCAAGACATGAGAGCTCCTCCACTGCCATGTTTAGAAACAAGGGACCCAGGGGACCAAGGCCCAGCTATAGACAGCACAGAAGGCCCAAGGCCCCAACCCAAAAGCAAGGAGCAGCAACAGACAGCACAATAATAATAAATAATATTTTTTTTATTTTTAACCCACCCCTCTGCTCAGCAACCAGGGTGGCATACAACAAGATCAAAACAATTTAAAGCAATCATTCCCAGTCCTAACCCTCCCACCCCTTAAAACCAAAACTGGTGGAGAATTAAAACAAACATCAAATACAGTAAAATGTACAAATTATGGGGGGGGGGGAACCATGTTGTGGTAGCCAAGACTGAGAGCCAGATGCCGCTCTTAATTAGCAGTTCCCCTGGCAGCTTCAGGTGTGCTGCATGGTTGCAGTTGGCTGCATCTGATAGTTTGGCCCTGGTTCTTCTAAGACTCCCACAGCCAGGGCCTGAGTCTGCAAAGAGGCTGTGCATCCAGGGGCCTAGTCCTGCGAGGAGAGGCAGATCCTGACACCTAAGCAGCCAATCAGCATACTGAAAATGACAACATACACAAGAGAATTACAAATCCCTGGATTTGTAGTTTAGGAATGAGCATTTAGAGTTCTCAGCCAGAGAACTCTAGTACTTCACCAAACTTACAGACCTTAGGATTCTGTAGGATGTTGCCATGTCAGTTAAAGTGCAATCATCTCTCTCTCCCTCTCCCTCTCTCTCTCTCTCTCTACACACACACACACACACACATGGGTCACTCCTCTCCAATCCCCTGGAGTGCCCCACCAAAGTTTCCAAATAGAGAATATGGCATTAGTACCAGGGGATCATTGAAATGATTCCCTGGCTGGACCAAAGTAAAGCCTGTCGAATCCTGCCCCTATTGGCTCCTCCATTGATGCTGGCCAGAGACCCACAATGTGGCTCTCTGGGAAGAAGACAATGAAGACCAGTGCTGAGGGAGATGGTGACCCCTTGCTGTTCATCCACCCTTACAAAGGAGCCAAACGGGTAGGATGGAAGCTCAAGCAATGCAGGTAAGAGTAATATACACAATATGATATTTTTTCAATAAAATACAAATTAGATAATCTGATTTGAAGGACTGAAACATGGCAACCATAATCACAGGCCCCTGATAGAGTTTGTTGCTATTTTCCCCTCTGTAGCTCTATGAGCTGTTGGAGAAGGTAGAGCCAGTTCTGCATACCCCAGAAGAGGAATGAGAAATGCAGGGGGCACTATGACACTCATGTCATGATTTAAGTGGCATTGAGGCAGGGCCTAGAATGTAAAGTTCTGGCATGCCCTATTATTAGCCTTCTTGTTCATTGCTCAGTTCACATTCCCTCCCTGTGGGTCAGTGCAGGCTTTGGCTGGTTGCGGTGGAGCCATGGAGATTTGTTTTCATCTTGTCACATGTTTGGCAATGTTAGAAAAGGGTGGCATGGATTTGTGTTTTGTTTTGTTTTGTTTTGTTTTCCTATCCTGCATTGTTTGTACATGAGACACATGAAAGTAATGGGCCTTGTGGTGCCATTTCAATTGGTCACATGGGAATAGGTAGTGAAGACAAGTTAAAGGAATGACAGTATATGATGGGTGATTACCTAACAAGACACCATTGTGTGAAGAATTGGTTTCCTGACTGGGATCTTGGGTTATATGCTCAGGTGCTGAGAAGGTATTGGGGTTGGTCTTGGCCACATTTGCCTTAAAAAGCTGGGGGTTGATGGGAATCATAGGTAAGGCAGGTCTGCCATGATACAAGGCCTGTCAGGGATAGCCTAATTTGGGGGCGTAGATGGCTCATCATGTCATGGGGAAATGGAAGTCAGGAAAGACCTCTGGCCTCACCCATACTTCTGCACTAGGGAAGGCCCCACTGCAGGTTAGAGGACTGTAAATATTTCTGTAAAGTGTAACCCAAGTTTAACCCCATCACACATGGCCTGACTCTATTTCTGAGTGAATGTGCAAATATTTCCACTCTCATTGGAAGCTGCAGCCTTAATCCAAATTCCATTCCATCCTTGTATGTATGTCATCAGAGTCAGTTGAACCGAATGCCTATAATATTCACTGGGATGATTACTTATTCAAAGCCTTTCGTGAACAGTGTTTAGATTGATATGATGCTTTATTCAGCAGAGATGATGTGTGATTTGATTTGTTTTGAAGAATCCCTAAGGATCACTTCTACCTGGAAGTGGATGGTTTTACTATAATCTGAGCTCATTGGTAGTGGTAAGAAATGCATATAGCTGTTTTCTAAGGATTGTTCCCTCATCTGTCATTCCTGTGATTTCTTTTGTTTTTAACACCTGGGCAGAACAAGGGAGGGTAGTAAACCACATAGCACTACCATGCTGAAATATAAGAGGCAATTTCTTCTAGCTTTTCTGGTTCTGTATGGAGCTACCTTTTTACTTAAGTTTTTTTTAAAGAGGATTCCACTGTATATCTGAAAAGTAGTCTTCTTTGCAGCATTTAATAGGATTATGCTATTGATTCCATCTTTACAATGCTAGCTAGTAGCTGGTCCTTGTGAACTGCAAACGCTTATGAGGCTGAACACAAGAGAAGAAGGATTAGTTTGTAAAAGAATAAGCAGCTTTTCCTTAAACTCCCTTGAACCATGCCTACATACCTACTAACTTGATAGCCACTCTCAGTTAGTTAATGCCAAGCAAATCAAAACACCAGTCTGCCTGCATTGTGTTGACACACTCTAAAACTTAAGTGTATTCTTCAGAGAGCTATTTCAGAATCATGTGCACTTGAAGTGGGAAGCAATTGCAATGAGGCTCACTGAGTGGCATAAATTGCAGGAAAATACATTGCTCTAATTTATCACAACTGTCCACTGATAGCAGAATCTCCACATAAAGGGAATAAATGATGGCTCAGGATGGAAACATAAATTACACAGATTATATTAGAAGAGAGAAAGTATGTTGGCATCTTAGCAACTAGCTCATATTGTGGTATGAGGTGTTCCAGGCAATAGCTGACTTGGTCAGATGCATAAAGTGGAGGCAGAAGACCTATAATGAATGCTTTGGATTTGTGGTGGAGTAGAACCATGAACGATAACAAGAAAAAGGAAAAAAGCTTTGGTAGAAACCTGGTTATATACAGTATTACATTTTAAAATCCCCGCCTTTGTTTAAGGAGCTCTCTGCAGTACGCAAGGTCCTTTCCCCTGTGCTGTTATCATGACACTTTGAGAAAGTCATGATACTTTGGAGTAGTCATGAGGATGAGAGAAAACTGCTGACTCAAAGTCACTCAGTAAGTTTCCTGGAAAGTTGCATCTTGAACTTGTTTCTTCCAGTGCTAGGAAGACTAACAACTATGCTATGCATGCTTTTTTAGCTCCCACATTGTGCTTGCAGCTTCTTTGTAAGCTGGTATTGTGTAGGAATGGGGGAACATAATTAACACATTTTAAAGCATTTATCAGATTCCTGCTCTACAAAACTATGAATGAAAGTGCATATGTGCTTAACTACTTCAAAGGACTTTATCAGGTGCACTAAATATGGCATCATAACAATATGCCACATAAATATAAAAGGGTGCACATATCAGACGATGTCACCCATTCGTGTTTATGTACTGGCCAAAACACATACGTTTTACTTGATGGCTGATCGCCCATGGCACTTTAGGGCCAGCATTGCTGGTGTGTGAAACCTCATGCCATTGTACTCACGTGAATGCAGTGCAATGGTCCATTTGGCACAAACACTTTCAGGTGAGATCACGACATCCAGGTAAGTGACACACTTTTTATTACCCTCCCTAGGTTACTTGTACGTTTTAAAGTAAAAATGTTAAAGTATGCGTATGTGCTTTATATAACTTTTCCTGTGTTTATTTTGTTTTTTGTTTGTTTGTTTTTTAAAATCCATGCAATGAAGTCTCACAGGATTTCAAAGGAGGAAGTGAAGAGGTCTTTGTTCACTTCCTCCTCTTTTTTGGGGAAGCCTTCTGCCAGGAGAGAAGATAAGTGTGGTGGTGGGGGGGTGATTTTTGCTGGCATAAAAATGGATTCTTTTATGCCAGCAAAAGAACATTTAAAGGGGCTCCTCTGATAAAGTCCAAAGACACCAGATTCCACCTGACCTTGGAAACTAAGCAGGGTCAGGCCTAGATAGTACTTGGATGGGAGACTGCCAAGGAATACCAGGTGGTATAGGCTATATTTCAGAAGACAATGGCAAACCATCTCTGAGTATTTCTTAAGAAAACACAGTAAAATTCATGGGGTCACCATAAATCAACAGATTACTTGAAGGCATGTACACATGTGTGTGGCTTTCAATTTCCTGCTATTCGGAATACCCCCCGCCCCAGAATTTCATTTTCCCTCTGTCTCTGTTTGAACTCTGGTGCGCTACAACTAATTGATTATTTTTCCCTGTCAATAGCCTGTAGTCATGCAAAACTCCCACAAGAAAAACACATGTGGTGCAAAATTGCGTGCTTGTTCCGTCTACTCTTCATCATGTGATCACACGAGGGTGTGATTAGGCTGCTCAATATTCTCTCTGCCCCTACAGTCTTCCCAATTCAACTTCTGGTGGCCATTTTGTTGAGACCCAGGAGCTCTGCACCAACCCTCGGAGCCCCAAAACCTGACGGAGCAGAAAGGGAGGCTGAGGCAGCAGCAGGAAGAGAAAGGGAGAAGAAGAGGGGAGCGCACACTCTCACTAAGGTGCACTTGCTGGCTTGCAGACACCCACCTACCCTCTGACACAGACACTCCCCACAGACTGGGTTAGGCTTGGGAGTGTCCCCCCTGTAAAGAGAAGTGGGGAGATGAAGAGGAAGACCCTTCCCACCCTCCCCTTTGACACCCCTCTCCACCACAAAGCTGAGCTGACTGCAAGGTGGAGGGAGGGAGGATGGGTGAGGGAGAGTGTGCAGCCGCATGGGACAGAATAGGAAATTCTGCAAGGTGGAGGGAGGGAGGATGGGGGGGAGAGTGAATGTATGTGTCAAGGTGAGGGACGGTAGAGGGAATGGAGGAAGCCAAGCAAGCCCCGGTCTTCATGGAGCCCTTGCTTTGAGTGGGTGGGTGGCTGGGGCTGCTGCCTACACAACCCACGAAAGGAAGCTGTCCTGGGCTCCCACCAGGGCAGCCTCCATTGAAGCTCTGCAGAATCCCTTACTGTGTATGCATGAACAGTAAAACAGGGAAAAGTGGATAACAGATAGGCTTGCCTTACCAGCTCTCCCCAGCATGTTAAAGAAGCATAGATCAACAATGTTTCTGAGTAGGATTTGTGGGTGGGAAGTATCCCAGCTATATCTGAAATGTGGATAGAATGAAAATGCTGGTAGGATTTTGCAAAACACAACAAAAACAAAACTGACAGATTTTCTCATCACTAGTCATCTGTGACATCCTTCTCCTGCCAAATAATTGAGAATTGTTTCACCACCACATCTCCACATAATCAGAAATCCAGGGAAGCAGAGGATTCTTAAAAAAAAGAAAAGTAACAAAAATAAAAATCTCACCAGTTGGCAGGTTATTCTTGTTACTATTTATTTATAAAAAAATATAAAAATATTTTACTACATTTGTATACAAGGATGCAAACAAGAAAAAAACAGTTGAAATATAAACAGTAGCAGCAACAAAATTGATTTTAATGAAGAGCTTGAAAACTTATTTTAAAAACCAATATAGTGACACAGTAGAGCCATTTAGGACTGATCGAGCAAAGGTTGATGCTTTTGGTTCCAGTGCATCATCCTATTACTGCTCAGTCACTGAATGGATGGCTTCCGCATGTCATTATGTTCATCCATGATCTGGAAAATTCTTGACCATAATCATACCCTAATTAGTAGATCTCTATACCAAGCCTATACACTGCTGCATACAGAGCTGTACATGCTTTTGAAGGTTTGGCTGAAGACATATATGTGGCCTGAAAGTCAGGCTCATTTTAGGCTGAAAAGTGGTCTTTTGGTTCTGATGTAGCTAAAGGATGAACTTGAAAGAAGCCTCTAGCTGTGATCATATCAACCTCACTGCTGTTGTATTTCACCATAACAACAAAAGTCAAGTCATGTTTGCTCTTGTAGTAAAGATTTTCTCCTGTCTTTTCTGGAGTTGAAAAGTTCAGTCAATGGTAGAGAAGCTAGACAACAGCATAACACAATAAGATTCAAACCCAGTGCTTGTCTACCTAGATATAAAGAACACTTTGAGTCGAATAAAACTTACTTCCATGAAAGTGTGCAGGGCTAAAGACTAACATATTTTCCATTTTTTTCAAGGGGACACCAAGGTCAGGTTTTTCTAGTGAAAACAAAGATTTTAAATACTTTATAAAGACATAAATGGACTATGGTTCATGAAAGATCATGCCAAATAAACGTTTTTGGCATTTTGGGTGACTATAACTGATGTGTGCCACTTTCAGTTGCCTATCAAGCTATTTTGAGTGCCTCCCCCTTTCAAAACAGCATGTGGTAATTCTATGAAAGATTTTTAACCATTTACATATGTGTTTTTGGCTGAAAAGACCTTGAGCCTGTCTACACAATGGGAAAAATGTGGATTGATGCACACTAATGAAAATTCGAAGCAGCTTCTGTTTGTCCTAACAGTTCTAAGGCAAAATTGCAGATATGCAAAGCTATTTGCTTTTGCTGTCCCAACGGGCATGCCTGTGAATCAAGATGGCAGGCATGACTGAATTACTCGCATTTTTATTGTTGCCAGTTGCTGCCAATGAACAGTATTTTTTTTTAAAAAAAGCATATCTAAGGTGTGAAAGTGCAATATTCTGCTTAATAAATAAATAAAAGTAACTGAAAAGGTTGTTTCATCACCTGAGTGCATGAGCGCTAAAGCAAAAATCCAAGATGGCAGTTCCAGGCAGTTGACTTGTTAGCAAGCTCTGCCCCCTGCCCACATCTAAACAATCAGCTTCCACTTCTGCTCTTTCACAAATGTGAATGAATGAAAATCTGATTGTCCGAATGAACGACAATGCACATTCTTCATGGAGCTTTTTTAAAAATACGGGAAAAGCTGCAAAGGCTTTCCTGGCAGAGTTTATGATGGATTTGGCTCCCCTTCTTCTGAATACTGCAATCTGATAAGGAATGCCATTAGGACAGGTAAGATTCCAAGTGAATTCTATGAGGATTATTTTAACTGTTAAGACAACCCCTTGTTTTTAGCTTTTTTGGGGGGGAGGAGGCAGTGCCTTAGGGTATCATTGGGGTCCCAAGAGCTATATCACCCCACCCAGAATCCATGATTTTCACTCGAAAGCCACGTGCATGATTTTCACTCTAATGGATAACCAGATTTCAAAAATAGTGTGCATTGTTTGTTTGTTTGTTTGTTTGTTTGGTGTTGGCTCAAACCCAAGATATTTAGGCTTTTTTTTCAGGGAGGTATGAAATGGACTCTAGCAGTGAGACAAAAATAGCAAACAGAAAATGATCTATTTTGACAAAATGGACAACAAATCTATAAAGGTGACGTATAAGGACAGAAAGCATAATTTCTTCCTTTATTTCTTTAATTTACTTTAATTCCTATAATTCATTCTTTAATTTCTTTAATTTGCATGGAAAAATCTGGCCTGAATGTTATTGTTACTCCCAATTATGATAGATCCACTAACTTAACTGTTGAATGGTAAATCAACATTTATGTGAATCCCATTAATCTAATAAGATTTGGGTCTTTGGCATGAAGAAACAAGAAGGGGAAAAAACATCACACAGTCCCTTTATAGTTCCTTCCCAGTTGTTTATTTTTTTTATTTCAGCGCATAATTTATTTAGATATATAACAGGATCATACTTATATATATAACAGGATTATGTACAACCTCCTGAGCTGATCTGGGGCCCAATTCAAATAATTCTGCTATCTGCTTCAGACTGATCTGGATCTGACTCAGTCTGGACTTCATACAAGGTCATAATTTAGAATTCAGAATTTTTCTCCTCCTGACATTCACTTCAGTTGGGAAACCAAAATGTCTATAGTTATTCTGTTTTTTCACACATCTTGATGCTATGTTGAAGCCCTGTAAACCTTAGGGAATCATACATACTGTGAAATTGTAGACAGGTAGCTTCAGACTTTTCCCATGCAAGACAACTTACGGGAAAAAAAAACCCACAACCATTTAGATAACCAAAATTGTTTTCATTAAAAAATGTCCATCTATTGACTGTTTAGCATTGCCAATTCATGCAACTTTGGTCTTGCCAGTGTCCCCCCAGTATATTTTGGCACCTTCCTAGAGCACCCCCCCCCAACTTTCACAGTGGAAGACTGAGTCAGAACAGCAAAAGCAGCACATTAATCACTGGGCAGAAGACAGGCAGAAGGATTTAGCAGAGGTAAGCAGGAAGGCAGGCAGAAAGGCACTGTATCAGCCTTGTGATGAGGTAAAGAGAGTTTGTTTGCATGTTTTATTCTACTAGCAATCTAGCTACTGAGATCCAGCAATTCATGTCAAGTAGGAAGTGGGTGAGATGTGGGGAAAATGAGACAACACTGTACCAGAAACAGATAATCTCAGCCAAATGCACAGGTGGAGAATGTATTGGCTTCCAAATATTACCTCTGAATTAACCTGAAAATGAACATTTTTTTAAAAAAAATATAGTCAATGTTAAATTCCCAGATATTTTGATGCCATGGGAGAAAAATGTATTTTTCTCATTAAAAATTTGGAAATTTTCAGGGGGGAAATGCATGAATAGCACCCTTTACTGATTGAAAGTCATCTTGTCAGTTTAGGAACATAAAATGCACTATGTACAATTTTGTGGGCATAAGGATATTAGGTAGCATATATTACAGGTACAGTTTATCCAGAAAATAATTACAAATTGATTTTACTTTTTAAAAAGATTATTGTTACAAACGGAGGTGCAAGGGTCTTGATCTATAAAGTACACCTATGCTACAATCAAAACGTTTGCTATTGCCAATTTATAAAGATCAGGAAAAATACACACGTAGGCACACACACATTAAAAACAGAAGAAAAGATCAACATTAATAAAACAAAAACAAAAAATACACCTGTCAAATCTCCCCAATCATTCTCTGCTTATCCCCTCAGCAGACCTTAAGGTACAAAACAGTGAAAAGAAGCCAAAGGGGGGAACATAAAATGTGAGCGACATCACACTCAAGCACTTCCTGTAACCACCACCACCACCTGTGATTGGTAGAAAATGCAAATGAGATGCTTGCCACAAATTGCAAACTAGGGTTATCATTCCAACTCTGAGCCTCCCCTATCACATCAAGAAGCATTCTGCACTGAAAGGAAAATGATCTTCCCTAGGATCCCACCCACCTACAGAAATCTCAATTACTCTGAAGTGCTCTGGAAAGTATTGGTGTGTGTCAGGTTCTTACAAACAGAACTCATTCCCTATTTGACTGAATCAGACTGATACTCATCAGGCTTCAGTCAAAATGTGTGCACAGTCTTGACATATATGGTAGTTTGAAATATTTAATACACTGCAACAGTTAGAACAACAGTAAGATGGGATTTTCCTTGGTTTTCTTCCAGGCTGTGAAGCCATGTTCTTTAATAGTTTCTTTCCAATGTTTTGCCTGCATCTGTGGCTGGCATCTTCAGAGAATGGTTGGGTAGCTGTGTGTGTGGCATTTATATGCTGTGAACCCCTGTTGGGGAGTATATGTAAATTTGTGTAATTGAATGGTTAGTTTCTGGGTATAGAAATGCAAGGCTCATTAGTATCTGTTTGGCTAATGGTTGGTTGATTGGCCATTATCTGCTGAACTCCCTCTGTCCCTGGGTGGAATTCCTTTGTAAGTGTTGAGTTTTGATTCTGTTGTTTTTCAAAACTGGAAGCCAGATTTTGTTTACCTGAAAGGTTTCTTCTCTCCTGTTGAAGTTGTCCAGGTGTTTGTGGGAAACTGCTTAGATGGTTGCAGATTTTTTCAGAATGCTTCAACATTTTTGTGACCTTTTGTTGCTTCCTAATATGAGAATCTGCATGGTGTAGTAGTCTGAGTGCTGGACTAGAGGCTTGTCTACATGGGTAAAATAAAACATTCTCACCTCATTTTCACAGCAAACTGTCCAGCCAATGTATGGCTTTAATCTAGGTCTTTTCAGCACCTCACAGCTTTAATCAGGACCAAAAAGAGTTGGGATTTACTCTGGATTTGAGTGGAAACTCCAGATATTAGTATTTGTGTGTGTGTGTGTGTGTGTGTACTGAGTGCCATAGCGATGTTGGTGAGGGGCCAGGGGGAGGAATTTCAGCAGGTAAGTGGAAGAAGTCAGGAGGAGGCTTCTTGGGCCAGGAGGTCAGCTGATCTTTCCCACTGAGAAATGCAGCTTTCCCTTTGCCAATTTTACTTTTTAGTGTTCCTTTGTAGCCATTTATTTTGCATACATGGCATTTGTTCAGAGAAGTTCATACCAGCATACCCATATCATTAGCTGTGTGTACATTTCCTTAATAGGATGTCTGAAGTCTCTTGGAGTTGTGGGAAAAGAGGCAGAGGAGATGTGGACATATGTTCATTCACATGCATGGGGGAAGGGGAAAAACTAAGAGCAGTCATGGCCATGTGGCCAACATATTGCAGTTTATTGGACCAGGGTGAGTTTGGAATGGAGAACTGTGTGGAGAGTTCTCCCAAAACTGCATTGGTGTGTGTCTTGATAGTGTGGACAAGCCTGTGGTTGCTGCAGACTAGGGTAACCCAAAGATAAACTAGATTTTTCTTCATCTCTGGAGAACAGGTTTTGAATCCCCACTTGGCTATGGAAACCCACTGGGTAGTAGAAGAAGGCAAAGGCAAACCCCCTCTGAACAAATATTGCCAAGAAAACCCTTTGATAGGTTCACCTTAGGGTTGCCATAAGTTGAAAATGATTTGAAGGCACACAACAACAATAACAAATAAAAGCATTGTATGGATTTGGGATTCTTTTTCTTCTTCTGATGGACAACTTTGCTATCTTTGTTTGTTTGTCTTTAAAAATGCTTTAGAAAATGCAATAGTTACCCAGTCAAAGGTGATTCTACTACCAAAGGAAAGTGATTTTTGATGGCCTGACAAATTTTGCACCAAGAGTTCCTTCTCTCAACTACTAGGTAAGACTCACAGTTTGGCTTCAGTTGACAGTTTTCTTTTTTTAAAAAAAAATCTAGGGCACCTCCTAAAATGATTATCTGGCTTTGCTAACAGAAAGACTTTCTTCTTCTGTTGTGTGCCAACGCAGGAACCCAGGTATTTTGCCCAAGGCAAGAGACAGATTTGAGCTGCAGGTAGCCTTTATGTTCTCAAAAATATAAAGAAACTGACACCACTTGCTGATATGTCTTGACACTCTGAAAGTCTCCATCAAAAATATTTGTCGACTGCCACAGGATTGTTTTTATCCTTTAGTGAAAATTGGGGTCCCCCCCCCATTTTTTGGTTTTTTAAAAAAAATTATTGGTGAGTTTTGTACAAATATATTTTTGTGCAAAAGCCCTATTTTATACAATGTTTGTTTAAAAAGGTTTTTTTATTTTAACACCTCCCTCTCTGTGTGTATGTATATATTGCAAAAAAACAAAACAAAACAAAACAAAAAAAACACCAAGTGCAAAATATAATTGAACTATGTGCAAAAAGTTTCATAATCTTGCCCAGCAGGAGAGAACTTTCATTCTAGAATGAACTAAGCAAAACTTTACAACTCTACTCCCAATTACATATAAACCCAATCTTTAAGGGGGAGGTTGACTGGATCCATATGAGTTTGAATCCAAATTCCTGAACCAGGCTTTCTAATGATAAACAATGCCTTCATCTTGTCTGGATTTAATTTCATCTTATTACCCACATTCATCACTTATTCAGCACCAAAAACATTGCAAAACTCAATCATTACTCCATTTATATATGTGCCATTCAAAAGAAAGAAGTGTCATTGTTAAAATTCCTTACAGTGCAAAGCTATACATATCTGTTCAGAAATATGTCCTGCTGAGTTCAGTGAGACTTAGTCCCAGATAAATTGATATAGGATTACAGCCCTAGGCAATAGCTTCATTGAAGCCTGCTCTTGTTCATGGAAACCAACCTGAACATTTTAGTTCAGCAGAAGGATAAACTTATAAAACAGAAACACCCAAATACCCTAAAGGCACCAGATCCTGTCTGATCTTGGAAGCCAGAATCATAGAGTTGGAAGAGACTACAGGGGCCATCCAGTCCTGTCCCTTGCCTTGTAGGAATACATAATCAAAACACTCCTGACAGATGGGCCATTTAGTTTCTGTTTAAAAACCTCCAGAGAAGGAGAACTGCCCCACACTCTGAGGTAATGCACTCCACTGTTGAACAGCTGTTACCATCAGGAAGTTCTTCCTAATGCTTTTGTGGAATCTCTTTTCCTGTAGTTTGAGTCCATTGCTCCATGTCCTAGTGTCTGGAGCAGCAGAAAACAAACTTGCTCCCTCTTCAATATGACATTCTTTTAAATATTTAAACATGGCTATCATATCACCTTTTAATCTTCTCTTCTCCAGGCCAAACATACCCAGCTCCCTAAGCCACTCTTCATAGGGCATGGCTTCTAGACCTTTCATAATTTTGGTCTCCTTCCTCTTGACATGTTCCAGCTTGTTAATATCCTTCTTGAATTGTGATACTGGACACAGTATTCCAGGTGAGGTCTGACCAAAGCAGAACAGAGTGGTACAATTACTTTCCTTAATGTAGACACTATACTCCCATTAATGCACCCCGGAATTGCATTGGCTTTTTTAGCTGCCACATCACATTGTTCACTCATGTTCCACTTGTGGTCTTCTAAAACTCTGAGATCCCTTTCACATGTACTGTTGTCAAGTCAGGTGTTGCCCATCCTATATCTGTGCATTTCATTTTTCCCCCCTGCCTAAATGTAGTACGTTACATTTCTTCCTGTTGAAATTCATTTTGTTAGTTTTGGCCAGCTCCAATCTGTTAAGGTCATTTTGAATTCTGATCCTGTCCTCTGTGGTATTTGCTACCCTTCCCAATTTGGTGTCATCTGCAAATTTGATAAGCATGTCAGGGAAAATAAATGTTGTGATTGAAATCCATGGGGCCCTTTCAGATAATTTTAATCACCAGGCAAAAGCAGCCAGCTAGTCTTGCTGGGAGGTTGTAAATCTGTCAGGATTGGCATCCTGTTTTGTGTCTTGAGTTTGGTCTCTTCAAGGCTAGGTAAACAGAGCAGAAATGGGAATAGTTACTTTAGTTTCTCAGAGCAGACTGAATGTCTTGTATTTTATTATAAAAAGCAGGGGCGTTTTTGGTGCCATGCAATGCAAACTCTTTTTCACTGTTAGTTTTGAAGAAGCCATGGAGAGACACAGAAGCAGAAATGAATGCTCTCTGTATTTTTGTTTAACTTGTTAACTTACAATAAAGCTATGGAAGACCTTTAAGACTTTATTGAATTCTTACCAGAGATGTGCAATTTTTGCTCAAAGCCCGTGTCTTTTGCTGAAACTCTGCAACAGATTTTTCTGCCTTGCCAGGCAGAGTGGGAGTGGACATTCCATTCCCACAACAAAGCATGCCCTCTATTCCATCATCTAAGTCATTAAGCTATGAATGGTCAGCTCTGGTTAGTACTTAGATGTGAGACCTCCAACAAATACCATGTGCTTAAGCTATATTTCAGAAGAAAGAACTGGCAAAACCAACTCTGAGTATTTCTTGCCTAAGAAAATTCACCCCTATGAAATTCATGGGTTTGCCATAAGTCAACAGGTGATTTGAAGTCACACACACAAATAACAATGGTGGTACTTTTTTATTGAATTAAAATACATCATGGTAGAATTTTTCTCAAATAAATCACAAGATAACAGGTCCTTAAACTTTCTGATTTCAGCAATGAGATCTAAGTAATGGATATATTAGGTGTGGTTTATTGGATGGTGTTGGGAATTACCAAAGACACAGATTTTACCCCTCATTTAGACATAAAGCACATGTTAGGCTTTCTGTTTGTTTTTTCTGGGTGTGAGGCTGTGTTCAGGAAGAGTTTATTCCTGAAGTTTCGCCTGCATCTGTGGCTGGCATCTTCAGCCTGGAAAAAAACCCTACAGAAAATCTATGGATGCCAGCCATGAAAGCCTTCAGCTTCACATATTAGGTTGTTGTGAGGATAAAAACAAACAAACAAAAAACCCTTACAACATGTTCATCTGGAGTAAGCAAACAAGGGCCTTCCAGATGTGTTGGACTACACTCCTGTCAGCACCAACCAGAATGGCCAATAGGAAGGGACATTGAAAATCATTGTTCATACATCTGGAGTGTAGTCATTCAGTTATGCCTTCTATGCACTGTCTTCAATTCCTTGCAGAAAGGATAGTTATCTATGAGCTTGCACTTAGAAAGCTGTTGTTCTTCCACTGAGGCACAAACAAGCAGAAGCCTTATATATTTCAAAACTGTAGATTTTTTAAAAAATATGCTTTTACAATTATGTTTATTAGGGAAAAATCATCATCTGCACTCCAAACCACCTAATCACTTTTTACATTATAACCATCGCTATAATACTTCAGAGACCTGTGTAAATAAATATGCATTCACATGTTGATGCAAGTGAGATTTATATTGGCAATTACTGTTACACTTACAGGGATTGTGCATGGAAATTATTTCTTCCCATCTCATAACTGATAACTGATAAATAGATGAGAAAATACTTCACCATGACAAAACCCAACATTTTGCTTCAGGACTGTTTATGTGTAGCATGTGTACACATTCTTATCTCTTTATCTATCAGTGTACCAATATTCTTAGGGGCTATTACTCAGTAATGCACATTTAGCAACAAAGAACCCAAATGTACCTTTGTGGAGAATCCTGGAAAGAGATCACTGATGGTATACTGTTCTTTGGGCCATTCTGGGAGTGTGAAGTAAATTTATAAGTGGTGTTGTTGCTTTCAGTAGGAAAAAAAATCTGAAAGATTTATAGCTGAGACAATAGCTCCAGAGGTTCAGCCCCATTGTATTTATTGACGGTATTGTTGAGCTCATGGCATCCTTTGATTAACTGCCATCACAGGCATATTTTGTAACAAAAACTGTGTCACAGTTCCCTTTGTCACACCATTTCATAAAGTTCTACTGGGCCTTTAGGGAGGGCAAGCACCAAAACATGTCTTAACAACAGGTGTGTAGACAAGTAGTAAATGAAATGACTAATTGGCTGCCATTGGGGATTTATTTCTAAATCTCTTGACTTCTGCCCTTCTTGGTGTAATGATGAATGATGCTTCTCCCTTTCCCTGCCTGCCTACTACAAAATGGAAACATTTGGAGTGAAAAGCATAGAAGTTGCAAAGAACTGGCCAAGTTACAAAGAAGGAAAATATGTTTATTATATCTCTCAGAAATTACTCACTGTTCCCAATGATGATCTCCATTCTTTCCAGGCCTCAGATTCACCTTTGACTTAAATTATATATATATATATATATATATATATATATATATATATATATATATCCTGAGAAAAAACAGTAGGGGGGGACAGAAGGAAAAGGAGAGGAGAAATATATATATATATATATATATATATTTCTCCTCTCCTTTTCCTTCTGTCCCCCCCCCTACTGTTTTTTCTCAGGACATATTATCTATACATCAGGCATATTGGCTAATTTCTGAAATATGTCACATTTATACTAAACTGTAAGTTCCGGAATTAATTTAAGGGAAACTACATTTTTTAAAGAGAGAGTGTGCATGCTGTCGTGGTTTGAGAGTTGGATTACAACTCTGGAGATCAAGGTTTGAATCTCTGCTCCACGAGGGAGACCCACTGGGTGACCTTGTGTAAGTCACATGATCTCATCCTCAGAGGGAGGGAAAGGCAAAACCACTCTGAACAAATTTTGCCAAGAAACCCCCATGATAGGTTTGCCATAGGGCTAATTAAATTAATTGACTCCTCCACCTTGCTGTCTTTACCTTTTACTCCAACATCTCTCTAACATTTATTTGTGTATCTGGATCCCACACCCGTGCAGTCCTTTCTCTCCCCACATTCCCAAAATACAAGATCCACTCTTTCCAGTAAAACATTTCTTCCCTTATTTCAAGATAATCCCTGCCCCATACACTGCCCACTTTCTTTCTCCCCTGCTTCGAGTTACCCCACATCTCCCTAACCTCTTTCATTCCTGACAGAACCAGAAAATAAAGAGACCAGACACAAGTAGTTGGCTTGAAAACAGACCACTTTTCTTTAAATTCTCTCCTATTTAGTGTTTGATCTGGGGGAACTGCAATGAAGGTGGGTTAGCCTGGAGCAGGACCAGCTGGGACAGGAGGTCTCTCCCCAGAACTTCTCTCCAGCTTCCCCTGGGCAAAAACACCTGAGCCTCAAAAAAACCCCAGAAGTTAGGTTACTCCCCAGCTTGCCCACATTTGGGAGGCTGACCTGAACATCCCTCCCACAAGACACAAAAACTGAGATGAGGGTTTATCCCCAAGGCCAACCTCAAGGTAAGTCCCTTTCCTTACTTCCCTAGTCACAGGACATAGAGAGGCAGTTCCAAGGACCTCTCTTCACCAAAAGGTGGTGTCATAGGTGCTTTTTTTTTAATTTTAATTAGGTATTTATACTCTGCTCTTCAGCCACAAAGGATATCAAAGCAGCTTACAAACTGTTAAGCACTAGCAGTTTTACACATCTACACTGCATTAAGTAGTTTCCAATGTGTATTAGCTAATTGCCCCCACAAGCTGGGTACTCATTTTACTGACTTACGAAAGGATGGAAGGCTGAGTGAACCTTGGAGCCCTCTGGAATCGAACTTGCAATGTGGTGACTTGCAGTACTGGCATTTATCCACTGTGCCACCATGTGCTCACTGACTAACAAACTTCCCACCTTCCACCTGCCAAGTGACCACCTATTTATGATGCCACCCTGTCCAGTTGTCTGATATTCATCTGATCATAGTGTGAGGTAGGCGAAAAACCCTCCCTAGCAGAGGGGGGGGGACGTAAAAAATCCTACCTGGCACTGAAGCAACTGTGAAAGACCACACTATGTCAGCAGAGGGCGTGTGGGCAGACAGAAGATCAAGAGGAAGAAATGGGTAGTTGCGGAGCCTTAAAAATCATCTGGCACCACCCCAACAGTCTTGTACATTGTACACCATGAAATTGTTTATGCTGGCCTCTTTCCTGGCCAGCCAGCAAATACGCTTCCCTCTCCCTCACAGCTATGCTGGAAAGTGGGGGGATGGACCCGAATTACACTCTTCAGCTTTGGCCAATCACTCTTGATCTTCCTACTTCCCTTTCTTCCTTATCAACCAGTCACCTCACCTCAGGGTTCTCTTTTTATAACAAATCTAAATTGTAATTTTCTATAATTTGTAATTGTCTGTCTGTCTGTCTGTCTGTCTGTCTGTGTATCTATCATCTGTCATCACATGTAGCTCCCAGTGATCATAAATTGAATCTTATGAGCTTCCCTTCAAGCATTGTCTCTTCAGCCTTTCCAATTGTATTCAACGTTTATGCTCTTGATTTTTTAATGAAGCTGTTTCATCTGTCACACTGATTAATCGATTACTACTTTCAGGTCTAAAGTAAACAGATTACAAGAAGCCAACAGAGCTCCATTCCTCCTTTTCTGGTAACACTGCCTTACAAATGTCTCAACTCACAAGGGGAAAACAAACTATTTCACAAGACATTTTAAATTAAAAATGAATTCTCCCCAAGAGTCCTTTATCCTCTCTTGCCCTGCCAAATCTCCCTGGGGGTGGGAAAAAGGAAACATTTTGACTTTTTAAAGAGCCCTGGATCTGCTATCTTTTTTAAAAAATGACACAGCACAAGAAGAAACACAAAGAAAAGAGGTTAAGAAATGAGCAATGAAAATAACCATAGGCCAAGAGAGACTTCACTGTGAACAAACAGTGAAGAGATTGAGGGTGTTTATAGTTTAACCTGGAGACAAAGAAGGGAAGGAAGGGAAATGGGGGTCAGGGCAGAGAAATGAAGCATAATGAATCAAATAGAGGAGGTAAATTGAGTGCTCCTATTTACTTTATCTCTTAATGGGAGGAGAAGAAATAATTTAGAGGAACTGAAAGGTGGAAAATCTGAGAAGTAATAAAAAGGAAACCATTTTTAGATATCTTATAATTATACTCAAGTGCCAAATACCACGAAACAGCAAAGTCAGGAATATTCTAGAAACGATTAGCTGTTTAAAGCAAAGTCAGGTATCAGGGAAGAAAAGATTAATATGGTTGGATCCAGACAAGCAGAAGAATGAAGTGGTGACATGTTTGGGGAGATCATTTCAGATGGCAGTTGGATATCATTATATATACTTATTAAAAATATTCTATAGGTAAAAGAAAATCTCTTCCCCTGCCCCTTTAGTTCCCACAAACTGAGTGGTGGGGAAAGTGACCTCCTTTGGGGCTGGCCTGTAAGATAAACCCCTCCCTTTAATTTATGCAAATTGAGTGAGGGACTTTTGGGTCAGCCTTCCAGATGCAGACTGACTGGGGAGCAACCCAGCTTATGGGTTCTCCCTGGGGTTCAGGTGCTCCGCCCAAGGGACGTTGGGGAGGGGATCTTGGAATGGACCTGCTGCCCCAACAATTCCCACACTAGGTTTCTTCCCTGTTACAGATTTCTCAGAATGGGGTTAAATAGGTTATAGCTAAATAAAAGTGGCCCTTTATATACCAGCTATATGTATGGTCTCTTTATTTGTGTCTGGTCTCCTTATTCCTGCATCTACCATCAAAAGGCTAAACTACAGTTTTTTACCAAAATATAGTCATTTTTCTATTCTGGGGAAATATTTGCTGGAGTGCAGGGATGTCCCAAAATAGTGTTCATTATCTGCAAACTGTAGTTGCCGTTTCTCAATATTAAGCAACGTACTGTATCACTGTGCTGCAAGTCTAAACCAGGTCTTTCAAAAAGCAAAGCAAAACAAAACAAAACAACCCCAACAAAAATAATAAATAAATAAAAATACAAACAAGCCCCCATCTGTTTCTAGAAATACATTTTTTTGTGCAGCATTGATCTTTTCCCATAAAATACATTGTTTATGCGTAATCAATGGGTATTTCTGAAAATAGCATTTCTGTGCAAAAAGTGTGATTTTGTGAGCAAAAATATTTTTCTGCATAACGCCCACTGTTTCTAGAAGCAAATGTTTTGTTCTGCAAAAACATTTTCTGCACAAAAATGTGTTTTGTTTTTGTACAAACATCCCCACAACTGAATTTCACATTTTAAAAAAATGTGTATATTTCTAAGTATAATCAGACAAATTCTCTGAAATAATTTGGGAGGCGTGAATAATGCATGAAAATTGCATAGAAATATTTCTGTTTCTTCCACAGTGGTGGAAAAAACTTCATAAGGGATTATTTGTCCAAATTGAAATGGCAAAATATGGACTATTGCCAATATGTTTTCTGTCTGAATTCAAGGTGCTGATGGTAATATTTAAACTCCTTAATGGTGTTGGACCACAATACGTGAGATAGTGCCTCAGGCAGTTGTGCCTGCCCAAGAACTGAGGTCTGTTGGAGGGGCCCTCTTCTTATTTCCACTGGTGGTGGCTATACATTGTAGGAGGATATGGGGGAGGCCAGCTCTATTTTGGCACCCCAGTTATGGAATGCCATCCCCTTTGAGTCCTGGTGGCATCCTGGAATCAAGTCAAATATATTGATGTTGTGCGATAGCGTGGCCCATTCGTGCTACCCTGATGTTGTAATCCTGTTATTTTTGCCACATCTGATGATGTCTGTTATTTTAAATGGTTTTACATTATCTGGTATTGACCTAAATCCTATTTTAGTCCTAACTATACCAGACCCCTTAAATCTAAATGTTGAACAATTTATTGAACAGGTCTACTATACATATATATATATATATATATATACACATAGTAGACCTGTTCTATATATAGTATACTATATATAATATTTAGGACAATAAATAATAAATAATATTATATTAAATAAAATAATAATAATAATAAATAAAAAACTATATATAGTATTTAGGGCAATAAATAATAACAATAACTTTGAAGGAATATATATATATTCCTTCAAAGTTATTGTTATTATTTATTGTCCTAAATATATATTATTGTTTGTCACTCTAAGATCCACATATATATGGTGGGTACAAATATTTTCATAAATAAATAATGAGGGTTTATGGTCCTTCTCTCTACTTGACATTTTCTCTTCCCGCTTCATATTTTTCATACTCCAGGCAAATATCCCAAACATTAAATTTTCTCCTTCGTTTATCAGAATTCATATTCTAGATAGGACATTTAGAACTGGAAGCATCCATCTCTTCATTAGGATCATGGGCTAACCTGTCTTTCCTCATGACCTTGTGTCCTCCATCTAGTACACTTTGCTTTTCAAGTTTAGTCAGTGAATATAGTTAAGAAGTATAACCAATAATGGTGATACAATGAATCATTAGAGAAGACATACTGGTAACTGCTAGGACATTTCTCTCACTTTACAGCTTATGGGTTAGGAGTATAATCTCTTTTATATGCCTCTGGAGGATGGATTACACCAGTGGGCATGACCATGTTCCTAAGTTCAGAATCATGACCAAGCTCACTTCTACCACTGGGTCCCCAGGAAAACTGCTAGCTGCAACTTGCCTATTTGTTTCTTCAGCCTCAAATTCAGCTTTGCTGTTTCCTCTTCTCCATGCAGGGGGAAATGGTATCTGCTGACACTTACAAGTAGGAGTGAAAATGGCACCGAGGAATCCAGTTGTCATCAGTTGTTCTGAATTTCTCAGGCAGGCTGCAGGGACCCAATCAATCAGCTCACAGTTCCGTAGCCATGACTCATCAGCTTACCAGCATGTAAAGTAAATATAGTCCAGTCCAAAGGTCATACACAGATAAACAGCAAATCAGTCAAACAAACCAAGGGGAAATCCAAAGGCGAAGTCACAAAACAAAGGAAGGTCCAAAAGTCAGAGATAGCAGTCAGTCAAGAAGGGCGATCCAGGGTGGCTCTCACTCCAACAGGTTGGTTGTCAGCAGACTAGAAGAGGGCAAATGTTGTCCCCCTACTTCAAAAAAGGGGAAAAAAGAATACCCAACTAATTATTACCCAATCAGTCTGACATCAAAGTAGGAAAGATTCTAGAGCAGATGATTAAACAGACAGCCTGTAAGCACTTAGAAAGAAATGTCATGATCACTAAAAGCCAACATGGGTTTCTCAAAAACAAGTCATGCCAGACTAACCTTCTCTTTTTCATAGAGTTTCAAGGTTGGTAGATGAAGGGAATGCTGTAGATGTAGTGTGTCTTGAATTCAGTAAGACCTCTGACAAGGTCCCCCATAATATTCTTGCAAAAATGTTAGTAACATGTGGCCTAGATAATGCAACTGTTAAGTGGATTTGTAATTGGTTGATGGGCTGAATCCAAAGGGTAGTCACCAATGGCTCCTCTTCATCCTGGAGAGAAATGACTAGCAGGGTGCCACAGGGTTCTGTCTAGGGCCCAGTCCTATTCAACATCTTTACCAATGCCTTGGATAAGGGAGTAGAGGACATTCTTATAAAGTTTACAGATTACACCAAATTAGGAGGGGTAGCTAATACCCCAGAGGATAGGAACAGAATTTAAAACGGCCTGAACAGATGAGAAAGCTGGTCTAAACCTAACAAAATAAATTTCAACAGGGAGAAATGTAGAATGCTACACTTGAGCAGTAAAAATGAAATAGGATGGATGACACCTGGCTTGACAGCAGTTCATGCAGAAGGGATCTAAGAGTCTTAGTGGATAACAAGCTGAACATAAGTCAGCAGTAAGATGCAGCAGCTAAAAAAGCAAAATTTGGCAAATGTACAAAAATCTTTTATTTTTATTTTGTTTAAGTACAGTTGGCCCTCCATATCCATGGATTCCACCATCCCATCCACAGTTTGAAAGTATTAACACATGAGCATGCACACATGTGCACACACACACAAATCCAAAAAGCAAACCTTGCTGTTTGCCATTTTATATAAGTGACAGCATTTTACTATTTTACTATGCCATTGTATGTAATGTGACTTGAGCATCCATGGTTTTGCTATCCACAGGGAGTCCTGGAACCTAACCAAGTGCCCCACCAGGGGGTCCTTTTCACCCCACCAGGATCCCTGAGAAGACCTCTCTCTCTCTCTCTCTCTCTCTCTCTCTCTCTCTGTCTCTCACACACACACACACACACACACACACATATATATATATAATTCTCTTGCGTATGTTGCCATTTTCAGTGTCCTGATTGGCTGCTTAGGTGGCAGGATCTGCCTCTTCTTGGAGGACTAGGCCCCTGGCTGCACAGACTCAGGCCCTGGCTGTGGGAGTCTTAGAAGAACCAGGGCCAAGTTATCAGATGCAGCCAGCTGCAATCATGCAGCACACCTGAAGCAGCCAGGGGAACTGCTATTTAAGAGCGGCCCTCGGCCCTCAGTCTTGGCTAATACAATGTGGTCTTCTGTGCTGTGTGTAGCTGGACCTTAGGTCCCTCCTTTTTAAACATGGCAGTGGAGGGGCTCTCACTTCCTGGTGTGTGTGTGTAGCATGGGGGTTAGTGTGTGGGTGTATGTGTGTAGCATGTGGGGGGTATAGAGTGTGGGGTGTGTTTGTGTATGGTGTGTGTGTTTGTTTGTGCATGGCAGCTGTGAAGGGCCTCTCATGTCCTGGTGCACATGGTGTGTGTTGTGGGGTGTTTGTGTATGCACAGTTGCATGGTGGCAGTGGAGGGGCTCTCCCATCCTGACACACATGGTGGATGTGTGTGTAGTGTAGGGTGTGTGTGTGTGTAGCATAGGGTGCTTGTGTGATTGCATAGCAGTGGCAGAGGGGCTCTCTGTCATCCTGGCATGTGTGGTACGTGTGTGTAGGATGGGGTGTGTGCAGTTGCATGTCAGCAGTGGAGGGGCTCTTATGTTCTGGCACATATGGTTTCTGTGTGTATTGTAGTGTATATGTGTAGCATGGTGTGTGTGTGTGTGTGTGCGCAGTTGCATGGTGGCACTGGAGGGGCTCTTCCATTTTGTGGTATGTGTGTACCATGTTATATCTGTGTGTGTGGTGTGGTGTTTGTGTGTGTGTGTGTGCAATTGCATGGCAGCAGCAGAGGGGCTCTCATGTCCTGGTGCATGTGGTGTGTGTGTGTGTGTATTTTGGTTTGTGTATATGCATGTTTGCATGGTGGCAGCGGAGGGACTCTCATGCCCAGGCACACATAGTGTGTGTGTGTGTAGTGTGGTGTGTGTGTGTCTGCGAGTGTAGCATGGTATGTGTGTGTGTATGCGTAGTTGCATAGCTACGGCAGAGGGGCTCTCACATCCTGGCACACATGGTGTGTGTGTGTGTGTGTAGCATGATGTGTGTGTGTACATGTAGTTGCATGGCACCAGAGGGGCTTTCGTATCCTGGTGCATGTGCTATGTGGGTCTAGCATTGTGTGAGTGTCTATGTGTCTGTGTGTATGCATGATTTTATGTCAGCAGCGGAGGAGCATTCCGCATGAAACTAGCCATTGTAGTTGATTTGAAAGGTTATATATTAATGCGTCAACTGATCATACTCTTGACATGTTTCCTAAGTGGCAGATCAGCAGAGTGGAAACAGAAACATACCAAAGTTTTTAATATATGTAGATAATGGTGTATATTACACTGGGTATAGCTAGTTCAATATATTCAAACACTATTGGAAATATTAAATATGGGCAAATAAAATAGATTAAAATGATTTTAAAATAGAATAAAACAATTTCATTTAAAGATAGTCAAGAAAAAAATCTCTACACCATTAAAACAGATTTGTGACAGCTGTGGTACATAGATGAACCTGTTTCTCAGAAACATTTTGGACTAGCTGGCCCTTACACCATTCCAGTTCTAAGAGTTTTAGGTGCTAAGGATTACTGTAGCTCTTGCCAGCCACAAACCTATAACTTTTATTGCCACTATACATTGCATACAGAGGAATGAGGCTTTTATGATTGAAAACTAAAGGTTCCCAAGACAAGCTTATTAAAAATAAAATCAATACAATTTATATATATATATATATATATTAGTGTGTGTGTGTGTGTGTGTGTGTGTGTGTCTGTCTGTCTGTATTGCCTTTTCCAAATATCAACTGAAAGGTAAATTGGATGTTTTTTGGCCCAAATATCTGAAGAATTTTGTGTTTCCTGAACCTGACACTGGTTCTGTCTCAATCTGTTACTCATTGTCAATGGGACTGTGCATGATAATTATAATTCTGTGTTGGTAAGCAAAATTCTACACTGAAACAAAAATCAAACAGAATTAATTCTGCAGCATCTATTGAGGACTACTTTGAAACCACAGTGATCAATTTGCACTGTTTCATTCACACTGAAATAATTTGCTTTGACTAGTTGATGTTTGGTGAAATGGCAAAATGAATATAAATGTGTTGCAATAGCCCAATTATTTTTTATTCAAAAGCAACGGAATCTGTTACATATTTTGGCAGGGAGGGGAGGGATATAAACAGTGCCAGTTAATGCACGTCTAATTTGAAAGAAACCCAGACGAGTTTATTAGGACTTCTCCTTGAAGTGAACATACAGAAAAATCAGTAAAACGAATCAGTGAAACACATGGAGGGTATTTCACAATAAAATGTCTTCCACAGTTCTTGGGTCTACTGAATGCATTTTTCATTGAATCATTGGACTTTATCAGAGCACCAGCCCCAAATATTCTTTTGCCGGCATATTTTGTGGTGTTTTTATGCCTGCAAAAGAACATCCCATACCCCATTTACCTGTACCTACACCAAAGGCAGCCCCAGCAATGAACAAATAGTAAATGGAACTCCGTTCACTTCCTTGACTGAAATCTCATAGATTCTCATGTGAATGCGAAACATGGGAAATTAAAAAAAACACAAAAACCAAAAGTAACACACAAAAAGTTACACTAAGCACATAAACGCACTTTAAAACTTTCAAGTAAACTGGGGATAGTCATAAAAAGAGCATCATCTACTTGGAAGTCGCAATCTCACTCGGAAGTTTTCTGGCTGGTCTGGCCATTCACACTGTAATAATGTGGGAAATAAGGTGTGAGCAATGCCAGCAAAAAATCACCATAGTCAATCTATTGATGGCTTGGCCCATCAAAAAAATAGATCAGCTTATGGCCACTACATAAATGTGAAAGGGTGACGTTGTCTGATATGTGCACCCTTTTGAGTTTATGTGGCATTGTTATGACACCCTATTTCATGTGTCTGATAAAGTCCATTGTCTCTTGCCAGGGTTACTGTATCTGTTATGCAAAATAAGCAAATTTTCATGATCTCTCTTATTTTGCACTTGTCAATTTACAACTGCAGTGCTGTTGAAGAAGGAGGACAATAAGTTAATGTTATATCTTTTTAAATAAGCACAACAGACAAGAAAGTGGAAAGGCACATCATCATCATCATTGTTTTTGTAGCTGTATTTGGCTCATTCAAATCCAGTTTCTTACTGTTAAAAACCATATTCAGACATCCTTTCAGTGTTTCTTATGAAGGTTTTTTTTTCCCCCCTAAATGAACTTTGATTGCACTCTTGGTCTCCCATTTTAATTCCTCAGTTTGGGGAGTGTGTGGGTTGGTTTTGCTAGCTTGGGTTCTCCCATGGAATTCTACACCTAAAAATAGCTCTGCATCTTGAGCCAGATAAAACAATTTAACAACTTTTTGCAATTATGTTTTTTTCCCCTCTTAGCTTACTAAAAATAAGTGTTTGGTGTTATTTTTGTTTTTGCTGCTTTCAAAACTCATAGAGGATTCAGTGAATGCAGCCTGACAAGAGGAAATGAAAAGCTGGTGATGGGAAAGCACATAATCGGTGCCAAGGATCTAAAATGTGTTTTATCAAAGAGTGGTAGTGGTTTTGCACTTTCAAGAAGAAAATTATTTTCTTAGTCGAACTTTTCTTCACAGTGTCCAGCAATGCCAATTTCATCGCATAGAGTGCATGGTCAACATCTCTCATACATGAAGAGCACTGAAGAAGATTTGTAGGTGGTATGGAATGGAACTATAGCAATTTACTGTACACCCCTCTGATGAATGGACACAATCATCTTGCTGACTACTTTGCTGCAGCAAGGAAGGAATCCTCAGATGTATAATGTTTCCAGGAAATCACCAGAGTCTGCAAGTGTGAACTTGATAAAGAAGAGGTCAGCTTTGAAGTGGGTGTTTTGGATGCAGAAGAAGAGCCTGGACTGCTCTGATCTTGTTCTTAGGCTCCTTGGAATGTACTAATTTTGTCTTGGTTCACAAGGCAGGCAGTCTTACCAACTTTTATATTTGTAAATAAAAAACAGGATATTTTTAGATGTCCGAAGACTCCAATTCCCTTTCACCCTGGAAGATGAAAACAGACTATTTGAGCCTTCCTTTTTTCTATGGAGAAAGAGACAAAAGAAGAATAAATATTACAGTATTGTGTTTATGTTCTTAACAATATACAATCAGGACATGTTCCAGCCAGTCACTATTAAAGACTTCATTACTTTTCAGTGGGTACTATTACCCTTTATGCTGTGAGATTTCAGATCATTTCAGATCCAAGTTCTAGTGGCTCCTTCTTTGGGCTATGGGCTCTTGGTGCTTCCAAGGCCATATGTAGTCAATCATAGGCAAACCCATTTCTAAAGCTTTAAGCCCACACTTTTGGAACAAGAATGACACATTCTTTAAGTATTTTTTTGCAGGAAGGAATGATTAGAAATATAAATTGCTGTTAAAGTTATGATGCATAAATGCTAATCAGAAAATGCAAGATTCAAGAGACAAGTCAAACACATTTTAACTTTATATATTCTAATGCTTTGGGATGAGTACATCTGAGTACAGAAGTAGTACTTTTCCCCAAAGTGAATATGAACAATTTTCTTTAAAGGAACTTGAGGGCAAGTTAGTGCTGTTAACAAGTTTAACAGTTTTCCTCTGTGAAGGAAGAAACTCCCTTGTTTGTCCAAAATATGCTTAGTTTTACCACGCAATCTAGTATTCTCTGTCTTTCCTTTAATATGAGGGGTGATGGCATGCTATGAGTGGTCAGACCCAGATGGCTTGAGACAAAGATAAATAGGATGACTTAAAGAATGATTTATTAAATGTTATATGATGGAAAACTGCAGAAGATAATTATTGCAAAAACTCTCCCAGAAATTTGACCACCATACCACCCTTGAGTACACTAGATCTTATCTGATTTTGGAAGATAAGAAAGATCTGGCCTGGTTAGTCCTTATATGGGAGACCAGTCAGAGTTGACAACACCGATAGTGACAACACACACACACACACACACACACACACATATATATATATAGGCCTCGGAAGCCAGATCAGCTGTGGTGGGCTAGATGGACCAGTGGACTGGCTCAGTATAAAGCAGTTGTATAGGTTGGAGTCTCTAGTTGTTTATCATTAGTCTCAGCTTGCTTCTGAAATAGGTGCTAGGTAGCAATTTAATTAGCTGTCTCACAAGCCACTCCACCTTTAATGTATTTCATATGTTAGGAGGCCCCACAACTTTGAGTCAGGAACATAAGGTAACCCCAAAGATGATGCATGCCACATCATTGGTCCTATCAACCTAAGCAATAAGTCTTGGTAATCATTTGCTGACCGATTCAGGGAAATAACAAGACCAGACACCAGAAATGGGATATAATAAAATGGTATTTTATTTTTAGCTCTACCTGTTCATAACCTCTAAATATCTTCAGCAGGGGAGGCAATCCTATTGAGGGAGCAGCTGGGGCAGTAGGCCTATCCCCAGGCCTTACTCCCCAGCTTCCCTGGATGAGCAACTGAGCACCAGAGAGGAACCCCAAGAATGCAGGGCTCTATAATGGGGAAAAACTAGACTATTTAACCCATGTAGATAAACCGCATCTGGAGGGCCAACCCATCTGGAGGGCCAGCCCAAAAGTCCCCCAATTAAGCCCCATGACTTAAGCTGAGGGTTTATCCTTCAGGCCAACCCCAAGGAAAGTCTCTTTCCCCACCCCTAAGTCCCATGATGTTAGGTGACCTAAGTCTGGAGACCCCCTCCCCCTTCACCAAAATTGGTGCCAAGGTGCCCACCAAAATCTACACCTCCCCCTTCCTCCGGCCACCATTATCTTAGGGTTTGACCTATTTACAGACACCACCCTAGCCAATTTCCCAAATGCCAACTACCATCGTGTGGAGTAGGTGAAATCCCCCCCCCCCGGAAAAGGGTAAAAAATTCCTACCTGGCCCTGAATCAACCATTATCATACTATCTTAGTGGCGGGAGGTTGAGTTGTTCTGAAAGCAAAGGAGGCTAGGGGTGGCAGGACCTTATACAGCCTCTGGGCCCACCGTTCCCTCCACGCACCATGAACATCATCTTTAAGGGCCGAACTCTTTCCCCTCACATCCGGCAAATGACCACTACCTTCCCAACTTGGTTGTGCCGGCCGGATGGCGAGTGGGCTAAACACCATAAGTGTTTCAGTGTTCTCATATAAGATCTTACCTGAAACTGTAAAGTGTACCTCCCCCACCAGCCCTGTAAATGTGAGGCCACCAGCATGAATGTCAACTCCATACCTGTGATGTTGGCCTCACCAGGTTGGCCCCACAGTGCCTAGCATTGGCTGCCTATCATTTCACCTTGCCCTAAGGTTCCCCTTTTTCAATCCTTTTTTGGATTTCGGCCCTGGGCCCCTAGGTGACCTTAGTGTGGACATGTCTGTTTCAAAGTGGTTTCTTTAATGGTAAACATGACCACCCATTAGGAATCCCTTGATTCAGGCTGAAGGAAGCCAGTCAGAGACAGATTTAACAAATGCAACTCTGTTTATCATATGATGCAGAATATCTGATATTTTAACCTGTTCCAGCACTTAGTTTAAAATAGATAACAGAATTCATGCTATGTATTATCAGACCTCCTTTCCTTCACTCACTCAACATAATCCAAACACATCCACTCCCTAATGACTCCCTCAATTGTTACCAACTGAACTCTTACATGCTCTCCCTCGAGAGAGGGAATTCTCTGTGCTGGGATGCATTGCTTTTTGTTATCCCCATACTATTTCACACCCACTCATCAAAGCACAACTCAGTAACATATTTGTAAGTTTTCCCACTCTGTATCATTTTCACAACACCCCACCCCAGTACAAAAACAGACTATGTAAAACATCACCCCCCCCAAAAAAAAACACCCCTACAGTCAATCTGTTGTCCAGGAAAAATATTCCTACTTAGCCACAAAACAAACAGTTAATCCTACCCTGAGGCCAAGGGAGTAATGGAGGGTGAGTGATGAAATTTTAAAGAGGGCTGAGCTGAGACAGAGTGTTTCTACAGAATCTTAAATTCTGCTCACATCAGTATTGATGTAAAATATATCTACATAGGGACACCCCTTGACTGGAATCCTTTTGTTTAGTCCCAGCTAAAGTTAAATTAATTGTTGGCTGGTGAGTCAAAACAGAGATAAATATTATTGATCCAATGGGCCTCCTCTAGGCAACAGCAACCATGGGATTTAGGCTATTGTGCCCTCCCTTTGTCCAGGTCTGGATATGACTCAGTTCTTGCTCTTGTGGTAGGAGGTGGAATGGCTGTTCACTGCTCTGAGGGGTGGGGGAGCAAAATCTGTATTTCTTTTTGGTATGACTGACACTGGCCAAGAGATCAGAATATGTGGAGGTGGTTTTGCTGGATGCACCCTGCAAAAGGATCTTCCTGTCCCTGCATATATTCTGTGGAATAGCTGATTTCCAAGAACTGGTGCTGTCTGGATATGTTCATTCAAAGGGGACAGTAGGTGTCTGCAGGCAATTATTTAGTTATTTTTCCCCATCCTATATTAAAAGTATCAGCTGGGGACACTTACTGAATAAAGACAGTGCAGTTTAACCTTGATCTTGATGTATGTAAGTCATTCTGAAATAGGCCTATTAGTAGCATGTTAGTGGTAGAGTGGCAATGGATTTAATAATTAGTCATTTGGCTGCAATTTAACAGATATCCTTGTGAATCATTAGAGTGACCAACCAGGCTTTTTAATTTTTTTTCAATTATAGCACAACATCATTTATGTATGTATCTTGGGGGACATTAAATTTATCTGCAGTAGAGGGAAACACAAATGCAACGATATTAAGTAATTGAAAGATACATAGCATTTCCAATCAGTAAGCGGATGGATGATCTAGATAATGATTTTCCTGTAATTACAGAAAAGCAATTACATTCTTTCTTCTCTGGTGCTAATAATAAAATATTGGGTTGAAGTTCTTAAATCACTTACGCTACAATGGTTCCGTTTTCCTTATTACCACTGCCATGTCTCAAAACAATTGTAAAATACGACTAAAAGTTACACAAATACTGGGTTACTCACCAGCTGACTTGCAATATATATATATATATATATATATATATATATATAAACAATTGCAATGATAAATAATAACAATATTGTTAATTGTGAATATTTAGAGAATGTACCACTTGACCTTGCTTAGCCTTTTCCAAAGCAATGGCTTTAAATGGTAGATTTTAAATATGTTTGAGTAACAATCAGAAGGCCCTAAGATTAAGTGTAATCTTTAACCAACTTCTTCCAAGTCATTCCAGATGCTCTTTCATATTTTCTTTCACAAATATTATATCCCCCTTATCCTCTTTCTTCCTCTCTTCTTCCCTTTGTTTTCAATTTCACAGCCTGGCCTTTTCAGAGGGAAAAAAAAGGTAAAGGCTGTTGAGCTATAAAAATCTGTTTCAAAGATTGGGAAACCAGCTGCTTGTCCAATTTGACAATTGCTGCTCTGTCAGTTCACTTCATTAACATTGATTCATATAGCAGTTAGCATGAACCTCAGCTTCTGTCAAAACATATCTGACCTATTCTCCATCACAGAAAACTACAATCATTCTAATGTTTTTTTTCTCTCTCCTGTTTAAACCAATTGCTGCTGCTCTTCAGAAATAAATCTAAGGCTTATTTTGCTTGGTTAGCTTTCATTCAACTCACTAGGACATGCTTCTGAGCAAACAGGGTTTTGTTTTTGTTTTTTTGTTAGGTCTTTCCTATACTAGATCACTCCTGTATACTCAAGTGGTCCTGCCAATCTATTTCATTATTTCTCTGACTGGGAAATGTAGGCTCAAGAACAGCTGATGTCACTTCTCTGGGTCAGGAGTGTCCCAAGACATTTTGCTGCTGAAGACAGAGATGCAAATCAGATTCATTACACCATGGGGAGGGGGCAAGATACCTAACACCTACAACCAGTCAGGTTATTTTAGTACCACACCACTCTCCAGTGGTCCACACTGACATGCCAAATGACTTCCATTTTCATTTTTACTTCCAGTAAAATTATTAGATGCTTCAAAAAGCCCACAAAAAGCCCATGAGGATGATGTCACTGTACTGTGAGGTTTCGCACGTGTCTTCATATTCATGTGCTGCCTCCATGAAGACTTTGTGCTGCAGTGGAGAATAAGCCAGTTTCTGCCAATGAAAAGGGACAATTTATTCTCTGCTGCACCACAGAGTCTGCACAGAGGCAGCATATGAAGATGATGGCATGCGCGAAACTGTGTGGTATGGTGATATCATCCTTGAAGGCTTTTTGTGGGCTTTTTGCCTGCACCTTATAATCTCATCTGTCTCTCTGTGGTTTTAGTTTTTAAAATGAATGAATGAATGAATGCGTGAATAATAATTGTATTGAGGTACAACACCATTAAGGATTTTTAATATTACCATCAGCACCTTGAATTCAGACAGAAAACATAATTGAAAGGCTTCACTCACCTGGGGCTACACCAGCCAAAATATGCTGGCTCCCCTCTGGCATATCCTGGCTGGGAGGTGGCCCATTTTGCCATGTTACCTGAAGAAAATGGGCCACAGTCCACACAGGAACACTGGCCCATTGCTGCAGCTACCGTCACAACCATTTCCCCTGCTCTGCTGGGTCTGGGCAGCCGGCTGCACCATGTGACAAACCCCCTGCATGTGACCAGCCTTGGTCACATGCTGCAGGCCTGCTGCCTAGACCCGGAAGAGCAAGAGCAACTGACAACAGCAGTGAGGGCTTGCCTGCCAGGACAGGCTCCCATGGACATGCAGGGTCCAATCTCTCCCATCCTGGTGGAAACAGATTAAACTGGATTTTTTTAAAAAATGGTAAAGGGCCCTATCCTGGCTTTCTCCCATTCCAGCCCCATATCAGCCCCAGGTGTGGTGAGAACTACTCAGCTGCAGAGAGGTGGGGGGGGGAAGGTCTGCATCATTATGGACTGAAGGGCTCTAGAATGGGGGAAAATCAGGCTATTTCCCCCATTCTAGTAGATAAACCACTAATGACAATGAAGGTAGACCTTCTAGCCAGGAATCTTGCTTTTTAAGTCCAGGTCAGTTGTGGAGAAAACATAAATCTTCCATGAATCTAATATATTCCGGTCTTTCAGAAACCTAGTTAAGAGAAGTTCTGTCTGCCAGATTATTTTATGACACTGGGTTGCCACAAGCTTATTAATTGGGGGAACATCAGCTTTCATGATGAGGTCCCTCAGTAAGGAGTGGGGAATGATTTCATATACACCATGACAGTCATGAACCAATAGGTGCAATTAGTGTATTCCTTTGTGATTTGGGGGGACAGAATTGTTCACCTGAAGATTTATATTTGAGACAGAGGGGATGCTTTTATCATAGACAGGTCACTGTCTTTTTTGTTTTAGATTGTCTGTTTGATGGACCTCTGCAGGGTTGTGGACCGATTAAGATGGTGTGTCCCTGGTGTCTGAGGAATCTGAATGTTTTTCTGACTTCTCTTCAGGAACTCCCTGCCTTGTTTGTTGGAGGCACTATTGAAGTGCTGTCTGATCAGAAAAGGAAAATGGTCCAGGTAGTTAGCATGATGAAATGAGAAGAACAATGGCTGGAGTGTCATTAGAGGTAGGGTTTCCATAAATCCCAGAAAACTGCGAAAATCCCAGATTAAAGGGACAGAAAGTTGTCCTGTCTGGCTGGGCTGCTTGAAGTAGCAGATCCTGGATTCCCACTCCAGGCTCACTGTCTGCAGGCTCTGGGGTCACATGGCATGAGAATGCTATCTAGGTGGGAGAGTGCAGAAGGCTGGAGTCAGTACAGTGCAGAACACTCCTCAGCAGAGAGAGGGAAGGAAAGTCAGAAAAAAGAAGGCCAGCAGTGGAGTCAGACTCAGAGTAACTTTACTTGCATGTGTATGGTGAGTTCTGGCCTCCTAGACCATCCCCCCCTTGGATGATGGGCCAGTGGCCAAATGGAAAGCAGCTTCAGAAGAACAGAGGGGAATCTCACTTCCTTTTCCAAGCCCCACAACAGAGCTGGAAAGAGACTTGAGACTGTAACATCCATAGTTCTCCCAAATAAAAATCACAATACTTTTATTTTAATAAGAAATAACTTTCTGGCGAGGAGCAGAAAGCCTTTAGTTCAAATGCCTCTGGTTGCTAACTGGCATCTTTGGGGGGGGGGAATGAATGATGGCATTTTACTGTTTCTACATGCATAGAATACCTGAGAGCCAATGTGGTATAGTGGACTGAGTGTTGGATTAGGACATGAGGAGAGCAGGGAGAAATCCACACTACACAAATAATCTAGTTTGAAACTCCTTCCTATGGAATCCTGGGATTTGTAGGGATTTCATAAGGTCTTTAGCAGAGTTCTAAAAAGTACAATTGGTACAAGATACCGTAAACTTCTGAAATATGTAATAAAACAATGTTAAATGTCAAAATGTGGGTTTTTTGTCTTGTGTTTTGTCGAACGTCCACCCAGTCCAGTCTTGTATACTTTTCTCATGGTTTTGTGATAGAGAATTATGGCAATACTACTTGGAGGAAAACTCAGAATGGACCTGCTCATGCTTAGGCTAGGACTGATTTCAATACCTGTACAGTAATTATGAAGAAAAAAAAACATATTTCACTGCCACCCTTCTTGTCTGCACAAGAGAGATCAATAATTATTTCCAGGCTATGATAGGCATTCTTTACCTGCATGCTTCAGTGGGGGTGCCAGAGTAGTCAGTGACTTACTGTTATCAGTTTGCTTCATTTTTAAAATTGAATTGCTTGGATTCACCTTGAACTGCCAGGTCAGGTGGACATAATTGTGATAACTGCTTTCCTTGTTATGTGGAACTCTGCCCACCATTTCAAAGATGTTTGGAGCCGTCAGTTCTACCACCTGTTTACTCAACCATTCCCTTTGATTAGCAAATCAGATAGTTCTTTCCTCTTTGCAGAAAGGATTCTCTCCTCCTGTTTAAATGAATCTGTAGTAAGACTTTTATTAAATAAATCTCTCTTTGGCCATTTATAAATGTGCATTATTGTGTAAGGGGATTGAAAAGGTGGTGATATAGCAATTTCCAAAACTTCTGGAACACAGAAATTCATCTGGAGCTGGTCCTGTTTTGTTTACCTTGGCAAATGGCATATGCTGGGGGTTTATGCTGTTTTTCAGATCCTGCCCTCCAACAATGATGGAGTCAGTTTGACCTAACTTGGAAGTGAGTTCCACAATCAAGGTCCTACAGAAAAATCACTTGTCTCATGTACTTACAACCCCAACTTCCTCTATCTTCAGTGCACTGTATAAAACCAGGCCTCCACTGAGAAGCTCAAATTATGGTCAGGCTCATGTGGGTGGAGGCTGTCTTCCAGATATCCTGGACATTTAAGACCATATAGTAAAACCTGAAATATTTTGAATTTAGCCTGAAAAAATGGGGGGGAAAGTACAGTTGGTTCAAGATCAGTGATATATGGTCTGCTAAGTGTACAACAATCTGGCTGTCATATTTTGCACCAGCTTCCCAATGTGCATATCTTCAGACACCTTTGAACAGAAACCCATGTACAGCACATTACAGTGCTATTGTTCAGAGTGAACCAATCCATCTTCTTATGAAGGAGTGCAGCTGTTACACTGGGCAAAGGCATTCTTTGCTGCAACGCTCATTTGGGTCTTCAGGAGATGTTCTGCATACAAGAGCATCTCAACACTGCAAACTTGGCTCTTCAGAAGAAGTGTGATGTCTGAACTGAGCTTCCAATTGTCTCCCCACAGTCAATTCAGTGCTGTACCCATACAGGACTTTTACATTCCCCACAGCATCTGTACCTTCCTGGGAATCTGAAGATAGTATATGTCATTTGTGACCTGTAACCATTGAAATTGTCTATGGATTTGTCTCATCTCTATGTCAATCCATCTAAGTGAGTGGCATCAATTTTGTCATGTTAACAATTGATAAATTCTAATCATGAATCTAATCAACTAGAATAGGCCCATTGAATCAATACATAGGCAATGACTAACCAAGTTCTCATTAATTCTAGTTCAGATTGCAGTTGGAATTAAGAGTTTGCAGAATAAACCCCACAACTACAGCATTTTCTTCTCAGCAGATATCAGGAGAAATTAAGGTAGATTTCTTCTAATCAAATGTCAATTGTTCATGAAATTTAATGTATCTGTAACTTGAAATGTTACGTATACTACCCTGGTATATTTATCATTATCATAATCACCACCACCACCATAACCACCACCATCATCATTTGGATGAAAGCACAATATAACATATTTCTAAAAACAAAGAAATGTTATCTTGGAATCTCTCAACAATCAACTTAATTGCATGAGCCTGGATTCTAGTGTTAGCAGGAGTCTAAATATCTCTTTCCACTTTATCCACCATATATTATTTTATAAATTTTTATCATACACAGGACTTAATCAGATGTAGCAAATATGGCATCATAAGGATGCCTAATGATAATGAAAGGACGCATATACCAGAAGATGTTGTCCTTTCACAATCATATCTTGTTAAGAAAATGTTCTATTTTATTGAAAGGCCAAGTTGTCAATAGATCTCCCATTCAGCTTTGTTGCCGACATTGCTGCTGTTTGAAACTGTACTCATGTGAATGCAGAATCAATGGGTAAACACTTCCAGGTGAGACTGCAAAGTGGATGCTCTTTTTATGACCTTCCCACCCCAATGTACTTGAGACTTTAAAAGTGTGTTTTGGTGCTTTGCTGTACTTTTTTGCTTTAATGTTTAAATTTCCCACGCTAGTGTCTTCTTGCGAGAATCAGCAAGATCTCAACCCCAGAAGTAAATGGAGCTCTGTTTGTGCTCCCTTACTGCAGAAGAAGCCTCTTTTACACTGCTCAAGGTAAGTGTGGTGGTGGTGGGTTATTTTGCTGGCATAAAAATGCCACAATTTATGCTGGCAAAAGAACAATAAGGTGGGGTGGTCTGATAAAGTCCACACACACACACACACACACACACACTGTACTTTTTTTCCTAAATGAAAAAGCCCTGGACATTGTAGACGATGTGTGAATTGGCAGGGGAGGTGCTGCTAGGAAGAACTAAAAGTATGATGATATCACAACAATGTGGCCAAGCTCTTTGTACCTCAGTAAACTGTTGTTAAAATAAACAATTCCTCCCTCCTGTCACTTTTTCAATCCTACTGCAAAGGATGCTCAAAAGAGTAGAAATGTGGGAGTTTTATGAGTAAATATGGCTTTCATTCTCTATCTGAAGACACTTGAAACTGTAGTCTGTAGATGGAAGAAACTGCGCTAATATCTCTAGAGTCCTGGAAGTGCCCTTGATAGTTCCATGGTCGTTTAAAGCTATTGCCATTTCTTTCTCAATAGCTCTCCAATAATTCTCTGAAGAGTACAAGTGGGATATTTCAGCTCTATGGGCATGAGGTAGATGTTACCTTCTTATTGGTATGAATGCAAGGAATGTTTTCCATGACTATTTAAGTCTTTTACATTCTCAGCATGTGTTTCCTAGTTAATGTTGCCTGATTCCTAAGCTATATTTTTCTTACAGAAATGTAAAAGTCAATTGCATGAAAGAAGGGACCAAGAATGAAAAAAGGAAGAAAGAAGAAGGAAAGACAATTTTTGTAACACAAATGTCTGAAGACTGCACATCTTTAGTCTACATTTTTTTTTCTTAATCACACAGAGGCCAACAACATCATGAAATAATTTTTTTGAATCTATACAATATAACAAAGTACTTTTATACTCTGTGTAGTTGTGTCATGTTAATTGACGGACAAATACAGTCAGCCCTCCACATTTATGTATTTAGCTTTTGCAGATTTAATTATTTGCCACCACTTCCAGGGATACCCTATATCCTCTTTAATAGGGATTGATAAGTCTCACCTCATATTCCCAGTCTCTCTGGAAGCCTCCAAAGACTGAAAGAGACTAGGAATGTGAGATGATGTTTATAAGCCCCTATTAAAATTGTGTTGGATCACTCGCATGTGTGCACACCACTTATGAAGCAAGCTAAGGGGGGGAAGGTGCCAAGCTCAGATGGCTGTGGGGGGAGGTCGAGGGAGTGGAAAATCAAAAAGCAATGCACCAAACTCCACACAGAGACTGGTCCACCCAGCCCAGGGCAGAATGGAGGAGGAAGACGATGCTGCTTCAAAAGGTCCTGCAGCTGCTTCTGCATGGCTCAAGCCAGAAGGAATTTCCTGGCTTATTTCCTCCACTCCCTTGCCCCCACCCCTGATGGCCTGATCTTGGGCAATTGCTCTGGATGGTTTTCCAGGGAGCCTGTGCTGCTGGATGGGGGAGATCACCCATTAATGTTAATGGGTTTCCTATTTTGCATCTCAGAAAAGAAAAGCTTAATGAGAAAACTATGGAGCAGCCTGGTAAATGAGGTAAGTCTGGTGAGATAGTAAGGTTACAGTAAGGCAGACTAAAATAAACAAGTTATGGTACATTAAGTTTAGTCAAATAGGGGTAATTGGAAGCATGATCATTCAGGTCAAGGTATGTCATGAGTAAGAAAGACTCTGTGTGTGTGTGTGTGTATCTATAGATATAGATATAGATATCAAAAAAGCGATACAAAGACTCCCTGAAACAACATCTCAGGCTCGGCCAAATTGATCACCAACAATGGTCTGCCCTGGCCTCACATCGGGAGGCATGGAGACGCACTATCCACAATGCTGTAGCCTTATTTGAGAACTCTCGACGAACAAGTCTTGAAGAGAAACGACAACACAGAAAGAATCACAACCCCAAAACATCACCCAACGAGACCTTCTGCTGTGCTTTTTGCAACCGGACTTGTTTATCTCGGATTGGCCTTTTTAGTCATCAGCGCGCTTGCAGAAAGCGCGGGATGAGTCCTTCCTGAATCTTCGTTTGCGAAGAAAAGCCAGAGAGAGAGAGAGAGAGAGATTGAAAACCATGTTTCTTGAGTGTGAGAAAATGCCAATGCGATCTTAGGCTGATGCGACTCTTTGCTGTTCAGGATTGTTCTGAACAGAATTTGAAAAATTTTGTGCAGAAAACAGTCTTTTTTTAGTCTTCACAAAAAACAACATTCTCTGCAGAGAAAACAATATTGCACAGAAAATTCAGTTTTCTGCCTACACAAAAATCAAAATGGCAGAAGAAACCCCACAACTACAGCATTTTCTCTACAGATTTTTTTTTCCTATGCAAGAATATTATTTTATGTGTCAAAAGTCCTGTTTTGTGCTGTTTGCATTCAAAATTGTGAACAGTCTTTGAAAGCTGCAGAGATTTCAGACTTTCTCTCAGCAGGAAGAAAATAGCTAAAATTGCTTTTTACTTCTCCCAAGAATAAAATTAGTGAACAATTAAATCCTTATTACACAGCAGGTCATTGCCATAGCCAGGTTCTGGTGAGCAGCAGTCAGAATACTGTACTGTTTCCAGTATACTTTGCAGGCTGATTCCCCCTCCCCCACAGTAAAGGACTGGTATTACCAGAAGCCTAGCAGAATCTCACTTTTAAGAGGATTTATCCTCTCCCAACCAGAAGGGGTATAATGCTTAGGTAGAAGTAGAGAGCACATATACTACATTTGACCCTTTTCTACACTTTGACTCTACATACTTTGTTTTAATGGGAAATGAAAGGAATGAAACTGGAAGTTATCTTTTGATTTTGGAAGAAGAACTGGTGTGCCCTGCAGTGGGTGCCAGGGATGGAAACGTATACCTGCTGAAGGGCCCATGGTTGACTGTGTGCTTCCTTTTCCTGTGCAACCTTAGCTCCCAAGAGACAGGGGAATCCTCTCAAGTCAAGTAGTTGAAGTGAATGGCAAGATAGAGATGTGGATGTTCAGGGCTCCCCCAGTGGGATGGCCTGTTTTAGTTCTGAATATGCATCTTCCAGGGACATGATAATGTTGGCAGGGACATGATGATGATGAGCTGAACCACACCAGCTAGCTCTGCCCAACATCATCTGTCACACTAGTACTATCTGACCAACACAACTGGTCTAACTACACTCCCTTTTATAGATTACCCCATCCATGTGTTTGCTGAGGGGTCAGGCACACTACATTAAGGTGGGGTAAGTTCCCTGCTCCCTGCATTCACTATTTGTATAGATAGTCCAAACCTTCTAAATATTGTTATTATAGTGAACTATCATATTGTTCCATTGAGTCAAATAGAGCTCACCATCATATATTGGATTTTACTAGATAAATCATTTACAATTACAATTGTTGGAACCCGAAGTACATACATCTGATATGATGTGACTTTTCTAGGGTGGGATGGGTCATGATGAATTAAAATGATTTTTGGGAATTTTCCTTCCAGAAAATTTTCAATACCCTAATTTGACTCTGATTTATATGGTTGACTAATATTTGGTAAGCAAACCATGACAAGTATGAATATGTTGCCCAGGGAAGTTACACTACAGTCCTATGCAATCATGACCATGAAGAGTGGCTGAAAGGTACACTAAACCTGCACTAACAATGATGAGAACCAGACTCCTGAATGTCTTGTAATGATCGTTGTGTCCACTAATATGTGGTTACTTTGATCACACATGGCATAAACCCAAGGAAACAAAAGAAAAGAATGGATGCTTATTGCTGTAATAGATGCCTGCCCCACAACCTGACTAGTAAAAGCATTTTGTTAATTTTTATGTTGTCCCTCCCAAATGCACTGTCTTCCATTTGATTATTGTTGTTTTTATTTTAAAAGCTTTTTCGTGTTCACACAGTCTCACATATGCCCAGTTTCTCTAATCTTTGTTTTTAACCGCTTAACTTTCAGTGGCAACATTTGCATATTCTATACACTTCTGACCTTATAAGAAAAATCAGATTTTTGTCTAGAGGCCTATAGAATAAATGTTAAGCACAAGATTATGCTAATATACACATTTGGACTGTAAGCTAAATGTTAAGGCAATACTTCAACAGTACAAAAACACACTCAATGGTAAATATCATTCTAATAGGGCAACTGAATAAATATATACAGTGTAATGCATTATATTCCTTCCATAACTGTGTTAAGAAGCCATGAGAATAACTGGACATATAGCTTTGGGTATATGTCCTCAGTTCAAAAAAGGAGTTTCTTGCCAGTGTGAGCTTATCTATATTAAAGATGTGGAGAATTCACTTGGTTCTCATTTTAAGTGAACTAGACTAATCTATACTTCCTAGAGAGCAAATGAATCAGAACATAGTAATTGTTTGGGCTGTACATTTCTATGAAACTTTAATATGCAAATTTCTACTAAAATGCATTTATAAATGTAGAAAACTGACATATAGATATCAAAACATGTGTAAAGAATAAAATACTTTAAGCATAGAAAACACTATAATCATTGCTCTGAGACCTTTTTCCATTTACTAATAAATGCTACCCTTTATAATCTTATTTGTGTTACTTTATTGCTTTTCTAATGAAAGTGGCTGGCATTGCATGGGTTAAAAACCCATCTTTACCCAAGAGCACTCCCTCCTCTCCTCAACCTCCCAACCCTCTTCCTCCATTACTCACTCTCCCTCTCTCTTTTTTTTTAAACACTTGTTTTCCTCTTTCAACCCTGGCACTAATTCATCCTATACCAGCTTTGTCTGGATGACAAAGTGTTTTGACCCTTTCACTGCTGAGCCTTTCCCTCTTTTCTCCCCCACTCCTTTTTTTTCTTTCTTCCTGGTCTTTTTCCACCCTCTGCCCCAAAGCTCATTAAGCATTTCTCTTAACTTTCCTCCTCAACCTCAACAGAAAAGCCTCCCCACCAAATATTATAGTTCCAAAGATCCAGGCAGCCACATTTGCTTTGTTTCTGTTTTTAATTAATTACAATTTAAATTAAGAAATTAATCTGAAGATGGATCCACTTAGAATCCAAACTATCTTAGAACTATGATAACCACATAAATACATATGTGTTCATTTATCATTATAGAAGATAGTATTTTCATCACTTTGTTTTTGCCTTGAGCCTTGATAAAAAAAACCCATATATAAATAAATTTAAGAGATGTAAATTTAAGGTGTATAAATACCTTGGTTAATAAATTGCTAAGGCATAGTTACTGCAAATACAGTCTAATATTAAGTCTGGAGTTTGTTTGATTACTAATATTTTTGAAAGATTGAATAGCAACTCTTTTGGACCAGTATGTATGAAATAGCTACCATGTGGGAGTAATTTTATAATATTTCCCACAGCAATAATTTCTATGTGACTAGCCCTTGGGAAACAACAAGCCTAGCATAAAAAGTGTGTGTGTGTAAAGCAGGGGTGGGGGTGGGTAGGGAGATTGTCCATGCTGCTATAAGGAATGAGTCCTTGTGACATGCAGAAAACTATGTGACAAGCCATTGGTTCTCATTGTGGAGATATCTGGCAGACCATGTTTTAGATTAGACTTCATGTAGTAATTGACTTATGTATTGTTATTATTAATTATGACTTTTTCAGATAGTTTGGTCTGTTTGTGTGTGTGTGTGTGTGTGTGTGTGCACTTTCACTTACCCATGTACATATATATTCATCTCTTCTTCATATCTGGTTAGTTGCATTATGCATACTTCAAAATGGAGGAAGAAAAGATCAGAAGACCTCAACCAGATCAGTCTGAAATGCAGAGATATTATGTTTAATAGATACATTAGAAAGTCTATTATGCAGGAAAACATTAATAAGTGAAATAGCTGAGATGGCTTTCTGCTTTTAGGCTATCTCACTGTTTCTGACTCTGAAATGTATTCTCTTTGTCTCTTTCTCATGATTGAAGATGGCAGTATTAAACCCAACTGTGCATGCAGACAGCTGAATTAGTAATGGAAAGCAATTAGGTTTGACCAGACTAGTAGGGAAAGTTCATAGGTGTTTGTCTGGTGCCTGCTCATAATAAGGTAAAATATATTTGTGGTTGATGGGTGACAGATTTCTAAGTACATGCTCACCAAACAGTTTTATTCCTCTCAGTGCCTACTTACCTCTATTGTTTATTCTATTTGAGGGGAATAAAATAATTTATATGATCATCTGACAACCACATCTGTGAAATAATGTATGAATAAAACAAAAAAAAATGGTCACCTGATTCAGCGGGTGGGCCTATTTGTGATCTGTGGTGGGAGTGAATTGGTGGTGTATCTTGTTAAGCAGCTCTCCAAAGCCTGTGCATTTTTGCGGACCATTCTGAAATTGCCTGGGCAGGAGGATACAGGCTCTTGTTGCTATCTAGAGACTTCATTCTGGCCTGTTTTGGGATCATATAAGGAAACCCCCAGCCACACCAATGATCAGTCAACGTCAGAGCTTTTCAGCAGCACTACTTCAGTTTTGTAAAGAGAAAAACTTCAGTTTGGGGCATTGGGGTATCTGTATTTTGTGATGCGTACAATGTTGTTTGATCTTGTTCTGTCACAACTTTTGCAGTTTTGGCATTGGGCTGACTCTATATTGTGAGAGATGGGTCTATGTGCCCATCAGGCCCAGTTGTTCAGGAGAAGGTTCCAATTATTGGGACCCTGGGGGCAGCCAGAGTCAAGCCCACTCTGGGATTGTTGGCTGCTACACCCCCAGGTGGCAGGAAATCCACAAAATGGTTTTCACCCAAATGGACTCCAATATCTGTCATTCCGTTGCCATCCAACTAATGGGCTGAGTGGTTTCCCTTGACTGGCAGCTGAGCCATCTGACAGCTGGCTATGGATTCATGCTGGTCTCTTCCACTGTAACCTGTGCAAGAGGTGACCTTTTCTATTCCAACAAATGTTGTCTGTGTGGCAACATCTGGCAAGCAGACGATCCATCCCTTCTAGCCATTGTCGCTATCGCCAATTTTATCCTTTGCATTTTTTTAAAACAAATATCAAGATCTTGGAAGTGTGTGGTTTTAGGTATATTCTTTAAATGACTTGTTCTGATGGGTGAGGCTTATCATGATATACTAATCATTCTGTGATCTATGGAAAGAGGAGATTTTTTTTTCCTCCCCTACTTACCTCCATTTGCAGATCTCCTAGCTATTATATATCATTTGGATTAAGATGCTTACTGTATCAGTGCATTCTTGTCTATGTATTGAGAACCTTTATTATCATGCAGGGAAAGGCAGCCATTTGCTTCTCTTCCTTAGGCAGCAAAGAAGATTATCACACAAGGCTTTAGTCCAGAATTACACGAAGGTATAAGCAAATTTGGCCAGTACTTATTGAACAATGTTGTCTCTATCCTGTTACTGGTTTGCATCCCAGGTGTTTCTGTAGCTCACCTCTTCATTGTTGGGGAAAACCCATCAATGTCTCCCAGTACTGCTGCCATTCCAATATTCCCTTTCGTGTGATAAGTCCCTTCTGTGGCAGTAGCTATATCGTGGAAGTCAGGTGGCATGAGAGGTCATGATCCTTTTCCTCTCCTTCTCTCTCTCCCCATCCCCTTCTATTCCTAAACTGACCAAGATTATTTTTTCTCCATGCCTCTCTTTTCCCACTTTTTCTTTTTGCTGTGATTGAGCAATTATGAGGCTATGATAAAACATTTTTAAAAAATTGTTTCCCCAGAAATGTATAATTGAGACCAATTTTTTTTAAAAGAAAGGCATTCATGTGTTGAAGGTGGGGTTATGGAGTCAGTGCAGAAGGACAGATAATAGACAAAGCACCATAATTGCGGCATACTTGTGTGATTGAAGAGACAGTGTACTAGTGAATAATTTAAACAGGTATGTTCCCATTTATTTTGCTAACATGATAGTTGTGAGAAAGAGGCTAGTGTGATAATCTCCAAAATGTCTTTGGTCTAGCCAGGCAGTTACAAAATCCTATGCTCTGACAGGTCTTGAAAATTATAATGCATTTTTATGAGATCAAAGGTAAACCAATACCCTCCTTCCTTCCTTGGAGTAGTCAAGTCGTGCCTTCTATTATTATACTTTCTTCACCAACAAAGCATAAAGAACATGCTAAATCATCCAAAGCCCTAAACAAAATCTTTTGGCTGAATACTGATCAACCTTAATCCTTTGAGCAAATGGACACTTTTATGACATTTTTACACTTTTATGTCAGTATCTGGGCTTTCTACCAAAAGGAATTTTGTACTGCAGATTGAAAAGTGTATTAGGACCATATGCAATGAAGCTTTTGTCATCCTGTATGCCTTTTAACCCAGAAAATTATTTTTTTAAAGATGCATTATTCCACAAATTCCATTGTGTATTCATGATTTTTTTAAAAAAAAAATTGTTTAATTTATATCCTGCCTTTCTCCCAGCAAGGCAGCTGAAGTCCTTGTTTTACTCTGTTTTGATGGTAGACAGGCTGACAGTTGCACCCTCTCTCCAAATCTAAATAATTAAATGATCTAAATAGTGAAAAGCAGATGCTGCCTCCCTCCAAATCACTGTAATCTAAATAGTTGAGGGAGAATAAAGGGTGCCTTAAAACCCCATGAACAAAGGCCTGTCAAAGCACAGGCTGAAACTCTCCTGTCTCTTCTCCAATCAAAACAACAAAAAGGAAGAGGGGGGGGTGAGCTTAAATTCCTTCTAGCCCTGCCCTCTGCTCTCCTGATAACAGCACAGGGGCTGAGGCAAAGTTATAGGCCTCCATCCTGTGCTCCCTCAAAAGGGGTTCCTACAGTCACAACTGTGCTGGGAATCCTATATTCTGCAGAGACACATTGCCCCACTTCTATATGTCTACCACATTCAGCCTTTCATATTTCAGGTCTGGCCATGTCCCACCAGAGTTTGTAAAATTACTGTAAAAATGAATGAATATAATGATAAAACTGAGCTGGGGAGGAATGATGCTCTGGATCCCAGAAAATCTTTCTCCTACTGCTCAGTTGCAGACAGCATCAGAAAATCATTACTATGTTTGTTTTTCTTAAAACTAACTTTGTAAAGAATGCACCTCACTGATGAACTTATCCATATATATTTCTCCTTAATTTGTCTGAATTAAAATTGTCCTATTGCACAATCACAATGAAGGGAAATGCAAAGCTGCAAGGACAAACGGTGTCTTCAGCACTTATTAGTTGGTCTTCTATAATCTATTAGTTGGGCTTTCATGATTTAACCTATAGGTTGCAATAGAAATGAATATCAGTGCACATGTCATGAATCCTTTTTTTAAAAGAGGATGGGTTGTCCCCACCTTTTGATGCCCTGTTATCTGATGACTCGCTCTTTCAATGCTTGCAAATTAAGAAAAGTTCCATTAATTTGATGAGGGTTTTGCTCTTTCATCAGTTCTTTTTGCCTCCAGAAGCTTGCTTGGGACTGCCCATGCATGCATGCTCTGCTTACAAAGTGAGCTGAGAGAGTGGGAAGGCACCAAGAGAACTGAGAGATTTTGTAAGCAGCAGGCATGCAGGCAGACACAGGCTGTCCCAAGCAAGCCACCATAATTCCCTCATTTCTCTATATGGGTTCTGCTTTTTGACCAATTCTGGTTTCTGACAGTGCTGCAGCCCCTAATTTGTCAGATAAGTGGGGGCTTCCTGTAGTTATAAAATATACATAACGCAATTCAAATGTGGTTGTCCACCTGAGCACTTGGAAAATATCCCTTTCATTGCACTATGACTCTCAAGAGATTATCAGACACAGATAATGTGGCAATATAATGATGCCAGATGAACACAAAAGGATGCCAATATCAGGTTTACTTGTAAGTTTTAAAGTGTGTTTCTGTGCTTGATGTAACATTTTGTGTGTTATTTTATTTTTACTTTTTGAATTTTCTGTGCTTGCATTTCTCATGAGAATGGACAGGATTTCAATCCAGGAAGTGAATGGAGTTCCATTAGAGCTCAATTCATTCCGGGGCTGCCTGTCAATGGGAGAGAAGGTAAGTGTGGTGGGGAGGGTTATTGTGCCAGAACAGGGGTGGGATTGGAGATTGTGTTCCTGTTTGATAATCTCCTCGAAATCCCTAATGGTTAGTGTCCCACTTTCGCCTTTCCCCATCTCTCCCTGCTCTCCTTACACCATTCATATATACAACTGGCTAATCTGAATATTCTTTAAGATAAGACAAATATCAAAATAGAAAAAAAAATCTGGACCTTCAGGGATCAACATAGTTTTGGGTCAATAACATATATTAAATAACATACATTTGTGTTTTAGAAAGTGAAACAGCATTGGCAACAGCATTGGCTATTGTAACTTGATAGAATCACAGAATTCATTGGAGTCTAACTGCAAAGCCTGAAATTAACAGATTGCGATGAGGAATTTGCCTAAAGTTTCTAGTAATATCATGAAAGGATATGTCACCTCTATTACTGAGAGCAGGGCCTACACTGATGCCTCTTCATTGGCAATGTGGCTGGCTTCACCAGTGTCATGGAAAGGTAGAGACATGCCAGCTGCCAGACTTACCTGGCGGCTGCTTTGTGGGCCTGGAGGTCCCCCGACAATCACCCCACATGGCTGGTCTCTATGGGCACCACCATGTTGGACCCCTGCTTCCTGGCAGGCTTTACCTGGCCAGGAAGAGGGATTGTAAATTGACCAATAAGGGAGAGGCACCATCTCCTTGATTGGCCAATTTGAACTGGACGCAGCCAATCAGGGGCAAGCTTGGTCCTGGCCTTCTGACTGGCTGGGAGGGAAGTCTGCTTGAGCAGCAGGTTTTCTCTTTGGTCTGACGGTCGGGTATTTAAGCCTGACCGCAGCACAGGACCAGGCAGTGGCTCATGGCGAGCTGGAGACCACCCACCCTCCCTCTGTTCTGCTGGGGGTTTTATGTCTGTTATTGTATAATGGTTTTGAATATTATCTTGTCACAACTTTCATGGAGGTTGGTGGTCGGCATGGGGTTCTCATCCAATCTCAGGAGTTCAGGGGTCTCCATCAAGTTCAAGGCCAAATTTATGTTCCAGGCCGAGTTCAGGTTCACAGAGACCCCGGGGGGAAGGGGTCCAGGATACGTATGCCATTTTGGGGTGATTTGGCCCTGGAGTCCCTCCCCTTTCCAGGAATTGTTGGATCACAGGTTTGGTGGCCCACAGGGGAGGAATGGAGGTGGATAGGTGAATGGTAAGCCTGTAAGGTCTCCTCCGTTGGAGCGGATGGCTGTCGGCAGGCAGGCCGACAGAGGATTCATCGACCAGACAGGCAGGTTGGTCGATGACTAAGATTCAAACCCATGCCTATGTGCCAACCTAAGCAACTGTTATCAAAGAAAGTTGTGGCCATTTACTGACAATATTGAAATATATATACCATCTTAGGTTACAATATATTTCTGAAAGTATCACTGTGTCTGTGTTTTATTGGGGTAAGGGTGAGGGGAGGGGGGGCCATTTCACACCTTGACATGCAAAAATGTCCTCACAACTTTCATAGCTTTCTTTGAGGCTACCTGTAATACACAAACTATCCAAAACAGTACAAGATGGTATCAGCCCAAATAAGAATATAATTTTCTTGCATTCAATTTGTAGCACAAAATACCATACACAATCCCATTTGCTTAAATCTGGTATGTGTCCAAGTTATGTAATTGGACAATTAATCCAGTTATTTGATTGTAACAGAATTCTTTCATACTAATCATGCAACATAAATAAGTATTGGTCAAAATGGATTACTATTGATTATACTTAGCTAATCAACTCCATATGTATCAGTTTTATATCTTCATATTTTTAGCAGTGCCAAGAATGCTAGACTGTGGTTGTGTCCATTGAATGCAATATTACTAGCATACAGTTTGCATGAAAACACCAAGAACTGAACACATTTACAGTTTGTGTCATCATGAACTTCTTTTTACTGATTATTTGCATTACTTTGTTCCAATCTAACATATTAAGCATCTGTGAATATTGTACATCTATGCAAAATGTCACTGATTCTTATTTTAATTGACTACAAACAAATATAATTTCTCTAAATCATGTTGAAATTATCATTCAAGTATTATGCAAGTTGGCTAATTTAATATACTGTGCAATTCAATAAATAAATCTACAACCTGCCACATGTCTATTTCAGCAAGGAAACAGGCCGGCGGGCCTGTTTGCGGCCCGGCTGGCACCCCCAATGTGAGTCTCTGCTGGCCCCCCCTCTTTCTGCTGACCACATGGTTGGTCGCCATGGGGGCTGCCATCTTTGCCTCTTCCCCTTCCTGGCATGCATTGTGGCCAGGAGGTGTGGGGAAGCGGGAGCCAATCAGGAGCAGGCCTGCCAAATCCTGATTGGCTCTCATTGAGCATGGTAAGGAAGGCGATGGCAGGCTGGAGGAGGATGACACCCAAAGTGGCAGATGCTCGGCGAGGCAAGGCTGGTAGACATACTACCGGCTATCTGTCATTCAAGGTACAAGGCCTTGCTTTTCAGGACTGCTTACATCACCACCTTCTTTGGTGCCCTGAGAGTGAGCGAGGCAGTCTGCGCCTCCAAGGCACATGCGACTGGCAGGGCATTGCAATGGGTGGACGTGGTCATCAAAGACAGGGTCCTGATTCTAAGCATATAGCATTCAAGTGTGACCAGTGTGGCAAGTGAGCCATCCTGCACATGCAAAAGGTTGAGGGCTCCTCCCCATGCCCAGTGGTCAGCATGCAGGAACTCCTACATACAAGGAGAGCTGCAAGCGGGCCCTTGTTCAGGCACCGGGATGGTTCCCCACTCACCAGGTTTTACTTTGTCAGCATGCTGCAGATGTCGCTGAGGCAAATGGGGCTGCCAGCAGAAGAGTTTAACAGCCACTCATTCTGGATTGGGGCAGCTACCATGGCAGCTCAAGGCAGTTTTTCTGTGGAGACCATCATGCGGCTAGGGTGATGGTGGTTAGGGGCCTATGCAGCATATATAAGGCCAAAGAGAATGCTGACTGCTCAGCCCCAGGCCTCGACTGAGCTGTAGGGTTGCCCGTTGATAAAGGGGAATGGTTGGTGGAAGGCGGTTCCCATGGGGAACGCCTTTAGATGGCATGGATCATGATCATGGCATAAGGGAGGGGGTCTCCATCAAGTTCAAGTCCAAGTTCAAGTTCATGGAGATCCCCTCCCCATTTATTAACAGCTACCTTGTTTGCAGGGGGGAAGAGAGTGTCAGGCTTGGCCATCATCTTTCTCCTCTGTAAGAGTCGGAAGGATCCGACGAGCGGCCAGTGACCAACATGGTATGGGTCAATGATGGGATCCCAACTCATGCATAATTGCCAATCATTTAGCAACAAGTTGTGCCAATTTATTGCCAACAATCTTTATCTACTAACCTGTATTTAACTAATGTTTCTGAGTATGTAACCAATACATTTGTTATCCTACTTCAAGTGTGTGAGTCTTTTTGCGGAGAAGTGCATGGGGTTGTATGGTCTAGGTCTTCAAGGTTTGCCGTTTGCCGGCAGGCCTGTTTGCGGCCTGGCTGTCATCCCCAATGTGAGCCTCTGCCAGGTGCCCCCCCCCCTCTTTCTGGTGACTGCATGGTCGGTCAAGATGGGGACCACCATCTTTGCCCCATCCCCTTCCTGACATTCATTGCATCCGGGAGGGGTGGGGAAGTGGGAGCCAATTGGGGGTGTGCCTGCCTGACCCTGATTGGTACTCATTAAGCAAAGCGGTGGGTCATCTGGCTGCGCATCCGGCACAGCCGGATGACATCAGGGGGCCTGCGATGGAGCTAATATAAGATGGCTACATCGTAACTCCCCTCGGCATTTGGCTCTAAATGAGCTGAAGTCCTGCCCACCATCCCTTGGTTGCTTTATTAACTTGTCACAACTTGTAGCAGATGGCATGGGTCATAATCAGGGCATAAGGGAGGGGGGGTCTCCGTCAAGTTCAAGTCCAAGTTCAAGTTCATGGAGATCCCCTCCTCATTTATTAACAGTTACCTTGTTTGCAGGGGAAGAGAGAGTGTCAGGCAGGATGGCTTGGCCATCATCTCTCATCTCTGTAAGAGTCAGAAGCGTCCGACTAGCAGCTATTGACCAACATGGTATGGGTCAATAATGGGATCACGACTCATGCATAATTGCCAACCATTTTGCAACAAGTTGTGTCCAATTTATTGCCAACAATGTTTATCTACTAACCTGTATTTAACCAATGTTTCTGAATGTGCAGCCAATACATTTGTTATCCTACTTCAAGCGTGTGAGTCTTCTTTGTGGAGAGGTGCAAGGGGTTGTATGGTCTAGGTCCACAGTAATATTCTCTAGTAAGCTACTAATGGACTAAACAGAAATCCAAACTTAGAATCTGTCCATTTCTCCTTGAGGTGTGCCATTTTCTAAATGAGATGCTTTATAATTAACTCCTATGTATAATGTATATGATGGTGGTGGGGAATATCCAGAGTAATTATAAGTAAGCCATATATAGAATAGGCTTTTATAAAACAGATTTTTTAGCTCCTGAGGAGAAAAATAAATATTTAGTAATACTTGGGAACCATTCTGTAGTTGGGATGGTAATAGGATGCTGCTTTATATTGAGCTATGCTATGATCTATCTAGATCAGTCTTGTCTATGGTGATGGACAGTAACGCTTTAGCATTGCAGAAAGGGAACTTTTCTGATCCTACATGGCGGTATCAAGAACTGAAACTGAGGACTTCTGCATGCAAAAAAAATGGCACTCTTGGTCCCCTATAGCTCTTCGAGCTGCTGGAGGGGGTGGGGCCAGCTTTGCACAACCCAGAAAGAGGGGTGGGACAAGGAAGCACCCAGATGCCAGCATTGTGATGCTAAGCAGGGGTATAAGATGCCAGCCTGCCCCAACTTCAGCCTCTTTTTGTAGTTGTTGGTCCCACCCTCCTGTCAGTCAGTGTAGGCTGCAGCTGATCACTTTCAGGGCTGGGGTAGGACTTTTTGTCCCTGCCACCTGATTGACAATGCTAGATATAGGTGGCTACCCTGCACTGGTGGCCCACAGAACTGTTGGGAACAATTGGCCAATGTTGTTTATATAGATTAAGCTGCTAAGTAGTGCAGAACATTGGAGGAATGCTAGGGATGGTGAGCACCAAAAAAAAAATGGTGCTGTTTGGGTAAAGGGCAGGTTTGCTAGATTGGCTCTTTGGGTTATATGGGGCTCAGGTGCTAGAAACAACCCTTGGGGTTGGCCCCTTGCCCTGTCTACCTTTAAAACTCAGCGTTTGAGAGGGGTTGGAATGGAGCAGACCTTTTGAGTAGCAGGGTCACACACTGCTGTACTGTGAGACAACATATAGGCAGCAGGGCTCAGGTATCTCGCCCTCTTTTGGAAAGAGGTGAGGTCAAGGTGGACCCCAGTCACAACCATGGTTTACACATTTCATGGGGGGGGCACTGCATTAGGCCTCACAGTTAGGGGACTGTACATTGTTAATAAAGTATGGCCCAGTATATACCTCACTCATGTCTTGCCTCTTTATTTAGAACAGGTGCATGATGTACTGTGCTACAGTCCTTACCAAGCCAAAACACATTTTTTAAAAAATCATTGCCAATTTAATTAATTAATTGCCTTTGTCTTCTTAATTTACAGGACAACTTTATCTCCCATGTTAGTTCATCATATATTTGAACTCCTGTAACTAAGCAATCCACGGGGGGAGAGGGAATGCATGGAAGTTAATATTTTCTCTAAGGATTCTGCAGTCTTACACCCAGTGTATATTGCCTATAAAATGGTTCTTCCTAGGAAAGTGACAGGCCATTTGGCCTGTTATAAATTCCTGTCACAAATCTTTCCCTATTATGTTGCCATATTATTCTTTATTTCATCCCTCTTCTGAGTTGATAGATCTCACAGCAATAGATCTTCATAGGAAGTAGCATAGTACATCTTTTGTACAATGTCCAGCCAGCAAAATTGATTGATCTAATTATTCTGCTCATTCTTAAACTTCCTTCTTGGTCTTCCTGCTTCAAGGAAACATTGTGGGACAAATGAGGCAAAAACATATTTATTAGCAATGTATGGCTTGTTTCAGGAGTGTCTCAAATCCCCTTCATGCATTCCATAAATGAAGGGTGTGTGTGTTCATTTGCCTCCTGGGGAGTGAAGCAGCTTCATTCCCGAAATGACACATGATTTTACCCACCTCAGATTGATCATGGATATGTGCAGAGGGAATGACTTTGACTGGCATTCTGTGTTACAGTTATGTATTCATAACCTAGACTATGGATTCAGTAAGATTATGCCCCACCTACTCACCTTAACAGCCAGGAGTTGCACTGAACAAAAGGAAGAACTGTTCTGCTGCTGGTCATGGAGCAAATAGGGTGATGTTTCCAGCCCCCTCCAATGCTCCTTCAGTGAGGCTGCAACAATCAGAAGGAGGACCCCTGTCACAATCCCTTGTGACAGCCTTGTTTGCTGGTGGGAGGTGACTGGAAACATGATCCTCTGTCATCTAATGGCATCTTCAGACTCAGTAACCAGCAGTTTTAAAGTTAAACAGTAAACTTTATTGGTACAGTAAGAGCTAACCCTATGACATTTGTTGCTCGGAATGAAAACTATTTATAAAGCATTAAGTTAGAAAGTATTCACAATCTACAAATCTGGCAGTCTAGACAGTCATTGGCTATCCATCATCCCCACTCTCCTTTTCTCATGGTGAGTGGGCACAACCCATTATTCTCACAGGAGCCCCAGGTGCGTAATTTAATCATACAGTTGCAGACATATAACATATCCTCCCTTGTCTCCCAGTACAGTACAAGCTTGTTAACAACCACAACAGAATGCAAATACAATTACTTGCAAAATGATAGAACAGAAATAGAACAGAACTGAAACTTGGCAGGAGAAGATCATGTCCAGGGATCGACCCTGACCTCCTCCTTGTCCAATGCTGCTACTGGCTGTTAAGGAGGGCTTGGCGTATTAGGACAGGAGATATCACTTAGTTATATTTGAATAAGTAGCCAATGTAGAATAGCAGTATACTTGTTTAGATCAGTACATAAGAAAATGTCATGGAGAGCTGGAACCAGTCCCAAGTATAATTTTGGGTACCTGCAGACTCCCTTCCCATATCGAAACCATAATTACTCATGGGGAATGTTTTAATTCTGAAATTTCTCTTATATACAATATTCTAGATTTCTGAAAAATATCTGCCTTTACCACTTTTGTTTAACCTAAGAGACATATAAATTCACCAAGTATTTTGTAATTTTTCTGCAATTAAGAGAGGGATTTTCTTTAAGTATATTGATTATGCCAGGTAACTTTCTCTCCTCTCTGGCTCTCTCTCTCTCTCTGGCTTTTCTTCGCAAACAAAGATTCAGGAAGGACTCATCTTGCGCTTTCTGCAAGCACGCTGATGACTAAAAAGGCCAATTCGAGATAAACAAGTCCAGTTGCAGAAAGCACAGCAGAAGGTTCCCTTGGGTGATGTTTCTGGGTTGTGATTCTTTCTGCGTTGTCATTTCTCTTCAAGACTTGTTCGGCATGAGTTCTTAAATAAGGCTGCAGCACTGTGGATAGTGTGTCTCCATTCCTCCCGATGTGAAGCCAGGGCGGACCATTGTTGGTGATCAATTTGGCTGAGCCTGAGGTGTTGTTTCAGGGAATCCTTGTATTGCTTTTTTGGAGCACCCCTCTTACACTGACCCATGGTGAGTTCACTGTAAAGTACTATTTTGGGGAGGCGATGGTCCTCCATCCTAGAACTGTGCCCTGCCCAGCGCAGCTGTGTTCTCAATATCATGGCCTCAGTGCTGGTGATCCCTGCTTGCTCAAGGACAGCAACATTCGTCACATAGCCAGTCCAGTGTATATTTAGGATTGTGCGTATACAGCACTGATGAAAGCATTTGAGGATTCGTAAATGGTGGCAATAGGTGACCCATGTTTCGGAACCGTAAAGGAGAATAGACAGTACAATGGCTCTATACACATTGATTTTTGTGCTTCACCTCAGGTGTTTATTACTCCAGACTCACTTTATAGCTTACAAAAAGCACATACACACACTTTAAAACTTCCAAGTAAACCAGGGAAGTTTTAAAAAAAGTGTTTCACTTACCTGGATGTCCCAATCTCACCTGAAAGTGTTCTGGCAGGGACCATCCATTGAATCTGGGATCTCACCAGTGAAATGTGACACCTTGTCACACACTGTAAAATCCAGAACACAAACAGCATGGGGGTTCTGTTCATGGCTTACCCTGTCAATAAAAAGCAGTGCCAGCATAAGCACAGCAGAACGGGTGCATAACGATTTTCTTCCCACTGCATGAAAGTCTTCAAAAAAGTGCCATTTTCAAGGATAATTCAGAGTTTGAGACTTATTCTGAACAAAATTCTGAACAAAATTCACTTTTTTGCATAGAAAATACTATTTTCTGCATAGGAAACAACACATTTTTTATACAGAAAATACTACTTCTGTACAGAAAAAAATCTATTCATAAAATGTTGTTTTCTGTGCAGAAAACAGCATTTACTGGTGCATGATTTTTCACAGAATAAATATTAAACTGCCAAGATTCTTGTCATTCCAGGATTTTCCTCATCAGGGTTTTCTGAAACTAAGGAGCCATCTATACAAGAAGAAATAATCCTCTTACCTGTGCTGTATTCCAAATTTGCTGCAGCATCGATTTGTGCCCACAATGTTTTTAACCTTTACAGAGCCACAAATCAAGATGGTGGCTGTGTCAGTTTTTGTGTTGGGGGAGAGTTTTTTTTGTGTGTGTGTTGGGGAACCAATGGTGCAATTCTGCTTCCTTGTAGCACCCTCTCACACATACAATACCTCAAGGAAGTTTTAGCATGCAGTCCAGACTTACTTGCAAAGTGTCTGTTGGTCACAATGGATGAAGTTCACATCAGCAGACCTCAGTGTTTTGTGGATTTCATTCTCAATCTGTTGATCATAAATTTGATTGGACTGGCATTTTAAATGATGACAAAGAGTTTCACTGAAATAACTGGATCAGAATAAATTGTTAATGTTTGTAACAACAGAAAACCATAATAACAATAAAGTGCAAAGCTGTGCAATAGAAACAAATGAAGTGGAAAATAAAATAATAGAAGTACATGACAAGCTAAATGCTTTCTGCAGTGCAGTGTTCTTGGAACTGAGAATATCATAAACAAAGAGTCCCCTTCATGTTCTCTAAATTTGTACTGGGAATATATCTAGCCTGTCAGTTACCTGCTTAATGATATTTCATTTTATCCGGTTTAAGCTTATTACTTCTAGGCCTTAAGCTCAAGGTTTCTTAACCCAGGCCACTTGCATTGTGTGAGAAAGCAGCTTGCAAAAACATAAACAAAAATGTAAGCTTATGTTTGAATGTTCCTCTTTGTGATAAGGAAGCAGCTGTATGACATTCTTTTTACAAGCACAGATATCATTCTTCCGTAGCAATCATTTTGGTCCTTTGAAATGCCTTAACAGGTCAGAGGAGAGCTTGAAAAATTGAGGATACCTAAGTAGTAGAACAAAGATGCCAAGCAAAACCGGTCTATGAGATAGGTTAGAAAGAATGTAGTACTCTGGGTTATACAAAACTGGAACTCAAGTTTGGAGGCATATCCCACCCTCTGCTTTAGTATGTCCTGCTTCCCTTTGTTTTTGTTAACTGTCTTCAAGTTGACTTTAGGTTATGGTGACCCTCTGAATGAGAACTCTCCAAGTCACCGTATCATCAATAGCTCTGCTCAACTCTTGCAGACTCAGGGTGTGGCTTCCTTGATTGAGTCCGTCCATCTGGAATGCAGTCTTCCTCTTTTTCTACTGCCTTCTACCTTACCAAGCATTATTGTCTTTTCTAGTGAGTCAAATCTTCTCATGATACGTCCAAAGTACAACAGTCTCAGCTTAGTCATCTTGGCTTCTGTGGAGAGTTCAGGCATGATTTGCTCAAGGACCCATTAATTTGTCTTTTTTGCAGTCCATAGCATCTATAGATCTCTCCTCTAGCACCATGTTTCAAATGAGATTATTTTCTTATCATTTTCTTTTCACTTTCCAGCTTTCACAACTATACATAGAAATCAGAAATATGAACAATCCTAACTTTGATATTCAGTAATACATCTTTACACTTGAAGATCTTGTCTATTTCATTCATAGATGTCCTTCTAAGTCCTAGTCTTCTTCTGATTTCTTGATTGCCGTCTCCATTTTGGTTGATGACTGAGCCAAGGTATAGGAAATCTTTGACAATTTTGATGTTTTCATTATCTACTTTAAAGTAATGTAAATCATTGGTAGTTATTATTTTTGTTGTCTTAATGTTTCCCTACACTGCTTTCTTGCTTCTCTACACTTTGCTAAACTTCCAGTGTCTACTGCTAGCATTATCATGGTTTAAATCCAACTGCATTCCCTCCAGCTGTCCCAGGCCCCATCTACACGATAGAAAAAAAATCCATTTGAGGAGTAAAAAATCCAAAAAGGCAGCCATTTGTATGCGTATGATCTGCCTACACGATCCCCCCCCCAACTCTGTATGATCCCCCCTTGCCCAGCTGGCTAGAGCCAGCAACCCATGAGGCGATATTAATTTTAAAAAGTGCCTGTTTTGCGGACAGTCGGTTTTCCCTATTTATAAACTAAAATAAAAATGAATATATGTAAAAATCTCCATTTCATGCCCTTACCGGACTCTCACTTAGCTGGGAATCCAACATTGTGGCCGCTCCCAATTCCCCTCTTTGCTAGCCCCACCCCCTGTGCTCAGACAGCCAATCAGATTACACTGCCTATTTGTATGTGTGCGAACAGGGTGTACAGACTGTCGACAATACGAATGCCTGTATGGATTTTAGCTTGAGATTCACTAATCCTCCCAAACATCAAATCTGCATAGTTTATGGGGGATTCACTACCCCCCCCTTCCAAAAGACATGTATGCATCTGAACAGCTGTGTGTACACATGTTCAATCTGCCGAACACCGTACGTATTTTTTTACCATGTAGATGGCCCCTGAGTTTAAACTACAAAAGCAGTTTGAACTCAACTAACTCCACCGGGGATGGGGGAGAAGAGGGGACAAAATCATGCATTTCCCAGTAGACTCAGGTGACATCTTTGCTTGTGTATTCTTCTTCATTAATATTTTTTCCCATCTTGATCACCCTCTGCTGTTGCATGGCCATGTTTTCCTGGTTTTCATCTGTGAAAAGTTGGAGGGAATACAATTGTTAGTCCTAGCTAGAGTAAATTGACTGAATCAAAAGAACTTACAACACTCTTAAGAGATTTTCACACAGGCAATTTGTCCCGTTACGGGCATGGAACAGGGTCGCTGAAAGATTTTCCTTTCAGACACGTTTACCCTATTCCATGCTCAAATGGTCACTATTCAGTTTTCTCTCTATGATATATTATTCATGGGGAAAAGTCATTATTAAGCACCCGGTTCCATTTCTGTAACAGAACATGGGTGTGCGAATCGGATCTCCGTCCCTGTTCTGGAATGACAGAGATGGGGGAGGAACTCCATGGCAGGTACTTCCTGCCATGATCATGACATCCAGGTAAGTGCCACCTTTCCCCCCATCCCTGGGTTCCTTGTATTTTTTTTTTAAAAAAATTTCATTTTGATTCTTACTTTGACAGCTGAGGGGGTTTAAAGTTTAAATTTCCCTCCTGCTCATTCTCTCGTGAGAACGAGCGGGATTTCCCCCAACCGGTCATAAAAGCAGCCTTACAACGGCTGCATTTACAGCCAGCCAGCAAGGAGGCAGGGAGCCTATTCCTGCAGCGGAATGGAGGTGAGTGTGTGAGCATTTACCTCCATTCCATTGCAGGAACGGGAGAGGAGGTGGTGGGACAGAACTGGGGCTTTTAGCCCTGATGGGAAAATCTCCTTAGTTTGTTTCAGTGGGTACACTCTACTGTACTTGGGACTAACAGTTGGATTGGAGCCTGTATCTCAACCACTGTTTTGAATGACTTGTGAGCAAAGCAGCCAACAGATTGCACTTCAGCAGTAGTTTAGGTCATCAAACTCTTTCATACTGATTTTGGGGCAGGTCAAGAGGATCAGGTAGTTTGGTGCTAGGAAACATTTCCAATTCCAAGTATAACTCTAACTGTAACAGTTGTCTGATGGGAACATTTGCTGATTCTATTCTTGTAGGAAATAGTGAATTATTAACAGTAAGAGAGAAGATGCAATGATCTTTTTTGATGCAGACTGCAGAGAAACCTAAGGGGCTAAAGGTTAGCATTTTCTTAGGAGTTATATATACCCACATTGAGATGGAGGTCCTTCAAGTCTGTGATCAGAAGGCCTTTCATCACCTCCTTCAGGAAATCAAGAAAACCATAAATCTTGCTTCTCTTTCAGGGAACTCTCTTGGGACCACAGAAATGCTGGATTTCTGATCCGTGTACAGTTTGTCTAATGTTTCAGGTAAAGTTACAGTAAAGGTTAGGGTGAAGATCTCAGTACTGGACATTATGGTGCAGACTTGGCAATATATCTGTCTAAGACTTCCCTTACTTTTTGCCTGCAATTTATTATACTCTACTGTAACATCATTCAATTTGTCAGAGTACAGTAGCTAGAAGTAGACAGGAATCAATTTCGGAATAGAATAGGCAGAAGTAAGGGTCAATTTTACATTTTTTTAAAAAGGACTGTTCAAATTTCCATATGCTGTTGTCAACGAAGTGCTCCAACTGGAACATGGAGTCCTGAGTTCTAATCCTTCCTCTGCAAAGAAGATAGTCACACAACTTGTAAAGTTACTAGTCACACAATTTGTAAAGTTACTATTTTGGACAGCAGTTCACAGAATTCCCATGCACAGCATAGCAGATGGTTTCTGGGAACAGAGGGTCAAAATGTAACTTACTCCCAGAGTGTTCTTGCATCTCTTCCCCTCCCCCCCCCACTTTTGATTCAGATGATCATGGAGAGCAGTTCTCAGTGGGGCTTTAAGAGGATACCTATAGCCTTCCTGGTTGAGTGGAAAGTAGATGTCAACTCCTCCTTCTTCATGGAGTGTGATGTTTGAAAACTACCACTCTTGCTGGGAGCTTTAGTAAGACAACTTCCACAGCTGAACTTCTTCTAGGATTCCACCACATCTGTGAATAAGAGTAAGGCTTTTACTAAAAGATTTCTCATGTATACTTCTCTCGGTAAGGAATGTGGGGTTAGACAAGGATTCAATTGTATCTTTCTTGCTTTTTCTTTAATGTGTCTTTCATAGGGTCTATTTTGATATCTTTTCATCTTTCTGTAGGAGTTCTATAGGGCTCATTGGTGGACTATTTTCTCTTTACTCTTTACATCAGTGGGTCTCAAACAATTGGTTGCAACCCTGGGGGGGGGCTGTGATCTTTGCTAAAAGTCTTACTAGAGCTTCATTTTAACAGAAGAGGTGAATCCTTAATGTAAGGAGGAAAGAACCATCTGATTTGATAGTAAAAACGAAAGGTTGAGTAAACAGGTAGTATACCTCACTGCTCCAGACATCTTTGAAATGGAGGGCAGAGTTCCACATAAGGCAAGTAGTTATCACAATTATATCAACCTGACCTGGCAGTTCAAGGTGAATCCAAGCAATTTTATGCATCAAAAATGAAACAAACTGCTAACAATAAGTCACTGACTGCTCTGTCACCCCCACTCAAGCATGCAGGTGAAGAACCCCTTCCACAGCCTGGAAAGAATTATTGATCTCTCCTGGACAGACAAGAAGGTGGCAGTGAAGTATGTTTTCCTCTTCATAATTACTCTACAGGTATTAAAATCAGTCCTCGCCTGCACATGAGCAGATCCATCCTGAGTTGTCCTCCAATGTCACTCCAGCCATTGTTCTTCTCCTTTCATCACCCACAGCTCCCTGTTAAACCAAGAGCTGGCCTGAATCTACCAGAGAAGAGAGGTTACTTACAATGGATAGTGCTAACTACCTGGAACATTTTCCTATTCCACCCATCAGCCAGCGCTTCAGCAGTGCCTCCAACAAACAAGGCAAGGAACTCCTGAAGAGAATTCAGAAAAAAACATTCAGATTCTTCAGACACCAGGTACACGCCATCTTAACCAGTCCACAACCCTGCAGAGCTCCATCAAACAATCTAAAACAAGGCAGATGATGACCTGTCTATGACAACAGCATCACATGTAACACCCCCTCTATCTCATATATACATCTTCAGGTGATCAACTCCATTCTCTCAAATCCCAAAGGAATACACTAATTGCACTTATTGGCCCATGGCTTTCATGGTGGATATGAAATTGCTCCCCACTCCTTACTGAGTGACCTCACCATGAAAGCTGAAGTTCCACCAATTAATAAGCCTGTGGTAATCCAGCATCATAAAATAATTTGACAGACAGAACTTCTCTTAACCAAATATTTGAATATACTAGAATCTTGGAAGACTGATATTTTCTCCACTACTAATCTGGACTTAAAAAGTAGGATTTTTAGGCTAGAAGGTCAAACTTCTACTCCAGTTCTTGGTAGGCAGCTGTGAAAGAGTGATGGGGCAGATGGTCACAGGAGATTAGCAGCCTTGGCTAGGATGAAGTGAATTAACAGGGATGAGAAGGAATTGGAGTAGGCAGGCAAGTGAAGAAAGAAGGGGTGCTCTGTCTGGGAAACAAGCCAAGTCAAGGTGCAATTCACAGATAGCAGTGTGGTAGTCTGCCCAGAATTCCTGGCCTCACAGAAACACAGTTGGTAGGGCAGAATATCTAAGCAACTAAGACAAGTCCACCAAGACAGAAGGGTAGTCCAGCTACCAATCCAAAAGCTAAGGGTCATGGTGAGCAGGGTGTTCAGTCCAATCCAAAGTCCAGGCAATGCAACAGGAGTGTTCAGGAACAGAGGTTTTGCACCGATGCAGTCAGATAAACTCTGACAAGTTCCTGCATGGCAGGGGGTTGGACTGGATGGCCCTTGAGGTTTCTTCCAACTCTATGATTCTAAGTTGGCAGAGCAGCTGGCCCTGATTTATACTAACTCAGCAGATTTTCAGACGGGAGAAATAACCCCCATGGCAATTGGGAGATAACCGGGGCTGTTCTGCTGCCAGCGCTCCGTTTCGCACACACCTGTCCTCCTGATCTCCATTTGTTCTCCCTCCATCTTGCTTTCATTTTCCTTCTGCTTTTTTTTTCCTTACGGAAGTTCTTCATTAGTAAAAAAAAAAATAGTGGAAAACAGCAGAAGGAAAATGAAAGCAGGATGGAGGGAGAACAAATGGAGATCGGGAGAAGGACGGGGGTGCGCGAAACAGAGAACTGGCAGCGGAACAGCCCCATTTCTCTCCCAATCTCTGCGGGGGTTATTTCCCTGTCTGAAAATCTCCTCTGTGATTGCACAGCTGTTCTCTGATAACATAGCATATCTCATAATTACACTGAGACTTCCGCTCCTCCTCCCTTTGGTGTCAGCATTCTTGAAAGGTGGGCACAAGTGGGTCTAATATCTCTCTGTCTGAGGGGCCAGGCCTCTCTGTTGGGTCTGGGTTATCTGCTCTATACCCTTCTGTTATCTCTGAGGGGCCAGACAGCTATGTTGGATCAGGTGCTGTTGTCTCTACTCCCTGCTGCAAATCCTGCTCTGAAGCTCTCTCTTCCTTCTAGTTCATCTTCAGAATCAGAAGAACAGGGCCTGACATGCATAGACATAGAGCCCAGAGAGTTCAAGGAGGAAGTTGCACAGAAAACCAGTCCAGAAAGAGCAGCGGAAGAAGGGACGATGGGAGAGGAATAGTGTTGGTATAGTGGAAGTGAATGAATAGTAATGAGAAAGAGGGACACAGACTCAGAGCCCAAAGAATCAATTCTGGGGGTTCCTTAGACTAGAGGGTGAAAGGGTGTCATGTACTGGTATTCCCAAACTCAGTAACCAGCTGTTTCAGAGTTCAAAAAAGAAAACTTTATTGGCACAGTAATCCAGAAAGCGAACCCTACAGGGTCATTGCTCAGAATGAAACCTAACTTAGAAACAGCATAGTAAAAGTAGATTCCAATCTACAAAATCTGGCAGGCTAAAAAGTCATTGGCTATCCATCATCCCTTTCAATTTCTCACAGTACCAGGGCTCAGTCCTCTTTTCTCAGAGTCGAGACGCAGATGCAGTGCTTATCAAACTGTTCCCAGCATGTACCACATACTGTCTTCTACAGTTAGGCTACACACTTGTTAGCAAGCACAGAAAAATGAAAACACAGTTACCCACAAGGTTACACAGTAAGGACTTTTTCATATGGGGGAACCCCCCTCCCCCAAGAAGGACGGGAGAAGAACAGGGCTGTTGCACTCACAGTGTCCTGTTTCAGATGACACATTCCTCCTCTCTACCTTCCCCTGTGCTTCCTCTGTGCTGCAGGCACCGCTTTTTATTGATGGGGCTTTTATATCAATAAAAGCGGCATGTTTCTTGCACCCACAGAACAGAGGAAGCATGGGGGAAGGTCTGGAGGAGGACGGCAGCATCTGAAGTGGGGCGCTATGAGTGCAACAGCCCCATTCTTTCCCCGACCTCCTCGGGGTTTTTTCCCCCCGTTTGAAAAAAGTCCTCTAACTGAACTTGGCAGAAAGAGGACACATCCCAGACTGATCCTAACAAAGGGGTTTGAAAGTGATTTTTGCTACACCCCTTGGTCCTTCTGTCAAGCAAGCCTCAAAACTCCAGTATGCAATACTCCTTTATTTATTATTTCCTGGTATCTAATCCATCCATTCCTGTGTCATTCCTGTCAGAGGCAGACCTACAACTGCAGTTGTTCTCCAGAATGTTGCCCAGTTCTGAGTAAAACTACGTGAATTTCTCGAAAATGCACAATTTTAAAATGTTGCAGTGAGTTTTCTGTCCTCCACGAGAAGAAAAAAAAAAACCTGTATGTTTTACTGTTACGGGAAGAAATTCTGATGCCTTTTCCTTGACACCTGCCAGGAAGTGGGAAAATTGAGAATTTCTATTACTACTCTGAATTCATTATTTAACTTTACCAAAATGTAGCCCATCATCTTATTGCTGTCTGCACTGATTGCAAGTCACAAGACCCAGTGTCCTGTTCCTCTTGGTATCATGCTTTATAGCTTGGGGGCACAATGCTATAAAAGGGGTGGGCTAAGGTATTAGATTAGCCCTCTAGGAAACCTGGGGGGGGGCATACCTCTAACAAAAATGAAAAATCCTCCCCAATTGCCCTGAGGGCATTTGGGAGCATTTTCACTGTTTTTGAGCTCTCCTGCACTATTTTAGGCTTAGACAAGACCTTTTTAATGGCAAGAAGTGATGCAGAAGTCTGTTGCTCACTATTTTTTAAACAGCAGATGGACTCCTCCAACAGATGGTAAAAATCTCCCCCATGCCCCCTTGAGGGTGTTTGGAGGCATTTAGCAGGAAATATTTTTTTTTCAACTCTCCCCTTTGACTCCCGAGGGGAACTGGAGGCCATGAAATCAGCCTGTTATGAGGCCGATTGGCTTCACTTTGTTCATCCCTGCCCTACAGATTGCCAGATTGCACAGGGAGACATACCAAGAATGACATTCTGCTCCTTCTCTAACCACTGCTTCTCCTGTTAGAACTTATTTCCATTTGAAGAATCCAGCGTATGGATGGAACTAAGCAGGGTCAGACCTGGTTAGAATTTGGGTGAGAGAACACCAATGAATACCAAGTGCTGTAGGCTATATTTCAGAGGAAGGAACTAGCAAAACCACCTCTGAGTATTTCTTACCTAAGAAATCCCTATGAAATTCATGGGGTCACCATAATTTGACCAGCAATTTGAAGGCACACACACACGATAATAAATGGAAAATTTGTGAGAGAGAGGACCACTGGCAGCATTCAATTCTTCTTTATGGAGTGAGGAGATCATACCAATGATTGGCCCTTTGTATGGAAGGAACAATCACTTCTATTTTGTCTGTATGGAGAGAGAAGATGGTACCAGCAATCAGTCCTTGGTATGGAGGGACTCACTTCATCTGATTCCTCCATATTGAGTGAGGAGATGATACTGATGATGGACTCTTATTACAAACTGACTGAACTCATATTTTTCCTGCAACAGGAGTCTCAGTTCAGTCTGAGGCCATTGGCAATGACAGCCTGGTTTCTACTCAACACCTCATAGCTTAGCTTTTCCTTAGTAGAAGTAGATTCCATGTAAGACTGCCTGAAAGCCAGTTGGTCCAACGAGTCAATGGGTTGGAACTGAAGAGGATCAAGGTGGGGCTGGGAATGATAAGCTGATAATACATGGGATGAAATTGTTTCCCAACTGCCCAAAAAGTCAGTTGGGCTTTGCTCATATAATAGAGTTGTTAACCTCACCTCAGCATTACAACTGGCCTATGCCAGGCACAAAAGGCATGCCAAGTGGTCATTTAACACTGGTATTTTGCTGGAAATAACGAAGTATACTGAGTACAATATACTTATAAAAGTACCTGAGGCACCATGATAATCAAGAAATGACAAATCAAGACAAACACAGAAATCAAATTCTGACAGGAAAAATAAGCTCTTAAGGGTTCCTGAGATACTGCTGCTGTAGAGGACAAAAAGGAACCAAGAGCTTAGGTGGGAAGCAAGTTGATAGGTCAGTTGGAGAGTGGACATAGCTACCACCAAAATGTTTATGTAATAATTCTAGAAGGTTCTGAATGATGCACTGTTCAGGCACAGGATAACCCATTTGTGTGAGTCACACAGACCACAAAGAAGAAAGGGAGTTTCATCATGAGTGTGTCAGGAGGTGTGGGAGGACAGGGGAGCAGCTGAGGGTTTTTTAGCTATGTTCTGATCACTGGGTACACGGTGATGCAGGTAATATTTGGGACTTTCTGAGGGTCTCCCAGATGTCCCAGTTATGTATCCATGTCAGCTATCAGAACACAGCCAGATGATCCTGGGCTTCACATCTGCCCTCTCCTGGCCAAACCAAGACCATGTTGGAGAGGTGCAGGAAAACGGCAAGTCTTTGTGAGAGGGGAAAAACCTAAGAGTTTGCATTAAGAGAATATCTTCAAACACTGCACATTTTTTGAAGGTATTCTGACAGTGGAGAGAATATTGAATAAATTATTCATTCTCTCTTGTGAGAACAAATTTAACAAGGAATTATGTTCCTAATTCACAGGCTTGAAAGGCTTACCACTCCTTTGAGGTGGGCTTTGATGAAATCCCCAAATTCTGCTCCAAGCCCAAGTTTGGAGCAATCCAACTGCACATGCATATTGTTAAAACACCACAAAAAATGGTATTGATGTACTGCTCACATCAAAACTATCTTTTTTTTCCATTTGTTGTCACTGTGTCTGACATCCTTGTTCTTCATGACAGAACAGAATGTCCGATGTGCATACTACCTCTTAGCTCCTTAAACCAGGGATGGAAATTATGTGGCCTTTAGATATTAGATTACATTTTCCAGCATTCCTCACCATTGGCTATGCTTGCTAGGGTTATGCTTGCTAGGGCTACTGGGATTCATAGTCTAGCAGCATCTGAAGGTCCACATGAGCTACAGCTGGCAGTGATGCTAGCAACTCATACCAGCAGTTACAAACAGGTAACTGCTATTTCCATTTAAAATTCAATGCCATGACATAGTACTATTGGAGAAGGAACTTTTCAGTGTATGTGTGAAGGGAGCAATTGTCAGTGTGGGCTGCTATTCTGTCCCCCAGAATCCCTTTCTGCATGATACTATGCCAAGGCACAACAGAAGTTCACATGACCTTCAAATGCTGAAGAAATACATAGGAGTGGAATGGTGAAACTGTGCCCTTGCCATAACCACACTCTTCCCATAGTTCATACCTGCACTTAAGCCTGTTGTGTACATTGTTGTTTCAGCAATGGAGAAAATGATGGTAGAGGGAATAGTGATAGCACCTTGACTTCTTCAGAGATAGAAATAAGATGGACAATAAATTATTTTGTGTTACAGAATAGCTTTCTCATTGTAAACATTTCTCTATTGCCTCACTGCGTTCACTTTTACCAGAAGGCTGTCATTATTTTGATACTGCAAGTCATACCATGCACCAAACAGTCTATTCTTTCCTAACACTCATAGATAGACATTTTATAATAGTGAGATTTGATTGCTCATACATAACTTTGAGAACTATTAAAGGTAATAAAATTATCCAGCCTTTTCCTCACTTATGCTACAGGCAAAGCATATTATTCTCTGCAATCACCATTTACTTTTACCCATTTAACACTAGTGAAGCTACCCTAATGGCTTTGTATGGCATTTTCTAAAGGCCAGACTTTAAATCAAATGAAAAGATGAACCTAACTGGCAAAATACAGCCTTCAAATATTTATGGGGGGAGAAAAAGAGATTATCTGGTTTGTCATCATTGACTTTGGTAAATAAAGTTCCTTGGAAATTATGTAAAGAAAATGAACTCTTCCTCTCCTCCCCATTATTATTCAAAGTCTGAAAACTCACTAATGTGTGCTGAAAATGAAATTGACTTTGCTTCTGGGAATTTGGGGCTGGAAAACCTGAGTGCTTTCAAAAATCCTATTCCTTTTCCATCTATTTCTTGAATTAAGTACTTCTTGACATCAAAATGCCATGTTGCATACTGTAGAAATAACCCCTGACAAAAAGATTTGTAAGGTTAGCTAGTCAGTGCTATCCTCTGCACATCTACTCAGAAGTAAATCCTACTGGATTAAGTGAGAATTAACCCATGGTTAAATATCGGCCAGCCTGGATGGTGAAATAAATCCTCATAGAATATGGGGGAAATACAATGTGTCCAAAAGGGATCATGCAGTGTTCCATCATTTTTGGAGGGAAGAGGACCAACTGCAGGGGAAAGGTGTACTCCCGCTTGTTAGGACAACCAAATCACAGCACATTCCTGAAGAGGATAGCTGATTGGTTGGACATGCACAGAGGGTGGAGCTTGCAAACAAGGCAGTGCCTGGACCTACCATATTGGACTTTCACCATAACGACTGTGTGCTGAGGCAATGAAACAGCCTTTCTTTCTTTTTTCTTTTTGTTTTTTAAGTGGAAGTTCACTCTTCTACATCTTGGATTTAGTTTTTTTTTTTTTTAATACTGTTTGGCAGGAACAAGTTGGGGAGTATAGAACAGCGAGTAATTTGCTCACACCCACCATCTTGATATGCTGGCATGCCTCAGTGTGAACAGAAAACGTGGATAGCTTCACACACCAGTGACCTTGCAAAAAGATTGTTGAGACAGATGAAAGCTGCTGCCAATTGGTGAAGGTTCACACCAATCCATATTTTATTCCCTCATCTAGAGTGGCCCTATGTTTAGCATTCCTGTAGTCTACAGACCTATAGTCACTTACTATAGTGATGCCTTTCTTAACACGTGATTGGTCTCACTCTACCTTGTAAGGCCCCAGTCACCAACCCTTTCGCCTACTCCTGCCCTTTAAACAATATCCTGCAGTGTAAAAGGGCCAGTGTCCCAAGTGTTTCCATAAATCAGTTACAATATTTTAGGTACCGTGTTCTGTCATCTGTCCAGTTACTGGCAATCTATTCAGTCTGAGTCAACCACTATAAAACAAACAGTAAATTTTATTGAAGAACGTATAGATATACAGCATCTTATGTGAATTGCTTCAAGCTCAGAATGGCTACATTAGGATCAAATATTTGGCAGTCTTGAACCATTCTCTAGCTAACTCCATTCCTCTAGATACGCATCTCTCTGTAAGCTCATCCACACCCTCAACTCTTTTCCTCTCTGTCAGAACCAACTCCTAAGATTCTCTGTTAACCACTCCCCTTTCACCTCCCATTGCATACAACTGGGATAAGTTTCGCTCTTCCTGTGGTGCTCATTGCCTGGCAACCAGCTATTAAGCTGCACTTCACCCAAAAGAGCCAGCTTGTACAGCCATTTTTTTACACTTAGTTAGAAAGTGGCATAATTACAGTAATTATCACAGGTCACTGTAATCATGTGATACTAGCATCACAGAATTATCACTGAGAAATGGCTTAAAACCTGGCTTTACGTTGGAAGGCCAACGTAAAGCCAGGTTTTACGTTTTACGAGGATCAGGGGAAATGAAGTGGAGTGGGAAAGAAAGGGCTTAAAGCATTGCTTTCTATTGGAAGGAAAAGAAGTGGTGAGGAAGAAATGAAGTAGGAAAGAAAGGGCTTAAAGCATTGCTTTCAGTTGGAAGGAAAAGAAGTGGAGGGGGAAAAGAAGTGGGGTGGGAAAGAAAGCCCCAACCATTCATGCTGGAATCCTGTGATTAAAGTGGGACATGATTATCACACGCTTATCAATACTGCAAAAAAAAAAAAAAGTGTGACATTGAGGACTATTGACAGTTTTACCCATCAATGAAAAGTGGTACCAAATTAAGAGGTGGAGCACAGTTGGGCACAGGAGGACAATGATGTCATGTGATGACAGGAATCCAATTGTGCTACTATCCCACTGTAATTGCACAATTTCAGCCTCGTGTGATAATGTCCTTAGAAGCAGGGAAAGAAGGAATCTGCCTGAATATCAGTAACAAACTCTTCCCTATTTTCTGAAACATGATTCTTTGTGCATGCATGTTCTTGAGCCATATACATATGTGGCTGGTGAAGAACCAAAATAATATGGAAAGCTACCAAGGAATTCAAGTTCATATGTTACTGCTTCTTTTTTTAGTGCCTCTGGGTTCATAGTTTTAGTATCTACAAATATGTTATCTACAAGGCCACATGGAATGGATACTTTTTCCAAAATGGTGTACAGGTTATTCTACCCCTAGAGTTATGCATCTCCTCATTCCTGTTCCCCAATGTGCATACACATTGACCACTGGCATCAGCATTAGTGAAACCTACTCACATAGAGGTCTACAAGTGTCGACTGCCATGTAAGCTGGAATTGTGTTCAGCACTTTAGGGGGTGGGGTGGTACAATTCTTTGTAAAAATGGGAGAGTTTATACCTCAGTTCCCTGTGTTGATATTGGTGGGCACAAGTGTTAGAGTTACTGTTTCCCCTCCCACCTCAGTGATCATCAGCAGATAGGAAGGAAATTACTACGTAAAAGGAGAAGTGCTACCATTTTAAGTAGGTTTGCTAGACTGGGGGCACATGATGTATTCTTTCCTCTTTCAATCTAGCAACTTTTTTGTTGTTTAATTCTGTTTGTATTTTGCTGATTTTAACAACGTCTTTTTATTCTACACAGCTTTGAGTCCCAAATCAGGGAAAAAGTGGGATAGAATAAAGATGATGATGATAATGATGATGATATGCCCCTCCATTCCTGCAGAGATTCCGAGTCCAAACGACCACCACCAAGACCGTATCAGCCACCTCATGGAGAATGCTGAATAGTTAGGAGGATGGTACACCAACAGAGACCTTACTCTGTCCCTGCCACCCACCTTCAAATACACACACTCAAACCTAACAGACTTTGGGAAAGGACACCTCATCTAAGAGATGGAATCCCATTGTGCCACTGCAACTTTACCTCCCTGCACTCCACTACACAGAGAACCTAAGTGGAGATTACACTCCCCCCACACATTCATTCAGCCACGTCTCCATAATACAAGCCAGCATGACATACCCAATTCAAGGATCAAGTTCTCGGTCATTTACTGACTTGACATTGAGCAGCAACATTTTCCAGTTGGAGGTGCCTTTTTCCAAGCCTATCCAGGGTATCTGAAGAGAAGGGCAGTTTAAAGGCAACCAAGATCCTATGGCTCTCCCCTCTCCCAAGATGATAGCACTGCCTCCCTACTTTATTTTTCCATCTACCCATTGTTATTTCAATGGCTGCTCCCTGGTTTACTTCCCCTTTGGTGCTCTTCATATGACTCTTAAAAAAGAAATCCCTGGCAAGGCAGACTGTTTAAAAAGACCTAAGCAGTGATGGCAAACCTATGACACATGTGTCATCACTGACATGCGTAGCCATTTCTGATGACACACAGCTGTAGGCCTCCTCCCCCCTGCCCACAACCTCACCACCCTCCCTAAAGTGGCGATTGGGGCTTCGAAGCCCCACTCACCACTTTCCTCCCCCTTCCACCCTCCCCAAAGCGGGAATCCATGAATATGTGGAACCACAAATGTGAAACCCACAAGTGTGGAGGGACAACTGTAGTCGCAAATGTTTCATCCTCCCCTGTTAGACACTCTGTGCTGGAGGTCTGTAGGCCAAAACAACAGAAGTCTGGCACAGAGCGTCTAGTTCTGGGACTTCTGGTTAAGCCGGGATCTTTGCCCTCGCTTCCACCAGCAGAGATAATGTTTTTTCCTCAAAGTGACACACCACCCGAGTTATGCTCAGTATTTTGGCGAAGTTTGACACACCAAGCTCAAAGGGTTGCCCATCGCTGACCTAAGGCGTAGACAGGTCAAAACAAAGCAAAACTCCTTTTCTGCTCCTGAACAGTGGAGCTACCTCTTTCCCTCACTCCAGCTGTAAAGCAACTCCTCCAATGGGGTGAGAAACTGATTTCACCTCCTTTGGCAATAACCCTGCCACCCCTGCTAGGCAGCTTATATCACCTTGCAAGAAGGGGATAAGTGGTTATTTGACTGGTTATCCATCAGCTGGCTTAGGCCTGTTCCTAAAGGCAGGAGAGGTCTGTCGGCTGATATGCAGCAGTCTGTGGGCAAGTCAGCCACTGGCAGCTGCAAGCAAACATGGAGTGGCAACTGCTGGCAGAAAGGACCTTTGCTTTATCTGGGGTGGTGGTGGTGGTAAAATTCCCTCTCTCCTGATGTGCTATGGTTCCAAGTTGTCCTGCTCTTAAAGCCACTACTTTCTCTTTTAATTCATATGCATACTTCCCCCAGGAATCTACTGCCCTCTTCCACCAACTCTGATAACTCATGGGCCATAATTTCTAAATAGGCTCTTCCCTAGGCCACCCAATTTGCCTAGTGAGAGTTGAAAGCTTTGTTTAAAAAAATCAATAAACATTGATTTGCACATTTTGATTGGCACAGAACTTTTAGGTTTATGGGTGGCCTGTTTATTGATAAAATTATATAGAATAATGTATAGTAGCATTAGCTGACATCAATTCAGTCTTGCCTTCAGGAACTATCTGCAGTTTCAGAATGTGTTTTAAAATTATGTGTAACAGAACCTGGAAAATAATTGTACAACATTACATAGCATCTTTATAGGTCTATAACCAAAATAAACCACAACTGTGTTATGTACAATATGTTATCTTTTAAAAGATTGGGACACTGGGGCTATAATGCTACTTTTCCAAGCTGGACAGATTTGTCCTGCCTCACAGATATACTTCAGCTAATATTTTTGACTAACAAGAAGACATCAACATGAAGGAAGTCCTTGCAGAAGTTTATTATTTTACTGAGGCCCCATCTATACAATTTGAAAAAAAAACTGTTTTGGGGTAAAAAATATGAATAGGCAGTCATTCAAATACGTACGATCTGCTTACATGATTTTTTACCTCCCCAAACTCCGTATGACCCCCACTTCCCCAGCTGACTGGAGCGAGCGAACCAAGCAGCAGTTTTAAATCTCCACTGCTTTTATTTATTATTTAAAAAGGTGCCTATTATGCAAACATTCAGTTTTCCATATTTACAAAATAAGGTAAAAGGGAATAAATGTAAAATTCACGGACTTACTGGACACTCGCTTAGCCGGGAATCCAACATGGTGGATGCTCCCAGTTCCCCTCCTTGCTAGCCCCACCCCCTCTGCTCAGCCAGCCAATCAGACTACACTGCCTGTTCGTATGTGTGTGAACGAGGGTACAGATGATCAACCATTCAAATGGCTGTACGGATTTTAGGCCGAGATCCGCTAATCCTCCCAAGGCCAAATCCATGTAGTTTACAGGGGATTTGCTAGCCACCCCTTCCAAAAGACATGTATGAATCTGAGCGGCCGTATAAGATGACTGGGCATGTAAGACAGCCCCCCCCCTCAATTTTTAAGTCAAAATATAGACTTTAGGTTATACTCGCCATATAAGACGACCCTATCACCCGCCCTCCCTGAAGCCACGATCAGACTCCCCTTCATGGTTTCCGGGAGGGTGGCTGGTGGCTGGAAAGCTTCCCACCCTCCAGCCAGCCACCATTCCTGAAACCTTCCCAAAGCTGGCTGAGGAATCGTGGGGGATGGCTGGCCGGCTGGGGAGAGGCTCAGCCACCTCCCATGACTCCCCAGCCCATGAGGAGGCTGGCCAGCCTCCTCAGCATTGGGGAATCGTGGGGGATGGCTGGCCACCTGGGGAGAGGTTCAGCCACCTCCCGCAATTCCCTAACCCACGAGGAGGCTGGCCAGCCTTCTTGCGATTTGGAGAATCCCGGGGGATGGCTGGCTGGCTGGGGAGAGGCTCAGCCCCTCCCGCCAAGCAAGGCTCCCCCCCATGCAGCCTCGCTGGCTGGGAGGGGATCCTCTCCATGACTCAGAGTCACAGAGAAGACACCCTCCCACCCAGCAAGGCTCACCCCTGTGCAGCTGCACTGGGCAGGGGGAATAAGGTGTCTATCAAGCTTCTTCCCCCAGCCAGCCACCTCTGTCGTTCCAAGTCTGAGATGGGGCTGGCACAGCCCCATATCAGAGTATCTGGCGTATAAGAAGGACCCTGACTTTTCAGCTGATTTTACAGGCTGAAAAAGTTATCTTATACACTGGAATATATGGTAATTTGTAAGTATTGGGGCTAAGAAAGTACACATTACATCAGGGGCTTATCTAGACAAGGTGATATAATGTGGATTTCTGTGCATTAACACAAAATTGCAGTAGTGTCCATTTGTCTCCACGGGGTTTTGGCAAGATTGCTGGTATGCAAAGTTATCCATGTTTGAATTTCACATGGAGGCATGCCTGTGAAACAAGCTGGTGGCTACAAGTGAATTGCTTGCATTTTTATTCTCTACAAGTTCCTGCCATTGCACATCTTAAAATTTTAAAGCTAAGGTGTGCAATTGTAATCTTCTGCTTGGTTGCCTTGTTGCTGAAAAAATGTGCACAATCGCTACTGCGAAACTCAAAAAATGAAGGTTTTGGCAAGTTTGTTGATGGCAAGTCCACCTCCCCACTCACATCTGACCAATCAGCTTTCGACTTCTGGAATGTGCTGTGTTGGGAATTAGTTGTCCAAACATGAGGTAATGTACATTTCCACATATATTTAAAAAAAAAAATCAGGAAAAGCCACAAAGGCTTTTCTCGCTCAGTTTTTGGATACCCTCCTTCCGAAAATAGTGAATACCATGGGCTCTTGTTGGGACAAAAGTTATTCTCCTCTCATTCTATGAGGATTCTTTTTTGTCACCTAGACAACACCTAGGTGTATAGAATTCCTTCATCATCCTCAGGCCTGGGACCCTACATCTAGATCACTGGGTGCTGGAGGACTGAGAAAGTTATGTCTTCCCTGGAAACAGTGTGGCCTTTCTTGTCAGATGTGTAGCATGCTTGGAACATTCCTGACTGAATTATCAGTGCTAATTTGTGGCAGAGGATGGGAATATCAAAGAAGAGTGAGTTTTCAACCCAGTCTCTGTATATGTACCTTCAATTCATCTGTCAACTTATAGTGACCCTATGAATTTTTCATTGGGCTTTCATAGGAAAGGAGCATTCATAGGTGGTTTTGCCAGTTCCTTCTGCCACACTACACTTTGGGGTGCAGCCTCATTTCCTGCCCAACCTCCCTATGTTCACTAGCTGCCAATCAATGCAGCTGAGCAGAAATTTTACACAGGAGCATAACTGTGAGTCTCCTGATCCTGGATTGTTTCCTTTCCCCATGGCATTATCCTTCCTTCCAGTTTTCCTTTATGATTAATTCATGTATTTCTTCTTGTAAAAACTTTACTATGTAAGGACTTTATAATATATGGCAAATGTGGCATCATAAGGACACCTAATGATCGTGAAAGGTTGTGCATACCAGATGACATCGTCCTTTCACAATCATATCTAGTTAAAAAGCTGCCCTATTTTATCGATGGGCCAAGCCATCAATAGATCTCCTGTTCCCCTTTTCTGCCGGCATTGCCAGCATTTGGATCCTCATGCCATTGAACTCATGTGAATGAAGTGTCAATGGGCAAACACTTCCATGTGAGATTGTGACAGCCGGGTAGGGGACACTCTTTTTATGACCCCTCCCCCTGTGTACTTGAGACTTTAAATATGTGTTTTTGTGCTTTGCTGTACTTTGTGTGTGTGTGTGTGTTTTCCTTTATTTTTTTAAATTTCCCACACTAGTGTCTTCTCATGATAACCCATGAGATTGTTGGGAGCCTGCCCAAACTAGCCAGTTAGGCAATGTAAGCCTCATCCTGATTGGTCAGCACTCTGATTCCCTCCCAGCTCACAGTTTCAGCCAGGAAGAAGATGGAAAGCATGGCGGCACCCATGTCGCTCCTTCCCACCATGTGGGGAGGGGTGAAGACTGCCGCCCCCCAGACCGACCCACAAACAAGCTGCCGGTGCAGCTGCTGGTGAGTCTGGCAGCTCCATTGTACTCCGTTACTTCTGGGGAATGTTGCTCAAGGTAAGTGTAGTGGTGGTGGGGTTCTTTTGCTGGCATAAAAATGCCACAATTTATACTGCCAAAAGAACAGTTAACATGGGGCCATCTGATAAGTCCTAAGATAAGTTGGCATTAAGACAGATTTGTTTCTGTGGGAGCAGTTGTTCAACATGCTGTCTTCATGTTCAGGTGTAGTAAGAAAACTGTAAAGCAGTTCACACTGTAGTAGGACCCCAGCCTAGGTGCCTTACCAAGGGGAATGAGCTGGCATGAGTGCTAGTCAATGCTTGAATCAGGGCCCTATACCAAATTCTTCCAAAAAGAAATGTAATTGGTAAAAGCTGTAGCCATTTCAACCCATCACAATTTGTCATTGTAACTTATTTCTTCCTTTCCCTTTCCCTTTTGTGTTCATAGTCTTGGAAATTTCATGGAAGCAAGAATATATAAAGAAACAGCTTAAGACTGAAAAGAATCTCCAAGAAATGTAGGTAAGTATTCAGAATGACTTCTGGGCATTCTCTTATCGCTCTAATTAGGATCTGTACAAAACCCCTTCCAAGATATACACATGTATGTTGTAAAATAGAACCACTTTTGATTGGCTGGTAAAAGATACAGAAGAGTTAGCTGAAAATGCCTCTCCTGGTCAAATCCTAGGGTCCATGGAGCATGGCATCCTTTCGAATTGTCTCTCTGGGATGTGGCTTGGAGGTACTGCTCTACAGTGGTTCTTTTCTTTCCTGGAGGGATGCTCTCAGAAGGTGGTGCTGAGGATTCCTTCTTGACTTCTTGGCCACTGTGAAGTCCCTTGGGATTCAGTCCTGTCCCCTATGCTATTTAACATCTACATGAAATTGGTGGGAGAAGTTATCCAGAGTTTGGGAGTCAGGTGTTACCAGGATGCTGATGATACCCAGCTCTATTACTCCTTTCCACCTAATTCCAAGGAAGCTATTCCTGTGCTAAACCAATGCCTGGTTGCTGTGATGGACTGGATGAAGGCAAACTGAAACTTAATACAGACAAAACAGGTGCTTCTGGTCAGTTGAAAGACAGATCTGGAAATACGGATTCATCCTGTGCTAGATGGGAATACACTTCCTCTGAAAATTTAGGTTTGCAGTTTGGGAGTACTCTTGGATTCAGCTCTGAGCCTAGAGGCCAGGGTTTAAGCAGTAACCAGGTATGCATGCTCCTTCTACTACTAGTGTTGTTGTGTGCCTTCAAGTTGTATTTGACTTATGGCAACCCTAAGGTGAACCTGTCACATGGTTTTCTTGGAAAGACTTGTTCAAAGGGAGTTTGCCTTTGCCTTCCTCTAAGGCTGAGAGAGTCTGACTTGCCCAAGGTCATGCAACTCCTAGTTTACTTGTATTGACACTTTTGTATATTTTTAAGATCTGTCTCATTTTCCAATGTATTGTTAGTCACCTGAATTCCACTGTTGGGAGACAAGCAGAATATAAATGAATAAAACAACAATAATAAATAGTGAAAGACAATGGCAATAAGATCTGAAAAGCTACTGTTTCCCACTATTATTCTGTACAATTTGCATGTAAAAGCAATCACATTTCTTAGTGTGAGGAGGTCGGGTGGGGGGAAGACAAAAAGTTTGTCCCTATTCTTGCCACATTATGTTTCATATTTACATGTGCTGACCATTCTGTTTAGGGAGAGACTTTATCTAGTTTCACTTGGCATGTATCCTGCTCTAAGAACTCGATTACCTGCCAGTAATCACAAATCAGAATAAACAGTTATTCTAATTGAAATCCTGTTGCTTGGTAAGCAGCTTTGGAAAAAAGTCTCAGTACTACGTAGGCTGTTAATGATTATTGAATCATTAGAGTCTAATGTGTCCCAAGGGGTCTGCTGTACTGATTCACAAATAAAATGCTGATTTCCAGCATTTTGATTATTCAGTTTGGAGGTACCTTATTTGTCAAAAGACACCGAAAAATATAGAACTAAATCTATTTGCTATTCCCAACCATGTAGATGCACTGAATCAATTACTGATTGGTAAGTCAACACGTATGCAATTGAATCATTGATTCAAGGCATCTATTCTAGCTGGGGCTAGCAATTCCATTTAAGCCGTAGATATGATGTTACAGCTGTGCTCCTCATTATTATATACATTGTGACCTTCCAATCTGTTGGGTTTCAGTTTTGGTCCCCCACAGATGAGAAAAACATGCATACTCAAGTTCTATAATAGTCAATGGGAGTGATCTGAGCATGGCTGCACTGACATGACCACATGCAATTGATTATAATGGATGGGACAATCTGCAAACACTCCAATCCATGGAATATCAGCCAACGGATAGGGCAGGTTCACTTAGAGTCAAATTAATTACCCCCAAAAACTTCTGTATAAGAAAAATACTCTTTGCATGCATACAAGTGTGTGTGTATGTGTGTGTGTGTGTATGTGTATGTGTGATTTCAGAAAACAAATTACTGTAATTCAGAAAATGCCAGTTGCTGAAGTGGAATTGCTGCTATTCTGAACTCACTTTAGCTCAGGTATTTACTGAGCACTAGTAAGCATTCAAAACACCTGTCCAAGACAAATCCTTAATTCAATACAGTACTTGAAGCCTATTCCAGCCACACAATTGAGTTGAGTTTTGGAGACATTCTCCATGTGGGCAGAGGAGGAGGTCTATCCAGTGGGTGGGCAGACCCAAAGACAAAATGTGGGACCCCAAACACCAGCCATAGTTTCACTTGAATTTTTTCACTTCCAGTAACTAAAGACATTTTGAGTTTTGGAGTCTGGGGAAGGGGAAAAACCTGTACCATTTCTGGGAAACCAGATACTGATGATGTTATTGGAAAGGGGGGCTGGCCATCCTGGGAACCCCCAAAGATAAGTATTACCAAGAAAGGTGGGGGACTAACCCATGTAGGGTGCATGTCATCACTGTCTGCAATGCCTCCATACATACTGGCCTTGTTTTCTCTGTTTCTGACCTTGCCAAACTGAATGGTAAGGTATTAAGAGGGTTTCTCTCCATCTCTCCCTCTTTCTCCCGCCCCCTCTTTTCCCCATTTCTACACACACACACACACACACACACACACACTTGTGGAGATATATTTATATAATTCTTTTATAGAACGTCCCTCCATAATACAAAAGACATACACACATCAAATGTTTTCATATTGATTGATGCGAGGACTTTTTCTTAGAAATAAACTGCTGACCTGCAACTTGGCCTCATTCAGTATTAATAATTTAGATCAATAAATCTGTATATTGAGACAGGAAGAAATCAATGTCTACTCCTCTAGCTACCAACCAAACATATGACTAAAAATATACTAATGTTATTTATTGAATACATCTACTAAGTAGATGTCTTGTCTAAGATTACATCATTTGAGAAACTTCTCCATCTGTTTTAAATGATAATATGAAACAGTACATAGACTTTATGTACCAAAGTGATTAACAGCAGCATATAACTTCATATACCTATTAAAATCTTATTTACTAGAAGTAGATGAAAGGTAGTCTTCTACCTTGTTTGATGTTTAAATTTTCTAATGTATGCATATTTCTGTGCATGAGGGTACATACAGCTATGTGTGTGTGGTCAGTACTTGGGGGTCGGGGCGGGGGAGAATTTAAAATAACTGCATGCATACACCATAGCTGCACCGTTCAACTGTTTACTGGCATATCCTGAGTTTCCTTGCCCATTATTAGAAGTTTTCTATGGCAGTGGAGGAGAAAAATGGTAAATATTGGAAGTGGTTATCTGTATATGAACATGCCAAATGTGTGTGAGAATTTTCTCAGTAAGAAAATATCTCTCTTGTGCTCGCTTGCTCTCTCCCTCTCTCTGTGGGTGCATGGAGAGGGCCCATTTTTGTGTAGAGATGAAAAGAGTTATGGGGAAACACATGTGTGTGTGTGTGTGTGTGTGTGTGTATGCATACTTAGAATTAACAATGTATGTAACTTTTCTTGTTGATAGTGTGATGTTTGAGCAATGTGTTGGTCAATTTGTTGAGGTAATGTAGAAGGAACACCAGAACTTGTTCCATATATTTCTAATTGTTCTCATTTATTTGTTGGCACAACAATTGATATGATCCAGCGGTTCATCTATTTCTTTAAAAGATGAAAGCTTGTAGAAAGTCTTTGTATATGAAAAACAGAACAATTACACATCAATTTATTTAGTAAAGATTAGCTTTCCTTTTTCAAAACCATAGTCTTATGATTAGTCAAAGTAGCTGTAAGATGAAATATGATCAAGGGTGCTCATATTAGAAAACCTACTGAATACACAATGCTTTGATTTATAATGGATGCTTTATGTGCATTTCTCTTCTACTGGTAAATTTCAAGTTGTCAGAGAACTGTGTTGGTTTATGCAAGGGCAGGGAGAACTGAGTACTGAAAGCTATATTTTCAGGTTTTTTATTCTGTCAAGTGATCCATATGATGAACTCCTAATTTTTAAGCAACTTTTTCTTAAGTTCATTTCAACCTTCAACACAAAAGTTTGAGACTTGATTCTGAAAGTTACATTTTGGTTTTGGGCTTTGTATTCAGTCCATAAAGGCCATTCAGGGAAAAATTATAATAACCTGAAATTGAATTTCTTCCCCTCTATCCGTACACATGTGGTTCTTGCTATGAATAAATAAATGCTTGCCAGGATGGAGTTTTATGAACTGCAAGCATTCAACCAGTTGCTGGCAGCTTGTTTGTTTCAAGAAATACTGTATGGATTTTTTTAAAAATAATACACACAAAAAGTAAATAACAGTATATGACACTCAAGAATACGTAGAGTAAATCTCAGGGGTTTTTTGACAGTCCAGAATGTTCCTTTGTATATTAGGTACCAGTGCTGAAATGAATATGACATTTGTATTATGTACATCATAAACATTTATACCTCTCTCTTGGTTTTCTGACAGCCTTAGAGAATTAAACCTGAACTATGTGAAAGTGATCATAAATGAACCACAGTGGAATTGTTGACACTTTATTGATGGAAGGAATTTGAGAAGGGTAGGCAGGTGGAGCATGTTATTTTAAAGAGAAAAATAGAGTAATGTGAGAAAAGGATGGACTGAGTCTGCAGAAGACTGATATGAAGATGCAAAGAGTGCACAGACACCAAAGGATTCTTGTCCCAGAAATGTAGCTCACAAAAATGGGAACTACCATATATACTCATTTTTAAGTCAAGAAATGTATGCGTAAAAATTAACCTTAACCTGGGTTGGCTTATCCATGGGTCAATATTGGAATGGGAGTCAAGGCCAGCCCACACAGTGTAAGGGAGAAGGAAGGAGGTAGCTGAGACTACCGAAAATGTACTAGAGGCCGCCTCTGTGCACCTCAAGCCGGGAGGAGTTTTCTGGGTTGTTTTTGGATGATCTGCTCCCTCAACCCCATTCCCTCCATAGCACAGGCTTCCCAGAGGTCCCTGAGAAACTATCCAGAGTGATAACCCCAGATCAAGCTGGTGTGTGTGTGAGAGAGCAGATCATCTAAAAGCAACCCAGAAAACTCCTCCTAGCTTGAGGTGGGCTTTGCCCATGGAGAATGGTGCTACCTCACTTTGCTAGGTTTCTTCCCTCCCCACACTCCACTCCACCACATTTGTCATCGCAAATTTCTCATACTCTTCTTCCCCACATCCCCACATGCATACCTGCCCTACCCTCATTTTGGAAAAAGAAATTTGGTGAATATATGCTCTCTCTCTCTCTCTCTCTCTCTATATATATATATATATATATACACACATATATATACATATATATATATATATATATATGGTATATAATATGTACACACAAAGGTACCCTATGTTTTGGACAGGGAAGCTGGACCTCACGGCAGAAAAAAGCAAACTATAAGTTCTAAGCTTCTCCCACTACCTATCAACTGAAACACACCTCTCTTCCCTTTCCCCCTGCTTTCTGCCACACTTTCCAAATCTAGTCCTGTCTCCATTATCAAGCTGGATTTCCCTCATGGTGGGCTGTGGAGGGAGAGAAGAAGCCTGACCACTGACTGTTTTTCTCCTCTGGTTGTCTTTCACCACCATTTCATTTCCCCTTCATTTAGTGCACTATCTCCCTCCTGCTTTTCTCCAAGCTCCCCGTGCTGGTCTTACCATTCCATCACCAGGCCCAGGTGGTTTCACTTCCATGTGGTTCCCATTAAATGCCCATCTCCCCTCTCCAGCCACATTTCTGTGCAACCCAGAAAACTCCTCCCAGCTTGAGGCTTACAGAGGCCAGACTAAGCTCAAGGAGAAGGAAGGAGGAAGCTAAGCATACTGAAAAGGACCTACAGCCTGCCTTTGCATGGTACAATCTGGGAGGAGTTTTCTGTGTTGCTTTTATCAAGTATGTTAAATTTAAAGGCCAGAATTTGATTTGTCCTTACATCCTTTGTTATATGCCCTTAAGTTTTATCCTGGACTTATCCATGGGTCATAGCAAATTCTGTAATTTTGGACTGAAAAACTGCTCTTAACTTATACATGAGGTAGATTTATACACAAGCATACACAGTAATGTGAAAGTGAGCATGTGGAATAGGAAAGAATAAATGTTTGAACAATGTGTTTAGGAAGGAAAATACAGAAGTCTTGAACCAAGAAGGAGGCAAATGATACTTTCTATTGACAGATTGCTTGGTTCAGAAAAGATGGCATTGTCTAAACAGTTAAAAAAAGGGAACATTGCACCAAACTGCACACTCTCCCGCCATGTTGTTGCTCTTTGCGCCTCTGCTTTAGGATGCTTCCATCATATTTTAGGTATCCAGTGTTCTATTGCAGAGGGTCAGTCACCAACATCATGAATTCAGTGTGAGGGCAAGCCCTTCTTCAGTGCATTGGCACAGAAGGCAGAGCTACCATTTGCTCCTAGGCTGTAGCAGCTTGCACATCCCTCACTGGGACATGGTGTTTAACGACATGCTGTCTTTTTTCTTTTTCCACCACCACTGACAATCAAGCAGTCTTTGTGCAGGAGTATACCAACAGAGAAACTTTAATTGTGAAAGGCATCAGCAGATATTTTGCATGTGTTAAAAGCAGTAGACCAAAAGCTTTATTGTGCTTTTGACATCTCTAGGGGTCCTGGAATCCCCAGATCTCAAGGAAAGACTATTTCATTGCATTTCATTTGTATGCTACCTTTCTCCCGGAGTGGGACCCAAGGCAGCTCATATAACAAATCAATTAAAAACCTAACAAATAAAATCATAATCTTATCCTAAGCATCAAATGTAGGAATAGCTTCATTCACTCTGCTACTCTTGCTGAGAATATGGAGTATGAAGTCTGACTTTGCTTTATCGCTACAGAAAATCTCTCAGTTCTTTTCCAGTCTTAAACACTTAATAAATTCTGATACTGTATAGTGGTCATCAGGAAAACAGTTTCTGTTCACCATGCTATAACACAGTACTGACAATGACTCTTTTTCATTAGTATGGGATGCATATGTTGGCATCCTGTTAGTGGCATACACTGGCGTACATTAACCTTATACCTGTGTATGTCTATTTTTGGTCATTCAGGAAGCTGGCACTCCTTTTGGCCTTCTGTAGAAACCAAAGCCCTCACATAAGCCCTACCATAACACTGCTGAAACCCACCTCCATGGCTATTCCATGGGAGGACCCTGGTGGAGCTCAACAGATGATGTAATAAATCATTTTGCAACTAGCTATAGGGACATAGCCATACACTTCTGTGGTCTTCCCTGCTCTCCACCAGGGATGGAATGGCTGGTTCGGGGAATTCAACAGCTCAACGTTAAGTCTGGAGTGTGATAAAATTGCTCAGCAAATCATAGTTCTGCATTTGGAACTTCTATGCTACATTAAACCATGAAGGATTATGGCCATAATGTGTTAGCTGTCCAGCTAAGTCAATATCTTTAGTGAAGTCCAATATAGTAATTTCCCCCTGCCTCTATTTCTTTTGTGAACCCTTCTTTCCCTCATCCTAGAAACACAATATCTCCCAAAAGGGAAAAATACATTTCTAATAAAGTTCTAAATATGAAAAATCCAAAGTGAGCATAACACTGCATCCTAACAGGCAGAAATAAAATATTTGTTAGCAAATATTTCTTCCAGATTTCCAATATGTACTTGGAAAAAAATCAATAATGTTCATTAAGTATATTAATGGGAATATTAAAAACAAGGATTTCCTACTCCTAAACATGTTGATTCATGATGCAATGTGTCTCAAAACATGTTGCTTTGGAGGAAAGAAGTCATTGTCTGGAAGAGAAGGTTCATACAAATGTTAATTATTCAAGGAATATAGACAGAACTAAACTAATGAACAATAACACTGCTTCTTTGTTTAGAGTTAGCAGCCATATTTAGTCTGTATGGGTGGTTAAAGATGTATAAAATAACATGAAGTGTGCAATATAAGAGATTATCAGATGTGAGGAAACACACCAAAAAATCACATTCCCAATTGTGCCAGATGATTGCTATGAAAAAAGAAAGGGTGACCTTACCAGATGTCCGCATCCTTCAGCCGTTATGGGGTGGGGGGTAGCAATGCCATGGATGAGACTTCACTTTTCTATTGACAGGACAATGCACTATGCTCCTGGAATGCTGGAGGAGGATGATGTCTGGAAAAGTCGCCCCTTCCTGTTCTTCTAGCAATCTTTTGACACGGTTTTTGCTATATTTGATAATCTCCTAGCCAGCCACATTGACTTTGCCTTTTTGCAAAATTAGTATTTTTTCTTTAAATCCAGTGATAAATTCTTTCACAATTAAGAACTTTAAAGAAACCCAGGCAGGTGTTTGGAAATACATCAAAGGCATTAAACATCTTCTAAGGATATCCAGTACAGTAAAGCTTAGTATTCAGAAGTGGAGAAATGCCTGTCAAAGCCTTTCATTTCACAGAATTAGCACTGAACCAAGGAGCTGAGTTTCATGATCCTTTTGGTTGATTAAAATGTCTCTATAGTTTTCTATACTTTGTGGGGAACACTCATAGGTGCAAAAATATACATGATGATTTCTGAATTTGATTTTATTTTTAAAGCTCAGTGGTTTACATACACCATCATGCAAATTTTTATGTCCATATAACTATTTGCCAAAACAGCAAAATTTTGTGCAAAATAAATCTTCTTCACTAACAAGTATAAAGAGAAAAAAATGAGTACGATCTTACCCAGCAAGGGGAGACTTTGAAATTATAAATGTTTACATGTAAGAATGAAATTAATAGAGATTTATACCTCTATTTATTTATTTATTTATTGTGGTGGCACTATACTATATGATTGTTTTTATTTCCAGGTGTACCTCTAAGATAGAGCATGTTCTTCTGAACCAAACGATCTAGAAAGCCTATGGTAATATTGCAATATATATCCTGACTTCTTCTCAAGCCATCTGAACTATGAATGCATTAGTAAAGTCATTTAGTAAAGTCATTTGAATCAGTAGGGAATGTGCCAGCAAAATTGTGACAAGTGGCCCATTCAAGTTAGGCTGTACTATCTACCTAAGATTGTGATCCCAGAAATAAAGCAAGAGAATTTGCCAACATTACTACTTGTAACATAGAGTCATTCCAATTGTAGAATCTCTAGGGTTTTATTACCCCTGCATACAATCAGCTTGGGACTTTCTTTCAAATTGGTCTGTCCTTTGCAATTTTCAATTCCTTTTGTTTGATGGATTCAAGTTGAGCTCTTCCTATTAGCAGCAATGACTACTTCTCAGTGCAAATACTCATCGCTTGTTAACATACCTCGGGGTGCTAATTTTAAACAGATTTGGGCTTGGATTACAGAAAAAAACAGATTATTTATTTATTTATTTATTTTAAAATTTAGTCATGAAGAAAAACATTATAGTCAGCTTCCAGAACACGGCCTCACAGCCCCCCTCCCCCCACAAAAAAACCCAAGGAAAATCTATGGATGACAGCCATGAAAGCCTTCGACTTCACAAAATGATAGTCAAATTGTATAAATCTTAAAAAGCCCACACTTGATATTTGTTCAGGATACCAAAAGTTAACCATAAAATTATAAAGTAGTATGAACTATGTGAGAAAATAATACTGTAAGAATTGCATAATAGATCAGAACAAAGAGTAAGAATACACTTCCAAAGAATCAAGATTTTCCCAGAAGAAAAAATATAAATCCAAAAGCTCTTAAAGAGCAGAACACAAAGAATCCTCTTCAGAAAGGCTCTTCCATAATCATACTCTGGTGCCTTTCTGGATAATGCTACATTTTGGTAAGAGTTTTATTCAAGTTTCAGCTATAGTCAAAAAGTGAATCATAATCTTTACTTTCAGAGATGGGGCTTTCTAAATTCTTAAGAAACAGTGAAAAGTATTTTCAAGGCTTCATAAAGGCTTATTAAGAGACTGTCATAGGAAGGTGTTCTATGAGAAACTGTAACTATTATGCCTTTGTGGACCAGAAATCTATCTCTGGGCCAGGCTCTTATTGACAACACATGGTCACATGAGGTTATACAAGTATATGGCATTTCTGGCAGGATGCAGAGGAAAATATTCAATACTTCCTCATCCAAAGTCTTGCTCTGATCAGGAAAGCAATTTTAAAGGTTGGACTAGTGCTCCCCTGGCTGTTTAGTGGCTAAGAGAAGGTGGACATGCAGGTAGCATCCAGCCACAATTCTGTAGTGAAAAGATCCAGGAGAGTGGCATCAGGTCTCATATACTTATGGAACTGCAAGACAGATGCTGTCTAGATGCTCTCCAACTTTTTGAAACTGCTTCTGGTGGGGATGAAAGGCACTAACCTGTAGCTGGATAGGTGTAACAATACCCTTTGTCTGTGCAATGTAGGGTCACAATCTGTGGTGTTACTAAGACTGGCATCACCCCCTTCTCCCAACAGTGTCACCTGGTGCAGGTTAGCCTCTCCACACACACCCTAGTGCCACCACTGGTCACAACCCTAGGATGGAAAAAACCCTTCTCTGGTAAGAAAGGTGCCATTTTTTCCCTTTCTAACCACAAACAATACTTTCCTCCCAAACTTAAAGGCTTACCTAAAAAGGTTTGACAAAAGAAACAGAGGTGAATTTTGCTATTTTAAATTCAGAAGGCCTGACTAAAATAGAGTTATCAGATTAGATCCCAACAGAGAGGGTAGAGGTCACAACAAAACAACAAAACAAATCTTCATAAAAGACCAAATTTGGGACATACCATTGTTAGAGTTAGCAGCCTTTGCATGGCTATGCTATCTAATTGGTAGCTTGTATGGTCACTCTGTAGGAGTTTAAATATAACTTGTATTTATGGTAATGTCCTCTTAGTTTGCTTTACCATATTCACTCTCTTCTTGCATCACTCTAACCTGCAGCCATTTTCTCATATCTTTCTCTCCTCCATTACACCATGTACGTGATTATGAACATGCATTATAAATAATCCACCATGGCACTACTTGGTCAACAAGGGGGAGGGCACCCTACTCCCTTCTTGTTGATCACATGGACATCCAAATCCTGACCTCTGCAGCAGCAATGTTGATGGCTAGGCTCTGCAGAGAGCTGCTTGGTCAGCAGGTGAGGCAGTTATGGTGGTGGCACCAAGGAGGAGGGCCTGTGGGGCTCATGCAGTGTTAGCCTATATGGACTACGTCACAGATCTGGAACAGATCTGCACTGGTACACGTAGCCAGTACATTGTGTTGCTCTGGGACAGCTCCAGAGCATAATTGTCTGGACCAGCCCTGGATTTTAGCACTTTACCAGACTATCCTTTTAAAGTGTTCTTTTTCTGACATAAAAAAATCCATTTTTATGCCAGCAAAAGAACGCTTCCTCCCTGCCACTAATCCTGGCAAAGGCAGCTCTGGCAATGAAAGAGGAAGTGAACGGAGCTCCGTTCACTTCCTCCTTTGAAATCCTGCGGAATATCGTGAGACTTAATCACATGGTAAATTAAAAAACAAAAACAGCACTAAAAAAGGTTTTAAAAGCACAAAAACACACTTTAAACTTACAAGTAACCCAGGGAGGGTCATAAAAAGTGTGTCACTTACCTGGATGTTGCAATCTCACCTGGAAGTGTTCGCGCCGGACTAGCTACTGACAGGGCTATGCCAGCAAAAAAACTTCAGGGGGGATCAGTTGATGGCATAAGCCATCAATTAAATACTACGGGTTTTTAAGGGACATAACCACAAAAGGGTGATGTTGGGTTGTATGCACAGCCTTTCGCAGTTATGTGGCATTGCTATGATGCCTTATTCTGTGCATCTGATAAAGTCCTTGTAGATGAGATGAGACCTTGAAGGGCAACTACAAAAGAACCGGACAAGATTCTCAAGTGTAAAGATACATCACTTAATACCAAATCAGGATTGTTCATGCTGTCTTATTTCCAATTTCTATGTATTGTTGTGAAAAGCCAAAAAAGGAGGAAAGCTGATAGGAGGCAATCCAATTCATTTGAAATATGATGCTGGAGAAAAGTTCTGCAGAAACCATGGACTACCAAAAAGACAAATAAATGGGTCTTAAAGCAAATCAAGCCTGAATTCTCCCTAGAAGCCAAGATGACAAAACTGAGACTGTCATACTTGAGACGTATCATGAGAAAACATGACTCACTAAAAAAAAGACAATGATGCTTGGTAAGGCAGAAGGCAGCAGGAAAAGAGGAAGCCCACATTCCAGATGGATAGACTCAATCAAGGAAGCCACAGCCCTGAGTCTGCAAGACCTGAGCAGGGCTGTTGATAACACAGTGACTTGGAGGTCTCTCATTCATGGGGTCACCAAAAGTCAAAGTTGACTTGTCAGCAATTAACAGCAAATACAAAGAACATTAAGTGTGTTTCTTTCTGTACTAGAGGGAAGCATCATCTCCTCAGATGCCAAGATTGACAAAGAGATCGACCACAGATTGGCAAAGGCACATAGCGCATTTGGAAGACTTTACAAAAGAGTCTGGAGTAATAAACACCTGAGGTGAAACACAAAAATCAGTGTGTATAGAGCCATTGTACTGTCTATTCTCTTTATGGATCTGAAACATGGGTCACCTATCGCCACCACCTACGGCTCCTTGAACACTTTCATCAGCGCTGTAAACGCACAATCCTAAATATACATTGGACTGACTATGTGATGAATGTTGCTGTCCTTGAGCAAGCAGGGATCACCAACATTGAGGCCATGATATTGAGAACACAGCTACGCTGGGCAGGGCACGTTTCTAGGATGGAGGACCATCGCCTCCCCAAAATAGTACTCTACAGTGAACTCGTCATGGGTCAGCATAAGAGGGGTGCTCCAAAAAATCAATACAAGGACTCTCTGAAACAACATCTCAGACTCGGCCAAATTGATCACCAACAATGGTCCGCCCTGGCCTCACATCGGGAGGCATGGAGACACACCATCCACAATGCTGCAGCCTTATTTGAGAAGTCACGCCGAACAAGTCTTGAAGAGAAACGACAACGCAGAAAAAATCACAACCCAGAAACATCACCCAAGGAGACCTTCTGCTGTGCTTTCTGCAACCAGAGTTGTTTATCTTGGATTGGCCTTTTTAGTCATCAGCGCGCTTGCAGAAAGCGCAGAATGAGTCCTTCCTGAATCTTCGTTTGTGAAGAAAAGCCAGAGAGAGAGAGAGAGGCTGTGTGCATGAGAATGGGTATAGAGCATGGAATTCAATTTCTACTCTGGAAATTTGATTTCTCTACTTCAGAGATCCAATGTCTCTCACAGTTTTCAACAGCTATATTGCTATTAAACAGGTACATATTTGTTTGTTTCTTTCCTCCCAAATGCCCAGGAACAGTAGAAACTCTAAAGATTGTGCACGTATGGGACTTGATTCTTTGTAATCCATACAAATCATGTTTTCCAAATGAATTAAAGGAGACACATGTTTTAATTGGCACAGAAAGAAATTCGCCACAATTTCCTAGTAATCAGTGTGCTTTGGAGTCTGTGGTCCAGGGACCAAACAGGAGACAGAAGAATGCAATTACATTAGTATGACTGAGGCCTTTGCCTTGAACAAAGGCAAATGAGTGGCTGTTGGAATCTGATGGGTAAAATGTTGCCCAAACAAAAATTGAAACAGAGTGTTAGGTTTGTAAGCTGCAATATCCTTTGCTTTGGAATATTAAATTACCTCTGTCGGTTGGCCTACAAAGATATCACTGTGCAATAAATGTATTTGATCCACCCATATGAACCAAATTGGTCTAAATCCCTTTGTTGTTTAGGGAAACACAATGTACCATGAATAAAATTCTCCTCTCCTTGTGGCTGTAAAAAACACATTCTAAAACACATTATCTTTCTGAAAACAAAAAAACCCCAAAACACAAATGTACAACCCTTTTCATCAAGCTTTAACACTTTGTTTTGTCCCCTGGCAGTTGTGTAGTTATTACTCTTGAGCAATTGCAATTGGGGGAAAAATGAAATGGAAAAGCCTTGTGAAATAGTTTTAAATACATCATGAAAAAGGCTTTATAAGATGAACTATTCTTCTTTGAAGAAAAAAAAATGGTTCATTTTGCCATTTTCCTCTAGGCAATCCAATAGGAGTAGCTAACAGGGGATGCCAAGAAATAAGAGCTTTGACAGTGATATTCCCATTTCTTCTACCTTCCTTCAAAGGTGGTTGAAGTTTCAGATACCCTTTCCCAAAGGAAGAATTCAAAATACCCTGTAACATTCAGCCAAATGATTTTGATCCATGGATCCCTTCTCATATTTTGATATTATGTTTTAATAATTATTCACACTGAAGTGGTAGAATTTCAACTCAAGTCCAGGGTATTTAAAGGACTATCTTCTTCGATGAGCCTATTCAAGTTTTGAGATCATCAGATGAAGCATTCTCTCTCTCACTAACTTTCCAGGCTTGTTTAGTGGGAACGAGGGATGAGAGCCTTCTTGGTGGCTGTTCCATACTTCAAAGCTCCTTCTTCAATAAGGCTAGGCTGGTTCCTACATCTCTTTCCTTCTGCTAGCAAGTGAAATCTGTCCTGTTCCAACATCATTTTAGCAATTGACTGTAATGGGCGTTTAACTGTGTGTTGATTTTGTTGTTTTTTTAATAGCCCCTCTTTTAAAACATTTTAAAATGGATTCAGTTCTATACATTTCTATACATTAATTGGTGTTATTGCATTTTTGTATGTTTTTAATCTGTAATGGTTTAAATAAGTTCCATTACTGAGTCCTATTGTTGGGGGAAATGAGATAAATATACATGAATAAAATAAAAGTAAAAATAATTTTGAACACTTTCAGTTTACAGTTTTTCATAAATTTTTCAATTTATGAATGATCTACTGAAAAAGATCTCTGCATATATAGATAGAAATGAATTAGATCTGTTCCTGGGCATTGCTTTAACAGAAAAAATGAACCAGAGGGAGAAGTAACATGGAAAGAATAGAGATAGGTTGCTACATGACAAAAAAAAATGAAGAGCAATCTATCTATCTATATAAGAGGCTTGAGTATGTACAATAGGCCTGGGTATGTTTCCTCTCCCATTTTGGTGATGGGCTGCTCAGGAAATGAACCCAACCAATCACCACCCACATGCAAATTGCCTCTTCACCTCACAATCCACTCCTTCCTCACAGCATCACAAGGGCCCCTACCTTCTCTCATTCCCTCATCGACTCACCAATCACAGGCTGCAATGGGACCCAGACAGTCAACTGGCAGTGGTGGCAGCAGGACACTGCTGCCGCCAATGTGATGAAATCCAGTCAGTCAACTGGTGGTGGTGGTGGTGGTGGTGGGATGCTACTGTTGCCACTGCGACAGGACCCAGGCGGTAAACTGGTGGTGGGAGCAATCCAGGAAGTCAATTGGCCTGCTGCTATGATGGGACCCAGGCAGTTGATTGAAGGTGGTAGTGGTGCCAGGCCAACAATGAGAGTCACCTTCAATGATTCTGGGAGAATGGTGTATGGTACGCCGGGTGCAGCTAGTTGATCTGTTTCAGCAAACATTTTTTTTTCAAACCTAACAATATGCACAAGTGAAAATCAAGTAAGTTTTACATAAGAAGACAAAAACATTTTAAACCTTTCAGAGACCACTTGAAGGCTTTTTCTAAAATTCATCCAGGGATTATTATCATTTTTTTCTTTCACCAGCCTCCATTTTAATTATAGTTTCCCTTTTGGTGGCCAGACAAACATATGATGATAATGATGATGATGATTCTAACATGATGGGGGTAGTTGGTGAGCTGCTGCTCTCTATCTCTCTGTTTTGCTGTACATGTATCCTTAGTAAGGATTCTGGACACAGCTGCTTTAATCCTGCCTGTTGTAGGCAAACACACACAGCTACAATATTTAGAGCAGAGTAAAATCCTATTCTTTCCCAGCTCAGACTTTACTGCATATTTTACCACAGACACACTGCTGCAGTCTTACACTGAATATCTATGTTTTTCAGCCTCCTCTACAGCATTCTTCCAATGAAGATGCTGCTGAAAGCTAAAAGTGATAGAGTGGGGCTGGGTAGGTGTAAAAAGAGGCTTCAGTCTCAGAAGCTTTGTTAATTGAAGAATACCCATACTATAACAAATAGGATGCCCTAACATCTTGCAGACCCTCACACAAGACAAGATAATGGATGGTGTGTGTGTCAACATTTAGGGTAAAGAAATTGAGGGTGGAAAATGGTAGGTTGTGAGAGGGAGGCTGATTCTTGCTTAGCACTAGCAAGGGGTTAAGCTCACCCCTTCCATTTATCCCCTGAAATGTTTTCGCCCACCTTGGCTGAAAACAAATGGCTTTGCTAAGTTCCTATGGGTGAGAATACAAAAACTGGGAGCAGAATCAAGGTGAGAGTGAAAGCTCTCTCTAGGAGTTATCTCCCTTTCAGTCCACAGCTCAGTCTTCTGAGTACAGTGTTTTTGTTTTGTTCCTGTTCCCGCTCCCAGTGGAATGAAAGGTCCCAGTCAACATTGGGCCAAATGTTTGGGACCAGTTTTGGTTGTTTTTGTTGTTGTTTTTTTAGCATTTCTTGGGAGAAGTCCAAGGAATTGTTATTTTTTTTAAAGCCCCACATATACTCTCAATAGAAAGCATCTTTCTACTGAAGCCTACAAACAACATTTCCCACTGGGCAGGAATACTAATGGGAAGAGAGCCATTGGAATAAGAAATTAAAGCTAAGATTAAGTACCCAGCAGCTAGTTGCATCATCTTTTGACTGACTTTTATTGCTGATGTGATAACTATAGTAGTGGATCCAATTTCTATATTACCACAAGTAACTTAAATGGGTTTACCATTTAATCTGGCATTTTAATTACTCATGTTTAATGGCCATTGCTGTGGTATATCAATAAAGGGTACCTACTGATTTGCCTTTCATTATGAGCTATGGTGTAAATTAAGGTAATCAGTACTCAAAAATGTATTTATATGTTTCAAAAGATTCTGGTGTAAAACGGAACTTTTAAAAAAATGTTATGCTGTTTTTTAAAGAAAGTTTGTTCTGATACATTGGACGGTATCATGTATAACTTCTTCAGATTCTGCATTTCATATTTCTGGCACAAATCAATAAGCAAAGGCAAGTTTCATGTTAGGATTAAAGCTTTTTAAAGTGTCCTGAATTTCCAAGTCTTCTACCTTGAATTATCTCACACTTTAGAAATAAAGAAAAAAATATTCTCTTATTACATCTGGTTTAAAATATATTTTAAAATCATGTATCTGCCCAGGATTGTGTGGCTGGAATCCTGATGGTGCTATGCTGGTGCAATCTCCCATTATACTCACATATGCCCTATTGAGGTCATTCTGAAGGAGGTATCCAGTACCTCCTTGTGCAATTATCCCATCATTTGCAACACCATTCAAAGGGCATATACTCACAGCTAATCAGTGGCCAGTGTGGTCAGAGACCAATTGTCTGCACTTTTTCAGACAGGGATGAAGGAACAGTCATCACTGTCCTGGACCACTGATGTTTATGTTTCAGGTCTGGAAGAGTAATGTTTGTTTCTTTTCCTGTACTGCAAAGCTGCAGTCAGATGGTGCCTGGGAGCCTTCTTCCCCCACTGGCCAATGATTGATCATGGAGGGGCTGTCTCAGCACTTCAAACTGGTGTTGTACAGCTAGCTAGCAGCAGAAGTGCGGCAGAAATACACAGACATTGATTTTCCTCTACCAGCATGATGACTGGTAAAATGACAGAATTTTAACCAGTAGTTCAGATTTTTCAAATATATAAAGGTATATCTTGAGGTACTAATATATCTCCAGGTGTTTTGCAGTATAAAAGGGAGATTTTTAGTGGACCACAAACTGAACATGAGTCAGCAGTGTGATGCAGCAGCTAAAAAAGCCAATGCAATTCTAGGGGTCATCGATAGGAGTATAGTGTCTAGATCAAGGAAAGTAATAGTGCTACTCTATTGTGTTTTAATCAGACCTCACCTGAATACTGTGCCCAGTTCTGGGCATCACAATTCCAGAAGGATATGGACAAGCTGGAACATGTCCAAAGGAGGGCGACCAAAGTGGTGGGAGGTCTGGAAGCCATGCCCTATGAGGAGCAGCTTAGGGAGCTGGGTATGTTTAACCTGGGGAAAGAGAAGGTTAAGAGGGGACATGATAGCCATGTTTAAATATTTGAAGGGATGTCATACTGAGAATGGAGCAAGCTTGTTTTCTGTGGCTCCAGAGACTAGGTCATGGAGCAGTGGACACAAACTACAGGAAAAGAGATTCCATCTAGACATTAGGAAGAACTTCCTAATAGTAAGAGCGATTAGGCAGTGGGATGCCCTGCCTCGGAGTGTGATGGAGTCTCCTTCTATGGAGGTTTTTAAAGACAGGCTGGATGGCCATCTGTCGGGAATGATTTGATTGTGTATTTCTGCATGGCAGGGGGTTGGACTGGATGGCCCTTGTCGTCTCTTCCAACTCTATGATTCTATGATTTCTGCTTTCCAGTTATTTAACAATAGCATCAATGTGTTTTTATTGGGGAAGTTTCCAATGGCCAGCCATTTATATACATGGGTCCTAAAATGTCTCAAAGATTCCCACCACATAATCAAAGCTACACTTTCAAAGGGGGACTACTATCATATGTTGAATGTGACATTAGAACCATTTATTTTACATAATGCATAACACAGAGAAAATTTTACTTGTCTGTAACTCTAACTACTATCTTGTAGCTACTTTCATGCATTTACTGGGCAAGGGTAGTTAAATAGCTCGAGTAGTATAAAATTATACTGCAGACTTTGATAGTGATAAAAAATATATTTATTGTATTATAGAAACACAATATCACTGGAGGACCTATTATCTTTTCCTAAAGATCCAAAGAGAATGCAGGTTGCAGACGTTTTGTTTCTATTATCATATTCTTCCACCCTAAACTGAAATGTACATGTAAACATGCATGACTCCTTGATTTTCTAGTTATACTGCTGGATTTAAGGTATGGTGCGGGGAGGCAGAGTAATAATTCTATAGATACAGTTCATAAATGTTCTGTTGCATTTTTCCTATGACCAAAAAAGTCTCCAACACAAATAGAAGAGAAATATGTATCTGTTATTTTTCATTTAAAATGAGCAAATTAAATCCATATGTCTTAGTAATCTTTTGCAATATATCTTGATCATCAGTTTGTTTCAATTTAATATCTAAAAGAAATATCCTTGACATTGTCAGTAGAGTGTTAATATAATACTCTCCCATCAGCTGTGTTCACTTAGCATGTACTGCCTTTATGTCCCTTAGCAGGAATGTAGAACTTTGTATATTGATCCATAGTATTGTACCCCACACTGGAGTATCTTTAAATGAATTTTGATGTATAAAAGCAGAGCCTATGAAGTCAAATGTCATCTATTATCCAATTTTTTTCCTGTCTATTGTTACCAAAATAGTCTGCATCTCATCTTGAAAACATAATATATAGGGCTCAACTGTGAAGGAATTCCAATAAAATATTGATGTACACACACACATACACACACATTGCATAACAATGTTTTATAGAATCTTTTGGAGAGAGTAAGGGTAGAATAATGTTTCCTAGTTCATAAAGTAACATGTATATATAATTCTTATTCACTTTTTGCATTAAAACCAGGTTTACTATTTGTCAAAATAATGGCCTAAAGTTAGGCTGTCAGGAATAGGGTGCACATCATTCCTTCCATAAAGTAAAATACTGTACAGTTGTCCCTTCATATTCGCTTGTGTTTGGTTCCAGAACCCACCCACCCATGGATACCAAAATCCGTGAATACTCATGTCCCATTATATGCAATGACATAGCAAAATGGTGTCCCTTATATAAGATGGCAAAATCAAGGTTTGCTTTTGGGATTATTATGTTTTAAAGAATATTTTCAAACCGTGAACTTAAATCCATGGAGACAGAGGGACAAATGTAATATGGAAGGGATTAACAGGTCCCTTGGACTAGTCATACATGCACCCTCAGTCTATTCAGAATTGATACGTGCATAGCCTCTTCTAATGTATTATGAATTTGTGGAGAGAGCTAATTAGAATAGCAGGAGGTGAGGCTAGTATATGGCACCATGCAACCCCTTTGCACATTCTTTCAACATGTATGTGCAGCAGCAGGGTTCAACTTGGTGGAACCAACCCAGCAGAATCCACCTGATGGACTCAACCTGATGGGATAACACCAGAAGCTATTATCCACTGCATCCATATACCAAGAATAAATGTTTGCTATGACAAAGAATGATTCACTTATTTACCTGCAGTGGCTTAGGAGCTGCTTCACTGTAGCATGGCCCTTTGCTAATCCAATAATACTATATATGTAGGAAGAAGGAACTTTATATGTGATACACCCACACAAAAATACTTCATGCTTAGAGAAGCTTACATATCTCTATCCTGTACCGGGAGAATTTCCAGATGCTAAGCAGCATGGCCTCCTTATTAGGGTTGGGAGAGTAGCTTCTTCATGTATCTAGGTTTCTCTAATTGCGTAAAATTGCCTCTGAACTTGCCATAAACTTTCCAGGGAAAGTTTTCCTCTGTCAAAGATGCCACAGAAATCCCAGCATATACGGAGAAAACTGGGTATACAAGAAGAATTGTTCCGAGGTGTTCACTTTCAGAAGATGGGTGTGGGACACATGCCATTTCCTTGCTGAATCAGTTAGATAGTCACAAAATTGTTGGGGCCTTGCCAGTCAAGATACAGTTCTTGAGCAACAGGATGTGTGCGGGGACATACATTTAGTCTAAGTTTGTGAACACTATCTCCAAATATGAAAAATACATAGGTGGGTTTATAATCAGAAAATAAGGGCTTGGGGGACAATAAAAAATATGCCACTTATGCATATGAATAAGGGTAATTTTCCCCAGCTCTATGATACATGTCCCTAGATTGGTACCTCACCATAAGAAAACAATTCTGACATCTTTGCTGGTTCATTTCTATCTATGTCTCTATCTATGGCTTACTCATGAAAGGCAAATTCCCTATGGTGGTTGTAACATTAGTAGTTTAACTTTTCCCAGTTTTCTCTGAGACATCTCAGAAAAAAGTGATTTCCCCCTAAGAATTCTCCAATAGTTCATAATATTGGCATATCTTGGGGGGAAGTGATAACCTCAGGGAAGGTGGCTGCTAGTCTTTACCCCTAAATCTATTCTAGTAATGAGGGCAGCAGGAAACCCAATGCAAATCACTTATAACTGTGATGGAAACTTTATATCCAAGTCTGGAGCACTTGACCTGGATGCTGAGCAGACAGGAATGCAATTGCCTCTGAAGGGCTGAAGAGTAGAACTTCCACTGGCTTCCAGTTCCGTACATTCATCTGAGAGCCATTAAAAATTGAATTCTAAGGCCGCAACAGAAATTTCACCTTATTATTTTAGGTGTAACATCTATACAGGTGCTTCTTAGAATATCTGATGTGGGGCAGCAGCAATTATTATTCCCAATGTGACTGGCTGTAATTTCTGTCCTTGGGACTTGTCAGGGGCTGATGGTCCATGGCTCAAGGACCACCACTGTGGGTCAGGACCACAATTTTGAGTAGCTGCAGCAGGGACATGGCAGGAGGAAAGGGGAAGGGAGAGAGATCACTCCTCCATCTCCTTCCCCTATCGCCCCTCCATTACACCACGGTGGCAGCAATTGTGGGGGTGAAGAGGGGGAAAGGGGACAAGTTTGCTCCTTAATCCCCTTCCTCCTGCCATGGCCCAGCCACAGTGCAATCGTGGGGCAAAGGGGGGAGGGGAGATCACTCTCTGCCCCCTTCACCCTTCACGCTGCCATGGCGTGCCACCGTGGCGATCATGGGGGAAAGGGGGAGGAAGGGGTGCAAGTTCACTCCTCCATCCCCTTCCCCTCTGCCATGGCCCCACCACATGGCATGGCCCCATCATCATGGGGTGAAGGGGGGAGGCAATCTCAGCTCCTCCTCTTCACCCTTCATCCCATGGTCACCAGTGATAGGAGCCCTCCCAAGGGAAGGGACGGGGGAGATGAGATCTCTCCTCCCCCTCCCTTTCCCCACCATTACTGATCATGGATAATTGAATCTGTGGTTGGTGAATCAGCAGATGTGGGGGTGCTACTGAGTTCAGAACAAGAGGAAGAACAAGGAAATGGTAGGGATACTGTGTAGAGAAGATGGTGAAGTGCTAAAAGGGGACAGAGAAGGTCAAATTGCTTAATGCCTTCTTTGCCTGTGTTGTCCTAAAAGGAAAACAGTGTCCTAACTCATGAAAATAGAATAAATCATATAGTTAGAGGACTACAGCCCACAATAGTAAAGCAGTAGTAAAGGAATGCCTTGTTGTTGTTGGGTGCCTTCAAGTTGTTTCTGACTTATGACAATCCTAAGGCAAACCTGTCACAGGGGTTTCTCTGCAGGATTTGTTCAGAGTGGGTTTGCCTTCCTCTGTGGCTGAGAGTGTGACTTGGCCAAGGTCACTCAGTGAGTTTCCATGGCCAAGTGGGGATTCATCCCTGTTCTCCAGTGTTGTAATCCGATGCTCAAAACACTACACAATGCTGGCTATAAAGGAATTCCTAGCTACTCTATATTAATTCAAGTCTCCAGGGCTGGATGAACTGCATCCAAGAGTCCTAAAGGAACTTGTAGATGTAATCTCAGAGTTATTGTCAAAAATCTTTGCACATTCTTGGAGAACAAGAGAGGTCTCAGCAAACAGTTGGAGGTCAAATGTTGTCCCCCTCTTCAAAAAATGGCAAGAAAGAGGACCTGAGAAACTACCAATCAGTCTGCTTGATGTCAGTACCAGGAAAGGTTGTAAAAGAAATAATTAAACATTGAGTCTATGCACACTTAGGAGATTATCAGACGGGGGACAAATATAGTGTCCCCATCTTGCCAGCTATTTCCCGCCCCACTCCCGTCTCTGTAGCAGTTTAAAATAAAAAATTTCAGACCTACCTTAATCCTGGCTCCCTTCACCTCTGGAAGTCCAGGGGTGAACAGAACTCTCACAGAGCCCCATTCACTTCCTGGAAAGGAAATCCTGGCAGTTCTCGTGAGAAAACTATCACATAGGAAATTCAAAAAGAAAAAAGAAAATACATATAAAAAAATAAAACAAAGCCCCAAAACACACTTTAAAAATCCCAAGTAACCCAGGGAGTGTAGGAAAAAGTGTGTCACTTATCTTGATGTCCCAATCTCGACTAGAAGTGTTCGGCATGGACTTCCCTGTGACACTGGCATCGCTCCAGCATTATGGGGCACCTTTTAGCTCACCCATCATTCCATTACAGAAATGGAATGATGGGTCAATTCATGGCTTAAGCCGTGAATAATAATAATAATAATAATAATAATAATAATATTTATTTATACCCCATCCCTCTGCTAAAAACAATTGGGGCGGCTTCCAACAATTAAAACATTATAACAAAGACTAAAAACACCACCCACCTGAATAAAAAGGAGTGTGGGGGAACAGAAGGAGCACTGGAGCATAATGACACAGGGACACTGTCATTTAAAAGGGAAGCCCTTTCACAATCTCCTATCATCCCTGTGATGGATTAATGGGTCATCTGATATTCTTCTTAGAAAGGAATGCTGTGATTACTAAGAGCCAGCTGGGGGTTCTCAAAAACAAGTCATGCCAAAGTAATCTTATGGCTTCCTTTGATAAAGTTACAAGTTTGGTAGATTGAGGGAGTGCTGTGAGTATAGTACATCTTGATTTCAGCTGGGCTGTTGAAAATCCCCCATTATTTTCTTGTGGGCAAGTTAGTGAACTGTGGGCTAGACAGTGTTACTGTTAGGTGGATTCATAATTGATTGAAAGAAAGAAACCAAAGTGTACTGACCAATGGTTCCTCTTCATCCTGGAGACATGTGAGTAGTAGGATGCCTCAAGGTTTTGTCCTGAGCCTGGTGTTGAAAATCATGTGCTACATCTAGACAGGAAAAAGAAAATGCACAGATATAGGATGGGTGACCCTTGGATTGAAAGTAGCACATATTAAAAGGATCTTGGTATTCTAGTAGATCACAAGCAACATGACTCAATAATAGGATGCAGTGTCCAAAAAAAAGCCAATGCAATTCTAGGCTGCATCAACAGGAGTGTACTGTCTAGATCAAGGGGAATAGTAAACCACTCTATTCTGCTTTGGTCAGACCTTACCTGGAATACTGGTCCAGTTCAAAGTGCCACAATTTATGAAGGATATTAACAAGCTGGACCATGTCCAGAGCTGTGTGACCAAAATGATCAAAGATTATGGAAACCAAGCCTTATGATGAATGACTTTGAGAGCTGAATATGTTTAGCTCGAAGAAGAAAAGACTGAGAAGTGGCATTTTAAAATATCTGAAGGGGTGTCATATAGAAGATAGAGTGATTTTTTTTCTGCTGCTCCAGAGACCCTACCCTTGTTTTGATGGGCAATTTACCCCATCTTGCCCCCATCTTAGAGCCATGAAGTCCTGACAACACGGGGGTTTTGCCCCATTTTGCCCCAGGGCAGTACTCACAATTCCCAGGGCAAAGAAAGGTTATTATAGCACCCATGAAAAACTGCTTCAATCAGAAAAAAACTGATCAGGCCCTGTGTAACCACAGGACACCGTACCACCATGCCAGCCTGTCACTGCAACTACCATCCACGTCACTCTCTCCAAAGCCAGGAAGCAGGCCTGCAGCATGTGATTAAGGCTGGTCACATACAGGGGGCATTAGAGAGAATTATGTGGCATTAGAGAGAATTATGTGGATGACAGTGGTAGTGACTGTAGACATGGGCCGGTGTGCCTGTCCAGACTCCATCCCATTCTGTGCAGAAGACAGGAGAGCAGCAGTCCTGAGCTATGGCTAGAATACATCAGAGGGGAGCCAGCATATTCTGGTCCATGTAAATGAGAACTAGGACATGAACCAATGAATTAAAATTTCAAGAAAAGACATTCTACCTAAACATTAGGAAAAACTTATCGACTATAAGAACTGTTTAGCAGTGGAGTACACAGACTCAACAGGTGATGAATTCTTGTTCTTTGGAAGTCTTTAAGTAGGTTGCATAAGCATCTTTCAGGTGTGGTTTAGTTGACTATTCCTGCATGACTAGGGGTTGGACTACAGGTCACTTTTAACTCTGAGATTCTACAATTCCATGATTCTATGTCTGTCAAAGTGGATTAAACTGGAATCATAACACATCCCTAGTTGAGTGCAAGAGCTTCTGAGTGTAAGAAGCTTATCTGGGCACACTGCTTGTACTAATGGATTTGAAATGTCCAGTATCATTTGCTTGTTTGTCTGTTATCATAACAGATGAAGAAAAAAAAAAGAGAACATAGACTAGCACCTAGGATCACTGCATCAGTTTCACCTCAACTGATGAATGGGTCATGATAAAAGGATAAGACAAGGGTGAGTGACCTGTGGGGTCTCCAAATGTTGGGCTTTAGTTCCCATCAACATTAGCCAACATAGCCAATAGAAAGAGATTATGGAAATTATAGTCTGAACTTCTAAAGAGGCCACAAGTTGCTTATTGCTTCAATAGGAGTAGATCTGTAAGAAAAGTACATAGATGCTGAAATTTCTTTTAAAATCTCATTCTGTATATGCGAATGAAACACCCAAAAGAAGATGTGGTGCGAATATTGCACATTTACCTAGTTATGATAAGACTTGGGAACTGGGGAGAAGGTGATCCAGAAGCTTCCTGGAAAAAAAGGTGTTTTTTGAAGGATTTGAAGGAATTATAGAAGATGGCTAAACTGGTACTGCTCCCTAGATAAATACACATTCTGAAACTTCATTGTGCTCCTAGAAGGAGTTTTGTGGGTGGCTATGGCAAATCCAAGCTACATATAGTTCAACAAGTGGATCAAATGGGAAATTAGGACAACAAAATATGACTGATCCAGGCCTATTGTTTATATCTCATACATTTAAACCAAATAGAATGTCTGCTCGATTTGATGGGGTTATTGTTAGTAACAACTTGAAAAAGGAAGTGTTTAAGGAAGTGCTAATCTTTTTTTATCCTTACAGAACCAGTCCCACATTGTAGAACTAGTTTTCTTTGTAAATTGGAATAAGTGACCTGCCCTCATTTTATTGCCCTAGGGGTATTGTGCATCATATAATTTTAATGGATATTGTTTTCCCTACAGGGAAATTTTTTTAAAATGCTGTTTAAAAAATCATTGCTGAAGGCTGTGCCCAGCTTTTTCTTTTCTTCTTCCTTTCCTCTTCCCTGAAGGAATAAAGGTAAACCATCCATAGTAATTTGATGCATTTAAGATTTCTTATCTTAATAAGAGATATCTGATTTGGTACACTCATGTAGTGCGGTGTTTTTCCCGATACACTTTCATATTGAAATTGGTTGATAGAACATAATGTAACGGTCCTGGGGCATCTTGCTTGCTAAAGTTTTCATCCTCTTTCTTTTAGAATGACCATCCTAGGGATGAGTTCTCCATCCAAGCCACTAGGGTTTGCTAGATTAAGACTTGGAAAGTTCCCCAGTTGCCTCCCAATGGAAAAAAGCAGTCTGCCGATCTCTGGCAAAATGATATGCAGTCATAAAATTTTTGACCTGTGTGTGTGTGTGTTGGGGTGTGTGTGCTTTCACATTATCAATGCATGAGTAAGATGTCCGCAAAATAACAGGAGTCTATATGCAAATGTGGCCTGGGAAGATCTCATTTTGTCTTTCTTTACCATTGCTGTCTTCAAGTAAACCTGAAGAAAATGGATGTTCTTTACCAGCCTGCACCACAGGACGATCACCATCTTCCCCACATTCCCATCTGCAACTCTGTGCTTAAGTCCGTTCAGCAGTTCACCTATCTGGGAAGCATCATCTCCTCAGATGCCAAGATTGACAAAGAGATTGATCACAGATTAGCAAAGGCATATAGTGCATTTGGAAGACTTTACAAAAGAGTCTGGAGTAATAAACACCTGAGGCGAAGCACAAAAATCAGTGTGTATAGAGCCATTGTACTGTCTATTCTCCTTTACGGGTCTGAAACATGGGTCACCTATCACCACCACTTATGACTCCTCAAACGCTTTCATCAGCGCTGTTTACGCACAATCCTAAATATACACTGGACTGACTACGTGACGAATGTTGCTGTCCTTGAGCAAGCAGGGATCACCAGTATTGAGGTCATGATATTGAGAACACAGCTGCGCTGGGAAGGGCACATTTCTAGGATGGAGGACCATCGCCTCCCCAAAATAGTACTCTACGGTGAACTCGCCACAGGTCAGCGTAAGAGGGGCACTCCTAAAAAGCAATACAAGGACTCCCTGAAACAACATCTCAGGCTCAGCCAAATTGATCACCAACAATGGTCCGCCCTGGCCTCACATTGGGAGGCATGGAGACACACTATCCACAATGCTGCAGCCTTATTTGAGAACTCACGCTGAACAAGTCTTGAAGAGAAACGACAACGCAGAAAGAATCACAACCTGGAAACATCACCCAAGGAAACCTACTGCTGTGCTTTCTGCAACCGGACTTGTCTATCTCGGATTGGCCTTTTTAGTCATCAGCGTGCTTGCAGTAAGCGCGGGAAGAGTCCTTCCTGAATCTTTGTTTGCGAAGAAAAGCCAGAGAGAGAGAGGGGGGGCTTCTGCTCTTTGCCATGCCACTCTAGATGACCAATTTTCCATTCAAGTCCTTCTGGCCTACTATGTCCACTTTCTTTCTCCACCTCCCCTATCTATGGTCCAGTCACTGATTATCTATGGTCCAGTCACTGATTTTTCTCACTTTTATCTTGTCACAGATATGTGCAACACATATATTACTATTTGGTTGCAAGCTAGATTGAGCTGAAGGAGTGGTATATACATTATAAGATATTTATTTTTCAATGCATTTCCATTTGTTTTAATTATCTGGGGAAAGGAGCAATCAGACAGTAGATGAAGGAAGACATAGGGATTCTGATGAGTTCTTTCTTCACTTTAGTCATGGACAAACACCAAATATTGATTCAGAATGGATTTAATTAATATTGAGGTATTATGCATGTGTGCTCTCTATCAGTGCCTGCCTGTCTGCCTGCCTAACTATCTACTCAGAAAAGCATAGACAGCAGGAGGTGTGGGTGTAATGTAGAAGCCAAGAAGCATTGGTACCAACTGATTTCAATGGACTTTATTGGACATGGCAAAACCGACATCATTAGGATGTGATGATAGCACAAAGGGCTGAAATTATCAGATCACAACATCACTTACCCATTCCCGCTGCATCATGCTCGTGTGAATGAGGCATCACTTTTTATTGATGGCTTATCCCATCAATAAAAAGTGATGCCACAGCAGGAATGGATAAACAACAAGGACATCTGATAATTGTGCATTTTGTGCTATTGTTGCATTCTGCATTCTAAATTATGCAGTATTTTGGTGAGATTTGGCTTATCTGATAAAGTCCAGAGCGAAATGGTTCTCAAGATTCACAGAGTTTAGCCTGAGTCCATAAATGATCTCAATAGGATAAACTTTAAAATTCATTGTTACAATTTCTAATGCCGGTTGTTCAAACTAGTACTATTGCCAATCCTGCCACACTTGCCCACAACACCTCTGAAGAAAGGAATATTCTTACAGTCTGACATACGGCGAGCTTAGCTGTTTCATAATTTGAAGTTGCTCAGTACTTTGAAGAAGTTTCAATAGGCACATGCAAATTGTTGGAAATAGGTTGTTGTAAATATACTGTACAAATAGGGATGAGAGCAGGGAAGCCATGACTGACTGCTGGTGTGAAAATAATGCTTATTAGTAACTCCAGGAAAAGTTGTGGGTACTGGTCATGCTCAGCCTGGAAAAAAAATATCTGAAAGATAACACTCTTCAAATTTCTTAAAGCTTACTACAGAGAAATCAAGTATTTGTTCTCTATAGCTACAGAGAACAGAACATATGATAGGCTTCTAGGAGAATATAGATTTTGGATAAACATAAAGAGAATCTCGTGTAAGAACAATTTGTCCAATTACCTAGCAAAGCGAGGGGCTGTCCATCACTGGAGGTCAAGCAGTGGCTGTTGGAGATATTTTTACTCTTTATTTCAAGCAGGGGGTTAAGTCAATGACATGTGAGATCCCTACCATTGCTATGATTTCCCCCAGAAAGGAACATAACAGATCAGGGAGCTCACCCTCATAAGTAGAATGTTTTCTTCTAGTTTTGTTTTCTATCTTGACCTCAGTCTACTCTCAACATTTCACAATCAAAGTATGCTATATTTTGTCTCAGGCTATTTCACAATCACAGCTACAACAATACCATCCTAGCTTTAGTGTAGTTCTCTAAGTGGGTGGTGGGTTTTATTATTATTATTCTGTTACCTTCTTTAGTTTTATATAGTATTGATGAAATTGAAAACCAGTGACCTGACACAAATGAAATAACACAGCATGAAGGCTGCTGCCATGATTTCACACTGTGTTAATGTGGGGATGTCATCCTATCTTCAAATAATAATAGCATTCTATTGCTGAATGCACAGCACTCTATCTGGAGTTAAGGAGAGAAGGGATATGGCATTACTGAAGTACACTTGTATCTGTTTGCTGATGTCTGAAGACTGTGCACACAATTAAAAGGCAATGGCTACTGTACAGTACAAGATCATCTCCATTTTGCCCATTTAGGGAAACTATCAAAATGACTCTCATGCAAAATTGATTCTGTCAAGCTATTTGGCAGGTGTCAACTTTAATAGTTAGTCTCTTCTCGCAGCAGAGTTCTGAAAAGAGATCCCAGCACCAGTTCACACCACCATCCACCATTGTCAACTGAATCACAGCTTGATAAACATTGTTAGTTCTTCAGTTCCTTTGCCCATATTTACATACAAAGTTTGTGCTTTTTTCAGGTCGAGCCCTATAAATAGGCAGAGTATGTTTGCCACTGCCAATAGCAGATTTTGGCTATCCTAGAAGGGCAGTAAATGTATTGATTTCTTATTTTACTGTCAGGGATGGGTGTGTGGGATTCTATACCTCAGTTGCCAAAATAGTAGGGGTGTGCCATTTGCTACTGCACTTCAGGCATCAAAATGTCTTAAGATGCCCTGGCCTTTTTCATTGCCACACGGTGTTTTCGTTGCCAAGGGCGAGAAAAGTAAATCACTCTTATTGCTGGTACTCTTCTGTGTTCTTCTTCCACCTCTCCTGTTCCATAGCCTTTATCTGGTTGACTCCATTCTACCCTGAGAGTGACAATAGAAGGTTGATTTTAGAAGTCCATTTTTCCTAGAGGTCCTAGGTCCAGGATGGTGCCATCTTGTTCATCTTGAAAGCACCTACCCTGATGCCCCAGCTGCCTCTTTAGTCAGTTGTCTCATGGTAATGCTTTGTCTCTCAGCTTAGTGGCTGTGGGAGGTTAGGAAGCAGGAAGGCAGTATGTGGCTGTGATTCTGCACCTAGACACACAGAAATGATGGGATGTTCCAAAAGGAGATCTTCTTCCTCAGGCTGTGCATGCACCAAGTCATTGCATAATGTCATTACCTGTTTCCACAATGACCATACAAGGACGTACACAGTGACTCACATATGTCACTAACAAAGTTCCTTCCATTGTCTTCAATGCAAAAAAAGCATTTTCTACATAAACAATGTGGTTCAGGGTAGCCAAAATGTAGAAAATCTCATGCTAGCTGACCTTTTTTTTTTAAAAATGACAGGCTGTCTCAAAAAGGTTGAGGAACATTTGTGACTATTCTTTACAACCCTAGTATGTCCTGATTGCTATTATTTTCTTTTCTTATGTTCTATGTTCCTCTTTTTCTGATTTCTTTTTTTAAATGGATTTAATAATAATAATAATAATAATAATAAAATTTATTTATACCCCCCCTCTGCTAAAAACAATTGGAGCAGCTTCCAACAATTAAAACATTATAATAATGACTAAAAACACCACCCACCCCCACCTCCCCCATAAAAAGACATTAAACACAATAAAATTAAAACCATCTAACTAAAAACACATTAAAAACAAATATATACATGATTTTTTAAAAAAGCCAGGAGACGCAGCTCCTGAGGCCGGGATCTAATCAGGAAAGGCCTGCCAAGAGATCCGTCTTTAGTGCTTTTTTAAAGCTACTCAAGCTCGTCAGCTGATGGATCTCGTTTGGCAGGCCATTCCATAAATTGGGGGCGATTACTGAAAAGGCCCTCTAGGAGGTTGCAGACAGCCTAGATTTTTGTGGCTGAAGCAAATTCCTCCCAGAGGACCAGAGTGCACGGGGAGGATTGTATGGGAGGAGGCAGTTCCAGAGATAAGTTGGACCCAAGCCATTTAGGGCTTTAAAGGTAATAACCAACACCTTATACTGGCTGCTTTATATGGCTGCTTTCATTTGCTGCTCTATGATATTACTGTATGGTGTTAATTTTTTGTGAGTTTTTTTTTAATATAGATATGTTTTTAGTATTACTAGTGACCCTGTTTTGTTTTGAAGAATAGGGTAGTAAACATTTTATTTAAAAAAATAAAAACACAAGTAATAGACCATTATGTTGTGGTCACATAATCTTTTCAATGAATAAACAGACCATCTTAATCATTTTAAGAAAGGTTTCTTGCCCCTCTTATGGATTTCATTGGTGGCTCCTGAGTTTCTGCTTGCCCCTGCCAAAGGACTGCCACCTCATACTGTGTTCAGAAGCAAGATGGCCGGCAGAAATTCAGAAACTGAAGCTGTTCATGGTATGATTTAAAACAAATGGGGGAAAGCATCACCTGTTCAATCACCTGGTTAAGATGGGTTTATGTAGGATAGAGTGATGGAAAAATCTCTTCAATGTTGTTTTCTGTCAGATGCAGATTCTCTTATTACATTTGAATTATAATAGTGTAACACAGTTTATTCTCTCACTGGTTTAGTCTAAAAGAGACAAAGTAAATGGAAGAAGGAAACCCATGCAGCTTAGATCTCAGCAATGTGGAAACGTATCCCTTTGGGCTTTGGTTTCAAGAGAAGATATTCTCCACAGGTTGTTGTTATTTGTTGTCAATGATAAATTGTTGTTGGCTGTGGCTTAGGGTGGCCTTATAAATGAGATACCTTCATGAGCCCTGGTCATCAACAGCCCTGCTTATGTCTTGCAGTAATAGGAATGGAAAATCAATTGATTCCACATTTGAGGGTAGATGCAGGAATATGGAGACCAGACCCAAATAAAGAGACCACAAATATAGCTGGGATATAAAGGGCTACTTTTATTTAGCTATAACCTATTTAACCCCATTCTGAGAGATCTGCAATGGGGGAGCAACCTAGTGTAGGAATTTTGGGGGCAGGAGGTTAACTCCAAGACACCCTCCCCAACTTCCCTTGGGTGAAAACACCTGAACCCCAGGGAGAACCCATAAGCTGGGTAGCTCCCCAGTCAGTCCGCATCTGGAAGGCTGACCCAAAAGTCTCTTTCTCAATTTGCATAAATTAAAAGGAGGGGTTTATCTTACAGGCCAGCCACAAAGGAAGTCACTTTCACTTCCCCTCAGTTCCTAGGAACTAAAAAGGAAGTTCCAGTTCCCCCCTCCAAAACGGGGAGGTGCCAAGGTGCTCACCAAACTACCAAAATCTCCCCCTCTACCTGCCAAGTGACCACTATTTAAGACACCACCCTAAGCCAATTGTCAAGTCCACATCCACAGTGTGGGGTAGGCAAAAAAACCCCAGGTAAAAGGGACAAAATTCCTACCCGGCCCCGAAGCAACCAACTAAATCACACTGATTCAGCGGTGGGAGGGTGGGCCGATCAAAGTGATGAAAAGGAGGAGGCAGAGGGGAGGTTGAGTTTAAATCCCTTCTAGACCCACCCTCTGCTCTCCTGGCAACAGACATGGGGCTGAGGCAAAGTTACAGGCCTCCATCCTGTGCTCCCCCAAAAGGGGTTCCTACAGCATAGTCATGACCACACTGGGAACCCTATTCCCTAAGAAATATGCATTTTGTACCTATCCATCCACAACCTTTATTACGCATAATACAACATATACGTATAACAATAGAACAATAGGACTTCAAAGATCATTTTTAGGCAGGTTAAGCCATATGTTTGCTGCCTCAACCAAAAAGTTAGCCATTAGTCTGGTGATATGCGGATTTTGATCTTCCAATAAGAATTTCACTGATAATCTATCTGTACAGACATTCCTTTCCAATAACCTCCTTATCAACTTTCCCCTTGGAATTATATACAATGGGCAATTCAATACAATATGATAGAGAGTATCAGGGGCTTGAGCACAATGACATATACGATTCAAAAAAGGGGTCTGCAAATATCTACCCTTGGTCACATTTTGTACCTATCAAGATTAGCAGTAGGGTAAAGCACACCTTTCCTCAGCAATTAATACATTTATGAAGTGAGTGTGATGCAAAACAAACAAACAAACAAAACCCAAACCAAACCTAACAAAAAAAAAATACACAGAAGCATGCAGAGGTTTGAAAAATGTGTGTGCCTGAAAACTATATAAATTTGAAAAATGTGTACAAATATGTTTTATAATCAAGATGAAAATGCACAAAATAATCCCTATGTTTTGCAGGGACAAAAATGAACACATGTTTCCATGGGGGAAGAAAAAAAGTATTAAAATCTGATAATGAACCAGCTGACAGAATTCTGAAAAATGCTACGAAAATGGAACTATCCTTACTTTGAAGAAGATGACATAATACAGAGGTGTACAACTGCAGAGGGGATGTGAGAATTTTATGCCCCTGCACCATCATCAAGCTGCAGTGGTACACTACACACAACCAGACCTTATGGATATTTTCACCTCACTTCTAGTTTAAAAATTAATCAACTTTTGCCTAATTTTTCTATTGCTTTTCAAGATGTAGGGGTAAGTGGAGACTAGGGTGGGAGGAAAACCACTTCTTTTTTCAGCAGTTATGATCCAGTCTGGGGAGTTAAAATCACTCTAAAAATTAATTGGGAAATTTGGGAGCCTTAAGTGTCACACTCCGAGGGTGCAAATGGCCTATGGGTTGCTATACTTTGCCCACCCTTGACATAATAGGAAGAAGAGTCACAGCATGGAAGTCCCATATCAGATATTGTGATCTGCATGACTTTAATCACAGAAATGCCAATAGGAACACTTTGCAGAGGGGAAGCCACAACAGTCTGTTTCAGTTAAACCACGGTTTTCTGCTACTGAACACATTTATTTTAGCATGAATATTTGTACATTGAAAAGCAGCTTGGTGTAGTGGTTTCAGTATTGGACTGGGATTCTGGGAGAACAGGGTTCAAATCCATGCTTAGTGATGGAAACCTACTGGGCAACCTTTGGTAAGCTACACTCTCTCAGCCTAAAGGAAGGCAATAGCAAACCTTCTCTGAAGAAATATTGCCAAGAAAACTATATAATCAGTTCAACTTAAGGTTGCCATAAATAAGAAATGACTTGAAGGCACACAAACAGTATTTGTGCATTAAAATCCATTTCTCAGATGAACAGAGTACAGCAATAGGGGCTAGGAACAAAGGGAAATAAGATGCAGAAAATGATATCTCACTGTAATCCCCTCCTCTCCCATGTGCAACATGCCATGCACAATGTGTTTGTGCATATATATCTGAAGTTTTAATATTAGTTCATACATCTGAAAGGAGATTGTAATACATGAAAAGTCATGCTACAATAAATCTGTTAGTCTTAAACCTTCTACAAGACCCCCCTTTTTTTAGTACAAACACAGAAACGGGTATTGAAGTAGAGCTCATTTCTCTTAAGGGTGTATCACACGAGGGAAGGGGAGCAAAAGTAAAGCCCAAGTGTAGCATGTCCCACCTTGCCTTATCGCATGACCTCAGTATGTTTCAGCTGTTCTCCCATTCTTTTCCTGTGGGAGACGGTGATCAAGGTGAGTCTTTTTGCTAAAGGATTTGTCCTCATTACTAAACTTTTGTGTTTAAAAACAAAAAGAAACCCAGTCTAAGCTGCAGTAAAGAAAATATTTAAGGTATTTAATTATTATTTAATTAATATTATTTTTGGCTTTTAAGTATCATGTACTTTACTCTGGAGTTTGTTATGCCTCTTATGCTAGCAATTCTCTGTCTTTGCCAAGTCCTGATCAGCCAATAGTCAGGAATTCTAGGAGCAGAAGTCCAAAACAACTGGAGAATTAAAGTTTGAGAACCACTGTCTTAGACCATGGAAACAGTGTTTATTCTGACATCTCATACTAATTTTTCTCATATCTTTAGGGCCCACGTGTATATTTTCCTGCATTGTCAAATATTTTCTAATATGTCCCTCCCTGAAGTGCTATTGCTTTGTGGCCACCTTTCATATTATTTGATTTTTCTAACAGCCTTTATTTGTTCTGGAAGTTAGCCATTCTATTTCTGCTGCAGCAATTTTTACCGTATTTTGCTATGAAGTTCCAACTGATGGGTTTCCTGCTGTTTTTATTATATTGGTGGAACTTTAGTATTAGCTCTGCTAAACACTTGACTACTGTCCATTGGTTGCACATTCTACAGGGATAGCAGGTGCTCCATCCATTCATTTCTAATGCCTGATCTACTCCATTAGCTTGCAGTTTTGATGGCCTCTTTTCAGGTTGGCTGCACGTACCAGCAAGATTAAGTATAAAACAAATCTGCTGCTTTAACTCTAAACTCTTTTAACCCTAAACTCTTTTTTGAATTATGTCACTGTTGAATTGTCTCCACATTTTTATTTATTTTTTGCCATTCACAAATGACATATTTCAAGAATTTTTAAAACAAAAATTGTGTGACTCTTTTTTTAAAATTGGTTCTTTCCCTAGAATGTCATTGTTTGATCAGCAGACACTTATTTTAATTTATGAGCAACTCTGCCCCAAAGTGTTATAGCTTGCTACAGCAATGTATATATTTCTAGTATCTCCTTTCTTTAAAGGTCATAAGGTGGTTTATTATAAATGAAAGTATATAACTTCCGTATTCTGGAAGGCAAAAGGGCTGGAGAAAATAGTCAAACTGTCATAGAGGGAACAAGGCGAACAGCGCAAGGACCCAACAGTGGGAGGCAAAAAAACTTGCACAGGGAGCAAGTAAAAGGAACACATGGTCTCAGATGTCTCTACACTAATGCACAGAGCATGGGAAATAAGCAAGATGAACTAGAACTCCTTGCACTACAAAACAAATATGATATAATAGGCGTTACTGAAACCTGGTGGGACGAGTCTCATGATTGGAATGTAGGAATAGAGGGGTATAACCTTTATAGGAGAAACAGGCCAAACAGGAAAGGAGGAGGAATAGCATTATATGTCAGGGATATTTACACCAGTGAAGTGATCCATGACATCAATACTGGAAGCCAGGTGGAGAGCATCTGGATAAAAATTAAAGGGGAGGGAAACAACAGGGATGTTATTGTGGGACTCTACTACAGACCCCCAAATCAGACGGAGGAATTGGATGTTGCCTTTCTAGAACAGATGAACATACATGCAGAAAGGAGAGATGTAGTAGTGATGGGTGACTTCAACTATCCTGATATTTGCTGGCAATCTAACTCAGCCAAAACTACAAGGTCTAGCAAATTCCTTACATGCCTGGAAGACAATTTCATGGTCCAAAAGGTGGAAGAGGCAACAAGGGGGTCAGCTATTTTAGATCTGATCCTAACCAACAGAGACGACCTTGTTAATGGGGTGCAAGTGGTGGGATCCTTAGGTGAGAGTGATCATGTTCTCCTGGAGTTTGTTATACAATGGAAAGGAGAAGCCAGGCATAGTCAGACACGCATTCTTGACTTTAGGAGAGCTGATTTCAATAAACTCAGGGAAATACTGGGGATGATCCCATGGTCAAGAATACTAAAAGAGAAGGGACCTCAAGACGGATGGGACTTTCTCAAAAGGGAGATACTGAAGGCACAATTTCAAACAGTACCATTGAGGAAGAAAAATGGGAGGTGTCTCAAGAAACCAGGATGGATGACTAAAGAACTTTCAATGGAGCTAAGTTTTAAACGGAACATGTATAGGAAATGGAAAAAGGGGGGAAATCACCAAAGAAGAATTCAAAGAGATAGCGAACACGTGTAGGAGTAAAGTCAGAAAAGCTAAAGCGCAGAATGAGCTCAGGCTTGCTAGGGAGGTTAAGAACAATAAAAAGGGTTTTTTGGGGTATGTCCGCAGCAAAAGGAGGAAGAAGGAAATGATAGGGCCGCTACGTGGAGAAGATGGCAAAATGCTAACAGGGGACAGAGAAAAGGCAGAATTACTCAACACCTTCTTTGCCTCAGTGTTTTCAGAAAAGAAAAAGGAGGACCAACCTGAGGAGAATGGAACAGAGGACACAATAGGGGAAATCCAGCTCAAAATAAGTAAAGAGGTAGTACAGGAATACCTTCTTAATCTAAATGAATTTAAATCTCCAGGACCAGATGAACTACATCCAAGAGTATTAAAAGAGCTGGCAAATATAATCTCAGAGCCATTGGCAATAATATTTGAGAACTCCTGGAGAACAGGAGAAGTCCCAGCAGACTGGAGGAGGGCAAACATTGTTCCCATCTTCAAAAAGGGGAAAAAAGAGGATCCCAACAATTATTGTCCAGTTAGTCTGACATCAATACCAGGGAAGATTCTAGAACAGATCATTAAACAGAGAGTCTGTGAACATTTAGAAGGCAATGCCATAATCACAAAAAGTCAGCATGGGTTTCAGAGAAACAAGTCATGCCAGACTAATCTGATCTCTTTTTTTGATAAAGTTACCAGCTTGGTAGATGAAGGGAATGCTGTGGACATTGCATACCTTGATTTCAGTAAGGCCTTTGACAAGGTTCCCCATGACATTCTTGCAAACAAGCTTGTAGAATGTGGGCTAGACAAGTTAACTGTTCAATGGATTTGTAATTGGTTGACCGGCCGAACCCAAAGGGTGCTCAGCAGTGGCTCCTCTTCGTCTTGGAAAGATGTGACCAGTGGGGTGCCACAGGGTTCTGTCCTGGGCCCAGTGCTATTCAACATCTTTATCAATGACTTAGATGAGGGAATTAGGGGCATACTTATCAAATTTGCAGATGACACCAAATTGGGAGGAGTAGCTAATACCCTAGAGGACAGGATCAAAATTCAGAATGACCTGAATAGACTGGAGAGCTGGGCCAAAGCTAACAAAATGAAATTCAATACGGAGAAATGTAAAGTACTGCATTTAGGGCGGAAAAATGAAATGCATAAATATAGGATGGGAGAGACCTGGCTGAATGAGACTACGTGCGAAAGGGATCTAGGAGTCCTAGTAGACCACAAGTTGAACATGAGCCAACAGTGCGATGCGGCAGCTAAAAAGGCCAATGCAATTTTGGGCTGTATCAATAGAAGTATAGTGTCTAGATCAAGGGAAGTAATAGTGCCACTCTATTCTGCCTTGGTCAGACCTCACTTAGAATACTGTGTCCAGTTCTGGGCACCACAATTCAGAAAGGATATTGACAAATTGGAGCGTGTCCAGAGAAGGGCAACTAAAATGGTGAAAGGTCTGGAAACAATGCCTTATGAGGAGAGACTTAGGGAGCTGGGTATGTTTAGCCTGGAAAAAAGATGGTTTAGAGGCAATATGATAGCCCTGTTTAAGTATTTGAAGGGATGTCATGCTGAGGATGGAGCAGGCTTGTTTTCTGCTGCTCCAGAGACTGGAACACGGAGCAATGGGTGCAAGCTCCAGGAACAGAGATTCCACCTCAACATTAGGAGGAACTTTTTGACAGTAAGAGCTGTTCGGCAGTGGAACGCACTCCCTCGGAGCGTGGTGGGGTCTCCTTCCTTGGAGGTCTTTAAACAGAGGCTGGATGGCCATCTGTCGGGGATGCTTTGATTGTGATTTCCTGCGTGGCAGGGGGGTTGGACTGGATGGCCCTCGTGGTCTCTTTCAAGTCTGCAATTCTATGATTCTATGATTCTATGATTCCTTACTGACAGTACTAGTGGAGATGAGTAGGGGTAATTGCTCCAATGGCACTCGCTAGCTTTGGTCTCAGAATCAGAAGAGGGACTACATGTACTAGCCATCCCCAGCATCTTTGTTCCTTCCAAAGCCTAAGACCCTCACCTTCTGAATGTCAAAGAGATGTTTCTGCATGTTCAGCTAAACATGATTAGAATCTTCCACATGATAAGATCAACAGTGATAGCACAGAGGTTTCTAAGCACATTCAGCTGAATGTGTGAAGGTTTCCCCTTCAGACTATCTACTAAACACTAAAAGGTCTGATGCTACTCCTGGAACAAAGACGTGGGGGGGGGCACAGGGGCAGCATTCACAACCAGACTTGTCCCTCCATGCATTCTAAGTACATGCAGAAAGAATGCTCGAAGAACATAAGGATGCGAAAGTGTTGCTTTTTACTCCACTTCAGATTTTTTCTGCCTTGAATATCAACAAACTTGTGCATTTTGATGCATTTCTTCAAAAATGAATTTAAATGAAATTTGCTCCCACCTGGATTGGCCAAATGAAATAATTACTAGTATTTCCAATTTCAAAGTTCCCAGGACAGTATTAAGAGCAAAGGATATTGAGCCAACCTAGCAAACTGATGGTAAAAGTGAGGCGGGGGGAGTGACAACTACAATTCAGCACTAATATGGTTGAATACTATGGACTCAATCCAGGGATTCAAATGCAGACTCTTAAGAGTTAAGAACTAAAAGCCCTGGCCCTAGATAGACCACACTCTCAGTTTTGGTTCTTTCCACCTTTATAGTTTTTTTTTTAAAGAAACACAATTCAAGTTCTTTCTATCCCAAATATAAACCCACTTTTGAATATTTATAAATCTTATTAAAAATGATTTTCCTTTTTTTTTCCCCAGGCTGTGATGCCGTGTTCTGGAAGAGTTTACTTCTGACATTTTGCCTGCATCTATCTTCAGAGAATGGTTGGGTAGGAGTGTGTGTGGGGTTTATATACTGTGAACCCCTGTTGGAGAGGATATGTAAATTTGTGAATTTCATAGAATCATAGAATTGTAGAGTTGGAAGAGACCACAAGGTTCATCCAGTCCAACCCCCTGCCATGCAAGAAATCACGATCAAAGTATCCCTGACAGATGGCCATCCAGCCTCTCTTAAAAGACCTCCAAGCAAGGAGACCCCACAACGTTCTGAGGGAGTGTGTTCCATTGCCGAACAGCTCTTACTGTCAGAAAGTTCCTCCTAATGTTGAGGTAGAATCTCTATTCCTGGAGCTTGCATCCATTGCTCCGTGTTCTAGTCTCTGGAGCAGCAGAAAACAAGCTTGCTCCATCCTCAATGTGACACCCCTTCAAATACTTAAACAGTATTTGAATGGTTAGTTTCTGGGTGTAGATATGCAAGGAGAATGCGTGTCTGTTTGGCTAATGGTTGGTTGATGGCCCATTATCTGCTGGAAACCCCACTGTCCCTGGGTGGAATTCATTTGCAGGTGTTGAGTTTTGATTCTATTGTTTTTCAGGACTGGGAACCAGATTTTGTTTACTTTTAGTGTTTCTTCTAAAGTTATCAAAAATGAATTGAAACAAATGTATCACCCATATTTTAATTGGTGCTACTCTAGTTCTAGTGATAGGTAGGTTCCAAACCCGTGAAGTCCTTATTCACACTTCTTGAAGTGATGGACAAAAATGAAAAAAGAAAATCATGAGGCAACATTCTTTGGGTTTCAAAGCGTTCTTCCATCAAGGCTGTTTAAACTTCAGAGACAGAACTACATCAGATCCTCCCAGGCTACTCTTGGTATCACACAGCTGTTGGGTTTTATAGGTTGAAACATATATGTGAACTGCTCCTATCTCTACTAAAAAGGGTTTTATGAAAGTCTGCATGATGGTAGTTCCTAGATGCACTGGATACTGTGGATACAGTTATAAGAATACTAATAGAACCATAAAAGAAAAGTTTTTATGATTGGATTTGTGCTTGCATCCACATGAATGACTAGTGTTCCATGGAGTGTACATATCTAACCGGCTGACTGCCTCACTACACAACCAATTTGTTAAATGTGTGAAATAAATGAATCCAACCAAAGGGAGAGAAGGAAAAAGCAAGTCAAAGCAGGCAGTGTTTTGTATCTCTCTCTCTCTCTCTCTCTCTCTCTCACACACACACACACACACTCCTTTATCTATGTTTAATCTCTCCTTATTCAGGTTCATTGTATGACCTGGGTTACAGCATTATGATAAAGGGGTAAAAAAAATCTCCCTATCCATGTTCTCAGGGCCCATACAAAAAGCCTGGAAAAACTATAAAATCCCTTGTTTTGTTTTGTTTTGTTCTGTTTTGTTTGAGATCTACATGACATTTTCCCAGTCCTGAAGTATTCCCAGGGGACTCCCAGCATTTACATTCCCATTCCCCAGGTCAATTTGAATTAAGCCAGTATTTTCTGAAATGAAACATACCTCCCCATGGCTATCTGTCTGTGTTATCTGAGAACTAGCTAAGATGGCTGTTGCTCAGAAACATACTGACTGTTTGTGTGTGTGTGTGTGTGTGGTTCCCCGCCCCCCAGGCTGTGAGATCATGTTCTAGAAGAGTTTATTCCTGATGTTTCACCTGCATCTGTGGCTGGCATCTTCAGAGAATGGCGGTGTGTGGGTGTATGAGGTTTATATACTGTGAGTCCCTGTTGAAGAGGATTAGTATGTAAATTTGTGTATTCAAATGTTGGGTGTTCGGTTCTTAGGGTGGGAGAATATGTGAGGGGGATTAGTGTCTATTTAGCTCATAGTCCATTATCTGCTGGGAAGCCCCCTGTCCCTGGGTGAAGTTCATTTGCATGTGTTGAGTTTTTATTTTGACGTTTTTCAGGACTGATAGCCAAACTTTGTTTACTTTTAGGGTAAGTTGTCCAGGTGTTTGTGAATTTCAATGGCTTCCCTGTGCATTCTGATGCAGCATTCACAACTAGACTTGTGAAACATCAGGAATAAATTCTTCTAGAACATGGTTTCACAGCTCAGAAAAAAACCTAGAAAAAGCTATGGATGCAGACCATGAAAGCCTTTGACTTCATACTGACTGTTTCTTGGACAGAAGATTCAAGAAAAATCAAGTGAGCAAAATAGGAATGCTAGAAATATTTAAAAAAAAAAATCTTGGTGTTTAACTAGTGTAATATGGCCAAAGCACTTTAATGCTTTGACGATAACTCCAGAATAAAAAATTAAAAATGGCTCAATGGAAATTGGGGGAAGTCAGTTTCTGAAAAGTTGCCTGAGACTAGATGTGACACACAAGGAGGAGGAGGAGGTAGAACCCAAGGCAGGGAGTAGTGTGGGAAGCCTGGGATTTTCAAGAAAGAGTTAGGATGCAAAACCATGAACATGCAGGTAAAATCAAAACAAAAAGAACTGGAAACTCTCAATACTTCTGGAGACTTTTTCCTTTTCCAGATAAGCCCTCACTCTGCCTAATATTATAAACTTCCATCTGCACAATACCCAGTGCTTCTCAATGCTGTGCCATAGAAATTATTCTGTAATTGCTTGATGGGAGATAAACTTCATAGAAAAACTTTTATATTTTGTGTCTATAGTGGGAAGACTAGAAGAATATACATATCCTTTAATTCCTTCTGGGAAATTCCTCCCACACCTTGTTCAATTGTAGATCCTCCTTGTTCTAGAGAAAACCTAGACAATAGCCTCTATTGCTATTGTTACAGGTACTGACCAAAATCCTACATCAGATTTGTAGCTACATAAACATAGTTATGAATGATGTACAGGATCAGCCCACAGAACCTACCTTAAACTCAAGGAAGCCATTCTGAGTGATGGAGATCTATGATGCAGGTGAGCAGAGCACTTCAGGATGATGCAGCTGCCCTGCCCCTAAATAGGCCCCCTTCTGGCCCTGAGCAACAAGCAAAAGGTTACAAATGTGTAAGTACAATACAGGATGCCAGCCATTAATTTGTAAACAACACCATGGCCCAAATTGTGCATAACTACTATCTAGTGCTATTAAGAAGTGTATATATTCTGATTAAGTGACAGCTGATTAAATAGTGGGATGATTGATTGGCTTACCATCTTCTAATTTAACTCTTGTTGCTGCATCATTGCTTAAGATGATAAGAGGCCCATATCCATGATCACTCATCATGATAACCCATCACATGTCATATGACTGGGTGTTTAGCTAATAACCAAATGATCGCAAAGCAGGATAATATGACAGACACACTTCTTACCATAGGAATTCCTGTCAGTCTTAATGAGCATAATTGCTAAATAAAGAGTTAGATTGTGCATAGAAAACCATTGGGATGGAGAATCATGCATCCTTTTAATAAACAACAAAGCAGACCAGGGCAGTTGTCCTGATGGTTGCCAAATAATGAATTTGTCTCTTCTCTCTCCATGCAATGATACTCTACCAGCCATACCACATAATAGCACTGATTTGTAAGCAAACAAAAATGCAAAATTCTATTTTGTCTTATTACATTTTAGGAATTATAGAAATTAAGCTTCTTTCCCTTTTAATTATCTCTTGCAGAAGGACTGTAATCTCTTAATCTCCACAAAGCTTTTCTTTTAGCCTACTCACTTGAATTCACTCACAGGACATCCACACCATACAAATCTACTTTACAGATGAGTGTCAGTATTCAGCTTTTGGGCTCTACATATTTGACACTAAATTATTTGTTGCATGCAGGTCATCTTCTGTGCTAGAAAGGCCAGTTTGCTCTGAGATAATGGTAGTATGTAACTGACACTTTACTATTTTGTAATGTATGAAAGAGTTGCTTCCCCCCATTCAAGAATCAAACTGAATAAGTTCCAAAATCCACAAAGGAGTGATACCTTTATTGACCAACAAAATGAAGAAAATAACATTGTGTGAGCTTTTGAAGCTTAACTGGTTTCTTCATCTGGCAAAGATGTTAAAAATCTTACAGGGGAAGAAAAGTGATGATGTTGGAATCACAGCACTACATTTTCTCTCAAATGCTATTTCTGTTGTCAGTTAAGATGGTTTAGAGGGATATCAATGCAGGCAGAGTCCAGTTCCCTTCTTGGCCATTTGAGGTGAATAAGAGTAGTTCATCAGATAGTTAACTTGACTGCAATCAAAGTTTATAGCTATGTCTTCCACTACTATCTCAAATGTTAAAACTCTGACCAAAGTGTGAAGTCTGACCTATTTGCAAGAATCCTGCCCTGCTGCCTGCACTTTTTTTTAATCTGGTATGTCAAGAAAATGATCTCCATTTTTGATGTTTGACAGCTCCATTTCTAGTCTGCCAGCTCAACAAAGAGTGGAAGCTGATGGCTTTTCGCTGTCACTGTGTCACTGTCCAAGTGGCTGCTGAGATAACCTCTCCCTCCCCTTACAGTTATATGATGAGCAAGATCTAGCATGGTGATCATACACTCTGCTTGATTACACAAGACAAGAGAAATGCACAAGCATCAGCTACATGAATATCCCCTTAAGCAACAATGGAAAGCACACTTGTTTGAAAGTAAGAACCATAGAAAGTAAGAACCATAGAAACCAGTGGAACTTTTACTTGAAGAAACACATTTAGGATTACAGTTGTAGTCCCAAGCTCACTCCATATATATATATGGCCCCAAATGTAGCTTTACAGAAAATGCCTTCCATTTCAGCCATGCTGAGCAAAGTGACTTTCTTTGATTAACCTCTGCAGCCACTGACCCATTTAGAAGTAAAATACTATAAGCCTCTCAGAATGATTCAATTAAAAACTCAGGAAAGGACAATATATATATATATATACACATACACACACACACACACAGTATATATACTAAAAATGTAGCTTTCATTGACTGGTTGTACATGCAAAGCAAAAGGAAACTCTTATCTTGTGCTATAGCAATGAAATCTACAGGAAAGCATGCAATCTATTACACTGCAGGTCAGTATTTTAATTATGTTAACTTGGAGGATGGCTGGTGCTTATATTGGATAGATAGATTTCAGTTTATGTCCTGCTTTACTCAGTTAAAGACATTTTCTACATCCATTCTTTTTGCTAGTTTGTGGTATTCATTAGAGTCATGTGATTATCTTTCTTTTCTTCATGAATATATATTCCTTTGGGTTCTATCATGGGAGTGCTTGCTGTAGTGTCCCTAAAACTAATTCTCTTGTGCATTTTGACATATAAGATGTTCTTATTCTGCAATGTAAAGTGAAAAGATGACCAGCCATTTCTCTGAGCTTTTGTGTAATTTGATAGTTCAACTTGCCTGCTTCATGGGCAATGACTTGCCAATTTGTAAGTTCTCTGGGACCATGAGAGATTGACTTTGCTAGTAACACATTCAAGTCCTCAAAAGATTTTACCATCATCATGTTTATTTGTACTGCAGATGTGAAGCCAAAGCAAATGGAGGGGGGGACACACAACAACTTAGAATTAAACCCCCAGGCATGAGCCTTTCTTACAGAGTAAAAGAAAGAAAATTTATTAGCTGTAGAAGTATTGGAAAAGAACTGTGCTGATTATATTTTATTTAATTGTCCCACAAACTGTGGACAAGAATTGCCTTTTTAATTAATTATCTACCAGAATTCAAAATGATTTATGTAGTTTAAAACTATAGACAGTTGTACAAATTATACTCTAGCTGAGAACATTTTATTGCTACATTTAAAAGAAAAAGCTTTTTTGTTATAGTTAACTGTAGATTATAGTATAGGGCCTACACAGAGAACAATAAATCTGGCTCAAATAATCTCATTTTAAAATATGCCTATTTGTTGCTGTTGGTTCAGTTTATAATCCATCTAGTAGTGTAGCTTGTTTCCCATCTGTAACCAATCAGGTCTTGGTTGAATGACTTGACTGACCATTGGTGATGATGTAGCTTGTTTCCTAACTGTAACCAGTCAGATCCTATGAACTACTTGACCATCTCTGCTACTGCTGGCTATCAGTATGTCTATTCCCTGCTTTGTACATACATCCTTGTCATTAAACCACCAACATATTGCTTCCCATTGAAATAATTGAGAACCATGTGCAGGAAAGACCACTTGTTTGCATTTAGTTTCTCTTGGTAAAGACTAGATGATCCAGAGACTGGAAAATGAAAGTCAACAGCAAAATCTACTGGAATTCCACTCAATCAGTAGTTGAAGAAGAAGCATGGAAGAATGATACAATACATGATGACAGCAGCCAGAATTTTATATGTACAAATATGGAAAGATATGATGGTTCCAATGCCCACCCAATTAAAATATACCCCACTACATTATTAAGTTCATTATTCTTATAACTTTTTCCGTCACATTTCAGAAAGGAGACAAAAATCCCTCAGCTTCACATTGACTGATGTGTAAATCAGGAGATGCCGGCAATGGGGGGAACGTTTGTCATGCACTCTTCTGAACGATGTTTCAAGAACAGTAGAACATTCAAGGATAAATTCAGTATACATGTGCATAGGGTTTTTAAAGCTACTATGGCTGATGACTGGTTATATTGGCTGCTATTCATACACCCCTTCCCCCATTTCTGTGTACTATTAACAATGATGTTAACCAACAGCAGCCAGATTGCTTTCCTGAACTTTCAAGTTGAGCCAAGCCAAATCTAATATGCTGTTTTCCATGAAATATCTAGAAATCATGTTACTCTCTATTTCATCATTAAAAACTGTGTGTCAGCATCTTTCACAGCCAGAATCTGGCTATCATTGTAAATACAAGTATTTTCCTATAAGGTACTTCAGGTCATGTATTGTTCTAGTACTGATATCATATTGTGGGTCTTTTAGCAGGGAGGACTTGGTTTTTCACTCCATGAGCCGTAAGTGATTTCTGTTATTTCTGAACCTTCTCGAAAAGGCAGGAATAGTTATCTCACAAACTCTCCATCTCAGAAAATCTTGCTGTATTGATACACATTGTTAACAGTGTTCCAGCTGTCATTTTCTTTTGACAATTTGGTCTTCTTACAACTGTTTTGGTGCACATATACTTTCTGAAGATATTAACCCTCCCCCCAAAAAAACCAGGCATACAGTGGTCCGCCCTGGCCTCACATCGGGAGGCATGGAGACGCACTATCCACAATGCTGCAGCCTTATTTGAGAACTCACGACGAACAAGTCTTGAAGAGAAACGACAACGCAGAAAGAATCACAACCCAAAAACATCACCCAAGGAGACCTTCTGCTGTGCTTTTTGCAACCGGACTTGTTTATCTCGGATTGGCCTTTTTAGTCATCAGCGCGCTTGCAGAAAGCGCGGGATGAGTCCTTCCTGAATCTTCGTTTGCGAAGAAAAGCCAGAGAGAGAGTGAACTGTGAAAGTGTGAACTGTGAAAGTGTGGAAGGGAAAGAGTGGTCTAGTAAAAAATGTATCATGCACATATTCAAGAAAATGAAACTGGTAGCCCTAAGCATCTGGATAAACATAAATGGGGATAGAAATAAATCATAGTTTTACATTTGTAGACTACTATTAACTGTTACCTACCCTGACAGGCCCTATCTTAGAATATCACATAATTTACATTATTTAATAATTTGGCTTGATGTGGCCTTCCACGTGGTTAGTGGGTAAACCAGGGACCCCCAGATACCAATGCTGGAGTCACATATAACTGAGGAGGGCTTTTTGGAAATTCCCCAAACAGGTAATACCCAGATCAGACTTAACACCTGGAGATGAGTCATCTACTAATCCACTCAACAGTAGCAGAGTCATTGATGGTTGCAAAATGGGCTTTTCCTCTTCCCTTTCTCCCCAACAATAAACATTGACTGCTCCTATTCAGTTCCAAGTATATCACCCATTAATGGTTGTTAACACATCCAGAGAATCCTTTGTCTAGTCCTGGGAAACTCCAAGAGACATGGTATTCCACTCTAAATCCCATCCCTTCAGGGGAATTATCACATATAAAGGTCACCCTAAAACACCACCAAAGTGTGCACAGACCCTCTTCTTCCTGACTCCACATAAGTCGGTATTATCAAGTGCACAGATCCTTTTCCTCTCAACTTCACATCAGTCTGTATACCCATTCTGTCTTCTGGACCTCCTCGCTGCCAGTTTACTTCACAATCTCAGCTCTCCAGGATCCGTATAATATAACCTCCAGTCCCCTCAATCCATTCCTCTATCTAAATACTTTCTATTTTCTTCAATAGCCTTGTGTGATTGCTTGAAACCTAAATATTAGTGTGGATGCTATTGACATTAATTTCCAATAAAAAACATTTAATTGTATGGCTTGGTTTGGAGTCTCCTCAGTTACTACTGGTATACATAGATCAAAAGATCCTGCCATTATCCAGCCTCTCGCTGCCATTTTGAGCTAATTAAATATTCCCCATGTTAAGATTTGCACTCTAGTGGGATCTTCACAGACACCACACAATTTGGGTAACATAACCACTATCCTATGGTGCTTTCCTGAAAATAAACTTGCAGATGCTTCAGGGAAACAAGTAATGATTTGTGGTTGTGGATGATACAGAGGAACAAGTAATGTTCTTATATCTGTTGGAAGATCAACTTTGCTAAACATGGAATTTCCACGAAACTTTTGATATAACAAAAACTTGATTTCCAAGTTACAGGAGAAAATTTTCATTAGTCTAATCTCATCAGGACTATTGTCTCCAGTTCAGGATACTACACTTTAAACTATGCTCAGGTTTAGGGTAATGGTACACAGGAAGGTAATTGAAGATAGCAAACAAATTCCTTTTAGAAAGATGAAAAACAAATCATTTGAGAAAAGGTTAAAGTGACTGGATACCTCTCATATCTAGATGCCTCGTACTCAGTGATGTCACATAAAAGAGAGAAGAAAATTCTTCTCTTCTGCTTCAGAGGGCAAGGCTAAGCTTAATGACTTAAGTTACAGAAGGGTAGATTTCAGCTGAACACTTTGTAATTGTAAGAGCAGTTTCATAATGGAATGAATTGCAAGGGTAGATGGATTGGTTATAGAACTCTCCTACATGAGAAGTCTTCAAACAGAGATTGTGTCCCCATCTGTTGGTGATGTCCTTAAGTTTGGAAATATGAAGCAGGGGATTACACTACATAATTTAGAAACACCATGCAAGTCTATGTATGAATTATAGGTGTTGATGAAGCTGTTATTATAATTTAGTAAATAGTAAGCTTATTCTACTGTGCTTGACACTTATCCGCCAATATTTCCATGATCAAAGTTCAAACTCAGCCAAAACCTCACTGAATGAACCCATGGCAGTCATTATCTCTTAATCTAACCTATGTCCAGTGGAGGGCAGTGGTGTATATGTCAGTGGAGTGGTGAATCTGGCCTCATCTTAGTGTGAGCATTAAACCAAGCAAACACCTTGTGATATAACACAAACTATCCAAGGTACTTGGATAGTTTGTGTTATATCACAAGGTGTTTGGGTCCTATGCCCCAAACACCTTGAAAAGCTCCTTTAAATGTAAAACTAACATGAAATGGAGTCATCATCCCACTGGCATGAAAGCCACCAACTGCTGCTGCCTACCTTGTAGAGTGGTTGCGAGGATAAAAGGGTGGAAGTCATGGACAATAAGGGAAAGGAAGGGTACAAATGTAGTTAAATAAATTTCATTTATATCATCCAGTTTCATCCATTCCTTCTCTTTCAAAAGAGGTGGTAAAATGAATGGTTAACAGTAAAAGTTCTAAGACAAGAAGGCTGAGCCAGGAATTTTTTTCAACCACAAGTCCCAGCTTTGGGAAAAGGTCAAGGTATAAATCAAATAAAAGAACAAAACGGAACAGGACAGAATACAATAGACTAACCATGAATTCTATAGTTAGGCCAATCATGTTCTTTCTACCTCAGCAACCCTTCCATCCTAATCTATCTGTCCTTTCAGACCCAGCATAAAGATTACAGAAATAATGTATTGAAGTGCTGTGGACACATTTAGTATGGTCTACAGTTTGCTAAGTATTGGTACTAAATAATGATTTTGAAAGCAGGCCAGTTACTCAAGGACAAGAGGCACTATGTGACATCTCTGGCCTAATTGTCCCCAGGAAGGTACATTGGCAGCTAGATGGTGTTCCAAGTTGTCATAAATCAGTAGCCAGAACACATTTTCAGTAAAGTGGGGTCCAAGAGGTTAGTAGCAATAATTTACCACCTTGTTCCATCTCTGCCTTTTCTCTTTTATTCCATCTAGTACTATTGAAGCCTTCTGCTAATGCTAGGAAAATGTTGTCTCCTGCTTATCTTTCCCATCAAACTCAATTATATCAATCCACCCTAAATTAGTGGTTCACTGAATAGGCATCATCAGGTGTACTCAATGGGTAACTTGTGGATGATTATTGAGTTACTGATTGTGAGTGTCTTTCTTAATGATTTTCAACATACTGCCTGTAGATTAACGCTGCAGTCCTTCAACAGTTTGGCATGACTTCTACATACCTTTTTAGAACATGTGAATAGTAGACAGCTACTGAGTTTTAAGGCAGTTATTTCTGAAGAAGTGGGTTGAGGCTCGGATAGAAATAGGAAGAAAATTTACAGATTATTAGTTTCATATGGAAATACACAGCTCACACCTCCCAAGATTTCCAATGGAACAAATTCTTGTTGCCTGGAAATCTATCTATTTGTGAGATTCCTATTGCATCGTGTGAGGGTGAATGCATACCATATGCACATTTGAAAAATGAACATAAATAATGTGCATTGTAATATGGCAATGCACAAAGTGTAAACATCATATGCAATTTTTAAAAAGTGCACAATAGTATTTGCATGTTGAACAAAGTCCACAACAATACACATTTCTATAATTTGATAGATGAAGGTGATGGAACAACAATGCCAGTGAGGAACTAAGAAACTCCATAAGAATGATACATGTTTCACACCCCTAGATGAAAGAAACATTTCATTTAAGGCAGAGGTATGGAAAGTGCAGTGCCCATGACTGTTTTTGAGGCTCCCAAAGAGTTCCTCATTTTTAGATTTTTTGGGGGTAAGTGGGCTCTTTTAGACCCAAGGGAGGGCTTTTTTTTCTAACTAGGGGCTTGTCTACATGGACAATATATTCCATCTTGTCTCTGTTGTAGAGCCCTGCAGTCCTGATGATGCAGGGGTTTTGCCCCATTCTGCCACCAGGCAGTCCTCAAAACCCTGGGGTAAAGACAGGGCCCAGATGGGGCTAAGACAGGGCAGGGCCCTTTAACGTGGTTTTTTTTTTTAAATACCTGGTTTAATCTGTTCCTGCTGGGAAGGAATGGATTGGGCCCTGCATGTCTGCAGGAGCCCATCCAGCCCATTGCTTCACCTGCATGTTTGCCTTGCTCTGCAAAGCAGAAAGAGGTCCTACAGCATGTGAACAAGGCTGATCACAAGCAGGAATCCTTGTTCACATGTTGTGGGATGCCTTCTTAGCTTCTGGGTGAGCCAGGGAGATTGTGGTGACAGTGGCTGCAGCAATGGGCTAGAATGCCTGTCAGAACTTCCTCCCATTTAGTGGAGGTAATGGGGGAGGAACAGGCTGGTGGGGAGCTGCCCTATCCTGAATCATATAGGAGATTATCAGATGAGTGCCTAAAAACATTATTGCAATATATTTTATAGCATAACAGCAGCAGAACGCTCGCAGAATGCTGGGGCATGACATTGTCTGATAAGGAAGCTCTTTTGCGATCTCATGGTGTCATTATAACACCATTTTTGGCATGTCTGATAATCTCCATAGATGAGCCCTCAGAAGTAAACCAGAAGTTCAGGTTTATGTCCAGATTTAAAACAAAACAAAACAAACCCATCAGCTGGATCTAAAAGATCTTGCATCTGGGAGAATTGTCTCTCCAGGTGTTAATAACTGAGGATATGTTAGAACAGGGTTGGGGAACATTAAACCACAGGGATGTATCTGATCCCAATTGAGCACTCTAGAGTTACTCAGTGTTCCACATCCCTTTCCCCATAATACCATCATTTGGTAGTTTCCTATCTTTTGTACAGTTTTTGCTATTGCAGATGGTTGCCTTCTCCCCTGCTCCAGGGGGGAAAAAACCTTACATACTGGTTGTAAGAGCAACTAAAGGCTGCTAATTTTGGTAACATGATTTTGCCTTTCACCCCACTCACCAGTCTAATATGAACTCTGAAAACATCTTTATATTTGGCATCAGGGGAGGTTCCCCATCCCTGTATTCATGGGACTCTAGTTGCAAATGACAAATTGTATAGTAGTTTGTTCTTTGTAATTGCTGTAACATGTAGTCTAGAATCCTATTGATTAGTGCCTGCTAGAGTAGAAGCATTTGAATCAATTGTTGAATGGTGAGTCAACACATAGGAAACCGCACTGAATCAATGGTCTCTTCTAGCTGAGACAGTGAGATTTAAGGTAATAATTTGCTCTTTGTAATTTGGACTGAGTCTTTCAAGATGCAAATTTAATTTTAAAAGTGTGAAGTCGAAGGCTTTCACGGCCGGCATCCATAGGTTGTTTGTGTGTGTATGTGTGTGTGTGTTTCTGGGCTGTTGAGGCCATGTTCTGGAAGAGTTTATTCCTGATGTTTTGTCTGCATCTGTGGCTGGCATCTTCAGAGAATGGTTGGGTAGGAGTGTGTGTGGGTTTTATATACTGTGAGCCCCTGTTGGAGAGGATATGTAAGACATTAATCCTCCTTGCATATCTCCCCCAGGAACTAACCATCCAAATACATAAATTTACATATCCTCTCCAACAGGGGCTCACAGTATATAAACCTTACATACACTCCTACCCAACCATTCTCTGAAGATGCCAGCCGCAGATGCAGGTGAAATGTCAGGAATAAACTCTTCCAGAACATGGCCTCAGAGCCTGAAAAAAAACCCCACAGACAAACATAATTTTATAAGTTACACAAAATAGAGAAAGAAAGAAAGAAAGAAAGAAAGAAAGAAAGAAAGAAAGAAAGAATATACTCTACCCTAAAAGCACAGGATCCATCTGATCTTGGCAGCTAAGCAGGGTCAACTTGCTTAGCTGCCAAGACTGTCAACAAATACCAGGCACTGTAGGCTAGATTTCAAAGGAAGAAACTGGCAAACCCACCCCCAAGTATTTCTTGCCTAAGAAAACCCTAAGAAATTCATGGGGTTGTTGTAAGTTGACAGGTGACTCAAAGTCAACTATGTACACACACAAGGATGAAAGCCCAGGATCCATTGGACATATTTAACACTGATATTTGAGGTTGGGTACAGAGCTCTTGAAGACCCAGTCATGAATAATAATAATAATAATAATAATAATAATGTCTATCCCGCCCCTCTGCAATGCAATCAGGGTGGCTTACAGCATAAAAACTCCATAATTACATCAGTACCCTAACCTACCCACCCCTTAAAACAATATTAAATTAGAAAAGATTAAAAACATACAATAATTAAAAAGAGAAAAAATGGAATAATTCAATGGCAGCTCAAGGGAAAAGACAGCCGACTCTTCAGGCCAGGATAGCTATTCGGGAAAGGCCTGCCGGAAAAGAGGTGTCTTGACAGCTTTTTTGAAGCTGTCTAAGGTGGTAATAAGATGGATCTCGTCAGGCAGGCCATTCCATAATCTGGGAGCTGTAGCAGAGAAGGTCCTCTGGGAAGTCACCAACAGCCTTGTTTTCATAGGTTGTAACAGATTTCTCTCAGAGGACCAAAGTGTGCGGGGAGGGTCCTATGGGAGGAGGTGGTCCTGGAGGTAAGTTGGACCAAAGCCATGTAGGGCTTTAAAGGTCATAACCAACACCTTGTACTGTGCCCAGAAACTGATAGGCAGCCAGTGGAGAGCTTTTTAACACAGGTGTTATATGCTCTCTTCTGGAAACGCCAGAAATCAACCTGACTGCCATGTTCTGGACTAGTTGAAGTTTCTGAGTCAAGCAGAAGGGTAGCCCCATGTAGAACACATTACAGAAGTCAAGATGGGAGGTTGCCAGTGCATGTGCCACAGTTTCGAAGTCCCTGATTTCCAGGAAAGGTCACAGATGGTGTATCAGCTGAAGTTGATAGCAGGCACTCCTGACCATCGCATTTACCTGATTAGACATCTGGAGCGACAGGTCCAGGAGCACCCCCAGACTGCGGACACAGTCCTTGGAGGAGGTGATTCCATCCAGGATTGGAAGTTGTATTCCCAGATCTGGTTTTGGGCCCATAACTGTTAGTACCTCCATTTTGTCTGGATTCAGTCTCAATTTGTTTTTCCTCATCCAGTCCATTACTGCCTTAAGACAATCATTGAGAGGAGAGCTGCCATCTGAAGTCAAAGCTGACAACCGAGACATGAAGAAATATATCTGGGTGTCATCAGCATACTGATGATACCGCACTCCATGCCTCCGAATGATCCCTCCCAGAGGCCTCATATAGTTCCTGTCCAACATCGTGGACAGGATGGTGCCCTGAGGGATGCCACAATTAATCTCTATTCTAGTAGAGCAACTGTCCCCAAGCCTCACTCTCTGGGATCTGCCCAAGAGGAAGGAACAGAACCACTGCAAGGCAGTGCCTCCAATTCCTAACTCTCTCGTGCGATCCAAGAGGATGGAATGATCGATTGTATCAAATACCGTTGAGAGGTCCAAGAGCACGAACAGGATCACACTACCGCTGTCGATCCCTAAGTGAAGGTCATCAGCCAGAGCAACCATGGCAGTCTCAACTCCATATCCCGTCCTAAAGCCAGTTTGAAATGGATCTAGATAATCATAGAATCATAGAATCATAGAATTGCAGAGTTGGAAGAGACCACGAGGGCCATCCAGTCCAACCCCCTGCCATGCAGGAAATCACGATCAAAGCATCCCCGACAGATGGCCATCCAGCCTCTGTTTAAAGACCTCCAAGGAAGGAGACCCCACCACACTCCGAGGGAGTGCGTTCCACTCCAGATAATCAGTTTCATCTAAGACAGCTTGGAGTTGGGAAGCGGCCGCCCTCTCCATCACCTTGCTTAAAAAAGGCAGCAAGGAGACTGGCCTATAATTATTCATGTACAAGGGGTCCAGGAAGGCTTTTTCAGGAGCAGCTTAACCGCCACTTCCTTCAGACAGGATGGAACAAACCCCTCCCTGAAAGACACATTGATAATGTCCCTAAGGAATACTCTCAACGCGTCGCCCCTTGGACGACTACCTCAAATCCTGCTCCTACCTATCTTCCCATGCCTCTCTACCCAGTGACTTCAGAATTCCACTGTTGAAAAGGGATAAATAGGCAGTTCAGTGCTTTGGCATTAAGGATCTCAAACCCTAGCTGTCCATGAGTAACCTGCACATACATTTAAAAAAGGAAAAGATTTCTATTACCCCTGGTCTTTGCACAGGGGCAGGTCTAGCTTGCAGTCTAAGCAAGAATCCGACTAACATTATCCCACTACAAGTCTGGAACGTGAGAGGGAAGGGGAAAATAGTTTGAAGTCACTTAACTACATATATATTTAATTCTCTCCCTGTAGAGTTTTGCTATTTTTTATGACTGATAACAGATCTTTGTCTATCTACCTGCTCACTCAGTGACTTGGTTCATTTCCTAATGCTCATCATTATTTGTGGTGTTGTGGTTCTGTGTTGTTTAGTGCAGGTGTACTTGAACTTTGAAACTTGATGATCTATGCAGAAATTTGGGTTTAAGGGCTCTAGAATATTGCCTTGAATAGTAGAGGGTATGTGCCAATCTGAAAAAAGTACTTTCCTCCCCCTACCCCTTTTTTTCCTTGTTTATCTTTAGTGCGTGTGTATCAGTTGCACTCAACTGAGCACACAGATTGCTTTCTGACAGAGAGATTGAGATTGAGGGATTGGGAGAGAAAGAGAGATAATCAGGCACTTTTACACTGCTGCACAGTTATGGTTCTACTTTGATGGAGGCTGGATCCTATGGAATTGGGTTTGTAGTTTGATGAGAAACTTGAGCTCTCTGGCTGAGAATTCTAAATAGCCATCCCTAACTACAAATCCCATGATTCCACTGGATGGAGCCATGGCAGTTAAAGTGGAATCATAGTGTTTTTACTGTATAGCCTGAAAGGGCCCCCAGTGTATCCTGTCATTCTGTACAGTCAGACATTAGAGTGTAGAAAGAAGAATGAGCTAGGAAGATTGAACTTTCAAATAATTTGCATGCTTTAAAGTGTACTTCATTGTTTTAGGGGATAGATTTGGGGGACGGATTTGGTTTGCAATTTACAGCTACCTATCTGTTGCTTGGCAGAGATTATTTGCTCTGGAGTAGCTACGTATCTCTACCTGCTTGGACTCCAAAGTGGGCTTCAAATGGAATTGGGGGATCCCTTCACAGCATTATTTAAATCTACTATAATTAGCAGTAGAATTGCTGACCAACCCAAGAAATAATGACACCAGAAACAAATACATGGGTTGTAGATGGCCCACTTATTTAATTCTATCCTATTTATTGGATCCCTCTTAGGAGCTGCAAAGTGGGGAGAAATCTAGTGTGGGAGCAGACCTCCTGCACAGACCTCCTGCACAGCTGAAAACACCTGAGCCTGCTTGGGCAGAACCCAAATGCTAGGTTGCTCCCTGACCCGGCTGCAACTGGAAGACCAACCTGAGGTTCCCTCCCCCAAGTCACAGGACCTAAAGTGAGGGTTTATCCCTCAGGCCAGCCCCAAGGGAAGTCTCTTTCCCCACCCCCTAGTTGCAGGACCTAAAGATGCCATTCCAGAGGTCTATCCTTCACCAAAAGGGGTGCCATAGGTGCTCAGCAGCCTCTGACACCTCCTGCCACAACCTGCCAAGTGACCAGTTATTTAAGACACCACCTCATTTCAATCATCAATGTCCCCTGTGACAGTGTGGGGTAGGCAAAAAAATCTGTGGAAAAAAGAAAAAAATCTTCCCCTTCCCATATGTGACCGGTAAACTCCAAATGTTAGAGGTGGGAGGGTGGCTTGATTTTGACAAACAAAAGAGGAAGAGATTAAGGCAAGGCCTTAAATCAGCTCTGGCCCCACCACCCCCTCTCCTCATCATGGCCTCTTGAGCCATGACACATTTTACCTTGGTCTCTTCTTCCTGTGAGGCCAGCAGATGTGCTTCCCCCTCTGCACAGCTATGCCAAGTAAGGGGGGTGGAATCCAAATTTAAACAATTTGCATGTACTTTGATAAAACAGAACAGCACCTACCTGCTAAAAGCCCCTTTGTCAGCCACTATTCAACTGTCAAAAGACTGCCAGAACAAAAAACCCTACCATTAAGATTGTCCTGTAGTACAATTTGAACTGAACCAGTATGCTCTGTTTTGGCGTTTCTTTGTGCCTCAGGTAGAATCAGAGCTTGTAATTACTTTTAAGGGTAATTAGTAACACATATAGTTCTGAGGCTTAAAAAACAAAGTTAACCAGAATTATCTTGGTGACATCTGCAGCCTTATTTGAGAACTCATGCCGAACAAGTCTTGAAGAGAAACGGCAACGTAGAAAGAATCACAACCTGGAAACATCACCCAAGGAGACCTTCTGCTGTGCTTTCTGCAACCCGACTTGTTTATCTCGGATTGGCCTTTTTAGTCATCCTTGCAGAAAGCATAGGATGAATTCTTCCTGAATCTTGGTTTGCGAAGAAAAGCCAGAGAGAGATGTCATGTATGTATTTTGAACTATGTCTCCACACACTGATACACACACCCAGTATGGTGCAGCATTGCATGGGGGAAGGTGCCTTGATAGCCTCATTTGATGGAAGACCAGGGCCAATATGCATGGTACTCGTGCCATGACGTGGGTGGATAGGGGTTGGAGCTTAGGCCTTATAAGCCCTTGCCACCTCAATTTACTTACTCTTTCCAATTTTTTCAGCCCACCCACCCGCCTCTTCCACAGTGTGAGTTTGCTGGTCACTTATGAGCCAGGTAGGAAATCTCCCCCCCACCCCTCCACAGGGTTTTTCACCTACCCTACACTGTCAGAGGGGACTTGGAAAATTGGCTTCCATGTGGTGCCTTAACTAGGCGGTCACCTGGCAGGAAGTGGGGGAGATGGGATTAGTTCAGTGTACACCTATGATTCAGTGTACACCAGTGTTCAGTGTACACCAGTGTTCACCTTTTGGGTGAAGGATGGCACTCTGTAACTACCCTCACAGGTTGTGTGACTTGGTGGGTGGGGAGGAGGCTAGAAGTTGTGCGACTTGGGGCTCTGGTCCCCAGGTCTGCCTTCTAGTAGGTGGTGCCTGGGGTACAGCCCCAGTTACTGGCATCTCCCCGGGGTTCCGAGGTTTCACCCAGGGAAGCTGGGAGGTGGGTCTGGGGAGAGCTCTGACTTCAGCTGCTCCCACACAAGGTGCTCCCCCCTTGGAGACATTTTTCAAGGAATAATCATAAATAGGTGTTAGTTAAATAATGTGGCCCTGAATTTAACCCAAACATGTTGTCAAGTGTTGGTCATCAAATCCATATCTTGATTTTGTGAAGTCGAAGGCTTTCATGGCTGGTATCCATCGATTTTCTTTGGTTTTTTTCTGGGCTGTGTTCTGGAATAGTTTCTTTCTGACGTTTCACCTGCATCTATGGCTGGCATCCTCAGAGAATCTTGATCTTGATTGTATCTTGACTGTATCAACATTCATTCCCATGGTCCTTTAGTAGCTGGGAAAGCAGGGGGAACTTAGGTACATTAGTTACAGTTACAGTTGCGAAGCTGGCAGGAAGGAGTGGTTGCCATCGTCTCCAACCTCCAGTACAATCTTTTCCTTTCTACCAGCTGCACAACTGTAATGGGATAGTACGCAGAGACCCTTGCCCTCCCAAACACAAGATAGTCACAGTACCATCAAGCTGTTTGGCACAGCCAGAAACCCAACCTCAAGAATAAGAGCAGTGAAAGACCAATGTTAGAGATGCACAGTCTGCCAGCACTTGAACAAGATCTGGGTCAGTTTCTGCTATCATTACAGTCTTTCAAAAGTAACTTTTTGCTGGTTTGTTTACTTAGTATATAGTCTGAAACTTTCAGAAGGTGAGCTTTGCCAATTTAAGATCAATTAGTCCTATCAATGACAAATACTTAATCTCCTCTCCTTTTTTTCAGCTAAAGATTAGAGTCAGGTCAGTAACAAAGCATCTTATAAGGGTGGAATAATTGGGAGTACTTGAAAAACCATTTGCAAATTCCTGTCAGTATAAATTACAAGAAACCTATCCACCGGTAGACATTTTCATTAAGGCATATATGTTCCTTCTTATCATGCAAGTGTCAAGGTTTTCTTGAAGTCAAATGATTAGTGAATAAATGAATGCACCACATCTATCTTTTAAGCCCAATATTATTGCTTTATCGCCTCCCTTTAAGCCTTTTCTCTTCTTTTTGTGAGATGAACAGAGTGGGTGAACACTTTTTTTCTTTGCCTTGATATTTTTTCTAATTTATAGTAATTTATGATACAAATTCTGCACTAGGGGTCACTACTTATTGAATGGCTGTGCAAAGAAATATAATAAATCTTATCCTCTTGGGCATTTTATAACGGTTTAATGCCAAAAAAAGTTTAATTTAAAATCTAGGCAAGGCATTTAAACTGTCTTTTCTATTACATTTAAAAATGCATGGTAAACATTGATTTTTATCTTCCATTTTGCACAAGCTATCATAGATATGAGTTTTGCAAAATGTTTTTATAGAGTTTCAGTTATACTGCAAGGCCCTGTACACAAGTTCAAGATGGGCAAGCTGTCCCCTAGTGCTAGTTCTTGGACCTTTCATAAGCCCTGATTTATGAATTGTCATTTCTACACATCTGGAAACATTCCATGCCCTGCCCTTTTTCCTAGAAGGGGGGCAAGCTAGAAGGAGGAAACCACTGTTGCACTTATCCATTTAGATTTATTAACTCATATAATATCTTCTGAAAATATGATTTAGATTCCTTATGAAGCAAACATATACCACAGCAAAAATAATTTAAAAAATAGCATGCACATAGTGTATGGAGAGAAAAGTCTGTGTCAGTTATTGCCATACAAAGAAACAACTAAAAAGGAGAATTGCTAAAAAGGAAAGTCTTACATTGCTCTCTTTAAAAAATGTAGAAAGAATTTATGGTGAGATTCTCTAGCCAACAAATCTTATGATTTATCGACCACTGCTGGGAAGGTCCTATTCCCTTTCTTGTTTCACTTCTCTGATGCAAGAAACTCCATCAAGTCCCCAGCACTAGATTCTGTCTGGCAGGAAAATTCCTACAATTAGAGATATCTCGTTGGGTACACTGGATTCAGGTGGCATGTGACTTCATTTGATCTTAGGGCAAGGACAGTGGTTGGCTTTGGATAATTTTATGGTCCATGTAAGGAGGAAATGTTATATCAAAAGGAAGAAGTAGATCTCAACATGCTTTTTTTCTGAGTTGTCAGCTTCAACGCTACACATTTTGGTAAAATAAACCTATGTATAAGCAATTGGGAGGAAGACTGAAGATAATATGTTAGCAATGGTTGTATTCCTATGCATATACAGAGTATTTAAATATCATTGACTTGCTGCTGCTGCTGGTGTGCTGTCATTTGTACTCCAACAGCTAAATCAACTCATAGATTCTTATAGATTCTTGACTTTTTTTTTTTTAGTACCAAATAGAATGGACCCATTGAAATCAGTAGAGCTGTTTATTCAGTTACTTACATAACTCTCAATGAGTTCATTGGGTAGCTGAGACTAAAACTGGGGTTAGCTCTTTGCTGTCCTGAATAGAATATATTATTAGAAAACAAATAACATATTTTATGTATCCAGTACAATATTTTAAATATTCAGTACAAGTTCTTCCTAATAAAACTTCATTCCACTGAACAGATGTTATCAAAAGTCATAGAATCATAGAATCATAGAATCATAGAATTGCAGAGTTGGAAGAGACCACGAGGGCCATCCAGTCCAACCCCCTGCCACGCAGGAAATCACAATCAAAGCATCCCCGACAGATGGCCATCCAGCCTCTGTTTAAAGACCTCCAAGGAAGGAGACCCCACCACACTCCGAGGGAGTGTGTTCCACTGCCGAACAGCTCTTACTGTCAAAAAGTTCCTCCTAATGTTGAGGTGGAATCTCTGTTCCTGGAGCTTGCACCCATTGCTCCGTGTTCCAGTCTCTGGAGCAGCAGAAAACAAGCCTGCTCCATCCTCAGCGTGGCATCCCTTCAAATACTTAAACAGGGCTATCATATCGCCTCTAAACCGTCTTTTTTCCAGGCTAAACATACCCAGCTCCCTAAGTCTCTCCTCATAAGGCATTGTTTCCAGACCTTTCACCATTTTAGTTGCCCTTCTCTGGACACGCTCCAATTTGTCAATATCCTTTCTGAATTGTGGTGCCCAGAACTGGACACAGTATTCTAAGTGAGGTCTGACCAAGGCAGAATAGAGCGGCACTATTACTTCCCTTGATCTAGACACTATACTTCTATTGATACAGCCCAAAATCGCATTGGCCTTTTTAGCTGCCGCATCACACTGTTGGCTCATGTTCAACTTGTGGTCTACTAGAACTCCTAGATCCCTTTCGCATGTAGTCTCATTCAGCCAGGTCTCTCCCATCCTATATTTATGCATTTCATTTTTCCGCCCTAAATGCAGTACTTTACATTTCTCCGTATTGAATTTCATTTTGTTAGCTTTGGCCCAGCTCTCCAGTCTATCCAGGTCATTCTGAATTTTGATCCTGTCCTCTAGGGTATTAGCTACTCCTCCCAATTTGGTGTCATCTGCAAATTTGATAAGTATGCCCCTAATTCCCTAAGTCTTTGGTGATTGCCTCATACTCCAAATTCAAATTACTGTTAGTGGTGAAATTTGACTAAAGATATTTGAAACAGAACTGAACTTAAAAAGACCATAAGTCATTTTTCTGATTTTTTTAAAAAAATATATAACCACATATGTAAATTATGAAACACATAACAAAATAAGTAATTTGGAAACTGAATGTGAACTTCCAAACTGGGCTTAAATCCAGATAATGTGGATCAGTATTTTATCTGTATTGATGTAAAATGTGATGAGTAGCTATAAAGCTATGTCTAAATGCTGTAAAGGCACCAGATTCCATCTGATCTTGGGAGCTAAGCAGGGTCACCTCCACTTAGTACTTGGATGGGAGACTGTCAATGTATATGATGTGCAATATTTTAGAGGAAGGAACTGACAAAACTTAAGAAAACACTATGAAACTTATGGGATAGCCATAAGTCAACAGGTGTCCTGAAGGTGCACGCACACACACCCATGAGGCTGTCATGGACAACTTGTGGTCCTCTAGATGTTGTTGGATCAAAACTCCCACAATCACTTACCATTGGGTATGCTGCCAAGGACTTATGAAAGTTACAGTTAGTAATATCTGAAGCATCACACATCCCCCACTTGTGATTTAAAGCTGGATCTTCCTTGCTATTTGCTTGCAAAGCATGGGATAATAACTGCCCTATCAATCCAGCCTTGTCATTATTATCACATACAGTTGACTCAGTTTTCTGCCATCTCTGAATGATTCAAAGGGACAAGAGGGAACTTTTCCTCATGTTGCTGAATCAGTATAACTACTCTTGAATGACGAAACAATCCTGCAGTTAAATAAATACATATTTATTCCTTTGTTTGGTATAAGATTTGACCTAAAGTCTGTAGCCCAGGATGAAGCCCCCATACTAGGGGATCACGAAACTCTCCAGGGTTAAATAAATACTGGAGCTGGAGGCTGGCTACTTCTAGGGATGAAAAGAATATGTGAAAAATATTCTAAAAACATAAAAAAAATGTTTATCAAATGTTGGGAAACCCTAATGAGGATAATTCTGGATCAATGAGATGCTTCACAATTGGAGAATTATTATGCACAAAATTTACATGTAGTTCAATTGAGATTTCAGTTCAGTTCTGCACTTTGGATAGTTCATTGAAAACCCATAGTACTTCACATAAAATCTAGCATGGATCCACTTTCCTGAAACACTGGAACTACTATATGCCTCTGGGAAATATATGTGATAAGAAGGGCTTAGGAACTGTGCACATCTGCTGGATCAGTACATTTCAAGCTGTAGAAAGGTGTGTTACAAGTTATGCTTGATAAATATGAATTGCAAGTAAAATTTTGATGCATCAAAAGTCAGGGAGCTGCCTCTTGCCAGAGTCTGCATGCATTGAAAAAACAAATTGGAAGGGTAGGATAATGAAAAGCCTGGATCCCTGTCCATCTTTGAAAAGTTAGGCCTCATTTTAAACTACAAACTGGAATTTCCCTCCCTCCTGCTGACAAGGGAATGGTCTCATTGATGCATTCATTAGAGTAATCAGTGCTTAACTGTCTTGTTTCCCTCCAGTGAAGGAAGTCCTGTCAAACTGGCTCAGACTGGTAACCACCAGTAAGATATTGTTCAGTTTCCAGAAACGGTGGGCAGTCCTATTTGGATTTGAAAGAGGATAAATGTCTATACTTAATTGATATTGTCTCAGGTGCACAGCTCCATTATGTTCATCTTCCCAGACTATCTAAAAGTCATTAGCAGTGCTCAGAGGGTGAAAGGCAGAGGCCACATTTCCATCTGTCCTTTGCACACTGACCAGAAAATCTTTGCACATGAGCCATAGGCCTTGTACTCATCGCTCTAAGTACGTGAAGCCTTTCGAACCCTCCATAGAATAACATTGAGGCCTTGCCCAGAGGTGTCCCCTCACTCCAGGTGACAGTCCCCAAGTTAGAAAATGGAGCTATATAGGCCAGAGATTGAGAGAGAGAGAGAGAGAGTTTTTCCTCTTCAAAAGCTCATTCTCTAAGAGATCTCTCCAGAGAATCTCCTTCCTTTTTGAATCCTCCACATGGTCCCTTCATCAGCTGCCATGATCTTCAGCCACCAGCTTACCTAGATTCTTCTTTGCATCTGAGGGTGATAAAATCTGTGTGTCTTAATCTGTAATTCTTTAAGCTTAGTTGTATCCTTCTAGCCCCCTTAGATTGGTCAAGAGTAGGGTTTTTAGCACTTATCTCATTGTTTCCCACTTTTTCCTTTGAGAAACTGCTACTAACAGCTTGTGTTGAATACAGAGTGTTCTATTGGTCTCTACCACTATCTTTTTCTGTCATTTTTAATAAAGAAATAATTGTTTTTGCTGCAAAATCAGCTTCCCAAAAAAGGGAAGATCTAATTTCTTCCCTTTTACCTCAGTTGTACTTGGAGTCACACTGGTTAATTGTCCGTTTTTAAAACCTTTAGCCTGCAAGGTCCTACAGAGAGTTAGTGCCTGGGGGAGTTTCCCCCCCAAAACCAGTAAACCTAGTACACTGCTCTTAACAGGTATTGGATTTAAAAGGCTGGTTGGAAGCAGGTATAACTAAATATGGGTTGCCCAAATACATAGCAGTACATTTGCATCTTAAACAACCTTAGCAACTTCAGAACCTGAGAAAATAGTTAAGGGGTGTATATCTGAGTGAGTAGCTTTCAAGCTTGTAGGATTTACTTTAATTTTTACTACAAATTTTTACCAGAGTTCTACCAACCAAAGCCTAGTACAGAAGAAATACACTTAGGACTTTTTCGGATGGCAATTTGTAATGCAAGCAGCCTCGTCCCCATTGTGAGGCTGCTGCGTGGCAGGGGGGCTGTTTCGGATGACGCTGTCCCCCTGCTGATACTGTTCTGGAAGAGCTGGGAGGCTGCAGCACCATATTTGGCAATTTCCTAATCACGGAAGTTGACCGTGATTAGGAAATCGCCACATATGGCACTGCAGCCTCCCAGCTCTTCCGGAACAGTATCGGCAGGGGGATAGCATCATCCGAAACGCCCCCCCTGCAGCGCAGCAGCCTCACAATGGGGACGAGGCTGCTTGCGTTACAAATCGCCGTCCGAAAAAGTCCTTAGAATTCACAGCTAAAAGTCTTGTGGCACCTTAACTACCAAACTGATGACATAGACTTTTGAATACACGTGTATCTGATAAACTTGTAAACACTGCCTGTGAAAGCTTTATACCATAATTAATATGCCAGGTGGGGGGGGGGGGTAGGTGGCACAAAATTCTTTCTTGATTTTCCTGAAACAGATGAATATGGCTATCCCTGCTGAATCTGGTGCACTCTGTGCTCAGAAATTTGTTTTTAACTACCAGAAGAGAATGATACTTCTAGAAATAAATCCACTTCTTATTTATTTAATTATTTATTTATACCGCACTCTTCAGCCACAAGGCTATCAGAGTGGCTTACAAATTGTTTTAAGCAATAGCAATTTACACATCTACACTGCATTAGGCAGTTTCCAATGTGTGTTAGCTAACTTCTTGTTAACAAGCCCGTTCTTCAATACAGCATATTGAGGGAAAGGGGGATATTGAATTCTATGAACCAGTAATCATTATTGATCCATTACAAATCACCAAGAGAGTGACTAGTAGATCCAAATCTACTTTTTTCCCACCCCTGACACACACACACACACCTCGCATGGGTGGTAATATGCCTTTTTCCCCTCCACATTTTGCAAATCTCTGGCTTGTTCTTTACTCCTTGCACTCTCTCTTCAAGAAATTGCATCTAATTGCAGTTCTGTCACAAAGAAATATATGACAATGCCACAAGCCAAACATAATAGTCTTATTACTGCACAGTGATTTTCGGACAAGAGGGCTACCAAATTATACCTAAGCCACATTACAGCAAAACAATAACTTTGAAAAGGACATGGTGCTTTTTTTAAAAAAAGGCTGCGCCAAAGAAATATAAGGCTACTGGTTAAGGGTCCCATCTCTATAGAGAGAAACTTCAGGTTTGGATTGTAATTGTCAAAGACAGATTAGGTAAAAGCATACTCCTTGTGGATGCTCAAGTTCCACACACAAAAAGTGGGTTCATTAAAACAAAGGTACCAAAAATGGAATAGAAGCAGTGAGAAAAAACAAATGATTACTGAGTTCATACTGACACATGTTCTAAATTGCACTTAGGGTTCCTCTTCCAGAAGTTGATTAAAATCCTTGGTGTAACCTAGCAGGGTCATAAAAGTGCTAGTTCCAGTCTTTGCCAAGCAACTTGGATATTAAAAAATGCACAAAAACCCCATACCATTTAAGACTGTTAAGAAGGCTGTGGCCATGGGAATACAACTGAAAATCTGAATAACCAACTGCTTGCTATAACTTGGAAGCAAATTAAAAGGACACTGAAAACCTCTATGCATCATGTGTCACAGGACTAATGGATATTATAAATAAGTTTACCCCTTCCCCAATTAGTAGTCAAATTCCTGACAAAAATGTTCTCCTGAACAGAAAAGAATAAAAGAAGAACTGTTGTTTTATTCATGCATATGACTAACATGAGAATAAACTTTTAGCTGCATCCTTTTAAATTATCGTAAGCCACCCCGAATACCACTTTTGAGAGAAAGGTGGGATAAAAAATCAATAAAATAAATAATAAACTTTCTAAATAATAGCATAAATCTAATTGCTAGACCCAGCTTGAAACTCACTGAATCAATGAGACATTCACATGTGTTGATTCACAATCCAGCAGTTGATTCAATAGGTCTACTGTAGTTGGGCCTACCAATTTAGGCCAATATGAGGAGATTATCAGACGGGAACGTGTTCCCATCCCACAATCTCCTTTCCCTCCCCTCTCCTGCCCCTGTCCCGGCACAACAATGAAAACTTTCACACTTACCTGAATCATTCTTGTGCTGGGAAGCCCAGGAAGTGAAAGGAGGTCTAGAGCTCCTTTCACTTCCTTGTTGTAATCCCGGCTGCTGCTCTCGCGAAGAGAGCCAGGATTTAAAGGGTCAGGCTGGCAATCAGGAGGGGTGGAATGGTGGCAATCGGGGGGTGGGTGGGTGATGGGCTGGTGATCGGGGGGTGATGGCTGGTGATCGGGGTGCAGGGAGGAGTGATCTGGGTGGCAGCAGCAGGGGCCTGTCATAAGGGAGGCATCTGGAAGTGTTTTGACACTCTGGACCTCCCACTAACGCTGGCATCCCACCAGCATAATGGGCACCTTTTCACATGCCCACCATTCTGTTACAGAAACAGAATGAGGGATCTGTTGATGGCTTAAGCTGTCAATTAAAAAAAAAAAGGGGCAGCACTGGAGCAGAATGAGAGCAGAATGGACAGGGAGAACATCATGTGAAAAGGAAAGCCTTTCCCGATACTCTGGAGTCCCTGTTCCACTTTATTTGGCATGTCTGATAATCTCCTGAGTTACAGATGGAACTTTGGCGGCATTATCCAGCATGCTGAACCTGTTTGGGGGAGAGTTCATCACTTTAGATAGCATGTTTTTGGGTGGAGAGATGGAACAGATTCACTCCCCCACTGCAATGGAAGCCACAGGCACCACTGATGTAAAGTAAAACTTCAACTGACAGTGCAATCTTATGTGTGTCTTGTTGTGTTCTTAACTTCAACTCATGGCAACGCCATGAATGAGACATATCCTAGACCCCTTGTCCTCCACCATCCTTCTCAGGTCTTGCAGGTTCAGGCCATGGCCTCTCTGATGATCTGATGTGCACTCTTCCTTACTTTCTTTTTTCTCTCCATCTTTCCTAGCATTACTGACTTTTTTTTTCAGTGAGCTGTTTTTCTCATGATGTGCCCTAAGTATAAAGTATGAAGATAAGTCCTATTATCTTCAATGAGACTTATTCCTAGGTAAGTATTTCTGGAACTATAGCATTATATACTTTACCTAAGCCAGAATCTACTCTAGAGATTATTCACACCTGCTTTTCACATATAACAATGAGTGCAAATATTCCATGGGGCCTCTCCTTTGGTATGGACAATAGCCACAACAGGAGAATCACAAAATAGGCACATTCAACACTAATGAAATGGCATTCTTGGTGTGCAGTCCCATGGTATTCCCAGGAATTGTAGGTGTGTACTATCTTGTTTTCAAAGTAGTCAAAGACCCAAGAGTATACACTTGCAGTCTCCAGAGGCTGTCCAGAGAAAAGCTGGGCCAGTCCCAAGTTGATATCAGTGTCCCAAGAGGCAGAAATTAAGGAAATGGAATAAACTAATAGAAATAATTAAAGAAGAGGTATACAAAATTATAGAAGATACAATTAATACGATTATCCACATTAAAGAAAAGGGATTTTGGATAAATAACAACTTGTTCCTGGGCGGGGGGGGGGGAGTGGGAGGGAGGGAGGGAAGAGCCATAATGAAAGAAATATTAATATTTGGGTTATTGGGATAATCAATTTGACAGATACCTATTAGTATTATCTGTTAGCACTAATGGTTTTCTGTTATGTTTGGTGTATATTATATGTATATATGTAAAACTAATGTTTGTTAACAATCCCAAAAAATCAATAAAACTAAAAAAAAAAAATTAAATAAAAAAAGAAGAAGCAGAAGTAATAATCCAGAGAGTCTAAAGCCAAATGAAGTAAACAGTCTTGAGCCAAGTCTGAAATCATGAAGGGAGTTGCCAGAGAGATTAGTCCAAATTCAAGCTGAAGGTCAGATATACACAAAGCTATCACACAAGGTTACCAGGAAGTGCTGAATCGATTGTCTGCAGCATCAGAATGACCTTCACAGAGATTATTTAAAACTAGCAATGTGGCCTAGTGGTTTGAGTGTTGGACTAGGACTCTGAAGAACCAGAGTTTGAATCCCTGCTCAGCCCTGGAGACCCCTTGTGTGGCCTTGCACAAGTAACATTCTCTTAGTCTCAGAGGAAGGCAAAGGCAATCCCCCTCTGTACAAATCTTATCAAGAAAAACTCATGATAGGTTAACCGTAAGTCAGAAATGACTTAAAGGCACACAACAACAACACAATAAAATTAACCCATCTGGCCTCATTAATTTGGCATAGTTTTAGTTAATGAAGAGAAGAGCATCTCTGGATTTTCTGTTCTTGTGTTTCAACTGTTGACCCATGATAGGATGCACAGCCTCTGTTTCCTCCAAATCTGCAGGTGTTACCTTGGATGGACTGGTCTTTCTTTCTGTTACAACAGGGCCACCAGACTCCTCTTGCTCTGCCTGGGGATCATCCTTCTGGCATTCATCTTATCCTTCTTCATCTGAGGAGATCTTCTCCAGGTAAGGCATGGCAGGTACAAGGGAGAGGACCTTCTCGGTAGCTGCTCCCAGTCTTTGGGACTCTGCCCCTAGGGAAGTTAGGATGGTTTCCTCCTTGTTGTCCTTTTGCTAGCAAGTAAAAAAAAAATCCTATTCCAACCAGCTTCCAGGAAGTGAGTGCAATGGGTTTTTAATGGTGTCAAGTTTTGTGGTTGTTTTATATCCTGTATTTTGCCAAATTTGTCTGTGGTTTTAATTCTAAAGATGGTTTAATTGCTTTTACAACTAACTTTTATATACATTTTACTGATGTGTTCATATATTTTTAACCTGTTCTGGATTTAGTATTTTATAAATTCACCTGAGATGATGACATCATCATTATCATTATCATCATCATCACCATCTTCATCGATCATCATAATCGATCCCTGTTGCCCAAAACCTGCAGCCTAATTGTAGTTAGACTTTTCATTTTGTTTCTGGCTTATTCCAAAAGCAGCATCAGTTTGGATCACATTTTTAGATGCTTTCAGAAATCTTCAGAGGTGTGAAATTGCCAGCTGCCACTGTCACTCCATGCTGATGCTATCAATTCAGGGATTAACATATCTAGTTTCCAGCTTTTGTTTAGTCTAGGGATGGGTACTATGAAGCTCTCCAGCTGTTGTTAAACTGGGACTTCCAATATACCCCACTGCTAGGACTTCTGGGAGCTGCATAATTCCCAGCCCTGATTTTTTTCAGAGAAGCAGAGATAGATGTAGCAGCATCAAACTCAGGTAGTAAGTCCAATAAGCCACATGTCAAAATACTTTAAAAAAAAAGTTGTTTCTCTAGAAAAATAATAAAAAGAAAAATAGATATAACAGATGTCCATTTACCAGGGAACAAAGTATGATGGGAATTTATAGCTGTTGGCATAGTGGGAAATGGAAAATATATTTAAAGCACACATTTAGATGTAAATTTTCATGAGTTTTTTTTTTAATGCAGATTAATTCAGACACAAGATAAGATGAACTTGTGGGTAAGCACATCCAAAAGTTAAAATATATAATGTTTAATTCATTCTTAGTGTATCACTGTATTTCTTATGTATTCTGAGCAGCAACTTACACACAAATGACAAAATATTGTCAATGTTAGGCTTCACAAGCTATCAAGAATTGCAGAATAGATGTGCAGAGTGAAGTATGAAAACTGTGATTTCAAGTATACTTCACAGAAAGCAGGCCTGAAACATTCACAATCTATATTGCATGATAGTTCCCTTTAGATGCTAACTGTGTAAATGGGATTTTACACAATCCAAGGGAAGCAGGGTCATTCCACTGACTCTACCCTGAGGTTGATTGGCTTTCTTTCCCCATCCCTGGTGTTCACATGATGAACATGGCCATCTGAGCAGGGGAATACTATGTGCCAAGAACTTTGGATGTGAGCAGAGGATGCTGTACAGTATCTGGGTGGGTATATTGTAATCAGAGCCAATAGGAGTACTACAGATATGGTATTTGCCCTTAGACAACTTCAAGAAAAATGTAGGGAGCAGAACAAGGGTTTCTATGTAACATTTGTTGACCTCACAAAAGCCTTCAACACTGTGAGTAGAAAAGGTCTGTGGCAGATCCTGGAAAGACTAGGATGTCCCCCCAAATTCCTTAAAATGATTATCTTGCTACATGAGGGCCAGTGCGATCAGGTCAGATATGGCTATGCTCTTTCAGAGCCCTTTCTAATATCTAATGGAGTGAAGCAAGGTTGTGTTCTTGCACCAACCTTATTTACAATCTTCTTCAGCATGATGCTCCAAAGGGCTACGGCAGAGCTTGAAGAAGATGACGGCATCTATATACGTTACCGTACTTATGATAGCTTGTTTAACTTAAGCTGTCTGAGGGCTCACACTAAGACTCTAAACTATCTAGTCCGTGAGCTGCTCTTCACTGATGCTGCTGCCCTTGTTGCCCACACAAAAACAACTCTGCAGCGCCTAACATCCTGCTTCGCAACAGCTGCAGAGCTGTTCAGGCTGGAAGTCAACCTGAAGAAAACAGAAGTTCTTTACCAGCCTGCACCACAGCATGAACACCACCATCCCCACATTGCCATCGGCAAATCTGTGTTTAAGTCCGTTCAGCAGTTCACCTACCTGGGAAGCATCATCTCCTCAGATGCGAAGATTGACAAAGAGATCGATCACAGATTAGCAAAGGCATATAGCACATTTGGAAGACTTCACAAAAGAGTCTGGAGTAATAAACACCTGAGGCGAAGCACAAAAATCAGTGTGTATAGAGCCATTGTACTGTCTATTCTCCTTTATGGGTCTGAAACATGGGTCACCTATCGCCACCACCTACGACTCTTTAAACACTTTCATCAGCGCTGTATATGCACAATCCTAGATATACACTGGACTGATTGTGTGATGAATGTTGCTGTCCATGAGCAAGCAGGTATCACCAGCACTCAGGCCATGATATTGAGAACACAGCTGCACTGGGCAGGGCATGTTTCTAGGATGGAGGACCATCGCCTCCCCAAAATAGTACTCTACGGTGAACTTGCCACGGGTCAGCGTAAGAGGGGTGCTCCAAAAAAACGATACAAGGACTCCCTGAAACATCATCTCAGGCTCGGCCAAATTGATCACCAACAATGGTCTGCCCTGGCCTCACATCGGGAGGCATGGAGACACACTATCCACAATGCTGCAGCCTTATTTGAGAACTCACACCAAACAAGTCTTGAAGAGAAACTAGAACGCAGAAAGAATCACAACCCAGAAACATCACCCAAGGAGACCTTCTGCTGTGCTTTCTGTAACCGGACTTGTTAATCTCGGATTGGCTTTTTTAGTCATCAGCGCACTTGCAGAAAGCGCAGGATGAGTCCTCCCTGAATCTTCGTTTGCAAAGAAAAGCCAGAGAGAGAGAGAGAGATTGTAATTCTACATCCTTTTTTTTTTTTTTTTAAGATCATTAAAGTATGGAGAAAGCTTGGCTATCAGTTTTTTTTACAACAGAAAAAGAATGTGAAGAGACATAACTATAAAAGCTGATACTTTTTGAATATGTGCCTGTCTTTAGCTCTATTCAGGAAATTATCCAGAATAAAGTACAAGCAACATGCTTAAGGAGGATGGAGTCATACATACATATATCCCAGACTCAATGTTCTCATTGTCTTCCTTATTTCCTGAGTCTTTCTTGTCTACAGTGGGCTTTGTATGATGCATGTTTAATTATGAGGAGAAATGTCTTTACAGGCCATATCATATCAAATCTTTTGCTTAAAGTCAAGTGAGCATAAGTGGAAGCCTACAGCAACATCACTGCTCAACATGGGGAGGTCAGAGACTCAAGGGTGTGGCTAGAATGTCTGTCTGTCTATTAAATAACAAGACTGTGTTTCTACCTTTCAGACAAATCAGGGAGATCTAATTGTGACCTTGAACATGTCTGAACCTGCATGACAAACATCAACACTCTCAGCCATTCAGTTAATTGTCAGTCATTGTTTAAAGCAGGTCTGTAGTCTGTTGTGTGCCAGAAAAATGCTAAGTTTAAAAGTCGAGCAACATGTTAATTTGATTTTTTATTTTTTTTTAGTAATTGAACAAACCATTAATGGAATCTTTTCAAATGCTTACTGAGGCCTACAGGGAAGACTGCATGTTACGTGCACATGTGTCTGAGTGGCACAAAACATTCAGAGAAGGACGTGAGAATGTGGAAGATGATGAACGTCTTGGATGACCTTCCACTTCAAGAACAGAAGATATTGTGGGGAAAAATTAGTCAGATTGTTTGAGGAGACTCAGTGTCTAAATAATAGCTGAAGCTGTGAACATTGACAGAGACACTGCATGGAAAATTTTGCACGAGGATCTCAACATGAGAAAAGTTTGTGTCAAGATGATCCCTACACCATAGCAAAAAGAGTGCTGAAAGGAAATTTGCACTGACTTTCTACAACAGCTTGAGGCGGACCCAAACCTTTTTCAAAAAATCATCACTTGTGATGAAATCTGGGTCTTCCAGTATGATCCTGAGACAAAATGACAGTCAATGCATGGGAAAACACCATCATCACCAGGAATGAAAAAAGCACATCAAATCAAGTCCACATTCAAAGATATGCTCATAGGTGTGTGTGTGTGTGTGTGTGTTTAACATCAAGGGCATAATTTTGGCAGAATGTGTTGCAGAAGGCAGATCAGTGAACCAGCATTATTATAAGGAAGTTTTGACAAAACTGTGAGAAAGAGACTGAAAAAAAAGTCCAAAACTGTGGGGAAATGATTTTATTCTTCATCAAGACAATGCCCCTGCTCACATAGCATTTTCTGTGAAGCAGTTTTTGGTTGATAAACACATTACTACAATTGAACATCCACCATATTTGCAAGATTTGGCACCATGCAACTTTTTATTTTCCCTAAACTGATATCAGTGCTTAAAGGAACACATTTTGAGTCAATTGATGGAGAAAAGAAGAAAAGTGGCAGATGTGTTGAAACAGCTGGCAGAAACTGATCTGCTCCACACCTTCAACCAGTGGAAAACAAGAATGCATCAGTGTGTGAGTGTGAACGGGGAGTATATTGAAGGGGACAAGCATTAGAATTGTAAATAAATGGGTTATTGTATCAGTCTCATTGTTTAATAGACAGACTCCATCTCTTGTATTTCAGTTGGCTAAACCCTACTTAATCTAATGGCTGATTATATTCTAGTTTCTCTTTTGTAATGGACTCATCTATGAATATTACTCATCTATAATGGTACCCATAAACCAGGAGTTTTATACACTCTTAAGATGTGAGCTAAACCTAAACATGAAAGCATTGTAGAAGTGAAAATATTATTATTATTATTATTTTCCCATTTATATGTGATCTATAAAACAGTACACAAGTTATGGAAAGTTATGTTTTATAATGGTGTGATATATATGTAATTATCTCCTTGCAAGTCACAGCAAGCTGCCAGTTATAACCCTGTGAAGCCAAAAGTATAGCCAAGTATATGAATCTAATTACCAATATTAAAACAAATATCAGGCTTTCAACTTCGTTGTTGCTTCCCCCCCCCCTTTTTTTTTGGCCTCCTTTAAAGAGTACATTTAAAGCCATTATGGACACCTTTAATAACTTTTTAGCTGAATAATTTACAACTTTGCATTTAATTTGCAGTATTCCTCTTTCATGTTCTAATGCTGCTTACAGCTTTTTAATTGATTTTGTTGTCAAACACTTTGAAACTGCACAAATCAAATAAATAAAAGCAGAATCATAAGAATGACGAGTGAATTGAACAAAAAAATTACTCACCATATTTATTTCTCCCTCTGTCTCTGTCTCTGTCTCTCTCTCTCTCTCTCTCACACACACACACACACATATTCTGAGCAATTACCATAGCATTAGTACTGGATTCCTATGAAAATAGTGCTGTTATAGCTAAAGAACAGCCATGGAAAATGCTTAAAATATAAGCCTTTGATCCAAATGACAGAAAGAAATTTGCCAAGGACACGGTTAGAATTAAGAATGTCTAAAATGACCCATAATGCTTGAAATTCAGGTAGGCTATTTCTCGTTTTGATGAAGCCATTCAATTTAAGATGTACATGAAATTAAGTTATGTGCATAATATGTATAATATAATTTGGCACTTTATTCCTCCAGATGATATTATTTGCATATATTCATTAGTTTGCCCTGTGCTGCATCTGGATTTATCACCAATGTACAGGCATGACTTGATGCTAGAAATGACCATGAACAATTAAGTGATCGGTCTGAGCAACACTGAAAGATACAGCTTTAGCAGTTTTCACTAAACCTTTTGGTAGCAGCATTGATAAGGTAGAAATAAGTTCAAGAGTGAGAAATGTTAAGTGTAGATGCAAATCTCATGCTTGGTTGGTATTCTGTTATGAAAAAAGTCTCATTGATCCTGAGTGACATCAGACTGGATGCTGTCATGTGGTCTTTTTTTCCATTTCTCTTGGATGAACATACATTTACTTATTGATGATCAATCATGGAATAATGAGACCAGACACAGAAAGTTAGGTTGAATAGGGGCTACTTTGTTTAACCTAAAACCTGTTTCAAAGGACTTAACCTGGAAAGGAACAAGAAGTGGGGAGCAACCTCCTGCAGGATCAGCTGGGACAGGCATCATCCTCTTATGTCCTCCTCAGCCTTACCCTGGCTTTAACATCTGAGCCCCAGGGGCAATCTAATAGCTGGGTTGCTCCCCATCCAGCCATTGACTAGAAGGCAGACCCGAGGAACCACCCAAGTCACAGGACTTAAAGTGAGGGCAAAGCCCCCAGGCCAGCCCCAAGGATAGTCTTTTCCCTCCCCCCCCCCGGGTCACAGGACCTAAAAAAGCAGTTCCAAAGCCTTCCCCTTCACTAAAAGAGTGCCAAGGTGTCCACCATTCACCACTACTTTTATCCCCCTGCTACCTGCCACAGGCAAAGGACAAATGTCTGCTTGGTCCCTTTCCCTAACCTGGCTAGCCAGAAGGCCCTCATCCCTTATTACAGGTCCCCCAGGAACAATATATTACCCTCCTCAGATAAATGCATACCACCTACTCTGTACAGCTGAAAACACTTGGGTTGTGGAAGGAATTGGCCCAACCCCCTATTTAGGGCATTATGGATTTTCCTGTTAACCCTCAACATTAGTACACAGCAAATTATAGTTCAACACTTAAGAGTTCCAAACACAACTCTTATAAGCCAAGGATCTTCAACACCCAATATATTGGATAGATGCCCAGCAGACCCAAATGCTGAAAAGCCTTGGAAGTAACCGTTCAATTGGTAGTTGGTAAGGTGCCAAAAATATTGCATGGCAAATTAGTGGACCTGTACTAGGAAGCAAGATTATCCAAGCAGAGGAGGTGTCACAAACTGAAAAAGAAGGGGAGATTTCCTGCTATTAACATCTATCCTCATGTTCCAGCACTTCTAGCAGCATTCCTCACAAATCAGTAGACAAGGACAAAGGTTAATTGGCATATGGTTTGGATCTGAATGAGACCAATTCACTAAGAAGGCTTCTTCAGGTTTTATAGACTGTTCTGTTTTTGACTTTTTGACTTTTCTTCCAATCCTAAATTCAGACTTGCTGATCTCACATCCTTCTTCCTCTCCAGACCTGAGGCTCAGCAGGAAGAGGTTTTTACCCAGCAGCTGGGAGCAAGTCTGGTTCCCTGCAGCTCAGTTAGACAGTGTGGTGAGCAGGCACACCAGTCAAATTTACATAACCGTTCAGTCTGGCCACCTTGGCACTTATGCTGCCACCACATATCTGTGGAGACTTCAGTCCCACTGTTACCACCTTTATGTCAAACTTCCCCTTGTCCCTTTCTTGGACTGGGGTTTTACTTGCTCTGGATAGCACTTGTATTGGTGTGTGTTTTCTCAGAGGGTTAGCATTCTACACAAATAACTAGTAAGGAAAATAATTCATGAACAGTCTGAATTTGTTAAACAAAACATAAATATTGGTTTATTGCTTAAACAGTATAATAGAAATGCTTTGAACTTTGTCTTCAATTTGGTTAACTTTAATCTGGTTGCTAGTCCCACTCTGTGGTGACCATATAATTTCAGAATCTGCCATACTCAATAACAAGTTGTTAGGTCTTTCTTATCTCACACTGTATTCCAATTACCCTCTATTTCTCACAACAATATTCCCACTGCACAAACAATCCCTCAGCTGCACTCACAACCATACACACATTCCAACCCTCTCACCATCACAGCACATCCTCAACTCCCCCTTTCAACTGCCGTCAACCTCCTTTCACTCTAGAAGACCCCTCCCATATCAGTTTCCTGCCACAGGATTGGCTCCTTCATGCACTCTTCCCACTTGCTCATCAACATTCCATCAGATGCTCATCACATGCTCTCAACAAACAGAACTAGGGATTTTTATCTTCTTTCATGGAACTGGATTTGAGGATTTAATTTTTTATAACGCTCTTGAAGAATGCATTGTTTCTACACTTCTATTGCCTTTCCAAATAGTCATATTAGATAAATAAACTGAAATTATTCTTATAATGATAGACATATATGTATGCAAAGAGACCCTAAATCTTTTTTTTACATTTGTTTTCTTAATGACTGTAAAATTTCACTGGTGGAAACCTATGGAAGCCTACAAACCCTATAGCAAACACAAACATATAGTTACCATTGGCATTCATTTCCATGGAAGGTTAAAAATCTGTTTCCTTTGGCCATAAATTTGCCAGGAAATATGACATGAAAATGTTATATGATTTCATGTCAATAAACAAAGCCATGAGCAAGCATTGAGTCTCCTATGAGGGAGGTAAGCCTTTGCTTACAGTTGATCAACTGCAGATGTTTGTGACTTGCTATTTGTCTGTAAATGCATTACAAGTGAGGCAAGAAATAAAGAGGCTGATTTTTTTTTATAAAATCCAAAAAGACTCATTCATTTGGCAAACCATCACAAGACCCAGAACTTATTTATTCCAACCTCAACCAAGGAAATGCTGCCCTATGGGGTGGATTGGTAGTGATTTGTCTCCTTCCATTTCCTCCCAATGTTTTTCCAAGAATCAGCTCTGAGCTTGGAGTGGATGCTAGTTATGCTGTTCTTGAATCTTTCCAGCAAACACATCACAAAGATGTGTCAAGGAAGTCACCATCCCCTAAGAAGGATCAGGAAATTAGTCTGTTCCACTTGGAAATGTTTAAAGGTTTCCATCCTGAATAACTAGAAATATGCACAATTTGGTAAGCTACGGGGGAAAAAACCCTTACCTATTCCTCTTGCCTGAGCTGGTTGGTCCTGGTGAAGTGAGCATAGCAAGCCAAAAGTGATTTACAGTCCCATTATCTGTTGAACCAAGATGTTTAGAACACCTCAGTTTTCAAATATCTTCCTGTGATATCCTGGTCCAAATAAGAGAAAATGCAGTCCCTCTAAAATGCAGATACAGCTGTGGAAAGATCAGGTCTAAGAACAGAACATTCCTACAAGGCCCCTAGAAGCAACTTCACATTATTATAATAAGAGGGAATGTGTGCTGCAAAGTTGTAAAACAATTCATACATACCTATACTGATATGTATGCAGCATATGTCAGGAAGTGTCTCCTCAGGCTTAAAAAAAAAGCTACACTTTCCACCTTCCATCAACATTCTCACATTAGGCAGAGGCCTGTGTGGAGCCATGTCCAATTTTTCTCCTGTGAGCTGCCTATAAATTTGCATCACCAGCAATGATAGTGGGAGTGTGGGGAAAAAACTTCTATTTGTTTTGAGAGGGCAAGGTTGAAAAAGGAAACATTCTTCATAATAGAGTTATTATTTGAAAAATAGTACAATATGCCTTTGAAAAATTCTATAATATGAAAAGAGATTTGCCTTATTTGTTTGATTAAAACATACCTTTTTTTTTTTTTTTTTTTTTTTTAAGGACTCTGAATCTGATTTAAAGGATCTGGTTTGGATTTGGTTACCTGTATGTAGGAAACTTATTCAGGGTAGCTCTGATGGTCATCCAAGTGAAATACAACAACAATTTTAAAAACATACACAAAAGAATGATATCTTTCTTGACCAACCAAAATGCAGAAAATACATCATCATGCAAGCTTTAGAAACTTCACTGGCTTTTGGATTTGAAGATACTAAATTTTGCCTCAACAGGGAAAATTTTAACAAGAAGAAGCTAATGGACTGGGACTTAATTCTTCAAGGTCTTTGACCTCAACAAAGATAAAATTCTTTCATTTTGTCAAGTTGGCAAGTTTTACCTGTACAGTATCTAAACGTTTTTATAGATGTAACAGTACAGGAACTTGTTGAGAAATTCAATGTTCTCTGCCTAAGAAAGGGGCAGGTAGATTCACACAGTAAGGATAAATGTCATTACCCTTTTTTTAATGTCCTTTGTCCCTAGTGACTACATAGCCAAGAAGGGAACTGGACTCTGCCTGCATTGATATCCCTCTAGACCATCTGAACAGACAACAGAAATAACATCTGAGACAAAATATAGGCCTATGACTCTAACATCATTACTTTTCTTCTCCTGTATGATTTTTTAACATCTTTGCCTCATGAAGAAGCCAGTGAAGCTTCAAAAAAGAAGCCACTAGTTTTGCACTGAAGCCAATCCACAGCTGCCACATGACCAGTAATCTAGGGTTTCCCCTGAAATGCAGAGCATGCAAATCTTTTAGACCCAAATTTTCCTGCAAAACCTTGATGAAGCTGCCAATCATCAGGAACATCGTGAGCAGCAAATACTAGGTGAGTACGGTACTTTTTTTTTTTGTCAGTGTAGATAAGACCTTAGTTTGAAAGGCACAAATTGTGTATGATTGCATCAAAAAGAAGAACCAACAAAATTTTATCTATCCCAATGTATAATATTTTCATTAGGATAATGGCATATGTTTACAGTCAAAATGGGTCAATATTTGGGTCAGCAAGAAATGAAAGTGATACCTTATAACCACAATACTCATCTCAGCACTGTAGTAGTTGGGTCTGCAAACATGAAAGCATGCAAATTTAATTGACAATCAACTAACATTCTGTAGATATCAGCATATTTTATTGTAAAGAGAAGTTTTGTTTCAGTTCAGCCCCATTCAGGTACCTTGAAAGTCTAGGTATAGCTTTCTCTTACTACTATCTTACTAATATTGGTAGATTTAAGACTAGATGACTAAATTTATGTAGCATGCCTAGTAGCATGTCAGAAAGAGAAAGATCACCTTCCCTTTTTGCCTCAGGAGATTTTCACACGGGGAAATTATTCCCTGGGGAGATTGGGACAGAAACGGGGCTGTTCCAGTAGCAGCACCACATTTCACATGCCCCCTTCCTTCTCACAATCTCCCGCTGTCTTCCCTCCATGCAGCTTCCATTTCCCTCCTGGTATTTTTTCATGGACCATACTGGGAGGGAAATGGAAGCAATATGGAGGGAAGATGATGGGAGATCATGAGAAGGAAGGGTGTGTGTGAAATGGGGTGATGCTACCAGAACAGCTCTGTTTCTGTCCCGATCTCCCCGGGGAATAATTTCCCCATGTGAAAATCTCCTAAGTGTTTCATAACTCCATTTACCTTAGAGGCCAGTGAGGTGCTGTGGCATATTTTGATGGGTATATAATCACAACAATCAAATCTCATCTGTCCCTCGTTCTAATCTTTACTGACAGCACTTGTCAGTTTCTGCACATCTGTCAGTCAGGATATGACAAAATACGGTATATGTAAGTTTCATTGCTTTGCACAACTATCCTGGTGTGGTGGCAACATGGGATGATTTTATCTCTATTGAACATCAGCCTATACAGAAATGGTTGTGTTGACATGAGGTGTGGCCAACATGCTGTTTTTCGCTGAACATTTGGCCCCAAACTGTCAGCATTCTTCCCCCAAAGTCAGCAGGATGACCAATACCTAGCGCATGCACCAGAAACATTTACTGACCCCAGCCTCTGAAACATGAGCTGATTCCAAATTCCATTTCTTTCCTTTGGTGATTATTGAAGTATTCACCAAAAAAAGGCATCTGTATGACCGATAACTACACATAGAGGGCTTGAAGAAATGAAAAGGATATATAATTATTTCCAGTGGCATTGTCCATGGGCGAGAGGAATAAAATTGTTGCCACATGAAACAGTCCTGCCATTTCAACCTTTTCTGATGATTTGAAGGAGTGCACAAAACAAACAAACAAACAAAAACAGGAATGAACCCTACAAATAAAGGAGGTTGCCATTGTCCTGATTTTGGAGAGATTTTTCCCCCCTTGAAACAGAGATATACTTTGTCAAGGATTCTTCAACCCTGTAGGAGATCTCAGTTCCATTGTGAAACTGGGATGCCAACCATTTTTTTTTTTAAAAAAGTGTTCTCTACAATGTGAGCAAAATATCTTTCACCAAAACTAATGTCTTTTTCCTTCATGGATCTCTCTCTCTGTCTCTCTCTCACACACACAGAACAAGAGTAAGCACAAAAGGCCAGACTTGTTTATCACAAAAATACAAAACAACAACAACAAAATAAAACCCATTAATTCCTACTATTTTTAGTAGTTTAATCAACAAAGTAATAATAAGCCACAGGTGAAATACAACTCCCCTGTTACAACAGCTTTACTGACTGCTGACCCAATTCAATGGGCACAATTCAATAGTTATTACATATAAAGACCTATGCAGCTTGGGGTTAGACTATTTGAAATACCACATCTTTCTATATGAACATGCCTATATGTGTTTTGTGATCCTCAGGAATGGCTTTCTCAGTCTCTCTACATTTGGTGGAGGCATTTGGAAGGGCCTTCTTGGTGGCTGCTCCAAGGCAGTGGAACTCCCTTCCACATGAGGTTAGATTGAGCCCCTCTTTGTTCTGTTGTTGCTAACCAGCAAAGTTCTTTTCTATTAATTGTTTTTATACAACCTCTGGTCTATTAACTGGCTGCTGTAACATGATGTTTTAATGTCAACAACAGTATTTTTATCTCCATTCTTATATCTTAAATGTGTATAAATGTCTTTAAATCAGTGCTATATTTAATTGTATTATTTATTTAATTATTTTAATACTGCTTTTTACTACTATGATTAGTTGGGTTGTTTTTTTAAAGTTGTATTTTGCTTTAATCTGCTGTGAGCCTGATTCACGAGGTTCCTGGTATTTTTAAATAAATGTGTGAAGATCAGCCAAGCAATTTACAAAATCTTCCACATCTTGCCATCTTATGTGAGGTGTTTTGTCTGTGTGTGTGTGTTTGTATTATCTCATACTAAGCTGAGATGAACCAAGTTAGGATTTTAAATGCCTAGAAATTTAGGCTAGAAAAGTCCTTGAATTGTCTTGTATTTTGGGGGTATAAGTATTGGCGGTGGGGTGGATGAAGAATAAGAATTCCCAAAATAAGAATTCTGACCCCACCCCAAAGTATTTCTTTAGTCATCATACTTCTAGCATTACAGTATCTTAAAGTTCCAGTTGAGCATTTAGAAATACAGTTTAGGGGCTTGTCTACAATGGCTAGAATACTCCATGTTTTGGCCAGAGTATCCCAGCCCCAGGCTGGTGGGATTTCACACACACACACACACACACACACACACACACACACCATTACTTGCCTTTCTTTTGCAGCAACAGAGAGGTGTCCACATACCTGTGGTCCATGTGCGAACTGGCACCACTCTTCTCCATACTTACTGCTTCTTCCAAAGCCAGGAATGAAGTGCTAGACCATGGTCACATGGCTGGGTGCCTCAGGGTGACCTTAGCAGATGCAACACATGTGACCCAGCCAGGAAATAGATGCACTGGGCACTTCACTGGCCTCATGTGCAGACACCCCTCCCCTGTTGTGGTAACTGAACTCACCATTTCCTCTGGAAGAACTGCAGCAAACTATGAGGTTTTGTTTTTTTTTAAAAAAAAAAAAACACACAAACATATGCTTGCTCTATTTTAAGGGGTATTTGCCCTGGATTCTCATCAGAACTGTCTGGATATCATCTGGGCAGTTTGGATCAGAAGCAGGCCCAAACCCCTGTGTTGTCTGGACAGCTGGGCATGGGAACAGGGGGAAGACATTTCATTTGGCCTATGCAGACGAGGCCTAGGCACCCAAAGAAAAGGAGCAGGCAAAGTGACCAAGAGAATGTGAACACAGCAAATATCAGAGTTCTAGGTGTGAGCAATTTCGCTCTGTAATGCTAGATATTTGGAGACTGAAGGAAATTTGTGTTCTTATTGTGGGGGGGGGATACTCTCATTCGCCCCCACTAACTACATCTCTGCTTGTATTTATTGTATGGTCACTAAGGGTTCTTAGTGTTCTCTCTAATGTTTCCCTTCCAGATCTTCAGGATGGGTTCCACACTCTGTTCCCTTTCTGCAACCATTTGTATTAGCCCTAAGAAACTGTATCTTTGGCATATCAAATCTTTGGGTATTGATATATAAACCCCATTCACCCCCTCATTTTGCAGGAATATTTTTGTTGTTGTTGGTAGCAATCACTTTTCTATTCTAATACATGAAGTAGGAATAGTTTGATGCTCACCTAGTGGGATTCTTTCCCAAGCTTTATGTGAGAGTATATGTTCATCTCATCTTAAATGAAAAATGGAAGAAAAAAACACTTGACTGCTTTCTAAGGTGGCTGCATGGATTTGTTCAGTCTGCTGAGATGAAACCAGGCCTCATGGTTTCTTGGCTCTCAAGTGTATCTTATCAAAGACTGCTCTGGCCTTGCTTACTTGACATGATCTATCAGCAGTGAAGAGACAGAATACAGTAATTTGGTGGAAATACAGAATGCCTGGTATAATAATGCATACTTGAAAGAAATGCCTCTAGTCTCTTGATCTTTTGGCTGCACTTCTTCTGGTTTCCCAAAATCTTCAAGTGAAAGTAATAATGTAGGTTTTGTAACAGTGCAACTCTCATTTAAGTGAAAGAGGCTATACTGCAGTTTCACTCACTTAATATTTCATGTGATGACATTCTCTGCCCATGCCTAAGACTTCCCTGTTTCCTATGAGCATAACTGTAACCCTCACAATAACTAGGTGTGTCTGAATTTTCTGAGCAACAATATATTGTTGTGAGAAGTTTTTATCCTTATGCACAGTAGCTGGGGATGCCTTGTTTTGAAAGGACAATTTACACCCATTTGGTTTACAAAAGACCTGCACCTGGTGGAGATGAAAACTAATTGAACTGGTTTGTTGATCTGACCACACTAGTTTATAAAACTTCTGTAGTGCTGCAGATTAGGGTACTTGAAATCATGACTGCAGTATTCCAGTAGTCATGGTGCCTATTGAGAAAAGCAGTTACAACAGGACCCCAAGTGGGCTCTCTTTCTGCCTGTCTCAGTATGCCTCACAATTGGAGAGAACTGCAGTTATCATTCGCCAGCTCTCTGATCCTTCATTGGGTGCTGCCTGCCTTAAGAGGTGGTGGTGGGGGGCATAGCATCAAGAACATTTAGCAATGATAATGAAAAAAAAAATATTTTACTGATATATCAAATGACACATTTAACATCATTTAGAACCAGGTTGTGTTTGACCCCCAATCTTGAGGGAATGTTGCCACTAGAGATGTAAAGAATATTAGTACATTTCTTTCATCCTCAACAAGAAAGAGGGGGGCTCAGCTCTCAGGAAGAGATATGTGAACTGTTATGGGATTTTTTAGTCCAATGTGAGGATGAACAGATAAGCTTTTTTTCTTCAACCGTAACAGCACACACACACACCCCAAACCAAACCTGATATGCAAAGTATTGGCTAGCATCCTGTCCGATATTTACAAGATCATAAACTGGATTTATGGAATTGTAACCTAGGGGATTCCTAATTAAAGGGTTGTTAATGACAGAACATGACCCCTAAAACTTACCTCAAAAACTAGGTGTTAGCCCAGCTGAAGGGTTTCCAAGGCACTAGAGATTGGTGCACCGGGAAAAGATGACTGCAGCATTGTCCTGATTATGGGGTGCATTGAGACAAGCAGTTGGGGCAGAACCTCAATGGGACCTGCAACCAGGAGAGCACTACAATCCTGATTTCATAGTGCCCTGATCTGCAGTGCCTTGGAAATCCTTCAGTTAGGGTGCTGCCTAGCTTAGGAGGTAGAACTCATGGGGGGCGGGGACCAGAGTCCATCATCATAGTTATATCTGTCAATGCAGGATCCGTTGTACATTGCACAATAAACATGTTTGGCAGAAAATAGAATGCTTTTAGCAAAAGAGCCTATTTTGAGCAAAAGCAAAAGGTTTCAAGCCAGAAGGCCTTCATGAAAATTTTGCAATAATAATAATAATAATAATAATAATAATAATAATATCTAAAATGAAAAAAAAATTATTGAAAGTGCTCAAAATCCTTTTGCAGTATTGCGCAGTGGGGAGAAGAAATCTATTTTTTTAAAAAAAAATATTAAAAACAAAATGATTGATGGTGCACGCTCCTACTTCCAACAATTGTTACATCTAAAAATTGTTACATCTAAGACAGCTAAGATTCATAGCAACCCTTGGGATGTCTGGTATCTTGGAGTGAGGACCATGTGAACCCACATTTTCTTTGCAGCTAAAAACAAAAAGGAATAGTTTAGTTCATGGTCTATTAATTAGCATACAATACAGAGGAAGGCATCTTGTGTCCCTCCTGATATTGTGGGACTACATCTGCCTTCATCCCTTATCATTTATTATTTATGTTGGCTACAGCTGATGAGAGTTGTAATCCAACAACATTTGAGGACTATCCCATATATACTGTATATGTATGTATGTATGTATAACCAGTATTGTGGTTTGAGTGTTGGACTTAGGAGAAGTGTTCAAATCCCATTCAGCCATGAAAAACCTTGGGCAAGTCACACTCTCTCAGCCTAAGAGGATGTCATGGCCAACTTTATCTGAATGGGAGGGTTGCCATAGTCAAATTTGACTTGAATACATGTAGCAACAATAACAACTAGTTATAGTGGTGACCAGTAGTGTGATAATAGCAATAGCATTTATATTTCTATACTAATCAGTGCAAAGCACTCCCTAAGTGGTTTACAATGTGTTAGCTAATTGCCCCCAACAAGCTGAGTACTCATTTTACTAATTTATGGAAGGATGGATTGTTGAGTCAACCTTGGAGCCCTGTAGGATAGAACTCACAACGTTGTAGCTGCAATACTGGTGTTTAACCACTGTGCCACCAGGGCTCCCTTAACTCACTGATACCCAATTAGAAAATGATTTTGAATATTATGCATGTACAAAAGATCTTCTGAATTGCCAAGAAGCATAATAGCTACTGCCCATTTATATCTTGGGGAATTTCAGAAGCACTTTTTGCAATTCACATTCCTTTGCATTGTCTGAGGTTCCCCTCAACCAGGTGGTCCATCTTGCTATGTGTTACATAATAGCTGCACAAAACTGGGCTGTGTAAATCCCCTTGAATGGTTAAAAGTATGTGTGAAATTCAACAAAGTATAATCTGGCTTCCTATATAGTCTATACCTGCAGAGTTATATATTAAGCTATCCCTTCAAAAATGTCAATATGAGATTGTATTGCAATAAAGCACACTCAGCATTTAATACTCTGGGATCATTTTCCATGATATTTCTGTAAATTCAGCACTGTTCCTATGGAAACATAGCAAACTTGAATTAAATAATATTGTGATTTTGATAAAACTGTACTTTCAACTTAGCATCAACATGGAGATTAAAAACAGAAAGATGTATTGGGTCATGCAGGAAGGCTCTATCAGGAATAACTATCACTTTGGTTTGTAATCAGAAATCTAAATGCAAGTAAGGATTCTGGGCAAAGACTGTATCTCTTTTATGTGCTGTACAGTGCCAGCTGCACTGCTGGTGTTACATAAATGTCTAGTAGAAATTGTGTTAGTAGTAGTAATATTACTTGCTTCCCTATCACAACCTAATTAATTACTTTCTCTATAAATAGATTGTCTTTGTCATACCTTAGTTAATATCTGCTTGTGCTGATTTTTTTCTACACTTAATCTCATGCTCAGCAGCTTTTATACACTTTCTTTGGTTATACACAGATGGAGTCTATGGCTTAGCAATTCAGGGCTCAGTTACACAGCAGTTTTTATTGTGATAGTTTGCACTTTTTCGCACCAGTGCCGGGTAGTTTAGATGATTTATTGGGAAACCAGTTGCTCTGTTTATTTTTTTGCTTTCTGGTTCAGACAGGCAAAGGTGGGGGCATGGCTTCCCAAGTACATCTGGGGAAAGATGAGACGGAGGGAGGGAAAGAGAGAGAGAGAGAGAGAGAAAAGTGCTTGGATCTTTCCCTCCTCTGAGGAATGCCTGCTAGTTTTCATGACTCTTCTTCCAAAAGCCCTTTCAGCCACGGAGGAGCTATTCCCCGCCCCCCCCCCCATCTAGGCCCCCTTCCCGTTACCCACTCTTTCTGTCTCTCTCTCTCTCTTTCTCTCACACACACAAATGGGATCAGAGGAGTACAAGCGAGTGAAAAGCTGGAGGAGCACATCACTACTCAATCTCCCTCCCTCCCTCCCTCCCTCCCCCTCTCTCATTCACACACAGCCAAGCAAGCTGCAGACAGCTTGCTGGATTTTTTTCCGTGGCTGAAAACAGCAGGGGCTGGATCTTTTCATTTCAGGCTCCTCCAACTCTTGCAAGCCCACCCACTCCTTGGACAGCCCAACCAATCACAGCGCAGCTCTGCTGTGACTGTATTGGAAAGATTGCTGGTAGTTCACACAGACTTTTCTGAAATGGTAACTCACGCAGTCAATAAGCTGTGCTACTTTTCAAAAAAGTCAGGAAAAGTAGTGAAATCCCCTATCACATTACTTTTGATAGTGTGATAGGGTTTTTTGAGTTTTTGAGCTCCCCCACTTTTGAATGAGGCAATACTGTGGTGCGATGTGTGGTAACAATTAGGAATCTTAGTGATTTATTTAAGGGAATATTTTGCCAGGTAAACGGGGCCAAAGTTGACCTCAGGTGACATTGTGGACCTCTGCTACTACTGTATATATTATAGTAAGGACTAGTAGCCCTCTACAACTTCATTGATGTCTATTGATATCTACTAATTGTAACGTTGTCCTCTTTGGGCCCAAATGATGAAAAATAAAGTTCAACCTTTCTCTCTGCATTCAGTCTGCATACAGTCTAGTTTCTTCAGATGTACAGACAATACTGTGGAGCTAATCTTTTGTGAATGCCAATCAGCTTGGCAGCTTGGTGGGTGAATCAAGAAAATGGTATTTATATATTATCTTTTCCCTTGAAGCCTGACAATTATAGCAAAAGTTGCAAGACTGATGGAAAAGCCAGGATCTGAGGATGGGTAGGATGGTAAAACAGAAACACTGGATCAGCAACTTCAGACCAGCCTTATGTGTCATATTGAAATGTGTTGCATTTCAACAACAAAAACAGTTTACAATCTGAGTTGTGCATTACTATACAAACCCCATTTCAATAAGGTCATTTAGAACCTCAGCCCAAGGTATGAGATGTGGTACATAGATTTTCTCCCTTATACAAAATAAGACACTCTCACCTTATACTGACTATCTATGGCAGCTCCGGGTATCAGTAATCCCTACCTGGAGTATGTTTCCCCTTCTCCCAAAAATTAAAATAGGTCAGATAATAACCAGACCAGCAGAACAGAGTAATCATCTGGTCATCTTAACTTTTTCAAAGAACAGCCCCTTTCTATAAGCACAGACCCTGCAGGCGAGATCCACCAACATAACAGATAGCAACGCACTGGCTGGGACGATGGTTGCTCTGGAAGCATTCCCCCCCCCCACCCGAGACAGCTGACTAAATAGAATGAATTCTCTCTGATAATTTTTCTGGCTCATCCTTTCCACTCCTCCCCAGCAAGGCAGAAGAGGGGAAGGTCGACATTCTTGTTGAAGACATCTTAGTTTCAAATTCCATGTCTACAACATTAAAGTGATGTTGTAACCACCAACCATAGGGGAGGGTTTTGGGGGTAATTTTTCTTGTTCATTTTACACAGCTCAGGGAGGATCAAAGTTGGCAGAATCCACTTATATTTATCTGGTAATATTGATTGCTGACTCACAGGGTGAAATAAAGAGACCAGGGAGGTTATCAGACGTGGCTAATGTGGTACCAATCAGAACATGAAAGGATGTCAATTTCACACGATATCGTCCTTTTGCATTCTGCTGTCATTTTTATTCTGGCATTTCTTTTTATTGATGGTTTGAACCATCAATAGATCGCCCGTCCCATTTTGTTGCCGGCATTGCTGGTCTGTGATGCCTTGGGCCATTTAACCCACTTGAATGCATCAATGATCGGTCCAGCTTGAACAATTCTGGGTAAGATCACGATATACAGGCAACACACTTTTTAAAACTTTCCCTGGTTTACTTTTAAATTCGCATTTGGAAGATTTTACAAAAGAGTCTGGAGTAACAAACACCTGAGGCAAAGCACAAAAATCAGCGTGTATAGAGCCATTGTACTGTCTATTCTCCTTTACAGGTCTGAAACATGGGTCACCTATCACCAACACTTACAACTCCTCAAATGTTTTCATCAGCGCTGTATACGTACAATCCTAAATATACACAGGACTGACTATGTGACAAATGTTGCTGTCCTTGAGCAAGCAGGGATCACCAGCATTGAGGCCATGATATTGAGAAAACAGAAGAGCTGGGCAGGGCACGTTTCTAGGATGGAGGACCATCGCCTCCCCAAAATAGTACTCTACGGTACTCCACGGGTCAGCGTAACGGGGCACTCCAAAAAAGCGGTACAAGGATTCCCTGAAACAACATCTCAGGCTTGGCCAAATTGATCACCAACAATGGTCCACCCTGGCTTCACATTGGGAGGTATGGAGACACACTATCCACAATGTTGCAGCCTTATTTGAGAACTCACGCTGAACAAGTCTTGAAGAGAAAAGACAACGCAGAAAGAATCACAACCTGGAAACATCACCTAAGGAGACCCTCTGCTCAAAAATAAAGAACTTTAGAAATGTAGCCTATATTTATATTATAATCACATTTACCCAGTTTTAATAGATTGCATCCTTGAAGAAAACTTACAAGACAAAGCCACTGAGAGCTAATTTTTACCCTATTGTTTCACTTGGCAGCTCATCCAGAGCTATTTAGTTGTCATTGGAACTGATACAGTATGAAATCAAAGGGACGCTTGAACTGACAACATGTGGGATCCTGCTGATTCTTCAGATCTTATACAGTGTTTGTGAACAGCAATGAATTTATCACAATGTTATATTTTATTAATGGAGCTGATGACAAATAAGAAACAAGTTACCTGTGCTGGTAGAAACCTGTTCACATATTTCAAACAGCTCAAATGAAGCTGAAAGATCACCCTGTGTGGCATTTGGGGGATAGTAGGTATAAATAATTTCTTGCATATTTATTTTCCTCCTTTTTCTTCTTATAGTGAGTGTATTATTAGAATTCAGTCCATCTTTCATTGGAATTAATGGGGATTGGGGGACTTCCTTCTGTTATAAAGGAACTGCAATGCACTTATAGATTATGTAGAGTCTATGTTGGATATTACCAGGCTATCATGGGATGGGACATGGACTAATGATTGATTGAAAGTAGGTATGGTTAAAAATATCATAGAATCATAGAATCATAGAATCATAGAGTTGGAAGAGACCTCAAGAGTCATCCAATCCAACCCCCTGCCATGCAGGAATATACAATCAAATCATTCCCAACAGATGGCCATCCAGCCTCTGTTTAAAAATCTCCAAAGAAGGAGACTCCACCACACTACGCGACAGTGAATTCCACTTCCAAACAGCTCTTACTGTCAAGAAGTTCTTCCTAATGTTTAGGTGGAATCTCTTTTCCTCTAGTTTGAATCCATTGCTCCATGTCCTAGTCTCTGGAGCAGCAGAAAACAAGCCTGCTCCATCCTCAGTATGACATCCCTTCAAATATTTAAATATGGCTATCATGTCACCTCTCAACCTTCTCTTTACTAGACTAAACATGCCCAGCTCCCTAAGCCACTCCTCATAGGGCATGGCTTCCAGCCCTCCCACCATCCTGGTCTCCCTCCTCTGGTCATGTTCCAGCTTGTCCATATCCTTCTGGAATTGTGGTTCCCAGAACTGGACACAGTATTCCAGGTGAGGTCTGACCAGAGCAGAATATAGTGGTGCTATTACTTCCCTTGATCTAGACACTATACTCCTATTAATGCAGCCTAGAATCACATTGGCTTTTTTAGATGCTGCATCACACCAATATTCAGCTTGTGGTCAACTAGGACTCCTAGATCCTTTTTGCACATACTGCCCTCAAGCCATGTGTCACCCATCCTGTATCTGTACATTTTATTTTTAGTGCCCAAGTGTAGTATCCTACATTTCTCCCTGTTGAAATTCATTTTGTTAGTATTGGCCCAGCTTTCTAATCTCTTCAGGTCATTTTGGATTCTGATCCTGTCCTCTGGGGTATTAGCTACCCCTCCTAATTTGGTGTCATCTGCAAACTTAATAAGAATGCCCTCTATTCCCTCATCCAAGTCATTGATAAAGATGTTGAATAGCACTGGGCCCAAGACAGAACCCTGTGGTACCCCACTGGTCACTTCTCTCCGGAATGAAGAGGGCCATTGTTGACTACCCTTTGGGTTCGGTCAGTCAACCAATTACAAATCCGCCTAACAGTTGCATAGTCTAGCCCAGAGGTTACTAACTATTTTGCAAGAATATCATGGGGGACCTTGTCAAAAGCCTTACTGAAATCAAGATACACTACATCCACTGCGTTCCCTTCATCTATCAAGTTTGTAGCACTATATAAAAAGGAGATGAGATTAGTCTGGTATGACTTCTTTTTAAGAAATTCATATTGACTTTTTGTGATCATGGCCCACTAGGTTCTGAACTGCAAATAATCTTTGAAAACTTTCCTGGTTTTGACAACTTTCTAGCAGTCAGTAGAAAATGGTAAAATTGTTCATTCTTGCTTTAGAGAATTAAATGTATGAAGATTCACATCCTTAGGCAGTGATGGCTGATGTCTTCCATAGCAGTGGAACCACAAATCCACTCTGGGTTTAACGATTTAAAGGAGGTAGCTATCCAAGGTGCTTCACTCTATCTCCTAAATAGATTCTGGAAATTGAGAAGGTTCTACTGACATGGAAGCCATGAGGCACCACTGCATCAGGGCATGCATCATATATTGTCTGAATACATCTTTTGATGCATGTGGAGATATGCCTTTCCTTCCAGCTCCACTAGGGATGCTTCCTTCTGTTAAAAGGAAGCTGAGGTACAATCTGATATTCCTTAAAATGTCATTAAAGAGTTAAACAAGAGGGGAGGTGAGATTGTGATGAACATACTGGAACATCAATTCTATATTTGTTTTTAATCAACACATGGAATATATTCTGTTTTCCTGGAGAGGACAATTATGATTTCATAAGTAATTGATGAAGGCTAATTGTAAATAATTAACATTTAAAGAAAGCTTTTAATTTCTTCATAAGACTAGTTCAGTCTGCTTTCCTATGCTTTTCCTGGAAGCATGGCTAGAAATACATCATGTAAGAAAGGATTTAGTATGAAATAGGATTAAGTGTACTTAGAAATATTTATCATCTATTTTGCTCTTTCTAATCCTAAGTAAAACTATGCTAAATTGGCAGACTCATAAAGGTGTAGGGGGCAGGTAACAACACAACGTTAAGTCACTTGCCATTTTGTAGTAGTTAATCCTGGTGCTGTTCATTCAACTAAATGTCACATTATGATTTGCCAGCTGATATTTAGCATGTAGTACAAATGTGCTCTTGCCCCCAAGATATTTAATCTGACTTTACTATCATAGTATGCAGCATTATGAAACAGACCAGCCCTGCTTATTGAAAATACTGCTCCTAGGGATAGGTGACCAATTTGTTTGGCATGTATTTCAATGAAAAATTAATACATTTGCACTTCCTGAACTTGAAAATAAGCCAGAACAGTTTGACATCAAAATCTCCAGTTTTCTGAGGTCTGCAGTATAGTTTGCAAACACACACACACAAACACAAACAAAAACATACCAAAATGGAAACGTTTTAACAAGTATGGACAAAGATTTTGTAAAAAATCAACATGAAATGCTTTATTCAGTGTAAAAATTGCTTCCAAAAGGTTAAATATTTTAAAAAGTGAAAAAAATATGCATAGATTTGAAAATTTGGGGGGGGGGGAATTGTGGCCAGAATTTTACGTTGTCTAGATAGTTATTTATACATCTCCTGACCAGAACTTCCCCCCTTAACGTACTCTACCAACAGCTACTGGATCAGGTGAAGGAGGTCTTTTCGGCTGATGATTGGAGCATATGGAGGATGATTTTCCAGGCAGCCATGGGATCAGGTGAACAAGATCTATTCAGCTGGTGACTGGGGTGCAAGGAGAAAGATGTTTCCACCCCCTCCCAGCTACAAGTAAAGCTGCAATGAAGATTTGCAATAAGGGTCCTGCTACTGATTATCATAGCCTCGCTGGCTGGCAAGAGAGGGAATGAAAATATCCTCCTCCTTGTATTACATTCACCAGCTAAACTTCATCCAATCTAGCAGCTGCCTGTAAAGTAGGTTTTGGAGTGTATTCATGATTGTAGTAATTTTCATCAGCCCAGAATTATCCTCATTAGGGCTTCCCAATGCTTGAGAAACACATTTTTATAACCATTTTCCAAATATTTTTGAATATTATTTCTGTCCCTATGTCCAATATCACCGTCTCTCAAACTGTCTGTGCAGCTAACTTAAGTGCAGCTAACTTAAGTTGAAACATAGCAACTGAGGCCTTGTCTGGAGGGGCTGTGTACCCCATCTTGGTGTTGTCTTGGAGCCCTGAAGTCCAGAATGCCCTGTTTTGCCCCATGGCAGTCTGCATGACCCCGGAGCCAAGACATAGTAAATCCCAGCAGCTGCCATCTGCTGTTGCTCTTTTGGATTCAGGAAGAAGACCCACAGTATGTGACCAGGCTGGTCACATGCAGGGGCCTTGCTCACATGTTGCAGGCTGGCTTTCTGGCTTTGGAGAGTTAGACACCACCAATGATGACAGCAGTAGCAATGGACCGCTGTGGCAGTCTGAACTCCATCCCATTTTGTGCCAGTAAGAGAGGAGGAATGGTCCTGATCCACAGGCAGAATAATCCAGTGGGAAGCTGGCATATTCTGGTCCATGTAGGTGAGCCCTCGGACTTTTTTAACCCAGAGGTCTGTTTCTTGTGCATGTCACTTTCACATGTTCTCAGTTGTAAACCAAGTTTCTACTATTTTTAAAGCAAAGAATTCAAACATGGATTGTACACTTTCTCCCAAAATACACTTTCTCAACAGATTTTTGAGTAAAGAACTGCACTGAGAAAAAAAAATTCTGAAGAATGTACAATCAGACGGCTAACTGCATTCCAGCCTACCTATTACAGCAATGTGAATTAGGTCAGCTTGCTTCCAAATGTGAACCAAACAAAATTCTCCATCACTAACTGAAGTCAATGCTAGAATTTAAGTGTGGAGTTTTGAGAAGAGCTAGCTGTATTGGCTGCTTTCGGTTTTGGATGCTGCTCGGTTTGCTCAATTACCGTAGTTTATCAGAACTATCTCTCTATAGACCATTTCTATTTAAAGGGACTTAATCGTAAAACAATGAGTAATTCCAGAGGGAAGGAACACACAAACACCCCTATAAGAGCTATTCAAGCTGCGAGTGATTTCCAATTTCAGTCAGAGATTTGCAACTCATGAATATTCAGCCTTTGGCTCCTGACTCCTTCGTGGCCTCTCCTATTTTGCACGGCAGAGGTTTTATTTCCATGCAAGCCATTGAGAAATCTTGTCGAAATAAAACCTTCCTGTGCTTCTTATTCAAAAATCATCTAGAGAAACAGGAGTTGCACTGGGTCAAGTGCCACTGAGAATCAAACTCAAGCTACCATTACCCATAATAAATACATACCCAACATCTCCCAAGATAATTTGGAAAGTTGCATAGATAACTTTGCTCTTGGATACTGAGTATCCAGTTGTCTGAGGGCTGAAGGTTTAATTGGGCAACTTATGTCTGAAAATCCCAGGAACCACATGAATTCCCTTTTATTTCCTGGCTATTGTGGCTGTCAGAAAAATCTTGAAAATATAATTGTGCAGAAGCACAATGTGGGATATGTAAGATTAACAAAATCAGAGCTCCTGTCTTCGCCAGCCTTACAGTTCTATATCCAAATTTACAGGTGAGACATCATTTCCTAACCAAGCTAAAAGTGAGACTTATCTAACCATGAAATTGGTGAGGCAGAAGGAAATACAGTGTAAAATAAATTGTAAAAGTTTTGATACATTTAATGAAACTATTCTTGTTAGATCTGGAATGTTTTCCATAGAGGAGAATATAAATGATTTGTGATTTTTTTTTTTAAAAGCAAGTGATGCTAATACTACTTTTCCCTCTAATTATGTGAGCTCATTTTTTAAAAATAAAAATTATTTTTCTTTTCCCAGGAATTCTACCAGTAGCTAAATTTCTTATAGCAGTGGCCTAACAAAAGCTTATCCCCAACTACCTGGTTGGCTAGCCGCGGCCAACGGGAATCTTCTGATGTGGTCAAACCAAGGCAAAGAAACAAAGGCTCACACCAGCCTCCAAAGGTGTAAATAAACTGACGCTTGCATGCTGGAACATCAGAACCATGCAAGACTCTGCAGAAGGTGGACGGCCTAAGCGTTGTATTGCTCTAATAGCCCATGAACTATCACGACTTAATATTGACATCCCTGCTCTTAGTGAAGTTTGTCTCCATGAGGAAGGCAGCCTTAAAGAACACGGCGCCGGCTGCACACTTTACTGGTCTGGCAAACCCAAAACCAAAAGACATCTTTCAGGAGTAGGCTTCATGATTAAAAACTCCATTGCCTCCAAACTCGAAACCTTGCCAACAGGACACTCTGATCGCATTATTTCCTTACGCCTCCCACATGTTGTTCTCTTTAGTATATATGCCCCAACTATGCAAGCCGACCCTGTAGAGAAAGACAAATTCTACACAGACCTATGCCACCTCATACAAAAAGTTCCTGTAGAAGATAAAATTATTATCCTTGGTGACTTCAATGCCAGAGTAGGAAAGAACTCTGAAGCATGGAAAGGTGTCTTAGGCAAGCATGGTGTTGGAAACTGCAATGATAACGGACGCCTCTTGCTAGAGTTCTGTGCAGAACAACAGCTGACCATTACAAACACTATCTTTCAGCAGAAAGATAGTTTGAAGACAACCTGGATGCATCCCCGATCCAAACATTGGGACCTCATTGACTATGTTCTAGTCTGCCAGAGAAACATTCGCGATGTCTGTCAAACTTGAGTGATGCCCAGTGCAGAATGCCAGACAGATCATCGCCTTGTAAGATGTAAACTAAACCTTCATCTTAAGTTCAAACCTAAGAGGGGTGGCATCTTAAAGAAGAAACTCCAAGTCAACAAACTTCAACAAGCTACCATCAGAGACAACTTCCAGGCAAACTTGCAAACAAAATTTGAAGACCATCCTATAGATCCTTCTCCTACAGCGCTTTGGCAACATATCAAAAACAGTATCCTCCAGTCTGCGGAAGAATCCCTCGGTTTCTCCCACAAGAAAAATCAAGACTGGTTTGATGAAAAACGGCAAGGCAGCTGGGATTGATGGAATCCCACTTGAAGTTTGGAAACATGGAGGTCATGTACTCCATGATAAATTCCACGAACTCCTTGTGAATTGCTGGGAAAAGGGGGAACTGCCATCAGATCTCCGTGAGTAGGAAAAGTCTGTGACAGATCCTGGAAAGACTAGGATGTCCTCCCAAATTCCTTAAAATGATTATCTTGCTACACAAGAGCCAGCGCGGTCAAGTCATATATGGCGATGCTCTTTCAAAGCCCTTTCTAATAACTAATGGAGTGAAGCAAGGTTGTGTTCTTGCGCCAACTTTATTTACAATCTTCTTCAGCATGATGCTCCAAACGGCTATGGCAGAGCTCGAAGAAGATGACGATATCTATATACGTTACCGTACTGATGGTAGCCTGTTTAACTTAAGCCATCTGAGGGCTCCCGCTTAGACTCTAAACTATGTAGTCCGTGAGCTGCTCTTCGCTGATGATGCTGCCCTTGTTGCCCACACAGAAGCAGCTCTACAGTGCCTAACATCCTGCTTCGCAACAGCTGCAGAGCTGTTTGGGCTGGAAGTCAACCTGAAGAAAACGGAAGTTCTTTACCAGCCTGCACCACAGGACGAACACCACCATCCCCACATTGCCGTCGGCAGCTCTGTGCTTAAGTCTGTTCAGCAGTTCACCTACCTGGGAGCATCATCTCGTCAGATGCCAAGATTGACAAAGAGATTGATCACAGATTAGCAAAGGCACATAGGGCATTTGGAAGACTTTACAAAAGAGTCTGGAGTAATAAACACCTGTGACAAAACACAAAAATCAGTGTGTATAGAGCCACTGTACTGTCTATTCTCCTTTATGGATCTGAAACATGGGTCACCTATCGCCACCACTTATGACTCCTTGAACACTTTCATCAGTGCTGTTTACGCACAATCCTAAATATACACTGGACTGACTATGTGATGAATGTTGCTTTCCTTGAGCAAGCAGGGATCACCAACATTGAGGCCATGATATTGAGAACACAGCTGCGCTGGACAGGGCACGTTTCTAGGATGGAGGACCATCGCCTCCCCAAAATAATACTCTATGGTGAACTCGCCACGGGTCAGTGTAAGAGGGGTGCTCCAAAAAGCGATACAAGGACTCCCTGAAACAACATCTCAGGCTCGGCCAAACTGATCACCAACAATGGTCTGCCCTGGCCTCACATCGGGAGGCATGGAGACACACTATCCACAATGCTGCAGCCTTATTTGAGAACTCACGCCAAACAAGTCTTGAAGAGAAACGAGAACGCAGAAAGAATCACAACCCAGAAACATCACCCAAGGGAACCTTCTGCTGTGCTTTCTGCAACCGGACTTGTCTATCTTGGATTGGCCTTTTTAGTCATCAGTGCGCTTGCAGAAAACGTGGGATGAGTCCTTCCTGAATCTTCATTCGCGAAGAAAAGCCAGAGAGAGAGAAATAGAGGGGGGGGGCTTATTAACCTGTAGCCGAGGGATACCCAGGGGTCCATGATATCCTCACAGGGGGTCCACAAAGGCTTGAAGGCTGCTTTTCCAACCTCCTGCCTGCTGTGAGTGGCCACGTGACAGGAACCAAGGCAAAGGCTGGCTGGCTGGGCCTGTGCATTGCCAGTCAATCTGCTCCAGCCACAAACTTACAGTAAGAAGTAGAAGAAAAGTCTTCCTTCCCCCTCTAGAGCCTCTTAGGGGAGGTTTAATGGATGGTTTAACTGTATTATTATTAATCATCATTGTTATTATTATTAGGGTTTAAAATCTTGAGTTAAGTCATGGGGGTCCACAGCAAGAAAGATATGTAAAGGAGGTCCCTGGTAAAGAAAAGTTTAAGAGCCATTATAGGTAAAGCAATTCTGCAGAAACTCTACAGTTTAAAGCAAGGTCTTTTCAGTCACATTTTACATTGGTGAAATGACACTTTTTTAATAAGAGTGTTTGCATGCATACCTTCCTAGGGATGGCAACAGTAATGGTGCAATACAGAACTAGAGCAAGGCAGGGAACAAAACTCTCTAGATATCAGTCAGACACAAAGATTTACGAGTAATGATTATATCCTATTTAAGAGGTTCAGGTACCAGTTCTCCTGGGATACTCCCAAAGCAGAGTGCCACTATCAGGGTTTCATCAGGTGTCACTTGTTTGTGATTTGCTTGTTTGAGAAGTTCAGTACTGTTTATTTTTTATCAGAAGCACGCACACAAATTGGATGAATCACATTGGAGAGATACACTCTGAAAAGCCTCTGTGTTGTGACTTGCTTCCACATATTCCACTGGTGACCTACTTTTGTGCTATGGACAAATTCTAGCTTCCTTGGCTAGACCTAGGATGTTGAAAACTTCATTATATTGCAATGCAGATCTGGCCCCAAACATTTTGCTACCTGAGTTGGAGTAGCAAAAGGTGGCCCTCACTCTCCCAGGGCTAAGGACAAAGGACATAACACATAAATCCAAGTAAATGAAGCATCTCTTATGCAGTCCTCTCCATGGTTTTGATAGTAAAGCTGAAATAATAACAAATCAAATAACCAACCATTTGCTGTCTTTCTGTGATACCACAAACTTGCAGTCTCAAGCAGTTCTCTCATTCTGTTAAACTTACTAAAATGATAACTAAAGGTCACATCATTATGGTCTTATTATCCCTCTAGGTCAATCAATCAACCATTTTATTTATACCCCAGCATTTCCTAAGACTGGGGGGTTGATTACATGGCAAAAATTATCTGGGGGAAAATCAGGAAGAATCCCATTGGTCCTCACACTCATCAGGGCAGACTTGCGCTATTTGGAGGGAGGTGTAGCAAAAAACCACAGCAAATCCGTGATTTTCCATCCCTCTATTTTCCACTGACTTTTTTGAAAAGTCCAGGGAAAACGGCACTAAACCATCCTGGAAACGGGGCACACATCAGAGCTGAATTATGATTGGTCAGACCTTGGTGGGGGCAGGCTTGCAAGGGAAACCTTGCAATTCAGGATCCACCATTGGTGAATGGCCCTGCATTGGGTTCACTGCTGCCTCTGAAGCCCAGAACTGGGCTCCTCACCCTCCTCCACCTCACCACTGCTCCTGATTGCCCGGCTGCTTGCTGGCTTGCTTTCAGACTGGCCTAGGCAGCAGCAGCCCATTCCTCCAAGCCAGCCAGCAGAGAGCCAGGCAAAGGCTGAGTGGGACAGACCTATCCCCATCACTTTACTAGCCCTTCCTCCCAGCATGCCACTGGCTGCGGCAGCTTCTGCCACTGAGGGACTGTTCCCTTGGTGGCAGAAGTCACCACAGCCAGTGGGGAGCCAGGCGAGGCCAAGTGGGACATACCTCCCCCCATCCCTTGCCAGCCTTTCCTCCCAGCACACTGCTGGCTGCAGTGGCTTCTGCCACCAAGGGGCCATTCCTTCAGTGGCAGAAGCCACTGCAGCCAGTGGGGAGCTGGGTGAGGGCCAAGCAGGACAGACATTCCCCCCACCCCCTTGCTGGCCCTTCTTCCCAGCGTGCCACCAGCTGCTGGGGCTGCTGCGGCCTAGGGCTCGGCCTCCATGAGTGATAGCTGGTGGGGAGGAAGGAATGGGCCCTTGGTGGCAGAAGCTGCCACAGCTGGGGAGCCAGATGAGGGATGAGTGAGGCAGAGCTCCCCCCATCCCCTAACTAGCCATGGGGACAACAAATGTGGACATTTTTAAAATCACCAGTTATCCAAATTCATCATGGGAACAACGTTGCACAGTCCCGAAATGGAGGTAACACAAAATTTACCATTTTAAATTCTGCCATTTAGCTCAGCCCTGGGATTCAACTGATGCATGTCTACCAATGACCATTCCAGCCAACTTGTAGCAATAAGGTACAGAGGACAAGTAAGTTGATGAAAGGTATCACAGTTTGCATTCCACAAATGACTACTCAGAGACTGACACGCACCCCATTTTGTATTGTATTTCCTTTCTTTGCCTTGTCTTGTGTTTCAGTGCAATGCAATGCAGTGCTATGTACTGTATATATATTCCCTGCCTTTTCACCAAAGCTAGGACTCAAGGTGGCTTAACAAGATTAGAACAAATACAATTTTTTAAAAGGTAGCACTGTACACCAAGGAGAAAGTAGCAGAGCTCACCAAAGAAAGACCCTTTCTTGTAAAACAGGGTGCATCCACACAACACAATCACAGCAGTTTGATTCCACTGTAACTGTCATGGTTCCATCCTATAGAATCCTAAGATCTGTAGTTTTATAAGAATTTAGAATCCTCTGCCAGAGAACTCCAGTGACGTAGTTCAGGTGTTATAGTTGAGTGTGTCACTGAATTACAAAACCCATGATTTCATTGGATGGAGTCATGGCTGTTAAAATGGGATCAAGCAGCTAAAATGAAGCAGCATGGATATACCCACAATCATTTTCCCCAAAGCCTATTGTTCTTCATCTACCAACAAAAGCACAGCAAAGAGAGCGCCACTCTAGCCTCCCTAGGAAAGGTGTCCCAAAGCCTAGAAGGAAATGGAGGAAATGACAACCAGATAGAGAATACAATTTATCCCTAATGAGTCTTCCAGCATACCCTGATGCTGACACCTGGACTGATATAAGCATGTTGGGAGATCTGTTAGCGATCACTTTCTATTCTTTCTTCTAAGTTTTAAATAAAAGACAAAAGCTGGCACCCTGTTCAATATTTATGAGATTGTAAACTAGATTTACAATCTCTTAAGTATTGGGACTCACATTTATGACTGTTAATGACTCAAAACCTCCTCTTAAGCCAGGCAGTGCCCCAACTGAAGGGTCTCTGAGGCACTGCAGATCAGGGTGCTGGGAAATATGACTGTAGTGTTCTCCAAGCCATGGGGCATGTTGAGACAAGCAGTTGTAGCAGGACTCTGAAAGTTCTCTCAAACTGTCCATCTCAACATGCCCCACAGATCATCACTTCCCTGTGCCCTGATCTGCAATGCCTTGAAACCTTTGAGCTGGATCACTGCCAAGAAGTAGGTTTTTTGGAGGGAAGGGGTGGTATAGGCAGAAGTAGCTACAACGACAGAGCTCTATCGGCTGACAATGCAGGGTCTTGGCCATCATATTTCATCATTGAGAAAGCAGCTGTGCCCATATGTGGCTACAGATGTTTTGTTTTATTTTGTTGTGCTTGTTTAATTAATTTTGCTTTAAAATATATTACCCCTTTCTAGAGTAAAATGACATTTATTCCTAAGTAAATACGTTTAGCAGAAGAAAACTCCATTTAATCCCTCCAGTTATGAGGGTGTTATGACTTAGCAGAGCTTAACATGCAAAACTACACGTTTCCAAAGTATTTGGTTTAAAATTAGGGTTGGCAAGCAGATTTGTTTGTGTGCTTTGCTGTGATGTATCAGAATTTAGAATCATCTGTAAAGCATGGAATGTTTGCTGGAGGTCCATTTGGGTGCAAGTCTAAAATTATCTAGCTTCACAGCTGGAAAGATAACAACAACAAAAATTAAGGGGTTCCCCTTCACATAACTGTAATCATATCAGTCAGTATAGCCTGTCCTGCTTAGCTAAATTGCTATCCAAAGCTTTCTGGACTGAACAGGGTAACAGTATTTTTTATTACAATTCTCAGAATCCCCAGCTAATATGACCCATGCTGGCTGTGGGATCTGGGAGTTGTAGTCCAAAGAGAATTTTTTCCAAGCTCTGCTTCTGGACTTTCAACGTGGCTTTCAAGCTTTTAACCAGCATCTTTATATTTCCATTTTTTAAATGATGCTTTGTTATTGTTGTTGTTGTTGCTGTTTGCAAATCTCAAAATGTAAAAGGGACCTTTGATTTCTCTGTCCTCTGTACTAGCATTTTCTTTTTTGCTCTGAGAAATGTGTGGTTTTTAAAGTAGGTCCTTTTGTCAAGGAACTTGGACATTGCTGACTTGTACTTATTTTGTTACATATCACACTCCTTCCAACTAAAGATTGGAATTGATCCCTAACATTTTACATTCCAATCCTACTTTTTTGGTGGGGGTGAGTGGATTTCAATTTCTATCTTGTAGCAGAGAAAACTAAAAATGAGTTTACAGGTTTCTCTCTTCATTTTGCAGTCTTTCTTCATTTCAAGCTGGTTGATTTGAAATTGTGAAACACTTATTCTTTTGCCAGCTTTCTTATAAATAGTGTTACTTCTCTATTCCCCCCACCCCCGGGTTCATTTTTCAGCATGTACTCAATTTCCCTTCTTTCTTGGTGCATTTTAATGAGTCTCATATACCTTGCCATTCATTGCTCTGAAAACTATACAAAACTGTAAGCAATCATCAGATTTTCATTAGACTCCTAGAGCAAGTTGGTCATCACCACATTGATAATTTGGAAAGAAAACAACAACAAAAACCCTTTTCCATATGATCTAGATTTCAGAGATGCTGTTGAAGATACCATAATGAATAGAAATCCTATAGAATAAAAACACATAGATGATTGACCTCTTATAAGTTTTGTTCTCATGCATTCCCCATGATGAATGAATTAGCATCCTAATGTCAAAATACTACAACTGAGGCTATTGTACTTTGGAAATAACATGTGGAAAAAAATGACTCACTGAAAAAGACAATAATCTTGAAAGAAACTGAAGGGAAAGAAGACCACAGTACAGATGAATTAGCTCGATGAAAAAAGCCCTGCAAGACCTGAGCAGAATTGTTAGCAATGGGATCTCTTGGAAGACTATCACACACAGGATTGCCATAAGTCAGAGCCAACTTTATAGCACAAAACAGCAGTAGCAGTAGCAACCACCATCACTACAGCCACAGCCACAATGTCCTGGTACTACAGTGTACCTGACTTGAGTGTTGCCATAACAACACTGATGGCTGTTGCTGATTTATTCATATTCCAGGTCCTACCATATGTACTATGAATTAATGCATCAGTGCAAGAATATACTGTATGTGACTCATAGTGCAGTGCTTTATAGGTTTACACAGTTGAAATACCCATTATATTCAATGCAATATACTTCCAGAGAAGTGAATGTAAAATTTCAGCCTTTCTGTTCATTTTTAATGTTTCCAGAGGGCCTCTGAAGACGAATCATATCTCAGTGTTCAAACACATAGTTAACATAACATAACTACATGTGAAGACACACCCAACTAAAGGTGGTGGCAGGTTTGGGTGTGCAACGCCAGTACCCTGGTGAGATCAAACTCCTGATCTTCAGGAGTTGCTGAATATCCAGTTCAGAAAAGGGGGAAGTTTATTTTAAAGAACAAAAGAAAAGGGCTTTCTCCTCCCCAGCTCTAAAAGGCTTGAAATGAAAGGTACTTTACAGTTGGAGTTTCAGCTGTTTTCAGGGTGACATCTCTCTGGGTTTGATCTCCTCATTCAATGAAGCTGGTGCAGGGTCTTTCAGCTCCCGATTCCTTTGTTATTGGCAACTAATTTGGCTGATGACTATTGGTAATTAATTTGGCTGATGGTGTAAGAAATGCCCTTCCTGGCTGTCTGGGCCTGTTTGCCACCAGAACTGCTCTAAGCAAGCTCACAGCAAAGACTGCCCAAAGGAACTAAAAAGCTTCTAGGTGAACAGAGCTTGCTGGGAAAGGACAACCCCAAACCTAGAAAAAAGCAGGGGAATTCTTAGCTCCTCCCACAAGTCTAATACAATGGAGTATTCCTATACTCAGACATGCTAAGCCTTGAAAAGAAAACAAAGGAAAATGCAGGGGAGATTTAAACAGTCCTGGCTGGACATCACACTACAATATTCCAAATTTAAATCTAGCCATCTATAGTTTAAAAAAAATGATGAGTAAGAATCAGGAGGTTTCTCACAGATGATGTGAAAAATCTGTCTGAGACCTCACAGAGTCATTCCCAATCAGAGTAGACCTTACTGGGCTTGTGATCTGACTCTATATAAAGCAGATCACTAGCGTAGTGTAGTGGTTTGAGCATTGGACTACAACCCTGAAGATCGGAGTTCAAATGACCTCTCCCTGATTGAAACCTACTGGGTGACCGTCGGCAAGTCACATTCTCTCAGACTGAGAGGAAGGCAAAGGCACACCCCACTGAACAAATCTTACCAAAGAGAATCATGGTTGCCTTAGGTTCACCATAAACTGGAAATGTCTTGAAGGCACAAAATAACAGCAACAATGTTTTTTAGGAAGCTGAGTGTGACTCTTTAATAACTGCTTGCTAATTTCTGTTATGTCTCATTTCTCCATTAAATCCATTGGCTGACTTAGGTGTAAATTGCTATAGCCCCCTCCCCAACATGGCCACTCAATGTCCAGTGGAGAGCAGGGTGGGGGGTGGACAGAGCAGCATCCAGCTTTATATAGCTGGATGCACATGAATGACACCTTCCTCTGGGATCTCCAGATGACCCTTAGGAGGTCCCCCTCTCATTATGCATTCAGCTAGAGGAATGGATGCTACTCTGCCATCACCACCATCACCCCTGCTTTACACCAGTCATGATATGGCACTTGGAGGAGGGGCTTAACAGTTGTTTCAGAAGATGAAATGTGCAGTAGTTTCACCTATGCAGAATTTTATATGTCTCTTGATCCAGGATCTCAGCCACTATTTCCCCATATAGGTTTTACCTTGTTACTTCTATTAGTGTTCTCTCATGATGAAACTGCTAATCTTGAAGGTGCAAAAGCTTTTCAAATATACGATAGAATTCTAGCTAATACTTCCAGTGATAGGTTATCTAGGATTAATCTACAGGTTAGATAACTCTAACCAAAGCTTAAGAGCAGTTATCTTCTGAGATTATAATGTCCTGTCCCATAATCAGAATTCACTCAGAACATCTGTAATCCACTTTCCTCCTCTACTTCTTAATTTTGAGATTTTGATTGTAAAGGCTTTAAGTGTTAAATACAAGTCAGACACATGCTTAGATGAAAGCAGCTGCCGTTGCAACTTCTCCACTGAACTGATGAGAGTCAGTTGATTGTTTCATATGGCTTTATCTGATGTACACTTTTTTTTGTATATATTGTGTCTGTGACTGTGTGAATCATGCAGACGTTTTGATCATATCTTACTTGCCACTGTCTTTTTCAATGACATTCCATCGTCTACTTCCAGAGCACTAAATTATTCCAGATAGGGAAGAAATTAAATACTCCAAAAAGAAATATACTGACTAAGCTGAAGCATTTTAGTATGAACAGATTCATATATCTTATACTCTGTACCCGGGTTCTGATGTATGGAAGGAATACAAGCTGTGCACCTTGGACTGATAGGATTATTATTTATGCCATATGCAAGAGACCAAGAAGCCCGTAATAGTTTGCCTGAAGCACTCTTTACCAATTCTGCCATATCATATAACTTGGACTATTTCATTTATCTTCTGCAAAGATTAAATAGCAAACAAAAGGGTTAAGTGATTCCTTATAAGGGAAATATTTGTTTTGTGCTGTATTATCTTCTACATTTCATTAGGATAACTTAAACATTCTTAATGTCAACATCTAAAATTCCATGCCTGGGTTCCATAAACTTCTCTTGAAAGTTTTTTTTTTTTTTTTTTGTAAAAAAAAAAGTATGAGCATGATTATTGGAATTGTAACCTGGAGTTTATTTTCAACTACCTGTTAAATTCTGTCCCTACCAGATATAACAAGAACTCATATTTTTGCCAAAATTGATTTGAAGTATATCTTCATTCTTGATATTCCCTGCAGTAGCTCGTTTTCTTTCTCTATGCTTCTTTTAAATGGCCTTTTTTTCCTACAGTCAGACTGGAAACTATGAACAAGACCTATACTGATTTCAGCAGGGAACTGCAAGGATTTTTGGCCTTTATTGTCAATGCTGAGCCTAAATTGAATTGCAGGAGCAGCATTTTACAATTACTTCAAAAATAATTTCCTTTAAGGTTAGGTTATTAGGTGGGGACATTGTTCTCTTTTTCTTCATGAAGCATTTTAAATATCAGAGGGAATCAAGCATAGCTGCACTGTAACTATTCTGTCTCTTCTTTTTAAATCTGTGATTATTAATACAGTACTTGAGAACACAATTTTTAAGCAGAATTTATTGTCTCAAAATTAATTGGGTAACAGAAAAGCCGGGTTGTTGTACATTTACAATCATACATAATGTCTGTCAGAGGCTTTTGAAGGGACTTAATATATCTGTGAAATATAAGAGCAATGACATTTTACAATAGCTATTGGAAAGATGCTGTGTACTAGCAACATTCATCTGATTCATATGAGGTCTGAGCTGAAGCCAACTTGTGGTGTGTTCAAGGGAAGTGGTGGTGGTGGTGGCAATATTTGTAGGGGAACAAGCATAGAATGTAGAAGGACAGGGAAAGCTTTGCCAACACTGACTTTGCTGTTATTCCCCCTGGCCCCAAGAGCATTGAACCCATCTGCATTAGGAAGATGTACCAGTTTACAGCAGTAGCTGTCAGTAGCTTCATCCCAGCCCTGAGGCTGCTGGTATTAAGAGCTAACCTAGTCCCATTGCAAAGTAGGACTGACCTGGTGACAGGAGCTCCACTAATTGAAATGGCAAGGGATTAATTTTGTTAGAAGCTGGAAATTTCTAGGATCTCAGTGATGTGGTAGACTCTCTTTTGAAGGAAAGGGAAGGTTATATGATATTCACCAAACCCACAGCCATATTATTATCCTGGACAGAATACATAATGAGCTCTAGTTCTTCTGTGGTGAGCTATGTGATAGTGGTGATGAAGGAGGAAGATTACCATCCAGTCTACTGGCTGATAGATATCTTGCTAGTCCTGCATTGTTGGACAAGAGTTTAGTCAGTGGGGTGTCTGGGTTGGCGTCAAAGAATCACAATGCTGTGTGTTAATTCTGTGCAGATCCCAGTTTGTGTTCTTACACTGCAAAAGGCTGCTCTACCATCAGAGGTCTGTTCACTTGAGAAAGCAGCACTGGTTAGTCCTGCAAGGAGTATAAAAAAGTCCAAAATCCAGGGTAGCACAGGGGAGGTTGTCCTGGCAGTGCAAAACTGATGTGAGGGTTCCTTTGACTGCCTGCCCCATCAATCAGGTCACTATAGGGAACAGAAATCACTATGGAGCCAGGTCACTATAGAGAAAGGAAGGTGGCATAAGTTGGCAGATTTCAATGTCACTGCAGCTTGCCAACTGCATAAATGAAATGTGGATATTAGATGACTAACTAGTCAGCTGGATGGGGTCTATATCATGCTATCATGTACCATCTTCAGTAGAATTGTGGTGTCCTCCAGATCCAATGTTTGGACAAGCCTAATTGTTCCTCACTGTAAATAGGAACAGATCAGGCCTGGTGGAAATGGACAAAAAGTACACAGCAGGGAGAAGGAAAAATGTCCCACCAGTTTTTGTCCTGCATGCAAGATCCCATCAGATAACAAGAAATGTCAGATTGTTGACTCCAATTTCCCCAACCCCAACCCTGTTCCCATCAGATAACAAGAAATGTCAGATTGTTGACTCCAATTTCCCCAACCCCAACCCTGTTAACTGATATCATGTTGTGCTGTGGGTAGCTGACTAGAGCATATCATATGATTTATCCCAAAACAGAATCCTCACAGAATGCCAGCAATGAAACACAGAAGACAATAGGGTTTGGAAATTGTTAGGGACTTCAAGATAATTGTTGGATATGGGATATGTTATGAACATTGTCATTAATTTTTCACAATTAATTGAGACTATCAACTATTTATTTAGTAACAGACGAACTTTATGAGTGACTCAGACACTATTGGTCATGAAGTCATCTTTCTATATTTATAACACAGAGAAACACAATACTTTACTGTTTCAGCTTGATTTCTTAATGTTCCTCTCTATGATGAAACTAAAGACTTCTGAGTTGATGAAAATAATCTTGGCTAGTCTTCCACTGAGTGGTACAGACTTATGTTTCTCAATTATATTCTGAGTCCAAGTGATCCTTACAACTTAATTACTGTGCTGGCATAGGTCACTGTTAATAACAGTATTTGAAAGCAATCTAGAGTTTTATTAAAAGTTGCAGTATAAAATTAAACTCACATGGAAATGCAGAAGGTACTAAATTAACTTAAATTTGCATATTATTTGGAGGTGTGTGGCATAAAGGGGTTGCTTATATGAGATTTATTTCACAGGCAAAACACTTTTGTATGCTGATTCAATTAGTTTTGAAAACTTGCAGTGTTCCACCCAAGGTGCTTATGTTTGGCAATTTGCTTCCTAGTAAATTCATTGAGTGTTCACAGTCTAAAGTCATACCACACAAATGAGAACATGACGTGGGTCGATGCCTCTAAAGAGATAATGGAGATTCAAATTGACCTTAAATATTTTCTGTAATCCAGCAACAAAATATAATGACTTATTGCTCTTAATTCATATAACCTAGTGTGAGGTCTGAGGATATGTTAATGTACTGATTCAAGTATGGAACATTAATTGTACATAGGTACTACAAGCCTTAGCATTTTAAAAAGGGTGTCCTAATTTTCCTCCCTTTCCCTCCTGAATTCCAGGTTCAGATACTGACCTTGGAATTTGCTTCCAATAATTAAAAATAGTATAACTTGTATTCTGTTAAGTTGGCCTAACTTTTCATCACCACCATACTGTGAATACCCGGAGACATCTAAGGATAGAATATTTGTGAAAAATTGAAAATGCCAGCTGAACATCTCTTTGACAATTGTTTTTAATGATCATAGAAATTAGAATAGCAGATGTTAACACTGATTCTGAACTGACACTGCTTTATTTCAACTAGGGATGCCTTAGTAATACATAAAGCTCAATTTCCAACAGTTCTGCAGTTGAATATAAACTTACAGCTCATCTTTGGGTCAATTTCTACCCAATTCCATTTCCACCTACATATATACTGAGGACTTTTTCAGACAGGACTTACCACGCAAGAAGACTGTCGTGCGGCAGGGGGTCTGTTTCGGACGATGACATCCCTCTCTCAGCATTGTCTGTGTCATTTCCATGTATGATTGGAGGCAAGTTGTCCGTGAGTAAAACATGGTGTGGCTGCCTCCAATCATACATGGAAGTGACATGGACGATGCCGAGAGACGGACGGTGTCATCCAAAATGGACTCCCTGCTGTGCGACAGTGTCGTAACTATTCCAGAGTCTTCTTACGTGGTAAGTCCTGTCTGAAAAAGTCCTGAGTAACAAAAGCAAAACATATGACCATTATGGCAAAATGCCTGACTAAAATGAGGCTGCATCTAAGGTGGTAGTTATAAACCTTAATCCTATTAGAAGTCCCAACTAGAGTAGATCCAGTGAATCAATGGGATTTAAATAAGTCTTGATTTACTGTTCAACTATTGATTTAATGGACACAGAATACAGTCAGACCCCGGTATCCATGGGGGTTCGGTTCCCAGACTTATTGTAGATACTGGAAACCATGGGTAACAGCATATCCTATTAAAATAAAGGACTTCCAATAAAAACATACCATAGAGTTGTGTTGGAGGACCAAGAAGATGCCTAGAGAGAAGACCTAGAGAGAAGGCTTGTCAATATAATCACTGCTCCATACAGTCTTTGCAAGGGACCCTACAAGGGTAGGGAACCTGTGGCCATTGAGATTTAAATGAACTAATATTCCAGTCAATCAAGTCCCATTGGTAAGAATGGTTAGTCTGAATGGTTAGACATCTGGAGAGCTGCAACATTTCAGCTCTGGACTATATGATAATACACAATTGGTTTTGAATTTTCCAACACCAGTGACTTTCTTAAAATATTGGGAAAACAAGGAGAAAGGAAGCTGGAAACCATTTTTATCCCATGAGGAAAGATAAAGATGCTTTAAGATGAAAGGGTTGTGCAGAAACTCAGAGATCCACAGAAACTCTGTGGGCCTCTGACATAATGGGGTACAGCAAAAGGATACCCATAAAATAAAAATGCAAATTCTTCACAATTATGGGGACTGACGTGAACACGTTTTTCATTTGCAAGAGTTTTTCAGAAACTCTTCTGATCCACAAAAACTCTGATACTATGGGATGGAGCAGAAGACATTCATGGAAAAAAGAAACACATTCTTCATTGACAAATTCTTGAGTTTATTGAAATGTTTAATTCTGAGTAAATATACATAACTATATGAGTAAATGTACTGAAACTTTTGTCAAAGGTTACACTTAAGGATATTGTCCACAGTTCACTTGACCATGCTTCTATACAAGCATGATTCACTGCTCCTTGACTGATTGACAGGTTATGACTTATCTCTTCATAGGTGGACTTATGTTTGTGGAAAATAGTACTGAGCAGTTTCACAATGTTTGTATTCAGCAAGGCATAGCTATTATATTATTTGGGACTGATGCACAACAGAACACTGGCTGGGGAGTGCCAATGCCAATCAGTAGAAGCTGATGCCGGTTGGAACACTCTTGCTAATGTCCCTTTACACATCTGTGCAATTAACCAGCAAGGTTCCTTAGTGCCTGTACTCTATAGCTAAGGATGCATAAAGTTATGCAACGTAGACCGTGATAGAAAATTCCAGAAAAAAATTGTATGAATTTGAGCAATGAAACCCCTGGATTTGTTACTAAATACTGTAGTTCAAAGTAGCGGTCTCACTTTACCATGTAGTTAATTGTACGATTGTATCATTTACTGAGATGACTAGATTAGAAGATTTTCCACTGAATGTTTTTTTCTAATTAATGGCATGAAGCACAACACAGTCATCAGTTTGCCATTTGAGAAGTTAACAGTAGTTCTACATGTTAACCACCGTACATATAAATTAACAATGATTTTTAATATAATAATAATAATAATAATAATAATACAGCTGACATGATAAATAACTTTTATTAACTAATTGCTTTTTTTTTCTTGCTGTAGCTAATATGTAAATATATACTCCTTTTTAGAGGTGACAGAAATGCAACTCAGGTTATACTCACAATGTATGTGTTTATATGGATATGAGCAAAAAGAGAGTTAGACTTCCCAGAATGTCTAGCCATTCTTCCTTCTGAGCTGACACTCATAGGGTTACTTATGTCCCCTTTCCCTTTTGCTTCTCAAGCTTCTCTAAATCTTCCAAAGAGAACAAGACATCTTGCCTTTGTTACAACAGCAGGAGGTAACTATGTTTCCTGTCTTTTCAGCCTACTTAGATAGAATTAGACCTATCTCACCTTTCTAACTCAGTGCATTATATTCTATACTTTTATCCTGCCTGTAATTGCACCTTTGCCAAAAGCATCCCAAGTCAAACTTGATTTTTTGCCACATGTTTGTTCATAATAACTGAACCCAAGAAGATCTTATTTCTTTGGAGAAGTTGTTGTATAGTTTGAGCCAAAGTGGAGGCTAGTTATTTCTTTGAACCGTTCATTCAAGTACCAGTATTCAAGGTTTTCTATACAAGCATGATCCACTGGTCCTTGACTGATAGACAAGGTATGATGGATGAATAGGTGGATTTTGTATGACAGTCTCCCTGTCTTAGCAAAATAAAAAGAGGTGAGCCAGGAAACATAAGTTTATGACTCAAACCATTCTACGCATTTCATTCAGAGAAGCTATTTTTATGTTCTAAACAGAAAATTAGTGTGCAGGATTTTAGGCTTTAACTTTAGCTGATCACCTTAATGTTGATCCAATCTTCTTGTTGAGGTAATCAAAACTTCCTCTGAAGAGTTTTTTTAAATATCCAAATATTTAAATATTTAAATATTTTACATAAATAAAAAGAAATTATATAAAAAAAATATCCAAATAAAATCTCATAGTTTAGGGGGAAAACATGATTTGAATATTAGTCCAGGAGAATGGATCTAGTCCAATCACTCAACAATCTAGACTAAACAAACAAACAAACAAACAAATTCTTAAAGCATGCCTATAATGAACTTACTTTTTAGAAGGAAAAAAGAAACCCACACACATTCTAGCTTGATTTAGTACAATATTTGACACAGGAGATTATCAAACGCAGCAAAAATGACGTCAGAAGATTGCGAGGAGAACAGGAATGGGCAAGATTATCAGATGGCGATGTCCTTCAGCATCCCGAGGTTGTAGCACAGTTGTGATTAAGGCATGCCTTTTTATTGGCAGCTTGTCCCAGTCAATAAAAAAGGGAAGTCTCATCCACAGCAATGCTATGCCCTTGGAATAGCTGAAGGACGTGGGCGTCTGATAATGTCACCTTTTCTGTTTCCATGGTGTTTTTCTGACACAGTTTAGAACATAGTTTTTCATTGTGTTCCACTGCATCTGATAATCTCCATAATTGTTACTTAATTACTGTGGCCCAATAGATATCAAAATAAACAAGAAAAAAATGAATAGAAACTGAGGGAGTGGAACAACCCACAGTACTTTGTGATTATGAGTAGTGTAAAGCCAAACAAAAACAATTTAACAATACTGTTATTTGAATTCATTTTCATGCTCTAAGCACAATCTATCAGTGCCCTTTAGAAGCCAATTATTTTGGAATACTGGGCAATTATATTTGCATATTTCTGCAGCATTACACTGTACAGCTTTTCTAAAAAAAAGTTCCATATACAATAAAATAATATTTTCCAGGTACAATGTGTGTTACAACTTGACAGTTTTTCTTTTCTTTTAAGAAACATGGAATTTCAGTATTCTATCTATCCCAGTAACTTACCTTTCCTACAATTGTTGAAGAATGTGAAATACTTCATTTTGATTATGAGATTAGTCTCTTTACTCACTCTTTCTCTGATATGCTACTTACAATTTTCCCCCTCTATGCTTGCACCTTAGGTCAAGGAGAGCAATTTTCCTCTGTCCTCACGGTGAGATTAGAACTCAGGTCCAAGTCTGAAAATATCCATTGTACCACACATTTGTATATTAGAAGCCCCTATAAAAGTAAAAATAGTTATTAAATATTTAATTACTTCAGCCTACATATTCCGTTGAACACCTTTCTATATGCCATATTCAACTGACTTTGATCCATGATTTCATGAAAAAAACTGATTACTGGTATTGCAGGTAAAGAGCAGAGAGCTATAACAGGGTTCTGAAACAGGAGAAATGAATAACCTAGTTGTTATTCTGGCAAATGAATAACCTAGTTGTTTTATTAAACATGTTTTGTTATTCTTTGTAGAAAATAGATTTTAATAACAGATCAGTCTTCCACTCAAATAGGTCAACACTCTGTTTCATTTAACTCTTTGTGAAACACAAGGCATTAGTTGTTGTCTTTTTTTGTCTGTTTTTTTTTTTACAGATTATGAATGCTCCAGTGAGACAGCTGGTATTACAAGTCAGAGTCTTGCTATCTTGAAATGCAGGCTTTTCTGACAGCACTTTACATCTGAGGAGCCTTAATGTTAAATGTTCTGTGCTTTCAGAATTTCTCAACCCCTTCTTGCCCCACTGGCAGCATCTTAAACTATTTAAAGGTAGCATGGGTTGACAGGAGCAAGTTCCTTTTCGACTAAGTGACAGTCAAACTGCTAAAACCTTTGGATGAAAAAAAAGTCTAAGAAAATCCTTAAAGTTTTTCCCCTTTTTGGACAGGTCTCAAGTATGAAATTCTGATAAACCCAAGGAAAGGAAGTGTCAGATGGAGAGGAATAAAACTGGTGATCTAAAGACACTCTATTTTGTCAAGGCAGGGTATGACATCTTCCTAAACTCTAAACTGTTGTACTTCTCAGATTGGCAGTTTTGCACCAGTGACCTTGTAAAATGTTAGGCTAACATTCCTGTGGCATTTCTTGGGAACATCCAGAGCACACCTGGCTGCCTTACCTATTCAAAGGTCTGGAGTCCAGCACTCAAATCAATGAAGATCAGCCATAGATGTTAGTAATTTCATTGAATCTTATTCTTTCACTTTGGTAGAATACCTGCAGTACCACCTGCAGTACATTTTAAGCCATCATGGTGGAAGTAGTATATGGAAAGAAGTTCTCCCCAAAATATCTCAGAGCATATGCTGTAAGAGTTAAGTCAATAGCTTCTACTTTCACCAAATATAGCATGTATGTCTATATTAAGACTATCTATCCTTCCATGGTAGGCTTATTGAACAACCCGTACTATCTAGATTAAAATGTGCTATGGACAGATAAGAGGTCTGTTAGGGTCCACTGTTAGACCCTTCTGAGCATGTCAGGCATCACCACAGTGCTAAACTATGCAGGCAGCCTCATGACGACAGAAGTCACTCAGAGATGAAGTGTACAGCAAGCAAGCTTTAGTTGTCAAAGAGCAGAGCAGACACATTACACACACAATACATATATGGAACACACACACACAGTTACATTTACAAACTCTATTTCCCATGCTCACAGCCTGAACATTCCATCCACATAGAGATACCAGACTCTAGTGCCGGATCCTCTCCCACACTTCTGGCCTCTACAGTAACAGCAGCTGTAGATAAGTCTGTTGAAACACTTTCTTTGCCCTAGAAAAACCTATTCACTATTTCTACATAGAAAATACAAAATGTATCCTTAACAAGGTCTGCATCATAACTTTGGTAATATAAAAGAATGCTTCAAACTACTTCTATAGATTCTACCTGTGTTGTTAATAATAATAATAATAATAATAATAATAATAGCAACAACTTTATTTTTGTACCCTGCCTTTTGCCTATTAGGCAATCAAGGCGGCTCACAACAATTGGATATAAAACAAACAAATCCATAACAACAGTAATAACTTAAAACATTTTACCCCCCTTAAAATTACATATAATAGTACATATATTTAAAATAACTGGCAAATTCATCAGTTACATAAAATAATTACCCTAAGACTTTAAAACTATAATATCAAAACATAAAAACATAAGAACGTAAACATAAAAACATAAAAAGAGGGAGAAGCATCCATTAAAAATGGTCTGTTCTATTCAAGGAAGGCCTGCTGGAAGAGATCCGTTTTGATGGCTTTTTTGAAATTCTCCAGGCTGGTTGCTTGACGGATCTCCTCCGGCAGGTTCTCCCAAAGGTATTTATACAGTCTGAATGTGTGCTTTAAAATAAATAAATCTAATAATATGTTACAGCAATTGGCCTCGGAGGCCTGATTGGTACCAATGTTGCCACCATTCCAGCACCAAGTGAAAAAAGTGGCTGTTGATATTGCAGCCTAGTCAGTTTTACAAAATCCCTCATGTGTGCATGATTTTAAGTAATTTTAAACTATTTTAACGCATTTTAATCTTTTTAACTTGTTACATTATTTAATAAATATTTTAGCCTTTAAACATCATTTCATTCTTACATTGTTTAAAATTAATCAGGTAGGTTTCATTGTATACCTCCCTGTAATCTTTAGATAGTAGGCAGGATATAAACAATTTAATAAATAAAAATAAAATACATTTTATGGATAACAAGATTAACACCTTGTTTTTTAGAGGGGTACTGTTAGACCATTTGATTCTTGTAGTTGTTGTGTATCTTCAAGTCATTTCTGACTTATGGCTAACCTACCACAGGGTTTTCTTGGCAAGATTTGTTCAGAGGGGGGTTGCCATTGCCTTCCTCTGGGGCAGAGAGTCTGACTTGTCCAAGGTCACTTTGTGGTTTTCCATGGCTGAGTAGGGATTCAAACCCTAGTCTATGGAGTCCTAGGCTCTAATCCTGGCTCTAATCTAGTCTGATGAAATTATCAGACACCCACATACATCTCACATCTCTCAGTCATAGCACTGCCACGGATGAGACTTCTCTTTTGTATTGCTGGGGAGAAGTCATTAATAGAAAGGGATGCCTTACTCACAGCTGTGCTATGACCAGGGACACTGGAGGATGTTGTTGTCTGATAATATTGCCCCTTCTTGTTCTTCTTGCAATCTTTTGACATGGTTTTTGCTGCGTCTGATAATCTCCTGATTGTAATCTTTCCAAAATTCTGGAGCAAGAAAGAAAAGCAACAACAGTAGCAATAGCATTAGCAGTAACAAAACAAAGCAAAATCAACTTTGGGAGATCAAACCTTGGGATAATATTTAAAGTCCTGTTGGAGTTTTCTGATTTGGGCTAGAAAAAGTAGAATGGGGTACAGACTGATTGACTTCTTGCGAAGAGATAATGCTAGCTACTCCTTGCTGGTATCTAGTGTCTTCCAAGTAGTTTATTGCATTCAGTTTAGTCATGAATGCAATAAATATGACCCTCTTCTGGAGGTGGGGTGGGGTGCTTTATTTAGATTGTTTCATCACAGTATAGTAGAACCCTGTGTCCGCTGGGGATTGGGTATGGGGGGGGGGACTGTGGATAATAGTGAACACCATTGAAAATAATGGGACTTCTGGTGTCCTCCATAAAGTTGCCTTGGAGGACCTAGAAAATGGCTAGAGAGGACACATTTTCTAGGAAGACTCTATGGTAGGTATGCTGTTTTGTGTCCTGTGGATAATTGAATCAGTGGATAATGACTAAGTGGATACGGGGTTCCTACTGTACTGTTAGTAATTTGAGGATTACCGCATTAGTATACTTAAATTCCCTGCCAAATTATTTTTCCATCTCTCCCATCCTCCCTTCTTCTAATGCTTTCCTACTAACCTGTTGATAATGTTTCTTACTATGTAGTATAAAAAAGCAATGCTGAACAATCCAGACATGCCAAAAAAATCAGTGTAACTGGCACCTGTGTCTGAAGCTTCCATTGTAGATTATAGCACTAAAGTGTAGGCATACCTATAGTCTCTCTCTCTCTCTCTCTCTCTCTCTCTCTCTCTCTCTCTGTGTGTGTAAGTATATTGCTGAGATAATGAATAACATTTCCTGTATATCCTCCCACCACATGAACATTCTGTGTGATGCTTACTGAATGTGCTGAATGGTCATTTCCACGGCACATTGTCAATTTGCCTGATATTAACTCGTACATGTATATATCAATCTTTTGTAGAGCAAGATCTTCAAACTAGTCCTCTGAAATCCTGTCTGAATTTGGCAGTGAACGGCCATCATTACAAAATAGCACTGGAGGTGTGACAGCACCCTAGGCAAACTATCAAGTGCATGCAAAGGTCAGCTAACAGATTAAAGGGGAGTGCAGGAATTAAATGAAAAGAGGAAAATGCCAGGGTTATGCTGACATTTTCATTAAGAAAATCACTGAATACATGTAACAAGGCTGACATTTCCTTATACAGTAGTAGAAATCACAGTTCTCTGTGTACTCTATGGTTTTCTGTTGAGTCAGCACTCTGGTGAAATGGCTTGATATTACTACACATTCTAGTGAAAGAGGAAACATGTAGAATCAAATGCATCAAATTAACTCTGTCTCACACCGATGAAAGTAGTACTGATATTATCTATTTGCAATGGATATTTATATGGTACTTCAGCCACTTCTCCAGAGAATGTCTTCTAGTGCTCTGCCCCTGAGCCACCTTCTTGAATGAGCCCATAAACCGTGTTTATGTTTTTATTCCTTTTACTATCACACAGTCCCAGGTAGGTCTGTGATATGTTTTTATTTGGTTAAAGACCTCCATTTATATATCATCAGATTTGTTGGTCCAGCCAGTGGCTGCACTCCACTGGTAGAAGAGGCAGGAGATGATGTTATCATTGATGTTGAGATTTTCCAGCCTACTTTGACATACCTGTTGAGAATTCCCAAGCCCTTATTAGCAATCTCATCTCTGGCATAAGGACAAGAGACTAACCCCTTTTTCTTGTTGCTGGGTGTTGTGCAGGAAAAATGTTTGAGGAAAAATGTGTCTAGTATCTGTTCTTTGTGATGCCAAGCACACATGTGCACATACAGCAAGCAAAAAGGGACAGGCTAAATGCTCATTATACATATACAAACAACTCAGCCTGTGGCATCACTAAGGCTGGTGTCACTACTCCCTCCAACAGTGTCACCTGGTGCAGATCAGCCTTTCCTCACCCCCCCGCCCCAGTGCCACCACTGAATTCAACCATTGTTTCTTCTTTTAAAATCTCTGTTCAGGTTCCTTTTCAAAGTAGAACTTGGATTTATCTTTGTGAGAATTAACTAACCTTTTTTGCTTGGTATATTTGTGTGTAGCCATGAAATGAGGCAACAGCGCCCATACTTATAAATTTTGTGCATTTCCAGAAATGCACAAAAAAAGATTGGTCCCTCAAATGTGCAAATCAAACATACAAATCATCTCTGGATTATCTCTTGAAGCAAGAAGTCATCCCCCCCTTTTTTTGTATGCTTTCATATTTAGTACCTGAGGATGAACAAGGTCACAATTCTCATCCCTAATAGTCAGGATAAAGTAGCAGACCTTGGTGGTGTCCTGAAGGTATCAACGTATGGGCTTAAACCATGCTTGTACCTGGCATTCCTTACTGCTTTCTCATACTGTCAGCCTCTGTGGTAATATCTAAATTGTAGACTTCTGTGTCTTAGGCCAGGTCACTAGGGATACATCCTGGCTTTTGTCTACAGAGTGAAGAGAGACTATAAATTGATATGGTAACTCCTTTGTTCAGTACTGCACCTACAATTTACCCAGAAATAACCAAAGAGACAATGTGCAATATCCATTTTGCAAGTCATTCTGCCTGGCCACAACATCAGATCCCAAAAATTCAGCTCCACACACACACACAAAATGGTCAAACTGTCAGACCTTATTTCTTTTTCTCCTAATATTTGTACCATCATGCCTGGGGAAGAATTCCAAGAGGATTCAAAATCTCTCTACATTTGTAAAATTTTAGTGATCTAATAAAGATATTACTCTGTGCTGATATTTGCTCATGGAGTACATGGGTACTTTTTATTTTTAAAAATGCAATAATAATCTGTAGTAATCTGATTAGTTCATTTGTCAGATGAAATAGAGAAGATAAAAACACATCGCTCCTTGGACAGAAGGTGGCTTTCATGTCCCCATCAGGTCCGAATTAGTGTTGAATTATTTGGTTTTTGAGAACAAAAGACAATGTTGAGGCATGATTTGAAATTCTTACATTTGTGGATGAAAATGAGAAGAAAAAAAACCAAAGAATGATATATCCCTGCCATAGTCTTTTTTTCGGAAATGACGGATGGAAATGAAACAGCAGAATTCTGCCTTAGCTTAATATAGGACTTCCAAGATTTACAGGAACAGCATGTCATAAGAACATTTCAACACTCCTGACTAGTTCAGTCTACAAGTTGCAGCCCACATTACTTCACACACATTTGAAATTTAGAACTATATACACTGTGATAGTTCTCAAGGAAAGAACAGCAGAGAAGTCCTGAAGATTCATAGACCATACCTGCTGTTGACCCTATCACAGCATTAAATAAGAACAAGGATATTCTGCTGTACATTTTTATACAATCTACTATTGGGTTTGAAGACTGTTGAGTAGAAATGCTTTTTCTAAGTTTGCATTTTACATATGGAAAACTGGCATTATAGGAATGGAGAAGATCTATAACTCCCCCCCTTCCTTTATTTTTGATGCTAAAGAGATGTGCTTTCCAAAATATCAATTAATTTTGTAAAAAGAAAAAAAAAGTAATGCACTGTGCTCAGCTGTATTTGTACCTAGCAGATAGATTTTCTTAAGTAGATCAAAAGACAGGCTTCTGTCTGAAACCAAGTTATTTGCAGACACTGACTGCCATGCACTCTCTGATTCCACTCCATTCCCTTTGAGATAGATCCCTATGGTACATATTTAACAGCTACATTTCATTACCATTCTGTGCGGTCCTTGTGGTGCTGAAAGTAAAATATTGGATTGACAGGCACTTGCTGTGGAGCAGGGCTTATTGATGATGGAAAGACTGATTCAATCTCTAATTCTGAAGAACGACCTGCCACCTGGAGTGATAGCATACAGATGGGTGCAATCTAAACTCTCTTCCTGCTTCAAGTCGCATTTGGCTGTAGATTAACAATGTGATTCCATATAATGAAGATGTTTGTTTGGTGCAGTGGCAATTTTCCATTACCGACATGCAATGTCAACAGTTCCGACATAGCTATAAGGACAGTGTTTAAATGTGCTACATCTGGCTGGGACCCATGCCAAGGTATTTAACAACCCCATTAAAATTACCTACAGTGAACTGTTTCTGAAGATGGGAATGCACAACACTGTATCCCACTATAGCTACCCACTCAGATATCTGTTAATATGTAATATTATAATATTGTTGACAGTCTTTTTTTCCACAGTGCAGAGACTTTTTCCTACCATATGTTCTATCTATTATGTACAGGTTTATTTCTGTAAAGCTGCACCCCTACTTCTCAATAGTTATTACTAAGATGTAATACCCTTAATAGAATCTATGTTGTACTAAATGCCTAAGTATTGGAGAAAGGCTAAAAAATAACCTTGCTGTTAGTTGTGCCCTTCTAACATTAACAGCTATAATGTATACTTCCTCTCAACCAATTTTGTTAGTATGAATATTTATTAATTCCATGAGCTTTTATGTGTGACTTTTCATAACCAGAAATCTTTCTGTGTCATGCAATACAATACAATACAAATATCAGAGAATCCTGCCAATTGTACTCTGGATGGTACACAGAGTGATGTGATACACCAGGTTTATTTATTATTTTATTGTTGTTGTTGTTGTAGTGGTGGCGGCGGCATATTTTCAGGCCATTCTCTAAGGTAGTCCTTCCGCTAGCACAAGGACTATACTAGTAATGAAAGCCTAATTCTACACTATGTGCATTGGAGGACCAATGTGTTTTCTCTAGCACAATCATAAGATGGCATCTTTGTCTTTTTCTTTCAAACAGATAGCTGTGCATAAACATGTACTGGAATACTCTTGCAGGTAGTCACAATGAGGGTTATGCAAACATCCGGTATGCCCTATCTTTCCCAGTAGCACAAAGTGGTCTGCTAGTGTATGCACATGCTGCTACTTGCAGAAGTAGAAATTCCAACAGTATTTTTTTCTTCTTCACTAGAAATACACTGGACTTAAGTCCCAGGAGGTTTTCTAAAAACCTCTTTGGAGACAGATTTGTATGCAGTAGTGGCTCTTTGGGACAGTTATCTCATATGGACTTCTTGTTGGTCTGTCCTGTGACCCTATTTTTAATGATTTTTTCCTCCTTTTTTTTTTAAAAAATGAAGATTTAAGAAGCTTGGGATGGGAGGGCTCAAAATGGTACTAGCTTCTAAATATACATAGAGGTTAAGTCTCCTTTATCTGAAATACTTGGGACCAGAGGTATTTTGGATTTTGGAAAATATTCTGATTTTGGAATACTGGCATATACATAATGAGATATCTTGGGGATGGGACCCAAGTCTAAACACAAAATTTATTTATATATATTTTTATCTATATATACCTTATACACATAGCATGAAGACAATTTTATATGAAGTATTTTTAATATTTGTTCATGACACAAAGCTTGGGCACATGGAACCATCAGAAAGCAAAGGTGTCACTAATCTCACCCACCCACATAGACCATTTTGGATTTTGGAATATTTCAGATTTTGGAATTCTGAATAAGGGAGAGTCAACCTGTACATATTTCAAGTTTGTACACACCCAGGTTCTTGCACATGAACCTGACTATCCCACTGAGGTTAGAAATGGAGTTCTGCTTTGGGTTCCACCAACAGATCTAGGTTGAACATCTAGGTAGAGTAATTTTGGATTGAAGCATGTAGGGATGGGAAAGAATTTGATTCCATTAGCACTTACATAAAAAACTGATAAATTTTTAGTTCTATAATCAGTAAGAGATTCAGAAATGTTACTGGTATTCACACTTCTGAAAATTTTGTGAGATAGTCCTCACCGAAAGAGTGAAACATGCATATATTATTGAGGAAATGTGCAGGAATATATGTAACATCAAACAAATCACAAATTGTAAAATCTTGGGCAAATATGCACAAAATGCATATATTAAGGGGAATGTATTAGAATGTATATAAATACAAATTGAACAAGGATGGAATAATTAGAAAAAATAGAATGTGAGAGAACTTTAATTGACAGATTCATTAATTCCTACAAGCATCCCCCTGAGAAATCAAGTTGGCTGCTATTTTGCTGAGCAATTAAAACTGTTTTATTTTTAAATGCCCTAAGTTTGGAACAGTTTCTTCTGTTTCCTGTATGCTGTTTTAATATATATATATATATATATATATATATATATATATATATATATAATGTTGCTGGCTTTAGGTTTTTGTTGTTGTTGTTTTGCTGCTTTGCTTCTATTTTTTTTTTAAACTATTCAGTTCTTCTTTGTTCATTTAATAATAATGATGGTACTAATTATAATTGTTGCAATAATTGTTCAGTAGGGTTTTCATGGTTAGCTTTAGGGTGGCCTAAAGTAGTCTGTAAATGTAAATAAAATAAATGTAGTGATATATATATATATATATATATATATAGTGGTAAGATCAATAAATCCCTTACTCATACTTTATATCCTTGAACCTGAATGCTACCACACAACAGGAAAAAAAAACACTAGGAAAAGAAATATTTTAACCCAGATTATCACAGGACATTCTTTTCAATCTCCTCCAAGTGTAAAAATATGGTAAAACCTGATATCCTAGCACAGGTATCTGCAACTATTAGGGACTTCGGGGGTGCGGGGTAACTCAGCTGATGTCATAGCTCCCTGATTGTTTTCTTTTACTTTCTTTTTTTAAAAAATAAATAAAATCAAAATGCTCCCAATGCCCTTTAGAAGACATGGAGTTAATACTACTATGTATTGCCAGGCTCAGGAGAGGCCTTTTAAAAACCAGAGTGTGAACTGGATGTTGATATCTACTTACTTCCTGGCTTTTACAAAAGTCTATTCTGGGCATGGTGAAGGGGCAAAACATGGCCAAATTGTCCCTTCCCTTGGGACATGGATGAAAATATCTTCCCCAATATGTGGTGCTGGTGGCAGCAGAGGCGAACTCAGAATGGTCTTGGGAAGTGTAAAGAGCCCATGTGCCCCCCTCTGGTTTAGTGGTTCAGTGTGACTTGCAGTCACATTGTTGTTGTTGACTTTTGACTTATGGGAACCCTAAGGTGAACCTATCATGGGGTTTTCTTGGCAAGTTTTGTTCCCAAGAGGTTTGTCATTGCCCAAGGTCACCCAGTGGATTTGCATGGCTGAGTGGGGATTCAAACCTGTGTCTCTCAGAATCCTAGTTCAGTACTCAAACCATTGTACCACTCTGGCTCTCTGAAATCCAATACCCTTCAACATTTCACAGATAAAAATCAGGATACATGTAGCCAAGTGACATCAGAGTGTTGTCAAGATAGCAAAAGTTATTAATGAGGAAGAACACACAAGCTAGGGAAGCTACACCAGTTTGCTTTTGCCTGAGCCTATTGTGAAAGGCAAGATTCCAGCCCTCTTATCCTCTCCTGCTGCTAAGTTGTGTACAAACTACTTTTGCACATTGAATGCAGTTTTCAGCACTTGAAGCAAGCTGAGGACAAAAGGGGGAATTGGGGTGAGGAGAGAGAAACTGAGACATTTGAAAAGCAGATAAATGTGGAATGACAGCAGATTAATTGGGACTATCCTTGCCCAAATTGGGATAGCTGGAAGGTATGCAGTAATGATGCAGGCCATTTTTGAGGAGTTATTAGATTTTTCCTATGTACTCCTGGACATAGTAACTTGTGATACTACTGTACATAGACATTTTCACAAGATCACTTTGTACATCAAATGTGAGTGGGAAGGTTAAACCATGATGACTATTCCATCTCAACAGCTATTGTGGGAGGACATGGAGGAAAGGTATTTGATAAGCAGATGGTGAACTGTGAACACTTTGAGAAATGTGAAGTGAGACTTGCTGTCTAAACATTTCATATTAGAACTAGGAACACTTAATTGTATGGTGCTTCAGGGCAGTAGAAAACAAATTGTAATACTTCTATGTGTAACATTGAGCTGAATTTATATAATATTTTCTATTGGGCATTGCAAATGCTTTTGTTGTAATTAATGTCAATTGATTAAACATAGTAATGGATTTTAGAAGCATCAGAAGATGGAACCAGGAAAATTAAGGAATACCACCCTAATATTCAGGGTGTTATCAATAGGAGTGAGGGACAGTTTAGTTTAATCCACATTGTTTAAGAAGCCCTATATAGCTCACACTTCTTAGATGAATATATAAATCAAAACACACTCATCTTCAGCTTGCACACTGCTCTGTGTTTTTTCAATGCATTTATTTACTCAAAATTTTATGCAAAATTGTGTATAGAAGGGGAAATTGCATACAAATATAAGGGAAATTTGTAAACAAATGGTGTACAAAAGGAAGGACTATTTTTATGCATTTAAAACACACACAAACACACACACACACACAGTGATTCAGAAGTTGTGGCAAACTTACAACTGAATACATGCAACACTTGCACAAACTGGAAATAATTGGTCACATTTATCTTAGGATTTTATTAGACAACCCCTTAAAATGTTCTTTTGCTGGCATAAAAAAAAAATTATGCTGGCTAAAGAGTGTCACCCCCCCTCAGCACTTACCTTCCTCCCCTGGCAAAGCAATTCTGGCAATAAAGAGGAAGTGAACGGAGACCCATTCACTTCCTTGTTCAAAATCCCACAAGACTTTGGTGAGCAGTAAATTTAAAATAAAAAGAAAAAGAAAGCTTTAAAAGTTTTTTAAAGCACACACACACAGTTTAAAAGTCCCAAGTAATCCAGGGAGGGACATAAAATGAGTGAAACGTACCTGGATGTCCCGCTCTCACCTGGAAGTGTTTGTGTTGAACTGGCCATTCTCGCTGCAGTCATGAGAGTTAAATGGCCTGAGGTTTCACACGCTGGTAATGCCATCACAAAAGCAGCATGGGGGATCAATTGACATTTTAAGCCGTCAATTCAAAACTATTGGTTTGGGGCTGATTCTTTTGTTAATATATGTTTTATTGCTTATACAGCACAGATTATAGTACAGAAAACATAAATTCAAAACAGATTCTCAACTCTACTTTCCCACCTCGTATCATTGCTTTCATTTACATTGTAAGCCTTCAAAATAGGGTGATAATAATGTTGAGATAAAATTGACTTCCTACGTAAAAATAACTCAAAGGATTTATCTTTCCCAACCTCCTTTCCCCATGTCTTCCTTTTTACTCCTTATATCTCCCCCTTCTACTTAGCTTTCATCGTTCGCTTATGTTTAACTCATCTCATCCTATTTTTGTTTGTTTGTTAGTTCTTTATCTCTTTTCCAGTGGTTTGGGGCTCTTTTCCAGTGGTTTGGGGCTGATTTTAACCACGAAAAGGTGATGTCGTCTGATCTATGCACCCTTTCTTGGTTATGTGGTGTTGTTACGATGCCTTATTTTGTGTGTCTTATAAAGTACTTAGTCTCCAGTTTCTGAAACTGTTAGCATCAGGAAAAGTTGATAATAAATCAATCAATCCATTCTCATTCTTTTAAGTTCTTATTAACTACCTTTTGAAGCTTAGGTATATTATACTACCTACAGAAGGAAGCATGATACTAAATGCAGATGAACCATCAGCCTGGGGTGATATGATGTGTAGTTTGGCTTTGTTTTTAGACATATTTCTCTATAATGAAACTTTCATCAACAGGCATACACTTTATTATTAAATCAGGCATTAAAAGTTTACACATAGTTGTTGTTGTTTTTATTACAGTACCTTGCAATTAAAATCCTGACAATCGAAGAAGAAAACCCTTACAGAATAAAGGAGTGCAGATTTTTTAAAACAGTTAAACTCTCCAATTGCCCTCTAAACTGTGCTGAAACACATTACTATAAAAACAGTTTGAACCAGCAGAATGTAGTGGAGAAATTCTGGACTTAAAAATGAGAAAACCTAAGTTTTTTTTAAAAAAAAATCCTCAGTTTTTAAAGAGATCGGTATACATTCTCTCTCTCAAACTCATAAGGCTATTGGGAGGATAAAATGCAAAATTTTACTCAGAGTATTTGCAGCTCTAGAATGATTTGGAGCTCTTCCACCCAAAACTTGGAGAGTAATGGGAAGTAGTTGTTTGTTTCCCCATCTAATAAATGTCTTTTCTGACTCCATATTATAGACTAGGATAAATTTCTGGATGCTTCTATTTCTTCTAAAGTGGTTGGAAAAGCTTTGAACAAGGGATAGATTTCTTACACATTGATGAAGAAAAATCACATACTCTTTCTCTCCAGTATATGACATTTGAATCAACAAAATATTCAGCCATCAGCACTGATTGAATTCATAAAATCATAGAATCATAGAATTGTAGATTTGGAAGAGACCACGAGGGCCATCCAGTCCAACCCCCTGCCATGCAGGAAATCTTGATCAAAGCATCCCCGACAGATGGCAATCCAGCCTCTGTTTAAAGACCTGCAAGGAAGGAGACCCCACCACGCTCCGAGGGAGTGTGTTCCACTGCCAAACAGCTCTTACTGTCAAAAAGTTTCTCCTAATGTTGAGGTGGAATCTCTGTTCCTGGAGCTTGCACCTATTGCTCCATGTTCCAGTCTCTGGATCAGCAGAAAACAAGCCTGCTCCATCCTCAGTGTGACATCCCTTCAAATACTTAAACAGGGCTATCATATCGCCTCTTAACCATCTTTTTTCCAGGCTAAACATACCCAGCTCCCGAAGTCTCTCCTCATAAGGCATGGTTTCCAGACCTTTCACCATTTTAGTTGCCCTTCTCTGGACATGCTCCAATTTGTCAATATCCTTTTTGAATTGTGGTGCCCAGAACTGGACACAGTATTCTAGGTGAGGTCTGACCAAGGCAGAATAGAGCGGCACTATTACTTCCCTTGATCTAGACACTATACTTCTATTGATACAGCCCAAAATCGCATTGGCCTTTTTAGCTGCCGCATCACACTGTTGACTTATGTTCAATTTGTGGTCTACTAGGACTCCTAGATCCCTTTCGCACGTAGTCTCATTCAGCCAGGTCTCTCCCATCCTATATCTATGCATTTCATTTTTCCGCCCTAAGTGCAGTACTTTACATTTCTCCGTATTGAATTTGATTTTGTTAGCTTTGGCCCAGCTCTCCAGTCTCTCCAGGTCATTCTGAATTTTGGTCCTGTCCTCTAGGGTATTAGCTACTCCTCCTAATTTGGTGTCATCTGCAAATTTGATAAGTATGCCCCTAATTCCCTCATCCAAGTCATTGATAAAGATGTTGAATAGCACTTTGAATAGGGATAGGCATTCCCATTGTAGTATGAGGAGTATCATATCTGCCTACTACATAGCTGTTAAAGGTGGGGGACCGTCAGGAAGAAAAGAAGCATGGGATTAAGCAGAACAGGTGTGGGGCTTGTCTAGACAGGCAATTTACCATGGTTCCCCCTCATGCTGGAGCCCTGTAGACCAAACGATACAGGGCTCTTGCCCAGATTCACCTCGGGACAGTCCTGACAACATGTGAGGCAAAGCTGGGGGGGGACTGGGGAAAACACATTTAAAACATTTAAAAATAACCCCTGGGAAAACCTGGATGGGCCTGGCGTGGGAATGCTGGGTCCATACCGGCATGCTAGGCTGCATTGCCAGCCACTGCTATCACTGGTGTTACTCTGAAGCTGCGAAGTGGGCCCCCAGCACATGATCAAGTTCCCCTGCATGTGACAAGCCTTGATCACATGTCGAGGGCCTCCTTCCCGGTTTCAAAGAGTGTGACATGTGACAGTAACAGAGGCACCCCGCTGATACCAGCCAGCATGCATGTGCAGATTTCTGCCTGTTTCGTCATGGTAATGGGGGGAATCCAGGCCAGCTTTGGGGCCAGCATATGCCAGCTGGAAGGCAGCATGTTCTGGCCAGTGTAGACAACCCTATGGTTAAAAACATAAGAAGGCCTTATCACTAGCAATGCAAAACTTCATAAATTTTGTTCTTTTAAGCAAGAAAAACTAACTTTTTTCATTTTTGTGCTTTCTGTGAGAAAGTCCTTAAAAACTGCACAGTTTTTGAGGCTTATTCCCAGTTCTGGACATATTCTGTAAACAAAAAGAAACATGTTTTCTTCCATGGAAAATGGAATTTTCTCTTCACAGAAAAAAATGCCAGCAGAGATCCTGCATTAGAAGGTATGATTTGTAACTTTACTATATCATAGCAATTTGCCTGATAGGACATACCATCATTGTAGTGAATTGGGATGATGTGTATCAGGGTGTGCTATGTGGTGTCTTGTTGTGCAATGGGGGTTCCCATTGCTCAATAAATGCTCTAGTGTCTATTGTACAGTGAGTGCCATAGCACTCTGATGCCCATTGTACTATGGAATCCATGGAACAACAGCTGCACTGTTGGTGCCATTTATACAATGGTCCTGGAGGTATAGCTCTGTGTCTGCTCTCCTCCTGAGAATGTGGACTGTATCAGATGGAGCTGTAATTGCAGAATTACAACACAACAGTACCTCAAATAGTTCCCGTTATCACATAATGTCATTGTCCTCTGATAATCAATGTGTGCCCTGCCTGTTAATTGCATGTCACTTTTCATTGATGGAGAAATCTATGCATAGCCCTCAATATCACTCTTTTTGTGGTACTATAAATGCGTGAAATCACATCCCGCTGTAATTGCGTGAATGGGTGGTTCTTTTTCCCCCTTTCCCTTTCCCAATGAGAACACAGGACACATAGGATGCTCTTTTAATGAACTGTCACCTTTTCTTGGTACATTTTTATGATTGCTTAAGTGTTTATTTAATTTGTTTCATTATTTATGTGTTTTTGGTGTGTTTAAACAAAGTCACGTCTATCATGATGATCTGCCTGCCATCATGGGAGTTCATTGCAACAATTACATTTTACAGCATTGGAAACTTCTACCCCTTATTTGGAAATGGGAAGGGAGTGGGAAAACCTCATTGAATAAACATGATGTTACATCACTTGATTAAGATAGCCACTCTGATTGGGCAAAGGCAGAGCCAATCAGAGATCACCACAAAAAGACTTTTAAAAGTTCTGATCTTTCCTTTGTTCTGGGCTACACTGGTGAGAGCACATGGCCTAGCTACATCATGAGCTGAGCTGGGCTGATCTCATGGCCACATGACCACATGGCCTACAAGCCATGGAGTAATCAACAAGATACCAAACTGTGATAACAAAAAGTTGGGGGGAGCCAAGTTTGCCCAAAGGCCTAGAAAGGATCCCAAAGGACTCTGAATAACATCACAGAGACTGTAAGTCACCTTGCATGTAATAGGTTAGGGAAAGTTTAGTTAGCTTGCGTTAGACTATGATTTATTTGTTAAGTACTCTGAATGAATGTATACTATATAAACCTTAAGTTGAACCTGGGAATGTTTTTGCCTTCTCAAGTAACATAGACTCATAGAATTGAATAAAGCCTTTCTGTTATTTTCTAACCTGCCTCGAATTGCCTGCTTCTGGTCAGCTATCAAAACCTTCTCTAGATTAGAGAAAAGAGTTATTATTGTTCTTTAACCCAGCTTGTCTAGTTCTCACTGCCTGAATGTGGAAAGGGGAATTATAGAGTCAGTGAGTGGTGGTGGCTACCCTTAGAGAAGGGATTTCTAGACTAGAAACCCTTGTGAGTGTGTTTTCAGTTTGTACAAATAAGCTGGAAGCCTTCCGTTCCTGCTGGAAGAGAGGACCAGCTTATGACAACGTCTTCTCATGAGAACAGCCGAAATCTCACCCATACAAAATCACAGAAGTAAAATCCTGTTCTTAAACTGCTAGTGGTGGTCATGCAATGATTCTGTGGTGGTAGTATTGTGTGATTGTGGCATAGTATCGCATGATTACAGCAACCTGCGATAATTACTGTAAACATGCCACTATGTTTCCACTTTCCTCAATAGTGCAATTACAGCACTTTTAGGAGATTTTCACGTGGGGGAAATAACCCCCGGGGAGATCGGGAGAGAAAGGGGCTATTCCAGTTGCAGCGCTCCATTTTGCACACCCCCTTCCTTCGCCTGATCTCCCGTCATCCTCCCTCTGTCCTGCTTTCATTTCTCTTCCGTTACTTTTTACTAACGAAAGTTCTTTGTTAGTAAAAAATTGCAGAACATACCGGGAGGGAAATGGAAGCAGGATGGAGGGAGGACGACGGGAGACCGGGAGAAGGAAGGGGGCATGTGAAACGGAGTGCTGCAACCAGAACAGCCCCGTTTCTCTCCCAATCTCCCCAGGGCTTATTTCCCCTGTCTGAAAATCTCCTTAGTCTGATAAAGACCTATGAGTGTTGTGCAAATCACAATTCACCTTTACATGATTGTAAGTCAGTTTATGATGACGTACATGCCTAATAGGTTGCCTGCTACTATTTTCTGTGCAAAGGATGTGATTTCCATGCGGAATATGTCCTGAACTGTGAACATGTTAATGTGTCCAGGATTCTCCTTGTCAGGGTATCCCAACACTCATGAAATCCATTTTTCTCTTAGTCAAGTATTTTTCCTATATTCTTTGCATTCGTATTTCACATTCAAAGTCTTCTGTCTATAGGGATTAATCTGACAATTTTGCTTCCTCACACAGCCAAACTTTCAAAATCACAAGTTCTTTTCATCAAATTGATGAATTTTGGGGAGAGTTCTTGTGGGGAAAAGTTGAAACAAATAAAATTCTTACTTATCCCTACCTAGAATAGAACAACCTCAGAAAAGTTTTGTTTGCCACAATGTAATCTAATATGTTCTAGTCTTTCCAATATTGAAAGACCAAATTGCAAGTTATGTTGTGACTCTTAGTGCTGCTATTGCAGCTTTTGAAAATATAGCTATTCAGGTAATATAAGTAGACATCAATAAGAGGTCTGTGCTGCTAAAACCAAGTATGGAATAGATGTATTTCTAAATTGTCTTGAAAGTTTGTTTACATTCTGTAATCTGTAGGTTCAGTGCACAATCAGTACACCACAGGTAAGAAATGAGAAATTTTGAGGGCTATTGAACACAAGAATAACAGCAGAAAAGCAAGGTTTCTTACTCTACAAAATGCTTTAAGTTTTGGACTCTCAGAAAAGTTCACAGTGTTCAAATATCAGATAAGTCTTCCTTGTTCTTGTTATTTTGGTCAAACAGTATGTTGGCTAAAATGTAAGAGCATGCTTTGTCTCATGACCCATGAGTTTCCTTCTAAATTATCTCTGTGCATTATTGCATTATTTTTCTGTGTATCTATCGTTTAAGCGACACTCTGAATACACATCATTATTATGTTTAGAAGATCCTTTTAAACAGTAGAAGGATGATTTTCACATGAAAGGAATTAAGAAATTTAATAATTTACATATGCCCAGAAATATCTCATGGTTAAGATGTTATTTGGGAGATTTATGATTAGATTTCTCCCCCTTGAAAAAAAATCTACCATAAAGAATCATACAGTTTTGAGACACCAGCTGTATGAGAGTCCAGTTCCTTAATGTCAATGTAAGAAAGCTGCAATTAGCTACAACTAATAGATAGTTGTCCACTGTTCAAAATCCTCTAATTTAAGAAAGTACAGTGGAGACTCTGATTTTGTCTGGAACTGTGGGATGGAGAGATGTTCTCAATCTTTGGGCCTCCAGATTTTTTGGACTCCCACTCCAAGTGTCCTTGATCATTGGCCATGCCGGCTAGGACTCCTGGGATCTGAAGTCCCAAAGACCTGTAAGACTCAAGTTTGGAAACCACTGCTATTTACAGTCCTTTCTTGTTATACCCTTCCTCCATAACGTGGAAAGTTAATGTTTAAAAGTAGCTAGTTACTGTTGCATCCACAAGCCTACAAAGTAGTTAGTTATCATCACAATTAAAACATTTAAAATATTTCTCTTTGATTTCCTAAGTCTAAAAAATAATTAAAATGATTACTTTTAGTTATTTAAAAATCAATCCTACAGGCTTGTGTTAGAAAGTACAGTCTCTAACCATTTACTTTGTAATCATCTGAACAACTACAACAGAGCCCAAGGTAGTGTGACCAGAACCATGTGACATTTTTGAAGCTACAGCTGAAAAATAACAAACTATAGATGACAAGTTATTCATAACTCCTCCCCAATGACAAGAGTATATGGCCTCACTAAATGGTGGAGAAGGAATATCATATAGTCAAATTCTGTCTCATGCTGTGCTTTGTGCCAGCACATTCAGATTTTCTAGTAACTAAAAGTAACTAATTATTTTTTAAATGTTACAAACCAGTTTGGAACAACATCCGCTTCTAGTTATTTTTCAAAAGTAATTTTCTACAGTACATCATCTATGAAACCACACACCTTAAATATAGAAGTACAGATCACCTCCTGTATCCACATAACCTGGACCCATGGTTTCAGATATCTGAGGGACTCAAAATAGGGGACACAAAATAGGGATAACGTGCACTGGGAACCTAAACAGATCCAGGCAGCAAAAAATAAACATAAACAGCAGAGTGTTGTTCCTTCAGGCATCAGAATAAAGGCACAGACACAGGCTTTGTGTCTAAAATCTTTTTCTTTACTTGGGCATAATGAAGAGTATTCACAGATATATACAGCATTCAGAAGAAAAACATATTTCCTCTGTGAAAACCAACACAGTACAGAACTGCTCAGTTCAGCTCTATAGGACAAACTAAATACCCAGCTCTGCAGAGTTCCTAGCACCTCCCCCAGTCAGCTCTGCACCAGAGCTGAGAGCTTATCAATATTGATACAGTTGCTAGCTTTCTACAAACTGCCACTAGCTCTGCAGATCTATGCAGACTGCTTGCTACATAACAGCTCTTTCCAGAATACATCTACTGTATGTCCCAATATCCTGACAACACATACATAGAGTTGTGTGTAGTATGTGGGGAAATCATCATTGTAATGTAATACAATCTTGTGTATATCCATGCGAAGTTCAGTCTAGGCATTTACCCTGCATGCTTCAGTTCTCCAACTCCCCCTTTCTCTTATTTCACTAGGCAATTTCAGCCAACTGGAGCAATGGGTCATTCAAAACATGACCTAATTTAAATATTATTGCTCTTTGTTTAAGTTCCCTTTTAAGTTAAGTCTCCATGCGGCTGAAGCCATGTTGTTGTTGTTGTTGGTGCTTATTGCAGTTGTTTGTTTTCAAGTCACCATGTAGTCCACTCCGCTCAAAGGCTGGGTGAGTCTCATTCTACCCTAAATCCTCTTAGTTACTTAGGAACCTTTTTAAAGTTTGTTTTAACATGTAGATTAAGATTGCTATACCTTCAGTAAACTTTTGATATGCATTTTTAAACTGACTTCTTTGTTTTTAATGAGTCTAATTGACTGGGTGATCAGACCACACATTTAAATGTTAATTGAGCTGTCTCTGCATTCCTAATGCGTCACTCTGTTTGAATTTGAAAGAAAAGGTTTTTACTTTTAAGGAAGATAGTTTTATTTCTTTTTAAAAAGGGCTAGATCCCTGGAATTTTTAAATACATTTTTATTTTTAGACTCATGCCTCCCTACCTACATTGTGCTGAAAAATGCCTAGAGAGGTGTCCTCCCTAGGAATCACTAGGTCCTCCAACACAACTCTATAGTATGTTTGTGCAGGAAGTCCTTTATTTTAATAGTGTTTGCTATTATCCGCAATTTTACTTGTACACGTCAGTCCAGAACATATCCTCCGTGGATATGGGAAGGGGGTGACCTGTAAGTAAAAGTTATAGTTACACAGTACAAGAACTGATATTGCCTTCCTTTATGCTACTCTTGTAATGTCACATAGTTATATCTTTGTTATTAGAAAGGAATTAATGACAATTACCTTGTTGTTTGTAACTTTTTTTCCAAGCACCATCTTTAATTTCCACCCCACAAACTTAAGTGTGAATCACATTGTAACCACAGTGAAATCAGCAGCCATTTCTGGGATCCTGTTGGAGGACATGTACCCATTATCACATATAAAAAAGGAAAGAGGGTGGACAGTGAATCTTGCAGCCCTTTAAGAATAACTGATGTAGCTTAGCATGTTCCTGTACAGCCTGGATCATACTGACTTTCTCTATTGAAGATGTACCAGAAAATACGATTATATGGATGGAGTGACTCATAGATTTGGCTTTTTAACACAAACACTCCCACTGAAGTATGAAACAGTTGGGAGTGTTTGTGTTAACAGGCAAATCTGCAAGGAGGAAACTTCAGATACTGCAGAAGTATAGATCTCTGCTATTTTTATACCATTTCTAAATTCCAAGACTGGCAATTTGGCCTGGGAAACTGGACAAATCTTCTTGATACAATTTGTGTGAAACTTCTTTGTCTGTTCAGTTCCTTCCTCTATTCTATTCAGCACGGTCACAGGGCATTTCTAATACAGACTAATAACAGGTTGGAGAGGAAAGATTAGTATAAACCCTTTGATCCTTTTTCCTGTGCTTGTAATGTTAGAACAGCTTGTGTAAGGAGACAGAAAACTGAGAGATTAGTTGTAAGGGAGCTAGTATACCAGCTATCAGATATATGAATTCTAGTAAATTTCTGGTAAATGGGGACAGTAAGACCATCTCATTGAGGCTTTTGCCTGTCATTGCCTGACAGGAACACCATCTTACCCTGTTCAGGTATTAGCCTGAAGGCAAGGAGAACTAAACAGGGCTTGCACATGAACAAGCCCTTCTCCCAAACATCTCCAGTGCAGCTGAAACTCTCAGATACTTTGACACATAGAACAAAGAGACCAGTAGTCCTATCATTAGGGAAAATGGGACTTCTCCATCAGGCATTAGATTTGTGGTTAAAAAGCAGCAAATTCTTCATTGCTTACAGTTGGCCCTCCGTATCCATGGATTCTGTATCCATCGATTCAGCTATCCATGGCTTGAAAATATTCCAAAAATAAATAAATAATAAAATAAAATAAAATAAAATAAAATAAAATAAAATAAAATAAAATAAAATAAATAAAATAAAATAAAATAAAATAAAATAAAATAATAAAATAAAAATAAAAATAAATAAATCCAAAAAGCAAACCATAATTTTTCCATTTTATGTAAGGGACATCATTTTATTATGTCATTGCATATAATGGGACTTGAGCATCCACAGATTTTGGTATCCACAGGGGTTCCTGGAACCAAACCCCAGAGGATACCAAGAGCCCAGTGTTCTTTGTTTTTATTGCACTTCTACTGCCAGGGATGGGAATAGTTGCTTATGAGATGTCTTGGCTACATACCAGATATGGTTAGCATTATGTGCCAGGTCACTATGTGCCAGATACAGTTAGTGGCAGGAACCATTTGCTATTTTGCTTCTGATAGCTATATACCTTGGACTAGCTCTGAGTCAAGTATGTGCCTTTCTGGTAGAATTAGTAATAGAACATGAGGGCAATGTCTGGCTAATGGCAGTTTAATGACATGTTTTTTTCTAAATCTGGAGAAAGCATGGAACCATATAGCAAATGTTACTGCTATCTCATTCCAAGTAAGATATACAATTTGTTTCCTGGGTCTCAAGGCCTGGCTCTTTCTCTGGGTGTCAGGGTCAGAGAAATTCCTTGAAAAGACCCCAACCCTCCACGAGTGTGCTGTTGGCTACAAGCTGCTTTGTAGTGCCTGCTCTAGATTCTCAAGGTGGTGCATCTGGCTTCTCCTTACCCATTAAAAGAAAAGAACAGGTGACATAGAGGGTCACTGGTTAAAGGGAACAACCCATCAAAACCAGAGCTGGGATTTTTTATTTTATTTTTTACTTGGAAAAGTTTTTAAAATTGGACTAAAACTCCCATGTTTTCTTAAGAGCAACACTGGCACAGTTACTAAAAGCAGAGCTTTGGTGTTTGCTATGTTCAGTCTGAGCTTGGAAAACTTTATTTGATTGGACTACAACTCCCATTTATTATTAAAATAAATGATTGCAAAGGTTTTCAAACAGAGCTAAAGAAATGTTTTTTCTGTCTGGAGCATAACGTATTAAATTTGTTTTCCAACAAGAAAAACAATTAAGTATATTTCCCCCCTCACATTCTACATCCAGCATGCTGGCAGGGAGGAAGTCTCTGTCAGAGTACTTAACACCATTGGTAGAAGGGGTGTAGATGGCTCCCTTGTTGAAACTTCCTTTCTAATGCATTAGAGCATCCAGGGGTTTTCTGGTTCTCCCAGTTCTGTGTATGAGGCCATGTGGGGCACATTCCAGCTGCTCTTGTTTACTCAGTAGAGAGGTTGCTGCTCCTTTTATTGGGTATTCATGAGTAACTGGATGAAGTCTCACTCTAATCAGTGGCTGGGAGAATGGAATCATGTGGAAACCACTATGGAGGCTGAGTGGAGATGGGGGAGGAGATATTGCATGAACAGGCACAGCATACCTCCTTGTGCAACATCATTTAAAGTACATACACCAGCATAACTGAGAGTTGTGCAGGCATATGTCTATTGTAGGATTGTGACCTTTGCATTTTTTTTATGTGGAAGTCATACTCTAAATAACTGTAGATGATACTTAATGGCATAATCAAGGGAGATACACTCTGATAACCTAGAGGCTGCCCTTGTAACATTACAACAGCCTTCTCTCAGACACCACCAGAAGGTGTGCCTAGGTCTCAGGTGTTGACATTGAAATCTCAGGACCTTGGTTGCGTCTGACTTTGCAACAATAAAATTCTTCTGAAATCTACAGACCAGACTGATAAACAGGGAATAGTGTATCTCAAGAGTTTTATCAACCTGGTTTTGAGGAACAGTCGGAGTCAGATGGTATTGAACTAATGTTATGACTCAGTAGAAGTCTATTTCATAAGTTCAAATAGAATCATTTCCTCACAGCCAGACTGACAAGTTATTATAGTCTGGCAGGTGGTTGCCTGGAAGCAATTATTGAAGTAACTACTAATTATTCAATAATACTGAGAAACAAAGGTTAAATAAACTTCTCATCAATAAGATGAGTTTTTGACATCAGTCCATGGTATAGAGCCAGGGTGGTGTAGTGGTTTGAATGTTGGACTAGGACACTGGGAGCCCAGGCTTCAAATCCCTGCTTGGGCATGGAAACCCACTGGCTGACTTTGGACAATTCACATTCTCTCAGTCTCAGAAAAAGGAAATTACAAAACCCCTCTGATCCAATCTTGCCCAGAAAACTCAATGATAGGGTAACCTTATGTTTGCTATAAGTTAGAAACAACTTGGAGGCATACAACAATAACCATGGTATAGATCCACACAGAAATGAGCTGTAGATAGGATGATAATGAGTCCAGTACTTATTTATATTTTATAATTCTTGCTTAATGCATTCTGACCCATAATCCCTAGCATTCCTAGTTTAACATAGTTATGCATGGTGGAAAATCATCATGCCATAGGAAAATAGTCATTTGTATTCCTTTTGTAGGGATAAATGTTAAATGTATGTACTGTGTTCAAGCTTTGTGCATTTCTCAGCACATACTACAGGATAATAATCAGAATCTAGATTTATGTTCAAATTCTTTTCAAAATGCTGAATATTCCTGCTATGGATTTCATCAGTCAGCATTTCCATATGTCATCAGCTGGGTGGTTCTCTTTGCTCTTGGAGAAGAGGAACTCTTCTATAACATCCATTGAGATGTCCCAGTTAGAACCTGATTATATAAGTATTTCTCCTTAATAAAGTTTAAAATTTAAGTTGTATTTGACCTGATCATTTTTTAAGTGACACAATAATCTAAAATGAGATTTTGGTACTACTGCTGGATCATCTCTCTTCTGTCAGGAAAGTTGAAGGTGTTCTTTTCCAAACAGTTGACCCAGAGCTTTATGGGTGAGTTGGATTATTAGTACTAACATAAAAGATATCAAAGTGACTGCACTTTGACACCATGCTGAAATGTTTGACACATAATAGAGAGAAAAAGAGAGAAAGTACATTAGAGAATGTTCTTATCATTATTGATATCTTAGCTGAAATAAACATTTTCTCTTACAATGAAAAATGTCAGACTATGCACAAAAACAAATACATTTTATACTATCTAACACAAGAGTACAATGTGATTTTGTATTTTCTTAATATTTTCCCTTTATCTCTGATTTTAACTTGATAGTTTTTATTTTTATACTGTTCCTGTCATTGATCCTATCTCTTCTTGGGCTGTGGCATCACTAAGGCTTGGTGTCACCCCTCCCCCAGATGGTATCACCTGGTGTGGTTCAGCCTCACCCCCTCAATCCCACCACTGTTCTTGAGTCAAGATTTTCGGATTCAACTTCCTATTGTTTATTCATTTAACACACACATTGTGCATGCAGACACACACTTCTAGTTTTGTACATAAGCAGACTTTGGATCAGCATTTACATTGAACACTTTGCCTAATCACTAGGAAAGTCCTAATTTTTACATTTTCTGTCATTGGATGAAGAAGAACATTTTAGCAGACACATGGACAGGGCTCCTTGAAAACATTTGCTGCCCAATGTTAAGACATTGCTCTTCATCCATTTCAGAAGCTAACTGGAATGGCATTTGAATTTTATTGTGACACTAGTGACAGGACAGCTTCCTTTACAACACCTGAGAGCACCAAGGCTAAGCTTAGCATGTGAAGGGAGGACCATCTGACACAAGCAGGTCTATCTGTCATCACTGTATTGCCTTTCCAACAGTCCACCTTAGCACATGCTCCTAGAGAGAGCTGTCTCACTTTGCCAAACAGGAATCTGGCGTACATCTGCATTTCATATTGACAAAGGTCAAACAGCTAATATGTAACAAAATCAATCTGACCGCTTGCTAGGTTGACATAAAAAGCAAAGCTATCTCAGGATTTGGGTCTTTTGATCATTTCATTACCTCTTTCTTCCTCAGTCATTTGTTCCTCCTGATTCAGACTTCTTTGTGAACTGTTGTGGTAAATTTTCCTTGTTTTTTTTCCCCTGGACTGTGAGGCTGTGTTCTGAAAGAGTTTATTTCTGACGTTTTGCCTGCATTTGTGGCTGGCATCTTCAGAGAAAGAAAGTGAAACATCAGAAATATACCCTTCCAGAACACAGGCTCACAGCCCAGAAAAAAAAAAAAACAAGGAAAATCTATGGATTTCGGCTGTGAAAACCTTCGACTTCATGTTGTGGTAAATGTACCTAACTCATAGAACACTCTGAACCTCTGATTATGCTATAATTGTTCCAGCAGTGAATATGACTGTCCAATGTTTTCCTTCATTGGATCCCAGATTACAGTTGATCACATACTTAAAACACAACTCAAAACCAGAATGGCCTCCTTCCATCCCAACTGCCATTGCCCTGGCTAAGGAGGGAGAGAAGAGAATGCTAGATTTAATCCCTCCCCTACTGCCATCCCTTTCCTTCTGTATCATGTTTCCATTAGATTGTAAGCTTGAGGGCAGGGAACTGTTTTGTTGTTCTTTTTCTTGTAAAGCACTATGTACTTTGATGGTTCTGTAGAAATAAAAGATGATGATGATGATCATCATCATCAGCAGCAGCAGCAGCAACATATCACTAATCAAAAGCTAAAGGAGCATACACAGGGAAAAGACCTCTGGTTAATGGTGGCTGGTGGCTTCACTGAGCGGTGAATCTGCCCTGAAATTTTATGCCACACTTTAAAGAGACCATCCAAAATGCTGAATTTTCACCTCCCAATAGGTTCAGCACCTTTGATAGCTCCTTTAAAGTTAACTACTGTACTTGGTTATTTGTACAGATAGACAGCATTGGTATATTTGTCTAAGCAACCTTTACAAAAGTAAAATATTGTTTTATTTTTTATTTATTTATTTAGTTATTTATACCCTGCTCTTCAGCCACAAAGGTATCAGAGCGGCTTACAAATTGTTTTAAGCAATAGCTATTTACACATCTACACTGCATTAAACAGTTTCCAATGTGTGTTAGCTAATTGCTCCCATAAGCTAGGTACTCAATTTACCGACCTATGAAAGGATGGAAGGCTGAGTGAACCTTGGAGCCCGCTGGAATCGAACTTGCAACGTGGTGGCTTGCAGTACTGGCATTTAACCACTGTGCCACCAGTTGCACTATTATGTCACGTTTCCAGCTTAGCAAATAAATGAACATTCGACAGAGCATTGGTTAACATCAGAATGTGTACATTTTTTTTTCTAAAATCCACTGCCTGAAGTATACTAAAACAAAAATAAAAAAATAAAACAAAGTAGCCATACTAGGAACAAGAATAATTCCAAAATCAATATTAGAATCATAGAATTGGAAAGGATCCCAAGGACCATCTCATTTAATATCCTGGACATGCAGGAATCCACCACTATAGCATCTTTGAAAGGTGTTCATCTAACCTCTTTTTAAAAACCTCTGACAAAGGAGGGTTCACCACCTTTTAGGTAGTGTATTCACTGCTGAACAGCTCCAACCATCAGGAAATTATCAATGTTTAGTTGGTTCAACTCCTGATGGTGAGAGCAGCAAAAAAACAAGTCCTCTCCCCACCCTCTACATGACTGCTCTTCAGATATTTAGAGATGGCTAACATATCAGCTCTCAGTCTTCTCTTCTTCAATCTAAACATATTCAGCCGCCTCAAGGCTTCCTTACAAAGCTTGGTTTCTAGACCTTTTACTATCTTGGTTCTCTGGACATGTCCCAGTTGGTCAATGTCCTTCTTAAACTGATGCCCTGAACTGGACACATTATTCCAGGTTGGGCCTCACCAAAGCAAAATAGAGTAGAACTATTACTTGCCAGATACGCAAACAGTAGTTCTCTTGGTGAAACTGAGAGTTGTATTGATCTTTTTTGCCACTTCATCACCCTATTAATGCATGATAAACTTGTGGTCTTGGGAAAATAATGGGGGAATTACTTTATTAAGACAACCAAAGGAGCACAAAATATGTGCAAGATTTTAAGGTTTCCAGATCACATTGTCAGGCAAATGTTAAAAAAAGCAGGAAGGGGTAGAAAGGGGGGGGGAGCTGACCTGATTTTGAAATCATATTATTTATATGGCATCTTGAAGATTTAATAGAGGAACAGGGATCTGCAGACATTCAGATGAAGATCCATTGGGTGAAGTGGTGAATTTATGTTTGGTTGAGTTGCTCCTAGACATTGCGGAAAGATAGAAGGCAGAAATGTTTGATCCTCCATTTTTGAAAATAGTTAACTCAAGTGTGCAGATCATAAGATTAATCTACTAGCTGTGCAATGAACTATAAAAGTTATATTTATTTTGATCAAATGTGCAGGTCCCCCCCCTCACTTTGTAGGCTAATATAAAAGACTGGAAGTGATAGTATAGAATGTTCACTTTTTTGCCCTTCTGGCTTTTTCATTTCTCTATATACTGTTCTCCTCTCATACCTTTTTCTTCCAAGACTTAATATAATCTCCACCCTCCCCATAACGAACACACAGATACTGACAAATAGCTCCCTTGACATCAGCTAGCATGGAACTGCATATAATTAGAGCAGAAAATAAGACAGGCATTTCAGGAAAATATACTGCACAAACCTTGGATTTCCATACATTATATATGCAATCATAGCCTGTAGTTAGAACTTCACCAAACCAACAATGTCTTTTGCATCTATAATTGGTAATGCATTTCATTTAAGGCCTTCTCCTCTATATTTATCTCTTCACACATCTTGCTTCCATTTCTTAGCCTTCCTACCACCTCTTATTCATTTCTAGGAGAGTCCTCTGAAGAGCTAATTTAAAGATAGCAGGACTCTGTCAAAGGCTAATAAGTGCAGTATCTACAACTCAGAGTCAATTTGACATCAAAAGACAGGTTTTAAGATGAGAGAGTACATAAACTAAGTTAGATCTCCATTAGATATAATGACTATCAGGATTCATTTAGAAAGGGTCTCTCAAGCTGCTATTATTCCTCTAAAGTTCATCACACCATTACGTCATTAAATGATTGACTGCATAAACACATGAGAAGACAATGAATTTTTACACTTAGCAGTTACATGACAATGAACTGTAGAATTATCATACATGCCATGGTGGCTATAGGCTTTGACTTGAATTGCCCATGTCATAAGCAGCTGTTAATGAGCAGAAGAGCAAAGAAATAGTGCTGAAGTTGAGATTAAAAGAAGTAGCTGCCAGTAGCTCACTGCACAGGGAATTTATATAGGGAATGAATACCATGAGTTCCAATGCCATTAAGAGAAGGCCATGATGCTCCAGTTTTCCAAAGGTGTTTGGAAAAACACTATCACTCAGGAGTAGAGCAAAAAGGTTTAATTCTAAAGGTCCTAGGTTCAATTCCCAACAACTTCATGTAGCAGATTGGGGTGGACACTGGTCTGAAACTCTGGATGGATAACCAGTGGTTCTCATAACAGACAGCAATAAGCTAGATCACACACTTGATTCAGAGTAAGTCAACTACCCATGTTCTTTATTGCTGATTTTTTCAAGTGTATTGTTGTTCTAAAACTGTGATGGTTACCATGGCAAAGACCAACAGTTTGCTTGGAACACTTGTAAAGTAAAGTAAGAAGTTTTGACAGCTGACAAGATCATCCTACCTCTCTTTCTCTTTTTTCTTTGCCACTTTTCCGTAGATTTCCTTACTTCTGTTTTTTCACAAGAGCTGTTCCCACTCGCCCATGATTAATATAGTAAGCAGAGAACCAAAGGCCAGGTGGATGCTTCCATAGTTTATAATAAACATAGAAGCCTGCAGTGTTGAGTTAATCTATGTTTATGTCACAGAATGGTGTTATAAACTGAGTACTGGCAGCTATGGAGGGATTAGGGGGCATGTTCCTCCAAAACATCAAGCTCACCATGGGCTGAACCAGATATTACTGGCAAAACATCTTCTGTTAACTGAGATTTGTGATGCTGACACACACCCACACTGCTTCTGGGAATATAATTCTCAATTTCCCCCCCCCCCATTATTTTTATTGGTGAATCAAGCATTCCTTATCCCTTTCTCTCTCTTCCCTGTCTCCTGACAGATAGAATATGTACCTGGGCCAAACAGCGCTGCATTGGAGGGGAGGGACATATTTGATAGACTCCATGGCCAGAGGGCAGTTGTAACTGCATCTGGTGCAGGGCTCCAAGATGCTGTACATATTGAGGGTAGAGCCAGAAGCTATTTAAGGCCTGGCTGCACATGCCTCTTTGATTAACACTTAGGTGCCTATCCTTCTGCGTCCAGTGCAGTGTGAGTTTTCCTGGTTTCTTTGGGACAGTGTAGGAATTTTCACTGCTTTTCCTATGCTTATGGGTAGTGTCTGTAAATAGGCCGTCACTTGGCAAGTAGAAAGAGGAGAATATAATGGATTTGGTGTATACCCTGGCACCCTTTAGATGAAGGGTAGGGCTCTGGAACAGCCTTTTTAAGTCCTGGGATCCAGGGGTGGAGAAGGAGTCTACCCTTGAGGTTTTGCTCTCATGTATAAAGTCCTGGGATTTGGGGGGGGGCCTGGGTTGGCCGTCCAGTGGATGGCCAGCTGGGGAGCAACCCAGTTATTGGATTGTCCTCAAGGCTCACTGATCCCCCATCAGTTTGCTCTCCCTCTTGCTCCTTTCCAGGTTCATCAAAACTTAAATAGGTTCTAGGTCAAATCAAGTGGCCCTTATTTAACCCACATGTCTGTTTCTGGACTCATTATCCCATGGTTGGTCATCAAATGCTAGATAGATACATAGAAATGCTTTATTCCTCATTATTTAAAAACAACAATTGGGGAAAAATCGTAAGGGGAACCCTGGTAGCACAGTGGTTAAATGCCAGTACTGCAGTCACAATGTTGCAAGTTTTATCCCAAGGGCTCCAAGGTTCACTCAGCCTTCCATCCTTTTTTAGGTCAGTAAAATGAGTAACTGGAATGTGGGGGCAATTAGCTAACACACATTGGAAACCGCTTAGTGCCTAGTGCACTATAAAGTGGTGTAGATATGTAAAGTGATATTAGAGTAGACCCATGGAATCTAGAGTAGACCAATGAGATTTACCTAACTGCAATTAATTCAGTGAGTCTCATCTTATTTGGACTAGCAATTGTATTAAGACTATTATTTGCCATTTTAAGAACAGGATCCTAGGGGTTGTCTAGATGGTGAAAATAATCCTAACAGAAATCAGAGAGAATACCTTTTGTTCCAATGAGATCCTGCAGTGATTCACCTTATTCAGAGGAGGAGGGCCCAGAACTCCAAAAACTGCAGCTTTTCCCATGGTTTTTTTTAAAAAAACAAAATGCATGAAAATGAGCATTATTGCTTGTTTGGACAACCAATTCTCATTTCAATACATTCTGTGTGAGGGCAGAAGCATAATTTGATTGGTCAGACATGCGTGGAGAGCAGGCTTTCCAGCAATGAAATGGCCAGAAGCATCATTTTAGGGTTTTGTGTTGCTGATAGTGCACTTCTTTGCTGTGCTGAGCCAACCAAAGAACTTTAATATATATATTAGAGCCTGTTACAGCTAAGAAAAGGGAGCCCTGGTGGTGCAGTGGTAAAATGCCAGTAGTGCAAGCCACAATGTTATGAGTTCAATCCCAGAGGTCTCCAAGGTTGACTCAGCCTTCCATCCTTCCGTAGGTCAGTAAAATGAGTACCCAGTTTGTTGGGGGCAATTAGCTAAAAAGATTGTAAACCACTTAGGGGGTGCTTTGGCACTGATAAGCGGTATATAAATATCAATGCTATTTCTATGGATATTGATAAAATGGCATGGTTTCCTATTGAACTGAAATGGTAGGCATGAAAGCTTTCAGTTGTTCATGTACTTGTACCTGTTGTTGCTGTTGTTTTATTCTCTACTGGAGACAAACTTATAAGAAAAATAATTATCATGATTTTAGATAATAATAATAATAATAATAATAATAGTAATTATTTTTATTATTATTATTTTTACCCCGCCCCTCTGTTAAAAACAATCGGGGTGGCTTACAACAATTAAAATACAACAATGCTGACTAAAATCCCTAAGAACCCCCACCCCACCCTCCTCCATAAAAAGATATTAAACTAGTATAAAATTAAAAACCACCTAAACTAAAATCACATTAAAAAAAACAAATACAAAAATCAATAGCCAGCGAGACTAAAAGAGGCCAGGATACGCAGCTCCTGAGGCTGGGATCTAATCAGGAAAGGCCTGCCGAAAGAGATCCATCTTTAGTGCTTTTTTTAAAGCTACTCAAGCTCGTCATTTGATGGATCAATTGTTTGTATCCAGACTTAGTCATACTTAGATCTAGATCCAGTTAATAATCTCAACTAAAGTTGACCCATTGAACTAATGGGGTTTACATAAGTGTTGACTCAATGTCCAGCAAACAATTTAAATGATCTACTGTAATTAGGATTAGCAATTGGATTTAGACATAAGAATATGAGTGGGAACCATGTAGGACTCTATTTATGGTTGGATTACAACTCCCAACACTCCTCACCACTGGCTAGGGCTTCTGGGCGTACAACAACATATTAATGGTTGCATGATTCCCATGCTGACATATAATATGTCCACTGACATCATTGGGACCACCACTTTCATTGAGTATGAATGACTAAGTATTGATTAAACCCAATGAATCCCTCTGGTTACAGATAAAGTCCTCAGTGGGTTTTTGGAGCCCTTGCACAACTACACTACATTGCAGTGGAAAAATACATTTTGTGGTTATAGTTTACAGTATCCTTCAGCTAGGACAACTAGTGGTGATGTGTGCTTAGTGGTTTCTGTGGAGTATTGGAGGAGAAGATAGCAATAGCACATATATACCGCTCTGCCCTCTGGGGGACAGGTAGAACAAGCAATACATTCTTTTACTCCTATTTGTTTGTTTTGCATTTACCTGTACTGAGTGAAAAAGAACTCCTGTACTTCTGTGAGAAGGTGCTTAAATTCTTACATTGGGAGTTTCCATATCACAGGGACCACAGTTTTGATAGACAGGTGGACAAGGAATAATAAGCATAAGACTTACAAATGGTGCTAAGCAAGTCTTTGTTTCACTTCCTTCTATGTGCATCCAGTGTAAAACCCTATTTATTCTGAGGAGAAATGGAAAAAACAGATGGCAATAAAATTAGCTAATGAAGGGCTATATCCCTTATAACTTGGACAGAGTATTTTGGCTTCCATGGTTGCCACAAAACAAAGATTCCAGATAGAATGTATTGTATTCCTTTCCAGTCTTTCTGAATTAGAAAGGAAAGTTAACTTTACACCAGTGCCATAAGGCTGGGAGCATATCTTAATGTTCTGATAATTGTTTGGGGATGTTGGTGGATGTTTTGTTTTGGGTTTTTTTTGGCTCAAAGCATTAGTGGCTGATTCTCTGTTCTTAGATGTTAAAAACAAAAAACAAAGAACAATCCTGTCTGATCGAGCCAGTGACGGGCTTCTGTTATTCATGTCCCTTGTGTCATTGCCAGTACTCTTTAACTGCTAGCTACATCATTGGGAAAAGTTAAGTGAACAAACTCATAATAATAGAAGAGTCAAATAATAGAAGAGTAGTGATTTACACATCCCCCAAATACAATCTTGTTCTCTCTTTAAAAAACAATAATATTCTTTCCTGTCATGAAAGTACGATTTTTCTTGACTCTTCTACTATTTGCAATGACTGCCCCTGCTTTCCTTTAGAGCAGCAATGCCAAGGTAGGGCTACCAGTACACTAGCCACATGACTTCAAAGGGAATAAATATTAGCCTTTGCAGGGCCAGTTCCAAAAAGGGAGTTTCATCCCCCTAACCAGTCAAAACTGGTTAGCTCTGATGTCAGTGAGATGGTGAATTCACTCTGGATTTTGTCCAAACTTGAAAGGGGATGCCCATGATGTTGCATATGTTCAGCACTTTGGAGACTTTTCCAAGTCAGACTGAATGACATCCAATCACATAGGAGCCACCAGCTTCCACTGCCCTCACCAGATATGCTGCTTTGGGGACATCCACTTCTATGGAGTGAACATGTGTCAATAACAATGTCAGCTATAGCTGTTGTTCATTTGCTTGCTTTCTTATGGATAGTTTGAAGATGAAATTGCTCCTAATCACCCTTGGTGCTTCTTTGCTTTTAGGTTGAATAACAGTTACTTTTAGACCTCAGTGTGTGGTTGAGCAGTCAGTGGTAGCAGTTGAAGGTAGCAGTCTTGTTGCCCAGGTCAGGGCTGACATGCACTGTTGGAGCACTTTTTCACTCCTCTGACTTCACTGGAATTGATGCTAGGAAAACACACTGGCAGTAACCACGTGCCTTTTGTCATTGAGTGATCTTGGGTTATACAAATACTGTAGAATACAATTTGTATAACATCTCAAGTTATGAAGTACTTGAGAAGTCTAGTAAAAGCTTGGTATCCTGGCAGATTAATAGCAGATTCCTAAGCATTCTTCATGTTTAAGAAGCTTTATCAGTAAAGCTCTCATTGCTATAGCTTAATTTTCATAAGATTGTTAACAGCAAATTTAATAACATTGTTTAACTAGGATCATACATAGTTACAGTATAAAAACATATTTTTTTCTCATGGTGGAAAGAGTTATCAGTTTCTTTATAAATGCAAAGCAACAACATTGAGTGCCTTAGGGTGGTTACCTGTTAAGCTAGTCAGGAGGCTCCTTCATTACAGGTAATTGTGAGAAACCTATCACCATGTTCTAAAGACATGATAAGAATGTGCATGTCCAAGAGAGAAATAATTGTTTCAAAAGTATTTCTGGAATTCCACTGAAAGTATACAGTTATTATTTGAATTAAGTATTTTTTAAATTGTTTTGGGTGTGCTACAGATTCAGATGAATTCCAAATCCTGAAACTAGGAGCCCGGGAGAGAGATTATGATGATGATGACAATAACAATGTCACAGACATTAGAACTAGGTGTAGACATCATGCTATATTTATAATTGGCTATGCAGAGCTCCTAGAAAAAGAAAACATATGAATATAAAACAGGCATTTGATTCAACGACTCCGATAATGCAGTATGGTAAGCCTAGCAAAGATAACTATTTTATCATTTCATTTTGTTCCTTTTCTTTTACTTTTACTAACAAGAATCATTTGGCATTACAGGCTATAAGTGTAGTGCTGGATAACAACCTGTTCAGTATTTCTGCTGTGGACAAGCATGGATGATTTTTGAAATGCAACCATTGGCATTTGTTCAAATTTTGCATCTAATCAGCAGATTTGTGTGTAATTATGTATTTTGCAGGTGAGGTGTTAATGTGGGTTATATGGCACATCAGCTGCAGGCTGCCACTTGAAATGGTCCACTGGAAAATCTTGAGACAAACAACATTCAATTAGGCATGCATCCATGAGCAGCTGTGCTAAGTACCACTGGCATGATCTCAGACGTACATTTCTCAGTGAGATCCAACTGCTAGCCAGTTTTTAAAGCATGCTTGAACTGGTGACAAAATCTTACATTGTTATTTTTTCTTTGAACCTTGTGCCTTCATGGTGAAAGTTACTGATTCCTGCATGTGGAAGAATACTCATTCTGATTAAAATTCATTGGATTAGAAAATGTTTCTTCCTACAACCCCAAATTTCAAGCTGAAGGTCAAATCATTATACATAAATATGTACAACAAAGTACTGCCAGATTTTTAGCACATTTAGCACAGACTTAGCCATGTGCTTCCAATCAACAGCACTGGACAATCTGCTCCATATTGATCCAAAGCAAACACTGCTCCTTGTGTACCAATTCTACCTCACCAGGCCAGCATTTAGCAGAAGGGAAGAAAACACATTTGTTTGATCATCAGTTTTTTGGTGATGGATGTACACACTCCTACAATCTGTTGTTGTTTTGAGGACAAATATAATCTTTGATGGGATTTGCTTCAAGTATTGTGTAGGTGAGGCATTTTCTATACATTCCATAAAGGGTTGTCAGTCAGTTTTGTACTAGTTTAACCAGTAAAATAATATTTTGTTAGGGAGTCAGTACAAAGGTCTGCAAAACCACTGAATTTACTGTTGTGCTGTTTCGTCAATAACATGCCAGATTTAGCTGTGTTCCATCCTTCGTTCCATCAGTAATATGGCAGAGTTATCAATAGTTCTTACTCATATTGACCATACACAATCCATATGGTCAAATACAGTTTTCAGAATGCCTCCATTAGCATTTCCTAGGGAACAATAGCAAAAGAAGGCCATTGCTTTGTAATCCTCCTTGTAGACCTGAACCTGGACCTTCAAGTCAAACTGCAAGGCCCTGCAGCTGGGCATGGAGGTGGGTAGGGAGCAGGGAGATAACAACTGACCACCTGGCAGGGATGTAAAAAAATATTGACAATTATTTGTTTCCTGGCAGAAAGCTGATTTCCTATCACTCACAAAGTCTGGTCAAGAAAAATAATACAGTGCATTTATGTCCAGATATTGGCACATTTTCCATAAAATCTCACACGTTTCCAGAAACAGTGTTGTTTGCAATAAATTGGTGGTTTTGCATGAAAATTACATTGTTCATGCAGAAAAGCTCTTTCCAGAAAGAGCCTCTCCCTACTAGACTCTCCAAGTCTATTCAGTCCCTCTCTGGACCCTTAAGACCTTTCTGTGGGCGTCTGAAAAGTTGGTCTTCTGTGGTCGACTGAAAAGTTCCCTCAGGAACACTAAGAGCACACCCTCCCTTCGGTGTAACTCTTTCTTTCCAGTCAAACCTCAAAACAACTAACCCCCTCTCACTCTCTGTCAGGCCCCTTTTATAGCCATGCCCAGCTGCCTTCCTATTGGCTGGGCACCTGCTGCTCTGAGATTGGCTAAAAGAGCGGCCTTTTAGTCAATCCACATGGCCACTCAACAGCAGGCAGGACATGGTATGAGCACCTTCAAGCCTTCGCAGACCCCCTGTGAGGACATTGAGGACCCCTGGGGGTCCCTATACCCAGGTTAAGAACCACTGGTCTACATACTTGGCAAAAGTAGCATGCAAAAGCTCTGCCTCATTTAGAGAAGAGGGGGTCCAGGGACCCTTTTCTACTGCTTGTTAAAATAGAAATGAATAGAAAAGGGAGTGAAGTAGTCTCTCCAGCAAGGGGTGGAATGGTCACCTCTAACTTTTTTGTGAGTCTTTGGGCTCACCTTTTCCCTGCCCACATACTGCGGAGCCTTGGCCTTTTGCTCCGACACCAGCTGCCCTTTGAGGGCAGCATGCTGGATTCCCATTAGGGGGAGGCTCATGGCCAATGAGAGCCCACTTTGTTAATTCTATTCCCCCTCCCTTACCACCTTTTGCTCCTCCCACTGGCTGGAGGGTTTTTTTTAGCAGGCCGCAGCCCATCCAGTGCAACATTTGCGGAAAAAGCCTTTCTCCCCATAGGAAGCAGAGCCAGGGGCAGTCAGAGGACCCCAAGGGGTTCCCTAAGGAGGAAAAAGAGAGTCTGGAACCCCAGGGTGGCCACCTCTCTCCTTCTCACCACTTTCTAGGGTTTTTTTTCTTTCAGCCTGTAAGGTCCTCAGGGCAGAAGGTGTCCACTCAGTATAGGCTTATTGAGAGGTACCTGGTACAGCTCAGGCCAAACTAACCCAGGAGTAGCCAAAACAGCAGAACTGTGCCACAGAAAGGGTACAAAAACAAAGGTTTCAGCTAGCAGCTGTTCCACACACAGCTAGCAGCTGATCCATTTTCACACACAAAAAGACTTACAGACAGTGAGGTTCACCCAAAAATATCTGGAGGTCTTTATCTTCAGTTTCAGTATAAACAAACACAGTATATACACAGCAGATCTCATTAACAAACTCAACAGCAACACTCCTCTTTCTCCACAACATGGGATGTAAACAAGTGGGATGTAAACAAACCCACTTCAGCTGTGCTAGTCTGTCTTCTGTTGTTCCAACATTTTTCCTTTTGTACTTAAAGCAATATTACCTTGACAGAAGGAGGGGGAAAGGGCTTAGGTTTTTGGGTGCAGAGAGGTGAAGAGCAGAGGAAGGGAAAAAAACCTGCCCTGCAAGGTAGGACAGGAGGGAAAAGCAGAAAGAAGAGGGTAGGAGAGAGGGTAGGAGAGCATAGAAAGCAACATTTTATTCCCATGCATACATATTAAGATAGCAAGGGGAGCTGGCCAAGGAGATGGTGCTGAAAAACTCCCTCAGCCAAGCTGCTGATTGGCTGGCCAACGGAGTGCTACATTTGGTTGGGTATGTTTCCTAAGCGGCCAATTGGCACACAGGGAATGGCAACATACCCAAGAGCATTATATATATATAGATGGCTGTCTTGGAGGGCGATAATGTAAGATGGTTAATTGTAGGGTCTAATACTACATACTAATACTCCTCTGTTAACATGTCCTACTACTCCCTCCCTATGATATCTCATAATTTGAAATGTTGGACACTTTTGGGGGTCAAGTTGGCTGAGGCAAACCAAAAGGAGGTCACCTCAAACCCCCTCCTGTAAAGCATTGCTAGGTTGTCATAAACCCATCACTTCCTATTCCTAGCAAGTAAATCAATTGAGTTTCATTTTCCTTTGTATCTTTCTCAGAAGAGCCTTCTAGCCATTGCTAAAGCTAGAACACACTTTAAGGTATGAAATTAGTTATAAATATTACACTCACAATAGAGAGCCTTAATGTCACCGTGGTCAAATGTCTGTACTGCAGCCACAATGTTGCAAGTTTGATCCCCAAAGGCTCCAAGGTTCATTCAGCCTTCCATCCTTTCACGGGTCAGTAAAATGAGTACCCAGATTGTCAGGGCAATTAGCTAACACATGTTGGAAATCACTTAGTGCCTAACGGACTACAAAGTGGTGTAGCTGTGTAAAATGCGATTGCTTAACAACTTATAAGCTGCTCTGAGAGCCTTTGTGGCTGAATAATGGGGTATAAATACCTAAATAAATAAATATAGCAAAGTGTGCCACAGACGGACACCAACACTCTGCTGGATTCTCTGTGCCACTCTCAAATACCAGTCTGAGCATCTTCATTGCAAGTAACTCTTCTCCTCAAAACTCCTGTCTTCCCAGATCTCTCACTTTCTGGGAACCTCCCCACCTTTCTTTCCAATAGCCTTGTATGGTTCTTAGAGTGTATTTTTTTGTATGCTACCACACCCCCTGTGTTATTACCATTAAAGAATACATTATTTCATAGTTCTCTGTGGTTAGTTATCCTTGAGCAAGCAGGGATCACCAGCATTGAGGCCATGATATTGAGAACACAGCTGTGCTAGGCAGGGCACATTTCTAGGGTGGAGGACCATCACCTCCTAAAAATAGCAGAGGCCAATGGTCCATGAACATTGCAATGATAGTTTACTCATCAAAACGTATTTCCATCGAGAGAGGAAGCAAAATTCATTTCCATCAGGAGGCGAGAGAGAAATCTATAATGCAGACTCTCAAGCAGCTCGGGAACCAGCAGGACAACTTTCTCTCTCGACAGAGATGGATTTCACAGATGTCCACCACTCCACCACTACTTTGTGCCACCCAAGAATACTAGAATAATAGATGCTAGAATAATAGATAGTTGCACCAACATAAATTGCCAACATGTATTTTGCCCTTTTAGAGTGCTTATACCAGATTTTACTATGCTCCACCCTGACCCCTGAGGTTCTGACTAAGCTACAGCAAGAAATCCACCATTTTATTTTTAAAATAAAAAGCTGGCCATTTCACTACCAAATATTGTTATTTTGCTGAAGTACAGTAGCACCCCTGCATCTGCGGGGGATCCAGGGGTGCCCGCGGATGGCGAATTCCATGGCTAATAGTGAATGCCATCCTGGGGAAAAGGGGGGTGAGTTTGCTCCTCCACACCCTTCTCCTTTCCCCAATGGCCCCTCCGCGGCAGTGATCGTGGGGGCAAAGGGGGAAGAGGACAAAGCCAGTTCACTCCACCTCCTTCCCCCTTTGCTTCCACCATGGCCCCACCGTCGTGGTGATTGTGGGGCCAAAGGGGAAAGGGGACAAGACCAGTTTGCTTCTCCACCTCCTTCCCCATTCACCCCCGCCATGGCCCCACCATGGAGGCAATTGTGGGTCTAATGGGGAAGGGGATGAGGCCAGTTCTAGACCCAGTCCATCAACCACTTTGTGTACCTGCCAGACATTTACTTCAGATTCCGGTGTCCATGTGTGTTTCAATGTCTGTGTTCTGTTCTAGGATGTATTTTTCTTAAAGAATTTTGATTCAAGTTAATACTTAGACTTAGGCTGTCAACCCAAGTTACATATCAATTGGCAAACAATGTTTTGTTTTGTTTTTAATTTTGGAGGGAGGAATATTTTTGGTCCATTTTACATAGACCTTATAAAACAAAATGTAATGTCTGTACGGGCTTCTACTTAACTGTTTTGGTTCATTTAAACAAGAAGCAAAATCATCAACATCATTTCAGGTAAATGTCTTACTGTGATATAAAGAAGAGCTAAAAACAAAACAAAACACACACACACACACACAAACCCCCAAACCAAACCAACAAACAGTTTGTAGAATTTTCACTGACTATTTGTCACCATTTTCCTTTGTGTCCTTGCACCTGGATTCACAGAATTTTGCTAAGTTCAGAGCATGGTGGTGAATGAAAAAGTGGCCAGGTTGTCATTATAGTTCTTGCTATTATTGCTTGCAGTTGTGCATAACCTTACTCCTTTACCCCCCCACCACCACAATTAAAATCTAAAAGCAGCTGAAAGCAGCTGCTGATGGTGAGGTGTTGGATAAATGCCTGGCTAATTTCTTCTTCTCTGGCATCAATCAGGGAAATGCCCTTTGCCATCATTTCCTTTGCCTACAGATCAGGTAGACTATTCTGAAAGCCATTGGTTCTTTCATTAAAAGTAGACTTGTAACAACAACATCCAAGAGACAGACAATTATTGACAAATGTCAAACTGTGCTATTGGTGTCCTTCTTCTGAATGAGGTTCATATATTTATCCAGAATGTCTATACACATCCATGTACATGCATAGACACAGTGATGGGTACCTACACATACATATTGTTCCTATATATCCAAAATGGGGTGGGGAAAAAGCAGCACACTTTATTGCATGATAAATTATTTATCTCTCTTCTTGGCTTTTCACACCTTTCATATATTTCTCTGCCGGTACCCTCCACCCCTGCTCTTACTTGAAAGATTAGTTCTGAAATCTAAAATTGCTGCTGTGCTGAGCCAGTAGCTTCTTGCCCTTGCATGGCAAACTGCTTAGTAACTATATAACCAAGCTGCATGTACCTAGGTCTATAAATATTTATTCTAACAGAGGAGGAGGAGGAGGAGGATAAGGATAAGAACAACATTTAATTGATCCAGGCATACACCTAATCAAAGACACATATAATAGAAATCCAAACACACAAGCATACACCCATTAATTCAGGACATTCATTGATTCAGACATACACCTAATCACAGATGAATCTCAAACAAATCCCAACACACAAATATGCAAGCACACACCCACAAAGCACACAAACTTAATTGGATACTGCCTCTTCCTTCTTCTAAAAGGGCCATAATAAATCAGAAGGTATTTGACATAGGGTCCAAGCCAGTAGTCCTGTGGATAAAGTGACACTTCCTTATTCCATGATTCAGTTAGGGATGGAATTCTTTGCTAATTTCATTCTTGAAGAAAGCAATGAGTAATTTTAGCAATTTTCTTCCTATGCAGGAAAATCTTCCCATTGAGAGCAAGCTGTGCCAGTTTTTCAAAAACTATTTATCAAAATTTTGCACAGAAAAAGTCCTGAACTGCAAATAGTTTGTACAGAGAATGCTATTTCCTGTTGTTCAGGATTTTTTTTTGCACATGGGTATTTTGACCAGAAAATTTCTCTGTGTGTGTATGTGTGCAGGAAACATTTTCTGCATATAAAATGTTCTTCCCTGCACAGAAAATATACTTTTCTTTAAAAAAAAAAGTCTCAAACAGCAAAGTTTCTTGTCAATCCAGGATTCATCATGTCAGCACTTTAGGGACATTCCCAGCACTTTAGAAACATCTTTTTCAGCTACAGTTTTAATTTTTTTAATATATTCTTTCTGTCTCTAATGAAAATGCAAAGCCATTTTCTGTATACCAGGGCTTCTCTATACCAGGAAGAATTTAATTCAGGAAAATAAAGCAAGGACACAAAATAAAGAATGAGCCAGGAAACTCTTAATTTGGGGACAAGATGCCAGTGGGGGGGGGGGAATCATGTGCTGATGTATTCTGTATAACTCCATGCTATGGATGCATCTCTTCAGTTATGTCAATCTCACATGAGAGAATGAATGAATGAATCCAAATATAAAACTGAAGTCTGTAGGCAAAGTACAACAAATAATAAAGAGTGCCTCATAGAAGGATGAGAATCACGAGAGTGAAAGTGGAAAGAGGTCATTCCTTGGATATTCAAGTAGGAGGAAATCGGATTAGTTTTAATGGATTTCACAGCTATCACAAGTATAAAAAAATACTTATGCAGTGAAAGTTTGAAATGGCAGCCATTTTAGTTCCCCCTTCCCCAGCAAATATATTTATATTCATTTCATAAAAATAAACACTTCCAACATTTTTAAATGTCAGACTGGAACTCCCAACATTCTTCATCATTGTCTATGCTAGCTAGTGCTGCTGGAAGTTTTAGTTCAACAATATCTGGAGGACCACATGTTTCACATTCCTTTGTTTGTTTGTTTAATGACCTCATACATTTATTATATGAGGTCATCATATAATGAAGCTTTTTGAAGAGGCAATATAAATTAGGGCTTCTGTATACCAGGCAAATATCCTGCACTCTTCCATACTCGGAATGTTTAGCGTTTTCAGTTTCCATGTTAGAAATGTGTCTTGTCTGGAAGAAACATTAGGAGAGAGTGATTAAAGAGTAATACATTTCTGGAAAGGACTTACACAATAAGACATAATCAAGAAGATATAATTCCCTGTTGACTGAGAAGCAAGTAAAACAATCTATATCAGTGGTGGCAATGACTGGAGCCATCAGCATGTCATTCCATTAATTAAAATAAAATATTAAAAGAACAAGCATCAGTTATTATTTGCAACCAAGATATGAATTTTCATCAACTCCACTTCCAGTGTGTAGATTTAGTTTGAACACATTTGAACCATAGCATCTGGAGAATTCTTATTTAAGAATATGTTGTTTGCTCCAGGGCTGGTCCTCCTGTGAGGCTGAGTGAGGTGGCTGCCCTCAGGCACTAACGAGAGATGACAAAATGAGTTATTTAATTTATTATTTTTATATTATTATTTTTTAGCTTCCAAGAATGGGAAAGGGACTTATGTTTCAAGGACTAAAATAATTTGCTCGGCCTTGGGTACTATGTACTGTGACTAAGGAGGAGTTGGAGGCAGCTGCACTTCAGGCAGCAAAGAGTCTTTGGCCAACCTTGGTTTCCCCTTTTGTTGAAAAAGTAGGTTTTCAGAATGTTTTAATTTTATGGGTAGTCAAATGTCAAAGCAGGAAAAACTACAATAATAAAAGCTGAATTTTTGCAAGATGGGTGTGTAAAGTATAATATGAAATCTCACACGATACAGGTTCCAGTCAGAATATTAATGGAAAAAGCATGTGATATTGGCAAGTTGCCATAGAAAATATAGAGGTTATCCACACACACACACACACACACACACATACACACACAGAGAAAATAAAAGAAAAGAAAAAAAAAGAGAAAAAAAGAAAGAAAGAAGTTTCTGTAGGGATGGTGTGACTTTTAATTCTTGTATAAGAATTTTCCCCCTCTGCCTTTTCCCCTCCACAGTTTGAATAAAAAGAACTCAGATGTTTAGAAAACCAACACTGAGATATTCATGCATTTCCACCCAGGACTTCATGTCATTTGAAGACTTCATCACTATTATTTATTCATATTCAGTACATGGAAAAAAGTTGTTTTTTTTGTTTGTTTTGTTTTTTTAAAAAATACAAATTTATGGAAATCTGAAATTGACAGATTTCCTTATGCCAATATATGAGAATTAAGGGATGATCACATATATATGTAATGCTATGAGTATGGTGAGTTCTGAGTTAATACAATTGTTAGGAGGTTGTATAAAGTGATTCTTAGGTGACTTCTGAACATTTTTAAAAATATTTATTTCATTTATGTGCCTCCTGTCTCCCAGAGTAGGACCCAAGGCAGCTCACAAAAGACATCCATTAAAATCTACTACAGTTTTAAAAACAATTAAAATCACCACAATTAAAACAATTTAAAATTATTCAAAATATACAAAAGTTAAAATAAATTTAAAAATAAAATAAAAGACACACCCCACTAAAAAAGATTTTGCCTGCTGGTGAAAGGAAAGCCGGGCCAGCCTAGCCTCCTGTGGAAGGGAGTTCCAGAGGCTGGGAGCAGCCACCGAGAAGGCTCTCTCTCCTGTCTTCATGAAACAAGTGTGTGATGATGGTGGGATCAAGAGAAAGCCTTCCCCTGATGATCTTAAAGTTCTGGCAGGTTCATATTGGAAGAAACATACCAGAGAGAACACACTTTGAAAAGAAAAGAGAAGAGCTTGGAAAGTTATTTTTAAGAAAAATTAATATAATGGCATGTGGGAGACATGTGCAAATGAGAGAAGTTAGAATGATGCTCTAAGGATGCTGCAATAGGATGCTGGTGTTTCTGGGAGTTGAAATCTAAAACATCCAGTGGACCAAGACTTTCATACCACTGATTAGGAGTGCTATTTCAGGAATGGGGGAGAGTCCTAATTAAAGACACAAATGGAAAGTTAAGCTAAGACATTTGTGTGACTATATAAAACATTCAAATAATTGTTTGCGAGCCCCTGAAAGGGTGCATCACAGAAGACAGCAAAAATGTTGCAGTCATTATTTATTAAAATTAACTTCAATTAGAATACATTGGAATAAATATATTGTGGATTTCTTTTGGGAGGTGGGATGGAGGGTTTATATGTATATATTTTAAGTGTTGTAAGCCGCCCCGATTGCATTTTATAGAGGGGCGGGATATAAATAAATTTTATTGTTATTATTTTATTATTTTGTACACTAAAGGGTTTTGTTTGCCTGTTTGTTTGTTTTTACTACTTAGGATGTGATAATAGTCAGAGCTCAGAGTTGCAGGAGAGATGAAGGGAATCAAGCAGTTACAAGCACCAACAATATTGTATAGCAAATTCAATATGAATGAATTCCAATATCAATATTGGACCAAAAGTTAAATAAGGTTTTAAACAAGCTAAGAGAAGTTTAATCAAAGAGGCTGGAGAAAATTATTTTTACTTAGAACTATGTAAGGATGATGATCATGTAATTTAAAAAGTGTACAAATGCCTTACAGAAGATGAATCTGTAAAATAATATCTGATAAGGTGGTCCTAAAATTTTGGGCAGAATGTACAAATTTAACTTGTTTTGGTTTGATAGCAGCATGAGCTGAAGAGAACAGTTGATGAGTTGAGGGAAAGCAGGAGAGCCCTTAACAGGTTTCATTCAGTGATTTCCACAGCCTGTGCACAAACCATGGCCGTTTTGCGAGTTCCTGCTCTGACAGTTTCCCTCTCTGCTTTCCCAACAACTGCAGGTAAGGAAAATTGGCAAAGGAGGAATAGTTCAAAGTAAAACCTGGAGTGGATTCCAGTGTCAGTACATTTGCAAATCCACACCAGGTGAGAAAGCAGGGAGGGAAAAGGATGCCCCACAATGGTCGTGGTTGTACACCAGCTGCAGAAAGTGCTGAATGAAAGGAACTGAGTTGAAACCTCTACTGCCACTGCCACCACAGCAGAAAGCCTCTAGCCAGCCCAGGCAGTGGCATATTTTAACACTTATTTATTTAATTGTTTTTATATTGTAGTTAGACTTATACGCTACCTTTCCTCCAGTGAGCTAAAAGCCTTCATTTTATCCAAACAACAAACCTGTGAGGTAGGTTAGGCCAAGAGAGAGTGAGTGGCCCAAAATGAAGGCTATGAACCCTGTGAATTTCATAGCTTTGAACCTGAATCTGCCAATCCCACTCCAATATTCAAACTATTTTGCAGTGCTATACCATTTGTAGAATATGAAACCTACTGCTTACCTGAGTGGAATATTTAGGAGCATACATTATTTGAATAGATTGTCTCCTTATGCAGTAGCTGAAACAGCCAACCCTGTTTTTGTTTCCTGTAACTTTTCTAAGGCTCTCTATAATGAGTTTATTAATCCAGTAAAAACACCCAAATATGATGTCTTGCTTTTTAATAAGAAGATGAAGAAATTTATTATAGAATGTGTAGCTATTTTTGTTTACAGCAATGATGATACAATCCAACATTTTATTCAATTAAAGCAGCTTTGATATTGTGGTAGTAACAAAAGCTAGTTTTATATTTATTCTATTTATTCTTCCATATAAATTGTTCTGTCTGTTGTGAGGTCTGTTAACTGATTCTAAGGAGATTTTCACATGGGGAAAATATTCCCCGGAGATATCGGGACAGAAAGATTTCTTTACCGGAAGCAGTGCCGTGGTTCGCACGCCCATTTGCCTCTCCCGATATGCCGTCGTCACACTGGGTTATTTCTTCCCTCTTCCAGAATATTTTATTAACGGTGAACTCCCGTTAGTAAAATATTCCGGAAGAGGGAAGAAATAACCCAGCGTGACGACGGCGGCATATCGAGAGAGACAAATGGGCGTGTGAACTGCGGCGCTGCTTCCGGTAAAGAAATCTTTCTGTCCTGATATCTCCAGGGAATATTTTCCCTGTGTGAAAATCTCCATAAACTCATTCACTTATCCAAAGTAATATGCCTATGCAGAAGGAAACCACACTTTGAATTAATAAGATTTATTTCTAAGATAGACTCATTTCCTAGTATTGCCACTTTTCCCCCTTCCACTACTTTTTGGATTCTTTTGGCTTTATTTTTAAAGAAAATCTTTATTACCTATTAGTGAAGGAAATGGTTTGTGATGCATTTCTCATGGATGAAGAGCTACAGGAATGTTCCATGGAGATTGCAAAAATCTCAGCAATATAATATAAGGCTTGCAGCTAGAAGACATTCAATGGGGCCTTTGCATTTAACCTTTCCAAATGTCATCTCAGGCTATACAAAACAAGTCAATAGTTTGTGAAGGGGAAAGATGCCATATTATGGAATGTGCTCTCTTGATGGGCAGAGTTCTACGAGTATCTCAGGCATGCTTGCATATGTCTTGTACCAACAGCAAATGAGATGAAAATGAAATTTCACCTCACACTGAATGACAACAGGCAGCTATAGAGAACAGTGGAGAACAGTAGTAGCATTCCAAACCATCCTGATCACAGACTGACTTTGTTTTGAAGCAGGAGTTTCAATGTGCATATGCTTTGGCACAAACAAAGATTTCTCCCTTGACCTCCGGCTAGGGAAACATCATACATATGGTAAAAATTGAGGCTAAATTATAGAAGTTTGGTTTGAGCTTGGAGTGAGGTTGGCTATCACAATGGATGGTCAAAAGGTGACTTCTTCAAGCAACCCTTGAACAAAAATGTAGGGGGAAATGATGAGTTTTCTGTATAGTTCTGCCTCTCCTTCTTCCTCTCCCCCCGCCCTGCATACATACATATTTGTGGCAAGGACGCTGAGCTCAGGATTTTAGTTCTTATTTGAACTCTTTCTTCAGATTTGTCTTTAGGAAATCCAACTGAACTCGTTAAAGGAAGGAACCATAGCTCAGTGTAAGTGACATGCTTCACCTACATGGAAGGTCCCTAGTTCAACACGTGACATCAATAATCAATGCAATTAGGTAGCATATAAATGAAAAAGCCCTTTGTCTGAACCCTGAAGAACTGATGCCAATCAGAACAGAAGACAACCAGAAGGACAAAATAATCAGACCTGGGGCTCATCTACACAAGGCAGGATACACCAACTCCTTGCTGGCATGTCCTGGCCACAGATCAGGCCCATTCCTCCCCTGTTACCACCTCCAAATGGGAGGAAGTCCAGACAGGCATGCTGGCCCATCACAGCAGTCGCCACTGCCACCATTTCCCTCACTGTCTCAGAAGGCAGAAGGGGGGCCCACAATATGTGACCAAGGCCCCCTGCATGGGACTACCTTGGTCACATGCTGCAGGACTTCTTCCTGCTTCAAAGAGAGACAGGCTGGCTGCAGCAGTGAGAGCATGCCTGCCAGGATGGGCTCCTGAGGATATGTGGGGCCTGATTCCTTCCTTCCTGGAGGGAATGGATTAAAAGAGGGTTTTTTTTAAAAAAAATGTGGTAAAGGGCCTTACCCCATGTTAGCCTGATCTGAGTCCCATATCTGCCCCTGCAGAGGTGAGGACTGACTGGGTGCAGAATGGGGCAAAAGCCATGCAGGGATCTGAGTGTAGGAGGCAAGACAGAGTATATTGCCAGTGTAGACAAGCCCCTGGTATCATAAATTTAATCCAAAGATAAACTGTGATCATTCCAGTGGAGAAATGGGGGAACATATAGAGATTTGCAGTTGAAAAAGTATTCATGTAACATTTATTAGAAGAAGAGACAAAGGAAAATGAAGCAAAAGGGTCTACCTTGTTTGTTGTTTCAAGTGTATACTAGCAAAACTGCTTTTGCTGCATAAAGAAAGAACATTCATATGTACCTCAGGTCTGAAAGGCCACTTCAGAGAGGGTCAGTTAAGACTTGGGTGGAAAGATTCAACACACTTACCTCATGACTTTAGTTGGTTGGCACTTCACAGTCTGATAAGCAACAGCTGAGACGGAAGATATGGAGAGACGAAAGCAAAGAGTTCACAGAAGTTGAAGAAGTTCTTGAAAATTAGTTGCCTTTTCTTTTATGGATACAGGCTCCACTTTGAAGTCAGCAAAGGACAAGGATTCATGTGCTTGTAATTCATGTAATTCATGCATATTCATGTAAATGAAACTTTTTTTTCCCTTTAAAAGATCTCAGAGGGGCAGGGAGTTCCACTTGGTACCCCCCTTCTTTACATCTCCAGAGAATGAGGCTTCTTGGAATCTGGTACAAGTTGGGATATATGTAAAGCCATCCTTTATTTACAAATTGCAAGAGAGCTTTTACCAGCTGATATAAAACACTTTTCCACTCATTGAAACTGGATTTTTTTTTCCTTTTGAGGAGGAATGGGTGATGACATTAAGTGGTCCAATCTCATCTCTAAGGAAGAAACAAATTGATAGGAGTATCCCCACTGAAGAAATAAGGCTCAATTTTTATGCCCATAAAACTAATAGATATATTTCTAGTATTTAAAAAAGAAAGAAAGAAAATGTCGTGGAGGGAATTTAGTGGCACCTTTAAGCTAACTTATTTATTTCTGCATGAGCTTACATGGATCTCAATCTGCTTCTTCAGACTGAAGCATTGGGATATTGAATATATTATTCAATAGCATACTATTGAATATACTATTTAACATACCAACAATGTATCTGAAGAAGTGGATTGAAATCCACAAAAGTTAATGCTAAAATAAAACAGTCTGGAAGGACCCACTAGTTTCCTCCATCTCTCTTCATTCTTATATTGAAACAGACTAACATGCCTATCTCTTTGAAATAGCAGTAGTTTATGTCATTTCCCACTTTTTGGCTTGTCTATATGACTCTTCCCCCCACCCCCGCCGCCAAATGGAGTGCCCTACATTAATGGCATTGCACAGTAGCTGCAATTTGTCCTAATGTTTTTTTTTTTTCACACACACACACACCCCACAAGCTCTGCATGCTTTTGGTGACAGTGAGTAAATTACTCGTGTTTCTGCTGCCAAACTTAAAAAACAAAACAAAACAAAAAACCTATTTGCACTGTGCACTGGAGTGATATTTTGCATTTGCAACAAAAAGGTAAAGAAACAACACCCCATTTTCTCACCATAGCGCTCTCTTGCTAAGGTACAAAAGTCAACATTGTGACACTGGGTGCTTGCCCTGCTAGCAAGCCCCACCCCCCCGCACTCACCCAGCCAATCAGCTTTGCACTTCCCCTCCTATGGGAAAGCAATTCAAAGTGAATCACTTGACCCAATGGGCAGGAATGTGCATTCCCCTCGCTGTTTTTGACATTTTTGTCCTCCCTCCTTTCAAAGAAGGTGACACAATGAAGGATCCCATTAAGACAGGCAGGATTTTCCTCGCATTCCGTGATGAGTATTTTTACTGTTTAGATATCCCCTTAGAATGAAACTATTGACGACTTGAAATGAAGAAGCTGTACTTCTGAGGAGAAGGGGGAGAGTATGGGAAACACTCCCCTTCACTGGAACTGAACACGACCATATGTTTGTTGGTAACAGTTGTTATAACATTGGCACAACGTACACATAGATGACATTGCTGGAGGGGAGTGTTTTTTGGGTTTTTTTGAGTGTTTTTATTGGTATTTTCATTACACTTATATTTAAAATGAACATTTAACAACACAAAACCAAATCACATGAAACAAAAACAAACAAAACAAACAAACAAACAAACAAAAAAAGACCTAAGACATACATTACTAGACAATTCCTCTCATTCATACATTCTCCCCCTAATCCCTGGAGGGGAGTGTTTTGATGACCTGATGGAATTGAGGCCAGAGTGATTTTGGAGGTGTGGCACTTGGGTGTGTGACATGCAGTGTCAGCCTGAAGTGGTAGGGGGAAGGCTGGGGTATTTAAGACATTACCTTCCTTCTGCCAGTTCTTCTTGGGATCTCCGCACACCTTGCCCCACCATCAGTGCAGTACTGTTTGCTTCAGGGCCAGGTAGGAACCTCCCTGTTTGTTTTCTAAAGGGAGGGTTTTTTGCCTACCCAATACTGTATCTGCAGGAACTGGGATAATTGGCTCAGACTGGTATCTTTAAATAGGCTGTCCTTGGCAGGTATATCAGTTGGTGTACACCTTGGCTCCCCCTTGTGGTGAATGGCCTTTTTTGGTCTTGGGACCTGTGGAGTAATGAAGAAGCCTGCCCATGGGGCTAACCTGGAAAGTTCGCTCTCATAGGGTCCTGGGACTTCAGAGGGAGTGCCTTCCAGATTAAGACCAGTTGGGGTGAGCAACCTAATTATGTTGGATTGCCCTCGGGCTCAAGTGTGATGCCCAAGGGAAGCCTGTGTAGGTGGTCACATGTTGACACCTGGCCTCAGCCAGACATGAATCAAGTTGTTCTCCCCAGGCTTTGTCTCAGGTACAATTCTTTAATTAAGTTGTAGATCAAATAAAATGGTCCTATTTAAACCCATCTCTGTGTGTCTGGCTCATTATTTCCTGACTGGTCCTCAAAGCACACCTGCTGGCCAGTGAAGTACCTCATTCTAGTACGAAAACCCTGGAATGACAGGGTATGGGACTTCACATGTCCATAAGCCACTGTCTAGATCTCTTTGGCACCTGGGAGTGAAGCAGATCCAACTGCCTCCAAGCTGGGCTAGTCCCTGATGACCTTCACCCAAGATCCCTTAAGGAAGGGTTGGGAAAAGGTTGGTACATGGGCTGCACAAAACCTTAAATCTGCTTTTTGTGGCTCTTAGTACCCACAGGATACCTAAGAAAACACAAATAATACAAATAGTTTAACTAATTTAAGTGACTCATTATTGAGCCTGTTAGTATGGCCTGGGGCTCCTAACAATTGCTTATTGGCTCCTTCAAATGTCCTCTTCATTCCCTTTTAAAGTTCCTTTCCTCCAAGCTAGATTTCTTTTTCTATATGAACTACAATGCCCATAATGTGATTATTGCCCAGGAATTTTGAGAGTCTAACACATCTGATAACTGTCAAGTTGGGAAGGGCTATACTAAAGTACAGCATCTCACCATTCAACTTCTTCAATTAAATCTGTCACTGATCTCAATCTCTCTTGTTTTCCCACTCCACATTGACATGTACCATTTATGAACTTTTCAACAAATTACCTTGTTTGTTAAGGTTAATAAGGAGTGGTGTATTTCAGTTAGAGGGCACACAGATCCCCTGCAAGTGCAGAAACAAGTGGATAGCTATAAAGATCAGTCAGTGCATAAATGTTTTGAGAAATTCTGGGTATATGTAGAATTTTTCTGTACAACTATAGTATCACAATCTTTCTGACTCACCACCAGCTGAGGAAAGGAAGAAACCAAGAAAGAAGGAAATGGGTAAGGATAATTTTTCACTTAATTATCCAAACATATAGCTCTATGTGAGCAACCATACAATTGCAAATAGATTCATTGCAGCTTAGCCTAATTAATGTCATACCAAATTAGATATTATACAATAATATACATTTGAAACTATCTGGGAATATAATCATTAGAGGGTTGAAGAGAAACAATGCAGCCTACCACCACCACCACCATAAGACCCTAAACACTTTCCTTCACTATAGGCCTGTGAGAGAGAGGCAGCTGCTTTTCAGGCCTAAAAGGCTGCCTTCTGGAAGGAATCTGGCTGCTTATCTTGGTCTCCAGAGAAATCATTGCCACCAGAGCCTACCCTCTTTTTTTCCCCCATGATCCACTTTTTTCTTCCTTTCTAGTTTTGATTTTTGTTTGATCTCCTGTTCTGCTCTGGGCTGCAGAAAGTTGTCTGCCCTCTTTCTAGGCTATGTAACAACCAAGCCATGTGATATATCTCTTCCAGTTCAAATACTTTTCCTGAAAGAGCAGACCTTCCTGTTATGTTGAATCTGATGGAAGGGCCAGTTTAACCAGTCTGCCAAATCAGCATTGGTGGGAGGGGCCGAGGTCAAGAGGGCCCCCTGCTGGCTGCTTTGTAGCCTCCTCCTACCCTCCTCCTCCAAAAACCTCCTGCTGGCTTTTTTTTTAATAAAAGAAAATCAAGGTGTCTGGAAAGAGAAAGAGAAAGAAGAAGCAGCCCTCCTGGCAAAAGCTGGAGGGAGTTTGCTGCTGCAAAATGCAAGCCAGCCAGGCATGTCAGAGATGGGTAAGTGTGTGTGTGAGAGAGAGAGAGGGGGGGGGAATTTGAAGGTTGCCCTTTGCCCTTGGAAAGGGCTTCTTTCTTTCTTTCTTTCTTTCTTTCTTTTCCCTTCCCTTCCCTTCCCTTCCCTTCCCTTCCCTTCCCTTCCCTTCCCTTCCACATAGATCCCCTCCAGCCCATCTTTCCAGCTGCTTTTAACCTGTCTTGGTTCCTCTTGCCTCCTTTTCCCCCTTGGTCTTCTTCAGCTTCTCCCCCTTACTGCCAACTGAGTTCAGCCTGCAAAAGAAATTTGTGTGTGTTTGCCTATGTGCCTTCAAGTCATTTCTGATTAAGGCAAACCTACCATGGGGTTTTCTAGGCAAGGTTTGGTCAAAGGGGGTCTGCCTTTGACTTCCTTTGAGGCTGAGAGTGTGTGACTTGCCCAAGGTCAGCCAGTGGGTATTCATGGCTGAGTAAGGATTCAAACCCTGGTCTCCATAGTCATAGTGCAATGCTGAAACTTCTACAACACTCTAGCTCTTTTAACAGAAGAATATAAAGAATATAAATTAAAATTTGGAGTAATATTACTGGGAACAATGGCTTTATTGTTATCACTAAAACACCAGAATCCCATTAGTGTTATGTGAGAGGCATTGGCCTAGAGTAGTGGTTCTTAATCTCTTCTTTACCAGGGACACCCTTTAAAAATCTTTTGTTGCCACAAGACTTAACTCAAGATTTAAAACCCTAATAATAATAGCTAATAATAATAGCTAACAACAACAACAATATAATTACACCATCCATTAAACTTTCCCTCAGAGGCACTCTTGCTTCTTCCTGCAAGTTTGTGGCTGGAGTGGATTGAATGGCAATGTGCAGGCCAAGCCAGCCAGCCTTTGCGGCTACTCCACTACAGGGAGAAGTGGGCCAAGCAGCCTTCAAGCCTTTGTGGACCCCCTGTGAGGACATTGCGGACCCCAAGTTAAGAACCACTGGGCTAGAGAGTGCTGGAAAAGTAACAATGCAACCAGACCTTGAGAAGGGTGCTGGCAGGGGGATTCTGGGGGGTGTAATCCAAGAGTAACTTTCCCAGGCTCTGAATGCAGCCTAGAATCATAGAATCATAGGGCTGGAAGGGACCCCAACAGCCATCCTATCCGATCGGCTTCTGCCCTGCAGGAACACACAACCCAAGCATTCCTGACAGATGGCCATCCAACCTATGTTTTAAAAAACCCAAAGAAGGAGACTCCACCACACTCCAAGGCAGCAGTATATTCCACTTCTGAAATGTCAGGAGGTTCTTCCTAATATTCAGGTGGAATCTCTTTTCCTATAGTTTGAACCCATGGCTCCGTGTCCTAGTCTCTGGAGCAACAGAAAATAAGCTTGCTCTTTCCTCAGTATGACATCCCTTCAAATATTTAAACATGGCTATCATGTCACCTCTCAACCTTCTCTTCTCCAGGCTAAGCATACCCAGCTCCCTAAGCCATTCCTCATACGGTGTAATGGCTTTCAGACCTCCCACCATCCTTCTCAGTATCTTTCTTGAATTGTTGTGCCCAGAACTGGAAACAGTATTCCAGGTGAGGTCTGACCAAAGCAGAATGAAGTGATACTATTACTTCCCTTGATCTAGACACTACTCCTGTTAATGCAGCCTAGAATTGCATTGGTATTTTTTGCTGCTGCATCATAGCGCTAACTCATGTTCAGCTTGTAGTCCACTCTTTCTTTTCTTTGAGGAAATCTACACCAATACATTAATTGCTAATAAACAAAAAATATTATGTTAGTGCCTATAATACAGTTTTTAAACTAAATTATTCGTGGCAAATTATGTAATACAGTAGGCCCCTCTTATCCACTGGGATTGGTTGGGGGGGGCATGGATTCTGAAAACCATGAATAATAGTGAACACCATTGAAAATAATGGGACTTCTGGTTTAAAATACCATAGAGTTGCCTTGGACGGCCTAGAAAACAGCTTGAGAGGACACATTTTCTAGGAAGACTCTATGGTAGGTGTGCTGTTTTGTCTCCCATGGATAATGAAGCCATGGATACGGGGGTCCTACTGTAATCTGAACATCCTGTACAGTACATAGGTTAAGTTACATTGACCTGACATAAACATATGGGGGCCCTAAAATAAAGCATTGCTGGGGGCCCCAAAATTCCTTAAACTGGCCGTGTCTGATGGAATGAGATGCACTCACCCTAAAAAAAGAATTTTTTTAAATGACCTAATCCACCAAAGCACTTCTTAAAAGCCTTTAGCATTGGAAAATCACTAGGATAAACCTATAATTAATTAACTAATTATCTCCATGCTCTGTCATGTGGGTGGCTGCACCTGTATGATTGCTGCTGGGATGCCACCAGAGAATAATGGTAGCCCTAATTGCCTCTGCATCCTGCTATCTCCTGACTCACAAATGAGGAACCAGGCCCTGCATGTACATCATAACAAAGAATCACTGAACTATGATAGTTTGAAATATTTTATGAACCCCTACCCTGCTTTGGTGTTTATCTTCTTTTAAAAAACATACAAAATTATATTGAGAAATATTCAAGGAAAATATGCTTTTCTCATTTCCCCCTCTAATCTTGTGTATTACCTGTCTGAAGAACAAGGATTTGAGCTTTTTTTCTCTCTTTTTGGTTATCATTTTTGCAGTCCCACTGTTATTGTTTGATTCTGCTTAAATCCCTCTGTACCTAAAGGTACAGCCTTATCAATTGAAAAGCTAATGCCATATAAGAAGTGAAAAGAACACAGAAAGGTTTCCTAGCAACTACTGTGAATCCTTCCAAAGTAAGTCAGTTAAAACTGTGCTGTACGTGCAATGGGTGTCAATGAGAGACCAAAGCTGATCCACACATTTAGAGATGCCCACTATAAAATACAAATAGAAGGTGAATTGCTTGAGAAAGAAATCACATCAGACTCCTGACAGCTTTATCATTATTTAAATGATCCAGCTTAAATTCTACTGCATCGTTAGCAAGGCTAAGTGTCAGAGCCAAAGTGATGGTATATGAAAGTACACTTAATAGTATTGGTTAGAGCCATTGCTGTCAGTATGTCCCTTATTGCTCTTTCTAGGAGCAGCGAGCAAATATTTTTAAAGCATGTGCACTTTTAGATGGATAAAAGAACCCCAGAATTGGAAAGCTCACATTTATACTTTCAAGAAAGCCAGTTTAATTTAACTGGAAAATATTTCAGTGTGTAGCCTCTAAACTCTTATCAACTCACTTTCACACAGATTCCACTGGTATTTCTGCACAGTTCTGTTCATTGGATGACTTCCAAACTGTTTACTCAATAGCACTGCTGTCTATTTTTCTCAAACCACTTTAAAACTACAGATAGTGCTAAATGATTGCATATATGAACCAAATTGCTAGAGGTGTTCAGTGCCCCAAACAAGAATGCCTACAAATATATTTCAAAAATGGTGGGTTTTTATTGTTATCCCTCCCACCCTTAGATTTAAAACTTACAAAAGCCTTCAGGGCTATTTCCACATGTAAATAAACAGAGTCAGCATGGTGTAGTGGCTTGAGTGCTGGTCTACAACTCTAGAGACCAAGGTTCAAATTCCGACTCAGTCATTAAAACCCACTGGGTGACCTTGGGCAAGTCTCACACTCATAGTCTCAGAAAAACCCATGATATGTTTACTTTAGGGTTACCATAAGTCAGAAACAACTTGAAGGTACACTACAACAACAAATAAGCAAATTATTAAGATGAGACAACTCATAAGAAAATGACTAAGACAAATCCATAGGCTTATATTTGGAGGAATAGTACCATAGACTTATTTATGAAGGACTTGTATCTGCTAGCCTCTATTTTTGTGGACCTGGGTGGATGAGCTTGTTGGAGGAGACTTGTCCCAGCTTTGTCCAGCTGGGAACTCAGTGCAGCTTCTCCCCTGGTCAGGGGATCAAGGGGAGGAGTCAAAATTCAGAATGACCTGGATAGACTGGAGAGCTGGGCCAAAGCTAACAAAATGAAATTCAATACGGAGAAATGTAAAGTACTGCACTTAGGGCGGAAAAATGAAATGCATCAATATAGGATGGGAGAGACCTGGCTGAATGAGACTACGTGCGAAAGGGATCTAGGAGTCCTAGTAGACCACAAATTGAACATGAGTCAACAGTGTGATGCAGCAGCTAAAAAGGCCAATGCGATTTTGGGCTGTATCAATAGTAGTATATACGTATCTAGGTCAAGGGAAGTAATAGTGCTGCTCTATTCTGCCTTGGTCAGACTTCACCTAGAATACTGTGTCCAGTTCTGGGCACCACAATTCAAAAAGTATATTGACAAATTGGAACATGTCCAGAGAAGGGCAACTAAAATGGTGAAAGGTCTGGAAACGATGCCTTATGAGGAGAGACTTAGGGAGCTGGGTATGTTTAGCCTGGAAAAAAGACGGTTAAGAGGTGATATGATAGCCCTGTTTAAATATTTGAAGGGGTGTCACACTGAGGATGGAGCGGGCTTGTTTTCTGCTGCTCCAGAGACCGGAACACGGAGCAATGGATGCAAGCTCCAGGAACAGAGATTCCACCTCAAAAGGAGGAGGAACTTTTTGACAGTAAGAGCTGTTCGGCAGTGGAACACACTCCCTCGGAGCGTGGTGGGGTCTCCTTCCTTGGAGGTCTTCAAACAGAGGCTGGATTGCCATCTGTCGGGGATGCTTTGATCGTGATTTCCTGCGTGAAAGGGGGTTGGACTGGATGGCCCTTGTGGTCTCTTCCAACTCTACAATTCTATGATTCTATGATGCTATAAGGATTCTATTCTCTCACAAGGAAGCCTATGCATCCTAGCACTGATTTTGAATGTTTGCACCTTGTGCTGGGCCAAAGAGACAGAACATGGATGCTTCTAGTGTACCACTTGCTTGTTGCTCATTAGCCTCTTTGCCCAACCCAGTGCTGTGGACCACATAAGTTGCCTTGATCTACAGAAGACCTCTGGGCAATGAAATAAGCTGGATGAAGTCAGGAGTGTGGGCAGTCCTGAAACAAATACAACTGAAAATTGGCAAAGACCGTATGTGGCAGTGAATTTGACAAAAAATAATAATACTTTGTTATGCCTCCACTATTCTGTCCCCAAGACACCATCCAGTAGAGCTATTCTCAATGATGAGAAGTTTATTGAGATCAGGCTCAAAAAAGCCAGCATTAGAACCCTCTGTTGCATGCTATGGTTAATTTGCTTGGTAGAAAATTGTTCCTGTTCAACCAGGATGCAGTGCCACATGTATTGCAGAATCTAGAGAGGTGTTCAGTGTGCCATCTAGTTAATTTCTTGGGGTGAATTTCAGTTGTTGCAGCCTGATGATGTTGGCAAGATGCTTGAATTCATCCATCCCATCACATGTAATCTTGACCCTTGCCATCTGCTTGTTAAGATCAAGCAGATGTGGATGGATCGAGTGGATCTAAGTGGTGGTAAATGCCTCAAAATGTGTGTGTGTGTAGGGGGCTCTGCTATCATGAATGGAGCTGTAGTGCGTCATCTCCTGAAGAGGACCTCATTGCACCCAGAGGTTTGTTAGGACTGTAGCCCTATCCTTAATATCCCCTGTTTGGCTTTGCAGCTTCAGATGCTCTTGGAGGATTAAGAGATTAACTAGACCCATTTCAGTCTGATTTCAGATCTGAGCATGGTATCAAGACAGCCTTGGTTACTCTGACTAATAACCTACCCCAATGGAAAGATATAGTGTTTCCTTGTTGATATACCTGGATCACTTAATAATTTTCAATACCATTGAACCTAGTATCCAATCTCTTCCATCACCTGGGAGCAGGATGCAGTGTGTTACAGTCTTCCACTCCTATATGTGTGGTCATTTCCATAAACTGACCCTGGGAGACTCTTGTTCAGACCTATGGTCATTTGGATGTGGAATGCAACAAGGTTCCATCTTATCTCTGATGCTCTTCAATATCTGTATGAAACCACTAGGGAGGGTCATTAGGAATTTGGGAGGTTGTACACTGTCAGTATGCTGATGGCACTAAGTAATACCTGTCTTTGCCATTGAAGTCAGCTGGAACTATGGATGGGATGGACCAGTGCCTGGATGCTGTAATGGCCTAAATGAGGGCCAGAAAATTAAAAAAGAATCTGGATAAGACAGAGCCTCTGTGGATTGGTGGTTCTTGGGTCTGGAAATTGTGTAAATTACCTGCCCTGGATGGGGTCACACTCCCCTTGAAGGAGCAGGTGTGTGGCTTGGGAGTACCCTTGGCTCCATCTTTGTTACTGGAGGCTCCAACTAGTCTGCCAACCACATCCTTTCCTGAACAGGGACAACATAGCTACAGTATTCCATGCACTGTAACTTTCTGATTAGACTACTACAATGCATTCTGCATGGGGCTGCTCTTGAAGATGACTTAGAAATTGCAGCTAGTACATAATGCAGCAGCTAGTCTGCTGACTTGAACCACCACTACACTTATGGTCAGAATTCAAGGCACTGGTGATTACATTTAAACCTTTCGGATCCTAGTACTTGAGGGAACACCTCTTCTTTTATATATTTCTGCCTGCAAATTGAGGTCTGTGGAAGGGTCCCTTCTCTGTGTCCCACTGGTGGAGGCTATACATTGTGGGAGGACATGAGAGAGAGCCTTTTTGTGGTGGAACCCCAGTTGTGGGATACCTTCCTGTTGGAGGCCCAATTGGACCAACCCTATTGTCATTCTGGCACCCAATGCGTTTCCATGGCCAAGCCATTACAAATCACTACACCACACTGGCTCTCATTTCTACCTACCAGTCCAGAAACATTTAGTTGGGTGATGTACAAATAATGACATTAATCTGCCATTCATTTTGACCCCACTCCTTTAACAGGATATCACCACAGAACTTCAAAACAGTTTATTTATGTATATGTTTATGATATGCTTTATGCCTTGTTTAAAAAAGTTAGTGCACAAGAGAATTGGCTTCAGTGATATGTCAAGGACACTTAAATCTTATCATGATGGAATATAAGCTACTTCATTTTCATCCATTTATTCCTAGAGCCTGACTGGGAGATTTGAGTGATCAGAACTTAATCTTCCCTTTCCATGTCCCACCAATACCATGTAATTTGTATTATTTCTTGTTGATGATGATTTATAGTACTCCAATTAATGGGCCACATCCTATTTTTTATGCCATGTCCCAAGAGTCCTGATGTTGATTCAGATAGGGAGCTTTTAGCACTACTAATCAAAACTCAAAAGGCAAAATGTAACTATTTCATGATTTCTAGCTTCACAGATTTTTGTGAAATTATATGCCAGATGGTGATATCTGGATCTCACCCTGTAAAATGCAGGAGGACAACTGTGGTAAAATAAAAATAATAAAGAAAAGCCCACTTTTAATTTAGAACTTTCCTCTTCCCAAACTGGACTCAAAACCCTGAGATCTCTGTTTCCTGTAAGCAAGAGGGTCACATAGGCTAAAGATGACCTTTACCCCCCCCCCCGACCACCTAACTCCATCCTGTGTTTTAATACATAGATGAGAAAGGGATCTCTGTAAATTGCATTCCTTGTTTAAAGTGAAAAACTCTTTGAAGTAAGCAAATGAAAGCTATTGATTGAGTTTTGGATATGATGCTATCATATTTTAGATATGATGCTATTTAGATAACCATGCTATCTGTTGTGATAAACAGTTCAGAACAAAGAGAGCCCTCTCCAGAATAGTTTAGAAATGTTGATAAATTGCAACAGAGAGGATGTTGCTTTGAACAAGTTGTTAATGTTATTGTGAATGTTTACACGAGAAGAAAAATAAAACAGCTTCTAAAAGGGTATAAAAGGTGGGCTCTGAAAACACATCTTTGAATTACTTTGGACCTTTCTCAAAGTGTGTACCTACCTCATACTTGTGACACGACTGTCAAAGGCACTACTTTTCCTTGGTGGTGGGATTGTGTGCTTCTGTGAGGCAAGAAGCTAGGCTGATGGCAGCAGTGCTGTGGTAGGGTCTCCCATGTCAGACAGGCTTTTGATGAGGAGTAAGACTAAATTGCCAAACAGCTACGAGCAGGATCTCTCAGAGACAATAACACCAACAGAATAGCTAAAACTTGTTGTATTGTGCAAAAGGAGTTACAGTAAACCTCCTTTTGAATATCTTTTATTACAAAAATGCTATGATAAGACAATCCAAAATGAAATGAGATATAGTGCCAGAAGATGAAACTCTGAGGTGAAAGGACACTCCATGAGCTACTAGGGTACAGCATAGGACGACTGTGAGTAGTGCTGTGCCTAATGACACAACTAGACTCAAGCTGAAAGGTTCTGAAGCTGCTGACATGCTCAGAGGCAAAAGAAAACTCTGCAGCAGTACAACACATCTTATAGGAACATGGAATGTGAGAAGCATGAATCAAGGGAAATTAGACAGTAAAACAAGAAATCAAATGTATAAGCATTGCCACATATGGGGTAAGCAAATTAAAATGGACAAGAATGGGACATTTTATGTCAGACATTTGCACATGTTTTGCTCAGGAAATGAAAAGCTAAGAAGAAATGGGGTGGCATTAATAGTGAGATGTAGCAAAAGCAATCTAAGGACATAATGCAAAGCCTGACCAAATAATATAACTAAGAATATATGTTATTTATTATATAATAAACATCACTCCTCTCCGGCTTTTCTTTGCAAATGAAGATTCAGGAAGGACTCATCCCGCACTTTCTGCAAGTGCACTGATGACTAAAAAGGCCAATCCAAGATAAACAAGTCTGGTTGCAGAAAGCACAACAGAAGGTCTCCTTGGGTGATGCTTCTGGGTTGTGATTCTTTTCTGTGTTGTTATTTCTCTTCAAGACTTGTTCAGCGTGAATTCTCAAATAAAGCTGCAGCATTGTGGATAGTGCATCTCCGTGCCTCCCGATGTGAGGCCAGGGTGGACCATTGTTGGTGATCAATTTGGCTGAGCCTAAGATGTTGTTTCAGGGAGTCCTTCTATCGCTTTTTTGGAGCACCCCTCTTACGCTGACCCATGGCAAATTCACCGTAGAGTACTATTTTGGGGAGGCGATGGTCCTCCATCCTAGAAACGTGCCCTGCCCAGCGCAGCTGCGTTCGCAATATCATGGCCTCAATGCTGGTGGTCCCTGCTTGCTCAAGGACAGCAACATTTGTCACATAGTCAGTCCAGTGTATATTTAGGATTGTGTTAACAGGAAACCCCACCAATGTAACAATTGAAGTTCCAATTTGGTCTAGAATCAAGAAATGGAGTAGGAGAGTGACTGATTGAATTTTGCAAGGTGAACAGCTTGTTGATCGCAAACATATTCTTCAAGTAACCCAAGAAGTGACTGTATACATAGACAAATAGACTACATAATCGAAAGCAGAAGATGGAGAAGCCCCATTCTCTCTGTAAAAACAAGACCAGGAACAGATTGTGGCACAGACCAAGAACTGCTGATATCAATATTTAAGATAAACCTAAAAAAGAATATGAAAATAACCATTGTGCCAAAATACAACCTGAAGAACATCCCTGTATAATTTAAAATCAATTTAAGAAAAAATAGATTTGCACTATTGAGTCTAATTGACCAGGAACCAGAAAATCTCTGAACTGAAGTCAGGAACATTCTGAGGGAGGAATGCAAAAATACACTATGTGCAGCCAAAAAGAAAGAGAAGCCTCAATGGATGACAGATGACATTCCTCAAGCAGATAAGGAGAGATTAGAAGCAAAAGTAAAAGGTGACAGAGCTAGAGTAAAAACCTTGAATGCAGGTGCTCAGTGAGTTGTGTGAAGGGACAAGGAGAACTACAACAGTCAATGCAGAGAAATAGAAGATGAGAGCAAAAAAGGAATAAGTGGCCTCTTTCACAAGATCTGAGAAATCAAAGGGAAATTTAAACCAAGAGTGGGGATGTTCTATAGCCAGTAGAGGAACACTTTACATGATGAAGTACAAATAAAAAGCAGAATGAAACAATACACAAAAGATGAGAGGATGACAGATTAATTCAAGGAAGAACTTTTAGAAAGTGAAGTGGAAGCTGCACTCAGGGCAATTGGGAGAAATAAATCACTAGGAACAAGTGACATATCAATAGACTTGCTTCAAGCTACAGAGGCAGAATCTACTCTAGTTCTAACTAAAATCTGCCAGCAAATATGGAAAACAAAACAATGGCCCACAGATTGGAAACACTCAATATATATTCCAGTCCCCAAGAAAGGGGACACTAAGGATTGCAGTAACCACAGGACCATTGCATTAATTTCCCATGCAAGCAAAATGATGCTCAAAATTCAACAACCACTTTAACCATATATGAAGCAAAAAATGCCAGATGCCCAAGCTGAGTTCAGGAAAGGAACAGGCAATAGGGTTCATTTTGCAAACATATGTTAGATAATGAAGCACACCAAAAAATTCAAAAGAAAATCAGCCTGTGCTTTATAGATTATAGCAAAGCCTTTGATTGTATAGATCATGAAAAACTATGGATCACTGTTAAAGAAATGGGTGTCCACAACATTATGATTATGCTGATGTGTAACCTGTACTGAGGACAAGAATCATAGAATCATAGAATTGTAGAGTTGGAAGAGACCATGAGAGGCTACCTTCAGGATAGAATTATGAAGAAAGAAAATGGTTTCCAAATGACAAGGGGGTCAGGCAAAACTTGTATGCTGAATATATCATATGTAACTTGTATGCTGAATATATCATATGCAAAGCAGGATTAGGCTCTGAGGAAGGGAGTGTGAAAATTGGAGGAAGGAACATCAACAATTTAAGATATGCAGATGATACCATGCTACTAGCAAAAAAATAATAAAGACTTGGAATGATTACTGAAGAAAGTCTAGGAAGAAAATACAAAGGCGGGTTTACAGCTGAACATTAAGAAAACAAAATCATGACCATGGATGATTTACAAAACCTTGACATAGGAGTGAAGACCTTGCAAGAGTTCAAGATTTTCCATCCCTTGGCTCAATCATTACAGCTTTCAGAATGGAGACTGCAGTCAAGAAATGTGAAGACTAGAGGACTTGGAATAGTAGCTATGAAGGAACTAGACAAGATCCAGAAATGTAAAATTGACTGTTTTGTGACATCTACTTGTGTTCACTTTGGCTTCTTTGCAACTATGTTGTAATAATAGGTTTCCCAGCGTGGTCGCAACTGTGCTGTAGGAACCCCTTTTGAGGGAGTGCAGGATGGAGGCCTGTAACTTTACCTCAGCCCCTGGGCTGTTGCCAGGACAGCAGAGGGCAGGGCTAGAAGGGATTTAAGCTCAACCCCCCTCTGCCTCCTCCTTTTCATTGCTTTGATCGGCTCACCCTCCCACCATTGAATGAGTGTGATTTAATTGGTCACTTCAGGGCCGGGTAGAAATTTTTGCCCTTTTAACTGGGGTCTTTTTGCATACCTCACACTGTGGATATGGGGTTGACAATTGGCTTAGGGTGGTGTCTTAAATAGGTGGTCACTTGGCAGGTAGAGGGGAAGATTTTGGTAGTTTGATGAGCACCTTTGGCACCTCCCCCTTTTGGAGGTGAAGGGGGGGAGCTGGAACTGCACCTTTAGTTCCTGCGAACTGAGGGGTGAGGAAAGTGACCTCCTTTTGGGCTGGCCTGAGGGATAAACCTCTCTCTTTAATTTATGCAAATTGAGGGAGGAATTTTTGGGTTGGCCTTCCATATGTGGACTGACTGGGGAGCAACCCAGCTTATGGGTTCTCCCTGCGGTTCAGATGTTTTTGCCCAAGGGAAGTTGGGGAGGGAGGGTCTTGTCCCAACAATTCCCACACTAGCGACTTTTTCGGACGGGGTTTTGTAACAGAAGCAGCTTCGTCCCCATTGCGAGGCTGCTGCACGGCAGGGGGTCCGTTTTGGATGACACTCTCCCCTGCCAATACTGTTGCGGAAGTGCTGGGAGGCTGCAGCACCATATTTGGCAATTTCCTAATCACGATCAACTTTCATGATTAGGAAATAGCCAAATATGGCACTGCAGCCTCCCAGCACTTCCACAACAATATCGGCAGGAGAGAGCGTCATCTGAAATGGACCCCCTGCCATGCAGCAGCCTCGCAACGGGGATGAGGCTGCTTCCGTTACAATACCCTGTCCGAAAAAGTCCTAGGTTGTCCCCCATTGCAGATCTCTCAGAATGGGGTAAAAAAATAAAAGTGACTCTTTATATGCCAGCTATATGTGTGGTCTCTTTATTTGTGCCTGGTCTCCTTATTCCTGCATCTACCATCAAAATGTTCACTCAGTGGGGAAAATGTATGCCTATTTTCTTCTGTGTTGAATTGTATGAAATGTGCAGATTGAAGATGTGTGTTTTTGTTTTCTCCATATCATTTTGCATCCTTGGTTTTTGAGATTAAGGGGAATATGCTCAATGAGCATTTGTTCGGGAAGGTGAAGGAATAGCGTACTAAGTGACTTGGAGAAATCTGAGATATAGTTCAATAACCTGGGTTATTATCATTCTTAATTCTGAGTTTTCAGGCTACGAATACATATACTTTGCTAATCTACACTATGCACCTTCTTAATTTGCAAGTTTGGAAAGACTCATTAAGTCTTTGCCTCTAAGAGATGAAGTCATGCACAGTTACACCTGTTGGCAGGTTGATTGTTAATAATGTGAGAATTCAGATATATACTGGATGGAAAACACATGTTTAAGACTTCCCCCACCTTAGGTATGCATAAAAATAGTATGCATAAGAGAGGGTAAAACAGTGTCACCTTGTTTTAACTATTTTTTTCCTTAAGAAATAGAAATATTTCCTCCTGACAAGACTGTGTTATTCCAGAGGACACAGTTTTAAAGGCCTGCAACAGTAAAAGAATATTAATTGCTAAAACTGGTGGCAATTAAGGTGCCATTTAATGACCATTTACTCTGGGAGAACTCAACTGATCTCCATGTAAGTAGTCATTAAACTGTTCATTAGATTCTGTGTTATATTTTGTTACATCTTGAGATATACTGGCTGTAAATTCCACATGCACTACCCTAGTAGGATGTCCTAGATCAGATTGTCAGTAAATTTGTTGAATTCACAATTTTCTCACTCTCAATTATCACCACCTTTTATACTTCCTCCTATTTTTGAGGTTTAGGTTATCACTGGAAAAAGCCCCAGAGGGAAAATAATTAATACCTGATTTCAGAGCTACACAGAACTCAGAACTTATTCTTAAATACCCATGGAGTCTCTTTATGGAACATAAGTATTAAGATTGAGGAATGGGATTACAATTAAGAAATAGGGCCATATGGAAAGAGCTATTCAAATGTATTTTAAAAAAAAAACAGTCCAAATGTTATGTAAGCAGCTGGGGGAAAAAGCTGCAAATATGCTTTTATGTTGCTTGTCTTAAGTACAGAGTATTCAGTCTTAATATAGGAATGGGAAACCACTGGTGCGCAAGAAATTTTGAATTACAGTCCCCATAAAATCTTACTTTTGCCCATATTGGGTGGCACTAAGGGTGGTTGAAACCAAAAATATATGGAAGGCCAAAGTTTCTATATCTCTACACTAATTCTTGTGATATAAAGGGATATATGTATCCGATACATGGTTGGTTAACTATAAGGGTGCTTGCAGACTAATGATCCATCAAAATGGAGGTAGTGCTGCTGTTAGAGTAAGTGGTGCCACTGATAGTTGCTGTCTTTGAGTGAAAGTGCCAGCAGTCATGGCATGGTGACTACAGCTACACTTTCCACCCCATAAGACAGGCATAGCTGGAAGTGCAAATGCACAGAAGAGTGAAATTGCTAACCAGATAGTCATCTCAGAGTGGATGTAGGTCAATAGAGTGATACCTGAATTCCGCAGGGTCCATGGGACCCACTCATGATCTCTGAGTTGTGATATTATATTGGAGAATTTTAATTAGCTCAAAGGCATGACTGAGATGTCGGGTAACTTTGTAATCTTTACACCTGTGTATACCTGTACTCACTGAGGAAACTCCAAGCCAGAATAATAATAAAAAAAAGTTTTTCATTTGAAAAAAATCATGGAAGCATTCACACATGTACTTACGTTCACAAGCAGTCACACAGGGCTAGTGAAGAATTAGAAGGATGTATTTGGACAGAGGCATAGATTCAGGGAATGGGCTATAACTACCTGTCTGGAGAGCAGATTCTTGCAGAAGAGAGAGACTCAAGACTATCAGACACATGGAAATGTGGCACAAAACTGTGTCCCAAATCACATCAAAAGAATGGGACAAGAACAGAAAGGGTGATATCAGACATTCTCAAAATTTCCCAGGGCGTAGCACAGGCGCGGATGACACATCACTTTTTTATTGATGGGCTAAGCCAATGATAAAAAAGGATGCCTTATTCATACCTGTGCTATGCCTCCAGAATGGCTGAAGGATGACATCGCATGATAATTTTGCCTACTTATGTTCTTGTCGCGTCCTTATGATGTGTTTTTTTGCCGCATCTGATAATGTCCACAGATTTGGATCTCAGGATCACACAGCACGCAGAGTGACAAGAGAGGAGGAGCTCTGCACTCATGGCTATGATTTGAGGGTAATATTTATACCCAATATCATACCCTTAAGTTTTGAATGTAGAACAATGCTTGAGTGAGTTTCCCAGAGTTAAACAATGGAAGTTCTGACTTCGTTCATTGCCACTAATGATTGGGACAGTAAGACTGATAGGTTTAAGGCAACCTTCACATTGTGGGCAGGTGTGAAGGAAGACCTTGGTAGGATAATGGGTGTTCTGTTCATTTGTTTGTTTTTGGAGTATGATTCACTCCCAGATGCATCCAGGGAAATTAGCACATTCCATCTTAACAACTTTCTGAGGGGGCTTTGCTTAATCTCGTCCTGGGCATGATTAAATTTGGGGAATTTCCAAGACCTCTTTATAGGCTTCAAGTAACCTCTACTAGCCCTAATGTTTGGGTTGCCCTGGTCTACTGAAACCCACATGAAGTGTCCAATAAACTGAATTATGAATTATTGGAAGGGATGGGTGTAAGGCCAAGTAAAGAAGAGTTACTCTTTGCTTCATCAAAACCCCTATTTTCATTACAGAAATGAAGGAAGGAACTATCCGAAGGAACTATGCAAATCTTTAATGGTCCAGATGTTCAAAGGTAAGGTTAAGAGAGGGAACACTTTTCTCCTCTATTATACATAGCAGCCATAGCTGTCTTGCCTGAAGACTCATCTCAGCAGCTGTCTCTAGCTAACTATGAGGGATCTTGCTATCTGTTTTGCATTTTCACTAGCAAAATCTGTTAAAATGGGAAATGGTGACAAGACTCCTCACGAAAACATATGTTGCATTAACATCGCAAATTACAGTTGGTTTCATTTAAAGGGAAGTTGAATGGAAACAAATGTTTCCTCTTAGCACTGCTGGTTGCAAAAGTTTTATAAAGTGGCAATATCTAGCAGGAGTCAGAATATCATGTAACATTCTCTATAGGGCTACTTTCACTCCATCAAGGATGCAGCTGCAAGGATGTCAGTGGTCACATGCCCATGGCATCATGTTACATACACTAAGACTGAAGCTGAACTGGTTACTAATCTGCTCCAGAACACAATTAAAAGTGTTAGCACTTCCCTTTAAAATCATAGATTAGTTTTATGGGGAAATGGTACCCCACCTCTTGCAGGTAATAATATGTCACCTATGGCTACTATATGCACCTTCTCATGGATTATTATTATTGTTATTATTATACGCACAATTCTAAATATACACTGGACTGACTATGTGACAAATGTTGCTGTCCTTGAGCAAGCAGGGATCACCAGCATTGAGGCCATGATATTGAGAACATGGCTGCGCTGGGCAGGACAAGTTTCTAGGATGGAGGACGATCACCTCCCAAAAATAGTACTCTACGGTGAACTTGCCATGGGTCAGCGTAAGAGGGGCACTCCAAAAAAGAGATACAAGGAATCCCTGAAACAACATCTCAAGCTCGGCCAAATTGCTCAACAAACAGACACTAACGAGCCTTGCCCAGAAACTAACCATTCAATTACACAAATTTACATATACTCCCCTACAGGGGTTCACAGCATATAAAACCCAGACACACTCCTACCCAACCTTTCTCTGAAGATGTCAGCCACAGATGCAAGCAAAACGTCAGAAAGAAACTATTCCAGAACATGGCCTCACAGCCTGGAAAAAAACAAAAAAAATTCTATGGATGCTGGCTGTGAAAGCCTTCGACTTCACACTACACAAAATTCTTTGGTGTGCTCCATTATCCAACATATGTTTGCAATATGATCTCTAGTGCCTGTTCCTTTCCTGAACCCAGCTTGGACATCTGACATTTCTCTCTCCATATACTATATAGTAAAAGTTCATGTTGTAGAATTTTTGGCATCACTTCTCTTGCATGGGAAATTAATGCTATGGTCCTATGGTTACTGCAGTCCCTGGTGTCTCCTTTTTGGGAGATTGAAATATATATTGAGTGTTTCTAATCTATGGACCATTGTTTTGCTTTACATGTTTGTTGACAGATCTTAGAACTAGAATAGATTCTGTCTCTATAGTCTGAAACAGATCTATTTGTATGCCATCTGTTCCTGGTGATTTATTTCTCCCAAGTGCTGTGAATGCAGCTTCCACTTCACTTTCTAAAATTGGAGGTTCATCTTCAAATGGTTCTTCCTTGGATGCATTTGTCATCTTTCAGTGTATTGGCTTTTTATTTGTACCTCATGTAATATTTTCCCCTGCTGGTCCTACAGCATTCCCATTCTTGCTTTAAATTTCCATTTAATTTCTCAGATCTTGTGGGAAAGGTTTCTTCTTCTTCTTCTTTTGTTGTCACTGTCTATTTTTCTGCATTGACTATTATAGTAGTTCTCCTTGTCCCTGTGCAGAAGTCAGTGAACACTTGCATTCAGAGTTCTAACTCTGTCACCTTCTATTTTTATTTCTCAACTGTTCTTAACTGCTTGAAGAGTTTGATCTATCATCCATTGGGATTCTCTTTCTTTTTGGCTGCAGATAGGTGTTTGTCTTTGTGTGTGTGTGGTTTTTTGTTTTTGTTTTGTTTGTTTGTTTGTTTGTTTTCGTTTTGTTTGTTTTTTGCATTCAGCCCTGTCAACCTCCCTGATTTCAGTCCAGAATTCTTCTGGCTCCTTCTCAATTAGGCTTAATAGTGCAAATCTACTTTGTACATTATCTTTAAATTCTGTGGGGATGTCCTTCGGGTTGTATTTTGGCATGACTGTTGTTCTTTGGCTTTACTCTAATGTTTGATATTAGCAGTTCATGATCTGTGCCACAATCTACTCCTGGTCTTGTTTTTGCTGAAAAAATCGAGCTTCTCAGTCTTTTGCTTCCAATTGTGTAGACTATTTGATGTCTATATTGACTATCAGGTGATGTCCATGTATACAGTCACCTCTTTGGCTACATGAAGAATGTGTTTGCAGTGAAGTAAATGTTTGCCTCAATCAATTCAGTCAGTTACTCTCCTACTGCACTTCTTGTTCCTAGACCAAATTTTCCTACAATCTTTTATTCTGCTCTGTTTCCTACTATTGCATTCCAATTGCCTATGTTTAACAAGAAGTCCCGTTTTGGTGTGTGATCACTTTCCTCCTGGACTCCAGCACAGTATCTTTTCATAGATTTTTTTTCTTCTTTTTCTGCCTCTTCTCTGTAGTTGGAGCTTAAACGTGGATTATGGCTATATTACAGAATGTTTGTTATGGGCCTTCTAGTTAACTGTCGACTTATGGTGACTCCATGAATCTCTTAGAATTTGCATACAAAAAACCAGGTGTGAAACTACTAAAGCTGCATCCTGCTTTTTTTCTTAGTCATGTATGTGAGCCCTTAAAAAAAAAAAAGCAAACAGTTGTCTTGGAGTTTGAAGATATTAAGCTAAGGGAGGTAAACTCAGATTTTTTTTCCCTTCAAGGTTTTCTCCTCTTTAATTCACCAGCAGTTAAGTTAAGAATGCAACAGCTCAACTATTTCAAACTGCAGTTTTTCAAGTTTCAGTGTGATGAGTTCCTTTAGACCTGACCTGAAACAGGACACCTTTGAATGCTTTGCAGTATTTTCAGTGTCTTGCTGAGTTAATGTATCTGTGATATACCAAGCACACATGCTCACATTCAATCAATACATTGCTTTATTGACATGGATTCATGTGTCAGGAACATAGGACAAAGCCGAAACTGAATACAGCAAGAGCAAATCCCCAGATAAACCCCTCGGGTGAGAAAAGTATTCAGGAAGTAAAAATGCCTCCCTCTCAGGGCAGCTGGCACCTGGACACCCTGACCTTGAGCCGCTGTGGAGAGAAACGTTCCCAGACCAACAAGGCGGGCTGGCCTCTCTCCAAAACTCCAGAGGCCCAGGCAAGGAGAACGGCCTCATGTCAGGGTTATCCATGAATTCCACTCCAATTCCAAGAATTCAGGGATGAGCCTGGCATACCGCCCACCCAAAGAGAAATCCCCCCCTTATTTAGCCCGGCTTATCAGGAAAGCGGGCATGGAACTTTCGTAATAAGCACGGAGCATTCACATGTTCACAGCTAACCCACTCGGCATGCCCTAATGGCAGATGTTTCCATTTTACTAAGTATTGTAAAGCCCCCCTGTGAACGCGAGAGTCCAACATATCAGAGATTTCAAAATGCTGGTGGTTGTCGACCAGGATAGGATGAGGAGCCGGTCCCGGGTCTGGTTGATGACGGTCTGGAGGACACGCCGGCTTGAGTAAGCTAGAATGAAACACAGGGTGAACATTACGGTACAGTTTGGGCAGCAACAGTTCAAAAGCCACCAGGTTTATCACCTGAGCAATAGCAAAAGGACCAATGTACTTGGGCCCCAACTTCTTTGAAGGTTGGGGACTTTTAAGAAACTTGGTGGATAAAAAGACTAAGTCCCCTACGGCGTACTCCGGGGTGGGGTGCCGTTTTTGGTCAGCATGATGCTTGTATCATGCCTCTGCAAAGTCCAAGGCCGAAACAACTCTTGGCCAGGCATCTCTAATTTTCTGACTCCACTGGGTCACTGAGACCAGGTCCTTGGAGGTCCCCTCCCCTAGCGGTAGGGGATTGAAGTCTTGTCCTGAAACTATCTTGAAAGGGGAGAAGCCGGTGCTCTGGTGAGTGGCATTGTTATAGGTGACCTCCGCAAAAGGCAAGAGGTCCACCCAGTCAGATTGTTGGAAGTTCACATAACATCTCAAATACAGTTGTCCCTTCACATTCGTGGGGGTTAGGTTCCATAGACCCCCGCGAATGTGAAAATTCCGCGAATAATGACAGCCCTCCACCCGCCCTCCCCAAGCGACCCCGAGGCCACTGGAGGCCTCACGGTCGCTCTTCCTGGCCTCCCCCTGCCCTCCCCAAGCGACCCCCGAGGCCTCCGGAGGCCTCGCAGTTGCTTTTCCCGGCCTCCCCTCGCCCTCCCCAAGTGACCCCGAGGCCTCCGGAGGCCTCGCGGTCGCTCTTCCCTGCTGCCCCCCGCCCTCCCCAAGCGACCCCCGAGGCCTCTGGAGGCCTCGTGGTCGCTGTATCTGGCCGCCCCCCGCCCTCCCCAAGCGACCCCGAGGCCTCCGGAGGCCTCGCGGTCACTTTTCCCTGCCGCCCCCGCCCTCCCCAAGCGACCCCCAGGCCTTCGGAGGCCCCGTTGTCGCTCCCCTCGCCACTTTCCCTGGACTCCCCTCGCCTCCCTGGCCCTCCCCCTCCCTCCTCAGGCCTTCATGGGGCCTCCAGAGCGCCTCCGGGGGGCCCGTGAAGGCCTCCCCAGCTCTCCCCACCCCTCCCCAGGCTTTCATGGGGCCTCCGGAGCGTCTTAATTGAGTTGCATCTTAAACAGAGGACAGGTTACACAGGAGTGCATACACCATATCTGCATGCTTGTTTGTAACAGCAATCTGAAAATCCTCCACCAGTGGCAGCTTCCCTGGCAGAATCTATAGCAGTTTCAGGATAGAGAGTCATTTTCATCAAGGGCATGGCAAAGAGATAAAGCTTTAAAAGTCTCCTTAGGTGTTTTGGCCCTGAGTGCAATGAGCTCCTGAAGGCTTCTTCTTTTCCCCAAAACAACAATAAAAACAGCAAAAAGCATCTTGAAAGCAGTCACATTTCTGATAGTTCATATAATCTGACTGTTAGAAATCTAAAATGACCAAGTCAATTAAGGGTGATGGGATGCAACATTTTTTAAAAGTATATAAATATAAGGGTTTTTTTTAAAGAAGTTCTTTCAATACAAAGTTATTGGGTGAGTTAAAGAAATTTTCATTTGAATAGTCCCACTTTCAAACTGGACAAGACAGCTTTAAAAAGTAAAAGTTAATTAAGTCACGATTATTATGGAGGAATGTCCACGAAACTGCTTTGGCTGTGGATGCGTCTCATAACACAGTAGGTTAATTGGGTCATAAATGCAATACTTTAGTCTCTGCTGATCAGAATCATGGAAAAATCTGCCTTTCAGATTCTGGGAAATGTCTATTGTCAAACTGATCAGATCCAGAACTAACCATCTGCTGTGATTGCTTTGTTGTCATCTTTTCTCACACATAACCCAATTATCTATGCTGACCTAGATGTGCAAGTAGAGGATATTGAAAGTGGGAAGCACAATGTATTGAAGGTGCAGATAGTAGATGACTGAAATACAGATGCAATGTAACATTACTATCAGATTAATATTATGTTACTACTGTATTATCATATAATAATAAGTGTGACTGATTGTATCACCGAAAGCTAGGACCCTGAAAATTAGTGTGCCTATGAAGGGAAACTTGAGGGTGTACATATTTTGTTTTAAAAACAGGTTGGTTGATTTTAATCAATTGAAACATGTCATAGAATCATAGAGGTGGAAGGGATTATGGGGGTTCAATCCCCTGCCTTGCAGGAATACACAATCAAAGCACCCCTGACAGATGGCCATCCAGACACCATTTAAAAACATCTGCATAGGTGCAAACCCACCTAGCATCACTAAATTACCCACACCAGGCTTCTGAGGAGTAATAAGGCTCTGGTAAAATAAGATGTCTGCTCAAAGGCAAGAAGCTTTGATTTTTGGTCTAGAATTTAGACTCAAAGAACTTTTTCAAATGGAAGGAAAAAAACAAGGAGGTCAGGAGAAGAATGGCACTGTCACGCTTACAGCACTCCATTTCAGATGGCGCCATCCTCCTCCCGACATTCCCCTGTGCTTCCTCCATGCTGCAGCCACTGCTTTTTATTGAAGGGGTTTTTCTGTCAATAAAAGTGGCATATTTCTCGCACCCACAGCATGGAGGAAGCACAGGGGAAAGTCGGGAGGAGGATGGCACCATCCAAAATGGAGTACTGTAAGCACGACAGCGCCGTTCTTCTCCCAACCTCCTCAGGGTTCCCCCCCCCCTGTTTGAAAAAGTCCTAAGTGCTTGAAACTGGTTTAGGTTGGATTTAAAGAGGACCAAGCTATAACAAGCCTTCATTTTTGTTTTCCATACTATTGGAATAATGCAGCTTTTACTCCTATATGAGCTGACATTGTCTCTCGTTTATGTACATATATGTGTGTCTACATAAACATACACATATATTCAGCTTTTAGTATTTAAAGAAATTGTTTTGTAAACTCCACAGGAAGGAGGAAAAGGCTTGTGTGTGTGTTTGTGTGAGGGAGGGAGGGTGTATAGTATAAGCAAAAGTTACATTTCAGAGTTGCTCTTTTGTTCATGCTGAGATCCCTCCTGGATCCACTTATGCAAGGGTAAACTCTACTGAGTCCAATGGCAATTTCATCTGAATAGAGCTGCAAGTCAGGTGAATATGATCCTTCTCATTGTAGAGATAGGATCTGGCTGGCTGGAACTACAAAGGGTGGTATTCCTTCAGAAGGCATCTGGAGACCATTTCTAGACATCTTTTGGACTCAGAGCATCTACCTTTGTAGCTGGGATTATTCATGCTCCTGCATTACCAGGCCAGATGGAAATAAGCAAGAGAGAATGAGATGCTAGACTTGCTCATTTTCCTTTGGCATGGAAGGGCAAGACTTTGACTCCAGCTACAAAGGCTGTTGTTCTGATTCCAGAAGGTGCACTATATGGATATATGACACATATCCCACAGAAGTGGCATGGCTCAGGCAATGGATTGTATCAAAAGCTCAAGCAAAGAAGATGGGAATCATGAGATCAGATGGGAGTGGAAAACAATTTGAACTATTAGATGAGGCAAAAGTGGTTTAGGAAAAGCTGGAAAAAAACTGGGTCTACATGAAAAAGTAAGAGTGGGAGATAGCCTTCTGAGAAGGCAAGGAGAGCTTTTCCTCAAACTATAGAACATAGCATGAGTAAAGTAAGAGGATGTGATTCCTCATGGTACTATAATGGATCCAGGTAAGCATTTCTGGACATAGGTTACGCTGTATATTGAAATGTTATCCCGCCTTTCCCCTAAAATCAGGGCTCAAGCTGGCTAGTTTTAGTTTACAAGCAACCATATATATCCAGGAGTGATTGATTTGTTACCTTTAGTCTATTAAAACATAACCGAGGAAATAAGGTATCTGCTCAAACCTTAACACTGAGAGCACAATTGCCTGCTATGCTCAGTATCTTTTTTCTTTCTGAGTGCTAGTTGTACCATCGTTATGCCCTGTACCTACTGTGACTATAATAATCCTTCCATCTTCTTTTTCCCTCCAACACCCAACAATCTGTCCATACTGTACTTCCTGATATATTCCTTTTCTTTAAGGACTTTTTCAGGTGGAAGAAAAGTAACGCAAGCAGCGTCGCCAGGTTGTGATGCTGCTGCGCAAGAGGGCGCCAGTTTCGAACGACGCTCTTCCCAGCGGTACTGTTGCAGTACCGCTGGGACATTTGAGCGTGATATTTTTCCTTCCCAGCGTCATATTTTACTCACAAGTAAAATATGATGCTGGGAAGGAAAAATATCACGCTCAAATGTCCCAGCGGTACTGCAACAGTACCGCTGGGAAGAGCGTCGTTCAAAACTGGCACCCTCTTGCGCAGCAGCGTCGCAACCTGGCGACACTGCTTGCGTTACTTTTCTTCCATCCAAAAAAGTCCTAAGAAAAAAACCTACTAATAGGATTTAAAAAAAATGGCAGTGCATTGTACACAGTATCCTACTCACATTATAATGCTCCTTTTTCTGTCATTGTTTCAGATTCTTCAAAAGAAAATTTACTTGGAAGGAAAGAAAGTCTTTTGTTTTCAGAAAGTCTTTCTTGTTTTAAGGACATTTTTGCCTTCCAAAACTGAGCTTGGCTAGCTAAGTTTAACCATTGTCTGCATCGAAGCTTGAAATATGTGGAAATTGTGCGTAGCCCCAAACAGAGGAAAGCATGTGTGCAATTACCTGTTGTGTTGTCATACTGGTGATGAGGGCTTAGTTCTGAGTGTTGGCCTAGGCCTCAGGGAGACCAGGGTTTGAATCCTCTCTCAGCCATGGAAACTCAGTTTAGGCAAGTCACACTCCCTAAGCATAAGAGGAAAGCAATGGCAAATGTCTTCTGAATAAATAGTGCCAAGAAAGCCCCATGAGGTTTGCTATGAGTTGATTTAAGGGCACATAACATCATCATCATCATCAACAACAACAACAACAACAAGGTTTTACAATTTCCCTCTTCCTTCCCCCAAAACACTTTTCATTTTGCCCTACTAACCCTTCCTCCCTTGTGTAAATTTCATGTGTGTTTGCTGCTTGGGCCAACTGGGAATTTGTAGCAAACTCCCAGATTAGTTCAGAGCAGATTTTGTTTTGTTTTGGCAACTGTATTCTAAACCACTAGAAAGACTGGTTTCTACTTTGATAATAATACTGTTTTTATTATTATTATTATTATTATTATTATTATTATTATTACAGTTGATCATCTCTTTGCTGGGGCAGTATGGGTAGGGCCATATCTAGGGGGAAATGTGTCCCCTCCCCCATTTGGACTACAACTACCACAATCCCAGAGCCAACATGACCAATCACTTTGGGTTTCTGAGAGTTATAATCTGAACTACAACAACAACAACAACAACAAGAACAACAACAATCTAAGCTTTTGATAGGGCAAGTACAGTTAATCAGAAAGCACTTGAGAGCTCCAATAATTCTTATGACCATCAAACAGCTGTAGGATTCAAGACAGGGAAAGGAATTCCTTTCAGGGGTGAATGGAACACAGATGAATTGCTTCCCTGAATTAGGAGTCTGGATAGAAATGCATGCTGTTTTATTTTGATGAACTGAACATTAAACTGAAAACAATTAGGAATTGCTTGGTGTGTACCCACCTTATAATGAAACTTGCATCTCTGAATATTAAACAACAGTGTATTTTTACTATGAAATTCTGATTAGACTCTTCCTCACCAGTGATTTAAAATGATAAATGGTATAATACAGGGAAGCAATTTAAATCATGATTTAAATTAAATCAACCTTGCCTAAATCTGAAAATAATATAGTGTTAACACTGAAGGATAAATACCCTAACCGGCCTCATAACCCTGGAAGACTTGGATGACAAGGAGTTCATTATTTGCACCATGGCTATATTGTTGTACCAGAAGCGAATAGAAGAGTTAGATAACTCTTCCACCCATATCCTGACAGTGACCAGAATCAGGAAAAACTTCAAAAGTGTAATACCTGATGTAATGCCAGCCTCAGTCCAACCACCATGCCAAACATGAGAACACCAATGGTCCCTGAAGTACATGCCAAAACCCACGGATCCCACTGCATCCAAAGAAACCTGTAGTGCATCCCACCAGAAAGAGATCCCATTAAAACCAGTGTGAAATTCCTGGCACACTCCTAGACCTCCCTGCGTGATCCTAATCCTATGGTGCAGCTTATACAGAGTTGAAAAGACACCCGAGGAAGGCTCTACCAGGTACAATTACCTGGCAGGTGAAATTTAGATGCCCAATGAGCTCCTAAAATTCACTGAGTGTAGCTTTCCTATGTATAAGAAAACTAGTAACTCTCTCCTTGATGCCCTGTACTTTCTCCATGGGTAGCCTACAAAGCTGATTAAGTGTATCAGTTTTGATACCTAAAAGTACCAGCTGGTGTGAGGGACACTCAGTTTTTACCATGCCCTGCATAACTCCCAGTTCCTGTGCCAAGGAATTAACTCAGACAGAAGGAAAGCACATTGTCCAGTTCCAAACCTCACAATGATCAAAAAAATCATCTAAGTAATGGATCAGCCCTCCTAGCCCCATCCTCAACCTGGCCACCCAGTCTCAGCAGATACTGAACTTCTCAATGCTGCACATGATAGCAAGCAGAAAACTTCAGGTTTTGTTGTTGTTGTTGTTGTTCCTGGCTACAAAAACAAAATACCGTAAGTGAAAATCTGCATCACTACCATGTCAGTATCAAATCCCTCCCCACCACACACACAATCCCTTTAAAACACATGGAGAAGATATAACTTGTTTTCCTTCAGACCTTATTTGAAAGGGAATGCAGCTGGGGTACCACTGTGACAAATGCAGCAATAGAGAGGCAGGAGAAAGATGGGTGGGACCCTAAAAAATGGATTAAGGAGCACATGCAGACAGTGGATTGTCTATTACTGGTCAAGAGAATTAATAAGGACAGCTTTTCCCATATGTCATTTACCTTGATTTCCACACACTGATTTCACCATTTCTGCCCTTTCAGACATTTGCTTTCGTTGTCTGTTTCCAATCTGAAGGAAGAAACCTGGCTTTCTAAGGCAATTATTCTCAGTTAACAGCAAAACCTGAAAACCCCAGAGTAAAAGTATTGCTTGAAAACCAGGATATTCATGGTTAACTGTGATCCAAACCTTTTCTCAATATTTGATTCCTCAATCTTGTTTTTCTTATTCTTCATCTATAATTTAAATATATTGTCAATCATATTATATGAAATTTTGCTTTCATGGGAGAATCAGTTTTGAATAAATTAAGAATTTCTTTTCACTCTACAAAGTCTTTTTGTGACATATGTTTTGGTTCATTTAATATGCAGACACATGTTACTATTCAATGGCATGAATCACCCACATAAACAATAGAAGCAATTACTGAATATTGCAGAAGCATTAAAAAAACTTCTATAGCATTTGAATCAGTATATTTGAAAATATCATCATATATGCATATGTGGTTGTATCACTCTATTTCCGGATACCAAAACTGATATTACTTAATTGATATGGGGATGATGTGGCTATCAAAATATTGCTGGACTACAACACACCTCATCCCTCATCATCAGTTAGGTGGTTAGTTGATGGGATCTGTGGTCCAACAATAGCTGGAGGGACACATTGTGCCTGCCCTCGCTTTGCTGGTTGATTCTTAAATCAACCAAAAACAACATCCACACAAAGCCAGGGATCCTGAGAGAGGGTTCAGGCTCTAATATATTTTTTTTCTGGTATTACCCTAAGCTCTTTGCTCCTGAAAATCTGTGCGACATTGTATTCCACTCTAAAACTCATCTCTTCAGGGGAATTGTCAAATATAAATATCACCCCAGAACACCACCAAAATGTCTGCAGTTCCTCTTCATACCTCCATGCTGCCAGTTTGCTGTGTGACCCTCAGAACACAGTTCTGAGACTGCTGCACAAATCTCTGCTCCTCTGATCAGTACAGTATAACCCACAATCCCCTTTCTCAATTTCTCTATCCAAATGCTTCCTACTTTCTTTAATAGCCTTGTTTGATTGCTTGAAGTCTGAATGTAAGAGTGAATGCTGTTAAGATTAATTTCCAATAAAGACCATTTAATTGTACATTTTGGCTTGGAGTCTCCTCAGTTACTACAGGTATACATAGGTCAAAATATCCCACAGTTACCAAGCCTCTCGCTGCCATTCTGAGCTAATTAAAAATTCCCCATAGTAGAATTCAGCCCCAGTGGGGTCCTCATGGACTCCACACAATTCAGGTAACAATGCATGAAGGGAAAAGAGAGATTCTGGAGACCTGCTGCCTGCAGATTTTCTTAATGGGTGAACTCACAGCATTCCTGGTTGCAAAGAAGGTGGGATGGTGGGGAGAGAGCAAGTCAGCTTTCTGGTGTGCCTGGTCTGTATAGGGGGAAAATGGGATAAGGTCTCTATTGCCTGGAACAACCTGGAAACTGGCCCACCTGGAGTCAGGAAGACTTTCTTCCTTTGCTCCCGTGGTCAGGCCACTTCCTTTGGCAGCTATGCAGGAAGTCTGGCCGTAGTGCTGAGCCTCTGGCAGACAGAATAAAAAACTTTGCATGGGATTTCAATTTTTTAATGTCATTATTAGTTTCTTTGCAATTCACCAATTTTATTATGATGTCAAAAACAATCAACAAATAATGATATTACTGAGAAAAAAAACATATGCAACACAGTTGGGCCCCTTCTGGACAGCCAAACCCCAGTAACTTGTACAGGTGATATTAAGAGGCTTTGAGGAATCCTAAGGTTTCAGAAATACAAAAATGATTTAGGGGAATATCTAGTGTTGTCTCTTCTTCTTTGCAACATTTTTGGGGGGTCTTAACTCATGGTGTTTCACATCTCCTCCTACTAATCCCAGTAACTAAGTGGAGGGAATTGTGTGAGCTATTTACCTCTGTCTTGGAGCCCTGTGGTCCAGATGATGCAGGGTATTTGCCTGTTTTGCCTCTGGGCAGTCCTCATGATCCCTCACGGTAAATATGGGCCCAAGACAGCAGGGGAGATGAGGTAAGGTGTGTTACACAATTAAAAAAAAAAACTAATAAAATCTGCTCATCCAGGAAAAAAACAGATCAGGCCCTACATGACTGCGGGAGCCCACACTGCCATGCCGGTCACATGCAGGGGGCTTTGCTCACATGCTGTTGGCCATCTTCCTGGCCTCAGAGACCAGGGTATGGACTGCGGCGGCAGCTGTAACGATGGGTCAGCATGGTAGTCTGGACTCTATCCTGTTTGGGGTCAGTAATGGGGGAGGAATGAGCCTGATCTGTGGGCAAAATATGTCAGTGGGTAGCTGGCTTGTTCTGGCCCATGTAGATAAGCCCTTAGTAAAGATTAGCTTTCTTATTTAAGAAAGTAGACTCAATATGATTGCTTTCCAGGGAAATAGGCAAGCTCTTTCAACTACTCTGCTATTCAAAAGGACTCAATCTACTTACAAACATGGTGTGAATCCAAACTCTTCTATCATAAAACAGGGGTTCACCCAGTGTACTTTTTCTTCAGCTGCCCGTAGACTGTGGAATAACCTGCCAGAGGAGATTTGATAGCTGAATACACTGTGTGAATTTAAAATAGCATTAAATACCAGTCTCTTCTGGCAGACATATCCTAACTGATATGTATTTTAACTGAAATTAGATGCGTTAATCTGTTGTTGTTGTTGTTGTTGTTGTTGTTGTTCAGCAGCAAAGAGTGCTCTGCTCAAGACAATAGAGGAGTCTTCCTTCTACAAAACAAAATGTGATCTACTGGCCAGCAGAAGAAAGCTGGCACAATGGGGACAGGCCCAGGCCCAAAGCACCCAAGAGGAGGTGAACTAACTGCCTGTGATGATGCTGGACAGTCTGCATTTAATATAACAGAGGAGCTCCCCCTTTTCTCTGGCAAAGTCAGTCTGGCCTGAGAAAAGCCCACAGCCTCATGAAATAATTAGCATGTAGGCATATTTAGCTCCTGCCTTCTTCTTTCTGCACTTGGATTGTCTGAGGAGGGAACTAGTGGCCTATATCTGTTCCAATCATCTGTCCTCACCAAAGGTTCCCACGCTGGCTGGGGCTGATGGGACCAGAATCTAACAACACCTAGAGGGTCATGGCTTTCCCCAGCTTCAGATTCTTTTGCCTTCTGCATCATGCAGATAAACCAAGACTATAGAGACGCGGTAAGGCTGTCATTCTGCCCTGGATGCAGGGGGAACATTGGGTGTTCCTCCCTTGTTGGAAACAACTTGGCACATCCTTGTTTCAAAGAACACCAGAGTACCAAGCCCAGGAGAACTCCTAATTTTACCTGGGTTTTTTTTTTGTGGGGGGGAAGAGAAGGCAAATGTTACCCAGGCTGGAAGGAGTGAGAGTGTTTAGGCATCTGTCTCTCCCAACGGGCAGCCAGAAGCAGCAAGAGAAGCCATCCACAGTGCAACAACCAGAAAGGCCTCCTAGCTCCACAAGTTGACAAGCCTAGCTTCAGGGGAGGGACAACACTGCTGCCACCTTGCTGGGCTGCCCAAGCTACAGTAAATCATCTCCAAAGCAAAATACCCACTCTTCCTCTGTAGACACTAAGTGCTCTCCTGGCTACCTTGGGAAGACCAGAACTCAAGGCAATGGTCATGCTGACACCTGTTGAAGAGAAGCAAGTCACTGAGAGCTAGGCTCAGTACAGTGCTAAGAGGAACAGCTGAATCTTTTCATCTAGAACTCTCGAGCAGGAAGAGTGAAGTAAATGCAGGCTCCATGCCTTCATGAGAGAACACTGCCTTGGGGTGAAGCACAACTGCCCTTAAAAGGTCAAAGCAGCAGCTTCTCAGAGGCACTGATGTAAGAATTCTTTCCACAAGCCCAATTGATGCAAGCAGTGGGGGCTAAAGAAGGAGAGTGAACTACTGTCAGCTCAAAGCACCCAGAGGGACTGCAAGGGCAGCAGCCCTGGGAAGGTGAAGGAAGGTTGGGGTGTGTGTGAATAAACCATTGAGTTCAGCCAGCAATGTGATGCCACCCACAGGAAGCATGCCTTAGAGTGATGATTCACTGCCAAAGCCATGCAAAATAAATGGGAAAGTGGATGAGGATAAGCAATAAAGGGTGAAGAGAAGAGACTCTGAGAAGCCTAGTTCCTGATGGGACCCACAAACTAGCTCCCTCAACAAAAACAGAAAAGCCACTCTTGCTCCAGGAATGAACACAGCCACACTGCTGGCTAGAAAGGCCCACCATGGATAATGGGTGGAGACCCAAACATGTTTACTTGAATTTAAACTTGATGGAAGTCAAGCCAACCAAACCATCAAAGATCTTAAATTAATTTCCACTCCACCCCGGATCAGACAAATCAGTTCTTATTCAATTAATTTACTACCAAATGACCCAGATCTTGCTCCAGAATTGGTTACCCTTTACTTAATTATCCAGTTTTAATCACCAAATCATTATCTTCCTCCCAAATGAAATTCTATGCAGCACAAATAGGGTATGCATCACAATTCCCATTGGGTGATAGGTGAGAGATTTCTTACTACATGCCAGGGTGGCTTGCTACTTGCTTGCTCTTTGTAAAAGCCACCCAAATGCCAAAGTTGAGTTGCTGCTTCTTCATTCTGAAACGTCAGTTGCTCTTAGCTAAGAAAATGGACTTGTTTCCATTGTTTGCAGGGATATTTGCAAGGAAATGACTGCTGATGTATAGAGAGCCACCCATTTTCATCCTGTATGACCAATACTGGATGCACAGAAACTAGCCACCATTCTAGGAAGCCCTTATAAATACTAGGATGCCTGGTTGGAAAGAGACAGTTGACCACTGTACTCCTGCTTCCTATCCTGTCATCTCTGTACATTCACATCTGCCCAAGATTCATTTACATAAATTCTGTCCATGTAATCAGAAGCCCTGAACCTGATTGCACATTCAATTGTAAACATATGGACAAATATGCACACAAACATGTGTTAATGAGTGGTTAAGACTATAGCCATAACCCTGCTTCCATTCCATATATGTCTTATAAATACATACAGCACCGAGATCATCTTAATAATTATTTTAACCAGTGAATTAAGACAGAAAGACTCCTTTAAAATAGTTCAGCAAAGGATAGAGGTCTTTGTTATGAAGGCACTTGGAAACTAGATAGTAGTGTTGTGAAGCTGCTTGCTTTGTGCATCTATTTCCTACATAACATAAAATTTCATGCATCTAGGACTTGACTTCAGTGGGCTTACTGCTGTAGTTGAAACAAATTGGGAAATGTGCATAAGTAGATCAGAGTCTAGTATTTATGTGGCTCAAAGACAACACAAATTAAATTCAGAATGACTGAAAAGTTTGACGTGTGGCATTACTTTGCTCCATGCCTTTATGTCATTTGTTCTTTCTTTACCTTCATCACCTGACATATGTTAGTGGTCTAAAGAAAAACAACCTTTCTAGATACATTGAAAAAATAAATAAAATATTTGTCCTTGTTTCTGCTTTTACACTTTATTTGATAATTCCTCCCCCTTTTCTTTCTTCCCCCTCATTTTTTGGGGTTGGGTGATATGCTATTTAAGGATTAAATAATAATAATAATTGTGTCTTAAACTAAAAATGGCAAACACTTTCCACATGTAAACACATGAGGAGAGAAGTAGGAACACACCTGGGGTCCCCCCCCCGCCCGGTCATTGCCATATCCATCTGATGTTATCGTCTCCATCACATTCTTTGCAAATGCCAGCACTCCCTAAAGAGGTACCGTACCTGCCTGCATACAGATCTACACATGTCGAGAGAGTTTGGCAATAACTAGATGTTTAACTCATTAAAATATTAATTTATCTCATTTTCCTCCATATGGCTTGACTCAGTAGCTTTGCATATTATAGTTGAAATTAATCATATGCTTTAATGAGTTAATTGGTTTTAGATCATCAGATTTCTTTAAAGTGAGGATTTTCTCCATCTGCCAGATTCAGAATGAAAGGAAAGGTGTACTGGTGGTGGGTGGTGAGTGGGGAGGATTAGGATTGAAAGAAATGTATCTGTTGCTAGAAACACCTAATCAGCCAGATGTAGCATGGCTCCAGATGTAGCATGGCTTTCTTTGGGAGATGGGAAAGAGACCAAACAAATCAACAAAACTTCTGGGTTTCAGAAATGGGGTAAGGAAAAAGGTAAGTGTGTGCACATTGGTGAAGGCAGAAAGAAGAGAAGAGAGATGAAGATGTGGGACAAATCTACCTGAATAAATTATAAGATAAGATGCTATGCTTTAGGAGACTCTTTCCCAATCTGACAACATGTCAGAGTCCCACTATTCCCGGGAATAAAATTGCATCCTGGTCTTGTCCATCTGGGGATAAAGTCCAGATTGGGGTGAGACAGGGGAGACAACTATAAAACCACATATAGTTGTTAAAGGTATCCATAATAAATTTGCCTCTAAGGGTCAATGGTGTGATTCTCTGTAAATTCCATAGTATGTTTCCACATCAGCTTTTAAGTAACAGTTTAACTGATAATATCACAACCAGTTAAATGATTCCAACTATTATGGTTGTGGAAATGAGTTAATCTCCCAGATTCCAATGTTTAACATTATTCTAACATTTCAACATTCTGAACTCTGAGTATAGGTGCTTCATATGCCTGGAAAACTTGATCATGCAGGGTTCCCAGTCTTGTGCTGCATGAACACATGTACGCTGCAGTGGCCATTCCAAAATACCACATTGGTTACTTACAGTGAAGGTGCATTCTGGGGTTGGGGAGAGGAGGAATCCAATGACTATTGGGATACTTTGTCACTGCCCAGAGAGAGGCAGGAAGTTGCATCATGGTCTCATGAAGATTCAAAATTTTCTTGTATTCTCCTTCGGATCTCCACAAGTCCAGTTTCCTGACTAGCAAAGCCCCGATAGAGAGAGGATAGGTAGCATACAGACAAAACATGAGAAAATGCATAATACACATATACACACAAACAAGGTTACTTCTTCACAGTCACTTAGGGAGGGGTGGATTCCTCATCTCCCCAACCCCAGAATGCACCTTCACAGTAAGTAACCAATGTGGCATTCTCTGGGTTGGTGAGAGGAGGAATCCAATGACTATTAGGACATGCCCAAGCTTTACCGCCCATGAAGGGCTTTCTAAGGCAATTATTCCCAGTGAACAGCAAAACCTGAAAACCCAAGAGTAAAAGTATTGCTTGAAAACCAGGATATTCATGGTTAACTGTGATCCAAACCTTTTCTCAATATTTGATTCCTCAATCTTGTTTTTCTTATTCTTCATCTATAATTTAAATATGTTGTCAATCATATTATATGAAATTTATATTCATATAATATGATTATACAGAATCTAATCCTGTATAACTTCTTGGAGGACTCTCCTTCCAAAGGTGGGGTCTGTATACCTGAACCTATCCACTTTGCAGTGTTGGATGAAGGAAGAAGGAGTACTCCAGGTTGCTGCCCTACAGATCTCGGCTATGGGAGCATTAGATGAGAAGATGGCCAACATAGCCACTGACCTTGTGGAGTGCGCCATGATGCCTGTCAGCCTGGGTGTCTTCGCCAGGTCGTATGCTATCAGGATACAAGCTTTTATCCAGGTGGCTATGGTTTGCCTCAAAACCTTCGATCCCATAGACACTGGGTAGAAGGACGTGAAGAGAGTCACAGTGCCTGAAAGAGCTCGTTCATTTGATGTCTACATCAAACGTTCCTGAGTGCTTTACAGACATCAAGCTTGTGCCACAACCACTCCATCGGATGCATTGGGTTCGGGCAGAAGGAAGGTAGAATCAATTCCTGAGAGAGATGGAACTCTGACAATACATTTGGTCTGAATGATGGGTCCGGACGTAAGGTGACATATTCATCGTTGAATGTACAGAGGTGTTCCCTGACTGATAGTGCCACCAACCTGGATACCCATTTCGCCAAGGTTATGGCCACCAGGAAAGCCAACTTCAGGGTAAGTATCCTCAGTGGGACCTTCCGTAGGGGCTCGAAGGGTGTCTGCATCAGTTGTTTCAGTACTAATGGAAGGCTCCAGGACGGAAACCTATGTCTCACTGGCAGAGAGATTATTGTTGCTCCTTGAAGGAATCTCCTCACATGTGGGTGTGCCAAAAGCTTCTCTCCCTGAGGGGGTGGAAGAACTGACAAGAGGACTGTGGCTTGTCTCTTTGGTGTGTTAGGCCTGAGCCCTAGGTCCAAGCCCTTCTGCAGGAATGCCAACATGTGTTTCAGCACTACTTCCTCATAAGAAATGGAGTTAGACTTGCACCATCATTTGAAGCTTCATATATTCTTCATATGGCTTCATATATTCTCATGGTAGATTGTCTGCGAAATGAGAGGAGTGGTGTTATGACTGACTCTTCATACCTGCAGTCCCTCAGGGCTTTCCACTCAATCTCCATGTGGCTAGTTGCAGCCATGCTACCCTCGGATGGTTGAGGGGACCCTGTCGTAGAAGGTCTTCCTTCTTCAGTAGATGCCATGGCTCTGCAACAGCAATTTCCATGAGGTCTGAGAACCAAGGCCTCCAAGGTCATTAGGGTGCTATGAGGACTGCCTGTGCTTTTTCTTCTCTCTCTTTCTGGCAGGTCTTGCCAATGAATGAGAGTGGCAGGAAGAGGTAGAGGAGAATTTTCGGCCAGGTGCTCCTCAAGGAATCCACTCCTTCTGCTCCTTGGCATGGGTATCTGGTGAAAAATCAGTCCAGTTTTGCATTGTTCGCTGATGCAAACATGTCTAACTCTATGAAGCCGAACCGTCTTTGTAGCTGCTGGAATATTTCCTGATTCAGCTCCCACTCCCCTGGAAGGACTTTATGCCTGCTCAGGAAATCTGCCTGACTGTTATCCAACCCCTGGAGATATTGGGCCATGATAGATTCAACCATCTTCTCTGCCCACAGGAAGAGAGGTCTGCTTCTTTCTGTAGGGAGCAGGACCTTGATCCCCCTTGTTTTGCAATATAGGATCGAGCAGTGGTGTTGCCTGTCAGGACTAGCACATGGCAACCTCTCAGTACGGGGTGAAGTGTCGTAGAGCCAGGTGGGCTGCTCTGAGTTCCAGCCAGTTTATGCTGTGGCTTCTTTCCTGGGAGTCCCAGAAGCCTTGCACTACCTCTTCCTGGCAATGCACTCCCCATTCTGTCAGGCTCGTGTCTGAGTTTATGGTGATTTGGTGCCTCTGAGTAAACCAGATCCCCTTGGCAATGTTTTCCTTCTGTGCCCACCAGGCCAGAGATTGCTTTACCACTGGGGGACCCCGAAGTAGGGGGCACTTTTGCAGGGCTATCTGTTGTTGAAATGGCATCAGAAATGACTGTAGGGGTCTTGAGTGGAACCTGGCCTGTGGAACCATGTGAATTGCTGAGATTATAACTCCTAGGAGCCTGGCTAGGGCAGTCAATGGGGCCTACAATAGAGCTCACATTTTCTGTGCTTCTCTCTAGATGACCTGCTGCCTCTCTTGAGAGAGAAAGATTTTGCTGCATCTTGTGTCCATCCAGGTTCCCAAGTGGGAGATGGTTTGAGCTGGGAGCAGCTGGCTCTTTTTGAAGTTTAACATGAAGCCATGATGCTGCGGGCAGTGTATTGTAGTCTCTAGGTCCCTTTGAGCCTTCTCGCATGAGGACGCCCTCAGTAGCACGTTGTTCAGGTAAGGGTACAGATGAATCCCTTGACTCCTCAGGAGCACAATTAGAGCTATCAAAATTTGGTGAAAACCCTGGGAGCTGATGCCAGCCCAATAGGGAGGGCTCTGAACTGGAAGAGTTGTTCTCTGAAGGTGAACCGGAGGAATCTTCTGCTCTTCTTGTTGATCATCACATTCAGGTATGCCTCTGCCAGGTCCAGGGAAGCAAGGAAGTCCCCCACTTTGGAGGGCATATCTGATGAACAAGAGGGTCTCCATGTGAAATCATTTGTACGTACTGCAAGAGTTTGTGTACTTTAGATCCAATATTGACCGGGAGTCACCCCCTTTCTTGGGTACTATGAAGAAAAAGGAGTACACCCGTGAGAAACACTGTGATGCCAGGACTTCCTCTACTGCCCTGATTTTCAGAAGGTGACAAATGCAGTACGGTGAGAGGTTTCTTTCTGCGGATTCTTGGGGATCAGCGCAGGAAGGAATCTGTTCCTGGGTTTTGTGTTGAACTCTATGCGGTGTCCTTGTGCTATTGTTGAAAGGACCCATCTGTCCAACGTAGAGTTCGACCATGCCTCCTGGAACAGGGAGAGCCTGCCGCCTACCGGTGCCATTTTGGAGTCAGAATTGTTGTCTGGAGCCACCTCTTTGGAACTGATGTCCTCTCCTGCAGCTTGTCGAGGTTTGGGTGGTTGGAGCCTGGTGGATGATGTAATTGGATCTGGCCCAGGTGGGGTGAAAAGTGTGAAAGTCCCTCTGCCTGTTGAAACTTCTATAATAACAATAATAATAATAATAATAATAATAATATTTATTTATACCCCGCCCCTCTGTTAAAACAATCAGGGCGGCTTACAAAAATTAAAATACAATACAGATAAAATCCTCAAACAACCCCCACCCCACCCTCCCCCATAAAAAAATATTAAACAATTATAAATTAAAACCAACTGATCTAAAATCACAATTTTTAAAAAAATACAATAAAATACTATAAATGGCCAGCGGACTAAAAGAAGCCAGGATCCCCTGAGGCCGGGATCTAATTAGGAAAGGCCTGCCGAAAGAGATCCGTCTTTAGTGCTTTTTTAAAGCTACTCAGGGTTGTTATCTGACGGATCTGGGGGGAATGACAGGGAGTGAAAGGGAGGTTTACCTCCTCATCTGTCCCCTCTCCAGTACATGGTGGTCATCTCTTGTTTCTTGTCCTTGGTCTCCACCAGAATATCCTTCAGTGCCTCCTCACTGAATAATTTTTCTCCTTTGAAGGGTGTGGTAGACAAGTTGGCTCTGGAGTGTGTCTGCTTCCCAGTGCTTCAGCCAGATGGATCTCCTTGCTATCACTGCCTCCCCTATGGATCATTCTGCAAACGAAATAATATCCTGTGAGGTGTCTGCAATGAACTGGAATGTCTTGTGTATCTTCAGTAATATCCTATGCAAGGTTTTGGTGTCTGGTTGCTACTCATTCAGGAGGTCCTCCACCCAGAGGATGGCTGCGCTTGTGAAGAGGGAAGTCACCACTGAAGCCCTGATGCCTAGGACTGAAGTTTCATGGACCTTTCTCAGGGCCCTGTACACCCTTTTTTCATCTGGATCTTTAGGAGCCCCTCACCTTCCTTGGGCACTAGAAAATGAGAGACCAATGAGGCTACCGGCTTGTCAACTGCAGGCACCTTCAGGCTGTCGACCTTCAGGCTGTTGAGGACCTGCTTGTTAGAGGCGTAGAACTTTTGCGCTATCGTGGGTCCCCTTTTTCCTTGCATCAGCTTTTCCCACTCCTCCACAAGTAGCTGACTGAAGAACAGAGGAAATGGTAGCTCCCTCTTTTGGATCTTTGAAGGGTGCAATGCCAACTCTGCTCTTCTGGTCAGACCTTACTTTGTCTGCTCCACCACCTCCTGCTGGGCAACCATGGATGAGAGGCCTAGGATCGTCGACCCTTTTGTCAGTAGGGGTGTGTAGTCATAGCAGTGGAAAAGCCTGTCTGATGGATCTGCCTCTGGGCTCAGAATATAACCATTCACCCTCTTCCTTGTCATCCTGTTGCCCTTTACCATCTTCCTCGAGGCCCTAGGATTCCCTGATGATATCAGCCAGTCGGGATTCCCCAGATGAGTCGTAGTCTGACCCTTATGATGAGTGGGGGGGAGCTTTCCTTTTCTTCTTATGTCCTTGCAAAATAACGCCTGCCCGCCTCCTGAAAGGAAAGGGTAGGTGGTACAACTGTTACTGGGGCTCTATGCTGTGGGGCTTGACTGGGGCCTGGACGAGATGAAAACCTCTGACTTGTCTGCCTGTCCTCCTCTGAATCAGGGAGAAGGTGCTGGACAGTAACTGACGAGCTGCCCTTATAGCCTGCGCCCATCCTGTTTGCCTTGGCTCTGAAGCCTCCTCTGTGAGTCACGTGGTGCTTGCCCCCACCACTTCAATCTCTTTCCTCTTGGATTCCTCCCTGCTAATAACCACTGGTTGGGGAAAGGGTACCAATGTGGGCTGCATGTGGGGTGCTCCACCAAGGCTCATTCTGGCTTCATGGGGGGGTTTGGGGGCCACAATCAGGTGCGGCGAGAAGTCATCCCACTGGGAGCCCCACTCCTGCCATTGTCACCCTGTACCTCCATTTGCAGCGGTGGAGTCCTGCTGGCTTCCCTCTCCCTGCGTGCCTGCTGAGAGCGTCTCGGCAGCACTGGAGTAGCTGTGGCTCAAGGAGGATCATCTCAGCTTGCCTGCTTGGCTGGCTTCCTTTGCCTGGAATGCCCCTTCTCCTCTGGTCCTCGTGCACTCCATGAGCAGCTTCCATCTGATCTGCCTCCCGCCGCAAGGCCAGTAGCCCCTGGCATGCTCCCAGAGCAGCTCTGGCCTTTGCCTCTGTTTGTTGCTTGGCCAGCTGCCCATGGCACACTTCCAGAGCAGCTCTGGGCTTTTGAGCTCTCAATTGCCTGGCCGCGCACCCTCAAAACACTCCCTGTGTGGTTCTGGGCTTCTCGTTCTCCCACTGCCTGGGGATTCCCCTTCATGGCTGCTTTCTTCTGTTTCCCCTGTTCCTTTCTTTCTGCTGGGGCCATAGCCTCAGAGTTGGTGGGATAGGTGGGTTTAAAACGGGAGACACACATGAAAAACAAAGAGATGGGAAACAGAAGAGAATTTTTTTAAAAAAAATAGAATGTAATGAAAGAGAGTTGGGAAAAGGACGGTTGAAAAAAACAGGAAAGAAACACCAACAAAGGACCTGAAAGTGGACAACTCTGAGCTCTGCTCTGAGTGAGGCAGAAAGTTGAAAACTGGCCTCATGCATATCCGAAGGAGAAGAATACAAGAAGAATTTGAATCTACATGAGACCATGATGCAACTTCCTGCCACTCTCTGGGCAGTGACAGAGTATCCCAATAGTCATTGGATTCCTTCTCTCACCGACCCAGAGAATGCCAGTTCTATGTTCAGAGATTGAGGAAGATGACCTTCCATATAATGGACTCTCTGTATAGTGTTGGGAACAGGCAAATGAACCTTCATGAGAAGGACAAAATAAGTAAGTCTATTTCTACTACCATGATTGTATGTCTAAATCTAGATTCAACCTAGATTTATGAGTGGGCCCTGCAACTATTTGAATTTGACAACAATGTCCGTTTCAAATGTTATCTACATGGCAATAGGTGGCTTCTACCATGTATGAGCAGCTGACGATTCTTTTTTTTCCTTCAAACTACCACCATGTCAACAACACGAAGAAGATTATCAGACTCTGCAAATACCATGTCAGAAGAATGTGCTGAGAACAGAAATAGGTGACATTATCAAATGACATTGTCTGTCAACGTTCCGGGGGCATAGCACTATCAGGGGATGATAGGACACTCAATCCCCAGCAGAAGCCAAAAACTATCTCAGCAGATTTAGTTGCAAACCGTTCCCAAGAATACTCTCACACAGAGTGTCTGACATCCAAATAAATAGGAGGCACTTTATCTTTAAAGTCAAGCAGTTGCAATATGTACAAATATTTACAATTGAAGGACAAACTGCTTCACCAGACAGAAGAGAAAGAGGTCTGGACTGAGCTTTCTTTTATACACAGTTACAGGGCATTGGCTTACTCAACCACATGGGTGTGTTACATCAGATCTTGCACTCCAGAAGCTATGCCCTCTAGTAACCCTTCTGCAGCTGTGGGCCCAAGGCTAGTATGACTTGGCAGTTCCTTGGCCTCAGCCATCATGACTCAGCATGACTCAGCAGTTGTTTGGCCATTTTCTCTGGAGTTCAGTCTCTAACTCCTGAGAAGCACAGGTGTGAATAAGGCATCCCTTTTTATTAGTGTCTTAGCCCCATTAATTTAAAGGTGAAGCCTTGTCCGCACCAGTGCTACGTGCCAGGAACAACTGCAGATGCAGGTGTCTTATAATGTTGCCTTTTGTGCTTGCATTGTGTTCTTCTGATGCAGTTCTTGCCATACACAGGTGCAAAGGTCCCAAAGTTACCCGGCCTCGCTCAGCCATCCATTATCCAAAATATTAATAAGTTCTGAGATCACAGATGGGCTCTCACAGACCCCCACCTAAACATTAGGAAGAACTTCCTGATCGTGAGATATATTCAACAGTGGAATAGTTTGCCATGGAGCATTGTGGACTCTCCTTCTTGGGAGGTCTTTAAGCAGAGGTTGGATGGCCATCTTTCAGAGATACTTTAATTATATACATTCTTGACAGGCATGTGCTTGGACTAAATGGCCCATGTGGTCCTTTCCAGCTTTTATGATTCCATGAAATGAGATGGCCCTGCTATCAGTGTGCCCATTTTTTCTAAGAAAATGAACAGCTTCTGTGTAATGGATTCTTTGTCCAATGCATGCATTTTTGCAACCACCTGCTCTGAAAGACAGAAGGATTATTCTAGCTGGCAGGGTGGAAGTAGAAATACTTTTGATCCATAATTATTTTATTTTATTTTAAGAGAACATCACTACATTTCTCCAATGATAAAATTAGCTAACAGTTTGGCTGATGCTTCAAAAACATTAATCTGAAACACCAAACACTCATTACTTTCCCTAGGCACTGCACAATTTGAAGGAAAATGAAGAATCAGAAGAGATGGGAAAGAAAAAAAAATCCATTTGCCACCAGCTTTGTTTGCTGAGATTATGATGTGTATATAATTTATAAGCAATTTAACCAATGAATAGATGCAGTGGAAACAAATAACAGCAGTTAAAAAAAGTTTTGAGTCTGGTTTCATTGAAGATACTTAAAAAGAGCTTCTAAGCTGCTGACTGTAGATGCAGAACACAATGGAATACAATGGATGCCAATGTACCCTATTTCAAGTTAAAATGTAAAAACAAAGGTGGAGGAGGCAATCAGGCTCAATTCTCTTATTTCCAGTATTTAGTGAAGAAATTTCTAATGCCTTTTCTTCATGATAAAGCTGTTAAACTGGACAGTTTGTAGCAAATGAGAAATAAATTCATATCTATCACAGCAAACAGATCATGAGGAAAACTCCTTAAGCACTGATAGAACCTCAGTGTTTTGGGCTGGGCTGGGGTCTTTTAGGGAAAAACATAAACACTTCATCAACGAAATGGGAACAATAGGGGTCTGCTTCAGTAAGCTTTTGGCTAGCCAGGCTAGCCAAAAGATAGCACCTGCCAATGTAGAAAAGGGAATTCTCGCTCTTAATTAAAAAAAATGTTAGTTATTTATACCCCACTCTTCAGCCACAAGGCTATCAAAGCAGCTTACAAATTGTTTTAAGCAATAGCTATTTACACATAACTGCATTAAACAGTTATGCTAGAGGGAAGAGGATGAAAAATGCCACCACCACTAGTAGGGTTGCTTAGTGTTTACATAGTTCACTCCTGGGCAGTAAGCAGCATGGGTGCTTGTTGGGGTCAGTATGGTCACAGAAGTTATTCTCTGTTGCTCCAGACTCTAGAAGATAGAACTCAATAGGCTCATATCACAAAAATCGGAATTTTAATAAACATGGGGGGGGGGTTGAGATTGAAACAGACTGAATTATAATGTGGTGGGTTTCCTTCATTAGAGATGTTATGCAGAGGTTGAATGAATATCAGGAATGCTATAGTAGTAGATTTCTTGCATTGACAGGTATTCAAACTGTTTATTTTAAACAGATAGTTCTACTCAGTTACCACTGTTGCCCAATTCTGTTGGTCAGACAGTCTCTCCAGCAGTAGCAATGACAGTGCAGCAATGTTACTAAGCTGAGTTGCAAACCCACACCTCAACTTGCTGAGACTGTTGTAAACTGCCACACCAGTCAAATGTCCAAGAGTCAGGACAAAATTAACACTACCCACATTTCTATTGTGGCATCAATGATCAGTGAGTTGAAACATATAGGGTTGGAGCTGCTTTCAGTGCCACTGCCAGGTTGTTACAAGTCCCTGTTGGTCACCACCATGACCAAACAAGGAGGCAGCTGAACAGCAGTAGAAGCAGTGGTGCAAGCTCCTAGCTCCCACTAGTAGCAATGATATGAGTCTCTGAGAAAATCTTGGAAGTACCACCAAAAGATCTCTTCCACACATGGAAAATTTTTCAAAAATCTGAAATGGTCCTATGACAGTAGTAAGGGCTGAAGTTGCTGAATGTGATCATTTGGGAGTTCTTATTGGGCTGAGGGAAAGAGAAACTTGTAGACAATTCTACACAGGAGTCACCAGACCTAAATCCAACTGCTGCTTACATAGTATCTTCAAGTTCACAGTGATATACTAGAACTCTACATGTGCTAGATGTGTGTAAAATGTTTTTCTAGCAAACTTTGAGGTTTACTTTTTTCTTCTGACACTGTGTCTTGTTGCCAGCTTTCATCACTGATCATTTCTAATGAAATTCAATGAATAAATAAAACAATGTAGAGATTGTCTAAGATATGTTTGTGTCTGAGGCAGGAAAAAGTAACAAACAAAATCAAAATAAGAAAAAACACCCAAGGGGATACCAAGGTGAATCAAGTTGATGCACAGATGGTTGCCTCAGTCATATCTAGTCTGACCTTTGAATGGAAATTTAGGAAATGGGAGGGAGAAATGAAGGCTACAGAGGGGAACTTCCAGATACTGAGATTAGTGTTCAAAGGAACAAAACAAACCCCTTTTGGACTACAACTCCCCATATCCTCAGTCTGTATCGGGTATGGGGATTCTGATCCTTGTAGTCCAAATAATAACTTTCCCAAACAATTCCAGTGTGCTGTTTGGTGATGTAGAACCCATTTAATTTTCTATCTGCTTCTGATGAGAAATCTCTAGAAAAGCTCAGAACAGCATTTGTTCATAATCATGTCTCATTTTACACAGGGTGCTATCCAAATCTGTTGGTACCTCACTAGTAAAGCACAGTAGCACTCTTTGCTGGTTGCACATTTAAAGCACAATTAGTATCAGTGGGCTGGCTTCTTGTGAGGAAGATACAGAATGTCAGAAAAGCCATGGTGAAGTAGAACGAATGGAGTCCAGAATTCTGTTGATTTATAGCCACAGAGCTATTGTTGAGAAGTCCAAAATTAGTGTATGAGCACCATCTTCCTTGTTCATGCTGCCCATGAAGTGATATACCATGACACAATGCCTCTGGCACTGCACATATACTTCCATCCTAACTAGTAGCTGATGAGAGCCTTAGACTCCATAAATTTAGTCAATTCCATTTTAACACTTCTCAGGTTAGCAGCTACCACTACATCTTTTAGCAGCAAAGTCCACAGAATAACATGTGCTGTACAAAGAAGTACTTCTTTTTATCTGTTCTGAACTTTCTACCATTCAACTTCAATGGATGACCCTGTATTCTAGTATTATGAGAGAGGGAGGGAAGAAAAATCTCCTGGAGTAATCCTTGATAAGCTTTGAAGGAATCCCTGCTTTCCTGGGACACAGTTTGAAAGTCTCACACTATAGTACTTCGAAATGACTAATTGCTCTTACTTCTGACTAGCTTGCACAAAGGAAATCAGTAATAGTCACCAATAACTTAACTTTGCAACAAATAGATTAGAACAATCCAAAGAGGACCATTAATAACAGAAAAATAAAGACAAGAAGAAAAGTAGCACAATCCTTCAAGCAGCCATGGCTCTTGAAGCATTCTGTTATGTTCTACTTGTACAAAACAATTTTTGCTTATGTTCAAGAATCGGATGACAGGAAGTGCTTGACCTGAAGTTAATCATTGAAAACAAAATCCTAATTAAAAAGAGGAAGGAGCTGAAGAAAAACTATATAGATGAGATATATGGACATCTTTAATTTGATCGGAAGAGTGTTCTTGAGAGAAGAAAATATCTTTCTTAACTCATTTGACTTGGTGAATGACTTAACTTGGTGAATGATTTAACATTTCAAAGGGGGAAAATCCCCTTATAATCCAAATGCCATTTATGATTCACTCATGATCACTTTTTGATCATGAGGAGACAATGACCTTTTTGAGCAGGGAATGAAGAGTCAGCCAAACAACTAGTTCTAGATGACTGGATAAGAATGCAAGCCAGTTTGCATGACTAGGAAATCAGTTAGTGGAGGTAGGAAACCAAAATCCCTTTCCCCTAGTTTTATTCAATGTGTGAGGTAATTAAAATATGACTAGCATGTGAGTTTATTTTTTCCTGATTATTTAAAATAAGAACTGCACTGTAGTTATTACAGTGTAGTTATTCTTACTGTTGGAACTCAGCAGTATTGTTTAAGATCTCATGCTTTAATGTATCCTTTGACATGGAGTCTGACCTTTCTGGTAAGTTATGCATTGATGGGAACATCCCATAGAGTGCATTCACAAATGGAGCATGTAACAACCCTAATTAAAACATGGGGATAGATACCTCCTAAATTCTGATCTGAAGCTACATTTCATTTGTCTTTATTGTTATTTAGGGCAGTTGTTCTTAATCTGTGGTCCATGGACCCCAGGGGGGCACAATGTCCTCACAGGAGGCCACTGGAGGCTTGATGGCTGTTCAGCCCACCTCCTCTCAGCAGTGGAGCAATCATATGACAGGAACCAAGGCAAAAGCTGGCTAGCTTGGTCTCTGCATTGCCATTCAATCCACTCCAGCCACAAACTTGCAGTAAGAAGCAGGACAGCAGTCTTCCATCCCCCACCAGTACCTCTGAGGGAAGGTTTAATGGATAGTGTAATTTTGTTATTATTATCATCAGGTATTATTATTATTATCATTGATGATGATGATGATGATGATGATGATGATGATTTTGAATCTTGAGTTAAGTCTTGAGGAACCATGGCAACAAAAGATATTTAAAGGGGATTCCCGGTAAAGGAATGTTAAGAACCACTGGTATAGGGCACAATTCCACAGTGAATCATGAGACTTTACAAAACCTGATATGAAGCCATTTTCATCCCATATATATTTCTACTTTCTATTACACAAGTACATTTATGGGAAACAACAGAGCTGAACTTAATCAAATATCAAAGACTCAGTCTTAGGAGCTAAAAACTTTCCTTTATAAGGGGATGGGGAAAGATATATGACTTTGCACAGGACTTATGCATGCCCTCTAACCAGAATAAATTTTGATTTAATTAATAAGATGATATAAATTGTGATCACTTGATTTTATAGGCTGCATTCAGTTAGTCCATAAATTATTAATACTTTGGTAAGTGCTGCTGAAATGCAGAAGAACAAGCATATGATAAAGGAGTAGGTGCAAGCCATAATTCCAAGCATTAACATTTTTTTAAAAATCAACAAAAGGGTAAAAAAAATTGTGCCCACTATGCAAATAGCAGATTTTTTAAAAAATTATCACATTTGTATATTCACTGTATGTCAGTTTTGTTACATAGCAGGCTAAGTGCACAGATTTAGCATTCAAGAGGCTGCCCACCTGTGTTCTGTATAGTTTTCTGAATCAGGTAGTAGGCAGACATCGCAAATAGTTACCCAGCATGGAAAGGGTCTGCACAGATTGTAAAACTTCAGAGAACAGGTTTGCTAGAGAGCCACTGTTGGAAATAGAATTCTTCTCTAAGGGCTGTCCACTCGCTCACTTCCTTATTGGCCAAAGAACTTGGTGGAAAGTCTACCCGGTGTGCTATCACTTCTGCTGAGGGCAGAAACAGGGCATCCGTGCAATCAATAAAGAGTGGGTATAGCAACTCCCTCCTTGATCACATGTCTGGATGCCCATTGTGCCCTTAGCAGAAGCAACAGTGCACTGGGCAGGGGGGTAAATATCACTGGTTGTGACGTTTTCAGGAGGCATCCAGCCATCCTGGAGGGGAAGTATTGCACTATCCCCTCCTCGTTAATTGCATGGGCAGCCCATTCTGTCCTCAGCAGAAGCAACACCACCAGCTAGGCTCTCAGTGCAGGGTGAGAGGGATGGTGCTGCTTTGCTGTGTGGACAACTGGATCAGCTGAATTGGACCCGATCCAGCTGTCCACTCCAGGGTTTTCAGGAAACATCAGACCTTTCCCTGACTTCACTTAGTTGGGTTAAGGGACAAAAACTCCAGACAAAGTTGGGTTAAGGGACAAAAACTCCAGATTCTCCCACAAGTAGCTATACATTGTCTGGACTGCCCGCACTGGATTCGGGGTGAGTATGGCATTTTTGGCCCATGTAGAAAAGCCCCAAATGTAGACAAAATCATGAATGGATACAAGACAGAGATGGGCCTAACCATAACAGCAAACCACTAATTCCTATGTACACACATACTGTCCAGCAATTCAGCATACAGTAATGATTTTTTCCCTTCTTTGTAATGTCCTCAAATGACTTAGTTCCTTGAATTTTCACTTCCATTTCTTTCTTTCTTATTCATCAAATACACATATATAATAAAATGTTTATTGGTGTAGAGAGATAAAAGCAGTTCATATTTATTTTGGAAGGATATCAGCCAGGCTCCAGTGGTGTATTTCTGCATGGATCCCAGAAGAATAAGTGCCCCTCCCTCCCTTCTGCAATTGCCCCATGCCCCTTAAAGATTGGGTTCAGAGGTTTAGGTAATTTTATGAAGGAGACATTGGTAATACAGAAGATTGCAATTGGCAGAACATCCTAACATTGAACATGGAAGTATAGCATTTCAAAATGGCCTATATAAGAGCTGATGAATATTTTCTTTCCTAAACAAACACTGCATTATGTGGATTCCGGTCCATTTCGTTGGATGAACAGTGTGTAACATATATTTGGTAAAATATGTTTTCAATCCACAAAAAATTATGTCTAATAATTCTTTAAGATGTCATGAGACTCATTGCTTTGGATGCAACATTAGATAATATATATTGAGTGTAAAATGATTTTGCTAGAATAGCATGGTTTCTCTACAATGAGGCATTTCAGGTGAGAGCAGCCATTAATCTGGCTCTCATATGTGATCAGGTCTAGACTCAGCTATAGTTGCAGATTATCATCTAGGCACATCCAGGGAGACTGCTCTCAGGGCGGACATGTCTCGTGCAATCTTCCACTGCCTCTAACTGAGAGTGTGATGGGGCAAACCAATCGAGTGTTTGTTCTTTGAGAATTTGGCTCCCAAGGTGTTTGTGAAAAGTGCACTTGCAAATTTAAACATGTGTACTCCATTTGTAGCTGTTCAAGAGGAAACTATCCAGGTGGAATCAGCAAAGATCAACATCCCAGAAAACAGGAGCACAATTGTCTTGTGGAGAAACCCTAACATGGCTTCACATGTGCTAAATCAAAAAATGTTTACATTTCTGTTTCTTATGTTTTCTGGTGCCAGGGAAATTCCTCTAAAAGAACAAGTTAACACTGTGGAGGTTGCATATGTTACCCTAAGAGGTGGGGTGTAAATTACACTCTCACCTGTGACGCCAAAAACTCCTTTAATATTTGGGGAATTATTAGTTCAGATAGGAGCATAGCTCCTACATGGCTGATAGCAGAGGCACAGCACTGTCAAGCAAATTACAGGCAAAGGAATCAAGGCAGCATGAATCAGACACTTACTTTACTAGCAAGCAAAACACAAGTTCACAAGCAGAGTCCAGTATACAAGGTCCAGGTCTGGTAAACAGAGTTCAGAGTAGTCCAGAAGAATCCAAGTCAGGCAAATAGAGTCCAGAGTCAGCAAACACAGTCCAGCTCAAACACAGCAAGCAGGAACACAAAGGGTACTCAAGTAGGTCAGATAACCTCCGGCAACTCCTGGTGGGCAGTGTTGCATGTTTATAGAGCACTAACTCTAATTGCTGCTTCCTATAAATACACTGAGACCACCTCAAGCCCTCCTTTTGTTGTCTTCATGGTACATAGGTAAATTGTCCTCTGTATCTGAAGGTGAAGAACCTTCTGCCAGAGCTGGTACTGCACTATTGTCTGTGTCTGAGGCCTGTGGCTCTGGAACATCCTCCTGCTCTGGTTCAGCAGGACTTGGCATGTCCACTGCTTCAGTCTCTTGACTTTTTCAGATGGTGTAAAAAAACAACAACATGGAGGTTGGGAGGAGGACAGCAGTCAGTTTTGGATGACACCGTCCTCCTCCTGTCCTTCATTCGTTCTGCCTCTGCCCTTTGTTCATTTTCCCTCCACCACTTTTTATTGACGGAAACTTCCATCAATAAAAAGTGGTGCCTTTCTTGTCCCTCCAGCATGGAGGGAGAACGAATGAAGGACGGCAGGAGGACGGTGTTGTCTGTAACCAGTTGCTGGAAGCGGGACAGAGCCATCCTCCTCCTGACCTCCACATTTTGTTTTGTTTTACCCCATCTGAAAACCTCATCTGAGTCAAGTCTCTTTCCAATTCTGGAAGCAGGGCATAACATTTGTAAGGTTGGATAGATGGTGGTGTGAGGAGAGACTTCTGTGGGGTAGGATTGAGGAATGGTCACTTGATTGAATCCTTACTGCCTTGAGTCATGCCTTGACCTTGGACTGTTCCTGACTACCCTGTTGCCTGATCCTGCTGACCCACGAACCGACTTCTGGACAACACTGCCTTCTGTAAGCCTTGACCTTTGGACTATATATTCTGGACTCTTCTCTGTGTGCCTTCTTGCCTGTATTGCTGCTTCTCCAAGAAAGGGAACCTTGCTTGTTCTGAACTTTATCTGGTTCTCCCGAATTAACTTTCACTGAGGCTTGGCTGCTTTCCCAGCCCTTGTTTATCCTGCTGGCATTTTGAACTGCTTTTCTGGACAGGCGACCAAAATGGTGGGAGGTCTGGAAGCCATTACGCCCTATGAAGAGTGGCTAAGGGAGCTAGGTATGTTTAGCCTGGAGAAGAGAAGGTTGAGAGGGGACATGATAGCCTTGTTTAAATATTTGAAGGGAGGTCATACTGAGGATGGAGCAGGCTTGTTTTCTGCTCCTCCAGAGACTGGGACACAGAACAATGGGTTCAAATTCCAGGAAAAGAGTTTTCACCTAAACATTAGGAAGAACTTCCTGACAGTAAGAGCTGTTCAGCAGCGCAATATGCTGCTGCCTTGGAGTGTGGTTGAGTCTCCTTTTCTAAACAGAGGCTGGATGGCCTTCTGTCTGGAGTGCTTTGATTGTGTGTTTCTGCATGGCAGGGTGTTGGGACTGGATGGCCCTTGGGGTCTCTTCCCAACTCTATGGTTCTATGGTTCTATGATTGCTTGATTGAATTATTGCTTGAAACACCCATGGCTGGGAAAAAGGATTAGCATAAACCCCTTAATGACTGGATTGTTAGCATAAACCCATTATGGGAGCTTTCTGCATAATCCTAACTTGGGCTTTCCCACCATTATTTCTAGATACCTCTCAGGTCATTGTGACCTTTGACTGACCTCCAGTCTACTTAAGCCAATGTGACCCTGAAAAGTGTCTAACATGTCCAGTTATGGCATCTCATGGGTAGGGGGTAGTAGGCCATGCTAACACGTTTCTCTAGAAATGCTAAGAAAGTTGGGAATGGGTTATATAGCAAAGACTAGGGAATGATTTTTTACCTTCTGGGGGACAGTAACGAACAATAGATGCATAAACCTGTACAAAATTTGTTAGCTTCATGGAATTTTCCCAGCACATGCAGTTTTCAGTAGTGGCCTGGCAACCTTGGCACAATTAGGATGTAGGGAATCATTACTCAGGGCTCCCATTCTTTTTGGCTACTTGTCTGTCAGGGTGGGGAACAGAAATGCATTTCTTTCTCTAAATAGAGTTGGATCTTTGATTAAAGGGCTTCAGCACAATTAAATTTTGGCTCAGTATTTAAGTGAAAGATATAGGTTTGGGTTTCAGATTCCATTTCAAAGGCTCTGATATTTAATCATGGCTAATAAGGTCATGAAGTCAATTGCTGTTCTGTAATACAACCCTGAGCCCCCAGGGAGTATAGAGACAAAATAAATTTATTTGTTTGGTTAACAGGGATGATCTCTTCTGTTTCAGTTGTTTTTGCCTAGTCCTTATAAATGGGCAAAATCAAAATACAGTTCAAAACTTTGTAAAAAATTTTTTTTAAAAAAACGGACACTCTATAACTATTTTCTAAATAAACTATACACGTATTTTTCCAGATATGACAATGTTATGCTAAATTATATTCAGTATGAAACATTTGTGTTCCTAAAGTTAAAAAGTGGCTTTCAATCTGGAAAGGGTAGAATACTAACATCACATTACTATTTTTTGTTACTTTTTTTTTCTTTTGTTACATTACTTCTACGGTAAATAGACCTTGGACTTTAAGAAATAGCTACATGATCAGGATGGTAAATACCTCTTGGATCAAGATCTCGAGTTTTGATAGCAGCAACAGGATCATGTTCCCCTCAATGGAAAGTAACCCATGGATCAGGATCTCAGCTATATTGATGACAAGTGACCACTGGATAGTGTGCATTGCTTGAAGCCTTTGTTTTCTTGTCTCATATACTTGCTTAAGTAATCCAATCTGTTCATCTCTCACACTGTCCAGCAGGCTCCTGGCAGGGTAATCTTGATCAATGTGGTTTCCATTACTTTTTTCTGGGGCTGGTGGTTATATCCTAATGACAGGATCTACAGGAAGCTCCTCCCTGGGAAATGCTGTCAGGACAGCCTTTTCTTTTACTATACCTAATTTACTGCTCTTGAATTCACCTGTCACTGCCCTATCTCATTCTTTTCCTGTTTCCTATCCTCCTACCCATTCTGCAGGTGACCAACCATTTTGAAGTGCTGCCCCATGATCTCACCTGCCTTTTGTCATGGCCTCCAAACTATATCTAAGTGGGTGGCACTGGTCATTAGCCCCCATTTCCCTGACTGGTGCTGGGCCATCAGCTTTGCCAGATTTGGATTGGTAGTAGCAGCAACAGAATGCTGATGAACAGAAGGCAACTTCAATTAGGTTGTGCTCCTCTGGGGTGGTTTCCTTAGTTATAGCATGAAACCCAAGATTTTTATATTTCCTAACACATGATTAATGCATTAGTATTGAATGTAGGGCTGGTCCAAGATGCTTGAGGCAGAGGAATAAATGGTGCTCTATCTCCCAAAATCATAGTACATTTTACTCAAGGCCTATAATGTTATTTTGATGCCTAGAGACAATAGAAGATCCCACAATCACATCCCTCAGTCTCTCTGAGAGTAAATATTATTTACCAACTACCTATCTGCCTTTTTGTGAGTCTTTCAATCTGCTTCCTCATTCTGCCTAATGATATTGCTGATTCTGATATAATGCATGCATCTGCTTTAATTGCCCATGTAAGAAAAGCCAGAGAGAGAGGGGAGGGGGCAGAGACATAAATGTACTAAATTATGGGAGAGTATTTCACCCCTCTGGAGATTATAGTGGTAAGAGAAGAAATGGGAAGAAACAAGAGAGACAAGCCCAAATGTGAAGGAATAAAATAGCCACAAGTTTATTAGTTTCAGCTATAGGCTTTGTACATTATAGCCACATGGATCTTCTCAGTTATTGGCAGGAGCGCCTGCCAGCCAATGTATCTGACCAGCTGATGTTCTGAGGAACCTCAAGAGGGGCAGAATGTGGAAGGTAAAAACTGTTTTGTGGGTTCTTCCTGCCACAGGGCTAAGGTGGGCAGGACTGCCACTGATTGGACATCTGACTGAGAGCCTCCACCCACAGGATCCTTATAAGATTATTTTATCTAACCCCTTATCTAAGACTTAAGATTGACTGTCATGGGCATGAACCTACCAGAACCCTGAATCTCCCTTTTGGGAGATTCTGTACCTCTCTCATTCAGAAAGCAATTTGAAAAATAACAAAGCTGTGACATGAAAGACCACTTGTAAGCAGAGAGTATTGTGACATGAAAGAACACTTGCGAGTCTATGAAAGAGGAAAGAGAGAGGGGCAGGGGCAGCAGTGCATAGATTCTTCCTTAGCTCTGTGAATTAGTGACTGGATGAAACTCACAACCATGACCATGACTGAAACCATGACCATGACAGGGTTAGGAAAGTCCATCAGACACTGACAGATGTTCAAGAAGTAGACATGTGCATAATCAAAATAAGCAGACAGAAGAGGAAATTTGCTTTTCCAGTTCTGCCAGTGATGTCCACCCATCACCCTTGCAGCCCACCAGAGACTTTGTTAGGCTGTTGAAAGCATGAAATTCCTAGCAGCTTGTATGGCTGCAAGGTTTCCAGTTGCCTATGCAGTTGCAGTTGCCACACCATTTATAAGCCAGGGCTACAGCATCTTTAAATTTAAAACTGTCTAAAATGAAGAAAAATGGCATCACAACCTCCTCAGATATCAGAACTACCAGTAGTTATCCAGGAATAAACTTTTGAAGCACTGAAGAAACTACTGTGTTAGCCTCAGATATCAGTGAGCAAGGGGATCTTGTAACACCTTTGAGGCTGAGAGAAATTGTAACATAAGCTTTTGTAGACTTGGTCTACTTCATTAGATGATTTCTTCATGTGTCTGAGGAAGTAGACAAGTCTATGAAAGCTTATGCTACAATTTCTTTTTCTCATTTAGTCTCAGTGCTACAAGATCCCCTTGCTTGCTGGAAAAAAAAATACCATTTGCTATTTTTAGCTGATATTATTATTCTACTTAATGAGATATTTTAGTGGTAGCTAGTATTCTGATGTATAATTTTTCCACAGAATTCCCATCCATCTATGTTCTAATTGTTCAGATGTAATTTATAGGTTAACACACATACACAGCCTAAAGCCAGATAAGAATATGTTATCTAAAATGGTTCTGAGATGTCATAGATTTAAAATGGGTTATCAGAGACATCAATCTGTTGTTCCAAAATGCTGTGTGATCTCTGAATTTGTACTGGAAATATGTAATGCTGGGAGGACTCAGTTCATGTAGTTTGTTCGTAATAATACTGTTTTACTGTATATGGCAATATGCTTTGACTACTGTATTGACATTTATGCTTGACAAATTTCAGGCTAGAAGCTCTACAAAGCAAGTTAAAAGGGCAATAGCAGCCTGTGACCCAAACAGGAACATTCTGGTTCAAGTTTAATCAACCAAAAAGGCAGGCTATGGAAGAGAAAATAAAAACTTCTTTTAGATAACACAGTTTTTTTTTCCAAGAAAGGAACATCTATTTGAATGAAGTTTGGATAATTTTGAGTTCCTAGGTAGTTTGAGAAAAAATAATGTATATGTTGGCTGCCTGCGGTGAAAGCAACTTGCCATTTGCATGGAGGTGGGGGACCCCAAGGAAAGCTGTGACTTAAAGAGTCTGCATGTATTGTTTGGGAGACAACATAAAGGAAGCTAAACTATGTAAGGGACAAATGAGATGTTTGGACATTCTCCAGGTTTAGAACTGGCAGTTCACTGAAATATTTGGAGTGCATATTAACATGTATGTATACTTTCTGTGTTCTTTTTCCCTGAGGAAGTGGACTGTCATGGTGCCTGTCAGCATGTAATGAGGGGGAGGGGAAAGAACATTATCCCCTTAAGGATATTCAGTACACAGGACAGCAGCAGCATGAAGCATAAAGCAATTCATAGAGGGTCAATGCCTTTAAGAAAATACAAAGCCATCAAGAGTAGCAGAAGCCTTCTAGCTCTGATTGCCTCCCAACCAATTATGGCTCTTCCCTGTTCACAGACCCTTTCCTGTGCATAAGGTTTCAGTCCATTAGGAGAAGTGAAACCAGTGAAAGGGTGAAAAATTGACGGATGTCACAGGATCTAAGCAAACAGTGCTGGCAGTTATTGACTTGTGAACTCCATTAGGAATGCATGATGATGATGATGATGATGATGATGGATCATCATCATCATTATCACCCAAGCTTTCAGATACCCTGGTTTTAACATTTGCACACCCTGTTACACTTCTTATAAGGTTTTATGTGCCGTAGATCCCAGCTGAAACATGAAATAGTGGATTGATTTCAATAGCTGTTTGGTATGTGGAAGGAGGATAGGATCCAGAAGTTCAACAGCGTGAAAGTAGACATGTAAGAATGCCACCATAAGAAGTAGTAAAATAAGCCTTGAGGTTTCATGAATTCTCATTTGAGCCTCTATTATGGACTATCCCTGCAGAAACAGAAAAAAATGAAACATTTGGTATTTTTAAAACAAGCAAGCATAAGAAAGGGAAACTGTACATTCCTTTGCTTTGCTTTCTTTAGATGCAGAGATGGATCCATCTCTTCAGTTTTTCCAGGGGGGAAATGAGTGGATGACTCCCATCATTCCACCAGTAAAACTGAAAAATCTCTGCATGACTTTTGCCACATTCCTCTTTGAAAGATAATCTCAGATTGCTTTACAGAGTTCTAAGACTTAAGATTTTGCTTCACCCATTCTGTATTTCTGATATAAAAGACCGATGGGGTGTGTGTGTGTGTGTGTGTGTATCATTGATCTGCTTATTTGAAAGGTATGTTCTGAATGGGGTGTCAAAATCTCTATATTTATCTGTGTCTAGGGTATACTGGCAGCATTCCAGATGTAGTTGATCTCTCTGATGAGTGTCCATGCTCCCATACTTGAAGAGTGATCATGCTGGTTGGGATAGACGGTAGTTGGCAGTCCAATAACACCTAAAAGGCAACAGGTTAGCCTCTTGATATACAAAAAGAGACAATTATAGAAATACTAGTGTGTGTGAGGGAGAAATACACATTTAGATTATTTCCTATGTTTCTATAGCAATACATATTTAACATGTAATTACAAGAGTATGCTAGGCTGACCACTAAATGGTATGGGCTCATAATACCAAGTGTCAGGATCCGTGGCTACACAATTAGGTTAAGGTGATAACAAAACAAAACAAAACAAAGAAAGAAAAAGGAGGATGGTGGTGATATTTCAAGAAGCAAAATTTGTTTGTTTTTTTTATTGGTAAGAAGAGGAATATGTACCGTGTTTTCTGGTGTATAAGACGACTGGGCGTATAAGACGACCCCCAACTTGGGATATACTAGCCGTATAAGACTACCCCTCTTATATGGCAAGTGATGTACCTTACCAGTGATTGGCTGGTTGTTGTATACAAAGCCTGATTGGATTGGTCAGCTCTCCCTACCTGCCCAGCCCTGCCTGTCTCCAAGACAATCAGAGCGGTAGCGCAAACACGCCTCTTTCACCTGTCCTTGTATCCTATTACTCCTTCTCTGCCTTTCAGATCTCGCACATGTGCACCTGCGCTGCTTCACAGCAGTCCTCAGAAACAAGCCTCCCCCCGTCCAGCCAGCCACCCCTCCACCCTTCCCGATCTCGGGACCTCTCAGATCTTGCTCCTTTTGGAAGGGCGGAGGGATGGCTGGCTGGACAGGGGGGAGGCTTGCCATCCACCTCCTGTGCTTCCCAAAGTCACAATGGGGCTGGGGATCCCCATCATGCCTTCAGAAAGCGCGGGAGTGGCTGGCAAGCCTCCCCCTGTCCAGCCAGCCACCCCTCCGCCCTTCCTGAAGCCACGATGGGGAGCCCCTTTGTGTCTTCGGGAAGCACGGGTGGTGGCTGGCAAGCCTCTCCCCATCCAGTCAGCCACCCCACCGCCCTTCCCAAACTGTAATGGGGCTCACCAGCCACATCGCGGATTGGGGAAGTGCAGGAGGTGGTTAAAAGCCTCCCCCCAGCCAGCCAGCCACCCCCTCCACTTCCCCAACCCGTGATGGGGCTGGTGAGTCCCATCGCGGGTTGGGGAAGTGTGGGAAGTGGCTGGCAAGCCTCCCACCCACCCACCCAGCCACCCCTCCATGCTTCCCCAACCCACAATGAGGCTTGGAAGTTTTAGCACCCACCCTATCTGGTGTATAAGATGACCCCCAACTTTTGAGAAGACTTTCCTGGGTTAAAAAGTCCTCTTATAGGCCAGAAAATATGGTATGCTAAGTGGAAAAGTCAGAAAGACAACAATAGTAATGATTCTAAACTTCATCTACATAATGAATTATAGGGAGGAAACAAGGTATGACAAGGAGCTTGGGCAGTGAGTAGGACTAGAAAATTCCAGAAGGATCAGATCTGACTGAGAATGAGAATACGCAGAAGTTCACAGGGAGACAGGAAGTATAAATAAGGGTGGGCAATTAATTTTTTTTAAAGTATGTTTTTGACCTGCATTTTGAAACATGGAGCCAAACACATTTTCTCACTGGGAATTTACACTTATACAAGCTTGCAATCCCATTCCCAATCCACAAACCTTCATTTAAAAAATATGTGTATTTGAAAAAGGTGTACACAAATGTATACAATTGAAAAAGTATCTACAAAATGTTTTCAACCAAGGGGAGTAAAAATATGTAGTTTTTGAAAATGTACATCTTGAAAAATGTAGCTAGCAATGCATATCATAGAATCATAGAATCATAGAATTGCAGAGTTGGAAGAGACCACGAGGGCCATCCAGTCCAACCCCCCTGCCATGCAGGAAATCTTGATCAAAGCATCCCCGACAGATGGCCATCCAGCCTCTGTTTAAAGACCTCCAAGGAAGGAGACCCCACCACACTCCGAGGGAGTGTGTTCCACTGCCGAACAGCTCTTACTGTCAAAAAGTTCCTCCTCATGTTGAGGTGGAATCTCTGTTCCTGGAGCTTGCACCCATTGCTCCGTGTTCCAGTCTCGGGAGCAGCAGAAAACAAGCTTGCTCCATCCTCAGTGTGACATCCCTTCAAATACTTAAACAGGGCTATCATATCGCCTCTTAACCGTCTTTTTTCCAGGCTAAACATACCCAGGTCCCTAAGTCTCTCCTCATAAGGCATCGTTTCCAGACCTTTCACCATTTTAGTTGCCCTTCTCTGGACACGCTCCAATTTGTCAATATCCTTTTTGAATTGTGGTGCCCAGAACTGGACACAGTATTCTAAGTGAGGTCTGACCAAGGCAGAATAGAGTGGCACTATTACTTCCCTTGATCTAGACACTATACTTCTGTTGATACAGCCCAAAATCGCATTGGCCTTTTTAGCTGCCACATCACACTGTTGGCTCATGTTCAACTTGTGGTCTACTAGGACTCCTACATCCCTTTCGCACGTAGTCTCATTCAGCCAGGTCTCTCCCATCCTATATTTATGCATTTCACTTTTCCGCCCTAAATGCAGTACTTTCCTCTGGATGAAAATTTCCTCTGGATGAAAAAAGCTTCAAACCATCAAGTGCTCAGGTCGGAATGAGCTTGAAAGCAGAAACAAAAGAATATAGGGTCATTCACACTTCCTTAGACATGAACTGAGGTAGAAAATGGGCAAGAACAGGTATTGGAGGATATGCTTCATACCGGTTTACAATAGTGCTTCACTTGAGAACTGGTTTTCCTGGCAGCCAGAAAACCAGATTTATATTTGGAAATTATAAAGGGAGGCACTAGCACTTTCCCTCTTTTGGAGTTCAAAGAAACTCCAGAAGCCCTGTGGTGAATAGTACCTAACAAGACCCCAGCTTTCAGTCCTGTAGATCCTGATTGACATATGTTATGACTAAAAATGGGTAAGAAATATAAGAAATGTAAGATAATTATCTGCAGTTAATGTACTAGGGTGTGTAGTTTTATAATTTTCTGGCATGAACTTCAAATGCTAGTGAGGGATATGAAAACAGAACTTTGGCTTTCAACGTGAAGTTTGAGAAGAAATGAAGAGCAATAAAATGTGATAGGATATCTCTTGGGACTGTAGCTTTCCTCCAGAATCTGAAGAAGATTAAAGTTTCTCTAAGGGGCAACCTTATCTTTTGTATACCAGTTTCAAAGTGAGAGAAAAATATTATTCTTACTGATACAGTGGTATTACAAAAAGAAACATAAAGAAGATACATACTTACTGAGATCAAACATAAAAACAAAAATCCCAGTTCAAGGTTCAGATTCTTTTCTTCTGCATATAAGATTATTGAAGAATCTTTGTTGTCCTACCAGAAGATATAAATCAAGATATTACAAAAAGAAAGTATCAATGAGTATCAATGATTATTTGTTTTGAGAATGCAGGCTACATATTTAAAGTGGGCACACTATTTTCTTAATGCAGTTCAGGAGGCTTTCTACGGTAAAAAGTGAAAGGCATTATTTGGAAAGTGATGATCATGCATATGAAAGTTTCTTCATTGTGATACTCCATTAGCACAAAATTCCCTGTGCAAGTAGAAACCTGTTTTCATTTTTGTTGTAAGGGTCCATCCGAGACTCTGATTCTGGTTGTTCTGCTTACAAAAGTAGTTTCACAGTTTGCACAAACAGTTGCACAATCTACTAAACAATTCATTATGATTTCATTAGTCTATGTGGTGTGTGCATTTGTACTAATTGCTTTACTATGACTAACCCAAATATTAATGGTCAAAGATTGTTCCTTGTCCTTTTTTCTATTAGCCCAGGTTTGGATACCATTGAAGAATGGCATTTTATGAGACTATACTAACTGGAAAAAATAATTACAAATACATATATTAAACATTTCTTAGGGGAAATATTACATACACTGTTTCAGATAGTTTCATTATATCTTGTTTATGTAATATGAGCATTTAGCTAATATTTCCTTTGCTCAAACCAGGTACATAATGTACATTGTCTCAGTAATAATGTAGGCCATTCTTGCTATATCTGTATGGCAGATGGGGAAAGTAAAGCTGAGAGGATGGAGGTTCATCTACTTGACTGAGATGCTATATGAACCAGTAACTTACTTGATTATAGTTCACATTCATAGCCACCTATACCAGCTATTCCTGTATACCTCCATAGCTAAGATTTCTTTTCTGTATCAGAAATGCAGTGGTTCTCTTAGATCGTGAAACTTAAATATACCAAACCATGTGAAGTCCCAGTACTATTTGAAAGACATGGAAGTTCATCACTTTATCACATGAGGGGGGTGAATTGCAATAATAGCAGTATAATACCATCTTCTTTGTCTTATCCTTATCACGCAACGTTGTGGTTCTTCTGTTGCTGCTTTGCATTGCACTCATCAGTATGGTGCATCTTTTCATTGACCATCTTATCCCCTGAATGGCTGCTAATATCACAGCTGTTCCAATACTCACTGTTGTGTGATGAGTCATTCTGCTGAAGATCTGATATTAAGGCCCTGTCTAAATGGTCAAAATAAACCTCCTGGAATTCACATGGAAGGTGATCTGTCTAAATGGACATTGCAGTGATACATTGTATTCAAAAGGGGGTAACCAAATTCACCGTAAACTCCATCAGGTAAGCCTTCATGGCTTTTCCTGGAGTGTTTTGAAAGCTCTGTAGGGGATGTGAATGTCCACTCATTAAGGACTTTTTCAAATGGTGGGACCCGTTGGGGTCAGGAGGAAGACGGTGCTGTCTCGCTTACAGCACTCCATTTCAGATGACACCGTCCTCCTCCCGACCTTCTCCTGTGCTACCTCCATGCCTGGGGAATGAGAAACATACCACTTTTTATTGACAGGGGTTCTCTGTTAATAAAAGCAGTGCATTTCTTGCGCTTGTAGCACAGGGGGAGGTCGGGAGGAGGACGGCATTGTCTGAAATTGAGCACTGTAAGCAAGACAGCACCGTCCTCCTCTCAACCTCCGTGGGGTTTTTCCCATTTGATAAAGTCCTAAGACAGGCTGCAGGCTAATGTTTACTCCAGATCAGACATCACAAGAGCAGCCAGACCCAGAAAAAAACAGGAATGAAGAAGAAAAACAGCCACCCAAAGGGAAGGTATTTTTTACCATACATCAAAGGAGTTACAGACAGAATAGGGAAACTGATGAGGAAACACAACCTCCAAACAATCTATAGACCAACCAAAAAGATCCAAGAAATGTTACACTCAGCAAAGGACAAAAAAAAAACACCCCTCTTACAGCTGCAGGAGTTTACCGCATACCATGCAGCTGTGGGCAAGTTTACGTAGGGACCACTAAATGCAGTGTGCAAACACGAATCAAGGAACATGAGAGACACTGCAGACGGGGCCAACTGGAAAAATCAGCAGTAGCAGAACATATTATAAATGAACCTGGACATAAAATGTATTTAAAAACACAGAAATTCTAGACCAGGCCAACAACTATCATGTCAGAATGCACAGAGAAGCTATTGAAATCCACAAACACCTGGACAACTTCAACAGGAAAGAAGAAACCTTAAAAGTAAACAAAATCTGGCTCCCAGTTTTGAAATACAATAGAATAAAAACTCAACACTTACAATAGAATTCCATCCAAGGAACAGGGGGATTCCCAGCAGACAATGGCCCATCAACCAACCATTAGCCAAACAGACAATAACAAGCCTTGCATTTCTATACCCAGAAACTAACCATTCAATTACACAAATTTACATATACTCCCCAACAGGGGTTCACAGCATATAAACTCCACACACACACCTACACAACCATTCTCTGAGGATGCCAGCCACAGATGCAGGCGAAACGTCAGAAAGAAACCGTTCCAGAACATGGCCTCACAGCCCGGAAAAAAACCAAGGAAAAAGTCCTAAGACAGTTGCATTCACATCACTGCATTTCTTCATAGGAGAGGCAGCACAAGGTGATTGGGTAGACAAGCATGAGGGGCAGGGCTTGGAAACAGGGCAAGTGCCTGCTGCCACCGTGTTGGATTTTCAGCTAAGCAAGAGATTGGTAAGGTAATAAAATGACAATCCTTTCCTCTCATTTCTCTTTTGTAAATATGAAGTATCACTTGTGGGCACCATGGTGAACATTTTTTTTAAAAAAAAATGATGGTGGCAGATTTAAAAAGTGCAAGTAATTCACTAGCAGCCACCATCTTGGCTAGGGCGCATACAAAGTTTATGGGGGCTCTATTAATCATTAAGACAGTTCCAAGCTGCTGTGAATTGCTACTACTCTGGAGCCATCCATTTTCCCCCCACATATAGAGGACGCCATGTCAGTCTCAAGAGAAGCGTTGAAACTAAGCAACTGAACAGTAGGAGCAAACACAATTACACGAGACTTCCAAAACTGCATGATTGTGCAGTTACAGCAAATATTTTTTTTTTAATTGCATGTGCTGGATGGGAAGGAAGGTAGGTTAGCAAGGTGATGTGGAAGACTGATTGCAGAATTTTGAGTCACCATGGCAGCATCCCTGCTTGCTCAAGGACAGCAATATTCATCACATAGTCAGTCCAGTGTATATTTAGGATTGTGTGTAGACAGCACTGATGGAAGGATTCGAGGAGTCGTAAGTGGTGGCGACAGGTGACCCATGTTTCAGACCCATAAAGGAGAATAGACAGTACAATGGCTCTATACACACTGATTTTTGTGTTTCGCCTCAGGTGTTTATTACTCCAGACTCTTTTGTAAAGTCTTCCAAATGCACTATGTGCCTTTGCTAATCTGTGATCGATCTCTTTGTCAATCTTGGCATCTGAGGAGATGATGCTTCCCAGGTAGGTGAACTGCTGAACGGACTTAAGCACAGAGTTGCCATGTAAACATCACATTAAAATGATCTCATGATCATCACTCACTCTAAAGGGAATACATAACAGCTTGGAATTCTGATATACACACATGCCTATATCTTTGGGTCCAACAGGGATTTATTTACATCGTCAGTTACTGTAAGTTGAAATACTAGTGCTCTGTCAGCTCTTTTCCTCACTCTTATTTTGAACTTGTACCCTGCCTTAGTCATCTGAAATCCACCCAAGGTTAAAAAAAAGAGTTAAGGGTTGTTCCATAGGATCTATGATCATTCTGTCCCCTGACATATCCTGATTAGAGATGAGGGAGTTTCAAAACACAGGCCTCTTCCTTGCTCCTGGCAGGTAATTGTACTCAATGATCATCTCAAAGGACTATAAGATCTTCCTGTGATGGCAGACAGCTACCACAATGTTCCTGGGATTCCAGAAATGCTAATCAGCAATTCTAGTCTACAGCACATTTATTACACCCTGACATTGTGGAGACAGCCTGTTACAAATAGAACTGCCTGGTGAAAAATGCTGTTCCAGTGTTTTATAATAAAGTGCACCAATTAGATACATTCATTAGGACAAACTGCTTGTCTTTTCCTATATGAGAGTTTTTAAAAAGCACAGTGCATTTTGTAGCTCTGCCTGCTTGGTACTATTATTAATTGAACAGAGCACATTAGAAAGTTTTAATCCAATAACTGTAAATACATAATGAATAACATTTCCTTGGGGACTGGTAGGGTTGCATCAGTCCAGTCCTGCATCACTACATACTACAAGGCTGATGCATTTCATTCAGACACTTCCTTTCCCTGCCCAAAGGCTACCCACAGGTATTTCAGGGATATCACCCAGGCAAATAACTCAGCAGGTACTTAAAAGGCCAATCTGTCACTGATGTTAAGAACTAATTAGGAGCTGCCCCCCAAAAGGTATCTCCACTTCATCATGAGAAAAAAGGTCAGAAACTCAAACAATTAACAAATTCTTCATGTTGCCTTGTGCTCTGCCCCTCCCCTGCCCCCTGGTGCTGGAAATAAGTCTGTATTTAATTTTAGCAGCATGAGTTGCCCTAAGGGCAGTCAATTATTTATGGAAGGCAAATGGCAAACAGTAACTGCTGAAGGGAAGAAACAGGGGGTGGTGTTTGCAAGGAAGGGGGTGAGAGTAAAGGACAACATTATTCTACAAGCAGTGAATGAGTGTAAGAAGATGAATTGAGCTGCTTCTCCTCCAGATGAGACCATTACTTCTCAATTTTTTACTTGTACACAAACATACAATAGATCAAGCATTGTCCAGTTTTTATCCATAATAAACATCACTTACATTGCAAAAGTACCATGCTAAAGATAAAGATAAGGCACTTCTCTAGAAATAAGAGTAAACTATTGAACACTACAACTGCAAGAGTTATAATAATAATGATAATAATAATAATAATAATAATAAAAAAAATTTATTTCTATCCCGCCCCTCTGCAACGTAATTGGGGCGGCTTACAATATAAAAATTCCATAATTACAATACCCTAGCCCACCCACCCCTTAAAATAATATTAAATTAATAAGGATTTAAAAATACAATAATTAAAAATATATTAAATTAGAAAAAAATAAAACATATAATAATTTTTTTAAAAAATCTAATTGCAGCTCAGAGGGAAAGGACAGCCAAGTCTTAGGCCGGGATAGTTATTCAGGAAAGGCCTGCTGGAAAAGAAGCATCTTGACAACTTTTTTAAAGCTGTCTAAGGTGGTAATAAGACGGATCTCGTCCGGCAGGCCATTCCATAATCTGGGAGCGGCAGCAGAGAAGGCCTTCTTCATATTCAACATATAAAAATCTTCATTTACCACAACATTTTAGCTGATTAGTGTATATAATGAAATGATACAATTTTGGGCTAACTATCAAAATTAGTTCTGTCCATCCATTGTTGACTAACATAGGGAGAAATAGGCTTCTGTTAAGTCAGATGTTTGTTCCATCCAGCTGAATATTGCCTAAAAGACATCAGTTTTCATACTTACCTAAAGATACTAAGGATTCAAGGTTGGACCTTCTGCATACATATAAAAAAAGATTCCACCAACATCCCCTCCTCTACAGAGTGTCATAAGAAGCATGAGCAGAAATTAAACTTGTTAATTGATGCTTGCTACTTATTTTTTTTTCCATTATGTGGAGCCTGATAGATGTCTGTGTTAGATATGTTAGCTGCCTGTGGTGAAAAATGATATGGATTACATATTTGTTTTTCTTACTTAATGTCTTTCAGATCAGACTTCTATATGTGATTGGTGATTATTACGGGGAGAGATTATCAGTATTTGATGTTATCTCCAACATAGCCTTTAAATGGACATGAACATTTATCCAGAGATACAGCATTGAGCCCCTTTTCAAATGTGTTTAGGAGTACAATTTGTTTGAATATGTTTTAGCATTATAGTTCTGTTTTCATCTCTACCTAGTTTTATCTATACATCTTTTAATCTTGAGTAAAGAAATGTGGTGCTGGAAGAGAGTTCTACAGATCCCATGGACTGTCCAAAAGACAAGCCCAAGAGCAAATGAAGCCTGAACAATCTTTAAAAGCCAAAATGAGGCTGTCATAATTTGGATATAACATGAGACAACATGATTAATTGGAAAAGACTATAATGTTCAGTAAAACTATATTTCAGAGGAAGGAACTGGAAAAACCACTCTGAATCCTTCCTTGTCTAAGAAAACCCTGTGAAATTCATGGGATCACCATAAATCAACCGGCAACTTGAAGGCACAGGCACACACAAAGTTATGTGACAAAGGTGGAAACTAAGTCAAATAATGAAATCTCATGGCTAACTTTCATGACCATTTTAGATATGGGGGATGAGACACCTTGCACACAGAGTCGGAGAAATAATGAGACCACACACATGGTTTTGGGGTGAAATAAAATGGAATCTTTATTTATCACCCTACTTATTTAATCCCTTAAATCTTTAGTGGGGGGAGGCAACCTAGTGAGGGAGCAGCTGGGGCGGATCGTCCCTTCTGGACTTATGCCCCCAGCTTCCCCTGGCGAACACCTGAGCCCTGCTGAGTAACCCCCGGACTTGGGGTTGCTCACCAGCTGGTCCGTGTCTGGAAGTCAACCCGAAAGTCCCTCACCCAATCCATACAGATTAAGGTGAGGGGATTATCCTTCAGGCCTACCCCAAGGTAGGTCTCCTTCTGTTCTCCCAGATCATACCATCTAAGGAGACCCTTCCAGAGACCATCCCTTCACCGAAATCGGTGCCATAGGTGTACACCGTAATCTACGCCTCCCCCTTTTCCCGCCATAGATAAGGGGCAAGCGTCCACTTTGTCCCTTAATCCCCCACTAGCTTGTCCAATAGGTCCCTCAATCTCATGGCTAACTTTCATGACCATTTTAGATATGGGGGATGAGACACCTTCTTCAATAACACCACTATGGGGGGGAAATATCAAAACTTATCACTCTCTTTCATGCTAACTTAAAAGACTCAGAAGTGGAAGGAACTGGTTAAAATCATGAATATAGTTAGGCTAAGAAGCAAAGTAAAAATTTGAGGGACTCTAGACATTTGCAACAAGGAATGTAAGCAGCAGGATTTTCCCGTTGAGTAGTCCATGAAATAGAAAGAAACACCTATCATACCTCTGTTTTTCACTATTTACTCTGTTTTATATTCCTTTGCTTATTTAATTTGAACTGATGACTGGAGCCTCACTGTTCCCCTCCCCCACCTAATTTCCTTCAAGTTCTCTCACCTAGGAAATGTGAACTCATGACATGTGGTGATAGTATTCATTACAACAATTGGCAGTTTGTCATTATTGTACATCACTATTATATTCGTACTGAATTATTATTTGTATCATTGACACTATTAGTAGTTTTTGTTTTTGTTCTGTTTTTGACAATCTGGAAATTATGCCCTGAATCCTATCAATTAGTTCTTCTTTAAAAATAATTCTTAGAAAAGTTTTAAATACACTAAAATTAAAAAGATTAGAAACAAAGAAAAGATGGAAAACTGAAATACCATAAAGTGATAATTAAAGAAAGAAGCACAGAAAAAAGCAAAAGTACAGAAAGTAAAAGAAGAAAAGTGAATTCCAATATTCCTTTCGAATCATAGAATCATAGAGTTGGAAGAGACCACAAGGGCCATCGAGTCCAACCCCCTACCATGCAGGAATACAAAATTAAATCATTCCCAACAGATGGCCATCCAACCGATGGCCATTCCCAACAGATGGCTGTTTAAAAAACTCCAAAGAAGGAGACTCCACCACACTACGGGGCAGTGTATTCCATGTCTGAACAGCTCTTACTGCCAGGAAGTTCTTCCTACTGTTTAGGTGGAATCTCTTTTCCTGTAGTTTGAACCCATTGCTCCATGTCCCAGTTTCTGGAGTAGCAGAAAACAAGCTTGCTCCATTCTCAGTATGACATCCCTTCAAATATTTAAACATGGCTATCATGTCCCCTCTTAACCTTCTCTTCTCCAGACTAAATATACCCAGCTCCCTAAGCTGCTCTTCATACAGCATGGCTTCCAGACCTCCCACCATCCTGGTCGCCCTCCTCTGGACACATTCCAGCTTCTCAATATCCTTCCTGAATTGTGGTGCTCAGAACTGGACACAGTATTCCAGGTGAGGTCTGACCAAAGCAGAATAGAGTGGTACTATTACTTCCCTTGATCTAGACACTATACTCCTATTAATGCAGCCTAGAATTGCATTGGCTTTTTTAGCTGCTGCATCACACTGCTGACTCATGCTCAGTTTGTGGTCCACTAAGACTCCTAGATCCCTTTCACATGCACTGCCCTCAACCAGGTGTCACCCATCCTATATCTGTGCATTTCATTTTTATTTTACATTTCTGCCTGTTGAAATTCATTTGGTTAGTTTTGGCCCAGCTTTCTGTTAAGGTCATTTTGGATTCTGATCCTGTCCTCTGGGGTATTAGATACCCCTCCTTTTAGTAGTTATATATGCATATAGTTATTCATATATAACCTGTCTCCAAATTGCCACATGATCCCTTCTTTAATAACTTATTCTTGCTAATCATCAGAACCAAAAGTTACCAAGTAATTTATTTATTTATTTATTTATTTATTTATTTATTTCTTTTTTGCAAAAAGTCTAGAAGGAGTTCCAGTCTTTGAGAAATGCCACTCTGAGCTTTCTCTGATCAAACAAGACAGTTTGTCCATTTAAATCTATCAATTTCATCAACCATTCCTCCATAGTGAGTAATGTTTAATTATTTCATCTTTGTGCATACAACAGTTTTGTGCCCTGGTCATATACTGAAGTAATCTTCCATGACTCTTTTCCAGCTATACATCCATCAATCCCCCAAGAAAATGTTCCAGTTTTAATTGAATGTTAATCTTTAAAATCCTCTGCATCATTGTCTGTATTTGAATCCAAAAGTCTGGAGCTTTTTGACATGCCGACCATATATGATAAAATATTCCTTGTTGTTGTTGTCATTTCCAACATGCATTAGACACACCTTTATACATTTTGGACATTTTTTCTGGGATCATATACCAAAGATACATCATTTTATAAAACATTCTTTAAGATCATAACATAATGTAAATTTGAACTCCTTATTTTGTTATCCATTTTAAATCTCTCCGATAACTATATGTAAGAGAACCATTGAAAACTGTTTTATTTAACAATTCAACTCGATCTTTTATAGTCATTTTTTTTGTTCAGAATCTGTCTTTTGAATATTAATCTTGAAGCCTGACAGCTCACCAAAATTGTTTAACCTTTCTGTTAACACTTCTATATCCAGCAATGGCACTCCCTTTCCATGGTGGTGGAATTGTGTGCTCCTGTGACAGAAGAGGCTAAGCTGATAGCAATAGTGCTACTGGTAGGATCTCCCATGTCAGACAGGCTTTTGTTGGGGAGCCAAACTAAATGTGCCAGACTGGGAAGCACCCATAGTGGAGGATGACATTTGGTTTCCAGGGAGAGTTCAGGTTTGATTTGTTCTAGAACCCATTTATTGGTCTTTTTGGCAGTCCACATCACAAATGAGTTTATTTTCTTTCTAACAGCTTTCTATCAGCTTTCTTCACTGTCCAGCTCTCACTTCCATACATAGTGATGGAAAATACGATGGCTTGGACGATCCTAACTTTAGTGTTCATTTTTGTATCTTTGCACTTCAGTATTTTGTCTAGTTCTTTCATAGCTTCCCTTCCCAGTCCTAGTCTTCTTCTGATTTCTTCAGTGCAATCACTGTTCTGATCAATGAATGGGAAATCTTAAGCTATTTCAATTTTCTCATTGTCTCAATTGAATTTATGTAGATCCTCTGTGGTTATTATTTTTGTTTTCTTACACTATTTTTGTTTTCTTACACTATTTTTGTTTTCAACAGTAGGCCTTCCCTAAAACTTTCTTCTTTGACTATCTTCACTTGTACTAATTTTTACAAGTGTTTGTTGTTTTCTGCTAGTAGTATGTCATCTGCATATTGAAGATTCTTGATATTCCTTTTATCTTCATTTCTCCTTCCTCCAAGTATAAACCTCCTCTGCATACAGTATTTTCTGCATAATAGTTGAACAAGTAGGGTGATAGAATACAGCCTTGCCTGATTCCCTTTCTGATTAGGAACCATTTTGTTTCTCCATATTCTGTTCTAATAGTAGATTCCTGCCCTAAGTAGAGGTTATACATCAAGATAATAAAATATAATGGTGCACCCATTTTTTAAAGATCAATCCATAGCTTTTTGTGATCTATGCAGTCAAAGCTTTTCTGTAGTCTATAAAGCACATGATGATTTTCTTCTGAAAATCCCTGGTGCACTCAATATCCAAAGTGTGTTTGCAATATGATCCCTAGTGCCTCTTCCTTTCCTGAATCCTGCTTGCACCTCTGGATTTCTCACTGCGTACATGGAAGAAGTCTTTGCTAAAGAATTTTGAGCATGACTTTGCTTGCATGGGAAATTAATGCAATGGTCCTGTAGTTACTACAATCTTTACTGTCTCCTTTTGGGGAAGTGGGAATGTACATTGACCCTTTCCAATCTGTTGATTGTAGAGCATCCCCACTCCTGGTTTACATTTCCCTTTGCTTTTGTGAGTCTTGTGGAAGAAGTCTCTTGTTTTCTCTTTTTTGTGTGTGTGTGTGTCAGCTTCTGTTTCTCTGCATTGGTTGTTACAGTAATTGTCTTTATCCTTATGCACTAATCGTTGAACAGTTGCATTCATGGTTCTGGTTCTCTCCCTGACTCCTTTTTATTTTGCTTCTCATCTTTCTTTTTCTGCTTGAAGCACTTCTTCTGTTTTTCATTGTTTCTTCTCTTTCTTTTTGGCCACAAAAAGTGTGTTTCTAGATTCCTCCTTGACTATGTCTCTGGCTTCTGTCCATGGTTATTTGGGTTCCGTGTCACTTAGGCTTAATAATACAAATCTATTTTTCACTTAGCCTTTGAATTCTGTTGGGATGTTCTTCAGGTTGTACTTCAGCATTTGTTTGTTTGTGTGTTTGTGTGTTTGTGTGTGTGCTTCATCATCTTTATTCTAATTTTTGATATTAGTTGTCAGGGCCGAGAGCCTGATGAGGCTGTAGAGTCAGAGGAGGAGGAAGACATGGCAGGGAATGGCCCTAGGGACCCTGGCACAGGTTTATCTACACCTGTGCCAGCAGGGAACCCTGCCAACCTAGAGGCTCAAGCAGAAGAAGAGCCTGGTCTGAGTGGGTTGGTATCAGTCCCAGCAGAGAGCCCTGCCTATTCAGATAAGGACAAAGAAGAAGAGAGGGACTTATCTCCACCATTGTATACCTAGCAGTGAGCTCAAAAGGAAGCTCAAAGGAAGTCTCTGAGACTGTATGAGGAAAAACCTGCTCATTAAGAAATACCTGACAAACACTTAATTGCTTTATATATGCTGGGAGAGGCGATGGAGGCTTTGTCAGAGATCAAGTGATCTTCCTGTCGAAAGCTTCCTGCTGACTTTGGTGCCTGTATTCCAGTTATCTTGACTTCTGTTACCTTGACTCATGCTTAGACCTTGGACTGTCCCTGACTACTCTGCTGTCCGCTCCTGTTGACCTTCAGACTGCTTTGGACCATGCGGCCTGATTGTTGTAAGCCTCTGACCCATTGGGCTCTGTTGTTGCACTAAATCTTTTACTGTTTTTGCATTCCTGTGAGTTAATTAACAGTTGGCTCACTTCCCAGACTAGTGCTGTTCATACTTTGCTGGTACCTAGTTGCTTTCTGGACAGTTGTTCACGGTCTTATACAACATGTTTGGCTCCTAGGTGATTGGAGGAGCCAGTGCCCTGTGACACCTGTGAAACTGTATAAAATGGAGGCTATGCCAAGAACTTATGTGTGTGACTAGATGTGACTACTGTACTAGTCTTGCTAGGCTTGCTAAGCTGATTAAACGTGGGATGAGAATTGCTAGAGGCTAGAGACGAGACGCTAGATGTGATGTACCAATGTACGTTTGGAGAGATGTCTCTTGACCTGAAGCCTAATGCCTGGCATAGCAGTGTGTATATATTGTAACTATTGCAATTGCCATTGAGCTGAAGATAAAGTGCCTCCTATTGATAGGAATAAAAACACTCTGTGTGTATTATTTTGGGAATGGGTTGCTGCTAAGTCTTCTGGGATATTTTTGGCTTCTGCCAGGGATTGAGAGTACTATCACCCCCCAACATGACTACCCTTCTGATTGAGTTTTGTTCTGCCCTTGACCTCATCCCTATTTCTAGTTTCCTTCTGTTCTGCCCTTTTATCACTTTGTTTCTGTCCTATCCATACCTCTTGTTTCATTTTGATTGTTTCATCATAGAGTTTTCTTGGTGAGAGGTTCTTGTGATGATGTTCACCATTACCTCCTGCTGTGCAGTGTTAACACACATTGGCTAATTATAAATGCTATGGTGTCGCTCCTGCATCAGTGTCACCCAGCACTAGTGCTGCTGCCCAGTAGTTGGTTATTACCCTAATGCTTGCATCAACTTTGTTCATAGTAAGAATAAATTTGCATTACCTCATTCCATTTTGATGAGTGAGAACATTCAGCCCCCCTCATGACTATCCCGCTTCAACTCCACCTCCCTTAAGTCCTCCCCCCTCAAATGCACCCCCTCATTTATCAAATGTTGTGTGTTGAACTAAGAAAGAAGTAGGCATTGCCAGCACATTGCCCCTCCCCCCTCAAACTCACCACTCTTGTTAGACTTTGGTCTACTGGCCATAGCAGCAGCCTGGGCCAGCCTCTTATGCTTCATCATCTTTATTCTAATTTTTGATATTAGTTGTCAGGGCCGAGAGCCTGATGAGGCTGTAGAGTCAGAGGAGGAGGAAGACATGGCAGGGAATGGCCCCATTGCTCTTTAAGCCTCAGCTGGGTGGCTATGGCTGCTCATCCCTCTCCCTGGTGATGCTCTGGCTGGGAGAACGCGGGTGGCCTGGTTGGTCGTAGCAGCAGCCTGGGCCAGTATCCCACATGGCCATTACCTGCCAGTACTATCACAAAATCATCAGTTAGTGCTAATTACAGTAGATTCACTAAATCATTTTTTGAATTGTTAGTTGCTACACAGGTAAATCCCATTGTTGCAATGTGTCAGTTCTAATTAAAAGTAACAGCAGCATTCATAAAGCTGGGAGAAGGTTAATAATAATAATAATAATAATAATATTTTATTTATTACCCACCTCTCTCATCAAAATCGGGGGCGGGGTACAGCATCACACAGTACAGTATACAGTAAATTCAATACAATACATTACAATGCAGTTTTTAATACAACACATTTCAGAATGTACAGTACATTCAGTACAGAAAATTGTATAATGTGAGTGCCAGTAGATGGCATTGCTGGCATACAAACAATGCTGCAAGAGTGACAATGCAGAATGCATTGTACACTAATAACGACTGCTGCTTTTTTTTTTTGAAACTGAATTAACAGCTTCCACAGCATGATGCCCCAGATCTTTTATTATGCTATGCTGGTACTCATTTTACCAACTTACGGAAGACTGAGTCGACCTGGGGGGGGGGCTGGAATCCAACTTCTGAACTCAAGACCTACACGAGTTTTGGCTACGGTTTTAGCTGCATTAGCCTACTGCGCCACCAGGGCAATGAAACAATGCACATTCTGAACTGAATGGTTTCTTAAAGTCTTTGCTTTGTACTTCCACATTAACAAAATGAAATAGGGAAACAAAATTGTGTTCTGAAATATAGCAGAATGTGCACTGTTTCATTTTACTTGTCTATAATTCTTCTCCTAAAACTAGTTTATTCACCCAGGTGGCTGCTTTCCCTAAAGATGACACGGCATTCTAGCATTATACTAGATGTTCAAAAATAATAATGAAAAAAGATATCAATTTGTGCTAACATTTAAAACAATGGCCACACTTTTGGACTGTGTGTTTAATCCTGATTCAACCAGTCTTTTATGTTGGTGGAAGCTAAATTATGACAACTAAACATTATCCTATATAGCAGGGGTAGGAATTTGTCCAGGTCCTTCATGCATTGCTTAAAAAAAAATCAGGCTCCAAATGGAAAATTGTGCCCCCACAAGCCTTCATGTGTTGCATTTCTCCATTTTAAGGCTATTTCAGGGTAAGGGAGACCACCCCTGTGTGAAGCTGAAATCATGTTTGTTTTTTCCCCAAATTTCAATCACTTCTAGTTGTGAATAAAGCAAGGTATGGGTGGCTCACTGATATTCCAAGCAGAAATGGGAGGTCCACAGACTCTTCATAGAGTCTGTCCATCACAGAATTATAGATGCATATAGAAAAGACTTTAATTCTCAGCAGCTAACCATCTAGCCTTCTGCTTAAAAACCTCTAGGTTTTCCCTGTTGAACAGGTCAAACTATGAAGACATTTTACCTAATGTTTACTTTACATCCTGTTTTCATACAAATTGTACTCACGAGGTGGGTCCTACACTCATGATCAACAGAAACAAATTCAATACATCATGCATTGACAGTTCTTCAAATATTTGAAGATGACAATCATATTGCTCCTTAACCATCTCTTCTTCAAACTAAATGTACTCAACTCCATCAATCTTCTATTTTGGGACTTGGGCAGGTCCCTTGGTACTTGTGTTTGTGTGCCTGGTTCTGCATTTTGTACCCACATTTTCTGATTTGCAGGTATGATTAACCATCCCACCTCTTTGCTCTTAGGGTTTGTCTATATGAGGAGCAAAAATACTAATGCCTCCAAAAAAGCAGCCATTCACAACACTGCAACCTGTCTTAACAGTCAAAAGAACCCCCCCTAAACTTCACATGACCCCTAGCCAAGATGGTGGCTGCATGTGATTTAGTCACAATTTTAAATCTGCTGCCGTCATTTTTTTAAAAAAAAAAACAATTTACTGTAGTGTGCACATAAAATATTTTGTATTTACAAAAAGGCAAAGAAAAAAAGAGTATAAGATTGCCTTTTTATCAACTTACCGGACCCTCACTTAGCTGAAAATACAACATGGTGGCAGCAAGCACTTTCCCTGTTTGCTAGCCCTGCCCCCTATGCTCATCCAGCCAATGTGAATACACTGCCTGTTTGTGCCAACATGAATGTGACTGTCCTAACAGTCACACATTCACATGTCATACAGCACTTTTTTAAAAAATCCGGTCGAAACCCCAGACACTTCCTACATGGACTTTCAGGTGGATTTGGCTGCTCCCCTTCTGAATGACATGTATTTATGTGAAAATCCATTTGTACAGATCACCTTCCATGTGATTGCCATTAAGATTATTTTCACCATATAGACAAGCCCTTAATATAGCAAAATGAAAACATGTTTTATATGTAATTCTCTTATCAGTAATGGGAAGTAATGGTACTAAAGGAAAGATAAGGACCACACTTACACAAATGCTTTTTCTTTTTTCTTTTAAGATGCAATTAAGTTTTTTGGCAAGTTTGGGAGGAGGGAAATAACTAGTTTTCTTGTCCCTGAGAACTTTCTCCTTATGTTCTACACTAGGCCATCATTTAAGAAGCAATAATTGAAAAAGGTAGATTATCAAAGCCTTTTGTGCATAGTTGCTCAGTACATCTTAAGCCAACATTCTGATGTATTTGTTTGCCCTAAATTGCTTTGCCAGAACTGGTTTTCTATTTCATACATTTCCCCCTTTCTATTTTATCTACTTTCTGTACTGTGGCAACAGCAATGGAATCCTGATTTATAAAAGCTTTAAACAGCCTCAGAACAATATTAACAGAAGAGAGGGTGGGTAGTATAACCTGCTTATAGCTTTTACTTAAGTGAGCTTCAGAGCGGTGAAATACTGATCAGATACAGAATGACAAATGTTTGTATGCAATGCATTGCCTTTAGTTTTTCAGCAGATTTTTTTTTTTACCATTGTTCATTGTAGTGAATTTCACAAGTCTTTCTGTTTGCCCATGAGTAACCTTGCAAAAATGTTGAACCCCATTTGCTGGGGATTCAATAGTGTACTGATCCAAGGCTATGTTCCAACTCCCATTAACAACAAGGCTGCTTAGATTAGTTCAGAAAGGTAGACTAATGAGGGAGAGAAAGTAGCTTGGCTCTGGAGCAGGAGGTCTACAAATTATTGCTGGACTAAACTTTTCTGTGGCATGACTGCAGCCCTCTGTATACTAATGTTGCATCCAACTTAACAGAAGATATTCCTCTTTTGGAACGGCTGTCAGAGGGCAGTAATCTGTTTGGAGGGTTGCCCAGTTCAAGTGTGGTTTAAAGCTAAAGAGAGAGAAAGGAGAGCAGGTACCTTGGAGATTCCGTTAATACTCAGCAATTGGGACAGCAGATGGAACAGACATGCAAGTGGGCTCATCATAGTTCACCTATTGTGAATTGTATTGTACTGTACTTCTGTTTAAATCACAGTAATTATTTATATAGTTTTGAATGTCTAATTATTTTCATCTATACATATATATTATGCCAATAATGTGCAAATCTGTGTCCTTTTGGTTTCCTTTTTTGAATGTGCATGACTAGTTACCCTGCTGACCCTAGAATAAAGCCCCTTGAGTTCACTGATGCTTGCTTCTGATGCATCAATTTAACTAGCAGGACATAGTGATTCTAAATGCAATTTTCAGCCCTGCCTAGAGTAGACCCACTGAATTAATGAGACACAGTAAAAAGAGTAAGTCAACACAGACTATTGACTCAATGGGTTTAGTGCAGGAGGGATTAACAGTGAGGATTAATGACTGAATGTGTTAAAGCTTTGACAAAGGATAAAATGCACACAGCTAAACTGCAATCTTTAGCTTTGAATTGGAACTGAAAAAAATATTAAACTGCTAGCCTGAAGTAGGAATCACATCAGTTAGGAAACCACTTGTCATTATATCAGAGACTGAAAAGTTTCTGTGAGAGAATCCTAGTTTACCTATAGTTCCCCCATCCTCATATTTAGTTTGATTTATATGCTTGATCTAACTGAACAACGTGAATAAGATATCTGAACCAGGATTCTGTTATAGCAGGATCTAGCTGGGTGTCCTCTTATCTCCAAATTTATGGAATATCAGCTTATCTGTCATAATAACAATGCAATTTGAATGTTTCATTATCACTCAGTTACTTACTTGCTGGAAGGTCAGACCATTACTATTATCACCCTGGAATTGGATTTGCTGAGCTGGATATCACTCCAGTTAGGATGGAGAAACCCTCAATCCTCCAGTTGTTGATGAACTACTTTTTCCATTATCAATCACTATTGGATGTGCTGACTGATGTGAACTGTAGTCCGACAACATCAGGAGGTCTGTGGATTCCTTAGCTCTGCCACACTACAGTTTTGCTTGTGCTTGCACATAGACACCATACTTCATATAGTACACAGATGCACATCGATGTCTTTCTCAAATTATGCTGACACCACACTAAAAATCTGCAGATATGAAGGAAAGATCCATTGTGGCCTTCCTACTGGGTTGGTTTATAGTCCTCTTCACATTTTGACCCAGTTCACTGGTTTAACAAACAAAAACCTAGATGGATGTGCCTGGGATTGCAAGAACAAAATATTGTTTAATGATACCACATTACATCCAATCAAGCACTCCGTGCTTTTAAGAACAAAAGGAAATGTAGGTACTATCATTTATTATGCAAACTCATTACATCAAATAATAAACAGTACTGCAACATTGGTTTCAGTCACCACTTATTGTTTGCGAGCTCCTGCTTGTCATTAAGCACATTCACTGCTTCTTGTTTCATACATGCATTAAACAATAATTACTTGCCTTTGTGTGAAGAAGTCATTTGATTTTAAAGCTGTATTAATCTGCAATTTTAAAGAGCAAAATTAATTAGCTCATTTATAACCTTTCTATTTTTGTTACTGTAAATAGGGTGATTTCTTATCAGTGCTGTTTACTCTGTGCCCAAATACACGAAGACGGCTTTATAACAAACTTTGTTATTTCACTGTGTTCTCTCTCCAAACCCACTAACTATCAGGTATGAGTTTGTGTGAGTGTGTTTGATTTTTATCTTCCATGGAATTAAGGCCAGCAAAGAGGATATTATGGGTATAGCCAAAAACAAGAGTGCTATAGAACACTCCTCCACTCCCAGGGATAGGAAAATATGTCCATTTTGCATTCTCCTATCTTCATATTTTTAAAATCTCAAATTACTTCCATCTTGAATATGATATTTATGAATGTGGAATAAAATAAAACATACAATTCTTCATTGACTAAAAATTAGGAGGAACTGATGGTAAAAAAAATAAACAGTGGAACGGACTACTGCAGAAGGTGGCAGACATTTTGGCTATCTGGCCACCTGTTACAGATGTTTTAGCTATGGATTTCCTACATGAGCACAGGCTAACCTAGATTATTGTTGGGACAAAAAAATATATTAAACTGGTCCACCCATCCCTAGTATAACTACATAATAGTAAGACCTATTCCTGAAACTTAGCATGGGAGCTACAGTGAACCCAAGGGTATGTCTCTCATAGTTATTTAGCTTTTAAAATGGATACATTCTTTTAAATTAATTTATCTGTCTTTTCTAGCTCCACAGTGAGGGTATGATTGTCTCAGAAATACTCATAAGAGAGATCCTCAAGAGTGGGATTTCTCTTAATGCTCATCCATGCAACTGGTTTCAGGGAAGGCAATCTATCAGGCTACATAAGCCAGGCCTCTAAAATTCTGGTCTCTCCCTTTTCAGTCTCTTCACTGTAGGAACAGGAGAGGTCCCACTGTAGGGTAACCAAATGATAGTTGAACCGTAATATGTTCTTTTCTCCAAGTGTATATGTGTGTCTATATGCAAATATGCACATAAATGTGCACATGTTTGAGACAGAAAGAGTATATATGCTTCAAAATGTTACCATTGAAGTAGATCTCCCAGAAGCCCTCAGCCAGCATGGTTACCTGGGAAAGGAGTTAGAAAAGTGGTAAAGAAAAGGGATCACAGGATGCCCAAAACACCTAGGCTGCAGTTGGGCATCCTTGCACTACCTCAAAAAATCTACAAAAACCTAACTTTGAATTTTTTGTTTAGAATGAAAATGTAGATTTTGATAATTAATAGATTTGTTTAAGTAGAAGTATATTCACTAGCTTTAATTGGAGAAGCAAGCTTGATTAGAATTAAATTTTGAAACAAGTCAGAAATTCTGAATCAGAATTAGCAGTGTAAATGCCTCCTGCTCAAGCCTTGCATAACTCATCACATGGTTTGCATAATGAGCTAGATAAGTTGCAATATGAGGTATATCTATGAAATAACGAGACTGTGTTTTTATCTTTCAGACAAATCAGGGAGAACTGATTGTGAATGCTTGAGTGGTGACCTTGGTCATATCTGAACCTGCAGGACAATGATCAACATTGTTGGGCATTCAGTTAATTGTCAGTTGTTGTTTTAGGCAGCTGTGTTGTCTGTTATGTGCCAGAAAAATGCTAAGTTAAGTCAAGCAATGTGACATTCTCCAGCAACTTGAGGTGGATCCAAACCTTTTTCAAACAAATCATTACTTTTGATGAAACCTGGATCTACCAGTATGATCCTGAGACAAAATGACAGTCAATGCACTGGAAAACACCATAATCACCAAAAATGGGGAAAAAAAAAACATCAAAGCAAGTCCACATTCAAAGCCATGCTCATTGGGTTTTTGTTTTGTTTTGTTTTGTTTTGTTTTACATCATTTTGGCAGCATGGGTTCCACAAGCCAGAACAGCACTCCATAGGGTTGCATGGTTTTTTTCCTGGGCCATCAGGCCATGTTCTGGAAGAGTTTATTCCTGACATTTCACCTGAATCTGTGGCTGGCATCTTCAGATGTTGCCTCCATCCTTGCTGCTGGTGGGTACTTTCTGTGAAGCAGTGTTTGGCCGATAAACACATTACTACACTTGAACATCCTCCATATGCACCAGATTTGGCACATGTGACTTTTTTCCTTTCCTTAAAGTGAAATTGGTACTTAAAGGCACACATTTTGAGTCAATTGACGCAGTATGAAGAAAACAGCAGATGTGTTGACACAGCTGTCATGCCCCATGAGTCTGATGAGGGTATGGAAACAGAGGAGGAGGACATGACAGGGAACGTCCCTATGGAGCCTGGCACATGTTTACCTATACCTGTGCTAGCAGGGCACCCTGCCAACCTGGAGGCTTGAACAGAGGAAGAGCCTGGCCCTAGTGGTTTGGCACCAGTCCCAGCAGTGAGCCCTGCCAATTCAGATAAGGATGATGAAGAAGAGACCAACTTACCTCCACCATCATACAGCCAGCAGCAATCTCAAAAGGAAGCTCGAAGGAGATCACTGAGATTTTATTAGAAACACCTGCTCGCCAAGAAGCACCTGGCAAAGCCTTGACTGCTATATATATGCTTTGGGGAAATGTGGAGGCTTTGTCAGAGATCAACTGATCTTCCTGGAGAAAGCTTCCTGCTGACTCGTGCTGCCTTGACTCGTGCTGCCTTGACTCGTGCTTAGACCTTGGATTGCTCCTGACTACTCTGCTGCCTGATCCTGTCAACCCACTGACTTGTTTTGGACCCACACTGACTGCTATAAGCCTCTGACTTTTCAGACTGTGTTACTAGACTAAATCTTTGCAGGACTGAGTTTCCATTCTTGTGTGCTAATTAACAGTTGACTACTTTCCCAGATTTTGCTGTTTATACTTTGCCTGTATCTAGCTTTCTTAGACAACAGCTGACAGAAACTAATCTGCTTCATGCCTTTGTCCAGTGGAAAACAAGACTTTATCAGTGTGAGAGTGTGGACAGGAAGTATATTTAAGGGGACAAGCATTAGAATTGTAATGCATATAAAGAAAGATGGGTTATTGTATCAGTCTCATTATTTAATAGATAGACCGTGTACATACAATTATAGAGAGAACTAGAATATGGCAACTGAGACAGGCAGGTGACTATTAAGGATGGGGAGGAGAGTTAAGAGGTATGTTTGGTGAGAACAAGGGAGAGGGCTTTCTTGGTGCTGCTCCCAGACTGTGGGATTCTCTCCCAAGAGAGGCTAGGATGACCCCCATCTTTACTCTCCTTCCAATGGCAAGTTAAGATGTTTTTATGCTGTCAGGTTTTTATGAACCAACAAGGGCTGGGCTAGTGAGACTGTGTGGATTGGTTTTAAAAATTTTAAGGGTTTTTTGAAAGGCATTTTAATTGTTACTGTAATGTTTTTAACTTATAATCTGTTTAATTCTTTTTAAATTTTATATTTATAATGTGATTTTAACTTTACACTATTGTTAGCCTGTATTGTTTTTTATAATGATGTTGTTAGCTACCTTGAGTCTCATTGGTGGTAGAAAGATGGGATAGAATAATGAATAATTATTACAGGTATATCAAAGCAGTGAATAGGAATAAGAGGAATTCCTAACTGAGAGGAGTCAGATCTGGAGGGGCCTCTGGCTCCAGATCAGCTTTCTCCTGAGAACCTAGACTGCTAAGTAGCTAATGAAGACCTTTGGCAAGATAGGATCCCAGTTCTGCCAGAACTGATGGACACCAAGGAGACACACCCACCAGCAGCAATGATGGAGGCAGCATCTGAAGATGCCAGCCACAGATACAGGCAAAACATCAGAAATAAACTCGTCCAGAACACAGCGTCACAGACCAGAAAGAAACCACAAAAAACCTATGGAGGCAATGCTTTTTGCGGAAGCTTAAATAAGAAATGCTGAGCAATTAGCCATTCACTTCTCAGGGTTAAACAAATATAAATCTCTCAGTGATTAAGGAAAGTTCTTATTGTAGGCAGTCATATGCTTTCATGTGCTCTTGATTACTTGGAATTTATGATCCCTCAACTGGTATTAAGTGATATGTCTTGTTCTTTCCCTTCAAGTTTGTTTAACATGACTGTTTGATTCCAGTGTTTGACTATGGAATCTTTGAAACCTTGCACTACTACACGTCACCTCCTCCAATTTTTGAATACCTTTATTCTAACTCCCCTTTGACTGCTTCATCCTACTTGAGTTTGCTTTCCCCAGCACTTGTGGCTTCTAGACAAAGAAGCAGAAAGAATTAGCAGCTTTGGAAGAAGAGAGAGAGGAGGAGGGGGGGAGGGAGGGGGAGGGAGCTCAAGAGGGTGAGAATGCAACCATTGGGTTTTCAACCCAGGAACTAAGTGAGAGAAAGAGAAAGAGAAAGATGACTTTATCAGATGTGGCAAAAATCACATTATTACCATGCCATGTGAATGAAAAGGGTTCCCCCTTATCGCACAATGTCGTAGTCTTAGCATGATCATTGCATGCTCCAGTCACAACTAAGCCATTGCTTTCAATTCACGGGACAACCTGTCAATAGCTCTTCAATATCACTGTTTCCACGGTATTGAAGAGCATGCAAAAACACGTCCCACTGTAATCATGAGAGTACAGTGGGAATGGGATGTCCTCTTTCATGCCTCCCTGTTGCCAGGGAGAACACTTCCTGTTGACAATGGGAAAATGAGCCACAGGGTGCTCTTTTAATGATCCATCCTGGTTTGACACATTTTTAGGTTTGTTTAAGTTCCTGTGTCTTTCTTAACTATTTAAATTAAGGTGTTTTGGGAGTCTTTCAGTGAAGTTGCATCTTCTTGCGAGACCCACTGAGATCATGCCCATGGTGTGAGTTTTAATCCCATGATTACAGTGACGTGCAAAAATTACTGTGACTATGCCACTATATTTCCGCTTTCCCTACTCATACAATTTGATCATTTTAAGAAGCTAGTTTGACAATGTTGTGTGTGTGTGTGTGTGAGAGAGAGAGAGAATATGAGAAATACAGTCAAGCATATTTTGACATGTGAGAGTGGACAACAGTCTCTCTCTGTGGCTTTTCTTCACAAACAAAGATTCAGGAAAGACTCATCCCGCACTTTCTGCAAGTGCGCTGATTACTAAGAAGGCCAATCCGAGATAAGCAAGTCCAGTTGCAGAAAGCACAGCAGAAGGTCTCCTTGGGTGATGTTTTTGGGTTGTGATTCTTTCTGCGTTGTCATTTCTCTTCAAGACTTGTTCGGCGTGAGTTCTCAAATAAGGCTACAGCATTGTGGATAGTGCATCTCCATGCCTCCCGATGTGAGGCCAGGATGGATCACTGTTGGTGATCAATTTGGCCGAGCCTGAGATGTTGTGAGTTTTAATCCCATGATTACAGTGACGTGCAAAAATTACTGTGACTATGCCACTATATTTCCGCTTTCTTTTCTCATACAATTTGATCATTTTAAGAAGCTAGTTTGACAATGTTGTGTGTGTGTGAGAGAGAGAGAATATGAAAAATACAGTCAAGCATTATTTTGACATGTGAGAGTAATAATAATAATAATAATAATAATAAAATTTATTTATATCCCGCCCCTCTGTGAACAATCAGGGCGGCTTACAACAGTAAAGTAATACATAATATAAAACAACTCCAAATCCCTTTCCCCCCTTAAAACATTATTAAATCAATACAAATTAAAATCAACATACAATACAATTGTTATTAAAAACCCTTCCTAGCGAACAGCAACAGTTAGGAGCTCCAGAATCAACTTCCAAAGGGGGTTCCTGAGGCTGGGATTAGCTATTCCAGAAAAGCCTGCCTGAAGAGATCCATCTTGACAGCCTTTTTAAAGCTGTCTAACGATGTCAATAGGCGGATCTCATCTGTCAGGCCGTTCCAAATTTGGGGGCGACAGCAGAGGAAGCCCTCTGGGAAGTGGTTGCCAGCCTAGATCTTTGTGGCTGCAACAAATTCCTCCCAGAGGACTGGAGAGTGTGGGGAGGATTATAAGGGAGAAGGCGGTCCCTGAGATAGCTTGGACCCAAGCCATTTAGGCTTTAAAGGTGATAACCAACACCTTGTACTGGGCCCGGAAGCTGATAGGCAGCCAGTGGAGGGACCTCAAAACCAGAGTAATGTGGTCCCTTCTAGATGTTCCAGAGACAAGCCTGGCTGCCATATTTTGTATTAGCTGTAATTTCTGAACCAAGCACAAGGGTAGCCCCATGTAGAGTGCATTACAGAAATCAAGACATGAGGTTACCAGTGCATGCACAACGGTCTCAAGATCCCTTACTTCCAGAAAAGGGCGCAGCTGGCGTATCAGCCGAAGCTGATAACAAGCGCTCCTGACTGTTGCATTTACCTGATTTGTCATCAGGAGCGACGAGTCAAGGGGTAGACGACAGTATCACCACTGATATTGCACGAACCCTTTAATCATTTTGATCATAGCATCCTCTTTTTAATTGGGATGTTGCTTTGTGTTTTAACTTCATGTTGTATTCTATTTTGCTTTTATTTTATGGGAATGTGATTCCATGTGGCTATACCAATAATAATTCTAGTCATTATATCCTGCACTAGCTAAAGCTTCTGAGTTTCTGAACTTCAACTTGTGACCTGTCCCTAGATGAGTAATCCCAATGCTATATTTTCCCCTGTGTATGCTTGGAATAGGACCTAAATACCCTGAAGGCTCCATGCCCTGTCTGATCTTGGAAGTTATACAGGGTTAGCCCCGGTTATTACTTGGATGGGAGTCTGCCAATGAATACCAGTTGCTGTAGGCTTCATTTAATAGGAAGGAACTGGCAAAACCACCTCTAAGTATTCATTTCATATATATATGAAACATGCACAGGCTTGAAATCTTTTTTGTTTATTTTGGCATTTTACATAGTTAATGTGAGCTGCATACAGTTAAAGAGAACCACTATAGTTTACCACTGAACTGCTGAATTTAAATATAGCCAGTAAGGTTCTAATCCTAGGATATGAGTGAAAAAAACAAGGAAGGAGGAAATCCAACAATGGCTTCCCCTCTACACTGTCTCTGTTCCTGTTTCCACAGTTCATCCAGGAAAAGCACTATGTGAAGTGTGTTTGGAGTCTTGGTTAAGTCCAGAATTCTCCCCCTACTTATTTTTTCAGAAATTTTGACAAAAAGCATTCAAGTGTTTGTATCTAACATAGTTTGGAATAACTTCACCAGTGTCATTGTTGTAGATCTTCTGCAGGTAGGGTTGCCAGTGTGAAAACTAGAGACAGCCCCTGTACCATTAATGGTTGTGTAGAAGAGGGACCTCAGCAGGTGTTGCTTGTCATACAACTAGGTTCCAAGCAATGCTTGAGGAAATTACCTCTTCTATACTACCATTAAAAATATGGGAGCACTCTCCAGTTTATTGTCTGGAAACCCTATCAGCAGGTGTCATGTTCTGAGTCACCATTAGAAAGCAAGCAAAAATCAGGCTTTTCTGAGAGATGTTTGATACCTGTTAAGTTAGAGAAAAAAGAGTCTTTATTTAAGTGGTTCTGTTCCCCACCCCCATTGGTTTCTTTTTCTGTTTAGTTGTGGGGGAGGGGCTTGTTTTATATATTGCTTACATAAGTGATTCAGTTTTAAATTTTTTGAGCCATCATGGATATTGGTTTTTAGTTAAATTGGTGGGATATGAATGAATGAATGTAGCAGGTGACATTCATATTTCTATTTTGTGATATATCAGGATAGATTGTGAGAAAAGTATTATATTATAGTGGGAAATAGGATGTGCTGTGTAACTGCTTCAAATCTTTTCACCCTAAATATGTGGCTATATTGCAAATACTATATAACATTATACATTTGTTGTACAGTGCAATATTCTCATATAAATCAGCTTTTTACAGTTCTTAATGCCCTTGTCCCCTTAACAGCAGCTTTCCTCTGCATGAACATTGTCCTAATGTGGAGATACAGTGAGAGACAAAGACCTTAATGCAGGGAAAAGAGAACAGCCATGAAACTGTTACCAACTCTAGATAGAAATGCTGTTGAGGGTTCACTGTTCCAGTTTCTTTTCTAAGAAAAATTCATAAGCCATTCAACTTGATAGTTAAATGCCACCTAATGCATGGTCTGGCTAAAGTCTTCATGGATGTCTTCAAACTCTGGCTTTCATTCTTTCATAAAGTATGGTCATGGGTTCTAGAGAAGAAGTGAGGAACTGGAAAGGGTTTCTTAACAAGTCACTCTCCAGCTTCTCCCATCAGTTAATCTCTTCTAGCACAATAATCCCATCAAAGGCACAGGTTCAGAAATCCTGAAGACACCAGGCTCTTTCACACTGCACAATTATAACATGTTGATTCCACTTGAACTACCGTACATTAGATCTCTCTAGTAAACAATTCTAAGGCTGCTGACACATTGCAGAAATAATGCTGTTTGACACTGCTTTAACTATTATGGCTCAGTCATATGGAATACTAGAATTTATAGTTTGTTGTGGTACCAGAACTCTCTGACAGAGAAGGCAAAATAACTCACAAAACTAAAAATCTCAGAGTTCTATAGCACAGAGCCATGGCAATTAACATGGTATCAAACTGGATTATTTCTGCAGTGTGTCAGCAGCCTAAATACCTCACAAAACTCCAAATCCCAGAATTCCATAGGCAATTAAAATAAAATCAAAGTGTTATAATCATGTAGTGTGAAATGGCCCACATCATGACATTAGAAGGTGTACAGGTTCTTAGTTCTTCACAAAATTTTAATGCTAAAGCTATTTCATGCAGGCCTTATAGATATGGTGCACTGTATTTAAATGTGTAAATCACACAATGCAAACATGGTTTTTAGCTGTTATGTGCTTTTGTTTGTGAGTTTTTTTAAAAAAAAAGTATTATCCTATTCTGTCAGCTTAGAAATCCCTTTTAGATGTTGACTCCAAGTTGCTTTGTTGCAATATTTATAAATTTCTTTTCATGTGCCTTTTAAAGAAATGTGAATTAGCCAAATAATGAAGCTAAAATTACAATCTGTTTGATAGCTGTTTGAATAGGGAATAAAAAATGTGCTGTTTTTTAGTGGTACTCTGGAGACTGCATTCCTTTAGCAAAAGGAACTTGCTTTATTAGTTTTAAAGATAAAGACTAATTAAATGTTACACAGCCTTTCAGTAATTCAAAAATACTACAAATCAGTAGTACCATACTGTTTAAAAAGTTGTAATGCAAACAAGTCTAACGTATGGACAAAAGCCCTTAGAAAGAAAGAAAAAGTATGTTAGAATTTCCAGAAGCTGCTACAATTTCAACCAATGTTTGGAGGGTGCACAACCTTTGTAAAGCACACAGTTTACCAGGTTCATTCACTGCATTACTACTTTGTGATAAGCAGTGAAGAAAAGCTTTATAGACATTTCAGGGCTCAATCAAGCTTTAGACGAAACGATCCTTGGCACGACAACACTTAGGATACCATGTTTTGATCACCACAGTTCAAAAAGGGATATTGTAGAACTGAAAGGATACAGAATAAGGCAACCCAAATGATCAGGGACTGTAGCAACTCCTCTATGAGGAGATTATCAGATGAGCACCTAAAATGTTCTTTTGGCACTATATTTTACAGCGTAAATATCCTGGCATAATAACACTTTTTTTTGCATGCTGCTGTAATCATGAGACACAGACACCCCTGAATTCCAGCAATACAACTGCTTGCACTTCTTACTTCCACATTTTTGCATGGGCAAGATTTTGGTGGTTCTCATAAGAAAACACGAGTGCACTTAAAAGTCTTAAAACACCTAAATTACCAAACAAAACAAACACACAAGCACTGAAACACACTTAAAAACTTGCAAGCAAATGGGGAGGTTCATAAAAAGAACGTACCATACCTAGTTTTCCCATTTTCACCCAGTAGTGTTCTGGCGGGGACCTCCCATTAACACTGGAATCATGCCAGCAGATTGTGCCATAGTTTCATACATAAGCACTACTGTGACAACAACAACAACAACAACAACAACATGAGAGATCAATTGATGGCTTCTACCTGCTAATAAAAAAAGAATACTCTCTTGACAGCAGCAGAATGCTTGCAGAATTCTGGGGCACAATGTGCAATAGGGAAGCCCTTTTGTGGTCTTGTTTTGATGTTATAGTGCTGTATTTCCTGTGTTGATAATCTCCTGAGTTAATGTTATAACCATTAAGGTAGGTAAAGGGGAAATGTGAAAAGTTATACATAGGCATAAGAAAGTGGACAGAATTAATTTTACTGCCTCTCATAAGGCCAAAAACTGGGGTCATTCCATGAAGGCTGAGGCAGAAAAAAAAAGAGAAGTACTGGTTCATATTTATATATGTTTGAAAGGGTGCTTTCAAGTAAGCATGGCACTTGAAATTTTATTTTTTTAAAATAATTTGTTACAATTGTGGCCTAAATCCAATTCTTAGGACTTGTCTACACAGGCAATAAAACCCTTAGTCACCCTGTATTTATAGCACAGCTGACACACATAATTTTTAATGATGCACATTTTCACCAGAGCTTCTGCTTCTGCAGGAAACCCCAGATCTGTAAGATTTAGTTTTCTCCAGAAATCTGCTACAGCTACGAGGTAGGTGTGGGGTTTCCTGCCTGTGTCATCAAGCCCTTAGTTTTGACTAGAGTAGAGACTTTATATCAATCAGATTTACTTATGTGTTGACTCCCCCTTTAAAAAAAAAAATCTATGGGCTGTTCTAGTTGGGATTAACAAGTAGGCTGGCAGCCTACAATTTTAATTCACACATCTCACCCATGAGTTACTATAATTGTTTGCCTTCAAATCATTTCTGACTTATGGTGGCCCCAAAACAAACCTATAAACAAGTTTTCTTGAATAGATTTGTTCAGAGGGGTTTTTACATTCCTTCCTCTGAGATTAAGAGTGTGTGACTTGCCCAAGGCCACCCAGTGGGGTTTCATGGCTGAGCAGGGATTCAAACCCTGGTCTCCCAGCATCCTAGTCCAATAATCAAACCACGAGACAATGCTAGTTTTCATCCTTCTGTTGTTATTATAGCTACCTCTTAAAAACATGTTTAACACTTTACTAAGGAGATTTTCAGATGCCTCTTGCCGCGCAAGCAGCCTCCGGAGAAGTAACGAGGCTGCTGTGTGGCAAGGGGTCCATTTTGGATGATGCCGTTTCTCTCCCGGTGGCGTCCGTGACAGTTGTGGCTAGCATTGAAGGTGGCCGCGCTGTTTTTTACTCACAGACAACTTCTGTGAGTGAAAAACAGTGCGGCCGCCTCCAATGCTAGCCGCAACAGTCACGGACAATGCCGAGAGAGAAACGGCATCGTCCAAAATGGACCCCTTGCTGTTCAGCAGCCTCGTTACTGCTCCGAACACTGCTTGCATGGCAAGAGGCATCTGAAAATCTCCGAAAATAGTTGTTTTTATTTACTTTAGAAACATATCACAATGCTACTATTTTCTGTGGTACAAAGTACAAGGGTTTCCAATTTGGTTTAGGACCCAATTTAGTTGTTCAGATATGTTCCAGATTCAGTTCTGGCTGATTTGGACCTGAACTGACCCAATCCAGACCTGAATATGAGCTAACATTCAGAATTCCAAATTCCCATGGTTCCCAATGATTTTTCATTTGAGTCCAAAAATGGTCATAAGTTGTTTGCCTTTTCCACAAGTACATGACATTTGTACCTTAACCCTGACAAATTTCAGACAGAAAGGCAAAGCTTGTTTTAATATGTTTAAAGTTTGCTAATGCACATTGCTTCTCTGCACTGTGGTGCCTGTGATGTATGTGTTCTCTTTGTGCACTAAAGCTTGCTCTCTGTGTTTAAGTAACTTACACACACCTTCTTCTGACCTTTCACCTCTTCTGTTTGTCCTTCCTTTCTCCTGGAAGTACCTTACACACAGAAAATAACTTACATACACTGTAAATATCTGTTGTAGTAAGTATTTTATTAGATGCACTAAATACAGCATCATAACACCACATAAATGTGAAGGGCGCACATATCAGATGACACTGCCCTTTCATGTTTCTGTCCTGGCCCAAACCCATCCTAATTTATTGACAGTTTAAGCCATCAATAGATCCCCGTGGCACTTTAGTGCCGGCATTGCCGGTGCATGAAACTTTGCGCCATTTAACTCACGTGAATGCTGCATCATTGGCTACTCTGGCCAGAACACTTCTGCAACATCCACATAAGTGATGCACTTTTTATGGCCCTCCCCAAGTTACTTGGAAGTTTTAAAGTGTGTGTATGTACTTTTAAAAGTTTTTTTGTGTTGTTTTTGTTCCTTTTTAAAAAATTTCCGGCATGAGCGTCTTCTCACGAGAATCCGTGAGATTTTGAATGAGGAGGTGAATGGAGTTCTGTTCACTTCCTCTTCATTGGTGGGAAAGCCTTTGTCAGAGAGACAGTAAGTGTGGTGGGAGTGTTCTTTTGCCAGCATGAAAATGGCTTTAATAATGCTGGCAAAAGAACCTTTTTAGAGGCTAGTCAGATAAAATCCTAAGTAACAGAGACATTCCCAAAACAGGAGGACACACATCACAGAAAGAAAAAGAAGAGCCAAATTTTGTTTTCCTTCAAAAGGCAAATATACAAAACAACACTAATTGTAATTAAATCCAAACCTAAATTTTGTTGAAAGGAGCATCAAAATTGGGAGGAGGGAGGGAGAAGTGAAATGTGGCTGCTTCATAGAAGTACTGCTAAAATAAGAGTGAAATGAACACTCAGTACTGAAACTCAAATGAGCAAACAGAGAGTAAGGACTGATGGTAATGGGCTGGAATTCAGAAACAGATCAGGAAAGAATGAATGAAAGCTGATACTGCTAGAAAGAAGGAAGGAAGGAAGGAAGAAGAAACATCAGCTACAATTAATAAAACTACCACCAAGCTTCAAAACACTCTTTCAGAAATGTTCCTTCTGCCACCAGAGAGCTAAAAAGAATAGCCTCCACCAACCCATCCCTTAGCACCGTGAATGGAGAGTATTGCTCAGATTTTTGGGCCATATTGGAAGTGACTGTGGTCAAGGTGCAGTGTCTGTCTCCCGCCTACTCCCATCCCCAAATTGTCCTTTTATAATGTTGTTCGGCAATATTTTGGAGACACAGTACCTGGCTTTCTTTTATGATCCAGATTGCTGAACTTGTCAAAATAGCTTCAGAATAACTTAAATGAAGTATGAGAAATAAATCTGAACTGGATCACCCTGAATTGGTCCAGTTTGGGTCCAAATTTGGCTAAATATGCTGCAAATCTCTGAAAAAAGCACATAAGTACACATATGCATACCTCTGAACTTAAAACAATTACCGATACTTTGCAAAAGGAGTGATACTATTCCTCATTATTTTACAAATGTAATGAACCCTATTGATGGTTGAGAAAAATTAATTACAGGTAATGGGTTATATATAACTAGTTACTTTCCAAGCTTAGAGGTCATTCATGTGAGCAGCAGCTCACATGACTACAGATGTACAGATGTGCAGCTGCTGAGGCATGTGACTTTAGCCTGCCTGGGTTCCTGACACTATCAGAAACAAAATTATCAGTCCAGTATGATTGCCAAGATTTTATTTCTAATGTAAATGTCAAACTGCCAATCCATTCCTATAATCCATAAGCCATCAAGGTCTGAGCTAAATGAGAATACAATTTTAGTTTTGGGTTTGACAACTATTTTTAATTTTTTTAATTACTATTTTAAAATCATTTTTTTCATTGCATAATTACTATGAAGGCGAGGAAATGATCAACAAATTACTTGTCTATATCTACTTTGCCCTTCAGCGTGAACTCTATGAAAGTTGAAAGCAATGCCTCACATAGCAGACACATTTTAATTTTTCACACCATGAAGGCCTCAGTGCAGCCCAATGTTGTGTTTCAAAGAGATGATTCTGAGCTGGTCTGACAAACCAAGAACTTACTGGTTCAGCAGAGGTGGAAGGTCATACGAAGGTGAATCTTGAGGAAGATGAATAAGACCAAGGCAGAGCCAAGAATATGATGCTAGGATATCATATGAATGAATTTCTTTACAAAAAAAGCCAAAACCCTCCTATAAAGAAATACAGGATGTAAAAGGGGTGAAAGAATACGAATTGCAACATAGATCTTGTTTACATAGCTAGCGCCAGCTCTAGAAGGACATTCGATGGGCGGCTTCCTCAGTAAGTCTGCTTTCCCACAACCACCTAAACAGCTGCTGTTTCTTGGTCCTGATGTGACTTCTTTCTGTCAAGCTCAGTTCTACTGTGTAACCTTGTGGGTAATTCTTTTTGCATTTGTCTGTGCTTATTAATGTGTATGTAGCATATCTGTCAAGGGGAGTATGTGATTTATGTTGGGAATGGTTTGATAAGCATTGCCCTGGGTCTCAACTTTGGGAAAAGATGGTTGAGCCCTGGTACTGTGGGAAATGGGAGTGGGCATGATGGATAGCCAATTACTGTGTAGCCTGCCAGATTTTGTAGACTGAGATATGCTTTTACTATACCATTTGTCAGTTAAGTTTCATTCTGAGCAATGACCCTGTAGTGTTAGCTTTCTGGATTACTGTACCAATAAAGTTTTGAACTCTGAAACTGCTGGTTACTGAGTCTGGAAATGCCAGTACATGACATCATCATCAATAGGACTAACTTCACAGCTTTTCTCTCAGTTTCATAGATTAGACTATGCTATCCCAAATGCCTGAAAAAACAATTTACACAATACTCCAAGAGGCCTCCTATCTAGACATTGATCTGAGCCATCCCTGCCTAGCCTTAACAATGCCAACAATCAGGAATTCCAATTTCACAGACTAAACCCACATTGCTTGTGAAAATGCTTTTGAATCTTCCCCTTGCAATGGAGAATGACATCCAGGTTAAAGAAGCCTGCTGTATCTGAAAGTAGGCTTGCTAGACCTCAAAGAAGGGGGTGTGACATGTATAGGTCCCATGCAGAGATGGCAGTTCCAACAATTGCTGCTGCTTCCTGATCTTCACCTGATGTTGCTTTTTTCAGCTTCAGAACACCTGTTATTTCTGAATTTTGATTTGGCAAGCTAGGGACCTATATACAGATGGCTGAATATTTTAATCTTTACCAATTTCTCTACTAGATAACATGATCCAAGCATTTTAGGTTAGCATGCAGATATGAATTTAGGTATCCATTACATTTTATTTTTCTCCACAGATTACACAGTAATTCATAATAGTTTAAACATATCAAAATCACATTTTAATGCATATTAATATATGAATATACTTGTACATGTTTATTAAAAAGCATTGGCTGGAATTAAGTATTGCAATTATGGATGTGTAAGTTATTCATAAACACTGTGCAGTCACGATCATAGCACTATCGTCATTACTGTGAATGCCCTCCCAAACACACTTTACCAGGCAGTTGCTTGACTGGGTCATTCAGCTGGCAATCAGGATGCAGGAGAAGGATGTTTCCACCTCCTTTCCACCAGCCAATGAGACTGCAATGAAGACTTGAAACAGGAGACCCGCTTCTGATTGTCATAGCCTTGCTGCCTGGTGGGAGGGAGGTAGTGCTCCTCGATTGCCAGCTGAACAGGCCTCCTTTGCCCAATCCAGCTGCTGCCTGGTAAACTAGGCTGGGGGTGGACATATAAGTAGGCAATTAGAATTCATGCCATTGTTGATATGCAATTTTGATTAAGTTTTTTTGGGGGGAAAAACAGGCCGCACAGTATGCCAAAATGGAACAAAGTGGCATACAGGTACAAACATGGAAATAGAGAGATTTGCTCCTCCCTAATACCTATTGCTCAGTAGTGAGTGTGTTGTTCAGATATAAAATTGTTATTTGGCCATGGATAAAACACCATAAACATGGTTTTGGATGAAGAGTATCCTTTTAAGCCCCTAGTGTCTCCAGTTAAATTTCTCTAAGAAGCACTGGGAAACATTTCTGCTGAACCATGGGTAAGTAACTGATAAAGAGTGAAGACAAAAATGGTGCACTAAGTAAACCAATGGTTTGACCCAGTACAAGACAATTTTGTAAGATGGTAACCCTTCTAGTTAAAACATTCCTTCTTTGTTGTCCTTATCTGAAGCATTCTAGATCTAAAGCATAATTATCCTGGATGTACTAGAGCCACGAGACAGCCTGTCACTCCTGAGGCCACTGAAATTCTCAGGAGAGCCAATCATTATGTAATTATTTGCTTGAAACAGACAGCATCAACAGGCAGTTTTTCATGGATTTTATGACATGCTAATTTCCCATCTGTGCTGGATAAAACAGACTATGTGCTTTAGTTCATTCACCATTTCTTAATAAGCAAGATATAGAAACAGAATGCCTCTTCATGCTTTCAAAAGCTTAGAAGCATTTCAAATTATTCATGTAGTCTCCAAGGGATATATTTTATTTTCCATTTCATATCCCTCTCCAACCTCAGATTATCAGTAGCTGCTGGTTAACAAAGATCAATGTGAAACTTTATGGCAATACTGGGCATGCCTGATAGACCTAGAGGCTTGTGAGATTTATAAAATTTATCTAATCTGAATGCATGAAGTGAAAACAGATGGCTGATACCTTTGCCATTTACATTAGATCATGAAATGTAGAAATCCACTAGCCTCCTATGTGTAAGCAGAGTAAGTCAGGTGGAACTGAGGCTGCAGTCTCAGCTTTTCATTTAATTTTATTTATAAACATTTGGCTTTACTCTTCTATCCCTCTTTTCAGAGCCTAAGATATTACTTGTGAAAAATGGGCCAGCTCCAATATAGCAAGAGTTAGCCCTACCATTAGGCACAGTGGGTTATTGCTACATGTGGCAGATAACATGGTAACAGTGGTGTCAGCCTGCTACTGCTCCTCCTGACTCCCCAGCTGCTCTTTTCTATTGGAACACAAAGTTACATTTGCCACAGAACTTATCCTGAAGTCCCTAAACTGGCCTGCTGAATCAGCTACTAGTCCAGCTGGCTTAAGTACAGTCGACCTCCATATCCATGGGACTGGTATCCATGGTTTCACATATCCGCGTCCAAAACAATATCTTCCTCTAGGTATTTTCTAGGTCATGCTTCTACTAGATGTTGGGCCAAAAGTAATTAATTTCAATAGGATTCACTATTATCCACAGTTTTGTGTATCCATGGTAAGTCCGGGAACTTATTCCCTGTGGATACAGGGGGTGACCTGTAGAAGTAATGGGGATCCTGTGCTATCTTTAACTCAGCTTAAAATTGCTTTGGTTGCATTTGAATTTAGGACCTGGAGCCAATTCTATCTCTATTTAAATGTCAATCTCTAAAATCCCTCTGATTTCTGTTAACTCATCCTCCTTCTGGTGAAACCCTAAGCATCTTTATAGCAGGAACTGAGTATACCTAGAACAGACCCAGCGGGTGGGGCCTTGGTCAAGATGGTTCCATAGTAAAATATGGAAAAGCTGGAGACCTGTGATAAACTGTTGAGTGAAATGTGGAAATTCTGTACGGGAGATATAGTATGTAAAACAACAATGCTGTCACTTCATCAGCCACATTTCCTTGTTTATTTACAGTATTTCTATGCCACCTCCTAACAGAAGAACTCTGTTTGCAGTTGGTTGTTAATAATGAAGGAATGTTCCCCACCACTATCATCAGACTGACAATGTTAGACTTCACAACCCAATGGAAAGGACTTTACAACCACCCAGATAAGTTTATGTAATGGGGCAGCATGGAAATATTGTAAATCAGTGGTTCTTAACCGGTGGTCCATGAGCCCCCAGAGGGCTGCAACGTCCTCACAGGGAGTCTGCAAAGGCTCAAAGGCTTCTTGGCTCACCCCCTCTCCACAGTGGAACGGCCAAGTGTCAGGAGCCAAGGCAAAGGTTGGCTAGCTGGCTGGGCCTGACTATTGCCTTTCAATCCTCTCCAGCCACAAACTTGCAGGTAGAAGCAGGAGAAAAATCTTCCCTCCCCCTCCAGTGCATCTGAGGGAAAGTTTAATGGATGGTGGTGATGATGATGATGATGATGATGATTTTGGGGGTCAGTGACAACTGGTTAGAGGCGGGATTGCAAAGACACAGTAGAAGCCTTCTAAAATTCTCAAGCATCTCAGTCCAAACTGAGGGAGAAATCTGTTGCTACTACTGCTGAAGACTAGAAGTAGAGAGATATAGCAGAAGAGAGCACACCTCATTACCAGTGCTATCTATGTCATTTTGGAATGGAACAAGACACATTGCTTTCCTGATGCATTTGCCATGTAATCTGAGCTAACTGGAGAAGGAAGAATCCTATCTGTCATTATGCTGATGACATAATTTTCACACTGACATTAACAGGACTGTGACAGGGTCTGAATTAGGCTCAGAATAAACTGAAGGCACCCACCCCAAGTTCACTGTCCCCAAGCCTAATGTCAAACTTAACATATTATCTTTCACCTTCACTTTTACTATTCACATTCCTTCCTTCCTGATCTAATACTGTCATGAAAGAATGGCTGTCTGGAAACATAGCTCTGTTCCTGGGAGCCATGATTGGCTCATAACTCTTGAAGGTGGTATATGACACAGAAATAGAGGTATCTTAAGAATCTGGGGCAAGAAAGAGAATGGTTGAGCTGAATGGTGTGGTCTTCCTCCTCTCTGATAATCTCATTATGGACAGAGTCAGAGAATAATGAGACCACACAACTGATATGGGTAAAATAAAATGATCTTTATTGTTAACCCTACCTATATATTTCCCATTAAATCTTCTGCAGGGGGAGGCAACCTAGTGTGAGAGCAGCTGGGGCGGACCGTCCCTCCTGGACTTATGCCCCAGCTTCCCCGGGCAAACACTTGAGCTCTTTTGAGCCACCCCAGGCCTGGGGTTGTTCTCAAGCTAGCTCATGTCTGAAAGGTCAACCCAAAAGCCCCTCACCCAATGCGTACATATTAAGGTGAGGGGGGTATCCTTCAGGCCTACCCCAAGGGATGTTTCCTTCTGTTCTCCCAGGTCGTATGGCCTAAGGAGATCATCCCAGAGGCCATCCCTTCACCAAAATCGGTGCCATAGGTGCCCACCGTAATCTACACCTCCCCCTTCCCACCAAAGATAAGGGGCAAGCATCCGCTTTGTCCCTTAATCCCCCACTAGTTCATCTAAGAAGTCCCACAACCCCTGGACAACTTAATTGTTTTTCCCCTGCCCAGCTGATCCATTTTAGAAAAACATAATGTGATCTTAATCTCCCTAACATCTACCTGTACGTCCCTGAACTCTAAGGCCCTCCCCGATACATCATTTCTTGAGGCCATGACAAGCTCATTCACACGCAGGGCACCAAAAAATGCAACCAGGGCTGCCGCATGAAGCAGCAGTCTACATATTCCCCTCTCTAAGATTTTTTCCCTAGTCAACTGCAATAGATGATCCCCCAGGGGAAGTGACATTTTCCTGAAGGGGTTTGCCGAAAATGCAATTGCCTCATGCCCTGGGGCCTGTGAAGGTCCTGACAGGTGTGGTGTTCCCTGAACTGGGCCCACTGCCCCTCCTAAAGCATAGGGACCCCATGTTGACCATTGTGGTGTGCCCAATTAAGGGGCTGTTGCACCATCAGCCAGCTGATTAAAAACATGCAATAATTAAAAATATATATAAATTACAAGAAAAAAATTAAATTAATTAAATTAAATTAAATTAAATTAAAACATACAATCATAGCCTAGAAAGGACAGCTGGGTCTTGGGCCGGGATAATTATTCAGGAAAGGCCTGCCGGAAAAGATCCGTCTTGACAGCTTTTTTAAAGCTGTCTAAGGTGGTAATAAGACGGATCTCATCCGGCAGGCCATTCCATAATCTGGGAGCAGCAGCAGAGAAGGCCCTCTGGGAGGTCACCGACAGCCTTGTTTTCATAGGCTGTAACAGATTCCTCCCAGAGGACTGAAGTGTGCGGGGAGGGTCGTACGGAAGGAGGCGGTCCCGGAGGTAAGTTGGACCCAAGCCATGTAGGGCTTTAAAGGTCATAACCAACACCTTGTCCTGTACCCAGAAACTAATAGGCAGCCAGTGGAGAGCTTTTAGCACCGGTGTTATATGCTCTCTTCTGGAAATACCAGAAATCAACCTGGCTGCCATGTTCTGGACTAGTTGAAGTTTCCGAGTCAAGCACAAGGGTAGCCCCATGTAGAGCGCATTACAGAAATCCAGATGGGAGGTTACCAGTGCATGTACCACAGTTTCGAGGTCCCTAGTTTCCAGGAAAGGGCGCAGCTGGCGTACCAGCCGAAGTTGAAAACAGGCACTCCTGACCGTCGCATTAACCTGATTAGTCATCTGGAGTGACGGGTCCAGGAGCACCCCCAGACTGCGAACACAATCCTTGGAGGAGAGTGTAGTTCCATCCAGGATTGGAGTTTGTATTCCCAGACCTGGTTTCGGGCCTGTAACTGTTAGTACCTCCATTTTGTCTGGATTCAGTCTCAATTTGTTTTTCCTCATCCAGTCCATTACTGCTTTAAGACAATCATTGAGAGGAGAGACGCCATCTGAAGTCGAAGCTGATGACCGAGACATGGAGAAGTATATCTGGGTGTCATCAGCATACTGATGATACCGCACTCCATGCCTCCGAATGACCTCTCCCAGCGGCTTCATATAGATGTTAAATAGCATCGGGGACAGGATGGCACCCTGAGGAACGCCACAGTTAAGCTCTATTCTAGTAGAGCAACTGTCCCCGATCCTCACCCTCTGGGATCTGCCTGAGAGGAAGGAACGGAACCACTGCAAGGCAGTGCCTCCGATTCCTAACTCCCTCAGGCGATCCAAGAGGAAAGGAAGGGTCTATTGTATCAAAGGCCGCTGAGAGGTCCAAGAGCACCAACAGAGTCACACTACCCCTGTCAATACCCAAGCAGAGGTCATCAGACAGAGCAACCATGGCAGTCTCCACTCCATATCCCATCCTAAAGCAAGTTTGAAATGGATCTAGATAATCAGTTTCATCCAAGACAGCTTGGCGTTGGGAAGCGACCGCCCTCTCAATCACCTTGCTTAGAAAAGGCAGCAAGGAGACTGGCCTATAGTTGTTCTTGTCCAAGGGTCCAGGGAAGGCTTTTTCAGGAGCAGCTTAACCGCTGCTTCCTTCAGACAGGCTGGCTGGGAACAGACCCCTCCCTGAAGGGCGCATTGATAATATCCCTAAGGAGTACTCGTGATGTGTCACCCTCTTGGGTGGCCAGCCAAGATGGACAGGGATCGAGGGGACAGGTCATTTTCCTCACTCTACCAAGGAGCTTGTCCACGTCATCAGTACTCACAGATTGAAGCTGATCCAATAAAATTTCATCAACGGAGTTGCTGGACACCTCGTCTATAGATTCAGTCATAACACTGGCATCTAAGTCGGCTCTTATCCGAGAGATTTTATCTGCAAAGTGGATGTTAAATGCATCACAGCAGGCCGTTGTCGGGTTAAGTAAGGGGTTCTGCGCAGGTGGAATCTGCGTCAGCTCCCCCCCCCACCCTAAACAGTTCTGCTAGACGGGACTCTGCAGATGCAATACGTGCAGCGGAGAAAGACTTCTGCGCTGCACGTATCACCTCTCGATAAGAATCAAGGAAATTCCTATGACGAGTCTTGTCGGCTGAGTCGAGTCTTCCGCCAGGTGCGCTCTAGTCATTGTCCAGCCTGCTTCATCTTCCTAAGCTCCTCTGAGTACCAGGGCTTACGGTTAGGAGCAGGCTGGAAAGGACGCTTGGGAGCGATTGTGTCAATAGCCTTGGTGAGGTCGGTGTTCCAAATATTAACCAAAGCTTCAACAGAATCACCGGCGTTACCAACCATTAAACCCTCCAAGGCTTTCTGGAATCCAATTGGTTCCATTAGCCTTCGAGGGCGGACCATTCTGATGGGTCCACCACCCCCGGTGGGGCAGACAGTGGCTCTTAGCTCCATCTTGACCAGGAAATGATCCGTCCATGACAATGTGGAGGTTTCAATAACCTCCGCCCACGGATATTCCTGTTCCGTACTAAAGGCCGCATTGAGGGTATGTTTAGGCCTCCTCAGGCCGTCCGTTACCCTAGACTAGCAGGCCTAATGGGCTGCATGATTCTGGCGGGCTAGGCTGCCCTCCAGCAGTGAGGATCGCCCCAACTGTCTGGGCCCCGTTCGCCTAGTGGCTGGTGCAGTCCATTCTGCCACCCTGTTGCAGGGTCGCCTCCGGCCTTCCTGGAGAGGCCGTCTCCCGGCTGCCTCCCAAGTGGAGCTGCATCGCCCTCCTACAAGGCCCGCATGGCTGCCTTCTATCCCAAACGCCACCGCAAAGTCACACTCTCCCCCTCTGGAGGGATATCCCCCCAGCTCGGGTTCCCTCAGCAGGAGTCATGGCACTCGGCTGAAGGCCGATCCGCACCATGAACGATAGATGTGCCTCCCGGATGACTAATGCCCGCCCTGTGAAGCCTGGGGAACCACCTGTTTCCCCCACCCATGCCCAGGCCCTCCCCCCACCCAGAAGATGCCCCAACCCAGCCCACAGGCCAACTCGTGGCCCGAAGGCCAACTTGCAGCCAGAAGGCCACTCGATCAGCATCACTTCTACTCCAGCTGCTGCACAATACTCCTGTCTCCACCCGCTGCAGGTGCTCCTTCCCTGACTGCCTACACTTGCAAGGTATGGCCTCTCACAAAACCGGTCCCCTCAACTGCTCGTGGAGCTCGTCAAAAGCAGAAAGAGGGTGAGGCAAGGGGCAGAAGGGCTTTTAACATCTCTTAGCTCCACTCCTTACCTTGTGTCGCTGACGTGTGTCATGACGCACCGTGTTCCTGGCTCCTCCCTGCCCATAAATGGGTTCCCCTCTGGGCATTCTACCTGTCGGGGAACCTTGATGTGAGCATCCTATATCAAACCAAACTAAATACACCTGTGCTCAATGGAAAATATTTTGAGGATCTGGGGAAGAAGTAAATAGAGTACACAGTAACACATGTGCCATAGAGCTAACTGGATCCAAACTAAATACTTTTATTTTATTCATAGCTTATGATATAAATCCTGACATAAATTATAGTGGGTTCTTGGTGTATGTTGGGATTTGATTCCAGGACACACACCCCCCCATGGATACCAAAATCCATGGATGCTCATGTCCCATTATATGCAATGGCACAGTAAAATGGTTTCCCTTATATAACATGGAAAAATTGGGTTTGCTTTTTGCTTTTTTTTTGCTTTTTTAGAATATCTTCAAGCCATGGATGGTTGAATCTGTGGATACAGAATCCATGGACATGGAGGGCCAACTGTAAACAATGAATTCTTATGGGGAAGGGTGGGATATAAAACAAGCAAGTGAGTAAATAATTAGCTCACCTTTGTTCTAGAATGGTAACATAAGGCAGTTCACAGCATATTTAAAAAGGCACCAGATCCCATCTGATTGTGGAACTTAAACAGGGTCAGCCCTGGTTAATACTTGAATGAGAAAACTTTAGGACAGAATCCACTAACTGCCTGCCTTTAAAACAAACACAAACTTAATAAATCTGTTTGGTTTAAAGAAAATGTAATGACATTTAATTTCCTTTCTCCTACAGCAGTTGGAAAAATTTGCCAGATGGCTTCTAATGCCCACCAGGATCACCAACAGCAGTACTCTGTCATATGCACTTATTAGTGGACAGATCCCTAACTGATGGTGTGAAAGAGTCTAATGATGACAACTCTTTCAGCACAACAAATAACAAATGTAATTGACACCCCAAACTAGTTGCATTTCTGTATGTGATTCATTCATTAACACACTTGCTCTCACATAGCTATGATATAACACAGTATCTTTTTCATTAGTAGAAGGATTTATTCTGTCTCTCTTTCAAGTTGGTGTCTTGCACTATTCTCTATGAATTCAAGGAATCATGTAGTATAAATTAACAAATATTGCACAGAATTTCTCCATTGATAAAAAATGTTTGTATCGACTAAAATAATAAAACCAATAGAAATATGAAACAATTGTATTAAATTAATATCACATCAAAATCTGGGAACTGTTGGGACATACCCCCAATAATGTTGCTGCCTCACAATTCAGTGCAATTTATTAAGCAGTCTCTACCTCTCTATATAGCTGCAGCCCCAGTCCCTAGAGTGAGGCATACAGGAACAAGATGAACAGGGGTGTTTGGTGTGGGTGTTTAGCAGGGGAGTTTGAGGGATAAGGAATTTTTTATTGGAATAATACCATTCTACTGAAAAATACACCCGACCGCAAAGGGCCGTAACAATAACGCAAAAATAATAATTGTTTTCCTCTTTTCTTACCAATACAAAAATAAATCTATCTATCCTAACACTAATACATTTTTCCTCTTAATCTAAATGCACTATAATCACATTATATTTACACATTTCAATTATACCTATTTGGAAAAGGAAAAAAAATCAATAAAAGATTAATTAAAAAATACAAAATAATACAAAGATACAAAAATACAATAATAATAATAAAAAATATTTATTTTAAATATCCTTTTATGTTATTGCTGGGGTTGTCTCACTAAACCACGGCCAAAAACTTTTTCCAACAATGGTTTGGCAATTTCTCTTTTTCACTCAGATCTAAATTTTCAATTACGTTCTTCACATAATAAGCAGTGCCTTTTACATTCTGCAGATTTTGACTTTTCACCTCCCTTTGTCTTTGGAAAACTAACTCTAACATCACATAGAGGTTTACCAGGGTCACCGTGGACCAAGGCACTTTCCAAAAACTCTTAGCCATGGAACCAGACTCCTTCCTCTTCCTCTTTTGGCCCACTGACTTTCTGGGTCCCTTGACACCCCCTGGAGGTTCAACCCCCAAAAGCACTGTCTCCCAGGCTTGCTGTGCCAAATCTGGCCAATCCAGGGCCCGGGCCACCTCCTCCCATGTTTCCCGGGGAGTTTGAGGGGGAGGTCTGGAGTTCTGTTTTAGTGCCTACTTCAGTGTCCTCACTATGGATAGTGAGGGAGCTGCTTCAGTCACCTGCAACAGCTGTGATGTGTTTGTCTTCTTGCCTGTGGATGTGTATAGGTACACCTACAGCAAGTGTAAGTTGGTTGTGTTGTTGGAAGAGAAGGTCCAGCAATTTGAGGCCTGATTAGCCACTCTTCTACATATTAGGGAGCACAAGGCTGTCTTGGACAGAATGGAGCAGACTGTTCTGATTGTAGAACACACAGGGCATGTCTCTGTGGAGGAGGCTGGTGTCCATACACAGGAGGTAGACATTTGGAAGAATGTGACACATAGAAGTAGAAGGAGGAGAGATCATGCTATGAGTTGGGCACTACAGAATTGGTTTCAAGCTGTCTCCTTTATCAATAATGATAATGAACGGGAAAGAGAGCAGCAGAGTCAGTCCTCAGAGAATGTGCAGAAGACATTGGAAGGTTCAGTACACAGATTGGCCTCTGTGTGTGGTGGTCTTTTACCGCTTATGTCACCCACTATCATACCTTGGATACACAGATATCTGCAACCTAACAGAGAGAGAGGAAAGAAGAGGCCACTATCTTGTTGATATCTTAAATGTGTGTTTATTCCCTTAAAGAAATGGCTGGACTCACTTGTCCAATGAAGGATGTTCATGTTCAGTTCAAGGCTATAAAAGTGCAGTTGCATGTGTGGTGCCATTGTGCATGGATGGACATTGTACATGGATGGTCACTGAACACTGCACATGACTATGCACGCATGTTTGCTTCTACATTTGGTTGCATATTTAATGTCTTTGTTCAGTTTTACAAAGTTTCCCTTCAACACAAGAACTGTGTAGCACAATAAATGTGCAACTCTGCATGCAAGATTTATAATACCCAATCCTAATGCTGGATGTCAGCTTTCGTAAATGGAGTGGCACCTACTACAGTATGTGTAACAGGATTCTTAACTACAGGACCATGGCCAAAGATTCTGGGGGGTTGTTTACATGGCAAAATAAATCCTCAAAGAATGTGACAAGAAGCCTGATTGTTCCCATGCATTTTGAAGCAACAGCATTCTTTTCAGAAGGAGGGGGTGCAAAAAACCCATAAGTTGCGCAGTATCAGCTTTCGCTAGTTTTCCAGACTTTTTTGATTAAGTTCATGAAAATGTGCATAATTTGTCATGGGAACTAACCATTGTGTAAACTGGCATCGACCTTTTCGAATTACTGTGAGCAGAGCTGAATCCTGATTGGTTGGAGTGACCATTCTGCTTTATCCGAATAGACTGAGGGGTTGGACAGAAGAAATTCACCCTTCTTCTGCTTGCAGCCCACTTTGGAAAATCTGCTCTGAGCCCTTTCTGTCTGTTTCAAAGGAAGGCTTTGGGGGTTGGGAAGATGATCGGGACTAGCCCCTGCTTCGCTGGTGTGAGTGTGTATGCGTGCATTCGTGTGTGCGGGGAAACAGCCGATCGTATGTTTGTCCTTTTGTTTGTTTGTCCTTCCCTTCACTTGCCTTTATTCAAGGCTTCGGAGGCAGGGAAAACAATCAGGAATGAGGCTAGCCCCCTGCTTCTGTGGTGTGTGTTTGTGTGTACATGCGTGAAGGGAAGGGAAGGGAAGGAGATCGCTCCACCATGCTTTTGCTTGTTCGTGCTTTCATTCACTCCTTTCTTTATAGAAGTCGGGGCTGGGGAAGACGGGGAAGTTGACAGATCACTCTTTCGATCTCTTGTTTGTTTGTCCTTTTCTTTCCTCTCATTATTTATGGTCTCCATGACCCCCTCCTTGCTCCCTTGCCGCCTCCTGCCTGGCTTTAATCATCTGGAGGCGATCCCCCCCACCTTTGCCTGTGTGAACTAAGGAAAACTGAAAGTGGCTGCATCTTCCGAATATGCGAGGATTTGTGTGATTTATGCGCTCCTGATGCGAAAGAACGGTAATCCGGAATCTTGAGAACTTTTTCCAGTCGTGGAACTGGCCCCTTAGTACATGTAAAAATTAACATTGCAAATTAGTTGTTAGAAAACACTTCTCTTACTGAATAATCGTAAGTTCCATGTAAACATAATCATTTCATAGAACAGTATTAGAAATCTAGATATTATTTATTCATTTTCTTTTGCTGCTTATGTGCTTTTGTGGGTTATTGTAATTGGTGATATTTACATGCTGAACTTCAAAGTCCTGTAGAAGTATGTGAAACAGAACACTAAAGTGAGAGTGAGGGACAGAGGCTGCTATGCATATGGTGTGTTCATTTTGCTTGAGTGAATTTCCAGATAACTAGCTCTAATAAATGTGGAGAGGGAACTCTGAGTTCTCTGTAAGGCTGCCAAGATTTGTGAATAGCTGCTAGCATGGCGTTATGCCTAATAGGAAGGTGGCTGGCCTCCTTCTCTAGGTCAGAGGTTTCAAGAAATAATATGTTTAGATTATTCCTCCAGGCAAGCCTGGAAGCATTATTAGAAACAGACATCTCCTCCACACTTGCTTATGCTAATACATGGGCACTAATGAACCGGCTAGCAAAGAGGGCTAATGTAGCAGTCAGTAGACTGTTCAGAAAGAAATAGGCTACTTGGGCCAGAGTACCAAAATAGGGATAAAAATCAGAGGGAAAAACACAAGAGGCAATAAAGTGAAATGGAAAGGAATATCAGGATTATATACAACATTAAACCACAATCATACAATTGTAGAGTTGGACAAAACTGTAAGGATTATCTAGTCCAACTCTCTGTCATGTAGATATACACAACTAAAACACATCAGAGAGATGGCCATTCAACCTTTGTTTAAAAGACCTCCAAAGAAGGAGAGTCCAACAACCTCCAAAGTAGTCTATTCCGCTATCAAACAGCTATTACAGTCAAGTTGTTCTTAATGTTTCTTCTTGTAATTTGAATCCACTGGTTCGTGTTCTTGTCTCTAGAGCAACCAAAAACCAAACAAATAAAAAACACCCTCCCCCCATCTTCTACAGGACATCCCTTCAGGTATTTAAAGTCACCTTGTTGCCTCTAAGATTTCTCTTCTTCATGCTAAACATACCCAACTCTCTATATTAACAAGAAAATAAACCCATTTAGAAGACAGTAGAGGAAGCCAATATGTGCATTGCAGGACCACTGAAATTGTGTTTTTATTTTTGTTTTGCAAAGACCAATTTGCCTATTATGTGGCAGACAACCCAGATCTGCTAGTGAAGGTACACTGAATGAAAGCAGCAGCCAATAAAAGTTCCTTGGCATAGCATATGATATGTTTGCAAACACATCATTTTTGAATTCACACCATGTTTTTAGGTGTGTGTACAGTTCTGTGTAGAACACATCTTAGAATACACTCAACATGATGTGTGAATCAAATTGGCTCTTTGTATAGAGTTTCTCTATCCAGATTTTTTTTTCTAACTTCCTGCTTCTCTGATCCAAATTTTGCTCAGCCTATTTGCTTTTCAAAAATGTATTACAATCTGCATAACCTGCCTTATGTTTTATTGTGTTTTTGTCATCTATCTTGCTAATTTTAAATTGAATCAACATAACTGAAGTTCATTTATGGGTGGGATCACCCTAATAAAATACACTGTTGATATGAGAGCTAGACAGAGAGGGAGCAATCTAAACTTCCACTGATATTAATGGCAACTGTGCCTGCATCTGAACTGCAGGTCTAAGCAACCTAGCTTAGAAATTGTATCTCTCCCCTCCCCCCAGAAAACTATCACTGTCATTACAAAGATGTAATTTTGGGGGAAATCAATAGTTTCAATGTTCTTGGATAGTGCAGAGTGTAAAGAAAAGTAGCCTGAAAAGAAACAAATTATCGAGAATCAAAAAAATCTTCAAGCTTCTTTCACAAGATTACAATGCAGAAAAATCTAAACCTATGTGCTCTATTATAATAACTTCAGTCAAATGGATTTTCAATCTCCTGTTCTAAGGCACTCTCGTGGAGTTTTCATGATATGCTGGAGAAAATATCTTCCAATTCTATTTCCTACCCTGATATATTCCTCTAGTCTATTCCTATTTCTTTTCTTTCTTTCTTTTTTCTTCCTTGTTCTGTGTGGCTTGTCTCAGCCACCTGACACATCTGCAGCTCCACAGATACCTTGTACATTCTTGCTCTTTGCTTTTAGCACACTGGTTTATGTGGATTGATCAGCAGGAGAGAAGAGTGTACTGGTTGACTGTTTGCAAACCCAGACCATATGGCCCCCATGACCCCCTCCGTACAAAAGACTCACACACTTGAGGTAGAATAACAAATGTATTGGTTACATCAGAAACTTTGGTTAAATATAGGTTAGTAGATAAACATTGTTGGCAATAAAATTGGCCACAACTTGTTGTAAATGGTTGGCAATTATGCATGAGTCGTGATCCCATCATTGACCAAAACCATGTTGGTCAATGGTCACTCATTGGATGCTTTTTATTCTTAACGGAGGACAGAGATGATGGCCAAGCTGTCCCACCTGACACTCTCCCCTCCCCTGCAAACAAGGTAACAGTTAAAAGGTGGGGAGGGATCTCCGTGAACTTGAAGGAGACCCCCTCCCCTATGCCATGATCACAACCCATGCCATCCGCTGCCACAAGCTGTGACTAGGAGATAAAGAATCAAGGGACGGTGGGTGGATCTTCAGCTCGCCTGGAGCCAACTGCCTGGAGGGGGCCACGATGGAGCCACCTTTTATCGGCTCCATCGCCAGCATCCTACATCATCTGACCGCACCGGATGTGTGGCCAGATGACCCGCCCTTTTCCCCAGGAGAGCCAATTGGAGCTGGGAAAGCCCACCCCTGATTGGCTCCAGCTTCCCCGCCCCTTCTGGTGGCAATGCATGCTGGGAAGGGGACAGGGGCAAAGATGGTGGCCCCCATGGTGACTGGCCATGCAGTCGCCAGCAAAACAGAGGGGCACCCGGCGGAGGCTCCTATGAGGGGGCACCAGCCGGGCTGCAAACAGGCAAGCCCCCTTCTTGCAATGCCAAGAACTTCTGCACTTATTTGTGTTTCATAGTTTTCAATTCCATTATGTTACAGGCTGGCTCACACACAATGAGTCATGATGAAAACTGAAAATCAGCATGAAACTGAGACTAGGTTAGCTGACAGAAATTTATGCAATTTGCCATCTTGAAAAAAAAGGTGGTTCATATAGGTTATTCATGTGTATGCCTATCTGTATTTTGGAACCCAGTGTGAGATATCAGACCTGCTAGGAAGCACCATATAGAGATATTCAATTAGACGGCAGTTCCTAACAGCAGCAATGCTGAGTAAATTTAAAATATGAAGCCCTACATACAACTTGTGCCATTGTGATAGAGCAAAACCTGTTGAATTAGCAGCTGCATATTTATAAAATCAACACAAGGGTGAAATTCAGTACAGTTTTATTGCACAAGCATTTGGGCAAAGTTTTGGCACAACTTTGTCCCACAACTGGTTGTTCAAAGAGTAGTAAACTTCTTACACAAGTGCTTGTGCACATACATTTGTGCACAAGTACAGCTGTGTTCATGGATATTTTCATCCCTCTAACAATAACCTTGATTTAGGTCATAGCTTAGAATTCATAACATTCAGGATATAAAGGGGAGGGGATCCCATACAGATCAGGCTAAGGGGCATTGATTCAAACCTGGGCTTTGCATGTGACAGGCTTTGCTTTCCTGCCCCCGTCCCCCATTAGTTAATCCTCCCTGAGACAGAAGGAATTACAATCTCAAACTTCATGGTAGGAAATGACAAACAGGTCACATGAGATTTGTAGTTTTCTAAACTAATTTAATTGAGGAGTGCCAACAGCACATAGAGGAATAAATTTGAGTTGTGTGTGTGTGGATGTCCTTTTTCAGATATTGTAGTAGGAGCTATAAAGTACTTCCTTCCACAAGTCACTACCCCAACCTGCAACAACTGCTGAGGGGCTGCCAAGCACAAGTCTATCTCCCTAGCTACTTGAATGGTTGCAGGGTCCCTCTGGGCTCATTCCAGATGCTCTTGAAGCACTGAAGTAGAAAGCAGCAGCATTACTTTGAGAGCAGACATTGTGGACACAGAACTACACCCACTTGTTGTGTACTGCACAGTTTTTGAAGACTACAGTATTCACAGTTTAGGACTTATTCTGTACAAGTAAAATAATAATAATAATAATAATAATAATAATAATAGAAAACAAGTTTCCTTTATGTGCAGAAATGTTATTGTTCACATAAATTTGTTTTCTGTGAAGAATTTTTCTGTCTAGAAATGTTATTTTACACATAGAAAAAGCTCATTTCTATACAGGAAACTTGTTTTTATGCAGAAAACACAATTTTCTGTGCTATACCCCCCCACACACATGCATGTTTTTGTGCATAATAGCAAAACCTTATAGCAACAATTCTTGTCCTTTTAGGATTTACCACATCAAGGTTTTCTGATAATTGAGAAACCCATTCTTCAATGTTTTGTTCAATATTCTTTCTATACCTACTCAGTGTTCTTTGCCACCTCCTATAAGTATGCTGGTGGAGACTTATGCTCTGCCAGCATGGTGTAGGTCAACCAGAGCAACTCTGAATTTCATAGCTCTCACAGGAAACACTGCTCCCACATTGATTCAGCAGTCAGAAGTCTAGCGAGGCTTCTCTAGTTTCTAGGAAGTACAGATATACCTGAGTTAATGAAGTAGAGAGGTTCCAGGACATTACTTCTTTAACAGAAAATTTGGTACTAGAGGATGAAATAGCATGGAAAGGTTCCTATACCACAAAAAGAAGAGCAGTTCAATATGTTTCAGCACTTTAAAAAACCCATAAGTAACAATATGCACATGTAATTGAAACAATCAGGTTAGATAAGCCTTGCATAAATAAATGAAAACATTTTGATCTTCTAGAGGCCCTTTAAGGCTTTTTCCAACATTTATCCAGAGATTACCTTTTCTTTTATCAACTTCCACTTTTCTTATAAGTTCTATTTTGGTGTCCAAACTTAATGATCTGTGGTGTCTTTTTATTTGTTTGTTTAATATGCTGGGGTAGTGAGTGAGGTAGGATTATTTGATCTCTCCTTTTCTCTCTGTTTTGCTGAACACACATACTCAATAAGGGATTCTGGAGGCAGCTGCTATTTACCTTTCCTGTTGCAATTGAATGCATACAGCTACTGTAGGACAGCTAGAGTAGAATCCTGTGGGTTGTCCAAATGGTGAAAAAACTCCTCACAGAATCTGTGGAGAATCCTACCTGTCTAAATGGCATTCTGCCTGATTTTTCCATATTGTGAAGGAGGGGGCCAAAACTGGACAAACCTTGCCAGAAAAGCCTTTGCAGTTTTTTCCATCTTAAAAAACAAAACAAAAAACTATGCAAGGGTGTGCATTTCTGCTCATTAGGACAAGTGAGTCTATCTGATTCACTTGCCCAAATGAGAAGAAATACAAATCCGATTGGTCGGATGAGTACAGGGGGTGGGGCTTGCTAGCAAGGAAAGTGCCCACTGCTTCCATGTTGGATTTTTGCCTTAGCGAGCAAGTGCTAAGGCGAGAAGATGGGGTGTTGGTGTTTTTTTTTTTTTTTTTTTTGCTTATGTGTTAAAGTGTAAAAATCGCTCAATTGCACCTTGGATATCATTTTTTTAAAAAAGTTGGTGGCAACAAATTTGGGTAAGTGCAAGCATGAGTAAATCACTCATGGCCACCATGTTTCCTAGTGGGCATGAAGGGCTTAAGAGGGAAGAAAAACCATTAGGACAGGTCACAGCTGCTGTGAAATGCCATTACTATGAGGGGCTCCATTTTTATGGGCTTTTATAGACAAGCCTCTGCTCTTCTCCTACTCAAACTTTATTGCATTGTTTACTGTAGACAGCTGCTGCAACCCATCCCCAGAAGTCTGTATTTCTCCAGCCTTTCTTTTACCATCCTACCAATGCCAATGCTGGTGAAATTCCATATTCCAGCTAGATATAGAACAGAAAGGAAAATAGTGGGCTGGTTGTGTGTAAAAATACTCTGAATACAGAGAAATACATTTTCTGAAGATGTCAGCCACAGATGCAGGCGAAACATCAGAAGTAAACTTTTCCAGAACACGGCCTCACAGCTCAGAAAAAAAACCCAAGGAAAATCTATGGGTAAAAATATTTTGTTAAAAGGAGCTTCTTTGTTAAAGGTTTTGTTAACTGAGGTATGCCTGTATTCTCTATTCTGAATGGGTCCCCACCCTTTGTCAGAGCTATTTTCATGCATGCAGTTGAGGAAGTAATGGATAGTGGCAAAGAATTGGACCTAATCAACCCATTATTATTTTAAGTGCTTTTGGAAGTGCTAAAAAAGACTCAAATTCCAGTAAAAGCTTGCATCACCATCCCTTCCTCCAAGAAAAGTGGAAATGAGTTGTTTCCAAGACATTTGGTGTTGGCCAGGCTGTAAAATGTCTATTTACATTGCCACTCTTTCAAGAAAGCTTTTTCACTTTTGTTTCAACACTTTTGCCATTGCTGTCTTTTTATATACAACTACATTTTTGTTCTGTGTTTCCTCAGGCAAATCAGAAAGACATATAACTGCCATGTTTTCTTCAAAACAACCCTATGAAGTATTTTGTGGAGGGGCATAGATCAATGATAAACCATATGCTTTACCAAGGGTATGTCCAGGCCCATACCATGACACCTCTGCTTTTGAAAAGAATCACATGGCAAATAAAAAGAACAACCTTTGTCTCAAACCCTGAGAAACTACTGCTGGTCACAATAGTCCATAGTGAATGAGGTAGAAACATAGTCCAACCTCCTGTCAGATAGAGGCTAGAATAGCAACCAACAAAAGATTATGCAGTGATTTTCATCACTAAAGATTAGAACTTGGCTCTGCACATTCCAGAGTATCACTTATCCACTGTACAACACAGTCATTTTACAGCCTCTTCACAATCAACATCAGTCACTTTATCCATTGTACAGCACTGTCTCTTCATTGAGTGGAGGTAGCTCCAGCTGAAAATCACACATTGCAATCTCTTTCATGACACATTTACACCAGCATAAATACTCTGGATGCAGACTGGAATATTTTGCCCCATTAGTGCCACACATACCAGTGCAAAAATAATCTGGCACCATCTTCCTGCCCATACCTTGCCCCAGTCCAAAGCAGAATTGGCACCACTATGCTGTCCTCTTCTCCCCAGGTCTGCAATTACCACTGTCATCCCAGCCAAACATCTCTCCTGTCAACACATTGCTTGCCTTGGTGTCATATCAATCACTCCCCCCTCATCACATGGTTGGGTGTCTTGATCTGATGCCAGGCAAGCAACATATTGACAGTGTCAATGGGGACTTGGCTAGTCAGGAGGTGGCCAGGCAAGCAATTGGATCAATTGCTTGCCTGGGGGAGGGGATAGGAAGTTGCTTGCTTTGATGTCATTGATCACTTGCCTGGCTGCCTTCTGATGACATCAGAGCAAGTGACTTCCCTGTGGGGCTCTGCTGGGAGAGGGGTGTTTGCTAGGGATGGAAGCAGCAGAAGACCTGAGGAGAAATAAACTTTTTTTGTTGCTTACAACAAATAGCTGGGCTTGGAGTGGGTGGCAAGTAGCACTGGTCCATTTTTAAAAATGGCGATGCTTACCACCCACCCAAATCCGACACAATCCAGGTGTCTACGAATCAGAAGCTCCAGATTTTCCTATAAAATCCAGAACAAACTGCCACTTTTAAAAATCCATTTTAAAGCCCCAAAGAAGTGGCTTCATTCCAGGAAGGGCCACATGTCATGTGGCTGGATCAAGTTGGTTATGGGGTGAGTTTGGGGTGCTTGTTTGTTTGTTTGTTTTTAGCCAGTGAAGACAAGCCCTTAATGTATCTCTGAGAATCCTAAGTTTCAAGTTGTGTAATCATAAAGTAAAACTATTTGTAATGAGTAATGTTCCCAGCGGTGGCCCTAGGGGGTTGTGGAGAGGCCGAACTGCATGAGGTGACACCGTCAGGGGGAGGGGGTGACACCACAGCCCCCTCTTTGCCTTTCCTTTGTTTTGACATTGAAGAAACTAAAATAGCAGCTGGATTGTATTTTGATCATTTTGGGGGTAGTTGATCAATGGGGAAAAATACATCTTGCCTTCTGAACCCTTTCAGTCTCCTCTGTGTGTATTTTTTTAAAGTACACTGTTGAATCTAAAGTGCCCGCATGTATCAAAAGTGCACCATACTAGCAGAAAACAATGGGTTTTAAAAATCACCAAAAAAAACCCCTTTTATTCACTGCAGTGACATTCCCTCTAATTAAATTTTTATCTTTGAAGGTATTTAGGCCCTCTCTTATCCATCTGGGATATGTTTGCCCTCAGGTTTGCTTCAGGCCCAATGTATTTTTGTTGATACAGTGAACAGCAGGCTCTCCTTTGTGATTACAAGTTTATTCCCCACTGGTGGTTTATTTAAGAGATTATTTTGCCAGCTTCCAAGCACTTCTTCTAAAGCCCTTTTTTTCCTGAAAAAGAAAGTGGGAGGGTGGCAGGGTATTCCCATGAAGCTGTTTTTGTGACTCATTGTGGTTTTGTCTCTTTTACAGGGGGTTTTGGACAGGTTAGGTACAGACACATGACATAACAAAGCAGAGAATGTTTTCGGTACCCAACCAGCACAGAAGCCATTGGTGTCTGGATAACACTGTGGTTTCAAGATCAGATTCATTGTAAGTGGGGTGGAAGAAAAACACTCACATACAATCTGTGTTAAAAGCAATACTTCCATGTAAAATAAATGATGAAAACATTCATCATGGCTTATTGCTTTGCGTGCCTAGAAGTATTTGTAGGTTCTCCCTAGCTCAGCTGCTTTAGCAGGTTTCAAATGCAGAACAACTTTCGAGAGGTCCCTTTCTCACACTGATATAAAGAGTAGTGTGCATAGTACTTCCATGTATAAACTGAATAGTACAATCCAATAGGTGTCTATTCAGCTATAGCATGTAGTCAGTCGAGCTACGATAGTGGTCAATCAAGGTGTCCATATTTTCAGAGAGCATGAGGAGGAGTTTGTCATGCCTGGTTCCAGAACTCGGAAATGGACTCTTAGGACTTTTTCAGACGTACCTTAAATCTGGAAGAAGCCGTCAGGAGAGGAACGCAGCTGCTCCGTGGCAGGTGGCAGTTTCTGATGACACCGTCACTCTCGCGTTACCCTCTGTGTTCCTTCCATGTCACATGGAAGGAAAAGGTGCCACTTTTTACTCGTGGAAGTTCTTTGTGAATAAAAAGTGGCACCTTTTCCTTCCATGCAACACAGGCGGAACACGGAGGGTAATGTGACAGGGATGGCGGTGTCAGAAACTTCCCCCTGCCGCAGAACAGCTGTGTTCATCTCCCAACAGCTTCTTCTGGATTTAAGGTATGTCTGAAAAAGTCCTTGCTCAGAGACTGAAGCAGTGGACATGCCAGGACCTGCTGAATCAAAGGAAGAGGATGTTCCAGAACCACAGGCCTCAGACACAGATAATAGTGCAGTACCAGCTCTGGCAGGGGGTCCTGCCCCTTCAGATGCAGAGGACAACTTATCTATACCTAACTTCACAGCACAAAGACAACAAAAGGAGGTCTTGAGGTGGTTTCAGCATATTTCTAGGAAGAAGCAATTAGTTATGCTGTCGGGGTGCCAAGTCAAACAGTTGATAAGACAGCCTGGCTCAACAACAACTCAGTTGCAAGTACAGTATCTGGTTTTGTCAGTAGCAGTCCTAGAGGGTCAGGAGCCCAGAGAGAGCGAAGAATGAAGAGGCAGTCTGAGGTCAAAAGGATTCTGGCAGGTGGGTCAACGAAGACAGTCCAAGGTCAAGATTTCTGAGGTTTCAAGAGAGCAAAGTTCCAAGAGCCAGGAGAGTCAAAGGCAGAGGCGTCCTCCAGGAAACACAGACAGTCTGAGACAAGGAATTCAGCATCTCCCAGCTGCTTATGTTGGCCCAGCTCCCACTCCCAGCTGCTGGCTGATTGATGAGCTTCTGTCTCTTACTCTCCAGGAACGATGAAGCCACGCCCTCTCTGCCCTTCTTTGGCTAAAGGTAGGTACCTGCTCTTCTCCCTCTTGCTGTTGCTCCACTATGTCTCCCAGGCTTGGACCCTGTGCTGGGGGAGGGCTAGGCTGCTGAGCCCTGGGTTCTTCAGGGCTAGACTCAGACTCAGCCAGCTCTTCTGCAACTGGCTCAGCCTCCTCGCCTTCTGAATCCTCAGAGTCCTGGCTGACCAAAAAAGCTGCTATATAAATATGCAACATGGCCATCCAGAAGTTGTCAGAGATTATCTGACCTACCTGAGTACCCATCATGTTTCTGCTTGCTGTGTTTGATCTGAACTGTGTTTATTGACTCTGGACTCTGTTCGCCTGACCTGGATTCTGCTGGATTATCCTGAACTCTGTTTGCCAGACCTGGACATCGTATATTGAACTTTACTTGTGGACTTCTGTTTTGCTTGCTAGTAAAGTAAGTGGATGACTTCATGCTGCCTTGATCCTTTCCCTGTAATTAGCTTGACTGTGTTGTGCCTCTGCTATCAGCTGTGTAGTAATCTGGAAAAATCAAAGCCCCAGCAATAGTGGCCTTCTCTGAAGCTAGAAGGGGTGACTTAGTAATAATGTGTGGCAGGCGCCTCCAGACTGGGCAACTACTGCTGGTGCTTTGCTTTTCCTGGGTGATTGTGCACTGGAAAATCAGAGTCCCAGTCACCCTCTCGGAAGCCAAACTGGCTGGCTTGCTTATGACGAGGGCGGGGACAGACGCTTGTTCTGCTTTCAGGATTAGTGATTACTGCTGCCACGTTGCTTTTTCCAGATGATTGTGTGCTCGAAAAATCAAAGCCTCAGTAGTAGCTACCCAGGAAAAGCACTCTCTGCACCTCTCTGAAGCTAGATTACTGGGGGTCTGCCTCTGGATTGACAAGTGGTTCCAAGGAGGGGGGGTTAAATGATGGCACCTTAGGCATTATTTGTTTTTCCTCTCCTCCCCATTCCCCACCCCCAAATCCAGTCCAACAGATTGTTCACATGGCAGTTTTCTAAAACCCAGACTAAGGGGGGCTTCTCTGAGTCTGGTGAAAATAGGGTCATACAACATGAGTCACTATCGCACCAGATTTTGGTGAAAGGCCACAAATCATGTGGCATTATGGGGCCATATTCAGGGGTGGGGATTTGTGATTTGTGACTGGGGTTTGTGGTTTAATAGGGATGAGAATCTGGAACTCCCAAATGCTGATTCAGTATATCCTCATCCTCATCCTCCTCTCCTGGCACATGGCCCAAAGTGGCTCACAACAATTTAAAATAAAGCTCATCTAAAATCTTATTTTGTGTGTGTATGTACCTTCGAGTCGCCCGTCAACTTAATGGTGACCCCATGAATTTCACAGGGTTTTCTTAGACAAGGAATACTCAAAGGTGGTTTTGCCAGTTCCTTCCTCTGAAATATAGCCTACAGTACTTGGTATTCATTGGCAGTCTCCCATCCAAGATCTGTTGGGATTTGGTGCCTTTGTATATTTTGAAGTTTTAAAAATGCAACTAAATAATTCTATTTAAAACATAAAAAACAGATAAAAGCACAGCAGACCACACTGAAAACAGCCGTCTGCCGTATGACTGAAAAGCCAAAGGCCTAAATAAAAAGGCTCTTGCCTGCTAGTAGAAAGAGAACAAAGAGGTGGCCACCCAAAGTTCCCTTGAGAGGGATTTCCACAGTGTGGGAGCAGTCATGGAAAAGGCTCTCTATCATGTCCTCACCAAATGTGGCTGTGATGGTGGTGGATGCCCTCCCCCAAAGATCATAAAAACTAATACAGTTGTCCCTCCACATTCGCGAACTTGACATTCGCGGTTTCGGTTATTCGCGGTTTTGGGAGGGCCCCCCCGGGCCCCCCCAAAACCGCGACACGGGGCCTCCAGAGGCCCCGTAAAAGACATAGAGGGAGCGGGGAGGCCCAGGGAGGCGTCCACGGGGCCCCCGGAGGCGCTCCGGAGGCCCCATGAAGGCCTGGGGAGGGGTGGGGAGGCGATCCTGGGGCCTCCGGAGACGCTCCGGAGGCCCCAGGAAGGCTTGGGGACGCGGTGGGGAGGGCTGGGGAGGCGATCCTGGGGCCTCCGGAGCATCTCCGGAGGCCCCAGAAAGGCCTGGGGACGGGGTGGGGAGGGCTGGGGAGGCGATCCTGGGGCCTCCGGAGACGCTCCGGAGGCCCCAGGAAGGCCTGGGGACGCGGTGGGGAGGGCTGAGGAGGCGATCCTGGAGCCTCCGGAGACGCTCCGGAGGCCCCAGGAAGGCCTGGGGACGCGGTGGGGAGGGCTGGGGAGGCGATCCTGGGGCCTCCGGAGCATCTCCGGAGGCCCCAGGAAGGCCTGGGGACGCGGTGGGGAGGGCTGGGGAGGCGATCCTGGGGCCTCCGGAGACGCTCCGGAGGCCCCAGGAAGGCCTGGGGACGGGGTGGGGAGGGCTGGGGAGGCGATCCTGGGGCCTCCGGAGCATCTCCGGAGGCCCCAGAAAGGCCTGGGGACGGGGTGGGGAGGGCTGGGGAGGCGATCCTGGAGCCTCCGGAGACGCTCCGGAGGCCCCAGGAAGGCCTGGGGACGGGGTGGGGAGGGCTGGGGAGGCGATCCTGGGGCCTCCGGAGCATCTTCGGAGGCCCCAGGAAGGCCTGGGGACGGGGTGGGGAGGGCTGGGGAGGCGATCCTGGGGCCTCCGGAGATGCTCTGGAGGCCCCAGGAAGGCCTGGGGACGGGGTGGGGAGGGCTGGGGAGGCGATCCTGGGGCCTCCGGAGATGCTCCGGAGGCCCCAGGAAGGCCTGGGGACGGGGTGGGGAGGGCTGGGGAGGCGATCCTGGGGCCTCCGGAGACGCTCCGGAGGCCCCAGGAAGGCCTGGGGACAGGGTGGGGAGGGCTGGGGAGGCGATCCTGGCGCCTCCGGAGACGCTCCGGAGGCCCCAGGAAGGCCTGGGGACGGGGTGGGGAGGGCTGGGGAGGCGATCCTGGCGCCTCCGGAGACGCTCCGGAGGCCCCAGGAAGGCCTGGGGACGGGGTGGGGAGGGCTGGGGAGGCGATCCTGGGGCCTCCGGAGATGCTCCGGAGGCCCCAGGAAGGCCTGGGGACGGGGTGGGGAGGGCTGGGGAGGCGATCCTGGGGCCTCCGGAGCATCTCCGGAGGCCCCAGAAAGGCCTGGGGACGGGGTGGGGAGGGCTGGGGAGGCGATCCTGGGGCCTCCGGAGACGCTCCGGAGGCCCCAGGAAGGCCTGGGGACGGGGTGGGGAGGGCTGGAGAGGCGATCCTGGGGCCTCCGGAGCATCTCCGGAGGCCCCAGAAAGGCCTGGGGACGGGGTGGGGAGGGCTGGGGATGTGATCCTGGGGCCTCCGGAGACGCTCCGGAGGCCCCAGGAAGGCCTGGGGACGGGGTGGGGAGGGCTGGGGAGGCGATCCTGGGGCCTCCGGAGACGCTCCGGAGGCCCCAGGAAGGCCTGGGGACGGGGTGGGGAGGGCTGGGGAGGCGATCCTGGGGCCTCCGGAGCATCTCCGGAGGCCCCAGAAAGGCCTGGGGACGGGGTGGGGAGGGCTGGGGAGGTGATCCTGGGGCCTCCGGAGACGCTCCGGAGGCCCCAGGAAGGCCTGGGGACGGGGTGGGGAGGGCTGGGGAGGCGATCCTGAGGCCTCCGGAGCGTCTCCGGAGGCCCCAGGAAGGCTTGGGGACGCGGTGGGGAGGGCTGGGGAGGCGATCCTGGCGCCTCCGGAGACGCTCCGGAGGCCCCAGGAAGGCCTGGGGACGCGGTGGGGAGGGCTGGGGAGGCGATCCTGGGGCCTCCGGAGACGCTCCGGAGGCCCCAGGAAGGCCTGGGGAGGGCGGGAGGGAGGGCCGGGGAGACCTCCGCGGGGCCTAGCAAGGCCCCGCAAAGGCCTTGGGAGGGCGGGAGGGAGGGCCGGGGAGACCTCCGCGGGGCCTAGCAAGGCCCCGCAAAGGCTTGGGGAGGGAGGGAGGGAGGGCTGGGGAGACCTTCGCGGGGCCTAGGAAGGCCCCGCGAAGGCCTGGGGAGGGAGGGGGGAGGGGTGTCGTTATTCGCGGTTTTTTTCACATTCGCGGGGGTCCGCAGAACGGAACCCCCGCGAATGTGAAGGGACGACTGTATAGGGAGATACGATCTTTCAGATACCCTGGATCCAAGATATGGGGGGGCTTTAATTCTGTCTGGAAACAAACTGGTAGCCAGTGAAGCTGTTTCAACAGGGAAGTTATATGTTCCTTGCAGCCAGCTTTGGTCAGTAGCTTGGATGCACCATTAAGGTTTCTGAACAGTTTCCAAAGGCAGACCCATATAGAGTGAGAAGATTATCAGACAGGAATGAAAAAAGGTGTTCCTGTCCCACCTTTCCCACCCCGTCCCATCCCTGTCCTGGAACAACATCAAAACTTTCCAAACCTACCTTTAGAAGTGACCGCAGGGCAGAGCAGGAGTGAATGGAGTTCTAACAGAGCTCCTTTGATTTCCAGGAGTGAAACTTGATAGATGAAGGGAATACTGTGGATGTAGTATATCTTGATTTCAGTAAGGCTTTTGATAGGGTCTCCCATGATATTCTTGCAAAAAAGTTAGTAACCTGTGGGCTAGACAATGCAACTGTTAGGTGGATTTGTAATTGGTTGACTGACAGAATCTAAAGGGTAGTCATCAATGGTTCCTCTTCATCCTGGAGAGAAGTGACTAGTGGGGTGCCAAAGGATTCTGTCCTGGCCCAGCACTATTCAACATCTCTATCAGTGACTTGGATGAGGGAATAGAGGATATGCTGCAGATGACACCAAATTAGGAGGGGTAGCTAATACCCCAGAGGACAGGATCAGAATCCAAAATGACCTGAACAGGTTAGAAAGCTGGGCCAAAACTAACAAAATAAATTTCAACAGGTAGAAATGTAGGCTACTACACTTTGGCAGTAAAAATGAAATGCACAGATATAGGATGTGTGACACCTGTTTTGAGGGTAGTACATGCAAAAAAGATCTAGGAGTCTTAGTGGACCACAAGCTGAGCATGAGTCAGCAGTGTGAGGCAGCAGCTAAAAAAGCCAATGCAATTCTAGGCTTCATTAGTAGGAGTATATTGTCTAGATCAAGGGAAGTTATCATGCCACACTATTCTGCTTTGGTCAGACCTCACCTGGAATACTCTGTCCAGTTCTGGGCACCACAATTCAGGAAAGATATTGAGAAGCTGGAACATGTCCAGTGGAGGGTGACCAGGATGGTGGGAGGTCTAGAAGCCATGCCCTATGAGAAGCAGCTTAGGGAGCTGTGTATGTTTAGTATGGAGAAGAGAAGGTTGAGAGGGGACATGATAACCATGTTTAAATATTTGAAGGGATGCCTTACTGAGGATGGAGCAAGCTTGTTTTATGCTGCTCCAGAGACTAGGACATGGAGCAATGGACTGAAACTACAGGAAAAGAGATTCCATCTAAACATTAGGAGGAACTTTCTGACAGCAAGGGCTGTTCAGAAGTGGAATACACTGCCTTGGAATGTGGTGGAGTCTCCTTCTTTGGAGGTTTTTAAACAGAGGCTGGATGGCCATCTGTTAGGAATGATTTGATTGTGTATTCCTGCATGGCAGGGGGTTGGACTGGATGACGCTTATGGTCTCTTTCAACTGTATGATTCTATTCTAAATCCCAGCCATTCTCACAAGAAGATGAGGGCATGGGAAATTCAAAAATAAAAAGGAAAATATCATTTAAAAAAAAAGTGACAGCAAATACAAAAACACACTTAAAATATGACAAGTAACCCAGTGAGGGTACAAAAAAATGTGTCACTTACTTTGTTGTCCTGATCTCACCAGGAAGTGTTCTGGCAGGGACTTCCCATTGATGCTGGGATCACGCCAGCGAAACGGGGCAACTTTTCACTCACTCTCAAATCCATGACAGCAATGGAATGGAGGATATATTGACGGTTTGTCCCATCTATAAAAAGCAGCGCTGGCAGAAAGGCACCAGAATGGGTGCATTAAAAGAGGGGAATGATGTTGTCTGAATGGGTAGCCCTTTAGCAATCTCCTGGTGTCATGATAACACCATATTTAGTGTGTCTGATAATCTCCTATGTTGTTGTTGCTAACTTCCCTTGAGTCCGCTTTGACTCATGGTGATGCCATGGATGAGACATCTCCAAGAACCCGTCTTCAACCACCCTATTCAGATCCTGCAGCTTTAGTCCTGCGTCCTCCTTGATTGAGCCTATCCACCTAATGTGTGTCCTCTCTCTCTCTCTTCCACCTTTCCTAGCATTATTGACTGTTCTAGTGAGTCATTCCTTCTCATGATGTGTCCAAAGTACAACAGCCTCAGTTTGGTCATCTTGGCTTTTAATGACAGTTTGGACTTGATCTGTTCTAGGACCCATTCGTTTGTGTTTTTGGCCATCCACCCATCCACGGGATCCTCAGCACTCTTCCCCAACACCAAATAAATTGATTCTCTTCCTATCAACTTATTTGATCAACACCAAATAAGTTGATTCTCTTCCTATCAGTTTTCTTCACTGTCCACCTTTCACAACCATACATGGTGATGGGAAATATGATGGTTTGAATGATCCTGACTTTAGTGCTAAGTTTCAAATAGGATGTAATCAACACATGTGTCACTATAATCAGATCTGACTTCTCAAGGAACAAGCCCAGCTGGTGCACTAGTTTTAGCTGTACATCCATACTCATGGTGACCACTAAAATTTAGGCAGCAAGGCACAGATCATCCAGGGATGCCTTGCAACCTGCAAACTGGAGAATTCAATGGGCATGTAACGCTATCCAGCACAAGCTGAATCCCTGTTCCCTGATTTGCCTTACAAAAGACCAGAAGCACCTGGATTAAGCTTCAATTTGTTTACCTTCACCCAGTCCATTACTGACAGAAAACACTGCTTTAGTACTGAAACAGCTTCCTTGAAGCTAGGTGGGAAGGAGAGATAGAAATGGATGTCATCTTCATACTTGTGACATCAAACACCAAAACAAACAGTAACAAACATTCCAATCAGTTTTTCTCACTCCAAAAGACATCAACAAAGGTACCATTATCTTCATTATTAGGCTTGAGCAGTTTGCAAATTGATCTGCCTGCCACACACACATTTTTATTTTGCACATCTCTTTGAATTTGCAATCCAAATGAATAAAGAAGAAGCAGACAGGGAGAGAAGCAGAAGGAAGATGTCAGTTCAAGTATCATAAAGGTCAAAATCGTTTTAAATCCCATTTCAACCATTTCCCCATTCCATATTTCCAGGATAAAGGGTTTTTTTTTTAACGGCTAGCTTTTGAAAATTAATATTTCTATTGCATTTCATGCTGGAATGAATAATGGCAGACTGATTTCTCCTGATACATTACATCATGCTATTCCAATAATATGCCACATTGCATGTCACATCCAATTAAAGATGAAAAAAAGGGGGGAAAGTTTATTTTCCCCATTTACTTTAATTGTAAGCAAAAAGATGTTTCCCTTTTATTAAAATGAAAAAGACACTCCATAGGTAAATAATTGATGACCAACCCTACAATAATAGACCAGAAACAAAACTTGGGTTAAATAAGGACTTTTTTTTTTTTTTGCTTTAAATATGTCTTAGGTCAATCTGTGGATGAACAAAAGAAAGGGAGCAAGCTGCTGTGGGTCCAGCTGAGGTCAGGTGTCATTCTGGTGACTATCTTCCCAACTTCCCTTGGATGAAAACACCTGCCCCCAAGGGCAATCCAAGGTTAATGGGATTGCTCCCAGGCTGGTCCTTTTCTGGAACGACAAACCCAGGTTGCTGCCTCCCAAGAAACAGGACTTTATAAGAGAGAGCAAGCCCCCAGGTTGGCCTCAAGGGCAGATCACTTCCCCACCTCTTAGGTTACAGAACCTGTAGATGTACTTCCAGAGCCCAAGGGCTCAGCTACACAGCATAATTAAATACAGGAAATTTCATGTTACCTCCATTTTGGTTCTGTCCCATGTTGTGCCTACGATGCATTCACATAATTGGTGATTTTAAAAATACCTGAATTTGTTCTCCACATGGCCAGCTAAGTGGTGGTGGGGAGTCTGCCCCACTCGGCCCTCACCCAGCTCCCTGCCGGCCGTGGTGGCTTCTGCCACCAAGGGAATGGGCCCTCAGTGGCTGAAGCTGCCTCAGCCAGCAGTACACTGGAAGGAATGGCTGGCTAGGGGGTGGGGGTGGGGTCTGCCCTGCTCAGTCCTCATGCAGCTTCCTGCTGGCTGCGTCAGCTTCTGACACCGATGGAATGGGCCCTCGGTCTCAGAAGCCGCCGCAGCCAGTGGGGAGCCAGGAGGAATGTGCACTCGGTGGCAGAATCTGCCACAGCTGGTGGGGAGCTGGTAGGAATGGGCTGCTGCTGCATTCCTACCAGCCTGAAAGCATGGCAGTAAGCAGCCGAGCAATCAGGACAGGGATGAGGAGAATGCTGGGATTGCTTAGCCTGGACTAGGAGTGGCGGCAAGGAGGAGGAGGGAAAGAGCCTGGCTCCGGGCTTTGGAGGCAGCAGCAGACCTGACACAGGGCCATTCAACAATGATGGATCCTGAATTACAAGGCATCACTTGCAAGCCTGCCCCATCCAAGGTCTAACCAATCACAATTCAGCTCTGCCATGTGTCTCTTTTCCAGGACGGTTGCTGATTGATCAGAAAACCAATAGTGTGGTTTTTCCTGGAGTTTTCAAAAAAGACTGGGTAAAATAGAGGGATGGAAAGTCACGGCTTTGGGGGGGGGTTGCTTCCCACCCTTCCAAATAGTGTGAGTGTGACCCACCAAACATGAGGACCAATGGGATTCTTCCTGAACTATTCCCAGATATTTTTTGGTGTGTAATCAAGTCCCAAGTCTTCACCCAAAGAGTGCCAAGGTGTACACCGAACTACTAGAATTCTACCCCTGTTACCTGTCAGGTGGCAACCTATTTAACAACCCCTCCTCAGTCAATCAACTCAGCCCTGAAAATACAGTGTGGGGTAGGTGGGGGGAAAAAAACAGTAAAGAATTTTCCCCTTTTTAATTCCTACCCAGCCCCAAAGAGACCAGATAAACTCATACTGCACAGAGGATGGGTGGGCAGGTCATGCAAGCAAAAAGAGACACATGAGGAGAGCTTTAATTCTTCTGCACCTGACCTCCCTCGTGTGATTAACTTGGAGTGAAAACACCAAACACAGAGGAGACTGGTCTCTTCAAAGGAGGCCATCAAATAGCCCCCTCTCCTGCAGCAGCCTTCAGCTACGCAGCTATGGAGACCATTATTTTGACTATAGTTTTCAGCCTTCTTAAGGTACAATTTCTACCATGAATTAGTTCTTTGAAGCCGTTGAAGACCGAGACAATTGAAAATAATCAAGTAAGCATGTACAGGACTAAACTGTTAAATCTCAGTATAGATTGTTACATAGAATCCTGTTAACCTGAAGACAGGATATGACATTTTGAAGCTGACACACTTATGGGAAGCTGAGTGTTGCTTCCCTTTTAGCTCTATCATAAGAGAAGCATGATGAACTTCAGATCCTACTTCTCAGACTAATCTCTCTTCTCCATCGTTTCCATTACATTTGTTGCAACATACTTCCATTGTTCTTCAAATACTTGTTCATCAGCTTCCATCTAATCTGCCTATTTCTTCAAAGCTGCCAGTACCTGGCAACTAAGAGCAAAAGGCCTGGGGTGTCATGACTAGCCTTTGTGTTTCACTGGAGTTGAGAAAAAGGGTATCGAAACACAACTAAAGTAAACAACTAAACAGTCACAAAGGAATTGTCTGAAAAAAGGTTGCCTGGATTTATGGATACATTCGTGGGAGCAACATGGAAAAAATAACATGATAATGAAAAAGAAATCTTAAAAATGAAGACACCTCACATGTTTTATGAACATCAAGATATAACGATATTGTACAGACAGAGCCAGCATGGTGTCTTGGTTTAAGCGTTGGACTATGACTCTGGAGACCAGGGTTCAAATCCCCATGCTGCCACTGAAACCCACTGGGTGACCATGGGAAAATCACATTCTCTCAGCCTCTGAGGACAGGAAGTACAAACCTCCTCTGAACAGAAACCCCTGTGATAGGTTTGCCTTAGGGACACCATAAGTCAAAAAAGAGTTTCTAGACACACAATAACAACAACCACTCACAGAATCAAATCATACAACTCAGTATTAAAAGCTCAATGTATTTGCAAAATGGATAGGGCATAATCAGTGTGGTAAAGCAGCTCAGATGTATCATCTGTTTCTCAGGAAGAGGTCACCAAGTACATGCTTTGTAGGCCAAATACCCCAGATTCCATCCCATGATGGATTGAATCTGTGGCCCAGATGACTCTGCAAGTCCCCAAACACATTTGCCACATGGGTGATATTTTTGCCCCAAATGGGCTCAAAGGTGCCACAAAATGTTATAGTTGTGTCCCCAATTCTCCTAAGACCCCAATGACAAGTAACAAAACAAAATTGGGCAAAAATAGATTGAAATTACCCCAGAAGTTCTGGTTGGTTCAGACCTACCTGTTTGGCCCCCATAAGTTGAAGGGATGAAAATGGCATGGCCCTGTCTTCATCCCACCCCGAGGTTATAGTTTAAAATAAAATGCAGCTAAAACCAAACACTGAGAAACAATTTAAAATAGTTAATATATTATCATAATAAAAATGAGCAATGAATTAAACAGATTAAAAGCATAATTGTTGTTGTTGTTGTTGTTAAATATTTATATCTGGCTTTTCCCCCAGATAGGGATTCAAAGTGGCTTACATCAAAATACATTGTTAAAAAATCTACAAGCTACAAAAGTTAAAACTAGATTTAATGATCAAAAGCATTAAAACTGGATTAAAATATACATCATTAAAATGCATGCACACACACACATGCACACCACAACAATTAGCAATATCCACTGCATTGTGTAAGATGGCCCTTATTGAGTCACTTATTAAATATCGTTAGAATAGAAAAGGCTTTACTTGTTTGAACAAAGAAAATAAGGATGCCACAGTTTCCCTTGCCCTCCTGGAAGGCAGGAAGCAGGCCTCAATGTGTGACCAAGGCTCCCTGCATGTGATCAGCCTTAGTCACATGCTGCGGGACTCCTTCCTGCTTCAGAAGAGCAAAGCAGACTGGCAGCTGCAGCAATGGGCTGGCCTGCCAGGATGGGCTCCCGTGGACTCATGGGGCCTGATCCGTTTCTTCTCAGTAGGAACGGATTAAACCAGGTATTATCTTAAATCATTTTATTGGGCACTGCCCTTCCTTCTTAGCCCTTTCTCTGCCCCAGAAGTCACGAGGACTGCCCAGGAGCCTCTCTCTCTGGCTTTTCTTCACAAACAAAGATTCAGGAGAGACTCATCCCATGCTTTCTGCAAGCACGCTGGTGATTAAAAAGGCCAATCTGAGATAAACAAGTCCGGTTGCAGAAAGCACAGCAGAAGGTCTCCTTGGGTGATGCTTCCGGGTTGTGATTCTTTCTGCATTGTCATTTCTCTTCAAGACTTGTTCAGTGACTTCCGGTTCGGGACGTGAGCGTGGGAGCCACGGACCCCCAACGCTCTGCAGGGGGTTCGCCGCTACAGTGAGTTACCGCTTGTTATCTTTTTGAAAGCGGTTCGTCTTGGCCTCCGAAGGAAGGAGGGAAGCTAGAAGGCCAAACTGGAAGATTGCCCAGGCTCTGGCTTGGTTGTCTTGCAAACGTGAGTCAACGGAGTGGAGCAGGGCGGAAGGCGCCAGCCGGCCATTACATCTCACTCACTGTAGCGAGCAGGGGAGGGCACCGCCCTACTCCCGATCCCAGCCGCCGAATTTCTTCTGTGGATAGAGTTTATTTGCTCGTTTGTTGAAGGTGGCTCAGGGAGTTTTTGTGAAAGGTTTGAGGACGTTGGCTGCGAAAAGAGACACCAGGAGAAGAAGGGGAGGATCTCTGTCTGAAACCCAGTTTAAGTTACCTTGTGAGAAATAGATTCGCGGGTGGTACTACGTCTTCCCACTTTGTTTGAGTCAAAGGAGTCAGGAGTATCTTAAGAGTTGGCGGATCGATTCGTGACTCTGCGGACCCTTAATTTGATGAAGTTGGCTTGTTGGTGTAAGGAAAGAAGAAGAGAAGGAAGGTGAAGGAGAAAGAGATTGGAGGTTGGAGACTGAAGAGTCCGAGTGAAGGAGGGAGCCGCGAGAACGCGAGTGAGAGGGAGGGAGACAGAAACCGAAACAGAGAAGAGGAAAAGAAGGAGAAAAAGAAGAAAGGAAGAAGGGAAGAAAAAAAGGAAAGACTTAGACCAAAATCTGTTAACTGTTGGGAGATTTGTGGGAGGGGAACGGAGTTACAACTTTGCTAAATTGCAAGGATAAAAGAGGAAGGGAGGAAGAGTGTTCGAAAAGACAGGAAGATAGGAAGGATTCCGTCCTGAAAGAAAGGTGTGGGTTTGGTTTACAGGTATATGTAATAGAGGAATAACTAAGAATTAATTTTGGATTTGATTATTGAGAGGATGAATTGGACGAATAGTAATTGAATAACAATCGTTAAGGGGTTATTAATTTTTCAAATTTTTCAACTGTGTGTTAATTAATTTGAGAACCGTCAGATAGGTAGATACAACAGATGAATTGTAAAGATTGTGGTGAATGGTGGAAAGGAGTTGTAGAGATTGAGAGGGTCCTTATCAATTATTAATTATTATCAATTATCTATTATTAATTATTATTAATTAAGGGATATATAGTGGAGAAATTAATAGATAATTGATTAATTAATTAAGTGATTGATATTTATTAGAAAAATGTATCAAATGAATGAATTTGGGATTATTTGAATGAATTAAGTACATGGGGTAAACGAATGGTTGTGAGATTTTCTGATTGAATTAAGTAGTATATACAGGGAGAACTTAATGAATTGGGGATTATTTGATGAATTTAAGGTTATTGGGCTAAATAATGGATTGAGTGTGCGAATTAATGATAGTAAGTGATTAATTGATGGTAGTGTACTGAGAGGAAACATAGCAAGGAAAAGAAAGGGAATTTAAAAAAAAAGAGGGAAAAGAAAAAGAAAGAGGAAACCTGAAGTAAGGGGGAGTATAGTTGTTAGTATTGCTTAAGGATGTCAAAGTTGAGGTCAGGGAAAATGCGGGGTATGGAACAATTGGGCCATCAAAGAAGGGACTCATGGGAGGAACCACCAGATTATCATAAGAAATTTATGGAGGAGATGAGAGAGTTTATGAAGGAGATCAAACAAGACATAGGAGAATTAAAATCCCAAGTAGGAGAGATGAAGGAATCATTGGAACAGGTTAAGAAAGAGGTGGAGATCAATAAAAAGGATATAGAAGTTAACAAAAAAGAAATCTCAGATCTTAAACAGAAATCATTGAGTTCCTGTGAGGAGGTGGAAAAACAATTAGATAAACTGGCTTTGATAGAGCAGAAGCAAATGGACTCTTGGGTAAGGATTAGAGGGCTGGAAGAGGATAAAGAGGAAAGTATAAAGGAGAAAATCGTGAGTATTTTGGCGGAATTCATGGAGGTGGAGGGGGAAATTATGGAAAGTGAAATCGACGTGGCGTATAGAGTCCAATCAGCAATAGCAAAACGTAAAAAACTTCCCAGAGATGTAGTGGTGCAATTTGTTAAAAAATCAACTAAAGAAAGAATATTAGAAGAACATAATAGATCGCCAGTCATGGTAGATGGGAAACAATTATCAGTTATGAGAGAAATTCCCATAAGAATTCTCAAAAAGAGAAAAGAATATGATTTCTTAGTTACCAAACTAAAAGCTAATAATATTCTTTTCAGATGGGATCGCTTGGAGGGAGTAATCTTTAATTTCCAACAACAAAGATTCCGGTTAAATTCAATTGAAAAAGCAAGAGATTTTCTGTTGAGACATGGGTCAAATTTAAGAGGGGAGAGGCAATCTACGCCTAAGTTAGATATGGCAATAAAAACTAAGAAAGATGGAAAAGTAGGAAATGAATCAGAGGCCCTGGATAAATCAACGGGGGGAAATAATGAAAAGAAACTATTAAGTGAAAAGAAAGACAGAAAGATCAATCCGGATGTGAGTTTGTTGGACTTGGACATAGATGAACTGGCCATTTTAAGCAATAAAAATCAATGATGTATACGCTTATCTCTTGGAATGTGAATGGTTTGAACTCACCGGCGAAACGAAATAAAATTGTACACTGGTTAAGGAAAATCAATCCAGATATTAGTTGCCTCCAAGAATCCCATATAAGGGAGAAAGATGAGAATCTTTTAAAATTTCAAAAGATGGGAGAAATATTTTGTGCTTCTGCCAAAGAAAAAAAGAGAGGGGTTATATTTATTATTAAACCCAATTTATCTCCTAAGTTGATTTTTAGAGATGAAGAGGGTAGATTTTTGGGAGTTGAAATTAACCTGTATGACCAGCATATTTTACTGATTGGGATTTATGTTCCATGTAATGGGAACAAAAAATGCTATTCTGATTTAAGAACACATCTAGTAAAATATTCTTATGAGCATGTATGTTTACTAGGGGACTTTAATGAAGTAGTGGATAAAAGTATAGACAGGAAAAATTCACAAACTAGGTGTAAGAGTTCAGGTTACCTATCTAAGGAGTGTTCTCAATTGATTGAGGAATACCAACTGAAGGACATTTGGAGAACTCAACACCCGAGAGAAAAAGAATTTACATTCTATTCAGACCGTCATCGCTCTTGGTCGAGAATAGACATGGTATGGCTGTCGGGTTCCTTACTTTATACGGTTAAATCTTCAGAAATTATGGTTAAAACCTTCAGTGACCATAATGCAATTAAAATACAATTGGGGAAGAAAGGGGGATGGAACAACTGGAAATTGAATGATTATGTGCTGAACCAAGATGAAGTGATCTCCTACTGTAAAAAAGAAATTGAGAATTTTTTTATTGACAACACAAATAAGGGGGTCAAGATGCAAACGGTATGGGATACCTCAAAGGCAGTCATGAGGGGTGTTCTTATCAAGAAAACGAGCGAGTGGAAAAAAAGAAAGAGGAAGAAGATGGAGGACATTATAGGAAAAATAGGGGAAAAGGAACAGATGCTTAAAAGTGAACCAAACAATAAAAGATATGCAAATGAGGTGAGATTACTACAAAATCAGCTGTCATCTGTAATGGTAGAAGAAATAAGTACTAAGTTGAAATTTGTGAAGAGAAACCATTTTGAGAATGCAAATAAACCGGGACGGTGGCTAGCGTATAAGGTGCGTAAGGAAAAGAAAAAACGCATGATTAATGGACTGGTGGATGGATCAAGAAATATTGTTAAAACAAAAGAAATTCAAAAGATCTTATACAACTATTATCAAAAGTTGTACGAAAGTCAGATACCAGAAGATAAGGAAGGAATAGATTCATTTCTGGCATCTAAAAAGCTGCCTTATATAGAGAAAGAACATGAAGAGATTTTGAATAGACCAGTCTCCATACAGGAAGTGAAAGAAGCTATCGAGAGATCAAAATTGAATAAGGCACCAGGAACAGACGGCTTAACAGCAAAATATTATAAATGTTTCCAGGATCAGTTGATAAAACCTCTACAAGAAACAATAAATATTATTAAGGATACAAAACAGCTACCAGAAAGCTGGAAAGAATCAAATATAGTTTTGATTCCAAAAAATGAGGGTGACCAATTAGCAGCGAAAGACTTTCGTCCAATATCACTCCTCAATGAAGATTACAAAATTTTTACATCTATTCTTGCACAAAGATTAAAAAAGGTGCTACCTCAGTATATAGGTGAAGACCAAACAGGATTTTTACCGGGTAGACAGATGAGAGATAACGTAAGAACTACCGTGGATATTATTGAATACTTAGACTATCATATAGACAAAGGAGGAGTGTTGCTTTTTTTGGATGCGGAGAAAGCGTTTGACAATGTGAGATGGGACTTTCTAATTAGGATACTGGAATCTATGGGATTTGGAGAAAATTTTATAGCATGGATTGAAGCGATCTATTGTGAACAAAAGGCCCACCTAATTGTCAACGCAGAAAGATCAGATAAATTTCCCATCCAAAAAGGCACACGACAGGGCTGCCCGCTCTCCCCATTGTTATTTGTACTGATGTTAGAGGTGTTGTTAAGAGAAATCCGTCTCGAGGAATCAATAACAGGAGTGAAGATAGGGAGAGAAAAGTTCATTTATAAGGCCTTTGCGGATGATATTGTATTATATCTTGAAAATCCATTACAACAAGGAAGGAGGATAATGGAAATAATAAGGGATTTTGGAAAGTGGGCAGGATTTAAGATCAACAAAGGGAAAACAAAATTTATAAGTAAAAATTTAAAGAAAGAAGAAAAGAATAAATTGGAAGAAATGTGGGGTATTAAGGCAACAGAGAAGGTAAAATACCTAGGTATAACTATTTCGGGGAACAATAGGTACCTTTTCCAAAATAATTACGGCCCAGTGTGGCATCAAATAAAAAATAAGATAGAAGTCTGGAAAAAGCTGGACTTGTCCTTAATGGGAAGAATATCTTTAATTAAAATGAGTATATTACCTAGGATTTTATTTTTGTTCCAAATGATCCCAATCTTAATTTCACCAAAATGGTTCAAAGAGTGTAATAGAGATTTGGCAAAATTTCTATGGATGGGGAAAAAACCCAGAATAAAATTTAGAGTGATGACAGATATAAGGAGCAGAGGAGGAATGGGTCTTCCAGATGTAAAACTGTATTATGAGGCGAGCTGCTTGATGTGGGTAAAACCATGGTTAACCTTAGACAATCTGAGACTTCTTCAATTGGAAGGTCATGAACTCTGTTTTGGGTGGCACTCCTTTTTGTGGTACCAAAAGGTAAAAGCTCAAAGGCAATTCAATAATCACTCCATTCGTAAACCACTGTATAAGGTATGGTTTAAGTATAAGAAGTATCTGTTCTTAAAACTACCCAGTTGCGTATCTCCAGCAGAAGCGCTGTCAATTAGGAGTTTAAGATACGAAACGGAATGGTTGACCTATAAAGATCTGGTCCTGGGTACTAAGGAGAACATAAATTTAAAGAACAGATCACAATTAAATCAGGAAGGGATAAATATACAATGGTTTCCCTATCTTCAATTAAAGGAGAGATTTAAGAGTGATATAGTGGAAGGGGGTATTGAGCTTAGTAAATCTAATTTTGAAAAGATTTTGGATAACGGTAATGCGCACCTATTATCAAGAGTTTATCATTTTCTGTTGAGGTTGGAAACAGAAGGGGAAGTAGTTAAAGAGTATATGGTGAATTGGGCTATGGATATTGGCAGGAATATAGAATTTGAAGGATGGGAAGCATCTTGGAACAGAGTGGCAAAACTTACAAGATCTTATAATTTGCAAGAAAATGCCTTAAAGATAATGCTAAGGTGGTATCTCTCTCCAGTGATGATTGCGAAAATGACACCAGGTGCCTCCAATCAATGCTGGAAATGTAAGGAAGGGAAGGGAACTTTTTTTCATCAGTGGTGGGGGTGTAGAAAAGCAAGGAAATTTTGGGGTATGATACAAGCGAAAATTCAAAAGATTTTGAATAAGAAAATAGAGCTGCTACCTGAAATTTTTTTGTTGGGAATTTATGAGAATACTAATCTGGTAAATGAAAATGGAAAAACGAAAAGGCTACTTTGGCATATGTGTACTACCGCCAGGATTGTATACGCTAGGTACTGGAGGAAAGAGGAGATCCCATCAGAGGCTGAGTGGTTTGAAAAGTTATTGGATATTGCTAAAATGGACAAACTTACTTATCTTTTGGAAAACAAAAAAGACAAATCGTTTATGGATTCATGGGCTCCTTTGTGGAATTACATACAAGAGGGGGGATTGGAAAAATTGAAAATGGGAGTTTGAAGTAACCAGATTTAGTAGGTCAATATATATTTTGAATTTTGAATTGGGGATTCACCGTGGAAATGGAAAAGTTGAGAATTTAATTTATGATACAGGAGTGTATTAGCGATTTTAGGTAAAGACATGAATATATGACTTATTGTTTTGTTTTGTTTTTCCTAATGGGACTGAAGAGAGGAGAAAGTAAGATTTATTTTATATGTAATATATTGGATGAAGAGTATGGTAAAGATAGAAAACAATATGTTATTTGTTGGTAGAGTTATATGTATAATGCATAATGGGAAATATTTTAGTTTATAGAGACGCAAGGGGAAGAAAACTATGTTACTATATAAATTGGGATTCGACAGATGGGGAAGTCTTATAAAGGTGATAAGTTGTTACCGATAATAATATTAATAAAAAGTATTATGGAAAAAAGACTTGTTCAGTGTGAGTTCTCAAATAAGGCTGCAGCATTGTGGATAGTGTGTCTCCATGCCTCCCGATGTGAGGCCATGGCGGACCATTGTTGGTGATCAATTTGGCTGAGCCTGAGATGTTGTTTCAGGGAGTCCTTGTATCGCTTTTTTAGAGTCCCCTTACGCTGACGCGTGGTGAGTTCACCGTAGAGTACTATTTTGGGGAGGCGATGGTCCTCCATCCTAGAAATGTGCCCTGCCCAGTGCAGCTGTGTTCTCAGTATCATGGCCTCAATGCTGGTGATCCCTGCTTACTCAAGGACAGCAACATTCGTCACATAGTCAGTCCAGTGTATATTTAGGATTGTGCGTATACAGTGCTGATGACTCTAAGATGGGGGGAAATGGGGCATATTGCCCATGTAGACAAGCCCATGGTCTTTCAGATGGTCTGGACGCAATTGACTTAACAAAGACAAAAGGCATATCAGTTGCTTTGGGTAAAATAACTCTTCAGCAGTTCTATTCTAAATGTAGTATGATGGAACGTAGCACTGAGCCAATTTTCTCAACCATTCTTATTCATTTTGATAGAAATTATATTGTGTTTTTTTTTTATGAAGTAGATAATTAAAATAAATTACTTTGGTTGAGATGAGACTTTCTTTTTTTTTTGTATTTTGTGGTGATGAACCCATGTGACTGTAGTATTACACAATCATCTCTCTAGTGCCCTGTAGCCTCCCCAGTTTCCTGTTCATCAAAAAAAAAAAAAAAAAAAAAGTGCTGGGAAAGTGTCACAAGGTAACTCATCCCATGTAGTTTTAGAAGATTTCAAAATGTAGGAATCTGAGGAGGCTGCAGACTAACGGTTGACCACATCACAAACAAAAGTTCAAAAACAGCACCACAAAATTCAAAAGAAATTATAAAGCACTCTGAGAATGAAGCAAATAAAGTCAGATGTGGAAATCTCTTTTTCAGGTGAAGAAAACCTATGGAAAATTGGAGGCCAGAGTACCTTGATAGCCTAGTTCTCAGCCTCAAATTCAAACAAAACAAAACAATTCAAAAAGCAAAATGAAAAAAAAAAGTGGGGGGAAATGGGAAAACAGAATCCAAAAATCTTGGGCCTCTTATAAATTTGATTGGGAAGAAAGAAAACTTAAAAAAAAAAAGAAAAAAAAGCTATTAAACCCCTTTATGCCTCTTTATGCATTTACATATATTGGAAGAAAAAGAAACACACAGAGAAAAAAAAATATTCCAGAAACTACCAGGGAAGTGTATATTTGGGGTGGTGGTACTGGGGTAAGAGAATCCTATTCTTCAAATCTCACTTTGCTGCATCTTGTACACTATGAGATGTCAACAAAACCATGCTAAAACAGCTATTGATGACCAACTCCAAAATAACAAGACCAGACACAAAAAAGTGGGTTAAATAAGGACCACTTTATTTGACCTATACCTATTTAAATGCAACAATCTGAGGATAAGCAAAAGAGGGGGCACAACCTGGTGTGGGTCCAGCTGGAGGCCAGGTGTCATCTCCATCACTACCTCCTCAGCCTTCCCTTGGGAGAAACACCTGACCCCAAGGGCAATCCCAAATTAATGGAGTTGCTCCCTGGACTTCCTTTTTCTGGAAGCCCAACCCAAGTTGCCCCCTCCCAAGCCCCACAGCTTTATAAGAGACATCAAGGTCCCAGGCCAGCCCCAAAGACAGACTCCTTCTCCACCTCCTAGGTTCCAGAACCTATGGAAGCACTTACCCGGTATCCAGAACCTACCCCACGCACTCCGGTACTCTGGGAGGAATTTGCTTCAGCCACAAAAATCTAGGCTGTCTGCAACCTCCCAGAGGGCCTTTTCGGTAATCGCCCCCAAATTGTGGAATGACCTGCTGAACGAGATCCGTCAGATAACAACCCTGAGTAGCTTTAAAAAAGCACTAAAGACGGATCTCTTTCGGCAGGCCTTTCCTAATTAGATCCCGGCCTCAGGGGATCCTGGCTTCTTTTAGTCCGCTGGCCATTTATAGTATCTTATTGTATTTATTGTTTTTAATTGTTATTTTTTTGATCTGTTGGTTTTAATTTATAATTGTTTAATATTTTTTTATGGGGGAGGGTGGGGTGGGGGGTGTTTGGGGATTTTATCTGTATGGTATTTTAATTTTTGTAAGCCGCCCCGATTGTTTTAACAGAGGGGCGGGGTATAAATAAATATTATTATTATTATTATTATTATTATTATTATTAAGCAGTTCCATAGCCCAACCCTTCAACAAAAGGGTGCCGAGGTACACACCAGACTATAAAATTCTCCCAGTTACCTGCCATGGACAAGGGACAGATGTCTGTTTAGTCCCTTTTCCCCCACCAGGCTAGCCAATCTGGCACTCCCCCCTGTTGCAAGCCCACAGGCAAATAAGTGCAAGGCATTCTGGTCTCTGTTCAGGGAGGCCATCAAATCACCCCTCCCCCACTTCAGCCTTTGGCTGCGCAGGTACAGAGATGCATACTGCTTTCAAGTTTCATCACAGCAGAGGACAACAGCTGGGATTTGGGTCAGATCAAGATCATTCATATGAGCAGAACACACCTTGTCTGGTAAGTTGTCAAAAACATGAAGCTGAAAAAAAGATCCTACTTGCCTGCTCTCAGTAACCTAGGTAAGTTCACACCTGACATTCAATACCAAACACAGCTGTTTTGCCAGTCAACTACAATCTGTAGTGGTGATTTCATGAATGTACCTGTGTGCCCCGAATGCAAAAAGCAGCTGTTTCTTTTTTATTCATTTACTCCGATGGCATTATCTGCATTACTTGCGACCGTTGGACACAAGACTCTCATATATAATTCATAGTAGTACACAGATGCTTACAGAGAGTGGAAGCTTTGGCTGCATTACCTGTCACTCTTAGTATATTTTGCATTCATAGCAGGTAAATACACAGGTATAAAACTGGCATATTGTGTATGGCTATCTATAATGTATTAGCAACCCGTTGTTTGATCATTTATGCTGTCATTCTCAGTGGCCTAAATGGTATTGGGATGAAAAACGAAACAGACCAAGGTCTCAATTTTTTTTATATCTCTTATCCTATATGTGCATATGTAGGTATGTGTGGGAGAGACAGAAAGAGAGAGAGGGAACAGTGGTATTTTCCTTCCTCCTTCTTTCATTGTATGTTTATCATTCAAGACTCCATCAGCTATTTGATATGTTCACCAGTGCAAATTGTTCCAGGAAAGGATGCTTCTGTTCTTTTCCTTCATAGGGTCATAAATCCAACAAGTCAAGAATGTTAAGGGCAGAGGGGGGAAGCAGAAGTAGACCAAGTTACCCAATCAGGCAGAGACTACAACAGATCTTCAGTTGTAAGTGAATATAACTAGAGACCCTTAAGATTACTTATTCAGCAATTTTATTTTGAGTGCTGGAAATAATGTAGGGGGCAAAATATTAACTATACTTAATAAGGTATATTAAGTATGCAATTTAAATGTTGGCATCTCAGCCATGAGAATGTTTTGTATTCTGTGTAGTGTGGCTGTTTTTAAAATGCTATTTTTAGCGCAGCTGATGCAGAAGGGAGCCACTGTCCTTTGGATGAGCTCTCCCTCATTTTCCATTTTTTCTGCAGTTCAACTCTGCCAGATATGCTTGACTTGGGAACCCATTAAAATGAAAATGTACTCAGGATCCTTGCAGGGAAGGCTGCATAAAGACATGGACACCAACCATGTGTGGCAGCTTGGAAAGCTTGCAGGTCTTTCTGAACAGGAATGCCATCACATTAAAGAATTAGTATAGCCCTAAGCAGTAAACTCCCCCTTCCCTTTGCTGTGAGTGACATTTTGAATAATTTGAAATACATTTTTTTCCCAGCATTCTTCATCCCGGCACAATATTTTTGTGACTATGTGTTAAAAAAAATGCTGTTCATACCTCTTGACATTTGTGTTTGTTTTTTTTTTATTTCTCTCTTCCTGACTACTACATAAAGCCTTGAGGCTCACCATCATTTCTATCACATTATTTTCATGCCAAAGACATATCTATCATCAGTTGTGCTGTCTTTCTTTTTCTTAGAATACATAAACAATAACACTAAATCTTGCCAGCATTGTCACCAATTCCACTTGTTTTTTTGGTCAATTCCTCTTTCTTCAATCATCTGTAAGCCTACAGGCCTGTTCACACCTTAACATTGACTTTATTTATTTATTTCCCCCAGCCCTCTACTTACATGAGCTCTCTAATGTGTGAATGAAGAATACAGTTGTCCCTCCGTATCCACAGATTTGGTATCCATGGATTTAAGTATTCATGGCTTGCAAATATTCTTTTAAAAATAATAATCCAAAAAGCAAACATTGATTTTACCATCTTATATAAGGGACACCATTTTGCTATTGCATTGCTTATAATGGGACTTGAGTATTCACAGATTTTGGTATCTACGGGGAGTCCTGGAACCAAACCCCAGCAAATATGAAGGGACAACTGTAGAGCTTCTCCAATTAGAGGAGCTGTTCTATGATTTTTATTTTATGCATTTGGACAGCCAGTGCTTTCACACTAACATTCATTATCTTTCTGGAATGGTTTACTAACGTAGGATATGATGAATGCAACTACCTCAGGTGGATTTAAAAGGGCACTAGACAAATTCATACCTGCCTTATCTATGTATATACACTGAGGTGGCTAAATGGAAACTCAAGGTTCAGAGGCTATATGCCACTGAATATCAGCTCCTGAGGAACAGCAGGGAAAGGGCAATTGTTTTAAAGTGCTGTTTATGAGCTTTCTGGAGCCATCTGGTTGACCAGTTTGGGGACAGGATTTTAGATTCAATGCCCTTTGGTCTGACTCTGCAGGCATTTTCTCACATTGTCATTATAGTTAATATGTAGGGTGCATGTAATTAGACTCTTCAGGGTTCTTCGTATTGGCTCCACTGTCTGCCATGGTTATTACCTTTAAAGCCCTACATGGTTTGGGTCCAGTTTACCTACGGGATTGCCTTCTCCCATATAATCTGCCCCATACACTTAGGTTCTCTGGGGGACATTTGCTCCAGTCAGCCAGGATTAGGTTGGCAACTGTCACCCAGAAGGCTTTTTCTTCAGCCACCTCTAAACTCTGCAACAGCCTGCTGGAAGAGATAGGAAAGCTGAATATGCTGTCTGAATTCAAAGCATCATTAAAGACCAGCCTTTTCTGGCAGGCCTATCCAGATGATTTTCAAGTGCAAATTTTAAATTGTGTATTGATTCCTTTAAAATGCCTTGGTTTTACTTGTTCTTTTAAATTAATACATGTCTTTTAACTGATACGTGTTTTTAGCCAATGTTATATTTATGTATTAATTTGCTGTTCCCTGCTTTGATCCATAGGACTACTACTACTACTACTAATAATAATAATTGGTACAAGGGATTCCATATCACTTTGTAATATCATCAGAAGTTATCCCCACTCACTGTAGCAATACAGTGCAATACAGTTGTGGGAACCACATTACTACTGTTATCAGACTGTAATTCAGAAACTCCAGTGGGTTCAATATGCTTCAGCCAGAGTACTGACCGGGGCTTTAACTTTCTTCTTGAAACAGGTTCACTGGCTACTGGCTTGTTTCTGGGCAGAGCTCAATGTGCCCGTTATGACCTATAAAAACAACACTATATGGCTTAGTTCCTAGTCTGAAAGTGTGTATCTCCCCATATGAACTGATCCTTGGAAGGGCTTTGTCTCAGTCTCTCCATCATCACAGGATGGATGATGGTGAGGACATGGAAGAGAGCCTTCTTGGTTGCTGTTCTCAAGGCTGTGGAATTCTTTTCCATAGGAGGCTAGGCTGTTCCCTCACTGGCAGGTAATGACCTTTCTCTTTAAACAGGTATTTGATTATTAATTGGTCCCAAATGTTTTATACTTCTAAAAATCAAAGTGTTTACTATGATATCTTGTTTAATTCTATTTGAACTTATTCATCATCAGGTTTTTAAGTGTATCTTGTTTTAACTTTTAACTTTGTTGTAAGCCACCTTGAGTCCCATGTTGGGAGAAAGGCAGGAGATAAACAGATTAATAATAATAATAGTAATTTTCCATCACTGCTCACCATGGGCTATGCTGGCTTGTGGCTCTCCAGGTGCTGTTGGACTGTGCCTCCCTTCCATAGCAAAAATAATCTGTGATTCTGCCTTTGCAGGACGGACATCTTTAGTTTGGGGCAGAAACAGGGAATGTGTGTCCAAGCAGTTGTTGGACAGCAGTTCCTTCCATCTTTCACTATTAACTCTGGTGGCAAAGGCTGATGGGAGCTGTACTTCAAAATGAGCTGGAGAGCCATATATTTCTCCCACTTGGTGTGGGAACATATTACTGGAAAATAATAGGCAGGGGAAGGAGAATGGTATGGAACCAGCATAGGCTGGTTACAGTCCGTGGGTCAGGGCCACAGTTTCTAATGCTGGCACAACCCTGCACTTGCTAGGATATATAGTTAATAGACTGTCCTTTGTTTTTAGGAGCCCACTTTGCTGATAACACAGGGGAAGCAGTTGTGGTTTAAATTCTATTTGCACTGCAACTGCTACAGGCAGAGGTGGGATCAGGCTGTGAACATATTTAAAAGTGATATTTGAAGTTTGCTCCCAGCATGAGAGTACAGAATCCTCAAATTCGCACTAGAGATAATATGAAATCAATTGGAAATGGATGTCTGCTGAACACACATTGATTTGGGTAACTTAAGCGTTATTGCACAAAGTTTGCTAATCTCCATAGCTCATTAAAATCTGGAGTTAAACTCTGTACAAATGACCCGCTACAGCAAATTTCCACGTGTCTCTGAAATATTCACAATGACTCCTTCACATTATAAATATGTAACTCCACAGTACCTGCCTATTCCAAGGCTACTACAGGATAAGAATTCATTATTATGGCTGACAACACTGAAGCCCATAATAAGAATCCCCTTCACTTGCTCTAACAAGCAAATTCCCTGTTTCCCTCTTACAGAAAGGGAGTGCTGTCTGTATATCTAGCTTGAAAGGAAAGCCTATCTGCCCTTCCATTTTCTCCTTTTATTTGCCTGATTTGCAATTCCATGCAGGTCTGTCTCAAAGAAGCAATTCTCTGCTGGAAATGCTGCAGCTGGTTCCCCCCCCCCACCTCCCACATTCATAGCAAGGAAGGCAGCAATGGGCTCACACAAGATTGGCTTAAATGGGAAATCAATACTGGTTCCTCATTCCCTACAAAAGAGCTGAACTGGGCTGGCTCAACTCCAAGGAGGGGGGAAAATGTCTCAAGTGGAAAAGATTTGGCTGACAGTGGGATAGGTACTTTGCTTCATACCATGCTAGTTGGGTTTGTGCCACTAAGCACATCACAAGAAGTTTGAAATAACCTGGCTTACCTCCCACCATCTGCTTTCTAATGGATATATAAATATTAGAAAAATCAAAGTCAGAAGCTCTCCTTTCTGAGACATATGCAATATTAGCATGGAAAGAGAAAAATATACCTTTTAAGCATTGGCAGGATTTTTGTTGTTGTCTTGCTGGGTATTTAGGACTGCAGAAAACATTGCATACTTTTTCTATGGTATATCAAAGAACCAATGTGGTGTTTTGTTTTGTTTTGTTTTTTCCTTCTCTAAAATTACAGCCCATTTACACCACATATGAGAATCTCATGTTGAGAAGATCCCAGGGATCTCTCTTTCCTGACTTCTACAGGGTGCATAGGTAATAATTAGGAAAATAACTAGCAGGTAACTTACCAACAAGGAAAAGAAGGGCTAATACAAATATAACAGGCTCATGGTTTCCATTCCCTGCAATGTCCCATGCTACTGACTGTCCAATAAGGGACCTTGATAAGAAATTACAATCACAATGTTTTCCTTTACAAACATATAAACATTTCCATCAGGGACTGAACTTGACTGAACTTGAGACAGACCTGCACGGAAGATCTCGTCTGTGACTTCTCTACTTTTTTAAAAAAATTGATAGAATATAGAATCTTAAAATTTAGATTAGGGAATATTTATAGATCTTTTTACTGCTCAGTACATTAGTGCAACATAAGTCATTTTATGATAGAGATTACATGGTCTTCTCTGGTTTGTACTTAGAACAGAACTAGTTTCTTTGGAAATAACTTCAGCTACTCATTTTATTCATCAGAAGACAACCCAATGCAAACTGTGTGAGATGCTCACATGCAGACAAGCCTGCAAATAAATGTAGTGGCTGAAACTGAATTACTCACGTTATTATTCTCAACAAGTTGTTGCAACTGCAAAGTATTTTTTAAACTGTAAATCAAAGGTCCACAAGTGTGACCTTCCACTTAAAAAAATGGCACTTTCAGCCACTTCATTGCCGGCAAGCCTGCCCTGCACATATCCAACCAATCAGCTTTCCACTTCCACACTCACCAAGAATGTACTGTGATGCAAACTGGTTGCCCAAACAAGCAGTAATATGCATTTCCATGCATTATTTAAAAAAAAAAAACTCAGGAAAAACAACAAAGGCTCCCCCCCCCAGTTTTGGGAGTTTTTGCCCCCCCCCCCGCTTCTGAATAAGATGAATCACTGAGGGATCTCATTGGGACAAAAAGTATTCTCTGCAATTTCTATTAGGATTATTTCCACTGCCTAGATAACCCGTGACAGATTTGGCCATTGAGGCAGAGGACTTGCTGACTTTTGTGTAAGATCACCAATTATGCACACAAACAAAATGTATGTTTTTTAAAATATTATTTATTTGCATGAAAAATATGTTTTTGTCCAAACCCCCCCCCCTTTGTTTCCAGAAACACTTGTGAGGTATTTTGTTTGTTTATTTGTGCAAACTTGGTATGCTTTTCACAAAAAACGGAGCAGCTTTGCACATAAAAGCCACAGTGTGACAGAACCCCTCTCCAACTTGGCCCCACAGTTCTAATCCTTGGGCTTCTCTTACTCACCTTGCCCTTTTGACCTCAGACTGCCTCTTTGTTCTTCACTCTCTCTGGACTCCTGACCTTCTAGGACTGCTACTGACAACACCAGGTACTGTGCTTCGCAACTGAGTTGTTGCCGAGCCGGGCCTTCTTATCAGCTATTTGATTTGGCTTCCCGACAGGGGGGTGAATTTCGATGAGTGGTGTTGTGGGGGCAGGACAAGCAGCGTTGGAGAGGCAGGATGAGCATCATTGAGGGGGCAGGACAAATGGAATTGGGGCAACTTAAACCCACCAGCCTACCTCAAAGGTTGTCTTGAAGTCTCCTGGGCATTTTGGGGGATGTTTTTTAATGGTGTATGGTACGCTGGGTCCAGCTAGTTTGATTTAATTCTATATTCTTCTTGATCAGACTCCAAAAGATCTTGATATATTAGCCACTTTTTTCTTTTGCTGTTGTTTCATTTCTATAAAATGTTCTTGTATTGAAACCCATACAGGTACCCTTGGACACAATCTGGGTTTGTACTTATTCCACATTCTAAACACGGCACATCTCACAAAATGGTTACACAGAACCCTACATTTACTTTATCTTTCTCATTCCACAAAGAACTATGCCACCCACACCTTAGGTCATGTCCTTATAATTCCAATAATCTCTCATTAAGCAACACAATCCACTCCTTCAGCCAAACCAAACAACATGAAGCAAAATACAGTTTAAACTCTGGTAAGCCTAAGCCACCTCTTTGCTTTGCATCTTGTAAGAGTTTATACTTGATTTGTGGCATCTTCCCCTGGCATATAAATTTAGTCAAATCTTTCTGCCACTGCTTAAACAGCACATCATTGGTCAAAATCAGTATTGTTTGAAATAAAAAATAACATTCTACTCAAAACATTCATTGTTGTCACTGAAATTCTCCCCATCAATAACAGCTTTATTTTCTCCTATCTCTGTAAGTAATTCTTGATTTCATTCCATACTTTAACATAGTTATTCTGGTATAGCATAATTCAAATTTATCATAATAATACCTGAATATTTCACTCTTTTCTCAGTCTTAAAGCCCGACCTATCCATCAACTTAAATTGGTCATCTTTTTTCATATTTTTGTCAACATTTTGTTGTCTTTTGTTTATTACTCTAAAATCCAGTCATCCAGAAAAGCCCTTAATTTCTGTGATTCTTTTTAAAAAAATCTTTATACCCATAATTCTCCCATCCTGTTTTTTAGCTTTATTCAAAACCTCCCAAACCAGAATAAATAAAAGTGGAGACAATGGGCAACCCTGTCTTGTACCTTTTAGTATTTTGCATGGTTTTGTTAATTCTCCATTGACCATTATTTCTGCCTTCTGTAGATTATAAATCACTTTAACCAATTTAATAAAATTCTCACCAAAACTCATCTCCTCCAGAATCTTGTGTCTTCCAGTGTTGGGCTACAAATCTTGTCATTAAACCATTAGGGATGGGGATGATGGGATCTATAATCCAATACATATGGAAGGTGCCAGGGTTAGAAAGCCTATTTCAAAGTTTCCTTCTGTTATGACATGTGATAGATAGTAGTGAATCTCTCAAGCAGAGTAATCTATTTGACAAGGCAGTAGCTAAACAACAACCACTCCATGTCTATGCCCACCCACCCACCAATGCACACAAAGTTTGCATTGAATGCAAGAAAGAAAGCAGACTTAGGGGTTTTTTTCCCCTCCTTATATATATATAAAAGTAGGTTTACTTACAAAAAAATGTGCATAACTAAAGCTGTAATCTTAATATAGGAGAGAAAAGAAAGAGAAAATGTTTGCTAGAGTGATGCAAGAAGGTAAAAAGCAAGTGATAAAAGCAAACAATCAGCTTTGCCTAAATGCCTATGGATGAACATGCAAACTAACAATTAGGGAGTATAGGCATGCAAAGTTTGCTAACTTTAACACTTTCAGAAATTAGTGTAATAGGAAAAATAACACTTGAAAATAAGGCACGGTGGGGAATAAATTTCTCTTTCTTTAATAAATCCTGACATACATATGCACTATACTGATAAAGATCCTATGAAATTTTATGCCATACATATTACTTACAGATGTCAGTTGCCAATTTCATGTCACTTTCAGATGAAAAAGTCAGAGACAAGGAGTCAGTTTATAATCAGAGCTCAAATGATTGTCACTTCTTTTTATGCAATGGAAGAAAATTATCATAAAAAGATGTATTTCATATAGCAATGTGAGCTCCACCATTGGTACGGACTTTTCTTAATATATACATTACATGGAATGAAACCTATGATATGACCAAAGTCTATAAGTAATTGGTGACTTTATTGAAGTAGTCCCACCATATTAGTAACATGGGCTTCTAGCAGCCAATTTTTCTATTACTGAATTTAAGATAAGATTAAGGCTACATAACTCAGGGAAATATCTCAGAATGTGGTCTCAGACTACAGACTGTCTCTTCAGTTAGAAGTGCAGCATGACACATTTGCATTAAAAAGTCATACCATCTAACAAATCCAAGTGTGACTGATTCAGAACATCAAAGGACATAGCTCATGTTGATTCCATTAGGATGCTTATGACAAAACCTGACTTCACTTTTTTCCCCCTGAAAGTACTGGCACTATCTTAACGCTACCATACCCATTTTGTCTTTAATATTTCTAATGTGGTCAAGGTTGAGTGAAAGGTGCATTTTGTGTATCTCAAACCATTCTTAAACTGGAAAATTTATTTGCATTGGATTTTAGTTGCATTGGATTTTCATCAAACACACCCCCAGACCTCTGTGGATGGGGAAGAGAGAGAGAGAGATGGGGGGGGGACTTTATCAGACCATCCCCAAACCCCCACTCTTTTGCTGGCATAACTTTGCTGTTTTTATGTCAGCAAAAGAACTCCCCATTACCTTATCCACTTACTTTATCCATGTGAAAAGGTTTCCTGGCAATGAGTGAGGAAGTGAACGGAGCTCTGTTCACTTCCTCATTTGAAATCCCGCATATTCTCATGAGAATACATAGCGCGAGAAATTAAAAAAATAAAAACAAAAATAACACTAGAAAAGTTTTTAAAAGCACAAAAACACACTTAAAAAATTACAAGTAAACCATGGAGGGTCATAAAAAGTGTGTAACATACCTGGATATCACAATCTCACCTGGCCGTGTTCTGGCAGAACCAGACATTGACGGTGGAATGACGAGAGGACATTGGCACAAGGTTTAATACGCTAGCAATGTCGGCACTAAAGCATCATGGGGGATCTATTGACAGCTTAAGACGTCAACAAAATGCGATAGGATTTTTACAAGACATAAATGTGAAAGGGCAACATTGTCTGATACGTGCGCCCTTTCACGTTTGTGTGGTGTCATTATGACACCATATTTGGTGTGTCTGATAATGTCCAGAGAGAGAGAGATCAATCTGGGTTTTAAACAGGTAACAAATATAGCAATTAATAAATTTGAGTGGCTTCAAAAACAATTCCAGACACTCTGGAATGAAACTGATTATCCAGATCAGTTTTAATCTGACTGCCAGATTTTGCAATCAAGCTATTGCTGGTGGTGGTGATGGTTGTTGTTGTTGTTTGGAATGGACACTGCCACAAACAACTTGTGGGGTTGCTTTTCCAACAACAAAAAGTAGCTAGCTCCAAGATAAGCCTCTTTTCCCACCCCTTGGCTCTGTAACCCACAGGAACAGCAACAAAGGGAGAAGGGGGGGGCTGGGCTTCACTGCATGGGAGTAGGTCCAAGTTCTGCATGGTCTTCAAAATAGTGTGTGTATGTGTGTGTGTGTGTGTTTAGCTATTTACAGTGAAGGGTTTTTTTTAATGATTTGTCTTTCTGAGGACATTACAGAGCTAAACCTGACTTACTATCTGACATCATCAAGAAGGTTAGTCAGAATGAGGATAATGCTACTTGCCCTCTCTGTACTTCATCCCATCATACAGCCAACTATGATTGGTTTTGTGGCCATGAGATATCACCACATGCTTACAGAGGTGCCTCTGCATTACTTTTATTTTCATTGCATGTAGGAGGCAACAATGTTAAATGTACTCATTGTAAAAGCCAGCTGTTATGAAAAAAAAGATGGAATGAAGAAAGTGCACAATGGATAGGATGGAATAGGAGGCCACGAAACTTTCAGTGCCAAGTATTTGTGAGTGAAAATTAATGCAGCCCTAGAATTTAAACTCAAATCCACATACGGGTTTACATGGACAGAAACAGAAAGACGTCTGGCAGGCCGGCCAATTTTGGCTGTTATCCTGTTGGACCATACATTCCCCTATGGAAGTGACTGAACACCCCCTCCCCATGAGGAGTGGCTCTATTCAGTTCAAGAGTTCAGATTTGCAAATGCTGTGCCACTGCACATAGATGAGCACTGTGTGTTGTGTGTGAATGCATAGTGGTGCACTTTACGCATTGCTGTGCATTGTACATGCAGATGTGTACGTGCATTTGATATTACTAATGATGTAGTTTTGCATCATTTGTAGAGGCCTAAATACCCTAAAGGTACCATATACCATCTGATCTTGGAAGCTAAGCAGTGTTAACTCTGGTTAGTATTTGGATGGGAGACTACCAATGAATATCAGGTGCTGTGGGTTATATTTCAGAAGAAGGAACTAGAAAAACTACTACTGAGTATTTCTTGCCTAACAAAACCCTATGAAATTCATGGGATCACCATAAGTTGACAGGTGACTTGAAGGTGCACACACACATGCATGAACACACACAGAATGTTGTAAAAATCTTTGAGCATAAAGTTACACTCCATCTCCACAGTGCAAAATCTTGGCCTTTGCATTTTCATAGACAGGTGTAAAGTGGTTGTCTCAGGCAACAGTTGGGTTCAATGAAAGGGCAGAAAATGGTTATTTATTTAATGCATTATGAATGTGTTTTACTGGAATTTTGGGGGGGGATTAGGAATTTTTTATTGGAATAAGACCATTCTACAGAAAAATACACCCGACTGCAAAAGGCCGTAACAATAACGCAAAAATAATAATAATTGTTTTCCTCTTTTCTTACTAATACAAAAATAAATCTATCTATCCTAACACTAATATATTTTTCCTCTTAATCTAAACACACTATAATCACATTATATTTACACATTATAATTATACCTATTCGGAAAAGAAAAAAAATCAACAAAAGATTAATAAAAAATAATAATACAAAATAATACAATAATAATAATAAAATATTTATTTAAAATATCCTTTTATGTTATTGCTGGGGTTGTCTCACTAAACCACAGCCAAAACTTTTTCCAACGATGATTTGGCAATTTCTCTTTTTCACTCTTTTTCAATTACATTCTTCACATAATAAGCAGTGCCTTTTACATCCTGCAGATTTTGACCTTTCACCCCCTTTTGTCTTTGGAAAACTAACCCTAACATCACATAGAGGTTTACCAGGCACACCGTGGACCAGGGCACTTTCCAAAAATTCTCAGACATGGAACCTGACTCCTTCCTCTTCCTCTTTTGGCCCACTGACTTTCTGGGTCCCCTGACACACTCTGGAGGTTCAGTCCCTGAAAGCACTGTCTCCCAAGCCTGCTGTGTCAAATCTGGCCAATCCAGGACCCGGGCCACCTCCTCCCATGTTTCCCGGGCACTCGGGCAGTCAGGTCTAATACCTCAAGTGTAAAAAATAACTTGATAGGCCTAAGGTATATACCGTGACTTTGCAAGTGGTATAGGATTTGCTGTTCCACCTTAGGCAGCAAAATACCTTGGGCAATTTGGCTCTTTTTGTCTGCATATGAAGAACATGTGGGAAAAGACAAGTAGCATTCTCCTTTATTTTGTCTGTACATAAGATAAGAAAAAACACCGAACGAGCTAGGATGTTTGGTCTTCCTTGTGAGAACAAAATAGGATAATTTTTGTTCCCTTAAAATCACCTTAGTTTCTCCTCAGGTTTTGGCCACAGAGAAGGCCACAGTTACTGAGCTGGATGTGAACAGCAAGAACTAATATTATGTGGTCTGCTGAAGCACTCTTACCATTAGCCACTCATCCACTTGTGCTCTGTGTGAGAAATGACACCGTCTGAGTGAGTAACTTACCAGACCTACTTGTAAAACCACCCTGTCACAAAGTGCATTGAAAATGCCATCCCATTCTCACAAAAAGGATTCTCCCTTGACAAATCAGTCAGCTGCAAAGTCTGTCACATAAATAGATCTACTCAGCTGAGAAGAGTGGTATTAGATAATAGAAGGTGCAGTGCCTCCACAGTTTTTACCCTATTCATTTCTAAGGGCACCATCCCAACAATGCATCCTTTATCAGACACAAGGGATTCCCTAGAATAATTCCTGTGACAGGTTGTATGGAGAAAATGTGTGCGGGTAGCCGAGACACACCATCTGCTCTCTGATAATCCTGTGAATGACAGCCTTGTCAGATTGTGTGTATATGTGTCATTATGAGCGCCCCCTCAGGAAGCAGATTCTCTCTCTAATGTGTCCTTTCATCAGTTGTGTTTTACCTTACCACTCCCTTCCTACTTTTCAGAATATAAATCTTGCCCTCAATGAGACTCATTGCCAATTAAGAAACCAGGAAACATATGGCTCAAATCACATTTCACTTTATTGGAAATGTTTGAACACTGCCAGCAAATACTAATGCATCTACAAATATGTGCATATGCCCTCTTAAATCTCCCAGGACGTTAATTACCAATGTTTCAATCTCTCTGAGAGTTAAATAGACATTGAATTGTCAATGAATTAGAACCATTTGTAGAATTTCTGCTTTAAGGCTCTAGATGAGGTACAAAGGACACCATCTTGGGTTGTTGTGCACACAGATGTTTTAGGAGAAAATCTTTTCAGAAAGAGTACTTTGGCATCTGAAGAGTTGAACAGGTTTACTGTGGCATGAGGCTTCATATGGAATAAATCACGTACCTCATTGAATGTGAGCTGTGGACAGAAAAGATGTCAATTTTAGATTAGTGCTGAATGAAAATCTTTCCTGCCACCTACAACCTGCCCATCAATTTGAGTCAGAAACATGCCAACGATGTTTCTGGAACTGAATTTTGTTAAAAGTTCATTGACTGGGACACACAAAGTGCTGCAAAGCACATGTAATATTGGGGAGCCTGCTTTCCCCCCACATCCCTATACATGTGAAGATTATAGTATGAAATGTGGCAAGGGCAATTGAAAGGGGGAAAAGTTGGTTTGCTGTTGGTTTGCTATGGACCAAATTGCCCCAATAGCCCACAACACATATCAGTCAATTCTGTTCAGAGGACATGCTTATCACTGGTGATGAATAGCAGTGTTACCATGCCTTATACCCCCTCCCTAGAGTAATTCATAATTTGGCAATACTGGACATTTCATAAGGTCTAGATAGACCAGGTCAGACTGAACGTGGATTCAAGTGAACGTCACCCAGGATCTGATGGAGATGTCTTGCAAATTCCCAACAGACATGCCCAAGATAGGATTAAGCAGAGCCCTCAATATCAGAGGCATCAAGGTGGAATGTGCTAATCCCTTCTTGGACGCTCTTGAAAGTGAGACATGCTCTAAAACAAACAGTGACTGGAACCCCCATTATCCACAAAATATCTTTCCTTACGCCTACCTTCTCCCACAATAAGCAGGCTGCCATAAACCAATCAGCTCTAATTTCTCAGCCATTAACTATCATTAACAAAGTTGTAGTTTCCTTTGTTTAACTGTGGGAAATCCATCCACGTATTGTTTTATACTCAAACACCCCTTCAGGATTTGATTACCGTATATTCCGGCATATAAGACGACTGAGCGCATAAGACGACCCCCCCAATTTTTAAGTTAAAATATAGAGTTTGCCCCCCCCCCCAGCCAGCCACCTGGCTGGAAAGCCTGTCCCCCACCAGCCAGCCAGCTCAGTGGCTATAGATGATGGAATAGTCTGTGAAATTAAAGGACTGAGAACAGCTAAAAAAGCATGGGATACTTTGAAAAATCTCTGTGGTGTTCAATCTTTGGAAAGTAAGGTTGCATTAATACTGTAAGTTGGTTAATATGAAGCTATCAAATCCCAAATTTTTGAATGAGCACATTAATGAATGAGCACATTAATGATTTTAGAGCCACAGTGGTAGACAAGAGAATTTCACCATAGACAAAACTTGATGCAGAATGATAAGTCTGAATCCAGAAATTCTAATTTTAGGCTAACTTGTCCTGAAAAGAAACATTATTTTGACTCTCCTGAGCTAAATGGAGGGCCATTTAACTCTTCAAAGGCAAAGCAGTCATTCTCACAGCAGGAGGAAGGATCTGCTGGGAAAACTGCCCAGGCCATTTTACACTTCAATCATTCTCACAGCAGGGGAGTATGATTACTGGGGTATAAGACCCCCCTCTTTTGAGGAGATTTTCAAGTGTTAAAAAGTAGTCTTGTATGCAGCAATATACGGTAGTCCCAAACAACAGCCAAGTGTGCACAGGTGTCTGGACACCACCACTCTGCTGGTTTGCTGTGTCACCCTCAGTTCTAGCCACCTTTCAGGAATGCCAACCTCAAAGGAAAGAGGAGCAGAAGTCTTGGTGTATTTATGAGAGACGCCAGTTTATCAGGGAACAGCTGTGCAATTGCTGAGTCAGTATAAATCAGGGACAGCTACTCTGCCAACTTGCCGGAGTTTATCTGACTGCATCGGTGGGAAACATTCGCTCCTGATTCCTTGTACTGCCTTGCCTGGACTTTGACCTCGGACTGTAGCAGACCCCCTGCTTGCCCTGACCCTGGACTATTGGATTGGTAAACTAGACTATTCTCTGGCTTTGTGGTCTTGTTCTGCTACCTAGATATTTTGCCCTACCATTGTAATTCTGTGTGACCGTGAGTTCTGGGCAGACTGCCATGCTGTTATCTGCTAATAGCACCTCTCCTTGGCTGGTTTCCCAGACAGACTGTAAATATTGCCCATGCTTCCCTGAATCTATTCCTCTATCCATTTTTTCCACCTTTTAACTCTTCATTAGCCTTGTGTGGCTCTTGTGAGCATGAGTGCATGTAATAATTCCTTGAATATTTTCCAATTAAAAAAAAACACTTTATTTTAGTTTAACTCTGAGTCTCAGCAGTTAGTACTGGTATAGATGGATATAAAGATCCACAAGTTACCCAACCTCTTGCAGCCACACCTTTCAGCTAATTAAAATTCCCCAATTTAATATTGTGATTTTGGTGTCACCAATTCAGGTAGCAGCAGAAGCAGTTTTCTCTCTCTTTTTACGTTTTGTTGTGTGTGTGTTTTGGCAGCAATATAGGGAGTGAGGTTCTATTGGAAACTGCTGGCAGCTGCCATCTTCTTTCCCTCAAAAAGGAGAGATCATGGGGAGATGTTGGCCAGCAGCTGTTGTTTCTATCACAGATTTGCATACAGAGTGAAGAAAGCTTCTGCCACCAATAGTAAGTTTCTATATTGCCTTTAAGAAATGACTCCCAAATTTTAGGGCCCATTTTTTCTCATACACCAAACATGAAGCTACACAACAACAATTATTGTTCTACAGAATGTTGAAGATTGGTTCACATGTAATCCTGTTTATGTGTGTTGCAGGCTATCCTAATGCAACATAGAGACAGTCTTGGGCTCACATACTCTTTCTACACATAAAATATTTGATATGAATTAAAGGTAACACATGTAATTGTTTTATGAGGGCCCATTCCCATTATCCATCAGTATCTTAAAAACTGATAGATGGATCACTGAGAAGAACTTATTTGCATGCAAAGACATATGCATGCATCTGTTCATAGACTAACCAAGTCTATGCACCCACCATGATATGTTCTGTTTTTCCCTTGCCCAGTTCTCTCTGTTTGCCTTTGCTCACTTATGCAGCCTTCCATCTTCAAAGACATTAGGGAACAACAATATAATGTAAGCCATGGCTGATAGGCAACAGTAGTTCTGAAAAAAGTCCCAAACTAATCTGAAACTTGTCTTTGTAGGGCTCACACAAAACCACTAACCTTCCTCCCTATTCCCAATGGATCCAGAGTTACAAAACTATCAGGATGTCCTCTATCATTCACCATGTTTTCTCTTCCTGATAAACCATCACTATACTGACCATGGATGTCCAGCACATCAGTCAATTGTGGTGAAGTAAAGACCTGGACTCCTGGATTGGGCAAAAAATAGGCTCTATTATTATTATTATTATTATTATTACCAAATAACATGAAGAATACACTTAGAATCATAGAATCATAGAGTTGGAAGAGGCCACGAGGGCCATCCAGTCCAACCCCCTGCCATGCAGGAATACACAATCAAAGCATCCCTGACAGATGGCCATCCAGCCTTTATTTAAAGACCTCCAAGGAAGGAGACCCCACCATGCTCCGAGGGAGTGTGTTCCACTGCCAAACAGCTCTTACTGTCAGAAAGTCCCTCCTAATGTTGAGATGGAATCTCTGTTCCTGGAGCTTGCATCCATAGCTCCGTGTTCTAGTCTCTGGAGCAGCAGAAAACAAGGTTGCTCCATCCTCAATGTGACACCCTTTCAAATACTTAAACAGGGCTATCATATCACCCCTTAACCATTTTTTTTCCAGGCTAAACATACCCAGCTTCCTAAGTCTCTCCTCATAAAGCATGGTTTCCAGACTTTTCACCATTTTAGTCACCCTTCTCTGGACACACTCCAATTTGTCAATATCCTTTTTGAATTGTGGTGCCCAGAACTGGACACAGTATTCTAGGTGAGACCTGAACAAGGCAGAATAGAGAGAGAGGGAAAAAGCTGAATATCATCACCCGAGCACTACATTAGTCAGGCTGAGCATCACTATGAGGCCAGGAAGTCCTCAATGCCCCACTACCCTGAAGATCCATCTACATTCCAATTATAGGAGGGGCTGGTGGAAAAGGTCTGGACATACCAAATCCACAGGATGCTGTAAATACTGTAGGCCTTATTAATATGAATGGGATGACCTGAGAATGTAGGCAAAGTTTCCAACACTTTACCTCACCATCCTCTATTCTAGCCTTACTCAACCTGGTGCCCTCCAGAAGTGTTGAAGTACAACTCCTATATAACAGTACAAACCTAAGCTTTCAGCTCATGCGGATACTTGTTGAGCAAAAGAGGCCTTGTCTCTCTGAAATAGTGTAAATTTATTCTAAAATAATGCTCTGAATTTGAGATAAAAGCTTTACATTATAAATGTACAAAGCATTCCGCCAGAGATTATAATAAATCTCCCTTCAAATATCACTCTGATGTATAATGTATAACACAAAAGAACAGATACACTTTAGATGAAATAGGCACTTCTCATGGTACTATCTTTATAATCTTTCCTAGCCCTTCAAAATGTGAATGGCCAACTCTCAATCACATGCAGACTAAGGTGCAAGTACTACACTTGACTTTTTCACTTTTAATTTAATGGCAGAACTTAAGAATGGGGCGAGAGAAACAATCCTGTTTCTCAGCACAATGATATATTCCTTTCATGGTGAAGAAGTCATCCCCTTATGTGAAAAGTTCATGTACTGCCATTCCCCTCAAAATGTCATGGATACATTTTTAAAAATGTGTTGGAAGGCAAAAAAGGGCAAAAGGCACAAAAAAGAATGAAAATGATACCATGGTAATTTTAATATAGTTCAGTCAGAAAATGACTTATATGCTTTGAAGTAGTTGTTGCTATCATTTGAAAGAGAGGCAAACCATCACACACTACGTAAATAAATATTAAATATATACAAAAATATTTTTACAGGTCACCCCCCCCCAAACCAATATCTGTGGTTTAAGTTATACACGCCTGGAAAAATAGGGAAACATACCACAGAGTTGCACTGGAAAATTCCTAGAGAGGCTAGGTCCTCCAACACAACTCTATGGTATGTTGGTACAGGAAGTCCTTTATTTTAATAGGGTTTGCTATTATCTGCTGTTTAACTTATAAATGGTAAGTACCGTAACATATCTCCTATGGATAAGGGGGAAGACCTGTATTTTTAAACAGTTAGAAACACATCCTTTGAGGTGCATTGATGACAGGTTTTTCTGGAGTCAAATATGACTAGCCTCATTAATATGTTTGCATGGCAAAGTAGATTGGGCCATTACACAACAGTTGCTATCTACAATGGCACTATTTTATCAGAATATGGGATACTTTTTGCCTTTCTTCAGTGGCCAATCAAACTGGACAGGAAGAGGGTAATCCCAGCTTCTACATTTTGTTTTGGGGAACAAGAGTTATTGTACAGCCAGCTGTGGAAGTCAGAGAGGTGGTGATGTCTAGTGCAGTTAGTAGGAAGATGTCTTGTTGTATCTATAGAGTAAATGAGGCCAATGGAGCTGTGATGAGGTAGGAGAAAGATAGAAGGAATGTGAGGGGGGCAGATAGAGAGGTCTGAGGAAAGTAAAGTAAGAAGACCACTTTGCTTTTCTGTTGATGTCAGCTGAGATTAGTCTCTCCTGTTCAACAGACCCCTGAAGTTAACTTCAGCAGTTCTTCCAGCACTCTGACCAGCACAAAAGTATAATGTGGAATAGCAACTGCAACGGGGCATATTTTTACCTCTGCGCCACTATGGCAGACCACACCCCATGATTTCAGTTGAAATCCACCTTAGAAGAAACCAGAAGTTTATTTCTGGCTTCTGAGGTTTTCAGCCAAAGAAAAGGGGATCTGGGGCTTGATATGTTTTTAGTAATTAATACCCCAGGCAATGTTTTTAGTATTTCTGGGTCATTTTTTTTGTCTGTGAGTATTTTTTGGGGGTGGGATAGGGAGTTGTGGGCCTCAGGAAGACATAGAGGGCTGCCACAGACTTGGGACCATTGACTTGGGGCCCATAGATGACCTGGTGTATGGCAACAATAAGTACCCTTTCATACAAGTCCTGCAAGTCAAGAAGTTAACTAAATTGTCAGTCAACAGAAAATAGATTCATACATCTAAGCCCAGGATTTTACTTGCCTAACTCCTAAAATTCTGGTACAGGAATCCCTGTTTATTCAACTATGTTACTGCTATACATGGTCCATTCCATTCTGGAAATAACTATATCTATTGAATTTGTTCCATGCAGATGATAATTTCATTTCAATTTTGATAAAAAAAATTCTAAAAATTCTTTATATTATTTATTTTAAAAAATATTTGTTTTTTTTTAAGTTTCTTTATGCCCAAGATGAAAAAAACTTAGAATTAAAGCAAAGTCTAAATGAAGACTACATGAGAACTGACCAATTTGTCCAACCTTATCTTGGTTACTATTCAGCAGCATAGTCTTACACTAATATACTATTCAGTTGAATAAACATCACTGGAACTCCAGAAATCACCATCCACTTCCCCCTCCTTTGTGGAGTGAGTCTGAAATTTTTGAAAATCCTCCTAATGTTTTGGAGAGCCTCCTGATTTGCCTCAAGGTCCCATGAGATGGCCAGTTCCAGCATCAGGTTTAGCAGAATGAGCTCTATTGAAAATTGACTGAGAACTTTGTCAAACCACCCTCCAGAAACATTCTTTTGCTGCCATATTTTGAAACATTTTTATGCAGGCAAAAGAACCCTCTTTCCAAGACCTACTTTGAGCAGCATTAAAGAGGAAGCCCCAGCATTAACAGAGCATGAATGGAGCTCCAGTTTTTTCCTGGTTTGAGATCTCTGTGATTCTCAAGAGAAGCCATGAGTGCAGCAAATTCAAAAAATAAAGTGAAATCAAGACATAAAACATTAACACAAGCACAGAAACATACTTTAAAAGTTCAAAGTACACCAGGGAGGTTCATAAAAAGAGTGTCCCCAACCTGGCTGTTGTGATCTCAGCTGGAAGTGTTCTGCCATTGATGCTGTATTCACTTTAGCACAATGATGCAAGGTTTCAAACCGGGGGTGTGTGTGCAACAGGAGAACTATTGACAGCCTGGCCTGTCAATAAAATAAAATGGCTCATTTACATTACATGATCACAAAAGGATATCATCTGAGAAGCAAGCCCTTTCACATTCATTAGGTATCATTATGACACCTTGGGGCTTGGTTACACTGTGAAAAAAAACCGTGAAGAATTCGCCAAGATTCCTAATTGTTTACGTGCATTGCGCCACAAAGTCACCTCTTTCAGAAGGAGGGGGGCACAAAAACCCATTAGTAATGCAAGAAAGGATTTCGAGACTTTCCCCGACTTTTTTGAAAAGTAGCACATTTTCGATAGTCTGAACAATCATTACACTACGTGCTGTGTGAATTACCAGCAATCTTTCGATACATTCACAGCAGAGCTTTGCCATGATTGGTTGATCTCACCAGGGAGGGGTTTGGACAAGGAGGGGATGGAGGAAAGATCCATGTTGTTTCCAGCCATGAGAAAGACTGTGAGTGCTAGCCTTGTGTGTGTGTCTTTCCTTCTCTCCCTCCCATCTTGCTACTTTCAGTCTCTCTGTGTGTGAATGATCGTTGTCTCCCCTCCTGAGATCGCGTCCCTTCCCTTCTCCATATTGTGCTTAGCCACGAAAAAGTGCTAGCCTTGTGTGTGTGTTTCCTTCTCTCCCTCCCACCTTGCTACTTTCAGTGTGTGAATGATCGTTGTCTCCCCTTCTGAGAGCGCATCCCTTCCCTTCTCCATCTTGTGCTTAGCCACGAAAAAGTGCTAGCCTTGTGTGTGTGTCTTCCCTTCTCTCCCTCCCACCTTGCTACTTTCAGTGTGTGAATGATTTCGTTGTCTCCCCTCCTGAGATCGTGTCCCTTCCCTTCTCCCTGTCTTGTGCTTAGCGACGAAAAAGACTGGAGTGCTAGCCTTGTGTGTGTGTGTCTTTCCTTCTCTCCCTCCCTCCTATCTTGTACCCAGCTGCTGCGATCTGAAGAATTAAGCAAGCCTTTTCCAGTCTCTCTCTTGTGTGTGTGAATGTTCGTCTCAGGCATTCCTGTGGTAATCAGAGGATGTGCTCGGGAGGCCACGCCCCCGTCTCAGTCTGTGTGTGAATATCAAAGTGGAAAACAGCTGAAAAATAAACCGATAGACCAATTAAGCAATATATCATCTGAACAATGCACTACAGCTGCGAAACAGCGATAAAGTGCAAATTACCGCAATAAAAACTGTCGTGTAACTGAAGCCCATGTCTTGAGTAAGGACTTCACATTAGCATCTTCCCCTAGAGATTCTGTGAAGACAGCTAAAACCCTGAAACTCCTAGTCACTACCTTATTAATACCAGTCCTATCACTGGAAGGAAAAAAGCACATCCACATAAATCCTCTGGCCATTTTACTTTAATTTCAGATTCCACTGCATTTAATTCTGTGCACTGGGATGAGAAACACAGAGGAATGAATCCTCCTGAAACATTCCTATAATTGCCCCATTGTACCAATAGTAATTTCATGTGGACTTCTCATCCAACAATTGATTCAATGGTTCTATTTAGACTAATCAATAGGATTTAGGCCACACTATAGGTTTGATGGGAAGTCTGGGCTTGGGATATATTTCTCAGGTTGATTTTTAGATGTCTTGTACTCTTCCATCACCTCATGATGATGAGCATCCATGGTTGGCTCATGTTCTTAGCCAGCCCAAGAGATCATGACTAGGTAGACCTGGTTTCATAATTGAGACCATAGGTTTTATTTATGGAACATCCACTTTAAATTATTTATCATCTAGATGAGAAAAAAAAACTCAGACAGGAAGGCTGGTAAAACACTTCTGAGATACTAGAAAGTCTTTGCTAGTGAAATTAAATTGTATAGGGCAACGTGTATTAATGATCCAGTGCAAGATAATGCAGCTTCATGTGTGTTTTCCCCTTCAGTTTAAAAACGTTCAGTTTCAAAAAGTCAAATCACAGGAAAGATTCTCAAGTGACTATTTTGGTCACTTCAAATAGACTATCCTGTTTTTGGTCAAATGTTAAGTGATTAGAAGAACTGGAGTTATGCAGTCCTGACCTGATGGCTCCTACAACTAAATTTTAGTTGGTATCAAAGTGTAATTTTAAATTCATTTATCCTCTAAATGAAGTATTAATTCAGGTTGCCAGCAGGTGCTTCAGCTAATTTACAGACACTGGAGTAAGAGAGGGTATTTTAAAAATGCTTTTGAAGGGACTTTCATTTCTGGCTATCCCTTTAAATGCACTATTTGAAGATTGGTTTCAATGGATTGTAATTGATTCTTCTTTTAGATCACTGATGTAATCTAAACAAGATAGAAATGGAGAAAAATAAATATGTACGGTACTTTTTAATAAGTGCAAATTCCAGTTCTTGTAAAATAGCATTCATGGCTCACATTTGCTCATTGTTCTTAATTGTCATCCAATCAAATTCAACTTATGGTGGGCCTATGAATGAGAGACCTCCAAGCCACCCTGTTATCAACAGCACTGCTCAGGTCTTTCAAACTTAGGGCTGTGGCTTCCTTGAATACCTGTAATGTGGTCTTTTTGTTTCCCTACTGTCTTCCACCTTACCAAGCATTATTGTATTTTCTAGTGGATCATGTCTTCCTTCTTGTGATATGTCCAAAGTATGACAGTCTAAGTTTAGTCATTTGTCTTTTTGCCAATCCATGGTATCCATAGAACTCTCCTACCACACAACATTTCAAATGAGTTTATTCTCTTCCTATCACCTTTCTTCACTGTCCAGCTTTCACAAGTGTACATAGAAATTGGAAATACAATGGCATGGATGTCCTGACCTTGTTGTTCAATGACTTATCTTCAGAATTGAAAATATTGTCTAGTTTCTTCATACCTGCCATTCCAAATCCTAATCTTCTTCTGATTTTTCATTGTCATCAATTTGATTTCAGAGGGAACTATATATTTATTAGCTTTTGAAGAGAATAATGGATGTGTATCACGTGTGTGACCCATAAGGTGTGCCAGTGCAATGTGATTTTGATAATACTGTTGCTTTCATTTTCCTACTTGATTACCACTGATACATTTGAAACATAATTTGAAATGCTTCTTATTTTTTAGCTTAATAGCACAACCTTCCAAATCAGTCACAAACAACCCTGTTTTCCCCCCAGTAGGAATTCATTGCACAGTTATGCCCACACATCTAAAGGGAAAAAGAATAAATATTTTCCCCCAATATAATTATTTTCCCCTTGCATAGTATGGAAGACAATGTCTTCCCTTCTCTTTGTTCCCCATATTAAAATGATAAAGGAACTATTGAGTTAACTTACTGCTCTAATATAATGTACAGTTCAGTGTATTGCATTTCATTAAAATATGCATACTATCTTCTCCAAAAGGCAGTTATTGAAAGATTCATGAAAATGTAATCAACATCAATAAAACCTCCTTGCTAAATCCATAAAGAATAGGATTATGAAAATGGAGGACTGGCCAACAGACCTGGCACATTCAGTCTCCTGTCTCCATGTTAATTCTTTTTTTCTTCTTCTTAACCTCTGTAAACATAGAAGGGATAAATATGGGTAGAAGCCTATTATATTTAGAATTTCATTCTCTCCCTATACTGAGGGGTTTTTTTAACAAAAAAAAATGTACAAAAGCATTTAAAAAACAGAAGGTGAAGCTTTAGCTTTGCACAATAGTAAATCAACTTTTCAGACAGTATGATCCAGATAAGTTGGAAAGATGACTAAACTACTACAAATTTAACTGCAAATTAGCTGTGCTATATAAAAATTGCTGAGGTTATAATAACAGAGATAGATAATTCACTTTAGATCTTCTCCATACCAGCTTGTCATATAATCATACTTAAGTTTATGGCATTCAATTCTTGCATAACAAAAAAAAAAAAAGATTTAAAAAATTAATACAGGCATGTCAATTTTTATATGCAGTATTTTCTAACATACAGAGTTTGTATGCCACATTTCTTAGCTTATGAATTTTTGTATATAACATTCCAAAGTACAGTAGATAATTTCATTCCTAAATTTGAACTAGTGTGCAACCTGAAGGATAACTGTGTTTTTCTCTGCATATTAATCAGGAAGTACCATTTACTTAAAATCAAGACCAATGAAACTCTAAATAGTGATATTGTATTTTAAGTGTACCAGTGAATCTCAGAAACCTGAAAAGTATAGTTTAAACAGACAATACGGCTCCCAGCCTTGCGGCTGAGCCGTTCTGGCCGGGGAGCCGCCTTTGCCACCGTTTGCGGCTTGAGACCATTCTGCGTCGCAGGCGGCGTTGCCGGCGATGGAGGTGAGGGGCGGGGCCGGAGGATATAAAGGCCCTCCCGCCCCTCACCTCGTCCCTCTTGTCGGCCAGCGATTGAGGAGGAACGAGGCGGTTGATTCCGCGGCTGATCCGAGGATCGGGCCACGGCCTTGGGTTTTCGGGGGGAGCCTTGGGGCGGGGGGCGGGGGTGTCGAGAGCAGCTTTTGCCAGGGCTCACCCCTGGGTGCCGTTGGCACCTGGGAGCGGGCGTGTCCCGCGTCGCTTGTTCACCTGAGCAGCTGCCGGCCGGTGGGGTGGCACCCGAAGCGCAGGCATTGGTGGCGCCGGGTGTTTGGTAGCCGGGTGGCCGGGCATCTAGCGGGTGGTTTTGCCCCGCTTGCCAGGCAGTCACGGCTGCGGCCGTGTGGGATTGCTTTGCGGGTATTGAGCAGAGCAGGAGATCGGTCGGGTATCCCTGGGCACGGCAGCTGCTCGGGTGGGATAAACAGCCGGATTCATCAGGGAGTATCTCCTTACAACCCCCCCAAACCCTCAACCAACCCCCCCCCCTTGTACATGTTCACTTTTTTGTACATGTTCACTTTGTATACTGTTGTAGCTATTTCTGGAATTTACAGTGGCCATTTAGGTTTAATATTAACAAAAAGTGGGTTTAGGTTTTGGCTAGGCAATTTTATTGCTGTAATTGGAGTGGCAGTTTTTTCTGGCGGGCCACCAGGGGGCCTTTATTCCTTCTACTCAGGAGAGTTAATTTGAATTTATGCGGTGGCCATTTTGTGGGAGATAGTTGTTATAGTTTCTGGCGGGCAACCAGGGGGCCTTGATTCCTTCTACTCAGGAGAGTTAATTGAAATTCATACGGCGGCCATTTTGTGGGAGGCAGTTGTTGGAGTTAGGGCGGCCATTTTGTGAGTCATTTTCTAGTTTCATAGGGCAGCCATTTTGCAGGAGTTATTGTGGTATCTAGTGATCCTTTTATTTTATCTAATTGTGCCGCTACTTATTTTGTTATAATTATAAGACTGGATTTGGCTTAATGTTCGATTGTATTAAGGTTGCTCTTTGAGGAGTTGAGTAGTATTGTTATTGTTTAAAATAATAATACTACTACTACTAATAGTAACAATAATAGTATAATTTACAGCAGGCATTAGATTGATAGTTGCCCTTAGCTTTGTACCTTTTATTTGCTGATTGAAGGGGTAGCCCTGCAGGCGTACCTCATTTTTATTGTAATGGCTTCTAGAAAAGGAAAAGGTGGTCAGAAAGGCAAGGGACGGGCTATTAAGCAGCAACCGCCTGTCTTACCGGTACCTGATATTGAGTCATCTAGTGATGACGAAGGGCAGTTGCCATGGAATGCGATTATGGCACGGATTCAGCGTTTAGAGAAGTTACAGGGCGTCCATCAGGAGGAGGTTGTAGTTTCTCACTCGCAAGGGAAAAAGAGGAAAGTTGCTGATGAAATTCTTTCTCGTCTAGATGCTTTGGAGTGCAACATCAGTCCAGTTGGGGCTGCAGGGTCCACCCATGTCGAGGATACTTCAGGGACTGAACATCTTTCAAGTAATCCGGTGGATCAGCCTGCTAATGACAACACCGTACCTGTAACGCCAGGTGAGACAGTTATGCCGTCATCTAATCCCATTGCAGGTACATCTTGGCCCTGGGGGGCTTGGCCCCCTATGGCACAAGGCATGAGAGACAATGCATCAGGTGCACACGCAATGCAGGGGTCCTGGCCAGTGCAGATGACTTTTAATTGGACACTAGGGCAATGGTCTCCTTGGTCCCCTTATGGAATAGGCGCAATGGTCCCCCCTTTTGGGATGGCTCAGGGGTCACCTTATACAGCGCAGGGAGCGGGTTATGAGTCCATCGCTTATTCTGCGATTCCCTTTGGGGAAATGTCCCTTCCCTTGGGTGACCATCTGCTTCAATCCACTAGGGATAAGATAATTAAAGGTGAATATGTGGACCTTTTTTCATTGCTTTATAGGGAAGTGGAAAGGAAAGATAAGGAGGAGATGGATGAGAAGGAGAAAGAAAAACTTAAAAAGAGGAAGGTGGAAAGGAACTGGACCAATTGGCTTTCGGGTTTCCTCATTTATGCAGGGGTTGTGGTTAAGGCACACCCTCATCGTGCAGCTGCCCTGTTTCAGTATCTTGATATAATTCACAGGGCGTATGGCGATTTCGCAGGCCCAGCTTGGCTTCTTTACGATGAGGCTTTTCGGATGAGGGCTGCGATTTATCCTTCTTTGCGGTGGGATATGATGCATCCTCAACTATGGATGCAACTTATGACCCCGGCTCGCCCGATACAAGGAGAACACACTCATAGTGGGCACTTGGTCAGGTCATGTAGCACTACAGGGCAGCGTGTCAATGCTGGCACGCCTTCAGTGGGTAGGCAGGTTTGTTGGGAGTTTAGCTCACATGGTTTTTGTGAGAGGAAGCCCTGTAAGTATAGTCATGAGTGCTCCATTTGTAGCGGGGGGCATTCCTTTCGGAACTGCCCCAGGGGAAAACAGGCTATCCGGGGAGGTAGGACCAATCAAGGAGGTAGGGGCGGAGCTTCTGCCGCTCATCCTCAAAAAGGGGCCCAGTCCAATCAACAATGACGTTTTACAGCGTTGGCTCAAAGTATATCCCGATAAGCAAGCAGCCAAATATCTTCTTGACGGTTTTCTTTTTGGGTTTAGGATTCCATTTCAGGGGGTTAGACGGCCATGTTGGGCTCGCAATTTGAAATCTGTTTGCGGTTTGGAGCATGTTGTTAGGGATAAGATTAAAAAAGAGGTAAGCGAGGGCCGAGTTTTAGGTCCCTTTTCAAGTCCTCTGGTTCCCAACCTGCGGGTGTCGCCCTTGGGGGTCGTTCCTAAGAAAGCACCAGGGGAATTTAGGCTTATCCACCATTTGTCATATCCCAAGGGTGATTCAGTGAATGACTCTATTCCTCACGAGCTGTGTACGGTTAGATATACTTCCTTTGACGCCGCAGTGCGGGTAGTTCGCCTTCAGGGTTGGGGGGCTGAACTTGCGAAGTGTGATATAAAATCTGCTTTTCGACTTTTGCCAGTTCATCCGGAGGACTTTGAGTTATTGGGTTTCCAATTTGAAGGGCAGTTTTACATGGATCGGGCTCTCCCGATGGGATGTTCGGTTTCGTGCAACGCATTTGAAACCTTCAGTACCTTTTTGGAGTGGCCGCTGAGAACTAGAACTGGTTTATGCAGTGTGGTTCACTATTTAGATGATTTTTTAATGATTGGACCTTATCAATCTGGCCAGTGTGCATATTTGTTGCACCAGTTTGAGGCTTTAGCGAGGGAGCTTGGGGTTCCTCTTGCACCTGAAAAAACAGAAGGCCCTGCTCAAGTTTTGACCTTTTTGGGTGTTGAAATCGACACCATTAATCAACAATGTAGACTGGCTGAAGCTAAGGTTGCTGATTTAAGGTATAGAGTATCCCAGTTTCTTCTTATGCATAAAGCTACCTTACGTGAGTTTCAGGTCCTTATAGGTCATTTGAACTTTGCGTGTAAAGTGTTGGCGCCCGGGAGGGCTTTTCTTCGCCGTTTGTGTGACGCTATTAAAGGGGTACGGCAACCATATTTCTTAATCCGTATAACTAAGGATATAAGGGCAGATTTGCTGGTTTGGCACCAGTTTTTGGACCAATTTAATGGCGTCTCCTTTTGGCGGGAGGATCGGAAACTCAAAAGTAATTTCCAGATAGCCTCTGATGCAGCTGGTTCTACTGGGTTCGGGGTTTATTTTGGTGGACGGTGGTGCGCGAGTAAGTGGCCTTTTGATTGGGCGGCTTCGGATATCGTGGCTGATTTAACATTTCTAGAATTCTTTCCCATTCTTGTGGCGGTCAATATTTGGGCGGAGGAATTGGGAAATTCAACTGTGCACTTTTGGTGCGACAATATGGCCACCGTCCAGGTGATAAACTCCCTTACCTCAAAGTCCCCTCGGGTGATGGTGTTTGTTAGGGCCTTCACGTTACAGTGTTTGAAGTTTAACATCCTGTTTGTTGCCCGGCATGTGGCGGGCATTGACAATGGTATTGCTGACGCTCTTTCCCGCATGCAGATGGAGCAATTCAGAGAGCTGACCCCCGATGCAGCACCCGAGGGCGATCCAATGCCGGTAAGCCTGTGGAGGCTTGGGAGCCAGAACTCGTAAGGGCTTTAGGTATGTCTATGGCTCCCAGCACGATGAAGGGATACACCAGGGCGTTGCATGAGTTTTTTCAGTTTAGGGAGCAGTTAGGTGTTAGTCAAAGTATTCCAGTACCTTTTGATCAGCTTTTCCAGTTTTGCTTGACACTGTATCATAAGGGCTTGGCCCCGCAATCTATTAGGGTTCGATTGTCAGCCATTGCCTTTGGGCTCAAAGCCCAGGGGGTTCCTGACACTACTGGGGATTTTTGCATCCGAAAGGCTTTAGAAGGTTGGTCCAGAGAACGTGGACGTAGAAAGGATAGCAGAGTCCCCATTTCGCCAGCTATTTTGAAGGGGCTAGCCTCAACTTGGGTTGGCATTTGTAGGTCACCTTATGAGGTGCTGCTTTTCCACGCAGCTGCTTTGACAGCCTTTTTTGGTGCCTTGCGCATCAGTGAACTTGTGCAGGCGTCCAAGATGGATTCTTCCCATAGAGCGTTGGAGTTTAGAGATGTTATCCTGGAGAGGTACCGGGTCACTTTGATTTTGCGCTTTTCTAAGACAGATCAGCACGGGAAGGGTAAGCAATGCTGTCTGCTACCTTGCAGTGACCTTGAATTATGCCCGGTTCGAGCATTGCAGCAGTTTCTTGCAGTTCGTGGGCCACGGGCAGGTCCACTCTTTGTTCATGAGGATTTCTCCCCCCTGACCAAATATCAATTTTGGCATGTGATGTCCAGAGCCCTGGGTAAGTTGGGTCTTCATGGGGTCCGCTTTGCTACCCATTCTTTCTGTATCGGAGCTGCTTCTACAGCTGCAGCTATGGGCATGACATCGGCAACGATTCAAGGGATTGGCCGGTGGAGGTCCTCTTCTTACCGGCGTTACGTGCGACCGCTCACTTACTAACTGTTGTCTTCCCCTTTTGTTTTTCAGATTCTAGTTCGATGTTCGTGAGGCTGCGGGTGCTGATCTGTGGCCACAGTATGGTGTACTGGGCGGCCCGACAGGCCCGGCTGAGTCACTATGGGCCTCACTTGAGTTTGGGGAATGGGGCGACAGTTGAGTGGGTGGGGAAAAGGGGTTTACGTTGGCGTGGCCTGTTGCCATTGCCATTTGGGGAGCGCCATGGGCCTCCGCCAGATGTTCTTATCCTTCACTTGGGGGGGAATGATTTGGGGTTATTAAAGGGGAAGGCTTTGGTCCTCCAGGCGATACATGACATACGGGTAATCAGGTCAAGGTGGCCTGATGTTACCGTCATGTGGTTGGCTATTCTGCCAAGAAGGCGGTGGAGGGGTGAAGGTGATCCCCGTTCTCTGGACAAAGCCCGCAAGGGAGCTAACAGGGAAATTAAGAGGGCCATGCACATGGGGCTGGGTTACTATTTGCCACACCCTGACATTGTGTCCAGGAGACCCGAGCTCTACAGGGCTGACGGGGTACACCTTTCGGACACTGGTAATTTAATCTTTTTAAGCGATCTTCAGCAGGGGTTGAGGGACCTTTTGGACGAGCTGGTGGGGGAAAGGGACTAAGCGGACGCTTGCCCCTTTCTGTGGCGGGGAAGGGGGAGGTGTTGCTTCGGTGGACACCTTGGCACCAATTTTCAGTGAAGGTTGGGTCTCTGGAAGGGCCACTACAGGCCGTGGGGCCTGAAGGGGACAGAAGGAGACCCACCTTGAGGTTGGCCTGAAGGATAATCCTTCACCTCAATCCGTGGGGCTTGGGTGAGGGCCTTTTGGGTTCACCTTCCAGACGCGGGTCGGCTGGTGAGCAACCCCAGTCAATTGGGGTTCCTCTCCAGGACCCAGGTGTTCGCCAGGGAAGGCTGGGGGGTGTGGTCTAGGATAGACCTACCGCCTCAGCTGGTCCCTCACCTGGTTGCCTCCCCCTGCTGAAGATTTTAGAGGGATTTAAATAGGCTAATTTCAATAAAATACTTTATTTCATCCCATGTTACGTGTGTGGTCTCTTTATTCTGCAATCGTCCGGCAAAACGGCTCCCAGCCTTGTGGCTGAGCCGCTCTGGCCAGGGAGCCACCTTTGCCGCCGTTTGCAGCTTGAGACCATTCTGCATTGCAGGCGGCGTCGCCGGCGACGGAGGTGAGGGGCGGGGCCAGAGGATATAAAGGCCCTCCCGCCCCTCGCCTCATCCCTCTTGTCAGCCAGCGATCGACCCACCCTCCCGCCGCTTGAATAGTGTGATAATTGGTCGTTTAGGGGCCGGGTAGGAATTTCCCCCCCCCTTTTCTCGGGTTTTTTTTCCGCCTACCCCATACTAGGATGGCGGCATTTGGGAAATTGGCTAGGGTGGTGTCTAAATAGGTTAATTCCCTCAAGGCAGGGAAGGGGGAGGTGTTGCTTCGGTGGACACCTTGGCACCAATTTTCGGTGAAGTTTGGGTCTCTGGAAGGGCCACTACAGGCCGTGGGGCCTGAAGGGGACAGAAGGAGACCCGCCTTGAGGTTGGCCTGAAGGATAATCCTTCACCTCAATCCGTGGGGCTTGGGTGAGGGCCTTTTGGGTTCACCTTCCAGACACGGGTCGGCTGGTGAGCAACCCCAGTCAATTGGGGTTCCTCTCCAGGACCCAGGTGTTCGCCAGGGAAGGCTGGGGTGTGTGGTCTAGGATAGACCTATTGCTTCAGCTGGTCCCTCACCTGGTTGCCTCCCCCTGCTGAAGATTTTAGAGGGATTTAAATAGGCTAATTTCAATAAAATACTTTATTTCATCCCATGTTACGTGTGTGGTCTCTTTATTCCGCAATCGTCCGGCAAAGGACTTGGCTACACATTGGAAAAAAAAACATGAAGAATTTGTTAACATTCCTAATTGTTTACACGCATTGCGCCACAAAGTTGCCTCTTTCAGAAGGAGGAGGGCACAAAACCCAATTACTGTAGTAGTGTAAGAAAGGATTTTGGAACTTTTCATGACTTTTTTTGGAAAGTAGTACGACTTAGCGCACTTCCGATTGTGTGAATGACCATTTTGCTAAGGGCTGTGTGAATTACCAGCAATCTTTCCGATACATTCACAGCAGAGCTTTGCCGTGATTGGTTGAACTCATCCATCCCAATCTCCCAGCTGTTTCTTGCTTGGCTTCTCCTTCTGTGTGTGTGTGTGTGTGTGTATGTGTGTGTTCATTCATTCGTTCGTTCGTCATGCTGAAATCCCATTCCCCTCCCTTCCTCCTCAGTATCTTCCTGCTTGGCTGCTGCCAGTTGAAGAATCCCCAGCTCGCCTTTTCTAGTCTGTTTGTGTGTGTGCATGCGTGTGCATTCGTTCCCTCGCCCTGCTGAGAGCTTTCTGTGTGTGAGAAGAGAGAGAGGGGGAGAGGGGGTGATGGGCTGACACTCCATGCTAAAGGAACAGAAATTAGGCATTCCTTTGGTAATCAGGGGATATGCTTGGGAGGCCATGCCCCTGCCTCAGTCTCTGTGTGAATTACAAAGTGGAAAAAGCAGAAAACTAAATCGATAGACCGATTTAGCAATAAATCATGTGAACGATGCAGCACTTGTGCAAAACATCGAGACAGCACAAATTACTGCAATAAAAACTGCCGTGTAACTGAAGCCTAGGGCTAATTCAGTGACAGAGATGACACCACAGACACATTTTTCACTTGTGAAGTGTCTCTAATCTTACTGATCATGGGTTGTGTGTGTGCAGGTAAGGGTTAGAAGACTATTAAAAATGTTCCAATTTGCACAGAATATTCAGATAGCTGCACTCTCCCAATATGTACTGAGGAAGTAACTTGATCCCTCTCCCAGAACCATTGTCCATGGAAAGAGGAAATCTCATTACCTTGGGTGAAACTATTCCCCAACCTGCCTAGCCCCCAAATGTATCTGGATGAGTGAATGGGTATTTTTAAAAAGTTTAGCATTTAGGGGCATCAGATCTCGCACATTTAAGCTGCACCATAGTCTCCTTTTGTGCTGGAAGCATTTGCTGTACAACACTTACCTGAATTATTTTTAAGTATTGTGACTTGATATGCTTTCCTTTCCCATTCCCTTTTCTTTTTTGCCTGTAGGAAATGACGAATACACACTAAAACATAATTTATGTAGAAGGAACACATGTTCTTCTGTTCTGCACAGTCTCTCTCTCTCCCCCCCATCTGTTGCCAGTTTTGTCACCTTCTATGCATGAAGTTCTGAAGAAGAGGGCCTCCTCTATCTGTGGAGGCTCTTTGATTTGGAAGCCCCCTTCCCGTGGTTGCAAATCGCATGGAAAGCCTCCAAAGCTTTAAAGGCTTCCTTTTTTAGACTGCTCATAGAGGGAAATGGAAATGGCAACAGAGAGGGACAGGGTTACTGTGCTCATGGTCCTCTCATGTTGAATAAATACTCCAGTGGAAAACCTGAATGAGATACTCAGGGGATGTCTACATGATGAAAAATGACACGTATTTATTCGAAAGATCAGTGATCTGCATAGACCACCATTCGAGTAAATAGGTGTCATTCAGAGGAGGGGCAGCAAAATTCACCCTAAAGTCTGTGTCCTCCAGATCCGGGTCTTGCTCTACATCGCTGGGATAAAGCTGTGTGGCTTCCAAATGATTGGCTGTTTGTACCCTCCTGTTCGCACACATATGAACAGGAGTGCAATCTCATTGGCTGACTGAGTAGAGGGGGCAGGACTATCAGGGAGGGAGATCGGCTGCAGTAGCCATGTTTTGCAAGCCAGTAGCAGCAGAAGCCGGGGCTCAGGGGAGCACAGCAGCAAAGAGCCTAAACTCTAAAGGCTTGAAAAAGAGTTCTAGGCTGGACAGATCTGCGAGGCTCTCATCCAAAGTCCACCTCAAAGTCAAAGCCCCCTGCAAAGCTCAGCGGCAAAGGAACCAGAGATTGCTGCTGGAAGAGGAGCTCTAGCAGGCAGCCCCAGCCTCCATAGAGAAGAAGGGGCTTTTTTAAAGGTCTGAACTCTCAAACAATTCCCTTCTTTTTGGCTAGGTCACCCCCGGCAAAGGAGCCTCCCATTCCTCCCCTTCTAGAGGAGGAGGGAAAGGAGGAGCTGAAGGGAGAAGGAGGCTCAAGGCTGGGCTGGGGAGACTTGTGCCTTGACTGTGCTCTCTCTTTTGCCTCCCTTCAAAAAAGAGTCCAAAATACGAGACTGTGGAGGGGTGACAATCTCCCACTTGCACCTGATGAATGAAAGGAGGGAGAAATCAGGAGTGGGGGGGTGGCATGAGTTTTTAGTCAAAACAAGCCCCTTCTTCTCTATGGAGGCTGGGGATGCCTGCTTGACCTCTGGTTCCTCTGCTGCTGAGCTTTGCAGGGGGCTTTGACTCAGCAGACTTTTCCTTTAAAAAGCCAGCATCTCCCCACCAACACCTTTTTGCCCCTTGAAAACCTCCCCCTTCTCCAGCCAGATCCTCAATCTCCGGGCTCAAACTTTGGGTGAGTGCCTCGCACATCTGTCCAGCCTGGAACTCTTTTTCTAGCCTTGAGAGTTTAGGCTTTGTTGCTTTGTGTCCCCCTGCTCTTCGGTTTTCCCTCCTCCTCAATGGAGACCTCCGTTTCTTTCCCCCTCCTAGCCTCCTTTGACCTGCAGCCAGCTGGCTAGGGATCATGCAGAGCTTAGAAGGGGACTCCAAATCATGTAGGCAGTTTGTATGCTTATGAACGCCTACCTTTTCAGAGTATATTTACCCTGTATGGATTTTTTAACCCTCGTGTAGACAAGGCCTCACATCAGCACAGACCTGTAATGAATTTGGCTTCCATTATTTTTTTAGTGCATAGGCAGACATTTTTCATATATGATACTTTAGGCACGTAAACGACTGTCCCCCACTCTAGGTTTGGCAGTTCAGTTTCAAATAACATTATTTTAAAGTATCTTGATGTTATCTTGATGACTGCACATTCCCTGATATACAAAGCCATTTCTGAAGCATTTATTCCATTTATCTTCTTAAAAAGATGACCATAGCATAAAAATAATCTGTCCAGTGCAGCAAGTCACTACCTGTTGGATTATATGCTGATGAAACCTTGTGCTACTGGCACTGGATTAAGTCCTGCGGAATTACTGTATAAAGTATAAACATCATTGTGGAGATGGCTTTTTATTGTGAAGTTATGTCTGGAGTCTGGGAGTTAGAAAAAAATTACAATACTTTTCATTAAAAACATCTATTTCTGCAAACAATTGCTCTTTATTCATGTAGACCCCTGACAAACCTTTGTCGTTGTGTGCCTTCAAGTCATTTATGACTTAAGGCAAACCTGTAAAAGGGTTTTCTTGGTAAGATTTGTTCAGAGGGAGGTTGCTTTTGCCTTCCTCTGAGGCTGGGAGTGTGTGACTTGCCCAAGGACACTTAGAGGGTTTTTATGGCTGAGCAGGGATTTGAGCCCTGGTCTCTAGAATCCATAGCCCAGTACTCGAACCACAATACCACGCTGGCTTTCACTTAACACACCTGCCCTTTAGAGTAAATATTCCTCTCCGAAAAAAACAAAAGCAACAATATAATCAAGAAATTGCTCTGATTCACAGGAAGGCTTTTTTTTTAAAAAAAAAAACACACACACACAAACACATTGTGAATATGTCCATTTTCATCTATGTATATGATATAACTGTGCTGATTATACAAGGGAACACAGATGAAAATGGGTGTTGATCTGCAAAACATGTTTCTCTTATTAGCAATTTGCAGTTTCTACACAAAGATATTTGCAAAGAGACCAGAAATAAGGAGATAGATGCAAAGGCTTAGTTGCTCTAGGGCCACAACCTATCAAATCCAATGAGGATGATCAGCAGAGGGAAACTGATGTGCACTAGCAACTTCCACCAAGCTAAAGGCGTAAATATTAAGGCAAATACTCTCTGCCTACAAAAAAAAAAAAAAAAAAAAAAAAGAATGAAGCAACACTTTCACCCCTTTCCCCCAACCATATCATAAATTATGGAGGATGTTCTTCCAAGAGGCATCCTCTCCCAGTGCCTCACAACTCTAGGTTGCTGCTGATGGCTGACCATAAAGATCCAGCCATATCCTGCACATGGATCCCATAGCCATAGAGGCTACAGTGGGATATCTAGGCTGTTGGGATATGTAGTTTGCAATCCAATAAGTTGAGATGTTTAACTGTTGAAAGGTTTAACTGACAGAAGCAAACAGAATGTATGATGTAATTTCCTACTGAAATGTAAATGGCTTCCAAAGGAAGAGGTGTATCTAAATCCTTCTCTTTGTCTGGAAAGCTACCATGAGGTTTACCAGTCGCCATGATGTTTTTCTAGGGGCAGGACCTGCTTTGCAGGGCTCCTGCATATTTTGTTTGTAACATGTAGTTTTTAGTTGTATTTTTACTAGTTTAGCCTTCACTTGTTATTATGCTGCTGATATTCAATGAGAAATGCACAAAGCCTGTAAGTAAAGACATTTTTATACTTTTAAATTACTTTTGAGTGTTTTGAGTCTTTCATGCTAGAAAATATAAACTGGGGAGAAGTTGTGTGGATGGTTATCTTAAGCCTGCATGCTGGAATCAACACATGTCTGCTGCATATGTGTTTTAAATAGAGAACTCTGCTGATTAGTTCTGTGCTTTCAAAAGGGAGTTAAAGCCATCAGTTTTATGGTGCCTGTCTTGTAAGGTACTTCCAGTAAAGCACAGGGGTAACATTGTTAATTTAACAAACCATATTAAAGGCCTTTGTCCTGGCCAATATCAGAAAATGTGTCCCTAATCTCCATCACCCTGCCAAACTGTGACCAATTAACCTATTTACAAGCAGAAGGGCACTCAATACAACCTAAGCCAACTGCTGATTAACCTATGAAGAGTAGTTTAAAAAAAAGTGCTTAGTGCAAATGATCCAAACATTCCTACTTCGTCTCCCAGAATAACTAGCTAACCTTGCATAGAATGGGGGCAGGGAGGGTAGGACACTGAGGAGAACGAGGCCCGAGCAGGAAGAGGATGAGAATTAAACAGAGTTGGCTCCCCTTTGCATGTGGTGTGGTGCCGGCATGTGAAGCCCTTCTGTATCTCACTCCCTTCTTGCCCTCTCTGCAAATGGCATTCCCAAACCAGAGTGCAGCACTGGCCCAGGAATGGAAATACATGTAGAAGGAACACATACAAAATTCTGACAAAGAGCAAAAGAAACTAGAACATCTTAAACAAGAATTTCCCCCTTTGCTACTTAGCTTCCACCTGATTGCAGCCAGACATATAGATAATGGGTGCTTCCAACATTTTGTTTGTCTGAATTTTTCCTTGTACTTTGGAATTTTCAAATAGATAGACATTTTCCCAAAGAACAGAGTCTGTAACTCAACTGAAGAACACATATTGCAAACAGAAGGTCCTATCTTGAATCAGACTGAGAAAGACACATAAAAATTGGTAGTGAGCAAACAGGGCTGAAATAAAAGGATAAATAATATGATTTATTGTTTGATAGTTTTATAAGTTCAAGTGTAACCAACACATACAAATATTTCCAATTTCCACTCTTCTTTTCCTCCTCATCCTCCTTCCCCCTTCTCTTCCTCTTCCTCTTTCTCTTTCTTTCATTTATGCACATTGCTCATGAATATCACTCTTATTTCTTTCCATTCTTTACTATCTGTCCTCCTTCTACATTAGCACATTGATTAAAGCATTGCAAAAAAAAAAAAATGAATGAAAAAAATTGTTATGGTCATATCTATCAACATTCTTTCTACGCATTTGCGGCCTTACCCATCCCCACCATTTGGGAAGCTTGCTTGGGGTCACAAGCCTGTCTTTACTATGGGTTGGGTCAACAGAGGCCACTGTAGCCCATTTGGGCAAAGAGAATGATTTATTTGTTTTCAGGTCATTTCTGCAACAACTTATAGGGTCACCAAGGTATTTGGGGGGAGGGGGACTACAGAACCTCAATCAAGTCCTCTAGGGTCCCCCTCTCTTCTCACACATCTGTCAAAAGCAGGCATATTCAGGCTGACTTTCAGGAAAATGAAAAGAACAAGAACTAGCAGAGAAGTAAAAAAAACAACTCCACCAAAAAGCTTCTCTGCTGTCTTCTTGCCTTCTGCCTTTGCCCACACTCCCTTACTGACTTACCTTCTCCCTTTCTTCCCGCTCCTGCTTCTCTCTACCTTTATACTCCATTCCACATGACTTTATTCTCCTCTTGTACCTCTTTCCAGCCTTTTTCTTCCTCTGCCATGTCTCCACTCTCAATTTTTCCTTTATCCTCCTCACTCACCTGCATATTCACCACCCTGCCACTCCCCCTCCAACCTTCCAAATTTTCTTCTACTTCTCCCGCTGTGTCGACCTCTCCCGGTTCATCTTCTATCATTCTGCTGTTCCATTCTCCTTCTCCTTCAAAGTCCTCCAGCGTCTCTGCTCTTTCTCCCCCTGACTTGCCTCTTGTCTTTCATTTCCATTTCCATCAGCCACACCTCCCATTGCAACTTCTCCTTCCTTCTCCCAACTAGTTGCAGTTGCAGTAGAGTGTACACTAGCAAGCAACCTATGCAGTGTTCCCTTTGATGGCACACTGATGGTCTCCTTGGCATCACAGTAAGTTGGAATTGGTGTGGACAATGGCAGCATAAACTCAGTCCTTCCTCTTGATCTGTTATAGTATTTTTGTCCTATGTACAACATGGAAATATACATGTTCCATCAAAATTGTCACTCCTCCCCTCTGACTGGTAGGAAGTGCACTTTTGTCATCCTTCCTTCGTGGGGGGAATGGAATGGATGCAAGTTTCTGCATTTTCCTACCTTGGGTGAAGCAAACCAAAGGGGTGGGTCAGTTGTAAGGTGGGCCCCACCTTCCTGCATTTCAGGGTATTCCTTTTGCAGCATCGATCATCCCATAAATTTAGGTTTAAGCATGGGGCTTGCCAGTGATCTCATTTCAAGCTAAGTAGGGATTTTTGTGGGTGCTGTCACAATTACCCATTTATCACCTCCTCTTTTTGTCTGCTTCCTGCTGTTTAGGTGGATTGGGTTAGAGTTTTTGTTAAAATTGACAATGTGGTTATTTTGACCATTATTTAATTGATTTCCCTTGGTTTTTTTCTGAGCTGTGAGGCCGTGTTCTGGAATAGTTTCTTTCTGATGTTTCGCCTGCATCTGTCGCTGGCATCTTCAGAAAATGGTTGGGTAGGAGTGTATGTGGATTTTCCTTGTTTTTTTTCCAGGTTGTGAGGCCGTGTTCTGGAATAGTTTCTTTCTGATGTTTTGCCTGCATCTGTGGCTGGCATCTCCGGAAAAAGCCAAGGAAAATCTATGGATGCCGGGCGTGAAAGCCTTTGACTTCACAGTGTATGTGGAGTTTATATGCTGTGAACCCCTGTTGGGGAGTATATGTAAGTTTGTGTAATTGAATGGTTAGTTTCTAGGCATAGAAATGCAAGGCTCGTTAGTGTCTGTTTGGCTAATAGTTAGTTGATGGGCCATTATCTGCTAGAACTTCCCCTGTCCCCGGGTGGAATTCCTTTGTAAATGTTGAGTTTTGATTCTATTGTTCTTCAAAACTGGGAGCCAGATTTTCTTTACTTTTAAGGTTTCTTCTTTCCTATTGAAGTTTTCCAGGTGTTTGTGCATTTCAATAGCTTCTCTGTGCATTGTGATATGATATTTGTTGGCCTGGTCTAGAATTTCTGTGTTTTTAGATAGTATTTTGTGTTCAAGTTGGTTTATAACATGTTCTTCTACTGCTTATTTTTCTGGCTGGCCCAGTCTGCAGTGTCTCTCATGTTCCTTGTTTCCTGTTTGCACACTGCATTTAGTGGTCCCTATGTAAACTTGTCCACAGCTGCATAGTATGTGGTAAACTCCTGCAGCTGTGAGAGTGTCTCTTTTGTCCTTCGCTGAGCATAGCATTTCTTAGATTTTCTTGGTTGATCTGTAGATTGTTTGGAGGTTGTGTTTCTACATCAGTTTCCCTATTCTGTCTGTGACTCCTTTGATGAGTGGTAAAAATACCTTCCCCTTGGGTGGCTGTTTTTCTTCTTCATTCCTGTGTTTTTTTTCTGGGTCTGGCTGCTCTTGTGATGTCTAATCTGGAGTAACCATTAGCCTATAGGGCCCAGTTTAGGTGCCTCAGTTCATCGGCCAGATAGTGGGGTTTGCAGATCCTTTTTGCATGGTCTACCAATATTTTTAGTGTGCTTCTCTTTTGTCCTGGATGCAGGCCGTGAATCTATGGATGCTGACCATGAAAGCCTTCAACTTCACATTATTTAATTGTCATTGTATCAGTTAAATCTTACTGAATTTGGCTACCAGGCCTGTTATTTTATGATAATTAGGCTGTTTGGACCATTGTTTAATTGAATTTATCACATTGCATTTGGCTCTTTGTTTCTTAATTTATGTTAAGCAACACAGTGCAGGCCAGGGAGGGGAAGTCAGACTCCTTACATTCATGTCATGAGAAAGGATTTAGCTAATTGAGGTGGCCTCATTGAGGTGGTTAAAATTTCATGCAACAGAATATCCTTGAGTCCTGATAGGAGAACTATATCGGGGTCTATCTAATCTTCCTATGGACCACCTGACAATACCTGCCCCTTGTTCCCATTTTGGACATACCTGTGATAAGATACAGTGGTGCATTGCCTCGTATATATTTTTGAATGGAGATGTTTTCACCTATAACAATGTTCTTGGGATGACCACAAGACCCAGCATATTTGGGATTACTGCACTGGCAGCACTTGTGGGGTGCAGAGAGGCTAGATCACACCAGGTGACACCATCTGGAGGATGGGTGACACCAGCCTTAGTGACGTCACAGGGTCACTGTTCCTAACTAGTTTCTTTGTTGTAGATTTGTTTAAGTTGAAGTTGAACCTTGTTTAAATGCCACCTATGGTTTCTTGCCTTTACTCCATAGTTAGGGGCAGTCTTGAATGCATGCATGAAAATGTAAGTGGTGTATTACCAATGTGCAGGCCTTCATGTATATATTAGTAAAATCCCAGGGAAAAAGAGTCATAATTCTGTCATTATAACACTCACATCAGAATTACTTGCGTGTCCAAGGGAGAGACCAGACACCGGCGAATAACCAAAATTATATTTTGGAAATAAGTGGGCCACAACTTTATTGATGACAGCTGCAGTTGTTTGGCACAAACTCACCCATGAATCTACCAACCCACCTGTTCGCTGCTGACATCTGGAGACCAGGAGTGGGGGGGACAGCAGGCCTGATGCCTGCAGGCTTACTCCCTCCCTACAAGGGGCATCTCCGAAGGCATATGCCCCAGAGGATGGCATGACCTCCTGGCCAGTGTCCCCATACCCTGGAAGGGGAACCTCCACCACCTCCCAGTGATGGAGACCCACAAAATCAATATCCCTGGATCCAGGACCCATGCCAACCCCCCCCCAAAAGAAGTTGTAACAAAGGAAAAAAATGTAATAACAAAGCAGTTAACACAGGAAAAACACCCAATAAACAAAAGGTGGGTGGGTGGGTAAGCTCACCAAGAGCAACTGAGGGAAGCAGTGAGATGACTGGGAATACCTACCCAGTAGCCAGACCTAAGTGAAGCCTGCAATAGGAGAGCAGGCTTCCCCCCCAGCCAATCAGTGTGAAGCCCCTGAGCTTCCAGCTGATTAGCTGCCAGAACAGGACTTGCCAGCCAATCAGCCTGAAGCCTGGGCTTCAGAATGATTGGCTGTACAACAGAGGCCTCTTCCCAGCCCAGGAGCTGCATGGCCTGCTGGGAAGAAGATGCCCAGCATGGTGACAGGCCATGCGAGCCAGCTGTAGGAGGCCCTCCCTGTACTGCAAATTAAGCCACCAGGTAAGTCCAGCAGCCCTCTTTTGGGGCATTTTCACGGTTTTATTAATGCATATGTACTTATTACTAATGAGGGGAATGAGAGAGGAGTTGTACAAGAATCAAAGGAACTGGCAACTATGGCAAACTGCATCTGGTCCAATTGAAGAATTAATTTTAGAAATTTTCTGCTTTAAACTGGAATTCATGAGAATTATACCTTTAGCATGTTTGCCCAGTGATAGATATATTTGTTGATCCAGAAAGTAAGAAAAGAGGGGAAATGTTCTTATGGAAAATAAATTTGTCTTAACTAAAATATTTTGCAAATGTAACTAATTTGTCGTCTATTAAGCAAAACATATACTTATCATTCAGTTTCCCTTCATTGGAAAGGAAGCAAACAATTATTATTTTAAAGTACAGTATGCAAATTAATAATCATGATTATAAATATGTGTACTTGAACAAAATGCAAATAACTTTATCTGATCAGAAAAAAATATATAAACAATGTGTACCTTAGGAAAATGTGAATATAAAAGAAAAACACAGATTTCCATGCAGGAAGATATCAAAATCAGATATGTAACTTGTATGAGATAAGAATGCTGTGGGATTCTGGAAAACACAACAAAATGCAACTTACAGTTTTTCATGTCACCTTAATCTTTGTGAAAATAACTCCTTGTAAAAGCCTGCTAAGTGGCTGCATACTGGTAAACCAGAGTGGGAAATTGCTACCCTTGATAGTATTACTTTTTCCCTTCCTTATACATTTTATATTTTCACTTTTCATAAGGGCTTCAAAAAGATAACAATAATTGTATTTTTGTGTTTTAATATTTCCTAGAAAGGTGGCTTACACAGTATGGCACAGTCCTCTGAAACATAAGGCATTAATATAAAGTCATTTTACTAATATAAAAAATCATCTTTATGTGAAAGGAACAAACTGTTTAAAACAATGAAGTTATCAATTAAGTTGGACGTTTTCAAACCTAATTAAAAAGCTATTCAGTTTTAGCAATGCATGGGAGTGTGCATTGTGAACCTGCTCATTTGGATATAACATGAACTGCTGTCTATGGAAACTATGTCATAAATACAGGCTGTTGATTATTATAGGTTTCTTTTTTCCTAACAAGGATACCAGTCACTGACTATAAAATGCATGCATCTCATGTTTATTTTGAAAAGTGCATGTGCTACCTTTTGCAGCAAAATAGATCAATGCATCTATCTGACACTTCAGGAATATAGGAAACTGCCTTACTGCAGGTCAGAATGTTTCCTGTGCAGTACTGTCTACCCTTGAGCTGAGTTCAAATTATTGTTGTTAACTGCTGTGAAGTTGACTTTGACTTATGGCAACCCTATGAATGAGAGACATCCAAGCCACCCTATCTTCAACAGCCATGCTCAGCTCTTGAAGACTCAGAGACATGGCTTCCTAGATTGAGTCTATCTGTAATGAGCCATTCCTCTTTTTCTTCTCTCTTCTACTTTACCAAGCATTATTGTCTTTTCCAGTGAGCCATGTCTTCTCTTGATATGTCCACAGTATGACAGTCTCAGTTTAGTCATCTTGGCAAATAACTTCTGAAAATTCTTCCCTTATTAGGGCAGATATTCTTCCCCCTTTTAGGTGGAGGGGAAAGACTTTCATTAAATTTCTCATAGAAAAAAAGTATTTTTTTTCCAAAAAAGTATTCAGGGATAGAGATCATTATTTGCAGTGGTAGACAATTTCCTTTACTGTTATTTGAAAGTGTCACAGCTGCTTGTTTTCTTCCTTTCCCTCCATTTTCTTGAGGGGTAGGATAAGAACTTACTGAATGGAATGGAATGAATGGGCAAATTTAAGGGGCAAAAACATGTTCTGTGTCATTCACTAGAAAAAGACAGTGTCACATATTGCTAACATTAGTCCTCTCTTTTAAAATGATGGTGTAGATTTATTGCCTAGATCACAGTTCTGTTTTTGATCCTACAACAAGGATGTGCTCATGTTCCCATAATCTTTACCACAGGATCATATTCATGTTTGCAGAATCTGTATTCTGTTTATTTTGTCTCAGTAGTTTCCTAACAGAAATGTTTGAATTAATGTTATTTTATTCTAGGAGACATCTCTTTTTTTGTAAAGCTAATTAAGTTCAATATATATTCTTATTGTATTTACAGAATTTTTGATACCTCTGTAACCCCACTGAGTACACTTGGTTGTGACTGTCTGTCCTGATTTGCCATGGTGGGAATTATTGTATAATTAAGAATTATGATTTATATGATTCTTCCCTGTGTTGCATAAGGGTCTCACTCTTACCTATTGAGGGCAGCCCCAACTGTGACACAAATTAAAACTATTGCTCAGAAGTTTCGAGTTTCCAATACTATGATTTTGTTGCCAAAGAGAAAATCAGACTTGACCAATGTCACTGGTAAATATACTACTGTTTCAGACTGAAACCAGACTTTACCCATGAGTATAGAAAGCTATCTGAAGGAGAATGATGGGAGGATAGACAGACACAAAGGAATCAACATATTAATGAGTTTCACTCAGAAATATAAATGTTGGCTATTTATAATGCAAAGGTAAACATTATGTCTCTTGAAGTATCTTTTTTCTTTGTTAGAGCAATATATTTATAACTTTAAATTTATTAGGGAGAATATATGGAAAGAGTCAGAGTCAATATATAATTTGAAGAAAACAGACCACCTATTTATGGACAGACTCAGAAAAATAACGAGACCACACACAGGATATATGGGGTAAATAAAGGGTCTTTATTTAAAACCGTACCTATTTAAAGCCCTTTAAATCTTCAGCAGGGGGAGGCAACCTAGTGTGGGAGCAGCTGGGGTGGATCGTCCCTCCTGGACCTATGCCCCCAGCTTTCCCTGGCGAACACCTGAGCCCTCTTGAGTAACCCCATACCTGGGGTTGCTCTTGAGCCGGCTCGTGTCTGGAAGGTCATCCCAAAAGTCCCTCACCCAATGTGTACGTGTTAAGGAGAGGGAGTTATCCTTCAGACCAACCCCAAGGTAGGTCTCCTTCTGTTGTCCCAGACCATACGGCCTAAGGAGACTCTTCCAGAGACCGTCCCTTCACCGAAATCGGTGCCATAGGTGCACACCATAAGCTACACCTCCCCCTCTACTGCCAGAGATAAGGGCCAAGCATTTGCTTTGTCCCTTACTCCCCACTAGCCATCAATAAGTTCCTCAACCCCTGCTGAAGATCCTCCAGGAAAATCAAATTCCCCCTGTCCGAGAGATGAACCCCATCAGCTCTGTAGAGCTTGGGCTTCTCAAACACTATGGCTGGGTATGGTAAATAATGCCCCCCACTTCATTGAGGAAGTTGTGAATCTGCCTGTTCACAGTCCTTCGTGCTCTATCAATTAGTCAAGGGTTACCCTCCCCACGCCATAGCTGTCTGGGCAAAATGGCCGACCACATGATTGCAGTCCCTGGCCAACGCGACCAGATTGCCTCCATGTCATGTGGCGCCTGTATGATCAAGGCCTTACATTTCAGAAGGCCCAAATCATTCCCCCCCTAAATGCAAAATGAGGATGTCTGGTGGAGGTCCCCAATGCTCTCCAAATAGCAATGGCATGAGGCCGTGCCAGCGTAGTCCCCTTTTCCCCAACCATTCAATGGTCACCATGTCCCCCAGGCTGATGTGAGTTCCCAGATGACTCAACTGGGCTTGTTGGGCCGCCCCGTACACCATACTGTGCCTACAAATTAACACCCGGCGTCTCACCATCAGAGGTCTAATACCTGGAAGACAAAAGGGGAAGAGTCAATTAATAGCATAGAGGACGAACATACCTCCTAAAAGTGGAGGATCTCCATCGCCCAATCCTCTGAATCGCTGCAGGCGACATGCCTATTGCTGCTGCCATAGATGCGGCTCCTATACGAAAGGAATGGGTGCCAAAGCGGGCTCCAGACAATCCCAACGTCTCCAGCGCCTTGGCTGTTATCTTCCAAAACTGATACCTGGTCAAAGGGGCAAAATCCAGGTGGACAAACAGCGGCCCTTGCCTATATCCCCTAACCTGCAGGTACTGCTGCACGGCTAATACTGTACAAAATTCCAGGTCACTGCATCTAGTCAGCCGGGCCGTCTTACTTTTGTGTAACTGGTCAGTTTTAGAAAAGTGCAGCTTAAAATTTACCTCAGTGTCACTCACCAGCACATCCCTAAGCTCTAGGGCACTACCGGAAGTGTCAAACTTGGATGCCAGAACTAATTCACTCACATGAAGTGCCCTAAAAAATGCCATCAAGGAGGCTGCATGAAACAACATTACTTCATAAAGGTGATGAACAAATGCTTCCCCATGCCTGACGCAGGCCCTTCAAAACTGCTGGGGAGAGGAGGGCCCTGTGATCCGCCTTCTTACCCTTTTCTCTAGCTCATCCCTCAAGGGCTTTCCGAATACGGAAGTCCCCAGTAATATCTGCCGCCCCTTAAGCCTTGAGCCAAAAGGCTATGGCGGACAACCGACCCTTAATTGAATGAGGTGAAAGGCCTTTCGTGTGTAAGTACACGCAGAATTGCATGAGGTGGGTGACTGGGAATTTTGTCCCTTGGCCCAAACATTCCTGTTCCCTAAATTGAAAAAACTCCTGAACTGCCCTGGAATAACTTCTCCTAGTACTCCATGCAACTGACATACCTAACGCCCTGCAAAACTCGGATTCCCAAGCAGCCATATGTTTGCCGGCATCCTGTCGCCCATGAGCGCCACCTCTGGGGCCAACTCTCTGAAGCGTTCCATCTGCATGTAGGAAAGAGCATAAGCAATCTCATTGTTAACGCCCGCCACATGCCGCACTACAAATAGGATGTTATGCTGTAGGCACTGCAGGGTGAATGCCCGAAACAGCCGCATGACCCATGGTGATTTGGAGGTGAGGGTGTTTATAACCTGGACGGTTGCCAAATTGTCACACCAGAAGTGTCCCGATGAATTAGACAACTCCTTCACCCAGATGATAGAGGCCACTAGGACTGGAAAAAATTCCAAAAAAGTAAGATCCCTGGTTATATCTATACCTAACCACTTGGCTGGCCATTCACTAACACACCAGTGTCCTCCAAAATAAACCCCAAACCCTATCGAATCTGTGGCGTCAGTGTTCTGGAGGGCGTTATCCAACTTTCTTTCCACCCTCCAGAATGAGATGCCGTTGAAACTGTCCAGGAATTCTTGCCAGGTGTAGAGGTCTTCCCGAATTTCCCGTGTGATTCTCACTTTGAAGTAAGGCCTCTGGACGCCCATCAGGGCATCACATAACCGGCATAGGAAGGCCCTGCCAGGGGCAACCACCTTGCATGCAAAGTTCAGGTGTCCAATGAGCCTAATTTTAAAAGCCCATTCCAAAAAGGTGCTGAATGTCTCAAAAGCATTACAAGAGGCCGAACAGCCCATGGGCAAGGCCCGATCCATATAGAAATACCCCTCAAATTGAAAACCCAATAACTCAAAATCTTCGGGGTATACCGGAAGCAGGTGAAATGCAGACTTTGTGTCGCATTTAGCCATTTCAGATCCCAATCCATGGCAGCGGACAACCCGGACCGCTGCATCAAAAGAAGTGTACCTAACTGTGCACAGCTCGGGAGGGATGAAATCATTAACTGAATCCCCTTTGGGATAGGACAAATGATTTATTAGCCTGAATTCCCCTGGGGCTTTTTGGGGACTATTCCCAAAGGGGAAACCCGCAAGTTGGGAACTGGGGGCTGAATAAAGGGGCCAACTACTCTGCCTTCAGCCACCTCCTTGTGAATTTTTTCCCGTAATATGGCCTCCATTCCCCTTACTGACTGTAAGTTCTTAGCCCTAAAGGGAAGTCTACTCCTGTGATATGGGATACAAAAACCAAACTGAAAACCCTGAAGTATATAAGTGGAGGCTTGCTTGTCAGCAGTACAAGCCACTTGGCCAGAACATCCACATTAATTGGGCTGGGACCCTTTTGGAGGCTGGCTGGGAGCACCACCCCCTCTGCCTGTCCCCCCCAGCCCCTTTGGTTCCCCTAAACTGCCCCTTGCCCCTTGGGCAGTTTCAAAATGAATGAGAAGCCCCACAGATAGAGCACTAGTGACTGAATCTGCAGGGCTTGCGGGAGCAAGATCCATGGGAGCTAAACTCACATCATAGTAGCTTCTGGTTGGTACCTGAAGTGGCAGAGGGCTTTGTTAAGTTTGTCCCAGAGGTTCTAATCAAGTGACCACTATGCGTACGTTCTCCCTGGATTGGCTGTGCTGGAGTCATCAGCTGCATCCACTGTTGTAGATGCATCATGTCCCATCTCAGGGTAGGATAAATGGCCGCCCGCATCCGGAAGGCTTCATCATATAAAAGCCATGCTGGGCCGGTGAAATCTACGTAGGCCCTATGTATTATATCCATATATTGAAACAGGGCGGCCGCCCTCAGAGGTTGGGCTTTGGCAATCACACCTGCCAGAATTAAGAAGCCCAAAAGCCAATTGTTCCATGTATGTTCCACCTTCTTTTTCAACTTTTCTTTTTCTTTCTCATCTGAGTCCTCCTTATCTTTTTTTCCATGTCACAATACAAAAGGGACAACACATCCACATATTCACCCCTTAGTATCTTGTCCCTAGTAGATTGGAGCAGATGGTCCCTCAGGGGAAGGGACATCTCCCCAAAGGGTATTGCTGAGTAAGCTATCGTGTCATAACCTAGTGTTTGAGAATCCCCCCCATGGCAGGCTCGCTGCTGGCTGAACCCCCAAACCCCTTTAAAGGAAATGAACCCCATGGGGACCACTGCTTTGGTGCCCAGTTGAGTACTTGTTGAGCCATGGGCCAACCCATGTGAACCCCCTGGGTGCCATTCCCCTGCAAATTGGCCACAGGAGGCCACCCACCCCATGGCCACATAGGCATCGTGTTGGTAAAGGGTACATTGTGTGACTCACCAGTAGGTGCCACGTTGTTCACTTGTTCTGGATCACCGTCTGGGTTTGCCTGTGGGTCAGCAGTCCCCTCCAGTGCTTGTGAGCCCAATGCACCATTGCCTTGTATGTTCTTCTCAAGAGCATCTAAATGGGCGAGAATTTGGGTAGAAAGCTTCCCTTTCATTCCCACCTGTTTTGGTTTGTGGCTCTTGTCACCCCTTTTCACCCCTTGCAGTTTCTCCAAATGTTGAATCCTATCCAGGATCGCCTGCCAAGGGATCTCCTCCTCCTCATTGCTTGATGAGGGGGGAGGGGAGGGGGTGCAGGCCGCTTGGGTGCTGGTCCCTTGCCCTTATTCCCAACCTTCCATTTTTGGAGGGGAATTTTGCGAGCTCCCAATGTAAATGCTAATGAGGGCAATCCAATGTAATCCGATGCAATCCAACGCAATCCGGCCACCAGCCAATTCAAGAAACCCCAGCTGATGGTTTTAGTGATTATTATTGTTATTCTTCTTCTTCTTCTTCTTCTTCTTATTATTATTATTATTGCCAATGTTGGCGATGTCTATCAATCACAAGCTTATGCAGGGACCCAGGCCTAAACTAGGCCTACCCCAGCCTAGTAGGCCCCACTCCCAAGTTCCAGGGCCTGTAGGCCTCCCAGGCCGAAATGACCGGGCCCTAGCCTTCCAGATGAAGCCTCACCAATTCCCTAGCTCTCACAAACCAAGGTATAGTAATTACAATAAACTGGGCCTGCCCCAAACTAGTAGGCCCCAGTCCCAGCTCCAGGCCATGCTGGCCTGTAGGCCAATCAGGCCCCAAAAAACCAGGCCCAGACCCTCCAGAGGAGGACTCATGAATCTCCCAGTTCCTTAACCCAAATATGGTTCCACTTGAATCAAGGCCTAGGCATGAAGCCCTGGATGGAAAGGCCTTAAATCCTCAATCCCTGCTAGGCCTCAAAACCATGTAGTCCTTCCGGCATAGGCCAAAGACCCACTGATAAGAAACAGGAGCCGCACGCGGCACGCGTGCCCTGCAACAGAATGGGGGGGACTTCCCTCAGCCCCAAAAGAGGTACAACCCGGGAGGTGGTGGGGCACTTCATGAAGATGCCACAGCACTCCTAAGGCCCTGGCACCATCCAATCCCCTGCTATTATGTGGGGGTGATGAAATCATCATACCAGGGTGACCTTATATTCCCGCCCACCTCCGGGTTGCTTGTAGAAACCCACCCAGTACTGGGGAGATATCCCCCAGGTACGCCACCCCCGCACGGCCCGAAGGTTGGACTTGCGGCAGCCGCTAGGAGAAACGCAGCTCTCCCTTGATGTTCGTCTGCAAAGAATCCCATCCCTACGGTTCCTCCGGTGCTGCCCAAACAATGCGGCGTTCACAGCATGACTCCTTCTCGACGTTTGCTGCACTCGCTCGCAACAAGAAAGAGGCTAGAGCAATGGGCGGTAAGTGCTTAAATAGCAACTCACCCCGCCCATTGCTCTATGTCACTGGCACTTTCCGGTGACGTATGTCATCCGGGGCCTCGCCTCTTCGCTGCCCACAAAGAGGGCTATCCCCACGGAGGCTTCGCTGGCCATCAGGGGAGCTGGATTCTCTTTGTTTCTAGCACATGTGTGCATACATATACACACCGTCCAGGATCTCCATTTGACTTCAACAGACAAAAATACGTAGAGAAATCATAGTGTTCACCTGATTCCACCATCATTCCTGAGTGTCCCCTTTCATGGAGTAGAGTCAAACAAGCTTCCTGGTTTCTGAGGGAGCTGGCAGTAATAAAACAAATGAGACTAGAGCATTGGACGAAGACTCGAACTGAGTCTGACCAAACACAGGTTAGAACCTACATCAAGGCCTACTCTGTGGCAGTGTGAATTGTTTTTTCTTTTTTCAAGAAAGTTTTTTCTTACAACCTTTGCATGTGTAGGAAGCCATCCAGTGGAACCAAAGGGTCAGAGGTTTGTTATATTTTGGCCCCCAAGAAGAAAATGCAGACCACTCGGCAGCCTGCTGTGAAAAATTATGTGCCACTTTGCACATATGCAAAAATGTATGTGGCACTTTGCAAACTAGTTTGGATACTATAGTTCATACAGTCCCAGAGGATGTAAACTTGGCCCCTGTTTGTTCAATAATAATGGATTCTTTTAATTTGTACAACTTGAGGATGTGTACAGGATCCTTGGAGCAGTGAAAGCCACCACATATCCACTAGATCCTTGCCCTTCCTAGTTCACTAAAAAGGGATGCTGGCTGAGTGGGTGAAGGGAGTAGTCTATGCATCCTTATGACAAGGCAGGATTCTAACATGCATAAAGGAGGCAGTTGTAAGGCCTTTGTTGAAAAATCCATCCCTGAATCCTTCTGCAATGGAGAACTATGGGTGAGTGACCATTTTTGGGGAGGGGCAGGGGGAGGGAAATATAATAGAACATGGTTGTGCAATAGAAATGCAATAGAACAAGTGTAGAGATGAGGAAGAAGAAAAAGGAAAAGATGGACATCATAATGGCTAAAATTAAGAAACTAGAAAATAAATTAAAAGAAGAGCCAAGGAACAAAGATACGTTGCAAAATATAAAACTATATCAAGACCAAATGACAATGCTGACAATGGAAGAGCTTGAAAAGAAGTTAAGATTTATTAAACAATATAATTTTGAGCATGCTAATAAACCTGGTCATTGGTTAGCATACAAATTGAAAAAAGACAAATTATAGGTATTAAAGAAGGAGATCGTACCATTACGAATGGAAAAAAAAGAAGAAAATCCTCTATAATTACTTTTCAGTTCTCTACCAACAGACTAAAACAGAGGAACAACAAATTACAAATTATATTGACAGTCAGGTAATACCAGAAATACTACACAGATGAAAGAAATAATAAATAGACCAATCTCAATAAGCGAAATAAATGAAACAATAGAAAAAATGAAACAGGGAAAAGCTCGATGGACTCCCTGCTAAATATTATAAATGTTTTAAGTGCCAATTGTTAAAACCTTTACAAAGAATTATGGATGGCATACTACAAAATGGAAAGATCCCACTCTCATGGCAGGAAGCTAATATTGTTTTGATCCCAAAAACATCAGCAGAATTGTAAACACCAAAGGAATACAGACCAATTTCTCTCCTAAACAAGGATTACAAAATCTTTACTACAATCTTAGCCAATAGGTTAAAAGAGGTACTAAAAAACTATATTGAAGAGGACCAAAAAGCTTTCCTACCTGGTAGGCAAATGCGCAATAATATGAGAACAGTGCTGGGTGTCATTGAATATTATGAAACTCATAATGAGAAAAAGGGGGCAATAGTCTTTCTAGACGTGGAGAAACCCTTTGATAATGTTAACTGGGAGTTTGTTTAAGGTTTTACAATGAATGGGAATAGGTGAAAACTTTCAAAATGGATTAAGGCTATTTATAAAGAACAGCATGCCAGGATAATCATCAATGAGGGAATATCCGAAAAATTTAAAATTACAAAAGGAACAAGACAGGGCTGCCCCTATCACCTCTTTCATTTATTTTAACTATTGGGGCTCTTTTACGTAAGATCAGAACAGAGAAACAAATACAAGGAGTGAAATTGGGTAGAGATGAGTATAAAATAGGTGCTTTTGCTGATGACATCATTATATTCTTAGAAGACCCACTCCCCAAAGTAGAAATCTTGAATAACATTTTAATAACATTTGTTCAAATTGCAGGATTCAAAATAAATAAAATAAAAACAAAAATTCTAACAAAAAAATATGAATATGAAGAAAAAACAGAATTAAGTGAAAAGTTTGGTGCAGAAGTGGCAAATAAGGTAAAGTATTTGGGAATAGAGCTGTTAACAAATAATAATCAATAACAAAACTTGGAATAACATAAAAGAAGACTTAGATAAATGGAGTGAAATAAAATTATCTATGTTGGGTAGAATTGCTTCTGTTAAAATGAACGTACTGCCGAAATTTTTATTCCTTTTTCAGATGATATCCATACTATCTAAATCTGATTGGTTAGATCAATGCAGAAAAGATATTTCTAAATATATATGGAGAGGAAGGAAACCAAGGATAAAACATAAATGTATGATTGATAGTAAAGACAGAGGTGGTCTTTCTCTCCCAGACTTTCAGTATTACTATGAAGCCACCTGTTTAGCCTGAAGTAAACCGTGGGTACTTAGATGAATCTAAGATGCTAACCCTGGAAGGACATGACCTCCATTTTGGATGGCATGCCTTCCTGTGGTACAGTAAAATCAAAGCCCAAAAAATATTTAATAATCATATTATCAGAAGGGCACTCTACAAGGTATGGTGTAAATATAAGAAATTATTTTATTGTAGGATACCTCAATGGATATCGCCAATGGAAGCATTTTCATTAAAAGGCTTAAGAAGGCAAGGAAGATAGGTGACTTATGAGAATCTCTTGAAACATGATGGAAAAAAATATAGTCAGCTGAAGAGTAGACAAGAATTGTTAGAAAATGGTATTAATATACAATGGTTCCCCTTCAGGCAAATAATGGAAAGATTTAAAAGAGATAAAAATACAGAAGGATTTGAATTAGAAAAAAGAGATTATGAAAAATACCTACTAAAAGGAGAGAAACGCTTATAATTGGGAGTATTTACAAAAAGTTGCTAAAATTTAATTTAGAAGAAGAAACTGTTAAAGAGTGCATGACAAAATGGGCCATAAATTTAGATCAGATTATAACTATGGAAGAATGGGAAAAATTATGGTGAAATAATAATAAAAAAACACCAGATGTAACAACCTGAAAGAAAATTTTATAAAGATGATGTACTGGTGGTATCTATCACCCGAAAAGCTTGCAATAAAATTCTAAAATGAATAATAATGTTTTTTTCATATGTGGTGGAGATGCCCAAAGGTGGAAAAATTCTTGTATAAGGTGAGATCTTTATTTCAGGAAACATTGGGGTTAGAAATTAAATTTGAACCAGAGTTTTTCCTCCTAGGGATTTCCCCATTTGATAAGAAAAGGGAAAAGGAATGTGGTAGATTATATTGGTTTATGATAACTACTGCCAGAATTATTCTAGCAAAATACTGGGAAAATGGTGAAACGTCGAAGAAAGAGGAATGGCTGGGAAAGATAATGGAAATTGCTGAGATGTATAAATTATCATATATGCTGAAAGGAAAATCAAATAATAAGTTTGTAAAGCATTGGGAAAAATTATGGGAATATTTGCAATGTAAATATGGTGAAAACATGACTTTAGGTTTTAAAAATTAAAAATCTATGGAGATAATGAACTATTCCAGAGTAGATGTCATGTGCCAGAAGAATCAAATTTAAAGGAGTGGTAAATATTAAAAAGTAGAGGGATATATACTCCTTTAAAATGGTAAAAAGAGGGTTGATAAATGTTTTTAATAGCTGGCATGTTGATCCAAGAGAAGCTGATATGGTTAAAATGATAAATGATAAACAGAATAAGTAGCATGGGGTGGGAGGTTTGGGGAGGGGGATAGGGGATAGGGGAGGGGGAGAATGTCTAAGGAGTTGTAGATACTTTGTGATGTTAAATGTTGTTAAAATGTTAAACGTTGCATAAGTGATGAGTGCTTTTATGTCGACATGTAAATAAAGAAATAAAAATATTGAAAAGAACATGGTTGTCTCCAGCTCCAGTGATTCATGGTTGAAATGGATTATTTTATCCATGTAAATCTGTTTTTAGGCATGGTTATGGGAAAGATACAGATTTAGTTATCTTGATAGATGACCTATGCCACTAACTAGATGGGAGAAAGTGTCCCTATTGGTTCTACTGAACCTCTCAATGGCTTTCAGTGCCATGAGCTATACTATATTTCTGGATCAACATGCTGGGATCACTGTTCTACAGTGGCTCCCTTCCTTCTTAGAGGGGCAAATCCCGATGGTAGAGCTGGGGAACTGCTGTTTGACTCCTTGGTCATTTGTCTGAGGGGTCCCTTGGGACTCTGGTCTCTCTCCCATGCTATTCAATATCTACATGAAACCACAGAGGTTTTTCAGAGGTTTGTGGTTTGGTGCCATCAGTATGCTGATGATACTCAACTCTATTTCTCCTTTCCATCTAACTCTAAGGAAGCTTTTGCTGTTCTAATTGGATTGGATCATAGAATCATAGAGTTAGAAGAGACCACAAGGGCCATCCAGTCCAATCCCCTGCCATGCAGGAGTAAACAATCAAAGCATTCCTGACAGATGTCCATGTATGGCCCAATTGGCCTAAACATTTGTAGGGGAACTTAGTAGCCTAGCTCCAACATCAATACATCATGTCTAGCCTAACTCAGTATGCAAAGTGGAGGTTCTCCCTCATACTAATAATTTTAAGGTAGGATTTTCAGCTTAGTAGACAGTCTAAGAAGACAAGTAAGCAACAAACTTGTTCCATTTGTAGGCATACAAACGTCGAGTGGATGGGCGAAGAGAAGAATCAACAACATGTTAAATCTTGGCAGGTAAAGGATTCAAGGACAAATCCACCAGGGCATCAACCAGAATGTTTTGAAGTCTGGATGTCGGACCCAGCCTCCGTGAATCCTCACAAGATTTGACTGAAGAGGCAGGCAGATGAACTGTCGACAAGCCAGCTCAAGAAGCGGGCCAAACCAAGTTTGCCTCAGCCACCATGATGTGACTAGGACCACATTTAATTGGAAAATACAGCACAGAATTGGTAAAGAGCTAGTTCAGGAATATCTGGCCAGTATAAATGACTTGGATGAGGGAATAGAGGGTATGATTATCAAGTTTGCAGAAGACACCAAATTAAGAAGGGTAGCTAATACCGCAGAGGACAGGATCAGAATCCAAAATGACATGAGCAGATTAGAAAACTGGACCAAAACTAACAAAATGAATTTCAACACAGAGAAATGTAGGATACTACACTTGGGGCAGTAAAATGAAATGGACAGATAACAGGATGTGTGACACCTGGCTTGATGGCAGTACTTGTGAAAGGGATCTAGGAGTCGTAGTGGACCACAAGCTGAACATAAGTCAGCAGTGTGATGCAACAGCTAAAAAAGCCAATGTGATTTTAGGCTGCCTCAATAGGAGTATAGTGTCTAGATCAAAGGAAGTAATAGTGCCACTCCATTCTGCTTTGGTTAGAACTCACCTGGAATACTGTGTCCAATTCTGGGCTCTACAATTCAGGAAGGATATTGAGAAGCTGGAACGTGTCCAGAGGAGGGCAACCAGGATGGTGGAATGTCTGGAAGCCATGCCCTATGAAGAGTGGCTTAGGGAGCTGGGATGTTTAGTCTGGAGAAGAGAAGGTTGAGAGGTGACATGTTAAATATTTGAAGGGATGTCCTACTGAGGATGGAGCAGGCTTGTTTTCTGCTGCTCCAGAGACTAGGACACAGAGCAATGGGTTCAAACTAGAGGACAAGAAATTCCACCTAAACATTAGGAAGAACTTCCTGACAGTAAGAGCTGTTCAGAAGTGGAATACACTGCCTTGTAGTATGGTGGAGTCTCCTTCTTTGGAGGTTTTTAAACAGAGGCTGGATGGCTATCTGATGGGAATGATTTGATTGTGCATGGCACGGAGTTTGACTAGATGGCCCTTGTGGTCTCTTCCAACTGTATGATTCCATGATCATCATTATCATCATCATCTTGGTATATAGTATACAGGATTGATTCATAATATGAATCTGTCATTTGTATATTATAGACATATGATGAGCTAGTACTGCTGTGAACAATTATTTCTGAGATTTTGAAAAGGTGTCACCAGTAGTGGCAATCTGTAGTGAGCCAGATTGGCCAGTCACCTTCATGGATAGAGATTATAGTTTCATGTGTTATCAACTTCTCCCTATCTTTAATGCAGAATACATGCAGTTTTTGTACTTCTGTGTTCAGGGACCCTGCAATCTGGAGGGCAAGGGTCTCATGCCAACCCAAGACTAAGCTGGAAGAGCTGTATCCTCACCTCTGAAATGATCAGGCAAAATTGTACCACCAAGACTCCTATGTAGTTGAGCTCCCTTTTGAACTATCATTCAGGAGTGCACTAAATTATCATTATTTTGCTATCTTTTCATGGTGGTCAGATCATTACCAGCTTAAGTTGGATGATGATGATGATGATGATTTAAATGCAGTGTATTGTGTTTTCATTGTTTTGTAAAAACATACCTGCAAGTAGTCCAAATTAATCACAAACTGCTTGCCGACACTGACTCTCATACCATAAAAGCAGTTCCAGAATTCTGTCCACAGCATACTTTGTAAGAACAGGGGGGGAAATGCTGTTAAAATGCTTCACTCTGTATTATTGTTCTACACCAGCCAATAAATTGTGAAGTTCAGTGGAATTTGTTAAACTTAAGCCTAAGTGAGCCTAGGTGTTATAGCATGATGTTTTATGAGCAGTTTTAGGGGTCATATTTTCTGCTTCAAGCCATAACTCATGTGTCTGCTTCTTCAGTACAGAAAAGAAATAAAAAGACTGCACATGTTATGCAAAATTGTCCATTAAATATTCAGTTGACAATCAGTCAGTCATTCAAATCAAATCAAATCACTTTATTTATGTACTTATTTATTTAATGTGTATGCCACCTTTTTCCCAAGATGCGACCAAAGGTGGCTTCCATAAAACAACAGATTAAAAATACAATATATACCATTAAAATATTTTTAAAAATCAGATTAAAATATAAAATCAAATAATAAATAAAATATAAAATAAATAATAAATAACATAATAAATAAAACAAGCCCTGTGAAAACTGCTCAGGAAGAATAATACAAAGGCAGTTTTTCTTGGGTTTTTTTTACAGTTTTTACCCAATTTTCACACATCCCAGTGTATTTGGGGAAATTATTCTGCCTAGGAATATATATATATGTATGATTTTTGTGTAAAACTGGTGCATCTTTGTACAAAATCAATTTTCTGTCACAAAAACACTGTTTCCTGAAATACATATTTTACACAGAATATAACGTGTGTTTTTCCAGAAACAGTTTCATTTTCTGAACAAAAAATTGCAGTACTTTTTTGGTCAAAAAGGTGTGTGTGTTTCTGGAAATACTGTTTTCATGAAAAACATGCTTTTAGCTTACCTCTTCCCCAGTTTTGAGAGACACACATGCATGCACACATGAATGCATGCTCTCTCACACACAACTAATATGTGTATGGCATCATGGAATAATTTCCTGAAATACTATGTATGAACACCATGTGAAAACTGCAGAAATAAAATTTTTTTTCCTGCCACATGTAGAGAACTATGGGAATGATTTGTCTTAACAAGCAAGTGTGAAATAGTCAAAGACTACCATCCCTATATCCCTTCCTCCAAATCCTGAACAATTTTAAAAGCCCAGCATTGGGACTCAAAGTCAAATATGCCAGTCAGGTTTCTACAAAGATGGAACAAATGAACTGCATTTACAGTAGGGTTTAAATTTTCCAGAGTGAGCCAAATTGATACAAAAGGTCAAGAAGAATATTATGTATTGCAACAGCAGCTTTTAGCATATTTGTGGCTCTGTACAATAGACCCTTCTTTAGATAATATGGTTCTCAGCTAAATTCAGCTCATCTTATCATTTAAAAGACTTGCACTTTTCTCTACTTAGATTCTGCAGACCTTATTTCATTTTTTAAAATTATTAGTGCTGTATTTGGTACAATGGTTTTTCTCCCCCTTTACAACTGTCATCAGTGGGTCCCACAAACCCCCAGCAATTTGGGTAACAAAGCAACACCTCTTCTGGCTACTGTGATTGTGGGAATTGTACTGGTATATTTACTTCCCAAATTATATTTGCCAACCCATTTAGGGAAATAAAGAGACCAGACACAAGAGATGGGATGAACTAAAAGTCTTTATTTACCCCTACCTATTTATTTCCCTCTAAAGGTCTTCAGTGGGGGGAGACAACCTAGTGAGGGAGCAGCTGAAGCAGTAGGTCTATCTGAGAACACACCCCTCAGCTTCCCTGAGTGAACACTGGGTCCTGGAGAGAAATCCCAATACATGGGGTTCCTCCTGAGATGGCCCACATCTGGAAGGTCAACCCAAAAGTCCCCCACCCAATCCACAAGGATTAAAGTGGGTGTTTATCCTTCAGGCCAATGCCAAGGTGGGTCTCCTTATGTCCCCTTAGGCCACACGGTCGGAAGTGGCCCTTCCAGGGACCCTGCCTTCACCAAAATTGGTGCCAAGGTGCACACCGAAATCTATGCCTCCCCCATTTTCCACTCAAAGTATAGGAACACTACCTATTCACCACCCTAGCCGATTTCTCATTCAGACACCACCCTAGCCGATTTCTCATGAGGGAAAGAAGAGGAGCAAGGGGTGCTAGGGCCATGCTCTCCAAGCGCCGGTGCATGTGCCCTGGTGCTGTTAAATGGGTTTCCTCTCCCCTCCCATCCAGCAAAGACAGCTCTCCCCCACCCTGCACACCTGCGCTGAAAGGGGGGTGGGGTTGAGCTGGGTTGTCTGAGTACATATCTATATATAAGCACAGCAGGAAACAGGACAGTAGTGCTTCAGTAGTTTAAGGCACTAGTTTTTAGCCTCTTGTCATTAAAGTGAGGACTTGCAACAAATTTGAAGGGTAATACACTGTGAAATTCACTGATGATCAAGGTGTAGAGCCAATCTGGAACAGAAGTTTTGTAGCATTTTCTGGAGATTACAATGTATTTTCTTTCTTTCCCACACTGCTGACATCATTCCACATGCTTCTATAAACAGATAAAGGGTTCAGGCTTGGTAATAGTTGCTAGGGCTGAGCTCAAATATACAGTTGTCCCTTCATATTTGTGTATTTCATATTCACAGTTTTGCATATTTTGGTTTGTAGCTGCTGCTCAACTAGCTCAAACTCCAAGACCCTCCCCTCCTCCCCTCTCCTTGTGTTCTGGCAACAAAACACTGCAACTTGCTTTCTTACCTTGCACCAAAACATCACTGCTCGTTACTTTAAACCTTACTGTTTTAAATGGGTTTTGGTGCAAGGTAAGGACTTTTTCGGACGTGTCAAAAATAACGCAAGCAGCCTTGTTGTGTTGCGAGGCTGCTGCGCTGCAGAGCATCGGTTTCGGATGTCGCTCTCTATAATACAGAGAATTTCAATATAGCAAGTTTACAAATTACATTTCTCTCTCTCTCTCTGGCTTTTCTTTGCAAATGAAGATTCAGGAAGGACTCATCCCGCATTTTCTGCAAGCACACTGATGACTAAAAAGGCCAATCTGAGATAAACAAGTCTGGTTGCAGAGAGCGCAGCAGAAGGTCTCCTTGGGTGATGTTTCCAGGTTGTATTTCTTTCTGCGTTGTCGTTTCTCTTCAAGACTTGTTCAGCATGAATTTATTACTGTGTTGAAAGGACTTTTGGGGGGGCAGGGAGGAAATAATAACTTTATCACAAAGGAAAGTTTTTAACATCATTCTGTATGTTTTTCCCTGACTGCCAATGTTCATTTCCATGAACACTGGGAATCTGTAGTACAGTTGGCCCTCTGTATCCCCAGATTCCACCATGCATGGCTTGAAATATCCCCCCCCCCCAAAAAAAGAATTATCCAAAAAGCAAACCTTGATTTTGCCATTTTATATATGAGACACCACTTTTACTATGCCATTGCATATAATGGGACTTGAGCATCCACAGATTTTGGTATTCACATGGGGGGGGGGTCCTCCAACCAAACCCCAAGGGATACCAAGGGTCCATTGTAGTTCAAGCAGGTGAATTTCTTCTCTCCACTTCTTGTGTGTGTGTGTGTTTTGGTAAGTAAATGTGGCCTTATTCACATAATTTATGTGTGAATATCTGTAAACAACTCTCTAGGTTACATATTTTGATGGCCCTGTTTTCTTCCAAACTTATGTAAAAAGTAGCCACTTAAATTAAATATGAAAATGAATATTAGCCATCCCCAACCCCAACTGGAGTTGGTTCATGGTTCCAGTCATCTTTGTGGAGCTTACTGGATGACTGTTTCCCCTTTACCAGCACTTTATTGTTATATATCTAGTGATTGTGGGCCATGGACTACAGAAGGAGAGGTTTCTAATATTATGATGCATAGCTTCCAAACCTGCACATACCATGTTTCTCCAAGACAGTATAAGCTTCCAGGAGTCAAGAAAACCATCCTTCCCACTTTTTGTTTCATTTTTATTTCTTTATTTTGTTAAAACTATTTTCAAACTTGCAATGAACTTAACTTCCACCAAGGATATAGTTAAACTCACCATCTGTACAACAACTGGTTCTTTTTAACCCAACTTAGCCATTTCCACATGCAGCAATAAACTAGATAGCACTGCAAAAGTTTTGAAAGCTACAGCTGCCCTAAGCTGGATGTCTGGACATGAACCAAGAAATCTTGGTTGTTCCATGAAATAGAGTAGACTGTGTCTAGTGTGCACCCCTTCTTGTTTGTGAAATGGCTTGCATCTCTATACACCTCTAAAAGGGAAAAAAATCTATCAGGAAATATTGAGATATCATCATTTACATCCTGTCTCATGCAATATTTCGGAAAGTGATTTTCACTAATTTCCACTAAGCTTTTTAAATAGTTATTCAGGAGTTTTATTCAAAGTGCTAAAGTACTTTAGCAATATTACACTAGTTAAGCTAGGAACATTTTGTTTCAATGCTAGCATTCTGTTTTTCCCTAGTTTGATCTCTGTTGAATCTGTGTCCTGGGAACAACATCTGTTTTTACTGGTTGTGGCCATCTCAGCTAGTTCTGAGAATATGGAAACACACAAAGCAAGTGCAGATACATTCAATATTAGACAATACTAGGGACATTATCAGAGGCAGCAAAAATCACGGGATTATAACATCAGGGTAGCACAAATGGGCCCCTCTATTGCATGACATCATTGTCCTCACATTACTACTCCATGCCCCAGCTGCAAAATTCACAGGAGAAGCCATCAATATATCATCAATAGCACTCTTTTTATACTATTGAATGCATGTGAAAGCACATCCTATTGTAATTTGAGATTATAGCATGAATGGGCAGTCCTCAGCATAAAAAATTCTGGGTGAGAACATGAAGCACAGGATGTTCTTTTTATGGACTGTTCCCTTTAGTTTGCACATTTTAAGGTTTGTTTCAGTGTTTCTGTGTTCATTTACTTTGTTTATTCATTTATTTTGGGTTTTAAGCATGCCCGTGTCTTCTCGTGAGAACTGATGAAATCTCGCCGATGCCAAATCACAGAAATAAACTCCCATTCTTAAAGCATTAGTGGTCTTTATGTGATAATTATGTGGCATTTCTTTTGCATGATTACAGCTAAATGCACAATAATAAGTGTTATAATGCCACAATGTTCCCACTATCTTCATTCACAGAATTACAACATTTTAAATGCTAGTTTGATAATGCCCTGGGTTAATTTAAACTGCCTGAAGAGAGGGAATGAAAAGCCCTTGGTAATGCCAGGAGCTCCCAGGAAATAATTTGGGATGAAGTAAATGTCATGTCCAAAACAGTTTGGGAAAGCCCAGGTACAAAACCCAGGACTTTCAGGTTTCTTTTTTTATCCATGTAGAGGCAGCCTTTGTTTGTTTGCTTGCTTCTGTTTAAGCTGATGATGCTAGAATCATAGAATCATAGAATTGTAGAGTTGGAAGAGACCACAAGGGCCATCCAGTCCAACCACCTGCCACGTAGGAAATCATGATCAAAGCATCCCTGACAGTTCAGTTGCTAGTTACTAGTTCAGTTGCATGTGAAATTTCAGTGACAGCCAACAAGCCCATTCTCCTTTTTATTGGTTATGCCAATAACATTTTAGAATGCAGCACATCTTCTCCAGCAAATTTCCTGGTTCTGTTCCTCAGCACAATCTTCTCACAGATTCCTATACATGCATACAGTATGTTTTTCATAGTTTTTTCTTTAAACTGTCAAGTATCTTGTCCTCTTTTTCTTGTTGGCTTAATGATTTTTTCCCCATTGACTTTTGCTTATTCATTTCTCTCTCCACCCACCCCCGCAGCCGTTCTTATGTTGTTGGTTGGGGCTTTTGATACCTTTTTTTTTTGTTTTGTTTTGTTAGATCATCTTGTTTGCTCTGTTTGTACAAGCTTTCCTGCTTTATTTTGTATGTTACAAGTGCACAAAGAAATTGAGTCTGCATTTACATCTACAAAGTTCATGGACTTTCATTATTTCATTCTGACATGCACTTTGGAATGCCTGCTACAACTCTGATGCAAATTACTTCAAGATGGAGAGAGAAAAATCAAGTGTGATTCAATCCTTGCTTTCTCTCTCTCTCTCTCTCTCTCTCTGTGTGTGTGTGTGTGTGTATCTAATACTCTCACACATAACATTAGGGATGTCATATTCTCCAGTATTTCACGTATGCTAGGATACATGTGGTCCAGCAAAGTTGGAGTCTGGTGAAGATGGCAAAAGTTATTAATGAGGTATGGGGGGGAGGAGGAAACAAGCCAAAAGAGATTGGGGGAAGTTTGTTTTTGCCTGAGCCAGGATGGGCAAGACTCCACTCTCTCCATTCCTCTCCCCACAGTTGAGTTGAATGCAAACTAATTTTGCAGTCTGAACTTAGTTTGCAGCAATTGAAGTAACCTGGATATAAAGGGGGGAAATGAGAGAAGGAGGGCATTTTAAGAGCAACTGAAATGTGGGGCTACAATCAGGACTGTCCCTGCCAAATCAGGACAGTTGGGAGAGTATGGGAGGTAATGCTTTCTTGGTTTCATTCTTGAAAAAAGCAAGGAGTAATTTTAGTCATTCTTTTGCCACAGTGAGAAAATCTTTGAACATGGTCCAGCTTTTAAAGACTATTAGAAGTTTAAGACTTATTGTGTACAAAATTCAAATGCAGATTTTTGCACAGAAGACAGTATTTTCTGTGCATGAAACAGCATATTCTGCAGAGAAAATACTATTTTCTGCACAAAAAAAGTTCTTACATGCTATTTTTAAAGTAAAAGATGAAGAAATTCTGTGTAGAAGAACTTCCAAATTACAAAGATCCTCTTCAGTCCAGGATTCTTCTTGTTAGGGTTTCCCAACACTCAAGAAACACATTTTTGACAATTTTTCAGATATTTTCAGTTTTCTTTTTATCCCAATATAACATATATGTGATGTGCCAATTTTCTGAGATTCCATTCTGATGTGGATCTTGGAACAGAAATAATTATCTCCAATGTGTCATTTATTTTTATTTCATTGTAAGTTGATAATAGCTATGTTGATTTTAATGATTCTATTAATTTCAGTGTGACTTCCAAGGAAGTAGGCTCAAGATTAGGAGACTGGTTGTGCATACATCCTTGACTTTAGTACAGCACAGCAGACATGAGAGCTATTTGTTACCTTCAGGGTCAGAGACAGAGCAACAGGAGAATGTTATCATCCTCCTTGTGGACTTCTCAGTGATGTCCAGTAAGCCAGTGTGAGAAAGGGATGCTGGACTGCATTGGCTTTTGGTCTGATCCAGCATGGTTGTTCTTATGTTCTTAGTACTCATAAACTTTGTCATATTAGAAGTGATTCTGCTTTATTTTTCTTTCTAAGCCATCACTTTACAGGTTTCTTGAATTGTCCAGTTACTGTACAACTTCCTCTCACCCTTGAACATTTTTCTCTTCCATACATACAAGTGGGAGTACTGATTTTTTTCTAGGGTTGGTGTTGTTTTGGTGACAAAAACCAATGGCATGATCAATTGAAGATCATTATGTGTAGATAATACCATTCCTCCTTAATATATGTAAGGAGGGGACAATGTTTCCCATTGATTTCTCTGTTCCTTACCTGTTTCCCACTCTTAAATGCTATTCCCAGTCTAAATTCCCAATTCAGTTTAGTGGTGATGGAAGCTGAGAAATGGTAATGAGTTTGGATCTTACCTCATCCCATCACATTTCCTGCTCCTCACCTTTTCCTTCTCTCTGTCATTAGAGTCCAGAAAAGTGATAAATGTGTATAAACAACTCATTGTTTAGCTGCCTCGAATCCCTATATTAGGGGAAAGGAGGGATATAAATAATAACAACAAATTTTTACTGGGCTGCTATCAAGGTATCCAAGTTCAGTTTCCAGCCTTAGAAGGGCATTATATAAAATTCTACTGTAAATCATTTGAATTGTACATTTTGTTATTTATTTGCTTATTCTGGAAATATGAGTGAAGTGTAGCAAAACAATGTTGTTAATAAATAAGAATATAATAAAGAAAAATTAAAGGCTGATTTGGAGTGCTGAATGAATGTCCCAGTCTTCTTTGTGTACAAGCACCAATCCATTCACCATCCATTGGCCTGAATCATATTATTTAGACCCATGATAATGCACTCTCCCATTATCTGGGCAACACAGATGAGGGGTATACTGTCTCCTCCAGGTGATCCAATGATTTTAGGTTACATTTATTGAGGGTCAGCATTATGTAGGAACAACAGAGATCAGAAGAAGCAATTGTCCAACGAGGATGGCCAGTTTGGGGAGCAGTGTGGAAGCTTCAAGATGGTTCTAAGTGAGAGATTATAGAACATGCTGCCAGAAGGCACAAGAGACTGACTGGGAGACTTTGAGACTGATTGAGAGTTAGGGAAGGTGCTGCCCGCCTCACTGTTCCTAGAGATGCATGGTTGTAAGCTGTATAAAAGGGTCCAGAGTCTCAGCTTCCCATGACCATCCAAAGAGCCAGCACACCATTTGTCTTGTCAGTACAATAGCAATGTTTAGCTAGTCACATTAGGGCTTATGTGTGTGTTTTTTTTTAACCTCAGCTGAATATGACTTAGGTCTTGTCTATACGAGGAGGAAAAATATGAACACGTTAGGAAAGGCAGGCGTTCGCAATGATGCAATCTGTCTACACAGCCAAAAGTGCCCCCCTAAACTCTGCATGACCCCCTAGCCACATGGCAGCCATGAGTGGTTTACTCACAATTTTAAATCTGCCACCACCATCTAAAAATAAAATAAAATAAAATTCCCAGGGTGTGCACAAGCAACACTTCTTATTTACAAATAAATATATAAATAAAAAGTATGAGATTGCCACTTGATTGACCCTTGCTTAGCATAAAATCCAGCATGGCAGCTACAGCTGCTTTCTCTCTTTTCTAGCCCCGCCTCCTGTGCTCATCCAGCCAATCAGATTGCACTGCCTGTTAGTATCTGTGCAAAAGTGAGTGTTCAAATGGTTGCACATTTGGAAGTCATATGGAGCTTTTCAGAAAATTTGTACAAAGCCTTGGATGTGATGCACACTAACTTTGTGGTGGATTTGGCTGCCCCCCTTCCAAATGGCATGCATTTGTACAAACACAATCACTGATCTTTCACATTGCATTCATATTATTTTGACCATATAGACAGGACCTTAGGATGGTTGGTAACTTTGTAACTATTCTTCAGTAACTCCTGAAAGAAGGTGCCTTAAGTACAAGATGACCTTTTGCTATATGAATATTGCTTCCCTAGAATAAAAGCTTTCTTTTAAAGATCTTTTGTTTTCCATGTTCTTTTCTTGTGATTTTGCTCAATTTATGCAAGTGTATGCATATATAATTGTCATCTTCCATGAGGGGAAGCAAAGTCTCTGCAGAGTCAGAGAAAAGTGCAAGGTAAACCCCTCAGCAACTTCCCTCTAAGTTACTGAGATATGTGAGGTAAATTAGTGTGTTGTGGCAACTAGATAGACTTTAGGGGTCCTCTCTCTTACTCAAGAGCAGGAGATGGGTTTGAAGCTAACCAACTAGAATAGATCCATTAAATTAATTGTTGAAATGTGAGTGAACCCATAAGGAAATTCCATTGATTCAACAGGTCTGTCCTGGTCAGGATTAGCAATATGTTTTAGCCCTCTGTTTCCCCTGCTTTGTCAATTTTGGACTTTGTAGAGATGGTAGCCATATATGTAATATATTTTAGTTCCTTTGCACACTTATTACCAATATCCACAATCAGTTGGCTCAATGGTGAAAAATAGGGCTTGTCTACACAGGCAATTAACCACATCTAGCTCCATCTTGGAGCCATGCAATCCTGATGACCCAGGTTTTCCCCCTTTCCCCCCAGGCAGTGCTCACAATCCCCGGGGCAAAAATAGGGACATGACAGGGTGGGACAGAGTAGGGCCAGATAAAACATTTTAGAAAAAATACCTGCTTAAATGTGTTCCAGTCAAAATAAAATGGATCAGGTGCCGCATGACTATAGGAGCTCATTCCAGCACACCAGCCCATCGTTGTAGCTGCTGGATACCTTGCTCTTCTGAATTCAGGAAGGGAGCCTGCAGCATATGCCCAAGACTAGTCACATGCAGGGGGCATTGTTCGCATGCTGCGGGTCTCCTGCCTGGATCCAGAGAGAGGGACGCAGGCAGCAGTGGCAGTTACAGGGACAGGATGGCATTCCTGTCTCTACTCCCTACCATTTCATGGAGGTAACTGGGGAGTAACAGGCCTAATCGAATGGCAGGAAATGCCAGTGGGGACCTGGCATATCCTGGCCTTGAGCCCATAGCATCAAAAATAGTACACATGCTTGTTTCAAGATTCCTTAGGCTCGATATTATTAAGGAAAACCTTTGTAATATAATGTCATGCTTGTAAGTTTGCAGTATATTTTGAGTAGTTTTGATTCATAAATGTTAAAACAGTAACTTACAGCACGATATTATAGGGTTGTCTAAATGGCGAAAATACTCCCCACAGACTGCGAGGAGAATACAACCTGTCTTAATGTCATCCCACATCATATCACTCTATTCAGAAAGAAGGGGGCTAAATATGCCATATACTCTACAGTAAAAGACTTTGTGGCGTTTCCCTGAGTTTTTGAAAAACAGCAGGGGGGGGTGTTGCACATTCCTCCTCATTGGGACAAGTGATCAAATCAATTCACTTTCCCAAGGAAGCAGAAGCTGAAAGCTGATAGGCCAGATGATCTACCAAACCCCCTCCAAAACACATACACAACATTAAGACAAATCACAGCTGCTGCAAGTTGCTTTTACTGTGGAGCAATCCACTTCTTTTTTGCCTCGTATGGACAACTCAGAAGTATAAATAGTGAAATAAACTAAACAGTGAAAGAATATTTGAGTTACTTGACTTTCTATCTATCTTCTTTCCACACCCACATAACCATTATTCGTTAAAACATTTTTTTAAAAAATGGGCCTACTCACAGGTAAGAGTGAATAGGATTTTCAGCGTAACAGAAAAATCCAAAGTAGAGCATGAGGAGACAAGTGATGGATGACCCCACTTCCATAGTCTTGCCAGATCACTTTGGCTGGGCAGAAAGTGTGGGCAAGATGCTTTCCTCCTTTCCTTGTGGATTGCTGAGTAAGTTTGTCTGCACATATGTCTTTTAGTTCCTTCCCATTGGTTCCAGGAGTTTACCATTGGTATTAAAGCCTTCAGGGAAGGTGAGCTGCTCTGCCAGTGCAGCACTGACAGGTATTCTTTTCACCATATCAGTGGAAGGTATACCTGCTCTTTTAATTGTTGTTGTTTAACCTGATTTTCCCTACCTTTTCCTCTTGGATTCGGGGCAGAGAAAATTTTGTTACAATTTTTTAACATTTAAACTTGGATTGAAAAGACTGCATTTGTATCTACTGACAACGTCATTAAATGAAAGATATTTCCCTAGAGCTGAAACTTTTCAGAAAGGGTTTATATTCATGTTTAAAATTATTTGTCCTGAATCCCTCCCCCATATTAAGTTTCCAAAGGCAAATTGAAAACCCTCAGCTCCTCCCAATTATTCCTAGAAGCCTAACCAATTCCTTTTTTATATATAATTTTAAATTCTGTCCTTGTTTTTAAAGTAAATAAAAATGATAGTTTCCCATTTGTCCATATCTGACAGGCATGTCTGTTTTTATTTTCATAACATTTGAAGTCACTTAATCAATATTTAAATGTTCCTTTTCATACAGCTTCAGTGGTTACTTTGCCTAGCTTTCCCAGGCTTCCTCTACTACTTACTTGAGCTACTGGAATACAACTTAAAGGAGCAGATAACATTGCCTTTGGATCAATTGCTTTTGATTTTGCCCTCTGTTTATGAACATATTTTGGAGTGCATTTGTCTCTTAAGTGGTTTAAATGGTTTTGATTTATTTTTAAAAAAATGTTAAAGCAGGGCAATTTAAAAGGCAATGTTAAGATGTCTTCAGAATGTTGTTCCCTCTTTTGCAAATGCAGGGCTTCTTAGCAATTAGCATAACTCAGAGAGGTTACTTTCTGTCATTCTTTAAATGAAATTTTGACTTTGAGGAAAGGGAGTGGGGACTATGAGGATGTGTTTTGTCTATAATCCAAGTTGACAGGGTTTGTGATTTTCTGTTTTAACAAACTAAGAGAAGGGTATATGTGGGAAACCAGAAACTATACAAAATGTAGTTTGTATATATTTCTCCATTCAGAATTCTTAACAAACAAATATGTATCTATAATTATTATTTTATTTTATTTTTTGTCTCATGAGAATATAGAATGGTGCTTTATACTGAGTAAGACTGGTGGTCTGCCTAGCCTATTACTGTCAACACAGACTTACAACACTGTCCAATGGGTTCTGGTAACAGTCTTTTATAGACTGCTATTTCCTGGTGGATTCCCATCCAATTAGCAACCAGCCCCAAACCCCATTTAGCTTCTAAATTAAAACAGGATTGTTTAGGGTTGTAGATGGTTTCTTTTTCTTTCTTTTATTTTTTTACAAACACTGAGAAAAAAATTGTAGAAATTCATGCTACCATCTGTCATTGACTAGAAGCATTGTTGGGTCAACTGCTAATATAATCTTCCATTTCTTCATTAGCCTTTGTTCCTATATTGGTGCCCACACTCGCTGCTGTAATGATATAGTCTACTGCTGAAATTTACATTGGTTTATTCAGAGCTTGGAAATAACTAGTTACCAAAAATGTGTTTTTGTAACTTCTTTCCACAATAACAAAAATATAACTATGCTACAATATCACTATAACTTTAATAGTAACAATTTTATTCCTTTTGTGAGATAATTGCAAGTTTTAGCTGATTTTATAGATATGGAGATAAACGGTAAAGAGGGAAGATCACATGTTCCAAGTGTCATCTTATGTTATGCCCTGCATTGCAGTTACACAGTGTGTTATGGGTGTTGAGTAGAAAGTGCAGCAATGGAAGAGAATCCATGGAAGATACAGAGTGATCCTGGATAATGTAAACCTGAAAGTAACTTTCCCAGTCTCTGAATAATTCTATCCCCAAAATGAGAAAGTTTCATTTAGAAAACTGCATCTGTGCATGTGTGCATGAAGGCAAACACACACATCTATTTTATGTCATGGACACCTAATGAAAAGCCTGTCAAATGCTGCTTTAACACGAGGGAGGGGGGAGGCTGAAGCATAACTCTCCATTGTTTGTAATTGTTTCTGGTTCTATACAGTAAATCCGGTTTAAACATTTCAAAGAAATCAAAGACAAAGTAAGACAGGTAGAGATAAAAAGAAAATTGGTTATAAAAGGTGATGCACATAAAGCACACAAAACAGCAAGACACAATGCCATGTATCCATGGATTTTGAGAGGAATGAGCAAAAGAGGCAGTGAACCTTTTACTGACATTTTAAAAAGTTCAATAGACTTGGGAGAGATGCTTGAGGTTCTCACAGCAGCAGACATGCTGTTACTCCCCCCCCCTTTTTATTTTTTGAGTGGGTCAAAACATAAGCCACAAACTAAATAACCAAACTTGGAGACTATGGAGGAAAAAATGTTTGAAGGAAAACAAATGCTCAAGCTGGGCTGAATAGCCTTTTGCAAAGCTACTGGTCCCTCCCAAGGTGCATGTGTTTTTTGAGGGGAGGGAGAACTGGTGACTTAAAAAAAAAAGTCTAGAAACTTATTACTGAAAGATCAGGTTAAAGATGAAACATCTAAGGGGAGGGCTCCTATATTTTCTTTCAAACTGAAAGGAGGAGGAAAAGAGAGACAGAAGAGTTTTGCCAATATTCAAGAGATGGCTCAGTTGCCCTCAGTTACCTAACAACAGCCTGACAGTAATTCATGACAGAATGGCCCATGGGAATTATGTTATAATTTGACTACATAATCAGACTCTATGCAATCACTGGGAATTCACTAAATCACAACTGACTTTAGTCTAATTTATTTTAGTAGATGGACTTTCCACTTGATTCATCATTGCCACCCACAGATATAGTTGGGTCTTTTGAGCATTACCTGAGCTAGGTAGGATCTCCTCACAAAAAACTACACAGCTAGGGTAGTGCTGAAGTGTATTTGTTCCATATTTCTTCTTATTTGTGTCTCAGTTTAATCCTTCTTTAATGAGACTGGCCATTTTTCTTTAATTGTAGTGTAGGACTCAGGATTTGTTATTGCCTAAATTTCCATTGCTAGCTCATATTCTTATGTGTAAATCATCATCTAATGTGTGAAAGTTCCCAATCTGGTCTGTGGAGGCTATGGATGATAACATTACAGAATTATAGAGTTGGAAGGGGCCCTATGGACCATCAGGTCCAATGCCCTGCTCAGTCTAGGATCTCTGCTAGCGCATTCCCAGCAGGTAGCTGTCTAGCCACTTTTTGAAGACATCCAGAGAAGGAGACCTCACCATCTCTCTAGGCAACCTGAACCACTCTAACTGTCAAGACATTCCTCCTAATGTTCAATTGAAAACTACCCTCTTTAGCTTAAATCCAATAAGCCTAGTTCTACCCTCCAAGGCAGCAGAGAATAAGCCTGTGCCTTTTTTGTGGCAGCCCTTCAGGTATTTAAATCATATCAACCCTCATTCTTCATCATCACCAAGCTGACATGCCCAGCTTCTTCAACCTCTCCTCATATGTTTTGTTCTCCATACCTCTTATCATCTGTGTTGCCCTTCTTTGTCCCACTTGTCTTTATCCTTCTTAAAATGAAGCACCCAGAACTGAACACAGTACTCCAGAGGAGACCTGACCAGAGCAGATTATAGACATAATTCTTCACTAATTTTCTTCTTGAAGGAAGCAACAAGTAATTTTAATGCTTGAAAACTACACAATTTTCAAAGCCTATTCATAATTGGGACTTATTCTGTGCAAAATCACACATTTTTTTTTAGTACCCAAAACATTTTTCTTTTACCACAGGAAACAGCATTTTCTGCATGCTGTTTCCCATGCAGAAAATGCTGTTTTCTATGTGAGTCAACCATGTGTGAATTTTGTGCAGAATAAATCCCCAATTATAGAATTATCACTATAGGAAACAACATTTTTTTGTGCAACAATGTACAAATTTTTCACAGAATAAGTCCCGAACTAAAAAGATTCTCATTAATCCAGGATTCTTCTTGTCAGAGTTTCTCAACAATCCAATCCAATCCAATCCATAAATAAATAAATAAATAAATTGAAACATATTGATTCTTTTTTAATATTCTTTCCATCCCTAGTGAAGTCTCCACCTTCCCACAGCAGAAGAGAGTAGAGAGAAAAGCACCAATGCTATCTTCATTTAGCACTATAGCCCCCACTTGTTTATATTCCCCAGTGACTGATACTGATACTGAAAGGCAGATTGTCTCTGATCATAATATATAGCCATCATGACTAGTAGCTATTGATAGACTTAACTGCCTCCTCATACTATCAGCAAGGAACATTAATAACCTTCAGGATAAAGAAAGTCATGCCAAAAAGGCCCAGTATAGCTGTAATGTACACCATGAAAGGCAGCATTCAGAGGCATATCATGAATCTTTATATGGAAACAGTATGAAAGACACATACACTGGTCTCAAAAGTGATATTTAAAAATTAACTCTACAAAAAGATTAATTAAATTAATGGATGCATTTTTTTCATCTTCCCATAAATATCCTGAGATGGATAATTATCAGGGCATAGTGAATGAATCAATTAATAGATTCCTCCCTCCCCCTCAACTGACTACTGAAAGATTCTGGCAGATTTATAAATCATTATTTTAGGGATTTTTTTTTTTGACAGAGTACTCATTAGAAAAGAGGAAAAACAGTAAAGAATGGTAGGGAATTTTTTAAAGCTCATAGTTTAGTATATCCTATAATAGAATTTAATGACCAACACATGAAATAACAAGTCAGACACAACAGTTGAAGTATGGGCCAATTTATTGAGTAACTACCTATTTAGTTATTATTTTCTTGAGATATGCAAACATTGGAGGGGTGACCCAGTGCGGGAAAAGCTGGAGCCGATGGTGTTGTAAAATATGCAGAGTGTGTTCACTCTCTGCTCATCTGAGCAGAGATGCATGCAGTGAAAATAGCGTGGGCTTCTGGGCAAAACCATGCACACCTCTGGCGCAAAAGAAGGAGGCTGTTAATTTTCTTTATGGCTTTATTGAAAAGAAATGCAAAGCAAAATAAAGGACAGAAGACATTCATCCATGCTTCTGTATGCTCCAAAGTCTCTCAGGAGCTAAGAGAAAAGAAAAGGAGCCCCGGTGTAAAATTTTACACCAAGCAGACTAAATAAAATTAATAGTACGATTAGTAACAGATGCTGGAAGTGTCAGAAAAATGTGGGTACATTGATTCATATGTGGTGGTCTTGTAAGGTTATAAAAAAAAATTGGGTTAAGATTCACAAATTTCTAGAAGACACACTACAGAGTCAATTTGAGGCAAAACCAGAACTCTTTTTGTTAAATATGACTAATATTCTTAAAAAAAGAAGATGAAATTTAAAAAAATGGAGGATTATCCTCTATTTAATAACTGCAGCTAGACTCACAATAGCTCAGGTATGGAAATCCTCCAAATCACCGACAATAGAAGATTGGCTAGAGAAATCAAATGAAATGCTAGAATTGGACATATTGACAGGCAAGATACATAATTTACCAAAAAGGAAGATTATAGAAAAATGGCTGGCAGTAATAAAACAATGGGAAAAGAGGGGCAGGATATATGATAAAGAACATCTTTTTTTAATGGTTTAAGAGAGTACATTAACGGTTTAAAAGTATAGGTATACAGATATATAGATATGTATATACATATGTGTATATATACCATAGAGATAAAAAGAGTCAACAGACAAAAGTGTATTGAGAAGAATTATCAGAGAGTGCGGCAGGAAACAGAAGGTTAAAGATAGAAGACTTTCAGAAGTCAAGGAAGATTGAATTTTTTTCTCTTTTTTTTTTCGTTCTAACAATACCGATACTAAGGAAGTCATTGTTGTTTGTTTGTTTTTTCTAGATGGTTATATGAAAAAAAAAGTGATTGTAAGATTGATAAATTTGTTGGATGTGTATCTGATTTTGTAAGCTTGAACAATACTATAACAACACTATAACAATAAAAAAAAGAAAGAAAAGGAGCCCCCAAAAGCAAGAGGCTAGCTAACTCCAAAATCTCTCCCCAGTTATATGCTTTTCCCCAAAACATTCAATCCTTCTGAGAAGGAGCAGAAACCTGAAACCTAGTTTTGCTTCTCGTCTTCTCACTCTGAAGGACAGAGAAAACAAGATAACAAAAGACAGATTTATGAATTCTGATAGACAAGCTGGCATCTCTATGCCTGCTGAATAAAATTACCCAAAAGGAGGGAGATAAACTTCTAATTACAACATCTATTTTCCCTGACAGATGGTCTCCCCAGACTCATCTCCCAGCTTCCCTGGGTGAAACTGAGCCCTGAGGGGAATCCCAGCCAACTTGGATGCCCCCTGGGTGACATCAACTGGAAGGCGAGACCCCAGGATGAAATACCTCAAGCCTCACAACTTCTGTCGAGGGCTTGAGCCTGGCACCAGCCTCAAGGGCAGCCTATCTCCCTGCCCCCAGACACATGACCTGCAGATGCAGTTCGATAGACCCATCCTACACCCAAAAGGGGTGCCATAGGTGAACACCAAAGTAATTCCATCTCCCCCACTCCCTGCCATGTGATCATCTATTTATGACTCCACCCAAAGCCAATTGTCAATGTCCAAAGTGACAGTATGGGGTAGAGAGAAAAAAAATCATGGAAAAAGATAAAAATTCCTACCTGCACTAAAAGTGACCATAAAACTCATACTGTGACAGAGGTGGGTGGGTGGGTCATCAAAAAGAGAAGAGAAGGAGACCAGGGGCAGCAAGGACTTAAATAAGGTTAACTCCACCCCTATCCCTTTCAGGCCATGTTGTTGCATACCATGGCCAATCAGTGACTCGCCTAATGTGAGGCCATTAAAACACCTTCCCCTACGCCACCCTCGTCATGCTCAGGGTGGTGATTAATATCCTAATAACATATACTTCCAAAGACGTTTGGAGTCGCACTGGTAGTTTATTGAGTTATTTAGCGTTATAATAAAATATTCCTCCCTCCTGGCTAAACTCGACTTCCAAAGTAGCTTGTAATTTAACATTCATTATATATAAGTGTGATTAGAATTCCATTTTAAAACAATTAAAATCTAAAATTAAGACTACCTCCCATCAGAAGACAGAATGGCTCCATGATATTGCTGAAATCCTTTAAAGTATCCTCAGCAATACAGACCATAACCTCCTTTCTCAAACACTTTACTATGGGTAGAATCTGTGGTGTTACTAAGGCCAGTGTCACTTCTCCCTCCAACAGTGTCACCTGATGCAGTTCAGCCTCTCTGCATCCCCCTAGTGCTGCCACTGGCTGGAATCCTATATCAGCTACTTTCAGTTCAATATATTTACTTAAGTAACCTTTCTCAGCTTAACCAAACACACCCCAAACATGATGGAAACATCATTTGCCCATGCTCCAATGATGCCTGGTGAAGTAGGTTTACAGTTATGCAGCTGATGTGTATTAAAGAAAGTGGGGAGTTATGATCATATCAGTAGTGTCCCAATCATGAGTTAGTAGAGATCATGAATATAGAAGTGTTGCCTAGATTTACTCATTCTTAACTCTTTTGTATTCACAATCACTATTTAGCACCTTATCACTCTACACAGTTATAGCAATATTATTCCATTTTAATTGCTATGGCTACCTCCTGTAGAATGCTGGGATTTGCAGTTTAGGGAGGAGCATTCTCAGCCAGAGAGCTCTTAGGCTTCACTAAACTACAAGCCACAGAATTCCACAGGAGGCAGTCATAGCAATTAAAGTGGAATAATAGTCCTATAACAGTGTAGTGCAATAAGGTTCTAAGTCATGAATTTGACACTATTGCCACCATCTATTGCCCACAACCTACTTTACCTGGCATCAGCTGTATAAGGAAAAGGAGGTCCATTTTGCTTGCAATCAGAGCATGGATGAATGATGTTTCTGTCAGGTTGGGAGAGTGGGTCAGACCAGAAGAGGTTACTTAGGGTGGGTGATTTACCCTGGCTTACCCCAGTTCCAGAGTCCTGCAGTCCAAACAATGCAGGACATTTACTCTGATCAGCCCCAGGGCAGTCCAAATGACCCATGGGGAAGATAAGGGGCTGGAATGGGGGGAAAGCTGGGATAGGGTCCAATAAATCATTCTAATATAATACCTGGTTTACTCAGCAAAAACTGTATTGGGCCCTGCATGTCTGCAGGAGCCTGTCCAGCATGCCACTCCTCACTGCTGCTGTCAGCTCCCTGGCTCTCCTGGAAGCTAGACAGGGGCCCCTCAATATTTGACCAAGCCTGAACACATGCAGGGGGCATGCATTCACATCTTGTGGGACCATTAAGGCTTCCATGTTAGTGAGAATAATGGCAGCAGTGGTGGTTTCAGCAAGGAGCCAGTGTTCCATGTGCACTCTGGCCAATTTTTTCCAGGTAACCAGGGGTGGGGATGGGCCAGTTCCACAACCAGGATATGCTGGTGGGGAGCTGGCATATCCTGGCTAGTGTAGATGAGCCCTCAGTTAACTATACTTAAATAAGTAGCTGATATAGGATTCTAGCCCATATTCTTAGCTGATCTATAGACTATTTGTGTGACTAAGATAAAGGGCTGCCAAGCTAGGGATGGGAAATGAAATCCTTGAAATTGAATTTTGGTACATAATAACCCATTTCATACTTCCTGAGACTGTATCTTAACTTCATACTTTTGGGAGGCTCAGCCAGTAGAAATGTGTAAAAAAAAAATGCTACCTTAGAAATGTGCTTGGCTATAAACATGTACATTTGAAAAAATATACACAAGCATATTTTAGGCACTGGAAACATGCATACATGTATAAACATTAGGAAAATATATAGAAAAGTCATATGTGTGGGTGGAAGATACACATAAATATGTTTTAACTGCTATGCCAGAATGTGTGTCTTGCATCCCAGTATGGAAACGGGACAGAACAGGAATGCTGCTGGGAAGTTTTCACATCTATACACTACACATATATGCCTTGACTGACAGGCATATATGAACAGAAGCAGAAGAAACCACATGCATAAGACCAGCTGGGTAGAGAATCGTACATCTGAAGAACTGTTAAAAATTTGTTTTCCCATCTTTATCCAGCTAGGGATGAGACAGATACTCATATGGAGAAGGCGCCTATGTGAACTCCATGAACAATTTTATGTATGGCAGGCCACGCTTCAATTTGGTGTAGTTTATTCTGAGAGGACCATCACAAACAGGAGCTTGCTATCTGCCTGTCTACTACCCTATCTTACCAGCCAATATCTACTTATTACCAAGGCAAACAAGCCTTAGCATATTTGTAATCATTACTAGAGACAAAAAATTGACACACCCCTATGGAATGTCAAATTTGTCAAAATATTTATAGTACTTGCAAAATTATTCACTGTTTTGTTTATGTGAAATGAATATTGAAAACCATCTGATTGCAGGATCGACCTTCTCTCTCTCTCTCTCTCTCTCTCTCTCTCTCTCTATATATATATATATATATATATATATATAACAATTTTAAAAGCCGTGTTAGACAGAATTAAAAAGAGAGGCTGTTTTAACCCTTTCAATACCATTGAAGTCAATTTTGGCAAGTATTAGTATGATGACTTATACATTCTGCCAATCAGGAGGTCGGGGCAGGGTTTGATAGCTGTCAGAAATTGTCTGAGATCAGTGCTAGTAAATAACTTGCTTCTCTGTTTTTTGTTTGTTTGTACATTGCTCATTCCTGAAAAACTTCTCTCAAAACCTCTCTTTTTATGTCGTATACAATAGTGACAGCACAAACACTTGTTTATCAGCAACTTTATGGTGCACATTGATAAAATGAAGCCAAAGTCTGAATAATCTTACTTCAAGATAAAAATAATAAAATAAAATAAAATATACCCATCCTATCTTTGGGGGTCTTATCATATGGCAGTTCAATAAGAGGCTGTTCTTTTCCACCCCCACAAATGACACTGTTATAAAATCAGTTGCTAATTTTGTACCCACTTAAAGTTCTCAATTTCTTCTGTAGAAAACTTCTGACAAGACCTTTCATGTCATAAAACTCTTATGCTAATTACTGGTGTCCATGGAAATCTCCACACACGTACTGTGCTTAGTTTTGAGGAATTAAGCAACTCAAATGGCATAACAAGAGGGCATAACAATTAGCAGGATCTTAAACCTATGTATAGGGGAGCAGGTATGGAAAACACATGGGAGATAGATGTCAAAAGAAATTAATGAGTCTTTATTGGTATAAGAGAGAACATTCATACCTCCCACATATACAGTTATCAATCAACAAGACTACCAAGAGTTAGGCAAGAAATAGTTAGAAAGGACTCAGTTAATGGATTAAGGCAAGAATACACCTGCTCCTGTGGCTAGGTCTCCTCATGAGAAGCAGTGTTACTCTTGAGTCGCAGCAGCGGCTGGCGCATTAGAAACTTAGGGGAGGGTGGTTAGGATTTTACAAAAACCAGGAAGTTAGTACAGTAGCACCCCCGTATCCATGGGGGTTTGGTTCCAGGGGCCCCTGAACATGGTGAATTCTGCAGATAATAGCAAATGCCATCCACCACCACCCCACCACTGCCGCATGATTGCCCCTTTCCCCTCCCTTCCCCCTTTGTCCTGCCATGGCCCCACTGTGACTGGAGGTCTCCTGGGAGGAAGGAGGGGCAGGCACGATTCCTCCTTTGCCCTGCCATGGCCCCACCACAAACAGAGCCATCCCAGGGGCCCTCCTTCCCTCTCATTGCCAACCACAGATAATTGAATCTGCGGTCAGTGAATCAGTGGATACGGGGGTGCTACTGTGTAAGAGACAGGGAGTGAAAGAGGCAGTGAGTGTTCAGAAGCAAAGGTACTAGACTCTGCAAGGACAAAGGAAGGGGTGGGATGGAAGGCAGACCAGCATGGATTTAGCTAGATATTGGGACTGAACCCCCCAAACTCACTTTTTCTGGTTTTTTTCATAGGAAATTCTCCTTTGAAGTCAGTAACTTGAAAGAGATATGGCTTTTAACAGTTCTCAAGTGTTTATACAAATGAGTTCTGAACAACAAGGTTTCTGGGGAAATTGGGGTGATTTAATACTGATGGATGCTTTGCAGACTTCCTATATTTCTCTCTGGGTTGTCATATGAATTCCATCTACACAAGTAATGAGAGTCCCTTGTTTATTTGCTGTCTGATCCTCTCAGAGACAGATGATTTTCCAAACCATAAATGGGGGCTCATCCGTAGCTCAATGGAATGCATGCTCTTAGCTGACCCTGCAGAGAGTCTTTATGTTCTGCTTCACTCTTGGACAGCCCTATATTGATATCAAGGCACTGATTTAATCAAAAGGAATCAGAATAGCTTTCACATACCTGTGCATCTTGTTAGAAATCAAAATGGCTTCTGATTGTTTGCTTAAAATAATGTTAATTTTAATCTTATCTGCTTTATCCTCAAGTTAAACAAGAAATACTACCAAGAATAGAAAAATACACATTATTATCTGCACAATAATATTCAATGTTCCCTGGCATTACATAAACCTTGACCTATGTAGAGACGTTCTTGTCCCTGCCTCACAGGCTTTGGTTCATTTCATTCAGGCTACCAAACATGGTGATGTGGTATACTGACTTTGCTAGCCAATCTTTTCTGACCAAATGGTTTCTTTCCCCTCTAGAATTGTTTTTCAAAAGAAATGTATTTATTTATTATCTTATCTCAAAGAGTCTCTGCAGGACATGATGCTTTGACACCCAACAAATATTTGTGTAAAGCAATGGGCCTAATACCCTAAAGGCAACAGACTCTGTCTGACTAACCAGGGTCCGTCCTGGTTAGTACTTGGATGGGAGACCACCAGGTGCTATGGATTATATTTCAGAGGAAGGAACTGGCAAAATCACCCTGAGTAGTCTTTGCCTAAGAAAACCCTATGAAATTCATGGGGTTCCTATAAGTTGACAGGTGACTTGAAGACAGATACAACCACAATTAACTGTATGTATTCAAAACTCTTCTTTGAACATAAAATTTCAAACATACATTAATTTATCAAACTGGCTTTGATAAAGTTTACAATTTTCACTGTAAGGGTAAGTACTTTATGAAATACTTCACTTAGCTCTTTAGGAGCCATTGTTTCTTAATGTATGAAGCTGTGAAAAAATACATTGGAAGCTAATTTATTACACAAAAATAGACAGCTCATCACTCAGTGAAAGCGCACCACTCAGTTAAAAAGTCAACTTCAGTAATCACATTGCTTCTTTTTATCACATTTGTGGTGAGAAAACTCAAATTATTTGTGTAATGGTTTAATTGTGCTTGGTTTTCTGATGTATTAACTTCAGTGATGTTTATAAGTATACACTGTGGTTTGGACATGTCTTTGGGGTTGGGATTGTTGAAACTTAACCTTAAATGAGATATCATATATATGGTTTGGACCTTTATTGCTGGTATGTATCTACTTTGCCTATGGTTTAGCCACTGGTCTTTCTGGACATCTTTCATTGGCACATTTGGTCAGAGAGTGAGATGCAACAACCAGTTCCTGTAATAATCCATGATGGTGGTCATATATTCTGCCAGAGAACAATTCCCAAGTGTTGAAATGTAAGATCTGAGCCCTTCTGAGAGTCTTTTTGTTGTTGCCCTTATTGTTAAGTCCACAGGATTATAACATTCCAAATAAAACAAACAATTTTGTTGTAATAATAATAATAATAATAATAATATTTATTTATTTATATCCTGCCCCTCTGCAATGCAATCGGGGCAGCTTACATCATAAAAAATCCCATAATTACACTAGTACCCTAACCCACCCATCCCTTAAAACAATATTAAATTAAACAGATTAGAAACGTACAATAATTAAAGAGAAAAAAATTGAAATAATCCAGTGGCCGCTAAAGGGAAAAGGCAGCCAAATCTTCAGGCTGGGATAGCTATTCGGGAAAGGCCTGCCAGAAAAGATCCATCTTGACAGCTTTTTTTAATCTTGGATTGGCCTCTTTAGTCATCAGCGCGCTTGCAGAAAATGTGGGATGAGTTCTTCCTGAATCTTCATTTGCGAAGAAAAGCCAGAGAGAGAGGGAACGTGGTAATAAGACGGAGCTTGTCCGGCAAGCCATTCCATTATCTGGGGGCGGCATCAGAGAATGCCCTCTGGGAGGTCACCGACAGCCTTGTTTTTATATGTTGTAACAGATTACTCCCAGAGATACTGGGAGGTACTCACAATACCAGATAAATGTTATAATCTTGACTCATGTGTAACAGTGTCATTATCCACTTGTAAGTTACAGAATGAGATCTAAAGAACTCAACTTTAAAATCAAAACTAATGATTCAATGTATTTCTCCATATTCTGTGAATCAATTCAATTTATTGGTCCATCAATCAAGAATCAACTGAAATTTCCAAAGAAATGATTGGCTGATTTTCAAATCTTTAGCAAATGAAAATTAAATTAAACCTGCATGTTCTACTTGTTTTTAGTAAGGGCATAAACATTCCTAATCGACAATGAGATCATCCTTTTGTAACTCCCTCACTGCTTATATCTAACTACAGAAAATCTGTCGTTCTGGCTCTTATTTTTTGGAGGGGAGAGGGAATTGAGGAAACAATGTGGATAGATCTCCAAATACTTGGAACCAGTACTTGAAGCTTTAATAGATGAATCACAGGTTAACTGTGCTTCCTTTGAAGAGAAAAGGAAAATGTGTCTCAGTACATTGGACCAATATTTTGAATTCTCATATGGAATGCTGTGGTGAAGGATGATGTATGTGGGATGATTTTTTTTTTAAATTCCTCCATCCCCCTGGTGTCTCTAAACAGCTCTGGAGGATTGGGGGCTCCTCTGGAATACTGTAGAGAAAGTTGTTTGGGAGGTTTAGGAGGTTCAAAAGGAAGGCAGAATTGGTAGGGGAAATAGCAGGTCTTCAAGAGCTGTGAAAAGTAGCCATTCTTACTAATAAAAGCACTGTAGTTTGTAAATCTTTTGCTTCACAACAAAGCAAGCAAACAAACAAATGGACTGCAAGCAACACTGCATTGCTTAAATTTACACACACACACCCTTTTTTTAAAAAGGAACAGGACATTGGAAATAAAGGTGTTTGGCCCAGAATGAGTAAGCTCTAGCCAACTAATAAGATAGGATACTGCTCCACAAGTTAAAGCAGACCAATTAAACCTCTGATAAATTTTAATCTAGCTATGTCCATATTGGATGTAAACAAATCTCTATCATTCTTTTTTCTGTTCTTAAGAATTCATCGAAATTTTATGACATAGGGTTTGTCTGCATGGGCCTGACTTCCCCCTGTCCTGGAGCCCTGCAGTCCAAATGGTGCAGAGATTTTGCCCTGTTACACCCCCAGGCAGTTCTGATGAAGCCCAGGACAAGGATGGTGGGAAGCTAGAGTAAAGCCCACTAAGTCATTTTAATTAAACACCTGGGAAAACCCACATTGTTTTTTAAAAAAACTGGATCAGGCCTGGGGAAAGGAAGAAGTGCACATCTGCACACCAACCCATATCTGCAACAGCAGCCACCACCACCAGTGTTGTCTCTCTGAAGCCAGGAAGGAGGCCCTCAGCAAGTGATCAAGGCCCCCTGCATGTGACTAGCCTTGATCACATGCTGAGGGCTTCCTTCCTGGCTTCAGAGAAACACCAGTGGCAGTGGCAATGGAGGCTGTAGTTATGGACTGGCATGCAGATATGGATTCTTACCAGTTTGGTGTAGGTAATGGGAGGGGGGGACAAGCCAGATCTGGGACCAGAATATACCAGCAGGAAGCCAGCAGGTCCAGACAAGCCCACAGTAGTCTCTTAGCAAAGGGTTGTACCTTACAAGTATCAGAAAAATAGTGCAGATGGTGGCATACATCTTTGCTGTTTGTTTTTTTTTAAAGGAGAGTGCTATTTTTTTTCACCCCCCGTCTGAACTGGAAGAAATTTGCAGAGTTCCCCCTTCTGACAGGTTAAAGCTTTTCAATAGGCAGAAAAAAATGTGTTCAGATAGTTTTACCTAAGATTTCCCACTTTGGGAGTTTCAGTTATAGGGAGCACTTATCTCTCTAGGGTTTGTGTGTGAGAGAGACATAGGACTTTTTAGGACAAAGAAAAAACAATGCTAGCAGCCTCGCCACGTTGCAAGGCTGCAGCGCTGCAGGGCGTCCGTTTCACATGACGCCCGTCCCTAGCGGTACTGTTGCAGTACCGCTGGGACATTTGAGCATTATATTTTGGTGATTTTTACTCACAATCATTGATCATGAGTACAAATCTGCTAAATATAATGCTCAAATGTCCCAGCTGTACTGCAACAGTACTGCTAGGGACGGGCGTCATGCGAAATGGACGCCCTGCAGCGCTGCAGCCTCGCAACGTGGCGAGGCTGCTAGCGTTGTTTTTTCTTTGTCCTAAAAAGTCCATACTTGTTAAGAAAATGAAGCAAAACATAGAAGTGTCCCAAATGGAAAGGGGGAAAAAACCTTGGAAGATTCCAGAAATAACTGGTTCATAGTTTTAGGTAGCAGGGAAGTGTTTTAGGCAGCAGGGACATGTTTGAACATGGGGAGGGAGATTTGTTTCCCATAATAACCCCATGTTTGGGAACTTTGTATGAAAATGCATATATAATATAGGTAAGAAACTTGGCACAAAGGGGGAATAAAGATCAGATGGACAGATATAGAGGCTACAGAATGTGATTCATATGCAAAAGTATAACACTATTTTGTTCCTAAACTGCCAAAAAATAAAGAGGATAAGGATGGATGATGGATGTGAAGCACACAGTAGCAGAGGTAGAAGGACTCATATATCAGTACTTTACAAGCAAACAGCAAATATTCCAACTCCCACAGCCCCACCAAACAGTTTTAACATATCTTTGCTATAGAAGGAAACCTAGCAACAAGCACTGAACACTCTACCATAATTAGGCAGTCCTTGTGAAAAAATTCACTGTGATTAGAAGCTAGACCACTAGTTACCAAACTATATCTTCTGGCCCATTTCCCCCCACCTCTTCCTAGTATTTTCCTTATAGAGAGAGCCTGAGGGAAAATCTGTCAGTTTGTGGAGATACACCATGCATGTACGAGAAATGCATTTCCCTCACACTTATATTGCTACTAACTCCTTAAGAATTTCAGATTCATCTCCTCAAAAGGGGTTCCTCTTAAATTTAGGTATCTCTTAAACCTGAAATAATTTGATTGAATATTACTATTTTTCAGAATCCAATCACAACCATGGTTAATAGCAATTGATAACCTGGTTTCCATTTATGTAATGCCAATTTACAAGCCATCTCAGCCAATGTCATTTCTATATCTTGTGGGAGATAATTCCAAAATCAAGTTTGTTTTGAATAGCTGTATCCTTGAATCAGAACTTTAGATTAAATCAAATACTGTACCAGAAAGCTAGTGGTGGCATATGAATTGATCCATAATGTGAAACAAGAACAATAGTTGAGTAGCAAACAACTATGTAAGTTAGTTTTAGGCAAAAACCAAACTGAAGGGTTCTGCCAAAAAAATAACCAGGATAAACTAATCCCACTTCCAATCATAAAAAGGCAACAATATGAAGAAATAAAAGGATAACTAAACCCTGGAGCAGAGAATCCAATAAAGTTAAATTTCTAAAAGGGTAACAATACCCCACTGAAAAGTGTGCAAATGCTAAAAATAAAATATTATAATAATAGTGAATAATAAAAACTAAAGGCCAGACGTGTTTTGACAACAGTCTTCCTCAGTGGCCTATAAGCATTCAAAATGTATATATGTATAACAACTCCTCAGCTCACACAATGTGACTCTGCTCAATTCAAAAGCAACAAATCCAGTTCTGGGCATCACAAATCAAGAAGGATATTGACAAGCTGGAACCTGTCCAGAGGAGGGCAATCAAAATGGTAAAAGCTCTGGAAACCACGGAGCTGGGTATGTTTTTCGTGATTTTTTTCCAGGCTGTGAGGCCATGTTCTGGAGCTGGGTATGTTTAGCCTGGAGAAGAGAATGTTTAGATGTGACATGATAGCCATGTTTAAATATTTGAAAGGATATCATACTGATGATAGCAAGCTTGTTTTGGTTTCTCCAAAGACTAGAACTTGGAGCAATAGATTCAAACTACAAGAAAATATATTCTAGTTAAATAACAAGAAGAACTTCCTGACAGTAAGAGCTGTTTGACAGTGGAGTACGCTGCCTCGGAGTGTGGTGGAGTCTTCTTCTTTGGAGGTTTTTAAAGAGATGCTGGATGGCCATCTGTTGGGAGTGCTTTGATTGTGTATTCCTGCATGGCAGGGGTTGGACTAAGTGGCCTTTGTAGTCTCTTCCAACTCTATGATTCTAAATGGAGTGTAAAAGCCTGACAAAGGGTGTTTTAAGCTGTAAATATGCAGCAACATCTAGCCCTACAACAAAATTTCTGTTGCAATTGAAATTTGTGTCTGCAGCAAGGCTGTGAGCTCCTCACTTGCAAACTGTCCCAATATTTTGAGTTCCTTTGATTGTGTTACAAAGGGCATGGATAATTGTCATTTCTGGTCTTCACACTAAAAGCCCCCGTTATCAACCAAGTTGAGTACACTGTCTTTTCGGCAACAGGTAAAGACTCCCCCCCATCAGCCATTTTAGATCATTTATACTTTTTAGTGTTCATATTTATTCTTGTTATGCTACTGTAGTATTATTACTTTTATGTGTTTTATTTAGTGTTTACATGTTTAAGCAATGAAAAATTTTCTGCAAGTCAGAAAATCCTTTAGACTGAAGTATGGCATAATGTGCTCTTAATAAAGAGCTGCATTATTCCAATAGGGAAGACAGCTTTGCCATTTGAGTAGGATATTGTTGGTGGAGAATAATTGACATGGGTATTCCCCCGGAATATATTGTCCCAAATATGCAAAATGCTAGGAGGAACAAGGAGATTATTACTTGCCTGATAAATGTATGTTCAGAAATTTAGATGAACCAGTTGATGAAAATAAACCATTGTCCATATTGGATGGGGGATACAGGAAGCTGTAAGTAAGGAGCTGTAAGGCAAGTCTTCCAACCTCTGGAATAAGTACAGAGAAAATAGAGTTAAATGAATCTTCAGCTGGTCCAAGGAGATGCAGCCAATCACTAACTGGTGCTGGCTATAGGGAGCATACAACATCTTGTTACTGCCATCCCATTTCCTGGCACAATTCAAAGAACTAGTTTTGACCTATAAAGCCTTCTATGGCTCAGGTCCAGTTTTTTTGAAGGACTGTCTTCTCCTTTACGAACCTGGCCATGTTTTGAGATATGCTAGGGCCCTTCCACCCTCACAAGTATACCTTGTGAGGACACAGGAAAGGGTCTTTTCAGTGGCTGCTCCCAGACTTTGGAACTCTCTTCCCAAAGAGGTTAAACTGTGTCAGAACCAGTCTTGGGAATGACCTTTTCCTGGCAAATGCAGTTCTGTTGTATCACTTTGTGGCTAATTGTGTTTTCATTCCTCTGAACTTGCTGAGTAAGTAGTCGAAACTGGGAAAAGGGATACGTGCTGTATGTGTGTAACTGTCTGATAAAACCGGCACCTGGCCTCAGCTATGGGAAAAATGGGTTGATTCAGTGGGAACTGAGAGTGGGGATAATGACTGTAAAGCCCACCAGATTTTGTAGGTTGTAGTACACTTTTAGTTTACAGCTTGTTAGTTAGGTTTCATTCTGAGTAATGAACATACTGGGTTAGCTCCTTGGATTACTTTGTAAATATTATTTTTCTTTTTTTAACTCTGAAAATGCTGGTCAGTGAGTCTGAAGAACCCCATACATGACAGACTAGCACCCTTGCAACTCTCTTTCTGTAAACAGCTGAAGACTTTTCTATTTCAACAGACTTTTGAGGACTGGTTGTTTCAGTAAGACGGACCTTGTACAATGTGCTGGATTTTCAATTTGTTGTTCTTGCTGTTGTGCTTTTTATGGTTTAAGTTTTAAACTGGTTTTATTTATTATTATTTTTCTGATAGTTTAAGCTCTTTATAATTTTTGTATTTGGTGAATTTTAAGTATTTTTTTTTAAGTATTTTGAGCCATCTTGAGTCCTAAACTGGGAAAAAGATGGGATCTCATCATCACTACTAAGCCTTTTTCTACCTCAATTTATAGATTTTATTTTTTTAAAAAAGTAATAATAATTTTCTAATTTATTAGAAGAATTGTGTGTGGTTTTTTTAAAAATTCTAACTTCAGGGGATGCATTCCATATTGATTTCACTGTAAACATACCATGCACATCACTTTGCAGCAGGAAATTTGGGGATTGGGAGAATGTTCTAGGGCACATACTTAGTTTGCACTGGAGGTTAACAAGACGTTTTGAATTTCATAGTTTTCCTGTGTCAACTAAGAGTACATCTCCAGGCATACTCAACATGTTCTCCATTACAGTGAGACATTTGGTAACTAAAGGCAAGGTTTCTAAGGAACTCAGCTGCCATCATCACCATCATCATCATCTTTAAATTTATATCTCATCTTTCTCACAATATAGGGATTCAGTTCCTGATTATCTTGTTGAGGAATCTCTGTCCACCTTCAAAAGAAATCCAGATTTCACACAACATAAATTCCTATTTAGAGGACATTGATAATGTAATCAATGTGTGATGGGGGGGGGAATAAAAAATAGAGAAGGCCACAAATAATTGCATGTACACAGTCTCATATACACTGTGGAGAAAACTTTATTTTATCCCTCTCATGTTCTATTATACATGTTTAATTCCTAGAGATTCATTTTAAAAAAATAAAAATAAAGCCTGGGTATATTAAAGTAAGGATTGTATAAAGTTTATTGCATTTTATTTCTATTATTTATATGAAAAATAAGTTCACTCCTAAATTATATAACCCTGGTTTGTTTAGTAAAATGCACAGATGAATAAAAGTTATGATAATGGTGTTTAACAGCCTACTCATATATTAAAGAGTTTTTTTTAGTACAAAATTGTACACTGCATAAGTGGAAGAGGATGTAAAAAAGTAGAAGTGCTCTTAATAAGACAGGAGGACTCAAATACTGGGCTAAAGTGTTAGGTTGTTGATTTGTTTGACAGTAGTTAGAATTCGATTCAAAGCAAAACTGGAGGGTTTTTTTGTGTTGTTGTTTTTTTACTCTCCATCTTCAGGTGAAGACAAATAGGTTTTCATAATAGGCCTTGCCCTGACAATAGAAATAAATGACTATGATTTCTGAACAATTTCAAGGAGACCTAGAGACTCAATATGCAAAATTTTTCCTTCTATCATTGGAAGTACAGCCTTGGATTATTACTGACAGCTGAGATGCAGTTAAAGTAAAGGTCATGCAGGCTATTGACAATAATAAATTTCAAGATTTGGAATCTTTTAGTTGGAGTCTGCTTTGGTACATACATCAAAAATCTGTATAAGAAAACCCAATAAAAATGCCGTATACATTTTTCAAGTTTGCCCTGGAATCCACTGGTATCAAAACCTCTCATATATCTTGCATTTTAACACTAAGAAATAACACAGCAAACAAATTGGCCAGCTAACACACAATTAATCCTTAAATACCCAGCTATCATCCTTAATTGAAGCCATGTAAAATAATTACTTGCTGCTAGGTGTTAGAAATCAGGCCAATTGTATCTTTGAATAAAGGCTCAATGTAAATACGTACAAGGTAATTTCGTTTTTGGTACATATGCCTGAGGTGAAACAACTTTAACTTTGCGGGTTAACTAATTGCCAGTTCCTAAATTGGAAACAAATATCTATTGCTTAAAAGCCGTGGCAAGGGAAACATTTTTCTTCCTCTGTGACTTATTTATTACAAAGCAAGTGGCAACATGACATGATGGACACATCTAGTATAACAAAGAAAAGATTCCCACTTAACCCCTTTAATAATGACATGTGATAAATATATAGTAAAATAACTGCAGCAGCAAATGACATGATATACTGTTTTCTATACAAGAAGACAAAATTTTGTAGATACAGTTTGGAGTCACACTGTTGGCCTAGCTAAGGAAGCTATGAACGTACAGTTGTCCCTTCATATTCTCTGGGGTTTGGTTCCAGGACCCCCTGTGGATACCAAAATCCATGAATATTCAAGTCCCATTATATGCAATGGCATAGCAAAATGGTGCCCCTTATATTAGATGGCAAAATCAAGGTTTGCTTTTTGGATTATTATTTTTTAAGAATATTTTCAAGCTGTGAATACTTAAATCTGTGGATACAGGGGGACAACTGTATTACACTTTCCAATGAGAAAGAACATGGAAAAGTCCAAAGGATAGCATGTGGACTCCATCAGTTTCAACTGCAAACAGGCAAGTGTGAAGCACAATCATATAGCATAGGAATAGGACAAAGCCACTCAGCTTTGCATTCGTACCAAGAAACCTGACATTACTTCTAAGAAATGTTCTGAACATTGTTGCATTGCTTATTCTGCCTATGAGGAAAGAGGACTGATAGAATGCTGAGTAAAGTAGTAGAAAGAGACTTTGTTCCACTTCTTTTGCTCCACCAGTGAACCACATTACCTATATGTAGCAATGACCTGATCTGCATTTTAACTGAGAAGCACTGTAGGAAGAAAGAGTGTACTGCTAGATCATGTGCCTCACTGAAACCATTAGTAGTATCAACTCCACCAACTCATAGCTGGAAAGCCTGAATTGAAATACATCTTCAGCAATAGACAGATTTTTCTTCAGCAACCCAGCAATCTATTCTACTGTATGAAGAGTAGGGAACTGACTGACCTATATTGTCAGAATGAATGAGGAGAAGCAAAGATACCTTTCCTAAACATGCATGCACAATAAGACAATATGTAAACGTAGACAAATGGATATGACAGTCTCCTTTTGGCACTGTGTTTGAAGATGTACTTATTTTAGAAGTACTGTACTATTGTTTTTTTTAAAAAAAACAATGATAACCTATATATTGAATTCATTGAATGGTTTTTTTTAAAAAATATTTTGACTGTTTTTAAACATTCATTTGGAAAGTAAGATAATAATAGCGCTATCAATAACTCTAGTGTAAGAAATACTTAATAATAATTCAGTGGACAAGCTACTTGGTAGGGTGAAGAAGACGACCTGCCCCGCTCGATCCTTGCCCTTCATGGCTGGCCATCCAGGGGGGGACTGCCTTGATGGTGTTCCTTAAGGACATCATCAATGCATCCCTCAGAGAAGGGTGTGTTCCATCTTGTTTAAAGGAAGCAGCTGTTAGGCCGCTCCTGAAAAAATCTTCCCTTGACCCCCTGGACATGAACGACTATAGGCCGGTTTCTATGTTACCATTCTTGAGAAAAGTGATCGAGAGGGCAGTTGTGCTTCAACTCCAAGTGGTCTTGGATGAAACCAATTATCTAGACCCATTTCAAACTGGCTTTAGGACGGGATTTGGAGTTGAGACTGCCATGGTTGCCTTAACCGACGACCTGCGTCTAAGCATCGACAGGGGTAGCGTGACCCTGTTGGTGCTTTTGGACATCTCAGCGGCTTTCGATACGATAGATCATAGCATCCTCTTGGATCGCCTGAGAGGGTTAGGAATCGGAGGCACTGCGCTCCAGTGGTTCTGGTCCTTCCTCTCGGGCAGGTCCCAGAGGGTGTTGCTCGAGGACAGTTGCTCCAGGAGAAAGGAGCTTACTTGTGGTGTTCCGCAGGGCACCATCCTGTCCCCGATGCTGTTTAACATCTATATGAAGCCACTGGGTGAGATTATTCTGAATTATGGGGCTAGGTGTTATCAGTATGCTGATGACACCCAGATCTATTTCTCCTTGTCCCGATCGTCGGCCTCGAATTCCGATGGTGTCTCTCCTCTTATTGACTGTCTTAAAGCAGTAATGGGCTGGATGAGGAAAAACAGATTGAGATTAAATACAGACAAAACGGAGGTGCTCACGGTAGCGGCCCCGAAACCAGGAGTTGGGTTGCAACCTCCAGTCCTGGATGGGGTCACGCTCTCCGTTAAGGACTATGTTCGCAGTCTGGGGGTGCTCCTTGATTCATTGCTTCAGATGATGAGTCAGGTGAATGCGACAGTCAGGAGCGCCTGTTATCAGATTCGGTTGATACGCCAGCTGCGCCATTTCCTGGAAGTAAAGGACCTCGAGACTGTGGTGCACGCGCTGGTAACCTCTCATCTAGATTTCTGCAATGCACTCTACATGGGGCTGCCCTCATGCTTGGTCCGGAAACTTCAGTTGGTACAAAATATGGCAGCCAGAGTGGTCTCGGGAACATCTCGGAGAGACCATATAACTCCAGTGTTAAGATCTCTCCACTGGCTGCCTATCAGTTTCCGGGCCCAGTATAAGGTGTTGGTTATTACCTTTAAAGCCCTAAATGGCTTGGGTCCAACTTATCTCCGGAACCGCCTCCTCCCATACAATCCTCCCCGCGCACTCCGGTCCTCTGGGAGGAATTTGCTTCAGCCACAAAAATCTAGGCTGTCTGCAACCTCCCAGAGGGCCTTTTCGGTAATCGCCCCCAAATTGTGGAATGACCTGCCGAACGAGATCCGTCAGATAACAACCCTGAGTAGCTTTAAAAAAGCACTAAAGATGGATCTCTTTCGGCAGGCCTTTCCTAATTAGATCCCGGCCTTAGGGGATCCTGGCTTCTTTTAGTCTGCTGGCCATTTATAGTATTTTATTGTATTTATTGTTTTAATTGTGATTTTATATCAGTTGGTTTTAATTTATAATTGTTTAATATTTTTTTATGGGGGAGGGTGGGGTGGGGGGTGTTTGGGGATTTTATCTGTATTGTATTTTAATTTTTGTAAGCCGCCCCAATTGTTTTAACAGAGGGGCGGGGTATAAATAATAATAATAATAATAATAATAATAATAATTAATATCACTTCCCAGGGGCACTGACGGTACTGGGCGAGGGGTACAGAAAGGCTGAACCACACCAGGTGACACCATTGGAGGGAGGAGTGACAATGGTCTTAGTGACGCCACAGCTCGCGGGAAGAGTCATCCAATTTGCTTTTATTGTGTCAGTGATTAACAGATATGCCTAGCCATGTTGCATTCACACTTCTTTATCAAATATGTCCTAGATAATAAGAATGTCTCTCAAAAAAACCATATCAGAAGTACAGTAGCACCTCTGTATCCATTCATTCACCATCCGCTGATTCCCTTACCCTGGGAGTGTTCTGGTGGTGGCAGTGGGTGGTGGTGTTATCTGCAGATTTCAGTATCTGCAGGGGGGGGGCGGTTAAGTCAAAGTCAACTTGACAGCAGTTAACAACAACAACAAACGTACATAAATCATTGTAATGCAATTAAATTTTTGTATACTGCTTAAAGCCTATACATAGCAATATGAAATCTAACTGAAGAAATTTCTGGAGCTAAAAATCTCATTCCATTTTCTGGACTAAAATGAATCAGGGTCAGGTTTTTGTTATGTTTTGTTTTGTTTAGAAGATGGTCAGGAAAAAAGGCGGGGAGAGAAAAGGAATTGAGATAGCCTTCAAGGACATATCCAACCAGGCTAGAAAAAGTTCTGAGTGGATTTACCAAAGTGGGAGGAGATCAAACTCTTCATTTAGTCCTCTAGGAACCAAAGTTTTAATTTTGAAATCCCCTCTGCTTATTTTTAAAAATAGAATCTTCTCATTACCAAGGAAGCACCTTTTTTTGTTTCTTATATTTGAAAGGTGGGATTTTTTAGACATCTTGTTGTCTTTCCCTCATACATCTTTAGACACTTGCATTGTGTAGCATATATGACAAAACTACTCTTGCAAGTGGTAAAGTGGACCAAAATGTACCAAAATGTTTGTCAGTATGGTTGTTAAATTCAGTCATTTTGGAGGTATACCTGCAATAGACACAATGGCCACAGGGGTGGCTAACTCAAAATGATTGAATTTACAAAATTTACAAAACATACTAACACAGAGAGGTACACTTTGGCTGACTTTACCACTTGCAGTAGCAGTTTTGTCATTTATGTTGCTAATGATAGTCAAACCAATTTGATTCAATTTTGTTGGTTGTGAGGTATAACAGCTTGTTTCAATTCATAGTGTTACCTTATAGTTCTGTTTACCTTTCAATATATAGTTTTCCCTTTTTTTGATTTCTGTTTTGTTTATATAAAGAAAATATAGAGGTCATCTAGAAAGGCTGTCCTGGTAGTGCCACATGCTCCAGAGGTCCACTCTGTAGTTCTTCAGAACAGACATTTAGACTGGAAACCTGATGGCATCTTATGCATGCTTATGTTCATTCCTCTATGGAAGTGGTTGGGTCCTGTGCTGGGAGATAAGATCTATCTATCTGTCTATCTATCTATCTATCTATCTATCTATCTATCTATCTATCTATCTATTTTTGTATGTTGGGGATGGCCACATTTAGTACAAGGTTGATGCACTTTTAGTGCCATTGTGCACTGATGTTCATTGTACGTAGTGCATGGATACACATGTTCATGGATGTGCATCCAAGTCAAAATGGATCTGCGTGATTTTTCTCTACAAAGTACTCAGCAAATTGATCACACTGGGCTATTGAGTGGTCTAGATTCTGCTCTTGTGAGCCAAGGTGCAAAAGGCCCTTAATGACTCAAAACAGCTCTGCTGGGTGTCTCTTTGCAGCTGCAATGGTGGGATGAAAAAAAAAAGACTTCTCTGCTGCCTGCATTGCCACAGAGTAAGCTCTAATCCTTTGTTTGTCTACCTGTTAACAAAGAACACTTTAGGTATAACGAACACATTACTTTGGGTTCATTACCTATCCTCTCTTACTGTATCCTCCCTCTGCCTTGTACCACTAGAATGGTTGCTTCATGAGTCCCATTGTCTCCTTCCATTTTTCCACAAAACATAAACATCAGGGAAACCCCTTCGTTGTCAAATTTGCTCCATGGTTTCTGCTAATGTCACTCTAGTCACCATCCCACTTGTTTCATTGCTGCCATCTCCCTTGAGAACTGGGGAACTGGTTTGGTTCTACTCTGTCAGAGTGGACACTCAGGAGTGATTGTGTCCATTGCCCTGGTCATTTCCTCACACCAGAGGTTAACCAGGGCTTCAACAGAATTGCCTGCCAAGGCAACAGGAAACTCCCAAAAAGCCATCAGGAAACTATCTAGAGCCATAAGCCTCCTGGGGCAGAGACTCTGAGTCCCAGTCAGTTTAAGCCTGACCAGGTAGTGGTCTGACCATGACAGCAGAACAATAGAAAGTCCATTCCCAGATCACCATCATCCCACCCAGCACAGAAGACAAGATCCAGAGTGTGTCCAGCATCAAGGGTAAAGCCAGATAGCACTTGGGACAGACCCATGGTTGTCATGGAGAACATGAAGTCCTGAACCACTCCTGAAAAGGCAGTCTCAGCATGGATGAAGTCTCCTTGCACCACAAGCCAGAGAAACTCTGACAATTAAATGCATACACTTAGATCCTGAAGACACAGGATAGGGCATTTGGTCAGGGGGGTTGAATCATGATAGATGACTAACTGTACCTCCCTGCCCCCTAGGTCTCACCTGCTGCTTCACAGAGAAACCTGGTAAGCAAAGATGAGGGAGATTAATCCTCCCCAGTAATCCCCCCAAGATTAATCTCTGTGATACAGGCCAGGTTGGCATGCTTGTCCAGAATCAAGTTGTGAATGGCAGTTGTTTTCCTATTCATCAACCTAGCATTAAGCAGCAGCATTTTCAACCCAGGGGGACTGTTGCCACAGCTAAGCCAGCTACCCGTTAATAGAGGACAGTTTAGGAACAACCTGTCATGCCCTGCATGGCTGATGAAGGCATGGATACAGGGAATGAGGACATAGACCTGTTGTTGAGTTGGATGAAGAACATGGCACAAGTTTATTGGCACCTGTGCCAGTAGGAAGTTCTGCCAACTTGGACAACAAAGAAGAGGAAGAACCTAGCAGAAGGGTATCAACACCTGTGCCAGCAGAGAGTCTTGCCAACTTAGATAACCTGCTGACTTAGATAACCAAGAGGAGGAAGAGCCAAATTTACTTGTTCTGTTTTTCAGCCAGCATAGGGCAGAAAAGGAAGCCAGATGCAGATTCCAGAGGCTTTATCTGAAGCGCCAAGCAATCAAGGAGCTTTATTGGGGCAGCAGTGACTTGCATATATACACCTCAGGGAGCTGTGGAGAGTTTGTCAGAGCCTAACTGATTACCCTGGTGAAATCTCTGGTGTTTGTTGACTGTGACTCTTTATCCCTGTTGCCTTGTATCCTGTTTGACCTCAGACCTGCTTGTGACCACCCAGCCTGCCATAAGCTCTGACCATTGGACTGTGATCTGGAAAACTCTGTGTTTCTCCTGGCTGCCTTTCTGAGACTATACCTTGTTTACTGCTTCATATCTTATCTGGACTTTTCCTTAATTGCTTTGTTGATAATAATAGTTGGCGGGTTTCCCAAACATTGGACTTATCTGTGTTGCCTTCTTTACTGTCGGCTTTTGGCAGCTTTCCTGGACACAACCAACACATTATTTGGATTCTTCTCCCATGATAACATACAGTAGGACCTTAGTATCTTCTGGATTTGGTTCCAGGAACACACACACACACACACACACACACAGACACACACACCATTGATACCAAAATCTGTGGATGCTCAAGTCCCATTATATACAATGGCATAGTAAAATGTGTCCCTTATATACAAGAAAAAAATCAAGGTTTGCTTCTTGGAGTTTTTATTATTATTATTTTCAAACTGTGGATGGTGGAATCTGAGGATGCCAAATCCGTGGATACAGAAGGCTGACTGTACCTGCCCTCTTTTACTGTATCTTCCCTCTACCTTGTACCACTGGAATGACTGCTTCATGAGTCCTACTGTCTCCTGTTTTCCCACAAAACATAAATCAGCAGACAAACCCCTTCTTCCTACTATTGAAAACTTATAAGTAGGATCTTATTCTGGCAGGCAGATGTTAGCAATCCTCTTGTTTGCTGTTTGGCGGAGGGGCAGGCCCTCAGTTTCCTGATCCCTCAAAGGGTAACCCCCCTTTTGGTGTCACCCTTTTCGTGGTGGATGCTGGTTTCTGCTGGGACTGGAAGGCCATGGCCTTAGTCCTGTGAAGAGGTAGCAAGCAGTCTTGGTTTTATTTTTGATTCTTCACTGTCTTTTATTCCCCATATTCAGGCCACAGCCAAAGCCTGCAGATTTTTCCTTTATAACATCGCCAAAATACGTCCTTTTCTCTCAGCCTCCACTGCCAACACTCTGGTCCACGCTTTAGTGGTCTCCTGATTAGATTATTGTAATCTCCTTTTAGCTGGGCTTCCCCTTTCCCATCTTTGTCCTTTAATTTCTGTTCAACATTCAGCTGCCCGCATCATTACTTCTGCTTGCTGCTTTGACCATGTTTCCCCTTTGCTGTTTTCTCTTCACTGGCTTCCCTTCCCTTTCTGTATTTAATATAAACTTTTGTTGCTAACTTTCAAAGCCCAGTATGGGCTAGCCCCTCTTTATTTATCTGACCTTCTCTCTCCTTACATTCCCACCCGTACCCCTTGTTCTAATACTCAAGGCCTACTGTCCCAACCTAGGATCTCCACTGCTTCATCCCAGATTCGCCCCTTCTCGCTTGCTGCTCCTCACTCTTGGAACCTTCTTCCCCCTCAAATACGGGCCATTATTTTTTGTCCACTTTTAAATCCAAGTTAAAGACCACCTTGTTCAGGGAGTCTTTCCCTGGCTTTCTCTGATATACATTTATTTTTTCTGTCACCTGGGTTTACAGTGGATGTTGTTATTAGTTGTTGTAATTGTCCTTGTTTTAATTGATTTTTATTATTTTGCCTATTGTTTTACTTAGATTGTACGCCTTCAGCAGGTTGCATTCTGTTTTATTCTTGACTGTCGTTCTTTAGTGCTGTGTACACTGACAGTGCTTTAGAAATAAACTTTAATAATAATAATAATAATAATAATAATAATGGTTCCAGCAGGCTTGCTAGTGAAGCATAGAAATAGCAAGGAGGCAAGCTCCCCTTCTTTAGCTTCAAGGTAGTCTTCAAACAGTCTTCACCAGGGTTCTGTCATATGTTCTGGTATGTAGACATGTATTTTATATTACAAATATTTATAGACTGATAGGATCTATCTGCACCTCTGTCTGGTATCTGTGAGCAAAAGTAATTAAAAAAATATATTTCTGTTCCATGAGTGCTCTGTGATGCTACAAAAACTGCTATACTTATTTATGATCTCCAGATGTTCACACCAGTTCTTGTGCAGGTTTTTTTTTCCTGCATGGCAGGAAGTTGGACTGGATGGTCCTTGTGGTCTCTTCCAACTCTACAGTTCTATGATTCTATGAAATACAATCCATAGATTGTATGGATGGTTTGCACAGAGACCAGATAAGGAGTCTATGCTCTAATTGTTGCAGTTGTTGCCTTCACACACTTATGCTAGAAAATAAAATAGGGGTGCTGTCTAGATGGTGAAAATACTCATCACAGAATTCACTGGGAATACCTTTTGTCCCAGTGAGATCCCATGGCAATTTGCCTTATTTGGAAGGAGGGAGGGGAAAAACTCCATCTAATGCATGGGAAAAGCCTTTGCAGCTTTTCCCATATTTTTTAAAATAATATGAGGAAGTGTGCATTAGTGCCCGTTAAGACAACCAATTCAGTTTTCTGTGCAGTCTTGAAGAGGGTGGAACTAGAGATCTGATTGGTTGGATGTGTGTGAGGGGTGGGCTTTCTAGCAAGGCAGTGCCCAGAAGTGCCCTGTTGGAATTTTTGAGTTAGTGATTGTGCGGTTTTTTTATTTGCCAAGTGCCAAAATAATTTTTTTAGCAGAAGGTCGCAGTTGTGCACCTCTGCTTTAATATTAAAAAAAAAATGCACAGTGGCAGCAGCATTTATCACTCCAATTTACAGCCACCATCTTGATTCACAGGTGTCTGAACTTCAAACAATGGATAGCTTCTCAGCATCTCATTTTTGCAAAACATTGTGAAGACCAAAAAAAAAAAAAAAATGCAGCTGCAAGCTGGCAATAATGCACAGGAATGAACATTATTTCTTTTCATGCAGAATGAGATCAGGGAGATTATTTGGACTGAAGTGTATCCTATTCTTTTTACTACTGCCTCAGCAATCTATGCTATGGACCAGCATTAATATATTGTGCACCTCTTATGGGAACTGTTTCATATACACTTAGATAATTGTGGCCATATTCCCTCTAACTAGACAGGACTTATTGTACTTATTGTACTTTATTGTACTGCAGCACATATTGTCCCTCATGAGCATCCCTCATGCTTGGCTAGGGCTGATGAGAAATGCAGTCTTCTCAGATATGTAGTATTTGGACAGTTACATGTACAGCACCCCTAAGATAGGAACTACATTGTTCTCCTTTGATGATTCCATATCTGATTCTGATTCTGAGCAGACAAGAGCATTCTTCCCAGACCTGGTAATCTCAATGTTTTAATGCCAGGCTGTTGCTCTGTGCCCAGCAAATCAAAGACATCTTTGTGACCATTGCTGAGGAGAAGCACAAGAGATAGTTCAGATATTATGGTTGACACTGAATTGCATCAACACATCAGGTGTCTGCAAAAGCCTATGAAAGGAAAGCAGGGAGAGAAGGACTTTCTGAAATTGGTAAATTTTGAAGAGACCTCTTAGAAGTCTTCCCCCAAACTGTGAGGTTTAGCTCCAGAAAAAGGTAAGATCTTTTTCCTTCAATTCAATTTGTCTTCTCAGAGTTTTGTTTGTCCATACACACCTGAAAATGGATTTAGATATTCTTGGTTGTTGTTTTTCCCCAAACACATTTTCCTTGAAAAGAAATAGAACAATGGATGCCCATTATCAGGGAGGGCAAGAATGTCTGCTGACTTGTAGATGGAAATAAATATTTGAACATACATCAGGATCTGCATTTCATTGAACCATGGTGACCAACACCAATTCTGTCCATCTTGTTCACCAATAGACGACAGAATCTGACACAAAAACGGGAAAAGGAAAATTGCTAGCACCAGCAGATCAAAAATATTTATGGCAGAAATTGATCCTGATACACAGCCCTCAGTTCTAAATAGTGCCAAATTTTGGGAAAACACTACAATAGTTCCTTCTTTTTTAAAAAAAAAATGTAGTGAATTGACTAATGATACATGGATTTTAATGCAGAATTCTTTATTAAACTTTTTAAAAAGAACATACACCTCATTTTGTAACACCAATTAACACTTGAGAAATGCAAGTTCCGAAGCAGGACATTTATGAACAATAACAGCAATTCAGGATTTGCATATATAAACTACTAACAGTAGGGTAGGGTAGGGGTTGTTACTAAATACAATCAAAGTAATAGTATGTGGGTGCAAGATAACCACTTTTAAGCCTCACAGTATGGATTAGCTGTAGACTTATTTCACAAAGGAAATACTAAGAAAGAGAATTAAATTGTCTTTATTTCATGTTTTATGAATCCAGCTTCTAACATTTAGGCTCTGACTGCAGAGTGCTGCTGAGTAATTTTCAAAAACAAACACTCTGATACAGAATAAAGCTAGTGCTGCTGTTCATTCAGAAGACGGCCTGAGGCAACAGCACTTATCAGTATGAGTTGCCTTTACTCCGTGATCATTGAAACTGCTAGTGTGCCTGAAGGTTTTAGAATTGAACACACTGTACACTGAAATAATGATGCACTCAAACCTGTCTACTCATAAACCTATATGCAGAACTAGTTTTTAGGGTTTTCTGTATTAGAATTAGGAACATTTACACAATACATTTGGTAGTTCTTTAATATACATTACTGATGAAGAACTTTCTGGCATAATGAATCATCCACTGAGTCAGCTATGGGTCATTCTGAAGGTCATCCCCAGCAAGAGAAATCTTCCTCCAACAGTGCCCAACTAGGCCCTTCCCAGACAATGGTGTGAATACAGTACTATTATTAATCTCAATTATTAGTCCCTTGTACCAATGGCATTCGCAAATATGTTGATACATTAGTCAATAATAATTTGTTGGGTTTACTCTAGTTGTGACAAACCAATAAGATTTAAGCCATTCTAAGTCTGCAGGATCCACAGTCAGAAGTGGTAGTCTGAAAACTTTAATCACAGTGACAGTCTCCATTCATGAAGTACACTTCTTCACATAATGTATGAAATGAACCTATGTGTATCCATAGCCTGTCATAACAATAGGCTCCATCTCTGTCATATACTTGTTTGTTTAATAATAATAATAATAATAATAATAATAATAATAGTTTATACCCCGCCCCTCTGTTAAAACAATCGGGGCAGGTTACAAAATTAAAATACAATACAGATAAAAATCCCTAAACACCCCCCACCCCCACCCTCCCCCATAAAAAAATATTAATCAAATGTAAATTAAAAGCAACGGTTTAAAATCACCTTTAAAAACAATAAATACAATAAATAGCCAGCGGTCTAAAAGAGGCCAGGATCCCCTGAGGCCGGGATCTAATTAGGAAAGGCCTGCCGAAAGAGATCCGTCTTTAGTGCTTTTTTAAAGCTACTCAGGCTTGTCATCTGACAGATCTCGTTCGGTTTGGTTTAACATCTGAAATGAGCCTGCCCCTGCAGTGTCACTGCCACACTTTTGTGTGTTGATCCAACATGTTTAGATCTAGTGTTATGCTGACATTTTTTAAGGAAGAACATTCTTTTAGATGATGGAGAGGGATGAAAAAGTGATGTGGGGAAGCAGAACTCAACAACATTTTTTTTGCCTGACAGAGTCTTTCCAGTTTCAGGGACAGGGCAGTTTCATTTGCAACTACTGGTAACCAAGATGTCCCTCTTTTCTCCTTCTGAAAATATGTTTTAGCATCTGTGAAGCCACAGCAGTTATAGTTTGGGTGGAATTTCATCCCACAGTGTCTCTACTGAAATACACTACATAAAAATAATGTGTTTTTCCAGGGTCAGTGTTGGAAAACACACACACACACACACACACACACACATGGCTGCTCCCACTGATCTACAGGGGCATCCATGTTTTTGTCCCAATCACTTCCTAATTAGGGCTCTAATATCCTTCCATAAAGACATTGCAAGGTGAAATCTCCTCAAACTTCACTAGGAGTGTTGCTGCCACTTTTCTGGAAAAGCAAGAGGTACATTAAAGAAACACCAAACACATGCAAAAATGTGAAAACTGAAGAATGTCATACCACCAGCACTTTTGAAGCCAGAGAATAAGGATGCAAAAGGAACAAGAACTTTGCCAAAACAGTACTTTAAAAGAACAATTTGTATATATATATCCCCTCAAGTTTTCAGAATACCTTTGAAATATCCATTTGATGGTAGATGCAGGAATAAAGAGACCAGACACAAATAAAGAGACCACACATATAGCTGGCATATAAAGGGCCACTTTTTAAATATATCCTACTTAACCCCATTCTGAGAGATCTGCAATAGGGGAACAATCTAGTGTGGGAATTATTGGGGCAGGAGCTCAACTCCAAGACCCCCTCCCCAACTTCCCTTGGGCAAAAACACCTGAACCCCAGGGAGAACCCAAAAGCTGGGTTGCTCCCCAGTCAGTCTGCATCTAGAAGGCTCACTCAGTTTCCCCTCCCCTGAACCAAGCCCAATAATGCCACATGAAATGTGGCCTTTCCCCTGCCTCTGGTGCAAGAGTGACACGTAATATATGGCCCTATTTGCACCAGACTCAGGGAATATCTCCTTAATATGGGATTTAGAAAACTCACAGTTGTCTCCGGAGTTTGCTGGAAACTCTGGATAAAACTGCCATGTGAACAATCCATCCACACTGGATTCAGGGGAGAGGAAGGATAAGTACTGCCTGAGGTGCCACCATTCTCCCCTCCTCAGTGCCACTTCTCATTACAAAGGTAGAGCACCAGTGCCAGTTGCTTGCTCTGAAGTCAGAAACCTCAGCAAGCCCCACCATCATGAGGCTAGCTGCCCTTTCTGGCTTCAGAGAGAGTGACTACTGCTGATTTTCCAGTGCACAATCACCCTCTAAGGTCCAAGAAAAACAAATCATCAGTGGTAGTCACCCTCTCTGAAGTCAGAACAGGCAGCCCACCCCACCATCACAACACTAGCCACCTATTCTGCCTTCAGAGAGGGAGACTATTGCTGGAGCTTTGCTTTTCCCGAAGCTCAGAGTCAAGCATGAGTAACAGCTTTGAATGGAAACCAAGTAAAAACCAATGCAGATTTGGGCTTTGGCAGGTGTGGCACTTAAATCCGGGCCAGATAAGTCCAAATTTGATGTGCCACAGCTTTGAGCCAAAGTAGTCTAAATGTCATCCAGATTTTTAACCACCACCACCCCTGCAGTCAAGCTCATATTTGAATGAGCCATTTATGGATCTAAGGCCATTGATAAGTGAACTTTTGCATCACATTGCTGCTTTTCAAGCACATTATTTAAATGCAACTCATTGAATAACAATATCAAGTGATTAGTATAGATGAATTTGTCTGCTTTGCTGTCTTCAGATTCACCTTTTATCAAATGTAAGAGTGTTCCATCCCATTCCTTTATCAGTAAGGACAGAAATTTATCAGTTTCTTGACTGGGGTAGAATTTGGAGTTCTTGACGTCTTGAGAAATGTAGACAGGGAGAAAAGTGGCACATCAAAAGTTACTGCAAATTGAAGGAACTTTTGTTGTTGTTGTTCCTGGCACATCATAAACTGCACAGTTTCTGAGAACTTTGCAAGAGTTTGAGAAACTGTGCAACTTTGCTGCCAAAAACTATACTCACAGTATTTTTTACTATGCACAGAAAACTGCACAGCTTCCCAAGGGGGGTGGGTGAAGCCTCACATCTGCTTACATTATTTTTCATGATATCCTTGGGGAAAGAACACTTCCCTACATCCTTGGGGAAACCCAAATTGCACACTACATATAATGCACCCTATACATACAATATGGTGAAGTGTGAAGTCAAAAGCTTTCACAACCGGTAAACTCTTCCAGAACATGGCCTCACAGCCTGGAAAAAACCCAAGGAAAAAATATATATGGTGAAGCATTCCATATCATGCCTGCAACTTTGTCAGTTTGAAAGTTGTGCAACCCAAATGTTGCACAGCAAGAAAAGTAACTTGGGCTGACTGAAGCTGCATCCACATGTGGTTTTATTGTGCAACATTACTATTTTCTATCTAAAAAACCAGCACAACAAAAATGTTGCACAAAATCAGCAATGTTTCACAACAAAGCCACATGGCTATTTGTTGTATGACATAACTGATTTTGCACAACATTTACTTCTGCAATATCTTCATTGTGCAACATTGCTGATTACTACATAAATAAAGCCATCTTGCACAACACACACACACACACACACACACGTTCTTGAAAGCAGTCCTTTCTGTATTGAAAGCTGCTCAGTCTTCAAAAGCAGCTCCATGGCTTCTGGAAAACTGTTCAGTTTTCTAGGGAAGCTGCACAGCTTTCATAGAAAACCTGTGCAGTTTTCCACCAGTCCCAAGCTACAGGACAAAAAAACTGCTTCATTGTTCTCAATATCTGTCTGGACTTGGAGAAATTGAGATTTACCATCCCTATTTATGAATCTATTTTAAAAAGAAAGAGAGAGCGAGAGCAAGAGAGAGAGAGCACTGAAATCTATACTCCCATAATTTTTTTGACTGCCACATTCTTCAAAGATATACCTTTTGGTCTGCTGTTTTCCTTAATTTATATATATATATTGTACACATTTTTCCCCATCAGAGAAATGAACAGATGCATTAAAACTGTAAAATTACTGCATACAATTTACATATTAGTTTAAGTAATAGAAATTGAGTCACTTTGTATTAAAAATATCAAATTTATCTCCCATTCCTACAAGTGGTATTTATGCATATGTAATGTTATGTTTATGAAGCTCAATGTTATCTCTCTCTCTCTCTCTCTCTCTCTCAGCATCTCCTCCTAGAACCAATAATACAGTGGGGGGGGGGAACTAACAGCATTCTCCTGGAAAACTTTGAAAGATCGTAGGAGAATCAACTATATTTCATACTTATGTGTATCTACAGACATTTCCCAGAATGCAATTGATTTTGATTTTCCATTGAAGGGGATTACTAATCCACTATTCTCTGAACATGGAAAGCATGTATCTCATTTCACAAATCAATAAGAAGGTAAGATTTACATTCCAAACGACATCTCTTTTTGTGGATAAACCACCCAGAAGCAAGATCTGTGACTGACTCTTGTATCCTGCTTACATCCATGCAAAGTCTCGCTAGCACACATTTGACTTCAGTGAGACAGAATTTACAGCTGAGGAAATTACATTGCATTTTTCCAGTTATAAGACACTGGCCTGCTCTGAAAACTAGCACCCTAGACAAAAATGTTTGTGTCACCAGAAACTGATTGAAATGCCAACATCTCTGTCCTTAACCTAGTCAGCTAATATTCCTGGTTTAACTATAAAACAGTAAATAAGACAACAGAAAACAAACAAGAAAAGAATAAGAATGACAACAAAGCAAGACAACAAAGCTACATATTCACAATAACAATAAGAGATCTAATATATTTGCCAAACACTGATCCTCTTCTGGCCATGATGAGACAGCTTGATAGATGAGGTACCAAACTAAGTTAGCAGGTTTGGTTAGCCGTGGCTCCAAATGATATTAAAAGCACATTTGAAGGGGGGGGGGGATGAATTTGGCATCCATGAAGCCTACACTAATTTTCATGGCACTTGGCATGTTTTTTAATATATATATTTTCCCCCATGCAACAAACTTTTGTTTTGCCATTCTGTTTAATTTGTAGCTTTCCAAAACAAAGAAATATGGAACTGCTTTGAAGTTGCTAATCTGGGGTATCTATGTCGAACAATTGCCTGTCACATACCTTCCAACATTTTGCAGATGAAAACTGAGATCCATGTGGCCAAACAACATCAGAGTATGGTTAAGATGGCTAACATTATTAATGGTCAAGAACACACTAACTAGGAAAATCTGCAGCAGTTTGCTTCTGCTTACTAGGAAGCATACAATTCCATTCTCCCCTCCTCTCATCCCTGTTGAGTTAATTGAGTGTAAGCTGCTTTTGAACTCTGAACTCAATTTGTAGCAGTTGAAGTAAGCTGAGGACAAAAGGGGAAAGGGGGAGTAGAAAGAAGCTGGGATGTTTTAAAGTAGCTCAAAATGTGAGATGGCAGAGGATTAATCAGAATTGTCCGTGCCGAATCCAGACAGTTGAAGTATGCTATCACTGAAGCAAATTACTCTTATATGTCATTATTCAGGATGACAATGATGTTTTTGGTGTCAATTTATTAAAATGCATTTTAAAAGAATAGAGGCATCCTTTGGAAAGTAAGACATTTCATGATTTTTTTTAATGCTTTTACTAGAAAACTGCATATTTTATGGTGAACTGATTTCTTCAGGAAAAAAAAACTGCATTAATAGTATTATAGATAGCTTTTTCAAAAATATTGTTACCACAACTTTTTCTCCAAAATGTTATTAGCACCCGCACTTTTATGAAAAGCTTCCTTTGTTTGTTTTCCCCTTCTTTTTCTTAAAACAAGGGACAGTTCCTGGAGCAGCAGACAGTTGATGTCAGCCTGAGGCAGCTGTACATAGACGTTGTACAAGTTTCCTACATGAGGCTGTCAGTATACTTTAATCCTAACCTGCTACAGTTTTCTGATTCACTGTGGGGCCTCTCTGAACAGGCTACAGTAGTGATAAATAGTGTCAGGTTATTTGAGGATTTTTCTGCTTGCTATGTTACACCACAGTGGAATGTAGCAAAAAGCTCTCATGTATTTTAACCTAAATTGTCAGCTGGGTACATATTCTTTTAAAAAAGGGAGCTCTTTTTTAAATCCCAAACCTAATACTTGAAATTCAGAAACAACAAAAACAACAAAAGGCCTAAACCCAATTGCATATCCCAACTAAATTATCTGCTGAATAGTATGTGAGTGGTTGTGTAAATCTTATTGATTCAATGGGTCAGTTCTACACTGACTACAATTGGATTTATGCCAAAGTTTAAACAGCAAAAAATATACATTCATTTGTACCATCAACTACGAATGCATACTCACACTTACATAGTCAGGTCCCACGAAAAACAGATCAAAGCTGATCAGTGCTGAAGCATATTAAAGCTCTCAGTTTTGCACTAGATTTCAGATCACATGCATTCCAGCAGGGACACTAAATGTATAATGGGATTACAAGACTGTAAACACAGTCATACCAGAGTATGGAATTTTATTTTTATTTTTTGACTAATTCTTCTTGCTATGGCTAGGTTCTGATCTATACACCTGGCATCCCTGACAGCTAAACAAGAATGTCTGCAAAGAAGAAGCTTTGTGATTCTGTAAATCTATGTGAATAGATTTATATGGGTTTTCTATGCATTCCAGATTCCAAATTGTACAGTATTCCAGAATGTAAGGATAGCCTACATGTGTAGAGCTCCATAACATGCAGCATTCCTTTGAGAATACCCGTGCCTAAAGCTTGGATGCCAAGAGTAGAGCCTGAAATGCTACACAACTTTGAGGTGGAGACAAAACCAGAGCCTCAAAGTCCCTTCTTAGAGGTCATATCATTAATACATAATATTGAATACTTCTATTTGTATTTGGTATCCCTTCACGGTAGCACACCCACTATCTAGGTCTCCACCATTCATGCATTATGTGGTAGAATTAAATGTTGAGATGCAATTCTTGCTTCTGCTATTCTCTCATACAAGAATAAAAAATGCATTTTAAAAAAGTCCTCTGTGTCTTTGGGGGGAAATGCTTGTGCAAACAAAACAAAACAAAACAAAACAAAACAAAAAACACCTTTTGTCTTTTTGTGTTAAAAAACCCAACATTTTGCACAAAATATAAACAAATACACTATTTTCTGTGTAAAGAATATTGATTTGTCACAAGACAAAAGTAATGTTTTGTGCACAATTCCTTCCTTCCTTCCTTCTTTTCTTTTTTCTCCTTTGCTCCATTCCACACATTAGGTAGAAATAAGTGAGTTTGGTAATACCTCAAGTACCCTAATAGTGTGAAAAAGTAACTTGTTTTAATTCAGAATAAGGACTTTTCTACTTTTAGGTAGAATAGGCGCATGGAATCAATAGGGTTTAAGTTAGGGTTTTTTTTAAAAAAAGAAGAGCAATTCATTTCTAGGTAGGATTAATGTTGGATTTAAGAATTAATATAGTTAATCACAAATATAGTTATTAATTAATGATAAATATCTTGAATACAAATGGCATTTAGGCAGCCTGAAATTGGGCAGTGTAGCACAATTATGTCTACTGAGTTGGTGGTGATAACTAGTACTAAACAACAATAGGCACTATGAACTACAGAAACCCTTGAAAGTATGCTTATTTGGTATGCAGCACATTGTATATTATTGTTATGCTATATCACAAGGTCCTTGCATTGTTGAATAAGGTCACTCAGGAGTGCATAGATAAAACCATGCAACAATTTACTATTCCACCTACTTTAGATCTAAAACCAATCAGAATGATCTATCTGTAAAACAGTATATACTTTGGTATTGTATCTCCCCTCCCCACTTCCTGTAAGCATGATCTGTGATAGCCAAAACGTCAGCATAATAACTTCTGGCAGCTTATTGCTTCCTGATAGGTGCTAATTCAGGATGTACTGCTCCCTTGCTCTCCTATAATGCTTTATCTACAGTGTTAATCAGAAAATGCTGCGTGACAATTGATGTCATGTAGGAGTAGCACTGATTCAAACTTACATGGACATTACTTCCATAGTATAATTGCTGAAATATGGAAGAGCTTACCAATTAAACATTTTGATAGACAGCAAGGATATGGGGGAGGCATGAAGCCATACCTGTCCTCCCCACCTCCCTCAGTTCATGTAGTGTCTGTTGTTATTAATTTTAATTGAATGTGCACATGCCTTTCTTGAACCACTCAATTCTGACTCCTTCATACAACAGTTCCCACATTGATTTCTGGACTTCTGCTGCAGAAAAGAAGTATTTCTGTATGAAAGACAGAGGTAGAAAAACAAATTGCACACAGAACTGTTTATACAATATTCAGTATTAAAGAGCGTACACACATCTCTAGTAGAAACTTGGAAGCAATAGCCAGGAAATTGTCAGACTGCTACATTTGACTTTTTTTGGGGGGATGGGAGACATTACTGTACAAACATAATTCTAAATCATGTGCATACACATCTTGTGGGACAAGATATTCAGTGTCAGTTCCCACTAGAAGGATGATCAGTATTTCTCCTGTCTGCTAGTCAATAAACTCTGGCTAATCTTTTTTCTATGGGTGAAAAGGTAGCAGACAGAATGTCTTCAAGGGTTTCCAAGCATACACATTCAGGAGATTATCAGACACAGCTAATGTGGTGCCAGAATAGCAACAGCAGAACACAAAAGAATGCCAATATCACATGACATTGTCCTTTTGCATTCCATTGTCATTATTCTGGCATTTCTTGCTATTGAAGGTCTGAGCCATGAATAGATTGCCTGTCCCATTTTGGTGCCAGCATTGCTGGCGTGTGAAACCTTGGGCCATTTAACTCATCAATGGCCGGTTTGGTATGAAAACTTCCAGGTGAGACTGCAACATCCAGGTAAGTGACACACATTTTTAAACCTTCCCTAGTTTATTTGGAAGTTTTAAAGTATGTGTGAGGTTTTTGTCACTTTTAATGTTTTATTTTTTGCCTCATGTTTTAATTTCCTGTATGATGAAGAATGCAAACACTTTCTCTTCATTGTCAGGGAAGCCTTCTGCCAGGAGTGAAGGTAAGTATGGTGGTGGGGGTATTCTTTTGCTGCAATAAAAATTGATTTTTCATGAGGGCAAAATAACATTTAAAAGGGGATTGTCTGATACAGTCCTAAGTTCTGAAGGGATGCAATATATGTTGGGGAGAAGTATATTGTTTCTTCCTTATTCTCTTCAAGACTTGTTCGGCATGCACTCTCAAACAAGGCTGCAGCATTGTGGATAGTGCATCTCCATGCCTCCTGATGTGAGGCCAGGGCAGACCACTATTGGTGATCAATTTAACCGAGCCTGAGATGTTGTTTCAGGGAGTCTTTGTATCACTTTTTTGGAGCGCCCCTCTTATGCTGATCCGTGGCGAGTTCACCGTAGAATACTATTTTTGGGAGGCGATGGTCCTCCATCCTAGAAACGTGCCCTGCCCAGCGCAGCTGTGTTCTCAGTATCATGGCCTCAATGCTGGTGATCCCTGCTTGCTCGAGGACAGCAACATTCGTCACATAGTCAGTCCAGTGTATATTTAGGATTGTGTGTAGACAGTGCTGATGAACGCGTTCAAGGAGTTGTAGGTGGTGGCGATAGGTGACCCATGTTTCAGATCCATAAAGGAGACAACGCAGAAAGAATCACAACCCAAAAACGTAATCCAAGGAGACCTTCTGCTGTGCTTTCTCCAACCAGACTTGTTTATCTTGGATTGGCCTTTTTAGTCATCAGCACGCTTGCAGAAAGGGCAGGATGAGTCCTTCCTGAATCTTCGTTTGTGAAGAAAAGCCAGAGAGAGAGAGATTTCTAATTTCAACAAAGAACTAAGCATCAGAAATCTTCCCAATGATATACCCTTTCCAAAACTCAGGGTCAGGCCCACACAGTCACCTTAGAGCAGGACTTCCAATGATAGTACTGAGGAATCCAGAAAAAATGGTATGGGGAGATTTCCACTGCAGCCCCAGGAAGCTAAGGTTACATGGGTAAGGAGAAGGGAACTAAGTTTAGTGAAACAGGCACTCTAGTACCAGGCTATAATAGGAACCCAGGTTTAAACAATGCTTTTGCATTTCTTGAAAGGGTGACAAATAGTTAATTATTTAAATTATTATGATTCTATTTGAGAACTTTTATTGCCAGGAAAGAAAGGAAAACACTTTGGAGATTTTCCACCTGAAATACCAAGCCAGGGAGGGTATGTGTATGTTAAAATCCACAACAACTACATCCCTTCATTTGAGGATGAAAAATTACAGCAGTTTTCACTCTGCTGCAGAAGAAAATGAACATTCCTCTGCAGTATTCTCCCCATATTCAAACATCCCAAAATGTTGCAGAGGAATTGTTCTAAAGAGCAAAGCACATGGGCTAGCAATCTATTCAGTAGTTGTTAAATCATAAGCTGGATTTCATAATGATCTCATAACTCTTTGTGATCATGCTTATGGTAGTTTAAAGACTAAATATGACCCCCCCCAAAGCTACCTTTCACCCAGGCAGCACCCCAGCTGAAGGGTTTCTAAGGCTCTACAGTTTGGAGAACGGTGAAATAACATTTGCAGTGCTCTCCCAGTCATGAGGTTCATTGAGAAGCAGTTACAAGGGACCCCAAGGGTTTCTCCAGCAGACTGTTCTTAATGTGCCATGCTACCAGGAGAGTGCTGGAGGTGACATTTCCCAGTGCCTTGATCTGTAGCACCTCAAAAAACCTTTGTTTGGGATGCTGCCTGGCTGAAAAGGTAGGGTTTTTTTTAAGGGGAGGGGGTTGTTGTTGTTGTATATAGCTACAATGACAGTGTTAAGGAAAATGCAACATGGGACATACAGTGAAAGAAATAAAATATGTATGTGAAAGTCACAATGACTAAGCAAGAGCAATTATGAAGCTACACAGGTGAAACTGCTAATGTAATCTAGAAGCCTGAGAGCCAAGGACAGAGGTACTGAATGCAGATTGGAAACACCTGAGAATCATTAAGTGTACAAGGTGAAATGTTGAAATACATGGGTTGGTCTTAAGCATGGGTGGAACTATGTGGACCAATCAGAATGGAAGTACACACCCACTGGGTGGAAACTAACTAGTGGGTGGTGATAAACAATGGCTATAAAATTGCAATGTTTGCCAATGTATTGTGGTTGAGTAGAGGTGGAGTAGTTTGGAGATATTGTGGAGTAGTGTGTAGAGATTGTAATTTGTTGACCATATAGTATATTTATATAGAAGAATAAAGTAGGTTTTATATAAAACTACTGAGTTGCCTGAGTGAATCCTGGAGAGTTTGGAGACACCTGGTGAAGAGTGAGAAGGCTTGGAGAGTTTGTCAGGACCTTCAGCCTATTCTCTGACACTCTGCTGCTTTGGAGGAAAGCATTAACCACTGATCTAAGCTGGTCGGCTCTGCTGCATAACAAGGTGGTGAGTTTGAGCCAGAGGTGAAGAGCTACAACTCCCATCATCCCTGACATGCTGGAGGTGACATTTCCCAGTGCCTTGATCTGTAGCACCTCAAAAAACCTTTTTTTGGGATGCTGCCTGGCTGAAAAGGTAGGGTTTTTTTTTAAGGGGAGGGGGTTGTTGTTGTATATAGCTACAATGACAGTGTTCAATTGTCATCTGATGAACCAGGATCTCAGCTGTGGTTTTTTTGTGCAAAATAAATAAATAAATAAATAATTGCACAGAAACCAGTATTTTATATGTGGGAAACCCATTCCCTGCACAGAAAACAGGATTTGTGTGTGCATGCAAAGGAAAGGGGAGAGCTCAGGATCTGCCTCTTTAGATCACAAGATCTGGGGATGTGTGGAAGGAAACTTTCCTTGGGATTGGCTGGGGGGCTAAGCTCTCACTTTAAGTCATGTGACTTGGGGTGGGTTACTTTGGTTGGCCTTCTAGTAGCAGATTGGCTGGGGAGCAACCCAGCTTTTGGGTTCTCCTCAAGGCTCAGGTGTTCTGTCCAAGAGAAGCTGGGGAAGAGGTCTGGATAAAACCACCTTCCTCAGTTGCTCCCACACTAGGTTCTTCCCCCCTTTTGCACATCTTAGGGGTTTAAAGTTTAAATACGTTAATAGTTAAAATAAAGTTACCCTTATTCAACCCATTACTTGTGTCCAGTCCCTTTATTCCATGGTTGGTCAGAAACTGTGCACTCTCTTGAATTTAATAAGAAAACAGAGTTTTGCATCTCATATTGACACACAGACATTAGTGTTGACACACAACCCACAGAAGACCATGCTTGAAACATAAATAATTAAACCTTATTACTTCTGCAGGTGTCCCTTTGCAGTTCACAGTAGTTAGAGACTGTTTCAAAGTGTTAGTTTCATTCCATTTTCTTGTGTTAGTTATTTGCATGATAAAGGTCAGCATACCCGGAGGGCACAACTGATATATAATATCTACACCTTGCCTCATTGATTTCACTGCATCCACTCAGAGCTAGTAATGCATTTATGAAATTTAACCCATAGCATTTCCTCCAGTATTTATATAGTGATGTGGTACCTACACATATATGCCACACAAGACACAAACAGAGATTTCAGCCCAAGCAACTAAAGGCCATGATAAGCATGAAGACTGGGGAAATGGCAAGGAGCTAGCAGGGTTGGCCTTGCAGGTGGGGAAAATGGTTGATTGTCCTATCCACCAAGTTGAAGGCAACAATGAGAACAGCTTCATGGCACAATTTTACTATTTGCTGTGAGGGCAGAAACATCATAGAATCATAGAATTGCAGAGTTGGAAGAGACCATGAGGGTCATCCAGTCCAACCCCCTGCCATGCAGGAAATCACGATCAAAGCATCCCCAACAGTTGGCCATCCAGCCTCTGTTTAAAGACCTCCAAGGAAGGAGACCCACCACGCTCTGAGGGAGTGTGTTCCACTGCTGAACAGCTCTTACTGTCAAAAAGTTCCTCCTAATGTTGGGGTGGAATCTCTGTTCCTGGAGCTTGCATCCATTGCTCTGTGTTCCAGTCTCTGGAGCAGCAGAAAACAAGCCTGCTCTAACCTCAACGTGACACCCCTTCAAATACTTAAACAGGGCTATCATATCGCCTCTTAACCGTCTTTTTTCCAGGCTAAACATACCCAGCTCCCTAAGTTTCTCCTCATAAGGTGTCGTTTCCAGACCTTTCACCATTTTAGTCACCCTTCTTAGCACATGCTCCAATTTGTCCATATCCTTTTTGAATTGTGGTGCCCAGAACTGGACACAGTATTCTAGGTGAGGTCTGACCAAGGCAGAATAGAGTGGCACTATTACTTCCCTTGATCTGGACACAATACTTCTATTGATGCAGCCCAAAATTGCATTGGCCTTTTTAGCTGCCGCATCACACTGTTGACTCATGTTCAACTTGTGGTCTACTAGGACTCCTAGATCCCTTTCTCATGTAGTCTCATTCAGCCAGGTCTCTCCCATCCTATATCAATGCATTTCATTTTTTCGCCCTAAGTGCAGTACCTTACATTTCTCCGTATTGAATTTCATTTTGTTAGCTTTGGCCCAGCTCTCCAGCCTATCCAGGTCATTTTGAATTTTGATCCTGTCCTCTAGGGTATTAGCTACTCCTCCTAATTTGGTGTGATCTGCAAATTTGTATAGGTACAAACATGTACCTATACTTGTCTACATGGAGGTAAACCCTCCATGTAGGGAAGAAACATGTTCCTGTACTTGTTGTCTACATAGAGGTAAATCCTACTATCCTCCTGAGTTCAATGGGATATACTCCCAGGTAAGTATGAAGCATTATCACTTTTGTGCATGCACACACAAGTATATATGTATATATATATATATATTGATACCCACTTTGTGGGGGCAATTAGCTAATACACATTGGAAACTGCTTAATGCAGTGTAGATGCATAAATGGCTATTGCTTAACAATTTGTAAGCCGCTCTGATAGCCTTTGTGGCTGAAGAGCGGGGTTTAAATACCTAAATAAATAAATAAATAAATGTTATGAGGTAGACATGTGTGGGACAGTTGCATTTTTCTCAAGTGAATCTAATTTTATAGTGTTTGGAACTATCATCTCCTGATCCCTGACATCCATATTGATTTATATTTTTGAGAAGCAGTGGTAGTGACAAGAGAGAAAACAGAATGATGGCTTAGTAGTGCAGCAGCAAAGATAAAGCAAATTGAAGAGGATATCTCTGTTCCATCAAACAAAGCTGTTCCACCTTAGAAAGAATATGAAGGGGAGTGGGGTGTCTCATGACAAACAAAGAGAAACTATGAAACATAGTGACCCAAATGCTGCTTAAGTTTTCCACTTTCCACAGAATTCTTAATTGTTCTGAAAGATGCAGAACATATGATATGCAGTTTGTTTCAAGATATAATAGATTAACAAAGGATATTTTGAAGTTTTCTCTTTTAAAAAAAAACAACCACTGATAGCAATTCAATTAGTTTTTCACTCTTCTGTTTGCATTTCTTCTAACACATCAGAATATGAATGGTAGTTCACTGTGTTACAAAGTTTATCACACAGCAAAGGATTTATAAGATTTATTTTATAAAACCAGTTGGTATAGAAACTCTCCCTCCTCATTTTTCTCTTTCTTCTTCCTTTTCAGCCTTGAGGAACACTACATAAAACACATCAAAAGCAACAGTTATATGAAAGGTAGGGATTTAAGACACAACAAAACAAAGTAAATCATGGAATAATGCTTTCATTTTCATGCAAAGTGTTAGCAAGCAATTAACATTTCAATGGATAATGAAATTCAATGATGGGGGAAATGCCATTTGCCACAGTTGTGTAGCATAATGGCTCCACAAAGCTAGTGCTATAAGTTCAAGGAAGGCTGGTTAACAATGTCCTGTCACATGTACTATACTTGGACTTTAAGTACAGAAGACATTTATTTGTTAATAGACCTTGTGATGACTTTAGCACATCAAAAATTAACATGAGAATTGGGCTTTAGCAAGGGGGTGATAAGAAGGGTCATTAAGCATCTCCAAAAGATGGCAATGCATTCCCTTTTTCATCAAGGTTAACTAGGGAATACCAAAATATATTTGTTTGATGTTACAATGATCCCTTCCCTAACCTTGCTAGTGCACTGCAATCCCATAGAGATGCTTAATGACCCTTTTTATTAATTTTCCATTGCAAAGCAATGCTTTCACTAATTCTAATGTGATCACCACATGGAAATCCTTTTGCTTATATCCTCTTACATAGTTAGATCTGCCATTTATTATGTAAGCGACATCAGTCAATGAGAATGATTATCCATATTTCATGCTGGATATTTTTTAGAGGATAGATTCATTCAGTTATGAACTCTAGCCTTTTCATTTGTTCTTCTATATTTAGGTCAAGCTCAAATACAAATTAAAATAAATCTTAAGGCTTGCTGTGCATGGGCAACACCCACCTTACCTCCCCTTCGTTTCTTCTATAGACCTTCATTGCATTGAGAATGGCATTAAAAGAAAATGCTACTTCCACTCCAAAAAGGCAGAAACTGTCATGCTCATTTTATCTGTTAGTTTTAGCATATTCTGTCAGGAGTTAGAGACTGAACTCCATTATAAAATGGCTGAACAACTGCAGAACCATGCTGAGTCATAATGGCTGACTGCATGAACTACCAAGTCATGCCTAGTCAGGCCACTAGAGGGTGATGTCCTGTAGATGTATATATGGGAGAGCTCAGAACAGAGCTCACTTCCTCCTCTCTTCTCTTCCTGTGAATGCTGAGGCCTGGTGAAGCAGTTTCCCCTTCAATTGTAAATATTTGTATGTATTTCAATTGTTTGACTTTAAAGATAAAAGTGCCTCCTGCTTATTTGGATATCAAACACTCTGTGTGAGAGTATTCTTGGGAACGGGTTGCTACTGAGTCTGCTGAGATAGTTTTTTGGCATCTGTTGGGGAGTGAGTGCCCTATCATCCCCTGACATTGGTTATGTTTCACCAAAAGACCCTTTGAGGTTGTCCATGCTGACTTGGCAGGCCCCTATAAGCCCACTGAAGGGGGTAATCGTTATTTATTTGTAATTGTGGACAGACACACTAGGTACACCTATGTGTATTTACTGAAGGAAAAAAATCAGGCTGAAGACAGGTTCCGTGAGTGGGTGAACATGGTGGAATGCAAATTTCCTTCTCATAAGGTTTCCAGTCTAGTGACGGATAGGGAAGGGGAATTTTTATCCAACAGTCTGCAGACCTGGATGTGTAGGAGGGGCATTAGTCACAAGACCACAAATCCAGCATCTCTAGGGGAGGATGGGCTTGCACAAATGAAAAATGGGATGTTGAAGTGCATGATAGAGTGCATGATGGAAGATGCACAAGCCCCAGCTGGGTTGTGAATCTCAAACATGGGCTGGAGCTGGAGTGTGAGTAACATGGGGGTGGATGTGGTGTGTGCATGTGTGTTTTGGAGTGCAGGGGGTGGGTGGGAGGGGCAGAATGAGTGGTGGGAGGGGCAGAATAAGTGTGGGGAGGGGCAGAATGAGTGGGGGCAGAATGAGTGGAGGGAGGGGCAGAACGAGTGGAGGGAGGGCAGAATGAGTGGTAGGGGGCAGAATGAGCGGTGGGGGGTGGCAAGGGGCATAACGAGTGGGGGGCAGCAGGGGGCAGAACGAGCAGTGGGTGGGTGAGTTAAACCCACCAGCCTACCTTAAAGGGTTGTCATGAGGTCTCCTGTACATTTTGGGAGGAGTTTTTTTAATGGTGTATGGTATGCTGTGTCCAGCTAGTTTTATATATATATATTGCAACTGTTTGACTTTGAAGATAAACATGCCTCCTGCTTATTTGGACGTCAAACACTCTGTGTGTGAGTATTCTTGGGAACAGGTTGCTACTGAGTCTGCTGAGATAGTTTTTTGCTTCTGCTGGGGATTGAGTTTTCTATCATCCCCTAATATTTTCTACCACAGACCCATTTTATCTCTTAGCGGTAGTATTTTGTGCTGCATGCTTAATTGACCTTGCTTTGATCTTCTGCCTCCTCCAAATTTGCTAACTAGAAGATATACAGGAAATCACAAACCAGTACTGGAAAGCAGTAATACAATCCACAAGCAAAAGAAGAAACAAGTCTCCACATGCTTATTGATGGTTGTACAGTGGACCATCTTTATCCATAGGGGGTTGGTTCTGGAGGTCCCACAGAACCATGGATGTGTAAGTCCTTTATAAATCAATGGGCATAACTATTTTAAGTATGGGCACCACCATTTTAAACATGTGTCAATAATCTATGGATGCTGGAATCTGTGGATACTGAACCCACAGATACAGGGGGCCTGCTGCATTTTATTCTTTAAAAAGATTTTATGATTATCCTGGTTTGTTTTGTTTTGTTTTTAAAAAGCCCAAATATACTGTATACTGTAATGCAGCGTAGTGATTTTTCTGGCTTCTAATTGTTCTAAAATCATCAGAAAAGAAGTCTGAAGATAATTAAGATAATCATAGACGATTTCACAAGCATCAAATTTAAAGCACCTTTAAATTTGCCTTGCCCTATGGTAGCCAATATTTTAGTGCAGGATTTCTCAGGACTGACATTATAGGTTGCATTTCAGTACCTGGCTTTTTTTCCTTTCCATTTTTTTTTTGTCTCCATGGAAGTGGGGTAGTAGTACTTTAGAACCCATTTTAAATCCTTTGAGCCTTTCCACTTCTTTCCTTCATCTGAAGTGCCATGAACAAAAGCACTAGTCCAGCTTAGATTGCATGGCAAATCCTCAATTCCTTTGCCTGCTATTCCCCTCACTTCCTGCAATACATGGATCCAACTTGCACCTATGCTTTGGTGTTTATCTGAGTCTCAAGTCCTGGGCCAAGGAAAGCTGCATGGAAATGGAGTTCCAGCACCAGCACCTGATTCATATGTAGTGTTTTCCCTTTGGGGTGCTGCTGCATTAGTTGCACCTGTTGCACTTCTGTGGAGAGCTGTGTTCATGTAAATATGTTGCTGTGTGTTGCATCCACAGCCTGAAAGGGACATGTGGGGAAGAGAAGTCAAGGCATGGTGGGAAACTAACAGAGCTAAGGTTAGATTTTTACTGTTCTACTTCTCACTCTTACCACTAAGTAGACATTCAGAGGGCTGGTTAGGGTGTCTCTCCCATGCTCTCTCTCCCACGCTCTCTCTCTGTTGAAATGGTGAACATGGTGGGGTATGGATTCTTTCAGAACTTCCTGCTGGTTCTATATAGCTCTCAGTACATTCTTTTTGTCGCACCTTGTTTCCACTTGTGTCAGCTTTTTAAAAAGTTTCTGATCTATTATAGTGTAATCTTGTAGACATCTACTCAGATGCTAAGGCTCATTGAATTTAGTTAAACCTACTCCTAGACAGAGTTGGAATAGAACTTGGGGGCACATTCCAACTCTACAATGTTGGATTTTAAGTGTATTACAGCCTTAACTGAGATTTGGGGCTTTCACTCTCAAAATGGAATCATCATCAATCCAGATTATATTGCACACTTAGATCTAGCTAAGACATCATCATAGAACAGGACTGGAGATACAGTGACATGCCATCTCTCTGAATATGTTATGTTGGTTGCCTTTTTGTGCCTTACCGTGGCCTGAATGAAAGGGGAGAATTGAGGAGAATTAATAATTTTACTTTCACATCCTGATGATCATGCAAAAATTTGTAGATACATGGATGTGACAAATGGGGAGCAAAACAATTCAAATATCAAATTATTAATCTTGGTTGCAAAAGTTGCTGAAATTTAGTCTTTACATCAGAAACCTAGTCAGATTGCAGTGGGTTGTGGGGAAAGGGAATTTTCTGGTTCACCTAAAACAGCCAAATGCCTTGGGCCATCCCTTGCAGAAAATGATTTTCCAGTTATTGCTAACCCAGAAACTATGAACTTGCTTGATTAGGCCACCTCAGGGACAAGGAGCATGCTCTTTTCTGTGGAAACACTTCTCAGAAACAACAGTAATGGCAAGGAGGAAACAAGTATACAGAGTTCATTGTCATAAAGCAGCAACATCATAGTGACATTCTGTTGTCAAGCACAAATAGTATCATTGTTTCACTGGCTATTGCTGATCGATATTTCTACTCATTGCTTCAGGCTCTGCTCTACAGGCCATGCCTTCAGTATCTCTTTCATGAAACCTGGAGTGGACAATTTTCTTCACCTTTTCATTACAAGGCTCACTGTAGTCTCCCTGGAGTTTCACCTGCTTTCCACCAAGGCCTCCAGCTTTCTGAAAATCTCTCCAACTAACAGGTGAAGCTGTTTTTAAAAAGAAATGGATATGATGCTTAAGTATACAGTCACGTCTTTAGAATCCTTGATCATCATTTTTATTTTCTTATGCTACATTTTCCTGGGCCATGACTACATCCAAAGTTCATTTCCTGTTGTCCCTTTAGGAGCTCTTTCCTTCCATAACTCCACAGATATTATATACATATCCTGCAGAAAGTGCAGTATTCTCTGGAAGATGTAACACCATCACATGCATAAAGCATGTCAGTTCAAGTACATCATTGCAGGAAAATACCAAACTGTGATGCCACCATTTCATAGTGAAATCATGGTTTCATATGTAAGCAACAAATATTTGCAAATTATTTACAAGGACAGGAACACTGAAGATTCACATCCTTCTGGTAGTAATTTGTAAATAATATCAGAGAAGCAATGAAAATGTCAAAATGTTTCAAAATTGTCCCTCTTGCAACCCACCTCAAATTGGCCACCAATTTTAAATATTGATATATATTTCAGTTAACTATGTGGAAAGTTCGATTACAAATTTATGTAAGTCACTAAATTTGCAGATTTAGAGTGGAATAAGAAATAATAATAAGAAATAGTAATATAAAAATGATCAAAACAATAAAAGAAACAGAATCACATATCTTCCAGAAAGCATACACCTTCCAGAAAGAAGCAAACATGGAAGATGTGGTTGTCACAAACCATTGCTGCCTCATACCCTCCAACATTTCACAGATATAAACTGAGGCACATGTGGCCAATCAACATGAGAGTGTGGTCAAAGGGGCATGGCCAGGGAAAAAGAGAGCAAAAGTTATTAATGGAGAAGAACATGTAAAACTATCATTTTCTACAATAAACCCTTGAATTATGTGTTCAGTTTAAGAAAGCCTAAAAAAGCAGAAAAGAAAACATCAAACGAGCCTACTAAGAAGGCTTGATTTGCAACCCAGATTCCTTACCAAGGTCTCTGCTGGTGCAAGGAAGCACATAATCCTCTTTTTTGGAGGAAAAAAACAAAACCCTAAAGCAAAATAGGTACTGGGTAGTTCTGCCTTTTCATTGTGATCTGTTACCATTTTGCTGTCCTTACTGAACAGCAGCCCATCTCCTTGGTAATTCTCTTGCTTCAAACAGATTTGAAAACCCCCTTTTTGTTACTCCTTGCTTAGCCAATCTCAGTCATTTTGAGTTTTAGCTTTCCTTACACTTTTCCTGCAAGCTTGGACTACACATCTGTATTCTTCCTTAATAATTAATTCTTCCTTCCACTCTCTCTCTCTCTCTCTACACACACACACACAGAGCTTCAAGTCACCAGTTGACTTATGGTGACCCCATGGATTTCATAGGGTTTTCATAGGCAAGAAATACTCAGCGATGGTTTTGTCAGTTCCTTCCTCTGAAATTAGGGCTTGTCTATATGAGGCAATAAAATGTGTATTGGTGTGCAGTAATGTCAGTTCCCAGTAGCTTCCCTTCATCTCCTCGTTTCCCCCGCTCCCAAGATCTCAGGTATGTGAAGCTATCCATGTTTGATGTTCAAACAGGCATAGATGTGAATCAAGATGGCGGGTGTGAGTAAATTATTCATGTTTTTATTCTTACCAGTTGCCGCTGCTGAACAGTAATTAAAAAACAAACAAACAAAAACAAAAACAAAAACAAAAAAACAAAACAAAACAAAAAAAAAACAAATAGAAAATCCAAGATATGGAAGTGTGATCTTCCACGTAAATAAACAGGGAAAAAAAGGACTGTTTTGTCACCTCAGCACATGATTGCTATGGCAAAAATCCAACATGTCAGTCCCAGGCAATTCCTTGCTAGCAAGCTCCATACCCCATGCATATCTGACCAATTTTATTACACACACACACACACACAGAGAGAGAGAGAGAGAGAGAGAGAGAGAGCTAAATGATATGGAATCACATTGGAACAAAAGGTATTCTTCCTTGAATTCTATGAGGAGTATTTTCACTGTTTAGACAAGCCCACAGCCAATAGCACCTGGTATGTGTTGATGGTCTCACATTCAAGTACTAACCAGAGCTGTCCTTAGCTTTCAAGATCATTTAGGAACTGGCGCCCTTAGGGTATTTAAGCCTTCTTCATTCTTTATATATGTTTTCTTTCCTTTTTACATGTTCTTATTTATTTTCACTTTCTGCTTGTGTTTACTGTGCAGCTACATTGGCTTTTTTCAAATATTTCCCATTTTCCTTCTTCCAGGGAATTGTTTGTGATTCTGCTTTCAGCAGTTCCTTTTCATGAAATCCCACCTATGCTGGGTGTCTTTTTCCTTTAGCAACTGTGGTCATGGAATTCTGCCCAGTATTTTCCCGAGCTTGATAAAATCAGCTTTCCTGAAATCCAAGGCTCATGTTTGACTATATTCTGTTTTGGCCTGCCTCACAATCATGAATTCTAGCATAATATGGTCACTCCCACCTAAAGCAACAATTGCTTTTACTCCAGTGACCAACTCCTCCCTATGGGTTAGCATCAAGTACAGGGTTGCTGATACCCTTGTTCCTTCCTCCACCTTTGGAAAGAGGAAATTAATTTTAATCTTGTCCTCTGGGTATTAGCTACCCCTCCTAATTTGGTGTCATCTGCAAATTTTATAAGCATGCCCTCTATTCCATTATCCAAGTAGTTTACAGCAATTTTGAATAGCACTGGGGACAACATTTGCCCTCCTCCAGTCTCCTGGGACTTCTGTTCTCTAGGAATTCTCGAAGGTTATTGCCAGTGGTTCTGAGATTAGTTCTGCCAGTTCTTTTATTATCCTTAGATGTAGTTCACCTGGATCTGGAGATTTGATTTCACTTAGAGTTGCCAGGTATTCCTGTACCACCTCTTTACACGACCTCTTTACTTATTATGTGATGCATTTCCCCAACTGCATCACCTGCTCCATTTTCCCCTGGTTGAATACTGTTTTCCTGCCTGAGCTCATTTTTTCTTTTAGTTTTTCTGACATTCTCCCTACACGTGCTGGCTATTCATTTGAATTCTTCTTTGGTGATTTTACCCCTTTCCCATTTCTGGTACATGTTCCTTTTAAATATTTGCTTAGCTGAAAGTTCTTTAGATGCCCATCCTGCTTTCTTTAGACACCCATTTTTCCTACTCTTTGGAACTGTTTGAAATTGTGCCTTCAATATCTCACTTTTAAGAAACTCCTGTCCACCATGAACTTCCTTCTCTTTTAGTATTCTTGACCATGGGATCACACCCAGTATTTCCCTGAGTTTAGTGAAATCAGCTTTCTTAACATCTAGAATGTGTGTCTCACTATGCTTGGCCTCCCCTTTCCATTCTATGACAAACTACAGGAGAACTTTGACATTCCCACCTAAGGATGATGCCACTTCCACCCCATTAACCACCTTTGCCTCTAAGCTCTTCACTTTCTTGCCCAGGGCTTCAAGTCCAAGGTGATCTTAAAGGTGTTATTTGTAGTGTTCTTGGTGCCCACATGAATCAGAAGAAGGGGTACTGCTCTGTGTTCTTGACGAGCTTTGGAAATTTGTCAGTGACATCCTGAATATGTGCACCAGGAAGACAGCACACTTCCTGATTCATCTTGTCCAGCAAGCAGACAGTTCCCTCTATACCCCTGAACAATTATTTTTCCCTACTACAAGTACTTTTCTATTCTCCTTGCTGCAGTTGGTGGTTAGGTTGGCTCCTTCCTTGGCATGCAGTGTCTCTTTCTGTTGGTCTCCTGCTTGAACTTCTTTACCACCTTTCTCTTCAGGAAGATATAGGAAGTGATTGCTTCATTGGAGCAGTTCCAAATCCCTTGTGCATGCTTTGCTCCTGATAATGACTATACTATAGGGTAATCCCTAAAAGTTCCAGTGTTTTCATTGGCAGTTGCTTCCTGCTGGCTCTGTAGGATCAATTTCCCCTCTGTTCTATCCAGGAAGTCCTCATGCTCTCTGATGTGTTGAAATGTGTTCACCTTCTTCAAAACGGGAAAAAAGATGATCCCAAAAATTATAGTCAAGTTAGTCTGACATCAATACCAGGGAAGATTCTAGAGCAGATCATTAAATAGAGAGTCTGTGAACATTTAGAAGGCAATGCCATAATCACAAAAAGTCAACATGGGTTTCAGAGAAGCAAGTCATGCCAGACTAATCTGATTTCTTTTTTTGATAAAATTACCAGCTTGGTAGATGAAGGAAACACTGTGGATATTGCATACCTTTATTTCAGTAAGGCCTTTGACAAGGTTCCCCATGACATTCTTGCAAACAAGCTTGTAAAATGTGGGCTAGACAAGTTAACTGTTAAATGCATTTGTAATTGGTTGACCGGCCGAATCCAAAGGGTGCTCAGCAATGGCTCCTCTTCGGCTTAGAAAGATATGACCAGTGGGGTGCCATAGGATTCTGTCCTGGCCCAGTGCTATTCAACATCTTTATCAATGACTTGGATGAGGGAATTAGGGGCATACTTATCAAATTTGCAGATGACACCAAATTAGGAGGAGTAGCTAATACCCTAGAGGACAGGATCAAAATTCAAAATGACCTGGATAGACTGGTGACCTGGGCCAAAGCTAACAAAATGAAATTCAATATGGAGAAATGTAAGGTACTGCACTTAGGGCAGAAAAATGAAATGCATAGATGGGGGAGATGTGGCTGAATGAGACCACGTGCAAAATTTATCTAGGAGTCCTAGTAGACCACAAGTTGAACATGAGTCAACAGTTTGATGTGGCAGATAAAAAGGCCAATGCGATTTTGCGCTGCATCAATAGAAGTATTGTGTCTAGATCAAGGGAAGTAATAGTGCCACTCTATTCTGCCTTGGTCAGACCTCACCTAGAATACTGTGTCCAGTTCTGGGCACCACAATTCAAAAAGGATATTGACAAATTGGAGCGTGTCCAGAGGAGGGTGACTAAAATGGTGAAACCATGCCTTATAAGGAGAGACTTAGGGAGCTGGGTGTGTTTAGCCTGGACAAAAGATGGTTAAGAGGCAATATGATAGTCCTGTTTAAGTATTTGAAGGGGTGTCACGTTGAGGATGGAGCAGGCTTGTTTTCTGCTGCTCCAGAGACTGGAACACGGAGCAATGGATGCAAGCTCCAGGAACAGAGATTCCACCTCAACATTAGGAGGAACTTTTTGACAGTAAGAGCTGTTCGGCAGTGGAACACACTCCCTCGGAGTATGGTGGGGTCTCCTTCCTTAGAGGTCTTTAAATAGAGGCTGGATGGCCATCTGTCAGGGATGCTTTGATCGTGATTTCCTGTGTGGCAGATGGTTGGACTGGGTGGCCCTCATGGTCTCTTCCAACTCTCCAATTCTATGATTCTATGTTCCAAGGGAGCCACCAGTCTGCACTTGCTGCAAGTGTAGTCAGTGACGTTTTCTGGCAAGAAGACAAACATTGCACACACATTGCAACAGACAACATCAGATCCTTCTCCCCTGCCATCCCTGTAGTTTTCCCCTCCTCCGCCATCCCAGTAGTTTCCCCCCTCCCACATCCTTTTCAGACTTTAATAATTCTTTCTGATATGACTGTACATGCTGCAAGGCATAGACTGCTGGCCCTCAAAGACTGAGCCCCAACGACAGAAGCAGCAGTTATATAGAGCTAGTGGTTGCTAGCTCCACCCCCCTCCCAAGCAAGTCAGTGACTCAGCAGAAGCCCTCCACACTAGGCTATGTGCTCATGGGGAGCATGTAGCCCAAAGCAAAGAAAAGTCCACACACAAGCTTTAAAAAGAACAGTCAAAAAGTCAAGGATGACCCCCCACTCCCAAAAACAACACAGCTCACCTTCTGTTCTCTAGCCAGTCAAATTTGAAATGCCATTTGCTCTAGTAGCTGGAGGGTCCAAGCTGTGTCAAACCATCAGGGTATGGATAAACATTGCTGATTCTTCCAGTTCCTTGTAATTGATATAGCTCTGCTTGAGAGAGCAAAAGATTTTGATATTCTGGTACACGTGAAGAGCAGAGGGTATCTTTTTGTAACACAGAATAATTAATACCAGAATCCTTTATGGTGCCTGTTTCATTGTCACTGGAGAACAATAAATAAACTTTAACTACAATACAGCTGTTCCAATTTTGTGCTTTTATTTAATCCATTTTTTCTTGGAGGAAGGAAATAACATTTTCATTTGATTTTGTGTTCTGTTTCATTCCATGCTCTCAGTTTTAACTGGCATTTTTTTTTTTTTTAGTTTTACTCTGTTTCATGAGAGCAAGTGTGTACTCATTTGTGTTTCTTGTGGGAAGTTTTGTGAGGAAACTCAGAAGAAAATCAGAAGGGGCTCTTTAAATATTTGAAAGCATAGTGCTGCTCTTCGGTGAAAACTGTAAAGCTGGAAGCATAATACAGGGTCTTTTATGACTGGTTGGAGGAAACATTTAATTAAACATTTGGCATTTTATAGCTACCGCAGGACAGAAGATGAACAGAATGTCTTCAACAGAGTTATATGCAATACATATTAGACCATTTTCCCATAAGTCAAACTGTCCACTTCTAGCATTGTTTCCAATATTTTGGAGGCCACACACATACAAAAGTGTTTCTTTCCTTATGAATGAATGAAAGCAGATTTTTCAAACAGTTGCTTTTTCCACCTCCATCCCCTCAGCGATTGTATCAACATCCACTTTGGGATATAATTCTAAACATAATCGATTGGAAAGAAGTCCTTTATAACATCTGAGCAAATACATTTAGGGATCAGGCTGGAAGACTCTTTACGGGATTGTGATGTGCCAGTTGTTCTTAGATATGATTTCCATTTTTTTAAAAAAATAAATAATTTCATATTACATATTTAAGAGCATGCATTTGTGCAGACCATATAGATGTAGATTTATTTATTTTGATGATTTCTATGGCACACAATGGCAAGACTGAACACAACACAGGAACAGCACTGAATAAAACACACATTAAATAAAATGCATAAAGTACAAATGCATATAAAACAGCAACATTAGACTGTAAATTCAAAAAACCTAAAGCCAGCAGGAGAAACAAAAAGGAAATTAATCAAAAACAACAGCAACAAAAAGCTTAGCTATGCTAGAAGGCCTGGGGAAACAAAGTTATTCACCAGCTGCTGGAAATAGATCAAATTCTACCTCAAGTGAGCCTCCCTAGGAATATTGTTTTATAATTTTATATATTTGATTATGTGTATTGGTCAGTTTGCTTTATATTATTTGTATTTTATTTGGATAATTTATTTTATAACTGTATTGTATAGTTATATGTTTTATTATTCATGTCCAGATATTAATATGGGGAATTATAATTAGCTCATAGAATCATAGAATTATAGAGTTGGAAGAGACCACAAGGGCCATCCAGTCCAACCCCCTGCTATGCAGGATATGGCAGTGAGAGGCCGGATAACTGCAGGACCTTTTAACCTACAGTATGTATACTTACTGATGAGACTCCAAGCCAGGGGATAAAATAAAAATGTTTTTTTTAACTGAAAAATAACCAGGGGGATGCATACATACATACATACATATACTCAGGATTCAAGTATTCACACAAGTCTATTGAAGACAGTAGGTAGTACTGGGATAGAGGAATAGAGGTTTGGGATGATGGGCTATACTGTACCTATCTGAAGAGCAGAGATTTGTGTAGAAGGAGGGACTCAGAATGCAGCTCTGAGGGTCACACAGCAAACTGGCAGAGTAATGTGGTGGGAGAACCTGAAAACACTTTGGTAATGTTATTTGGGGGATATTCATACTTGATATACGCCCCCCCTTGAAGGCGTGTTTTGAGTAAAATAGCATGTCTGCTGGATTTTTCCAGGGTTAAACAATGGCTTTTCCAGACGTGTTAATGATCTCTAATGGCTGAAACACTGGAACTGATGGGTCTCAGACAACTCTATTTTTTTAGGAAAGTTGCAAGGAAAACACAGTTTTGCAAGGCAATGAGTGTCCAGCTACCCTGATTGAATTAGTGAATGATTCTCTTCCATGCACATCCAAGAGAATTAACCCATTTCCACCCTACCAGTCCAAGGGTTTTTTTTTTTTTTTTTTTTTTTTGCATAATTACTACCCAGGTGTGGTTTTTTTTTAGAAATTTGGGCTGGCTTCTTCCTTAGGTTTTCTGAGTACATCTTGAGTCCTTGTATTTGGGAATGTCAGAGTATGGGATATACAATACATAACATTCATGTTGTAAAGAGATACAGAGCAAATCAATCTGTTTCCCTCCAGGGGGCATACAAGCTGTAAACATGACTGAAGCTGGCCTATGTTATGAGAACATAACCTTGGAGGTTGTTTCATGCTTATCTGTGTGAGAACTGTATGAGACAGGATGTTTACTGTATGTAATGTGAAGCTCTGTATCATCTGTACCCAGTGTGTGTGTGTGTGTGTGTTCTATGATGACTGTAGGACTCAGCAGTGTCTCAAGCTGCTATGTCCTGAACTTTGCCACAGAGAGGATTCTCTGTTGTTTTTCTGCATATATTTAACATGTATCAGTAAACTGTCGTAGTTTGGACCCCATGTGAGTGTCTGTATGCTTTATTGGATGTCCTAGGGGAAATGCTGGGGGCGAATAGAATTACTTCTGCTACTCTGCTACTATTTTTGGCTGCCTGGATCTCTGAGCATCTACTCTGAGCAGTGTCCAGTGTGCTATAATGTGTCAGGGAAGCCCTGGTCTACTACCAACCACATGGAATGCCAATAATAAGCCAATTCATGAAATATAACCAATTTATGAATTATTGGAAGAGTGGAGGGTAGTATCAGGGCAGGTAACATCCTTCCCTCTGAGTATCTGTATACACATATATTTTAGATTGTACATCTCTGGCAGGAACCACTATATTTAGTTGTTGTACTTGTAAAGCACTGTGTAAATTTATGGTGCTGTTATTATTATTATTATTATTATTATTATTATTATTATTATTATTATTTAACAACAACAACAACAACAACAACATCAACAACAACAACAACAGTTTTTCAGCTCCTATTGGGGGGGCTTGAGTAGATTTTTTTGATAGGTTTCAATCAATTTCTCAGTTTTCTTCATTTTTTTTCATTAGAATAAACAAACAACTTTTGAGAGAGCAAGAGATCTATCCCCAGCTCTACTTTTCCTGTATTAGAACTCCTAAACAAAGGCTACTGGAGAGAGACACTAAAATCTGCATTTTATAAAGTCTATGCTGACTCAGCTTCACAGAAGACAACTGGTTGTGTACAATCATGTCATCCCAGGCTATTGATTTGTCAGTTTGAATCTTCCAGAGAAGTTACCAAACTTTAGAACCTGAATAAAATTCTCTGGTCATGAAGTTAATTTCCATCTCCTGGATACTAAAGAGGCAAGGTTAGCCGAAAACTGACTGAGGGAGGCCCAGGGCTCTCTTCTTCCTGAAACCAATTTTTTAGGATCCTGGTAAATTCACACAAGGATTGTACCTTCGTTTTGCTTTAAAATCACCTGATGTTTTCTGAACATTCTTCTTCATTCTTAGGATTTTAGGGGCAAACCACATTCATTTATGACAAAGACCAGTAAATGAAATCCTTCTGGTTTTTCTACTCTTATGAACATTTTTTATCATGACTGAAAAGGCTACAAAAATGTTTTTGTAGCAGTCACATTGCACTTTTGTTTAGATAGTGTTGTAGGGAATAATGTTGCATCTGCAGATTTCATCTCTTTGTTTTTCCTGTGAGATTCTCCCACCAATGTTCTTAGTTGCAACTGGAAGAATATCTGGGAAACAACCAATTTTTTAAAAAATGCAATACAATACTATGAGCAACAAGCCAGGAACAAACTCAATACATCTGAATTAAAAGGCAAAAAAGTCATAAAATTGATGTACGATTCCCAAAGTAACAATAGACAGACTGTGATGGGGGTATCCAGAATGGCATAATATTTTAAATAAAATCTGTACTCTGTGAAGATTGTATAAATTGACAACCTGTCACATTGAAATTGTATCCCCCTTTTAAAAACATGAAGGTATTTAAGGGATTTTAAGAAAAAAAAACAATATTGTCTGGGATTTGGAAAAATGTAATAATTTAATAGATCTCTTCCTTGATTCATACCCTTTATCAGCTCAATAGGCTATTTCATTTTGCTTTCCTTCTGCACTGCGAATGCATCCTTTCATCAGATAGTCATTGAAAGGGGTTTTGTTGAATTGTTTGTCATATTACAAGTAAATAGCAGGCATCAGTCCCATTTAAAGGACTGAGATATAAAAGACTATACATTCAAAAAGTGCACTTTTATTGTTAAGTAATACTATCCAATGTGTATACAAACAGGAGCTGATCAAAGAACACAGATTCAATCCCACTCAAGTATTTATCAGGTTACAACTTTCTACTACCATGTGGAACAATACCTTGTTAGGTGTGTTTATTGGGACACTGTTCATTGTGCCATTTGTCACAAAGGCTATGTGGCTAATATGTGGTGTCTCCTGTAGTTTTCTATCTGAACCAATGCAAATTGAGAAATGTTGTACCAAATATCTGGGTTAAGACAACAGGCAGGAAAAACAAAGCCTGCTGAACATTATTCATTAGTCAAAGTAGGGGTATATCTTCAGGCCTGCTGTACTTTCCCAGCTTTGATTTCCCAGATATTATTCTACTACAGCTTCCAGAATCCCTGACTTTAGACTATGTTAACTAGGACTTTTGGAAGCTGCAATTCAAAAATATCTTGGGAACCAAAGCTGAGAACTATAGATTTAGTGTATAAGTAGAAAGCAGGACAACACCAGCATTGTTAAAAGAGTTGTAGCATATATTCTGGCATATAAAATGACTTTTGAGCCCTCAAAAATACCCTCCAAATTGAGGGTTGTCTTATATGCCAGATATATTTGCTTCACTTGCCTACCGATCTCCTGTCTCTTCGCAACCTTCGCAAATGGAGCAAAGAGACAGGAGATGGGGCAGGGGAGGTGAGGCAAAGTGTTTAGCGGTTCAGTCTCCCCCCTCTTCTGCCTTCTCCCCCTTTGGGGAGCAACCAAAGACAGAGGAGGAGGCGAACGTTGCAGTTTGCCGCGGCCACCGCTCGATCGTCTGTGTGTTCAGCGGCCAAGGCAAACTGGGCATTTTTGCCCCTTTCCCCTACCTTCCTAGTTTCTTTATGATTCTTTTTCCAATCCATTGTTCTAACTGTATGCAATTAAACCATGAAATTTTCATTCCACATAATTTCTCTCTTATACTCCCTTTCTCACTCATCCATCCTATCCATCCCTCTATTTTGTCTAGTCCTTTTTTCTTTAATTCCTTTCCCATTTTTTCCTTCAAATTATTTGGGAATTTTTTTCCCCATTATAACTGGTGTTAATACTGAATCAATAGGCAAAAATTGTTTCCTATATTTATACCATATTTCCCATATATATTGCAGAAATGTATTCTCAATTCCTTTAATTTCCTTTTTTGTAAAATTACCAAAAAAATATGTTCCATATTCTCTTTTCTATTCTCCTTGTATCTATCTCTAACCATTCTAAATCCCCCTGTCCTATAATTCCTTCTATAACATATATCAATTGATTAGCTTCATAATATCCTTTTATTTTGGGAAGGCCAAGTCCTCCCTCCTTCTGTGATATATACCAAAATAATCTATTTAATCTTGTCCTTTTCCTTCCATTACAATATATTCAACATATTTTGCCATTTTTTTTTCAGTTCTACTTGTGATATTTTTATTGGTAACATTCTAAACAAAAAAATTAGTTTAGGTAATATTTTCATTTTAACTAAAGCTACTCTTCCAAACCATAATAGTTGAATATTTTTATATTCTTCCAACTTCTTTTCCATTTCTTTCCTTAATACCATAATATTTTTCTCTTCTAATTCTTTTAAATCTTTTGTAATATTTATTCCTAAATACTTAATATTACTTTTTAATCTTACTTCTAATTTTTTCTTTTACAAATATATTTTCTTCATCCTTAGTACAGTTAAACAATATCATATCTAATTTATTCCAATTAACCTGTAAGCCTGTCATCTCCCCAAATAATTTTAAATGTTCTTTAATTTTTTCTATTCCATTAATCAATTCCTTAATTGTTAGCAATGTATCATCAGCAAACAAGCTTATCTTATGTTTTGTTTCTATTCCAGTTCCTTCTATACTATTATCATTTCTTATCACATTTGCTAGAATTTCTATTACCATTGCAAACAATATTGGAGAAAGTGGGCAACCTTGTCTTGTTCCTCTCGTTATTTTTATCTCTCTTGTTATTCCATCATTAACAATCAGTATAGCTGTGTTATGGGGATATAATTGATCTATTAATCCTCTAAACCTCTTCCCTATTCCAAATTCTTTCAGTATTATTTTTAATGTTGGCCATTCCACACAGTCAAATGCTTTAACTATGTCTAATGCTAATAACCCTGCTTTTAATTTTTTTTGCCGATTATATGTGTTTTATTTAACACCCTTCCTATTAAATTTGACACCTGTCTTCCTTTCACAAATCCACATTGGTCCTTTAATATATATTTATACATACAACTATTCATTCTCTTTGCCATTATTGCTGATAATAACTTTGCATCTTGATTTATCAATGATATAGGCCTGTATGATCCAGGGTCCATCAAATCCTTATATGGCTTTGGTATCAATATTATCAATGATTGTTGCCATGATGGAGGGACGTTATCTCCATTTATAATATTATTATATAATTCTAATAATTTAGGTATTAACTTCTTTTTAAATACTTTATAATAATCTGGTCCTAATGCATCCATTCCTGGAGCTTTCCTGCTTTTTAAATTATTTATTGCTTCCTCTACTTCCATTTTCATAATTGATTTTTCTAATAAATCCCTATCTTCCTCTTCTATTTTAATCTTCCAATTTTCCCCTACATATTTTTCTATTTGTTCCACTGATTTATTCCCTGACTGGTACAGGTCTTTATAAAACTCCTCAAAAAATTGTTAGTTTTTCCTTCATTGTTCTACACATTTTACCTGATTTATCTCAATATAACTCAATATAAGTTTGTTTTTCCTTATCTAATATATATTTTCCAATAATTCTATTTCCCTTTCTAATTTCCCTTTTCTTTCTTCTTGCCTTTTTTTAAGTTAAAGGTTTCTTTTATGCATATCCCCCTTGTCACAGCTTTCATAGTATCCCACAAAATTCCTTTTGATACTTTATCATTTAATTCCCATAATTCTTGCCATTCATGCTCAATTTTTGCTACTATTTCTCTGTAATTTAAAATCTTTGTATACAATCTCCACCTTTTCACCTGTTCATAATCTCTCTTCATTATAATCTCCACATTGACCAAGGCATGGGCTGTTACTTTTATATTTCCTATCTCTGAATTTATGATTTTATCAATCAAATTTTTTTGATACAAAAAAATAATCAGTTCTTGAATAACTCTTATGTACCATTGAAAAGTATGTATATTTCCTTTCATCTCCCTTTACCAATCTCCACACATCTTTCAACCCCTTTCTTTTTATTATTTTATTTAAATTTGTAATATTATCATATTTATCCCTTAATGAGTAATTTGATTTATCTTTTATTCTTTCCATTTGCATGTTAAAGTCTCCTGCTACAACAATATTTTGTTCTTGCATATTCTCCATTTCTTTAAATACTTTCTCATAAAACTCCTCCTGTTTTTCATTTGGAGCATATACATTCATTAGAACATATTTATCTTCTCCCATTTTGCCTTGCATTATAATATAGCTACCATTTTCATCTTTTTTCACCTTTTTAATGACAAAATTACATTTTTTCCTATTAATATTGCTACCCCTCTAGCTTTTGAATTTCCATATGCTTTTTCATAAACTCTTATCCAATGCAATTTCAATTCATTTACTCCTTCCCTTTTTTGATGTGTCTCTTGCAAAAATATTATATCCTCTTGATCCTTCTTCAATAATGCTTCAATCCTTTTTCATTTTATTACCGTGCCAAGGCCATGAACATTTAAGGTTGATATCTTTAATTTATTAACCATTAGAGTCCTTATTACATTTTCTATAAGATCTTCTGGCTCCAAAAAGTGACCTCCCTTCCCCATAACCACCCCTTCCCAATTCTTTCCCATTCCTTTCCCCCCTCCCCCCTTTCCCTTCTTTACCTCCCCACCTTGTCTTCCCAAGGCAAATTGCCTTGCTCATGACCCCCCAGGTCTTCCAGGTGAGGAGTGGTGAAGAGATCATCCAATGGCCCAGAACAACTTCCACCCCCCCGAGTGCTCATAAAAATAAATAAAAAAACATTTCGTCTCTTCCCCCCCTTCCCCCCCTGTAATTTTATTCTTCTTCCTTCTGCTTTCTTCATCTGTCTAAACTTTTCCTCCTCCGCTATCAGCTCCATACTCCTTCTTATGTACTCCCAACTCCTCCAACAGTCACAGTCCTTCTTCTGGTGTTTCCATTCTATATCTTTTTCCTGCCCATTCAAATTTCAAAAACACTGGGTATCCCCAAGCATATTTTATACTAGCTTTCAAAAGAGTAGCAATACAAGGCTTCATTGGTTTTCTCCAAATTTACTGTTTGTGGACAATAGTCATTATATAATTCCACCCTTACATCTCCATACTTCAGTTTCTCTGGATGTTTCTTGACTGTTCTCATCAATTCCTCCTTGTTATTGTAATTAATAACTCTAACAATAACATCTCTTGGCACTATACTTCTCCTTCCTGTCAGTTCTCTATGGATCTGCTCGATGTCCTCTTCCCTCCATTTCACAGCTGGGGTCACTTGCTGTAGCCATTTCAACACTTCAGCTTTCAGATTAGATCCTTGATCTTTCCCCACAGATTCTGGCAGGAACCTTATTCTAAAGTTATTCCTGCTTGATAATCTTGCATGTATATCATTTTTTTTCCATATCTGTGATTTTCTTCATATTGTCCTGGATCTGACTGCCTTGAAGTGTTTGAATTTTAATTATTTATTTGTTCTCTTTTACTATATTAAGAATATCTCCTTGTATTCCTCGTATTTTTGTACTCATTTCCACAAATCTTTCTTCAGATCTTTTCCTCTCCTTCTGTATTTCTTCTCTTTTGCCTGCAAACTTTGAAAACATTCTCTTTTTGTCTTCTCTAAATTCTGTCATCATTTTTGTAAAGAGAGAATCCACATGAGCTTTACTATCCTCTGTGCTTTCTCCCCTTCTTTCCTTCCCCCTTGGGGATGGAGGATCTGGAGCAGAGGCACCTGAAGGACCACTCTTTGGAGGGCTAGTTTCTTTCTTTTTTCATCCTTAGTCCTTCTGGTTCACCCTTGTTATTCTGTGCTTCCAGAAATATCCTTTCCAATCTTTTATGAGATGTATATGATGGTTTACCTAATGTTTCTGGCCTCAACCAATTTTTTCCTGCAATATTTCTTCTTTTTTTAGACATAAGAAAATCAGAACACTCCATACTTTCATTCCTCCCCTTCTGTTGATGGCCCCTCCTTCCTCCACCACTTATTTTTTAAAAAAGCTTTCCACTTATTCTCCAGTTAAATCAGTTATTTCTCCCCCTGTTAAATCATCCTTTTCATTTGCCTACAATTGTTCACTGCTTTCTCCAACCCGAGTGATTTATTAGCAAAATGTACTTTTTAGTTATGTTGGAGGCAGCTTCAAGATTAGGCAAAACCGAAAGTAACTATTTGTTTACTTTAGGCTTCTTTGAACTGCAATTTTCTCTTCTATTAACAGTCCTTAGTAGTTCACAGCCATAAATCTTCCCTCAAAAACTCTCCTCATGCCTTTTTGAGGGGAAATTATTCATTTAATTCCATTACCTTGAGCACCCGTCCTGGGAATTGTTTCTTAAGCCATTGATGTTTGGCTCCTCCCCTCATCTGTTCTTCATTTCTTTCCTCTCCCTGAACTCCTTTTTCTGCTTCACTCTTGTAGAAAGTTGTGACATGGATTGGATGAGATGAAATGTTTTGTTATTGCCTATATTCAGTTGGTTCTGTGTTCCTGTGATTGGAAATACAATCACAGCAATGTCAGGTAGAGGAAGTGTGATATTTTAGCTGATGATGGCTTCTACCTGCTTCCTACTGTGTCCCTTCAGAAGCTGTTCCAGATAGTTATTGGAGTTGACTTATGGTAACCCTATGAATGAGAATTCATGAAGGGCAATTCCAAAACCGTCTGCTTCAAAGTCCTGCCCAGGTCTTGCAAATTTGGTGACATGGCTTTGTGCAATCCACCTGTGATCTGTTCTCCCTCTTTTCCTATGGCTTTCCACTTTATCATCACATGTGCAGGTATAGAATTAAAAGCAATAAAAATTCACACCTTTTCACATGAACAGTAAATTGTACAGTGTGAATAATTCATCATGGTTCTATCAGATGCCCTTAGGTAAATAATAATAAGAACTCAAAAAGCTATTGATTTGAAACTCAATTTTAACTTGAAAAATATAACTAGTGACCCCCTTTCTAGCTTATGTATATATTCAACTAAACATCCCTTGCCATAAGCATTTATAAAATGTTCACTTTGAAATGAAGTAGTAATAATGTCTAGGACACTGCTCATCCCTCACTGCTGAAAGTGACATGAAAAGGAAGGAAAACACCCATTGAATAGAACAATTAGAATGAACTTAAACTGACATATGAAAATATATAAATAGACATTGGTTTTCATTAAGCAAGGAGCTGAGGACTTTTTAAAGCCACTTCCAGTGGAAGAAGACCTGATCTTTAGATGACCTTAACCTTAAACAGCTAAGCTGCCAATATTGTAGGTGGTATTATGATTCATGTTTACAGCTGCCAACCATCCTCTGATGGTCTAGTGCAAATGTTATGCATGGAAGAGAAATAAGGGAAGAACTGCTTACTAAAAAGCTAATTAACCCCTAATGCATTTAAGGTGAACCTGTTGTTCTTTAAATATCTGCACACACATAATACCAACAGCCCTTTGAATAGCACATTCAGTGTCCGTTTTAGGAAGCTGATTCCTAATATACACCAATGGGATGTCACACGTTTCTTTTCTCTCTCTTTTTTTTTCTGTTGCTTTAAGTTGCTGAAGGATATTAAGAAACTCATTAAGTCTACCACTGAAGCAGAGAGTTCTGAAGTAAAGTGTGGCAAGATTTTCTATTGATTAATTTGGGAGTGGGGAGAGAAAAGAATGTTAAACATCAGACAATATCTACTGCAGTGGGAAACATATTGTGTTAATTGAGTTTTACTCAAGATTTTGGAAGGCTCACACCCTAAAACCTGAGACACTCATATGAATAGCTCAAATTGTCATTACTAATGTTGTTTAAATAGACCCACAGTAGGTGAACTCTGTAGCCCACAGGGTCCCCAAGGGGTCAACATTTGCATTTCTTTCACATTTTCCCCAAATCTTTTCCAGGGGGTATGGTTGTCAATGGGCTATTTTAGGCCCAGGAAAGACCTAAAAAACAAAACAAAAACAAAAACAAAAAAACAAACAAACAAACAAACAAAAAGATCAGGAACTGATATCCACTCATTACTTGTTGTTAAAAAAAAAGTGACCTCTTCTTCACCTTAAATATCTTGGTGGATCCATAAACCTGGCAAAAATACTCACCACATGCCCTAGAAGATATTTGGGGGAATTTTGGGGGGGAAATGCACAGGGGGTGTAATGGAGATCCAGCCCTCCAAGGTCTCCTGGAAAGCCAATGTAGCCCCTATCCTCCCACGGCTGTCCATTCATGGACTAGACTTTGTCATTTCTATAATCTATCATTTTGTATGGCAACTTGGTTGGATATGTTAGCTTTCAACATGTTATCATAGGAGGCAAAAAATTAGGAAGGCACCCTCCTCCATTCCATGTATAGAAGCCAGGTAAAACAGCAGATAAATTTAAGGGTTTTAGACCATATCTGATGGCAGGATCAGTGGCAGCTGTTGACTTCCATGTTGGTGTGGCAGTGAATGCACACTGTATTTTAGTCTAAGCTTTTAAGGGAGCTATCCAAGGTACTGAAACCTTAAACAAATATTGGGCCCATCTACATGGTAAAAAAAGTACGTACGCTGTTCAGAAGATCGCTCTTCCGTACACACAGCCGTTCGGATTCAAACGTGTCATTCAGAAGGGGGGCTAACGAATCCCCATAAACTATGTGGATTCGGCATTCGGAAGGAGTAGCGGATCTTAGCATAAAATCTGTACAGCCATTCGAATGGCTGATGGTCTGTATGCCCCATTTGCACACATACGAACAGGCAGTGTAATCTCATTGGCTGGCTGCATAGAGGGGGTGGGGCTAGCAAGGAGGGGAATTGGGAGTGGCCGCCATGTTGGATTCCTGGCTAAGCAAGAGTCCGGTAAGTCCGTGAATTTTATATATTTATTTTTTATTTTACATTGTAAATAGGGAAAACCGAATGTCCGCAAAGCAGGGACCTTTTTAAATAAATAAATAAATAAGCTGTGGGAGATTTAAAACTGCTGCTTGGCTTGCTCGCTCCAGCCAGCTGGTGAAGTGGGGGTCATACGGATTTTAGAGGGAGTAAAAAATCATGTAGGCAGATCGTATGCATACAAACAACTGCCTATTCATATTTTTTACCCCCAAAACAGATTTTTTAAAATCGCATAGACGGACCCATTGTTTCATTATCTTGGATAGCTCCTTTAAATCAGGAGTGGGTTAACTGGGCAGCAAGCTAATTTAGGAGGTAGAGGTGATTAGCTTAGGAGATGCAGACCAGAATGCGGCATACACCGCTCAGTCCTTGAAGAAAGGGGTTTAATCAGAGGGTATTGCTCTAGTGCTGTATGAGGCTGGTACCTATCTCTGCCTAGTGCAGACATGGGCAAGACAGGGCCCTTGCACCATATGTCCTCCTGCCAATTTCCATGGTCCTCAGGCAGTCTCCAAGGATCTCCTGCTGGTCTTATTGCATTGCTAATGCAATGGCATTAGTGGCACAGCAGTGGAGAAAGTGCTGTTTTTACTTTAAAAGTTCATATTTTCACCTTTAAAAAGGCATAAACTCTCCTGTTTACAGTAGGTTCATACTGCAGAAGAGTCAGAATTATAGCTCAGCCTGTAAACAAGGTGTTTGGGGAACATACACATTATTTGAAAGAGGAAAGGTAACTTTTTATCATCATTATTTTCCCCCAAATATCAGTGGTGCAGTTTCCATAGTACTGTGTGGCCCTATACAGGGTGTAGGAAAGTCAATAGATTCAAAGACAGTGGCCATACCTATTGAAAGACTCAACCTAGGCTTTAGGATTTAAAAAAAAGGGTGAGTGTATCTCCTTGATTAGACCAGGAAAGAAAATACCCCATAATCAGTTTCAGAGAGAGATCTATATGCCATAATATGTCAATTAATCAATTTTGGATCATCTGCTAATTATTGCAAAGTATAACAGGATGAGTATATGATTTTTTAAAAAAACAGTATTTACTTTAAGCATGAGCAAAGTAAAGGATTGTGAAAGTGCATGGAAAGCCAAGACTATGCCTGTGACCTTGTCCTAAGTTTAAGTGCATGCCACTCCAAGCTTTTCAACTTGAAGGTACTGCCAGTGCACAGGGTATCATCATGGGATGCAGAGCTAACCATTTTTTATATCCAAAGATTGAACAGCTGTTCTTTATAGTAGTAGTTTTATATTCATGTTGGTTATAAAATACAATTGTTCCTATTTCCCTTATCTTTAATTACAGATTTAATAAAGAAGATGGTGTGTGTCTATGTGTGTTTATATCTATCAAAGATATAGACACAGGTAGACACATTGATGGTAGACACAGGAATGAGAAGACCAGACACAAATAAAGAGACTGCATATATAGCTGGGATATGGAGGGCTAATTTTATTTAGCTCTGCAATGGGGGAGCACCTAGTGTGGGAATTGTTGGGGCAAGAGATAAACTCCAAGACACCCTCCCCACTTCCCTTGGGCAAAAACACCTGAAACCCAGGGAGAACATATAAGCTTGGTTGCTCTTTAGTCAGTCCACATCTAGAAGGCTGACCGAAAAGTCCCTCCCCCAAGTTGCAGGACATAGAGAGGTTTATCCCTCAGGCCAGCCCCAAAGGAGGTCACTTTCCCTGTCCCTGAATTTGCAGGAACTAAAGGGGAAGTTCCAGCTCCCCCATTCTCCTCCAAAAGAGGGAGGTGCCAAAGGTGCTCACCGAACTACCAAAATCTCCCCCTCTACCTGTCAAGTGTCCACCTCCTTAAGATACCACCTTAAGTCAATTGTCAAGTCCACATCCACAGTGTGGGGTAGGCAAAAAGACCCCAGGTAAAAGGGCAAAAATTCCTACCCAACCCCAAAGTGAGTAATTAAATCACACTGATTCAGTGGTGAGAGGGTGGGCCGATCAAAGTGATGAAAAGGAGGAGGCAGAGGGGGGTTGAGCTTAAATAGCTTCTAGCCCACCCTCTGCTCTCCTGACAACAGCACAGGGGCCAAGGCAAAGTTACAGGCCATAATCCTGCACTCCCTCAAAAGGGGTTCCTACAATGCAGTCGTGACCATGCTGGGAACCCTACTGATGGTAGAAGAAGAAATAAGGAGACCAGATAGAAATAAAGAGACCACACCTATAGCTGGGGTATAAAGGGTCACTTTTATTTAGCTATAACCTCCCTCAAAAGGGGTTGCTACAGCACAGTTGTGGCTGTGCTGGGAACCCTATTTTTTGTGCATTTTTTTTTGTTGAAGCCTTTAGATGAAAAAGGCTGATGGTGCAAGTTGAGCATCACTGGGAAACTAAGTTCATGAAAATTATTTTAGAAGATTTGAAGTCTATATTATTTTCATTTTGTCCCTGTAATGTGTGCCTTAATTCTCTGATTTACAAATTCAGGGGTTGTCTTGTTCTATTATGAAAACTGCACACAAATGTTTCCAGGAATGGACAGATGGTGGAAAGAAATCTACCTGTGAAAGAAAATATACTGTCAACTTGGAACAGATACACATTGTGATTTCAAAAATGACATGGGAGAATCTTTCTCACAAACAGTTGAACACATGTACAGACAACTTGTATACTATATATGTTGGGCATAACAGGTGGAAATACCTTTATTCTTTAGTTCACATGAACATCTGGTTTGTTGATTGTTCCACTTTGTATTCTGCTCTCCACTTGAAGAATGCTTCCCACTAAGTATTTTAGTGTGTCCTCAAACATCTTTGAGGAAAAACACTTTAGTATTGTTAGTTCAGAAGGTTAAAGCCGATATTCTCCAGCTCTTTATTAATCCTTCCATGCTGTGATTCTAACTAATAATAAATCCATTTTACTTTCCATTTCAATGAAGAAAAAAACCTTTTCTTTCAGATCTAATACTTTCTTGATCGACAACAGAATGCACAGCACCAGAGAGGCTGAGTAACAGTCAAGGACTAACAGCAGATTAAAGACACAGTTTTATGCACAATTCAATTAAAGTTAAATAGAATCAGTCAAACTGATGCTAACAGCTGTGAGTCAGTGCTTCATATGGGCATAGGGTCCATTCATTGTTGACTATCCACAGGAAGTTCTTTTCCATTGCAAAGATAACAGTGCGTAACCCCACTTACACTGGAGAAAACTCATCAGGTCACAACCAATAAGCAGTGTGAGTGTTTACACAAGTGAACAACCTTCACACAATCCTTTCAAACATACTTAGAGATCTTAGATAAAAGATAGTGTATTTGAAACAAAATTAAGGAGGCAGTTATAGAAACTGCAGTGAAAGTATATCCCCAAAATGCACATTGATTAAAAAAAAAAATACTTCAGGCAATCTTTCAATCATTTGGGGTGTCAAAAGGGTTGCATGGAAGCAGTTTTGTCCAACATGATTGATTTTATTATATTTATTTATTTATTAAATATCCCACATTTCCAAGGCAGCTTACAACATGAGTTAAAATACAGTTAAAACAATGAACACAAATGTGGACAGACAATTAACCAATCAGTTTGAGAACCTTAATATAAAACAGTTTCTAAAATGCCATTAAATATAATGATAATGTAATGATGATAATAATCACCACCACAATAACAGATTTAATCCATAATCATAAATGGAACATGGTAGACATTTATTTACGTTGTATTACTGGATTAGCAAGAAGCCATTCTTGACGTTCTTGTTGGAAAATTGAGTCCTGAAATTTGAATGATGAAGGTGAGTGTTGGTCTATAGGCCATTGTACAAACTATGTTAGGAATCAGGAACTAGGGATTTAGCCCAGTAATGGAACCAAACAGGAATAAGAGCTGAGGAGCTGGCCAAAAGTCAGAACACAGACAAACAAGGAATAAAGAGCAGGCCACCATATGAATGCATGGCCCAGAGCTAGGGAGCAGGCCAGATGCCTGAGTCTAGGGACAAACCAGAGGTCAGGCCCAAAGAGCAAGGGACTAGGGCTGAATAGTAAGCTAGAAGACACAATTGGAGGACAGACTGAGGCTATATGGACAAAGAAACATACCAACAGGACCATGCCAGTGTTCAGGAATATTTTCTTGCACTGGCAAGTCCTAATTTAGTGAGGAAGCCCTTTCAGCTTTTCAACTCTCCAGGAGGGACAAAAGGCTGACCTAGGTGGTGAAGGAGGATACAGGACAAAGGGACACAAAACTAATTGGGGGGGGGTATACTAGTCCACTGTTCTGCAGCTCATCTCCCCACCACACTCCGCATCACAAAAAACAGTCACACACAAATCTGATAGTCTGCTGTTTGATCCTAGCAGTTTGAGGAAATTTTTCCTTCAACATAATTCTTATGTTGAAGAGACACACTTATGTGCATGTAGTTGGGACCAGTTTCCATTAAACTCAGTACAGTTTACTTTGGGGGTTTTAAAACATAGTGTTTAAAGGTGTTTAAAAACTATCTATGACTGCCAAACTTTATTTGGAATTATTTTTGCAGAAGGTGGATTTAAAGTCTCCTAGTTTGAACCAGAGCTGCAGCACAGAAGGAAAGACCCTACCTCTCCTTAAGCCATAGCCTGATCCAAACTGGAACCTTCTATAGATGCTTTTGGAAAAAAAGAAATTAAGTTGGGAAGTCTAAATAAATACAAGGCTTTAACCTAATGTCTCATTTGATCTAGACTTTACAACTCCAAACAGGATCTTTAACAACATAGATATTCATCTCTGTTAATAAATGTAACCAGTTTTACAAATTTTAGGCTATGAAATATGAGCAGTCCCCTCTTCATATTGTAATATACTCTTTTTTAATACAAAGATCAAATACATAAGATTCTTCAAATGTTTGTTCACTCTTCTCTCCTTAATCAAATGTATAAACAAAGTGAAGAGCATTAGAGCATCTAAAAGATATCACCTTCTTTGCAAAGCACATTATTCCTCAAAATTCTGAGAATTCTAATTTGAACTCTAAAAAGCAATAACCAAGGTAGGTGACTTTAGTCTAAACTAATACTTCTCCTCTAACTGTACACCTTTGTGTCAACAGAACAATAGAACAACCATGTTTTAAGAAATGCTCATAAAAAGCAAAATGAACATCTCTTCTAGTGTTATCATCACTTAAATTTTAGTAGCCTTAGCTCAAAATATGATCACGTTGGTTCAGACCAACATAAGCAATAAGTAATATAGCCTGAGGAAAAAAAAAAGCTGATACTGTTAAATTATAATGTAATATTGGAGGAAACTGGTGGCAATATGGGGGAGAGTCTTCCAAGGGGGTGTTCATAGTCTACCTTCCTAGAGAGGCTAGACTGGTCCCCTCCATATTGTCTTATGGTGCCAGGTAAAGACATTTATGTTTCCACAAACCCTTGGGTACTGTTTATGGGGACTTTTAACACTGGGCTATATTGTCTGTATTTGTTGATTTACAATGGCTATGCTTTTAAAAAGCATTTAACTCTATTTAAAATTTAGTTATAGTTTAACTTTTTCATGTTTTAGTGATGTGAATATTTTTCTGGATCTGTTTTAATTTTTTTAAGCCACATTGAATCCCTGGGCTGGAAATGTTGCGATATAAACAGACAGAATAAGAGGAGCAAGAGGAGGGCAGGGGGGAAAAGGAGCAATTTTTCAGCTTTTATCTTTATATACCAATCTGTCCACAAGTTAAGGTGAATTTTGCTGATTTTTTTATCTGATTACATCCATAATTAGAGGTAAGGTTAGTAATAATCAGTTCGGAATTTTTCAGTTGTTGTACTTAGTTGGTTCCAAAGAAGTAGCATGCCACTAGCTACTGTACTATCTACATGAACCTCTTCCCTGGAAAAGTTTATTTAAAGTTCAGTGGCCAAGAAGCATTGGAAAATATGAGGTCCATGCATTCCAATATCAATGAAACCTTTAGTTTCAATTGCATAGTGAGTTATCCATCCATATAGATGTTTACATGGAAAGAAATGGGACACTAGAAGGATGCTTGACTGGCAGAGGTTAGTTATGAGCCACTTTCAACATTAGTGCTTCACACATTCTAATTCTAGGAAGCAATTCTAGTTATTTCAAGAATGTTCTCTGTATTTTTCCAAAAGTAAAAATAATGATACTTGCTGCAAAAAACATATTTTGAGCCCAACTCCTACAGGTAGCTGACTGGTTGTCTTTTAACCTTGCACAGAAAACTTAGTGCAGACCTCACTGATTAGACAGAATTTAAATTAGGAGTAATGAGTACACTTGTATGATGCATTTTTCTTTTTATTATTACTTATGTACTTTTCTCCTACCGTTATTTAATGTGTGTTGGCATTCTGTTTTAATTATATATTTAAGTTTTGATAGTCATGCCTCTTTGAAAGCTTTTCATCAAAAAAGCAGGTTCATACATTTTAAAATAAATGAATAAAATAGGACTGTGGATAACAGCCTATTGGGCTATGACCATACTCATTTAATTGCCAATCTGCATGCAAGATAACAAACTATGGGATGTGGAGCTATGTGACTGCACTGATTGTTCTGAAGAAGTACATGCAAAGCATCTATTTGACTTCCATAGAAATGGAAGAGAGTGACTAGCAATTGAAGTAGCTAAATTGAACTAAACAGAACCTTTCAGAAAATGTGGGTACGGATCAGTATTTGTCAAAGGAAATGAATATGCAAATTTGATTCATAAATTTAAAAAGCACTGATGGTGTGAGCTATAATTTTATTTACTTTATTTGATTATATCTTGAATTATTGAAAAGTTGGCCTTAAATACTATTGACAGTTGGTTCATATTTATTTGTAGAACACAGCTCATCCATGTGTGCATATGCACACGAATACATGTGCACTCTCACACACAGAGAGTTAAAGTTAAACTATAATGAACTTAGGGAGTTTAAAAATGACTATGTCTTTGGATGATCTTTTGATCAAAGCAAGGTAAATGTGAGGAAAACAGATAGACACGAAGTATTCATGTATGCATGCCCTTTAGGCGCAAGTCCTGCTGAGTTCAGTGTTGGTTACTCTCAATTGCAGGTGTAGTGGAATTCATCTGTACTAGGTTTAAAAACTTTTCCATGTTCTTATTAACCCTCTTTTCTGCCTCTAATCCCAAGAATTTTGATGATATTGATAAGCCACAAGTTCAGTGACCCTGAGTCTTTAGGAATACCTCTTCCTATCAGAAATGTAGCAGGAGAGGTTCTTCCCAGCATATAAGTGCAAGGATGCAGGGAAACACCATCTGTTGGATTGTATCAATTATATAGCTAAAGTCAAAGGTCAACATAAGGTGCACACACAAAAATAAGGCCAACATTTTTTGTAGACAACTCATTATATTGGCCCAGAAGGATTTAGTGGTTGTATGGCAGCTTTGGTATTCCATCCTACAACCTGTGTCTATCCCATAGTTCACTTAAATATAAGCCAACATCTTGAATAAATTGCTATTTTTTTTTTACTCTGCATGATATTTAAGTAATAGAGATGCACAAGCTTATTTGTTTTCTTTTGTTTGCTTGTTTGTTTTAGGGAACACACATCCAGTTTAACTCAAACTTGTATAGCCGCTGCAATTTTATTAGATATATTACAATTGAATAGATTCTGCTTGCTATTTGTTATAAAAATATGTGTTTTACATGCTTATTAGTAAGTCTCATTAACTTAAAATAATAATAATAATAATAATAATAATAATATTTATTTATATACCGCCCTTTGGTACACTTTTGATGAAATAGTACTGATAGAATATTCTTGGATGTGGGATACCATCATCATCATCATCATCATCATCATGATTTTATTGCAGTCAACAAACCATGAGGCAATAAAATAATCTTATACACTGTACACAAAAGTAAATAATTATATACATTATATACATAAGTAATATAAGTCTCTCTCTGGCTTTTCTTCACAAACAATTCAGGAAGGACTCATCCCACACTTTCTGCAAGTGCACTGATGACTAAAAAGGCCAATCTGAGATAAACAAGTCCGGTTGCAGAAAGCACAGCAGAGGGTCTCCTTTGGTGATGTTTCCGGGTTATGATTCTTTTTACGTTGTCAGTAATCTATGTTGAAATAGAGCAGCAGTATATAATTAATAACATATAAATGCACTGTAAAAACAGCTTAATAAATTATGTTTAAAATTTGATAAAAAACACAGATTAAAACATATCATATATATGAAGCTATTAAAATCATATAGCCTTGTTGTTAATATACAACTTTTAAACCAGGAGTAATCTTTGAATTAGCAACATTTGTGTACCATGGGCCTTTGAGTTTTAACAGCACAGAAGAAAAATTTTGCAACCTCCTCTATTACTCTTTTTTCAGTATCCCCTAATAGATATATTAAGTACCATTCCAGATGTCGGATATGCTGTGAAGAGTCTAGTTTGTAAACATGGCTTTTGCTGTAGAAACAGCAGGGTGTATAAGGTCTGTCTATTAAATAACGAGACTGTGTTTCTACCTGTCAGACAAATCAGGGAGAACTGAGTGTGAATGCTTGAGTGGTGACATTGAGCATGTCTGAACCTACATGACAAACATCAACAATCTCAGCCATTCAGTTAATTGTCAGTGGTTGTTTAAAGCAGTTGTGTGCAAGGAAAAATGTTAAGTTTAAAAGTCAAGCAATGTGTCAATTTGAAATTTTTAGTAAAATTGAACAAAACAGCAATGGAATTTTTTCAAATGCTTACTGAGGCCTACGAGAAAGCCTTTATGTCTTGTGCATGTGTGTTTGAGTAGCACAAAAGATTCAGAAAAGGATGTGAGAATGTGGAAGATGATGAACACCCTGGATGACCTTCCAGTTCAAGAACCAAAGAAATTGTGGAAAAAAATCAGCCAGATTGTTTGAGAAGACCACCAATTCAGTGTCCAAATGATAGCTGAAGCTGTGAACATTGACAAAGCACTGAGTGGAAAATTTTGCATGAGGATCTCAACATGAGAAAAGTTTGTGTCAAAATGGTCCCTAGGGTTCTCACAGCAGAGCAAAAAGAGTGCCGCAAGGAAATTTGCAATGGCATTCTGTAGCAACTTGAGGCAGACACAAATCTTTTTCAAAAAAAAAAAAATCATCACTTGTGATGAAACCTGGATCTTCCAGTATGAATGATCCTGAGACAAAATGACAGCCAATGCACTGGAAAACACCATCAACACCAAGAATGAAAACATGTCAAAGCAAGTCCATATTCAAAATGCTCATTGGAGGGGCACAATTTTGGCAGAATAGGTTCCAGAAGGCAGAACAGTGAAACAGCATTATTATAAGGAGGTTTTTATAAAGTTGAGAGAAAGAATCAGACAAAAAGGCCACAACTGTGGAAAAATGGTTTGATTCTTCTTCAAGACAATGCACCTGCTCACACACCTCTTTCTATGAAACAGTTTTTGGTTAATAAACACATTACTATACACAAACATCCTCCATACTCACCAGATTTGGCACCATGTGACTTTTTTCTTTGCCCTAAAGCAAAATTGGTGCTTAAAGGAACACATTTTGAGCCAATTGATGCAGTAAAGAAGAAAATGGAAGATGTGTTGAAACAGCTGACAGAAACTGAACTGCTCCACACCTTCGACCAGTAAAAAACAAGACTGCATTGGTGTGTGAGTGTGAATGGGAAGTATATTGAAGGGGACATGCATTAGAATTGTAATACATATAAATAAAGACAGGTTATAGTATCAGTCTGTTTATTTAATAGAGAGAACATGAATGACCATGTGCAGCACTATATGAGACCACTTAAGTTTTAAGGTGTTTGGAGGAGGGCTTTCTTTGGTTCCACCACCATCACTAGTACATTTTTGTGAAGGCACAGGAGAGAGCATTCTTGGTGGCTGCTCCCAGGTTGTGGAAGGTTTGGCTGGCTTCCTCTCTGATCTTTCCACAAGCTGGCAAAGACCTTTTTATTTAGGCAGGCATTTATTTCTTAACTTGTTTTAACAGAAGGAACTTTTAATGAGGTATCTTCTGAATTATTATCATCATCATCATCATCATTATTATTATTATGCTTTAATTGTGTTTTAAATTATTTTAACTTTCTGTCTTTGAGAGAATTTTTCCTTGTTTTTTAACTTTTGTATTCATTGGGGCTTTGTTTTTATTTTTAATCTGAACCTTGTTTTAATTTGTGACCCATTTGAGTACTGTCCTGGGAAAAAGTGGGATAGAAAACAAACAAACAGTTACATTCCTAAAAGGAACTTTCCTAAGCTCTGTTGTGGTTGATCTGGTTTGATGAAGAAAGATTTATCAGTGTCATATCAAAACAGGTCATGCATAATTCAAATCTGAAAAGAGATAACTGGTGTTCAAACTGTGATGTGTGGGTGTAAAAACCAAATCAGGCCTGGTAGGGATTTTTCTCTTCTTACCCCCTGCTCATACTTTACTTTTCTGTTCTTAAAAAATAAATAAATAAAAAAAACCACAGAACTTTATTCTCTCAAGCAGCATTTTGGCCAATTATCCTAAGCAAGCCTCCCTCTTTCGTGACACTTTCTGTTTCTGCATTTTCTGCCACTTGCACTTTGTTAAATTAGGATCGCCTATAACATGTCATGCCCTCTACTTCCAGAATATTAAAACCTTATTTAAGAAGTGTGTTACTGGCATACTTCATTTGCATTCTCTTTTCTTACCACTTGTAAGATGTTATAGAAAACAGTTCACACAGTTATCTAATGGCTTTTTGAACAAAGTCCTTCACCTTTAGATTTTAATGAGCTGTCCGAACACAATAGCACTTTGTTATTTACCCTTGACATAAATTTCAAGTCTCTTTATGACTTTAATGAGATGCATAGTAAAAGCATCATCAATTTATATTAGTTATTCCCCAGCTCCCTTTACACTAATCCCTAAACTAAGTAGCATCAGCCTCCAAGAGTCCTAAATGCTAATTTTTATTGATGGCTACCATTGTGAAATTAGCAAACAATGCACTCTCCATTCTTAAAGTGAAAGTGCAGATGATAAAATAATGGATATTTTAATTTAAGCTGGGTGATCAAGGATACTAGTTAACTAAGTGCTGAATTACTGTTTGTGTGTTTTGAAAAAAAGGGAATCATGCCACATTTGCTCAAACTGTTCACTTTGAGAAGGCATTTGATAACATTCATGAAAGATCATTTTGGAGTGTCTTAGGCCACTGTAGGTTGCCATCCAAATTTACAAATGTTGTTGTCAATATATGACAACCTTGAATGCAAAGTGATTGATAACACTCAACTTACTGGCAGTTTCAAAGGAACATAAGAGTAAACAAGGACATATTCTGCTGTTCTGTTATGCTGTCAGTAGACTAAATGATGAAAGACACTGCAGTGCATGCCAAAGAAAAGGAATCCCCACCCTCCAAGAAATCAGTGGTTAGGAAATCAAGAACATGCAGACCAAAGTCTGGTTTTTGTTGTTGTTGTTGTTTGTTTTTTGTATCTTGGAAGAAAAAAAAAACACTTAGAAATTCTAGCTGTAATATATGAGCCAAATGCCTTAGTCTGGCTGGAGGAGTACAGCTTTAACTGTTTCTTCAATTTTTATTTTTATTTTTTAAGAAATAGCCTAGAAATTACTGATGTAGCCTAGATTTTGAATCCAATTAAATTAGAAGTATTTTTAACCAATTAAAATTGTTAACACTGGCTAGTTTGATTGGGGCAAGAGCTATATTATTCTCCACTGGCTCTACTCTGTGAAGTATGAACTCTAATTAGGAATCTCTCTGAAATAGGGTGCATCCACAATGCATAATTAGAAGAGTTTGCTAGTTGTTTAATTGGCATGCCTACTACTATGGAATCCTGAATTTGTAGTTTGGGGAGCTATTTCTCTGCTTAAGAACTCTAGTCAGCTCCTGCACTACAGCACTACAGGTCTATCAGAGCACTCTTACATATCTCACCAAACTACAAAACCCAGGATTCTATGGAATGGACTAATGACCATTAATGTGTTATCAAACTGCTATAATTGTGTGGTGTAGATACACCCATAAAAACTTGCCATATTAGCTTTCTGAGGTGAAAAGTCTCTCTCTTTCTCTCTGTGGCTTTTCTTCGCAAACGAAGATTCAGGAAGGACTCATCCCGCACTTTCTGCAAGCGTACTGATGACTAAAAAGGCCAATCCGAGATAAGTCCGGTTGCAGAAAGCACAGCAGAAGGTCTCTTTGCGTGATGTTTCTGGGTTGTGAGTCTTTCTGCGTTGTCATTTCTCTTCAAGACTTGTTCGGCGTGAGTTCTCAAATAAGGCTACAGCATTGTGGATAGTGCATCTCCATGCCTCCTGATGTGAGGCCATGGCGGACCATTGTTGGTGATCAATTTGGCTGAGTCTGAGATGTTGCATCAGGGAATCCCTGTATTGCTTTTTTGGAGTGCCCCTCTTATGTTGACCTGTGGTGAGTTCACCGTAGAGTACTATTTTTGGGAGGCAATGGTCCTCCATCCTAGAAACGTGCCCTGCCCAGAGCAGCTGTGTTCTCAATATCATGGCCTCTGTGCTGGTGATCCCTGCTTACTCAAGGACAGCAACATTCATCACATAGTCAGAAACAAGTAAAATTGATAGGTATACTTTCTGTCATGTTAGTGATAGGTACAATATTTTTTGTATTAGAAGACAGGTATAATTCCTTTTAAAAAATGACTGGTCTTACTTAAATTGAATGTTGTTTTCCTCAAAATGCCTTAGATATTGTTCCTGAAAAGAATTTGCCTCAAGTTTCATTTTAGATGGAATTACATGGCTACTACTATTAGAAATGTATTTACTCTTATATATTTTATCTCAACACAAGTCAGAGCTAAGCAGGGACTTTCAAAATTGTCTTAAATTTCACTTTAAGTAAAGTTAATTGGCATTGTGAGGTTTTGCATACCCCTCCCAATTTTGCACATGGTTGATTTGCATTAAAAGCAGCATTTTCTGCACAGGAATTAATATTTCTGCATTGAAATATTATTTTCATGCAGAAAATGCTTGAAATTACCCACTGCTACCTTGAAGAAGAAACTGTCCTGAACTCACAACAGCAAATGCCTGAGAAGCAACAAGGTATGGATGTAGGATCAACAGAACAAGGGGTGAAGTCCTAGTCTGTTATCTATTGTCAATACCAGATGCAAGTGAAGTCAATACCCAGTCCAGAGGTCAGTTACAAATTGTTCACACCAGATGCCAGGACAGTCAATAGAAGGTCCAGAGATCAATAGATCCAGGTCTGAGATCCAGGTACTTCTTCAGCAAGGGGTTAATGCAACAGTCCAGAAAATGAAGTCAGTCCAAAGCCAAGGCAATGCAGGAACACAGGAAGAATGCAAACAGCTACACTAAACAGTTGTCAGCACTGAAGCTGGGAGGGGAGCTGCTGGGAAATGTATAGCCAGAACGTTCAAGGCCAGCTGGGCCTCATTAATAAGTAGTCGGGTCAGTGTTTAGTATTCAAATGAAACTGGGCATAGTGTTTCTCACTCCTGCCATTCAGAGAAGGAAGGTAGCATGTCATCTGGATCACCGATCACTGGCTGGCAGACTGTTTTTTCTTCAGGGTGAGAGATGCTTTCTCTATCTGCTTCATCTGCATTCCCTGCTTCTTCCTTCTCATACTCTGAATCCTCAGCAAGGGGATTCATGACAGAAACTTAGTGAAAAATTAGATCCTTATTAGAAATGTCAAATGTGACTAAATTAGCCTCAGCTACTGATACCCACTGGCAGCACCAAGCCTTATCCCTTCCTAATTAAGTATGGAATAGATAACAACACCTTCACCTGAAGTTACAGAAGAAGGAAATTCTGACTCAACCTTAGTATTATTGGCTAATCCCATATTGAATACAGGAAGACTTGGTGAATGTTAGATAAAATCCAAAGAGACTGAGACATGGTGGGCCTCTATTCTCCCACCTGCTTCCAAAAATGGACTGCATGCACACCCCTCTTCCTGCCTAGTAGCACCCTTGGCCATGTCCCAGAGCAGCCTGTCTTTCATATGGTAGGGGGTGAAAGAAAGCAGACCTCTGGGCAAAGATGCTACATGAAAGGAGCCCTCTTTTATATAGACAACTACTGTCATGTCTATTCAGAAGTCTCAAGAAATTTAATAGGCCATATTTCTAGTTTATAGAGAGATGAAGCTTTCATTGCTGAAGCACAGAGATTTTTTAACAGAAATTATAGATTTCTCTGTTTAAATTTTGTCCCCAGCATTTTTTTTCAAGTTAAAGTCTTTGACATCAATTATTTTGATTGGGCCAAGATCTATGCAATCCTTGGCTGACAGTCATCTGTGAAGTATGTACTGTAATTGGGAATCTCCCTTATATAACAAGGTGCCTAACATTTGTCCAGTTATGCCTGTGAGTATCAAAGACTTCAGAAATATCAACATATAATTTTTTTACCTAGGTATTGTTAGGTTTAATGATGAGGATGACCAAATAATGGAGGAAGTCAGTGGTCAGCCTTTGAACTAGCTGTACCACCCGTCAATGACTGTATATGTGAAAGTGTCAGATCATTATTGGCAACAGTGCCCTGCTCACATATCTTAACAGAGAAAGTGGGGGGGGGGGAAGTGTGCTAGAAGACAATAAAACTCTTAAGGAAAACTAATGATGGCTATATTCAATTAGTGGAAACTTGCAATGATTAAGAAGCCACTGAGAATACAGGGGGCAAATACACAAAGGTAACAAAGTGAGACAACCATAATGATGTTAAGGTGATCTATTGAAAGGAGATAACACTAAAGAACTTGCTCAAATTGATTAATAGATAATGTAGGAGAAGCTAAAGAACTGGTGAAAATTGAATTCTTTGCAAAAGGATATTGTGGGAGGCACTCTGGTGTGCAAAGGGTTTCTTTCTGTTATGCAACCTGGAGTCTGACTTCTTTTAAAATTTCTTTGGAGATTATCCCTAACAGAAGAATTATAGATGAGAGCATCCTGTGCCTTAGTTCACATGAAGCCTGCCACAAAAGGGATGTCTGCTAGTTATTGTGTCTTTAGACATTATCTTTTAGACTTAGGGTTGTAGCCCATGGAATATGTTTGCTTTCTGGGAAAAAGAAATTAATAATAATAATAATAATAATAATACCACCACCAGAATCTGTAGAAGCCTTTTTATATCTGGTCGCCCCCAGGGGGATTAGCTAGTTAACATTACATCATATTTTATAGTTATCACACTATGTGAAAATATTTATTTTTCTGCATTTTATTTTTATTGAATAGAAAGAGAATAAAAAAATCAACACAAAGAAAAAAACACAAGATTTTCTATAATCAAAATTATTAAGTATCTTCCAAATAACACAAAAAGAGAGGAGGAGGAGAAGAAAAGGAGGAAAAAAAAAGAAATACTTCTGGTCTGCATGTCAACAGTCATAGAGGTTGTCTAACTGGTGAAAATGCTCCTAAATAGAATTCAAGGATAATATGATTTGTCTAAATGGCATCCTGCATCAATCCGTAGTATTTGGAAGAAGGGGGGGCAAATCCACCAAAACTCCAAAGGAAAAGCTTTCGTGACTTTTCCTGGTGTTTTTAAAAAGCTCCACGGGGAATGAACATACCCACTCATTGGGACAACCAATTCACATTCATTTGCATGCCCCATAAGAGTGGAAGTAGAAAGCTGATTGGTTGGACACGGGCAGGGGGCAGAGCTTGCTAACAAGGCAAGTGCCTGGAACCACCATGTTGGATTTTTGCCTTAGGGATCATGTGATGAGGCAACAAAAAATACTATTTTTCCTTCTAAAATGTTATTTAAGTCGAATATCACACTCTTGCACCTTATATATGCTTTTTTTTTAAAAAAAAATTGTTTCGCAACGGGCAAAAATAAAAATGCGAGTAATTCACTCACACCCACCATATTGATTTGCAGGTATGCCCGCTGGGACAGCAAAATCAGATAACTTTGCATGCCTGCGATTTTGCCGAACTGTTAAGACAAGTTGATGATGCTTTGACTTGGGTTAGTGTGCATCAACCCACATTTGTTCCCCTCGTATAGACAGGCCCATATATAACAAACTTTGTTCAACCTCTTCATTTATTCTAATACACACTTCTTTTTGTTATCACATGAAGAGTTTTAAATGGCCAAGCTTTAAGGAAAAGAAAATATATTGGGAAATGATAACATAAGCAATCTACCATGGCTATTGGTACAGTGGTAGGATTTGTAGTCCACACACTCACCAGGTATGAGGAGGGGGACAAATTGAGGATATTGCCTCCATGGAAATTCTATCTCCCTCATGAAATGTTCCTGAATCCACCCAATTGCAAAAAATAAAACATTGAAAATCATCCACATCTATAACTATGACATTTGATACAATCACATTCCTTTGGTTACTTTGCCTGCACCTTTTCTTTGGAAGCCTAAACTGTATTTCTAAATATTTAGCTATTTTAAGGTGTAAGTTACTGCAATGCTTAAAAATTCAGAAATAAAATAAAATTTTGAAGGAGAGGGCAGAATTCATATTTTGGCAGGTGAATGACCTCAATTTGCACCCACGGCTACACCCTAGCACTCATCACATCTTCCCTTGCCACACCCTACAAGAGTTCCCCCCCACCCACAAAAAAAATATATATAAGCAATTATATTAATCTTGTTGTTAATCATAGATGACTGGAATGCAAAAGTAGGAAACAGAGCAGAATCAATGTTTGTAGGAAAATTTAGCCTAGGATCAAAAAATGAAACATGAGAGCAATAGATTGATATCCAACAGTTTGTTCATCATAAACACATTTTTCAAGCAGTCAAAGAAGCAATAGACTACAGAGGGAGAAGCTCCATTCTTTCTGGAAAAACAAGACCAGGTTGTGCAGATTGTGGCACAAACCATGAACGGATGATATCAAAAATTAGAGTGAAGCTAAAGAAGAACACTAAACCATCCATTGTGCCAAAAAACAACCTGAAGATCATCCCCAAATAATGTAAAGATAATGTAAAAAAGGGGGGGAAAAAGATTTGCACTATTAAGCCTAATTGACCAAGAGTCAGAAGAACTCTGAAAGCCAGGGACGTTGACAGGGAGTGTAATGTACTGGCTTCTTCAGACTCAGTGACCAGCAGTTTCAGAGTTAAAAACAGAAAACTTTATTATCACAGAAATCCAAAGAACTAACCCTAGAAGTTCATTGCTCAGAATGAAACCTAACTAACAAGCAGTAAAATAAAAGCATTCTACAATCTACAAAATCTGGTGGGCTATACAGTCATTGGCTATCCATCATCCCCACTCTCAGTTTCCACCATACCCAGCTCAGCCCACTTTTCCCAAAGCTGAGCCTAGGTGCCAGTCTTATCAAACAGTACAGACATAGAGCACATTAGACTACATACTCATTAACAAGTGCAGAGGAATGCAAATACAATTAGCCACAGAGTGATACAACAGAACTGAATTTGGCAGGAAAAGTCACATCAAGGACTGATCCTGACAGGGAGGAAGGCAAAAAGATACTATTTGAAGCCAAAAAAGAAAGAGGAGCTTCAAAGGATGACAGATGAAATTGTTCAATCAGATAAGGACAGATTAGAAGCAAAAGTAAAAGGTGACAGAAATAGGGTCATACCCCTGAATGCAACCATTCAGCAACCTGTGCTCAGTTACAAAGATATCTACTATAATACTCAAAGCAGAGAAACAGAAAATGACAAAAAATAGGAAGAACAGGAGACCTCTTCCACAAGATCTGAGAAATCAAAGGAAATTTAAACAAACGGTGGAGATGCTCTATGACCAAGTACAAATATAAAGCCAATGGAAACCATATACTGAAGATCTATATAAAAGAGATGAAAGGATGACAAATTAATTCATGTAGAACCATTTGAAGATGAACCTACAATTTTAGAAAGTAAGTGGAAGCTGCGCTTTGAGCACATGGAAGAAATGAATCACCAGGAACAGATGGCATACCAACAGAGCTGTTTAAAGCTAAAGAGATGGAATCTACTCTAGTTCTAACTAAAATCTGTCAACAAATATGGCAAACAAAAAAAAATGGCCCATAGATTAGAAACACTAAATATACATTCCAGTCCCCAAGAAAGGAGATACCAGAGATTGCAGTAACCACAGAACCATTGCAATAATCTCTTGTGTAAGCAAAGGGATGCTCAAAATTCTACAGCAAAGACTTTAACCATCTATGAAGCAAGAAATGCCAGATGTCCAAGCTGGATTCAGGAAATAAATAGGCACTAGGATCATATTACAAATATACGCTGGATAATTAAGCATACAATCAGCCTGTGCTTTATAGATTATTGCAACATCTTGGATTATGTAGAAAATGAAAAAGTATGGAATACTCCTAAAGAAATAGGTGTGTCACAACATTTGATTGTCCTGATATGTAACCTGTACTCAGGACAAGAGGCTACCATCAGGACAGAATATGGAAAAATGGAATGGTTTCCAGTTGGCAAGGGGGTCAGGCAAGGCTGCATTTTATCACCCTATCTGTTTAACTTGTATGCTGAACATATCATATGTAAAGCAGGGTTAGACTCAGAAGGAGGAGGCATGGAAATTGGAGGAATCAATATCAACAGTTTAAGATATACAGTTGACGCCATAGTACTAGGAGAAAATAGACTTGGAATGATTACTGAAGAAACTCAGGGAAGAAAGTGCAGAGACTTTGAAGTTTACAGGTTTATAGCATAACATTAAGAAACAAAAATTGTGACCATAGATTATTTATGTATTTCTAAAAAGTGGCACCTTTTTTTGTCCCATCAGAATGGAGGGAGAATGGAGGGAGCATGAGAGGAGAACAGTGTTGTGCAATATTAGGATTCTTTGGTAGTACAGTGACATCATCCTTGCAAGCTCCTTGTGTGTGTTTTTTTTTAAGCATCTGATAATATCCTATGATTTGGAAGGACAGCTATGAAGGAATTAGCCAAGATCTTGAAGTATAAATATATTTCATTGAATACTAAAGTTAGACTGCCCATGCCATCATATTTCCAGTTTTGATGTATGGTTGTGAAATCTGGGCTGTGAAGAAAATTGATAGGAAGAAAATCAACTGGTTTGAAATGTAGGAGAAGAATTCTATGGATACCAGGGACTGCTAAAATGACAGATAAATGGGTCTCAGAGCATATCAAGCCTGAAATCTCCCTAGAAGCCAAGATGACTAAACTGAGACTGTTGTACTTTGGCCACATTATGAGAAAACATAACTCGTTAGAAAAGACAATGGTTGGTAAGGTAGAAGGTAGTAGGAAAGGAGCAAGACCACATTACAGATGGATAAACTCTATCAGAAAGCCACAGCCCTGAGTCTTCAAAAGGGCTGCTGTTGATCGGTTGACTTGGAGGTCTCTCATTAACAGGGTTTCAATAAGTCAAAGTTGACTTGATAGTACGGTAGAGCAGTCACAGTAACATTAAAATGGAAGAGGACCCTGACAATGTGATGCAACCATACTGGGGGGATGTGATCATCCTGTGGGGCAACAGGGGAGGGGGAAGTAGCTCCTCTGGGAGGAGCCACACTGTGGGGCATGAGGATAGTACACACAGCAAGGCTCATGGAAGAGGTGGTGCTTCATGCAGGCACACTGGGAACAGATCCAGAGGTGGCTCCTGGAGCAATGGGACACTCAGGGAAGGGGCTGTCAGAGATATGTGTATCTGGACAATAGTGCAGAGCAGCTGCCATTGGGGCAGGTTGCCATTGCACTCTTCTGCTGTTTCTTCAAACCCCATGCTCAGGCAAAGGAGCTGTGGTAAGCTGGCCCTCTCTTCAAGTGGGAAGAGAAGGCTTCCAGCTTATTTATACAATCTGAAAACACACTCTGAAGGGTTCCTCTAGTCTAGAAATCCCTTTCTAAGGTAATGTCACCACCACTCGCTGAGTTAACTCTTTCCTTTTTGTCTAGCACATCGAGAAGCCAGACAGGTTGTGTTAAAATATCAACAAGGACATTTTCTCTATCACAGAGAAGCTCTGATAGCTGACCAAGAAAGGCACATGACCATGGAGGTTAGGAAATAACAAAACAAAAGCTTTATTTTAGTTCCACAGGCTTAAGGCTACTTGGAGGACAACATGCCCCCCAGGATTTAGCTTGAGGTTTTAAGAAGAGATACATTCAGTCCAGATTACTAAAATGAAATCATAAAAACTAACGCAACTAGCTAGATGGTCCCTAAGCTAAGATGATGTCCACCATCATCAATCATGTCCCAATGGAATGGCTGGGCCAGGCTCATCCTAGCTGGCCCAATTTAGTCTCTGGAGATGGAATTCAGAGTCCTTTTGGATAGAAGTCTCCTCCTGAGGCTTTAGATATCATTTAGGGCCTTTTGATGTTTTCAGGCCCATGAGAACGAGATTGGCTTCCCCCAGCCTCTGGTATCACAGTTTAGCATATAGTTAAGCCACCTGTTCTCCCCATGTGCTCTCTCCATCTGGCTCAAGCCAGATTCCTGAGCATGTCCCCTACATCCCTCCCAGCCATGTGTCTCCAGAGAAGAAAGGGAGGTCAGAACTCAAAAGTCCTCTGGTCAGATTTCTGATTGATTCTGCTTTGCCAAGCCTGATTGGCTCTCCAGTCAGGTGATGTGATATCATGTTTAGGAAAGGAGGTTCACACACCCCTTACCAATACCGGTGGTATGGAACCCAGGGAATGGAATTTTCCACTGTTGTGAACTATAGAGTTTGTAGATTAAGTCTCCATGATGGCTAGGCAGGCCATCATGACAGGAGCCTTGAGTAGAGATATCTTTTACATCACCCAACCATTCAGCCCAGACTGACAGCTACCCAGAGGCTGAGATGATGAGGTTGCACCTGTTGCATCAGTACAACAACATGGCCACAAGTACCCCCTGGGGCAGACATTCATCTGTGTCAAGCAGTGAGGATCAATCTCCCATGTGTGGCAGTGGTGTTTTCATCATGGATGCTCTGCACTTTGGACGTATCATGAGAAGACATGACTAACTAGAAAAGACCATAATACTTGATAAGGTAGAAAGTGGTAGGAAAAGAGGAAGTTTGCATTACAGATGGATAGACTCAATCAAGGAAGCCACAGCCCTGAGTCTGCAAGACCTGAGCAAGGGTGCTGCTGATAGGATGACTTGGCAGATCTCATTAACAGGTTCACCATACGTCAAATTTGAGTTGATGGCAGTTCACAACAACATCTCAAGAAAGCTATTTAGTAGTTTTCACCTCCTCCAGGAACAAGTCTTTTGCAATATCAATGGGTATTAATTGCCCATTGAAGAAGGAAAAAAAAAAAAACCTCCCAAATTTCTTTGCATTATTGAAGGGACAATTACAATATATTCTTCCCAGAGAAACTGTTTCCCTTCAGTTAGTGTAAGGATTGCAGCTTAGTTCAGTGGGAACAGGAAATCTTGGATGGGTTGGCAGTGGTTTGATGCTCTGTACCCAGGATTCACTATACTGCTGAAAACAGCCCTGAATACATGGGCAAAATATCTAGTAGGGCTTTTATAGCTCCATGGTAACTTCTGAGAGTACATTAAAATTCAGCACGAACAAATCTTTGCACCATACTTTTAAACAAACTAATTTCTCATAGGTTGGAAATGCATGCTCAGTGTCTTGATTTTGAAACCCTATTTCTCAACGTTCTAAATCCAGGTTGTTTGAAAAATAAATCAAAATTCTTAAAGAACAATTTAGAGCAATGAACTGAGACCATGAAATAGGTGCTTAGAGCAGGCTTTTCTGTTCTCTCACTTATTGCTTTGAGCAGGCCATGACCTAGAAGATCTATCAGCTGTAACGTTTGGAGGGCTAGGTAGTCAGTGCATGATAGGAGAGAAAATTCAGTGAAGGGTGAATCTCCAGGTAACACACAACCTACTTAGATGAACCTTAGCTGCTTCTTCCCAGCTATTACTGTAAGATGAATGTTAGGGCCATGAAAGGCCATAGTTAGAGTATGCCATTCTCAAAAAAATAAAAAATAAAATAAAAAATCAATTGTCTGAAGTGAACTTGAGGTTCAGTTGAGACAGCTCTGAAGAATGCTGGGTATTTTGATCTTATTTTGGTTGTGAGTGGCTTTGGAGTCATGAGTATAGAAAGGAAAGAAAGCAAAAAAACATTTAAGAAAGGAAATATATTTTGCTGCAATGTCTGACCATATGTGCATACATTAAGATTCTTAAGCAAGTATTTCATGTCCCCAGATTATTATTTCCTATCAAATGTAATTCAGTGACTGTGATCTAAAGTTCTACTACTGCTGTCACTACTTCCCCATTTTATCACTGTTGCTGTTGAATCAAAGCCAATTGGTATACTGAATTAAACACTGGTTAAAAACAAGAACTTACATATGAATGGTTTTTTTTTTTTTAAAAAAACACATCAGTGTCAAGACTGGCTTTTAATAGTATTGATCAGCGTTTTTAATAGATACATGTTTAATATGTCCTTTAAAATAATTTTTTAGTCTGTTAATTTAAGAACTAACAAATGAGAAGTATAGTCTTACTTTTCACTTTATTGCACTCAACAGACCATTAAAACAACTTGTTGAATAAATTTCAAAAAAGTGCTGGTGGGCATTTGGATCAACAGTGTAAATACAATAGGCAATTATGAAAACACAATAATAAAGTATTACATAGACAAGGATGGTTTGGTTATAATAGCCATTTTTAGAAATTTTGCCACTTGAAGTGTGAGCAATTTGTCAGAACCCTTAGCAGGATAGCCACAGGAGACTTGGGGAAACACTCAGGGAAATGTTTCATAATAGGAAATATCAAATCTTTCCCTGGCCCTGCCCTGCATAGAAACTATAGCGGAAAAGTACATGGGATATGGACTTAATTTCATGGTTTTCACAGGGGCAACATCTCTTGTTCAATTGTGCTTTATTAAAACTGCCAGTTAATAGGGTAGAGAGAAGTGCATTAAATCTTAACCAAGGAGAAAGCTTTTCTATATTTTGGAATAGTTAACCAGCCTAGGTAAGGCATTCAACCCTTATAAGTAAACCCAGTGATTGAGGGGAACAGGGTCCCTTGCAGCTCCTTGTAGCTCTTGATAATTAATGTCCATTAACCTCTGTTTGAGACCAGGGTTCAAATTGAAGAAAAAAAAATCCCTCCCATCTAGGTCCATGGATAGAAAATAGGAGGAAGATAAGCCTACTGAGGTGATTTTACACTCAGCCAAATATAGACTGAATAGGGGCAAGAACACATCCCTGTCTTACACCATAAGTGGAGGCAATCCCATTGGCCTTGGCTAGTACAGCAAGCCTGAACCGTTGCATTATAATACAGGGACTGAATTAAAAATAAAAGTTGACTTTCAATGGACTTCTGATCCAATTTACTCCATACACAGTCCTGTGGAATTGAATCAAATGCTGATTTCAGATCAATAAATGCAGAAAAAAGTTTGCCTCCTTTTGGTGCAGTGTATTTAAGCACAATAGGGTCAGAAGCAGGCAATAGTCAACCATGGAACAGCCCACTTTAAAACCAATCTGCTCTTCCCCCCAAATAATGTTGTCATTGATCCACATTTTAAAGTTAACTCCTAGATAACTGGCATGTATCTTTGCAATAACAGATAACAGACTAATGGGTTGGTAATTGTAAGGATCAGCTTTATGACCCTTCTTGTAAATTGGAATCACAAAAGCCTTTACCAAGCTGCAGGGATTATACCAATTTTGTTGATTAAATAAATAAGTAAATAAATAGGCCAGCATAGGTGCCCACCAGCTAGTGTTATATTTCAATAGCTCTGGGGAAACACCATCACATGCTGTGGTCTTGTGAGATCTAAGCTGACTTGATAGTTTCTCAAGTACATCCACACTCACAGAAGGCCAAACTGGACATCCATAGGTTAAAAAAAGGGAAATGTTTTAGATTTGATATATCTGGGTCATTTAAAACAACATGAAAGTGACCTTTCCATACACTAGCTGGTATATGACTATCTGGGCTTTCCTTATGATTACATAGAACACCTGAAACTATCTGCCAGAATGGCCTGCTGCTTCATGAAAAATAGATGCAGCTATTAACATTTGCTAAGTTTCTCTAGTAATCTCAATCCCCCCCCCCAAGACAGAAGTCTGTCAGGGACCAGGGCATGGGTGGAATGGTCTAGGAGCAGAGACACCAGATCCAGGTCAGGAACACAAGAGATAGAGTCCAAAGTCCAGGCAGGGTCAAAGATAAGCCAAAGCCAAAAACACTCCAGAATCAGAGCACTACTTATGAGTCCAAAGAGCCAGAGGCAAGACAAGGGCTAAGAGGGGAGTGCTGGGTCAGGAACACAGGAATCAGAGATCAAGCAATCGAAAGTCCAAAAACAGTCCAAGGTCAGAGCATGTAACAGCTATCCAGGGACCAGAAACAGGTCCAAATGAACCAAAGGTCTGAACAAGAGTAACAAGTCAAGGAATCAAGACACAAGAGCAAGGAACAGCTATAGACAACACAAAAGACTATATTGTTGTGGCAAAGGCTGAGTGCGGAATGCTACTCTAAATAGCAGTCCCCCTGGCTGCTTCAGGTGTGCTATGTGATTGCAGCCAGCTGCATCTGATAGCTTGGCTCTGCCTGATTCTTCCAAGACTCACACAGCCAGGGCCTGAGTCTGCAAAGAGACAGTGCTGGCTGCTACAGCCAGGGGCCTAGTCCTGGAAGGAGAGGCAGATCCTGACAAAGTCTCTTACATTGTTTTCTTAACTCATAATATGAGTGAGGAAGCTGACTCTCATTTGTTGCTTGGTAAGCATTATAAACAGTTTGGATTTTTCTCATGTGATTGGCACAATTCCTTATCAAAGCATCTTTTGTTATAGGCTTTCAGGTTATTAGTATTGTTAGTACTAACCTGAAGAGAAGGGTACAGATTGGCCTATGACCTCATAGGCTGAAATACCATCCTCTTGTCTGGTATCTACTTTAATTTGGCTGACATAATTACAATATGGTGTGCATGGATGAGCCTATTGAAGGCCTCCCTTGATTCGGTGGACCATTTGAGTTTTATTGTGTTCATGGCAAAAGTTGCACTTGCAGATAAACAGTGCTGCAAATCTAGCTTTATCAAACCTAGCAAAGCCAGAGAACATTTCAGGGGCAGATAGTCACTGTCAGGATGTTTTGCTTCTCTGAAGTTAAACCCCAAGGTTTTTAAATATTTGTGAATTAAAATATAATCTACAACACTTGAGGCCCTGGTGGAGACAAATGTAAATTCTCCCCATAAATAATCAGGACTAGCACCATTCAGAGTGCACAAATCATTATTTGAAACAAACTGAAGCAGACCTATCACTGCAGGACCGGTGAAACTATCTTTTCAGCAGTGTGATTTAGCTTTAAGTTGTTCCTTCCTTGTTTTTTGGGGGGAAGATTGTCTGTTCTGAGTAGTAGTATCCAGACTTAAGCCAAGCTGACATAACATCATCCTTACAGGTCATTGGCTCAATATATACATTGAATAAAAGTAAGGTCAGATTAGATTATGACGATAATTCTAAAACCAAGGCCAGTACGGGAGAGTCATAATTTGGTAACTGAATTGTCCTAGCATTAAGAGAAGAGGAGACCAGGAGGCATAGGTCCTGACTAGTCCTACCTTTACCATTTTGGGAAGGGCAGGAAGACAATCAGATGCAAAACCAATTACATAGATATTATCACAACTCTGCAGGAGAAGTGTCTTGAAGGAAAACTAAATCAAACTTGTTCAAGTACTCAATGAAACCCTGCTCTGTACATTTAGAGATCCAGCCACATATATTCCAGGAAATAATCTTTAGGTAAAGGTAACATTTTGAGTGTGAGCAGTATGGTCAATTTATCATAGACGATGATAAATTGGCAATGATTTCTTGATTAACACTTTGGAGTTCTTGATTTAATGAAGTTTTTTTTTTTAACTTATTGGCATCTTTTTCATTAAAAATTCACCTGTGAACCAGCACATTAACACACAAAAAGGAACCTGTACCAAATCCCATGTTCCACAGTCAGTTTTTCCCTTCGGTTCTCTTGGTGGTCAAAAAACAGCTTTGGAGAGATTTCTCTTGGAGCTGGTTTTGTGGCTTCAAATAGGACAGGTGTGGGGAGGAGAAAATCATCTCACTTACCTCCATTGGACCCTGCTATTTGGGCAGCTGAACATTGCCGATGGATACTGTCATCTGAAGGAAAATTGTAAATGCTTACAATTTTCTGATAAATGAGGTATTTTAATATATGTTTTGCTGTTGACATGGAATTGCTTTTTAATGTTCAAACCTCAATGCTGTTACTGCTCCAGTCTCTTTTATGTAATAAATATCATTGTTGCTCACAGTCATTTGATAGGCTGAGCTGCAGTGATGAGATAAGAAGATATTATTTTACACAAGGCAGCAATGTTGAAAAGCAGCAACCTTCAGATAATGCACGTGCTATCTACTGCATAGAGAAAAGAAAAGGCCTTTTAAAATGGTTCAATAGCCTATTCCCCTTGCATCTGTATTATCAGCCACTTGGAAATCTGAAAGAGTTCTTGTACATCCAGAGGAAGAGTGGAACATCAGATGGTGACCAAAGCAAACACACACATGCTCCAACCAGCCATCTCAACACTGCAGACCTTGATCTTCATGATGCTAGTAAATGCTCCATTTTTATTAGTTTTAAGATATTTTAAATCAGATGTTAAATACACAAACATATATATTAAAGTAGAAAGTAGCATGCCAACATTTTTAAGAAGGAAAAAAGTTAGCATGTCTTTACAAAATTAGACAAATATAAAATGAAAATGTTTTATCTAAATCCTAGTGCAAACACATTCACAAACATACAGTAACTAACATGTCACTTAAAAATCAAGAACACTCTATGATTTAATAATATTACAGTGTAGTAAAAATTGAGGCTTCATTCCAGCTCTTAGTCCCAACTAGAAAAGACTCATTAAATCAATCAGAAATTGTAAGTTAACATTTCTGCAAGCTTTATTAAGTCATTAGTCTACTTTACTTGCAGGTAACAATTAGATCATCTTATAGTTCTTGTGTGCCTTAAACTCATTTCTGACTTAAGGTGATTCATTGAGTTTTCTAGCCAAGATTTGTTTCCTATGAGGCTGAGACAGTGTGACTTGCCCAAGGTCACCCAGTGGGTTTCTATGGCCAATACAATATATATTGTATTATATATAATACAATCTCTCTCTCTCTCTCTCTCTGGCTTTTCTTCGCAAACGAAGATTCAGGAAGGACTCATCCCGCGCTTTCTGCAAGCGTGCTGATGACTAAAAAGGCCAATCCGAGATAAACAAGTCCGGTTGCAAAAAGCACAGCAGAAGGTCTCCTTGGGTGATGTTTTTGGGTTGTGATTCTTTCTGCGTTGTCGTTTCTCTTCAAGACTTGTTCGTCGTGAGTTCTCAAATAAGGCTGCAGCATTGTGGATAGTGCGTCTCCATGCCTCCCGATGTGAGGCCAGGGCGGACCACTGTTGGTGATCAATTTGGCCAAGCCTGAGATGTTGTTTCAGGGAGTCTTTGTATCGCTTTTTTGGAGCGCCCCTCTTACGCTGACCCGTGGTGAGTTCACCGTAGAGTAGTGTTTTTGGGAGGCGAATCTTCGTTTGCGAACAAAAGCCTGACAATATATAATAACTTGTATTATATATTGATTTTAATTTGTATTAATTTAATAATGTTTTAAGGGGGGGAGGGATTTTGAGTTGTTTTATACTGTGTACTATTTTATTGTAAGCCACCCCGATTGCTTGCAGAGGGGCGGGATATAAATAAATTTATTATTATTATTATTATTATTATTATTAAGAGGGGATTTGAACCCTGGTTTCTAGAGTCATAGTCCAGTGCTGAAACCACTACAACATGCAGGTTTAGAACATGACTTCAGATTATTGCCTTAGTACAACTATGGGTCAAACTGGCTTGCAAAATCACACATGCAAATATGCATGGCCTAATCTACCTGACGGTACTGTATACAAGAAATTCTTTTTTAAATATTGTGCCAGACATCTGTTGGAATCAATATAATACTATAACTGTCTCTGCTGATTGATAGTAGAGTCTTTATACAGTGTTATGTGCTTATACAGCTGGTTGTTTTGCATGGATAAAGTTGATTCAGAATCCAGGTCACCAAAATGCACACTCATGTACTTTGTGGAATAAGCACCAGTTCAATCTCACAGCCTCCCAACAGCACCTCCAAGGGAACCTATAGAAGTGCTACTTATATCTAGTGGCCCTGGCACATATGGCTGTGAACATAACTACTTCATTTTGTATGAGTACAGAAAAGCAAGAGTGGCTGATGAATGCATGAAAATTGTGGCAGTGATATGTAGAATGCCTATAGAGAGGCACATGGCATCATGGCTGGCTTCATGATACCCAGTCTTACACAACCCAAGAGTAGGCATTCAAATATGTCTTAGAGATTAGGAAATTTACTTCTTGGGGCTGCAACTCCCAAATCCCCCCAGCCAGCAACTTTTCCAAACTCTGCAAGGAAACATAAACTCCATCCTACTTTTTTTTTTAAACAATCCCTTCAGACATCCAAACAAAGACTTCAAAAATCACCCTACAGATTTTTTGGAAGGTCATGGGTACACAAATTCAATTGCATTTAATGTTACTTATCTGCTGTTTTAAAACCTGGATTCTCACCTTTCTTACCAACAAAGGACACTGAAGGACATGTTGTTATTGATGTTGTTATCCTAAATCAACAACCTCATTTCTCTCTAAGTGCCTTTATATAGGCAGGTACTTTCTGTGGATTTTTAACTATTCAACCTTGATCACTATATTGAATTACTCTTTGACCATCAGTACTTGCTGTGAATTGTGAATACTGCCCAATTCTGCTTTCCTGAATTTAGAGCTTGACAAAAATTAGTATCTTTTTTTGTCTGTGTCACTTTTGCATTTGCATTCTGAATTTTGCTCTGTTCTGCTACTACAGGAATATTTTTTTTAAATCTCTCAACATACATAATTAAATACTATTTAACATTGTATTTTATCTCAAAATGTTTACTTAAACATTTATTTTGGTACATTCTCTCTCTCTGGCTTTTCTTCGCAAACAAAGATTCAGGAAGGATTCATCCCATGCTTTCTACAAGCGCGCTGATGACTAAAAAGGCCAATCCAAGATAAACAAGTCTGGTTGCAGAAAGCACAGCAGAAGGTCTCCTTGGGTGATGTTTCTGGGTTGTGATTCTTTCTGCATTGTCGTTTCTCTTCAAGACTTGTTCAGTGTGAGTTCTCAAATAAGGCATTGTGGATAGTGTGTCTCCATACCTCCCGATGTGAGGCCATGGCAGACCATTGTTGGTGATCAATTTGGCCAAGCCTGAGATGTTGTTTCAGGGAATCCTTGTATTGCTTTTTTGGAGTGCCCCTCTTATGCTGACCCGTGGTGAGTTCACTGTAGAGTAGTATTTTTTTGAGGCAATGGTCCTCCATCCTAGAAACGTGCCCTGCCCAGTGCAGCTGTGTTCTCAATATCATGGCCTCAAGGCTGGTGATCCCTGCTTGCTCAAGGACAGAAATATTTGTCACATCGTCAGTCCAGTGTATATTTAGGATTGTGCGTAAACCGCGCTGATGGAAGTGTTCGAGGAGTCGTAAGTGGTGGCGATAGGTGACCCATGTTTCAGATCCATAAAGGAGAATAGACAGTACAATGGCTCTATACACACTGATTTTTGTGCTTCGCCTCAGGTGTTTATTACTCCAGACTTTTTTGTAAAGTCTTCCAAATGTGCTATATGCCTTTGCTAATCTGTGATTGATCTCTTTGGCAATCTTGGCATCTAAGGAGATGATGCTTCCCAGGTAGGTGAACTGCTGAACAGACTTAAGCACAGATTTGCCGACAGCAATATGGGGATGATGGTGTTCATCCTGTGGTGCAGGCTGGTGAAGAACTTCCATTTTCTTCAGGTTGACTTCCAGCCCAAACAGCTCTGTAGCTGTTGCAAAGCAGGATGTTAGGCCCTGCAGAGTTGCTTCTGTGTGGGCAACAAGGGCAGCAGCATCAGTGAAGAGCAGCTCATGAACGCAATAGTTTAGGGTCTTAGTGCGAGCCCTCAGACAGCTTAAGTTAAATAAGCTACCATCAATACGTTAACATATATAGATGCCATCTTCTTCTTCGAGCTCTGCCGTAGCCCTTTGGAGCATCGTGCTGAAGAAGACTGTAAATAAAGTTGGAGCAAGAACACAATCTTGCTTCACATTCAATGTGATAAGAACTGTGCTGCAACTTTTGGAGAAGTGTGGGAAAATATGGGAAATGGCTAAATTCTGATATTCATACTACTGTGTGAGGTACAGTTCAAATAATTTTGTATTAGTTTTGCAAAGATGAAATTTCTCAGCCATCCCTATTTGATATACTGACCAAAGTTGTGCATTTTTTGTGCAGGCACAAAGAAGAACAGTGATTGTTCTTGGACTCTTTTCCTCACTCCACCAAGTTTATGGTGAAGAAGATTGTAAGCATTTTAATGAGGAAGACATCATGAGGTGATCTTACCCTTCAATGTTCATTTCTTCAGGACATAAATTAAGCACCTGCTCAAAATTACATAAATCAAGGAGTGTTAAATGCTCTCAATGTTGATTTACATTTACTTCGTAATTTACATAATACACCAATTACATCATTTAGATTTGCATCTAAGGTGGGGGGGTCTTAGAGGGTGCTAGCTATTTCACCTGGCTAGTACTATTCTGTGAGAAACCAAACAACATAAATGACTTATTCAGGCATTTAGTACCAAACACATAGAGTCAGAATAGGAAAGTCCTTCAGCCTATTATGACAATGTCCAGTTGTGCTGTGCAGTCAAGATGTGATTTGGCCATTCTGAAAATGTCTGTGCAGTTTCCAACATGGAAACCTTGCTCAAAAAGGATTGTTGTTCTCACCAAAGAATTTCGACTGGAATAATCATACATTGGCCATGGAGGCATGGATCATATTCACATTGTCACTGGAAGAGGTTAACACCATTTGTTTCCACATGCCACCTTTTCACATTTAAACTAAGTACATAAGGAAGGCTACAGACTGTGGATGGTGTGAAAAGTGACTGATGAGCATTTGGCATTTCAGGATTAGAACACTGAGTATGTGGGTATTGTGACAAATTTTGGAGTTGCTAATATGTATTAATGTAATTCTTTGAAAGTTTAGGACTTCCATATTTTATTGTGCAACATGAAGAACAGGGAAAGAAATGTCCATTCTTAGAGAACTTTTGACCCTCTCACTTAAATGTATAAGATACCAAATAGACCACTCTTTTAGATACAATATAGTTGGTAATAGCAGTTTCCTAGTGTGGTTTCCAAATGGTAGGCTTTATTTGTTTTCCTTATGGGCAACCTACTCAGAATACATAAATCCCAGCAAAAGGATTCAAATAAGTTGATCATTTTTGCTTCTGTTTGTTTATTTTAAAAGAAATGCTTTTAAAAAAACAGGAAAAAAGCTTTAAAGTGTAAATAAGCCTAGGGGAGTTATTCCAAGCTAATGACAGACAAAAAGAACTGAAGCAGCAGAATATGCCTGAAATCCAGATTGATTGTCACTGTATGATGCTGTTTTATAGCCTCTCTGGAACAAAAAAAAATATTATCTTTTAATGTATGATTATAATTTAATTTCTGAACAGAAAAGAAAAGAAAAGAGAAAAGTAATGTATATGTGTATGGGGTGGGGGATGGGAGAGAGAACGGACAGTCCTGCAGATCCAAAATCTGGCCAGCACATATATAAGGAAATATAAATCTAATCCTGTTAGTCTTTTCTCTTGGTAATGCAAGTGCTCTAATGTTTTTGGCTTTGTAGATTGTATTTGATGTATTCTTATGAATATATTTATCTTAACTCCCCTTCCCCATTAACAGAATAGTTGTGCTATTTATGATTGCTGGGGGCACAACAGTAACCAATATATGCATATACATAAGGACTGTTTCCTTCATTTCAATAAGAGGACAGTTCTTTGTGCCCCATACCTTTGGGTGGGTAGGAAGTAGGCTGAAAGCCACTGATAGAGCTCTGGGTGAAGTGTAGTAGATCAGCAAGGGTTTCAACACTCCATTGTAAAACCATACGATAATATTTTGATTGCTGAGAAGGAATTTTGGGGGGAGGGGTACTGAATGGGTGTTCATACATGCAGCACTGTGAGAGTGTGATCAACTTCCCCAAGCACTATGCAGGTTGCATAGGGGGAGGTGCTTTATGGCACCATGTGAAACGGGGCCAGTTAATTGGTCAGGGCACACCACACCATGACTTGGAGGTCTGGGAGTGGAGCTTGGGATTTATTAGTCATTTCTGCCCCCAACGTCCTCCTCTTTGCAGGTTTTTGTTTTGTTTTGTTTTGTTTTGTTTTTACCCACCCTCCAGCCTCTTCAACCACATGAGTTATCTGGTCATTTTTAGGGCCAGGTAGGAATTTTTCTTCTTTTTCCATGGGGTTTTTCACCTACCTCAAACTGTCACAAGGGAAGTGTTGATTGTCTAATGGGTAGTGTCTTAAATAGGTGGGCACTTGTCAGGGAATGGGGAAGATGGGGTTAGTTTGGTATACACCACTGGCACCGCATTTGGGTGAAGGATGGTCTATTGAACACCTGCAGGTCATGTGACTTTGGGGGTGGGGAGAAGTCTGTCCTTGAAGGTGGCTCCAGGATTGAGCCCCCACCAGAAGTCATGTGACTTGAGTTGCATCATTCTGGGGGCTTGCCTTCCAGTAGATGTTTCCTGGGGGTAACCCAGATTCTGGGAAATCCCTCAGGGCTCAGGTGTTTCATCCAGGGAAGCTGGGAGGGAGGTCTGGGGAGACTACCGACTCTAGGTTTTCCCACACTAGGTCTCTACTCCCCCCTCCAAGTTTTGTATAGCTCAAGGAAAAAACAATTAATAGGTTGTAGATATAATAAAGTGGCCCTTGTTTAGTCCAACTTCTGTGTCTGGCCTTGTTATTCCATGGGTGGGTATCAAGGGTGTTTGTACATGCAGCACTGGAAGAGAAAAAAGCAGGGGTGAGAAGTATATATAAATCTAATAATGCGTGAAAGAGGACACACAATTTATTGCTAACAGTTTATGAAATTGACAAGGCATAGGGCAGGGACTCACAGTGGGTCTGCTTTCTGGTCATCCAGTGCCCGTCAGTCAAGGTGCTCAGGGTGAAAAAACTAACTGGGCCCACAGGGACCTGCACTGGTCGTGTGGGCCCATCCAATGTTCTAGTACCATGCTGGTTGTTGCCTTCTGAGTCATGCCAGCACTTAGTACCTTAAACTCCTAGGTGACTGTCCAGTTGGATCCTCTACCTGCTAGATGAGCAATGAGTTCCTCACACCTGCTCCAAATTGAATTGGTTTCTGCCCATAACACCTGAAGGGTGTGACAGAATGTTTAACCAAACCACTCATGCAGCAATAAATATTTACATTAAAATACAGCAGAAATACAGCAAAGATGAAGGATGTACAGTAGTCAGTTGCTATAAGAGAAGCAAAAAACCTGGCCAGCCATGGTCAGTAATCCCTACCTAGCCTCATCAGTTGGTAGCTGACACTGGTCCACAGCAAGGAAATGGGGAAGTATAAGTAGTGGGAGGGGAAGCCAGTTAAGAAGAGAATGACATGTCACTTTATTCCCTCAGAGGTGCCAGGGAAATGAATACCTCAAAAAGATCTAGAGAAAGGAAGTAGCACCTCAAAAATATAACAGCAGCTCTGATTACCAGTCATTCCCATACTTCTTGTGGCTAGAGTCACTTGCAGTTCTGGTATCCTTTCCTTTTCCTTCCTCCTTCCCAACAAACAAATGGGACACCCAGTGATTATGTGCCTTAGCTTGTGCTGAACGTTTTTGCCTGGTTGGCTCTGCTACTGGTTACACATACCTGGACCAACCATATGCTCAAACACATTTTCTTGTTAAATTCTTACTGTGTGTCCACCCAACTGTGCTACTGTTTTGCTCCTGGAGCTGGTTGATGGACTTCAGAATTCCTGTAAACAACAAAGCTGGGATTCTGTTTGCCCCATAGATGAAGCTATACTCTACCTTGACATCAACAGAATAGCCTCCACGTGGTAGAGTTCCTTCTGCAACAATGTGTGTTCCAACATTTATAGGGCTTTGGATGAGCTAGGATGGTCAAGGATGATGTTTGCTCTGTATCTTTTAAGCAAACCAAATGACTGGTCACTTCAGTGATATAGTACAGTGGAACACTTGGTTTAGGGTTCCTGGTTCATGCCAAACCTTCCCAGACTGCAAATTAGAGTGTTTTTTCATGAAAATTCTGTGGATTTTAAATACCCTTTTATCCCCAAGCACTGGACAGAGATAAGGGCAGAAAACGCTAGCAGGATATAGAGGAAACCCATGGGCCATATTTCTGATTTATGCAAGTACATTCCAACAGACATTTTTTAAAAGAGTGTCATAAATCAAAAGAAAACAGAAATCATATTTATGTAAGGTTGAAAATAGACAAGACATCAGTGACCTATTTGTACCTCATCTACACACCATTACATGCACCAATGATCAATCTTACCAATTCCAATAGTACCTTTCAAATCTCAGTTCTGCTGGGTTTTTTCCCCTCTTGAACAGAAACATGAAACATTGTAACCATCAGATACTTTTTTGTAAATAAACCTCAGTATTAGGAAGGCCACCTTACAAGATGATGGAGGACTAAGGGTTTGACTCATTTCTATGCTGGGGGAAAATGTAAACAATATATTATTTATAGATGAATTTTCTAGAAGAAATGCTGTTGTGCAGAAATCTGTGATTCAGCATAGCAAAAAAGGAGGCTGATTTACAATTTAAATTTTTCCTTCCTCCTCACCCAATGGTTATACCGATTGTGGTACTGGAGGTGTACAGAAAACCCCCTATTCACCCACCCCACCCCTTTTACAGACGGAATAGAGAACTGTTGTACAGAAATGAAAATATATTCCATAGCAATTGCTGCTTTCCACTAAGTCCTGTTTCCTAGTTAATAACAAAGAGAGGGAGATCAATTAACATGTTCTTTAAAAAACAAAAAAAAATAAGCAAAACAGTAACATGAAAAGGTCAAACATGAAATAAATAACCTCCTCCTAGGGGAACAAATTCATAACCGAAAAGAAAGCTCACCCTTTGTCAGCTGTAGCTTGAAGAGGCTCAAGTTTGCTATGGAAAGGAATTAGAATGTCTTTCAGCTGGCAAAAAAGTGGCCGTTGGAGGATACAGCTGACATGACTTTTCAGCACACACTTGACATGAGGGTGCTTGGTGCTATCACATGGGAAAGCCAAGAAAGGCTCAACTTAGAACCACTGACAGTTTGCCTTCCTCACACCCATACGTCCAACATTTTATGCTCCAAATTAATTGCATGTAAGGAGTGCTTGTTGAACAGCAAGTGGACATTTTGTAATTAACTGTCTACTTCAAATTCCTAGGGGTTTCCTTCCCCCTCTGCCTTGGAAATAATCATAAAAGGTATTCTCTTTATTCTTCTGTTTGAATGTTTGTGTTACTTAGAAGTATATATGTTGTTTTTACAAAGGCTTGTAGGGCTTTTCAGTTTAGAAAAGAGTGAAATAGTCTGCTTTTTGTGAAAAGGTAATATATTTCTATTTCTTTAGCCAAGATACAGTGACAGTAAGGAACAGCTGGAAACTATAGTGGAAAAGTGCACCCTTATGTTCATCAGTAAGTCACTGTAGGAGCTTCCCATCTGACTTTAACACAGGCAGGATTTGACCTTGTCTCTCTCCAGTCCTATCCTTTATACATCAGAATGAAAATTGTAATAACTAATTGGTGATTCACTGAATTTCATTGCTTCATATTCACCCTAAAATATAACCTTGAGAGATGTTAAAAGTCCTACCTTTCTGTTGCTGACTCTTTAACCAATAATTATGCCTGTGATTGTTGAAGATTTATATTGATTATCAGTATCAGGCTTCCTCAATTCATAAAGCATTGCCCAACCAATTAATGATCACATTCTTTCTATTATTTTTTCTAAATAGTATGGTATCTGATGCACCCTAGTTTTCACTGTATTAAGAAGGTCCAAGGACACTAGTCACACTAGTGTCAGGATGACTACTAGAAAATTAAAGAGCTAACACAAAAATATGTATTTGATTTACAATAAGTGGTATTTTGTACGATGTGCAATGAATTTAGGATAGCATTTAGGGATATTCTTCAACCAGCACAAGAGTGCCTTGCATCCTCCTCTTGAGCAAGTAGTAAAACACAATCCTAATATAAGTCTCAACTAGTGTGAGCCTATTGAATTAATTAGATACATCTACATATTGATCTACCATTTAACAATTGATTCAGTGCATCTCCTCCAGTGGGACTAACAGTTAGGATGCTTGTCTAGAATTATTTTAGACCCAATATCTTAGTGTTTTTGACTATTTGGATAAGCTCTTTGGTTTTTGTAGCAATATCTTGTGGTCCAAGCAGAGAGGGCATCTCACCAAGAAATGATGGTGCCAGTTATTCTTGCAATCCAAACCATTGTGTTGCTGCTGCAGCAGTTATCTGTTTTCAAACTCAATTGGGGGATGGGGAAAGTCTTTTCATATTTCTTTCTCTCAATCTCTCTCTTTCTCTCACTCTCTCTCTCTTGCTTTTAAATGGTATTCTGACACACACATACTCTCCAAAACTGCTATAATAGCGCATATATCCTTAGTAAGATAGATAGTTTGTAGATGTGAGGCATCACACAGCCCATCAGGGATATCGTTGCAGTGAGAAAGTGATTGGACTCAAATAATGCATGCACCCTGAGCCCATTTCCTCCTTAGATAATTTATGTGGCAAACAACCCTCCTCAAAGTGCCAAAAAAGTTACAGGACTAGAAGAACCTATTTGCTGTCAGTTTTCACAGGTTTCCAACAGTATTTGCTCTTTTCAAACATATGCATTAACAAGGCAGAGCACAAATTGCAAACTTCCCCCCTTCACTCATGCATACCCACCAAACACAGAACACACCAACATTGGCTATTTACCTACAGAGAGGTTTATATTCTGCCCCAAGAGGACACTCTTTTCATGCTGTATTACCCTAGACAAGACATTGCTTTACCATAGGTATATAAATCTGTCAGTAACTGATTCATTGTTGTCATATTTGATTAGCTGTCCTTGCCAGATCACCTCAATTCTTGCTTGACTCTCTACAAACAGTCTTAATTTGCAGTCTGGTGGACCTGGGCTTATCTTTCTACTTCATCCTACCATCCCTTTAGCTTCAACATTCCATTCTCTTTGTCAGTTAAGCATTGATCTCCTTTAGTAGCTGTTGTGCAAATTATTGAATAAAATTTGAGATTTTAATCTCAGAGTATAGTTGGATATGTGTTTAGCTAACAAGATAGACATATACTGGGCAACATGTACTGAAAATAGAATGGTGTGATGAGAATTTCTGTTCTTGGAGTGGATCTAAACTGCATTGTTATACCAGTTTCATTGTTATTTGAGATTTTTGGCCATTAAAAAAACATTTCTCGATCATTGCCAACCCACTCTTTTACTTGTGTACAGGAATCTTAAAGCTTTTCATAAAACATGTGTATTTGATAGAATTAACAAAAAGCAAACAGTGTATCCAGAACTTAAAAGACTATGGGCTCATTTACTTGTGCCAGGATATGGTGGATCCCCATCGGTGTATCCTGGCTGTGGATCAGGCCCTTTTCTCCCCCATTACTTTTACAAAATGGAGTGCAGACAAGCATGCCGTCCTGTTGCTGCTGCCGCTATTGCCTCCATCTCCTGTGCTCTTCTGGAGGTGAGGAACACAGCCTGCAACATGCAACCAAAGCCGCCTGCATGTGAGACCCCTTCCAGCTTTGGAAGAGCAAGGCAGATCAGTAGCTGCATCGATGGGATGGGCTCCTGTGGACACATGGGGCCCAATCCATTCCTTCTCAGCAGGAATGAATTAAAGCAGGTTTTTTTTAAAAAAATGTGGTAAAGGGCCTTATCCTGTCTTCACCACATCATAGTCCCATCTTTGCCCTAGGGGTGGTGAAGACTGCCCAGGGGCAGAATGGGGCAAAAGCCCTGTGTCATCAGCACTGCAGGGATCTACAATGGGGTATATTGCCCATGTAGACACGTCCTATATTACAACATAATATCATATGATATTTTAATATAAACTTTTTCTTCATTTAAAGCAATCCCTGTAAAATACTAGTTTTTTTTTTAATGTTAATGTTAAGCACCAACGCAGCTTATCAGAGCAATACCAACCACTATAAGCAGTCCTTGCACTCATTTAAATCAGTTCACTAAGATCATTTTCCCATCCTGTAAGAACTAAAAGATCAGTCTCAGTGTCTGGTCATTTTAATTGCTTCATGTATAAAGGTTTCATTTCTCAAGTTCTTCATGAAGGAGGTTACTCCCTGAAAATGTAAATTGCAGTATCTGTTTGGATGGTTTCCTTTTGTTAGAAAGTATGTGTGTGTGTTTTTTGGGGGGGGCATATACTAGAAACAGAAATATGAAGTACTTGGCAACAGATCCTCAAATAGGATAAAAAGCAGTACAAGATTGGGAATAAGTAACACACTGTGCTTAGTTCTGGCGATGATCCCCAGTGAAATACTACACCTTGCATGCTTTGAGAGATCTTAAACAGAAATCTGCATTAGAAACAGGAAATGAAATAACTGTAACTAAGACTTGTGCCTGGTGTTTTGCTGCAAACAGGCATTTGGGTTGCAGTGAGGGTGGAATGTTGGTTACTCTCTTGGAAAATGGAATTATGCATAGCTGTTAAACTCAGATAAAATAAAGACCAAAGTCAGCCAGCGACAGGAAAATACCAATTGTAGTCTAAAGATTAGTGGACTCGATTTTCAACTTGCAGCTAGTCTTTAAAACATTTAGAATTCTTTCTCTACCCTTCCTAAATGTGGTAGTTTAACGGTACATAAATATTATCTTTACTGGTGAGTATTTCTCTAATCCTTCTACAGGTAGTAAGGATCCTGTTGCATGGTGGGAGGGATCTCCAATTATATTACTTAGAGCTGTTTTTAGGAAGTATTTGGATTAGATTTCTCTGAACAGAAAGAAGCTGCTGCTGTGCTACTTTTCATCTTCCTCCTTCTTTCATATCTCTTCTGACAATGTTGGCAGCAAGATTCCAATGACCAAAAGAAGGGCTGAAATTGTGTTGCTACACTAGATCAGTGGTTGCACTTTTTTCAGGGGTTCTTCAATGGTAGTTAGGGAGAGCAGAAAAAACCAAGTTGCTCTCTAACCAGCCTACATTTTCAGTGGCTTACTTCTTTCATAGCTGCATGCCTGTAGACTTTTTCCTTCTGCCACCACTGCCTACACTGGTTTGATTATGCTGGTGGTGCACAAACAACTACCAGCCAACATTTTATCAAATGATTTAAACTGGGCAAATAATAGTAGCTGTGGGGAAAATATATATGGTACAGTAGCACCCCCATTATCTGCTGATTCACTGTCTAATGATTCAATTATCCACAATAGGCGACAGTGTGGGGGGGAAGGGAGGGGAGAAGGAGGATCTTGCCTCCTTTCTGTCTTTGCCCCCAGGATTGCCCCACATGGCAAGAATGGTGATAGGGTGAAGGAAGGGGAGGATGAGATCCTGCCTCCCTTCATCCTTGGGATTGCCCCCAGGATCACTCCCATGGTGAAAATGGTGATGGGGTGGGAAAAAGGAGGGGAGGATGAGATCTCACCTCCCTTCTGCACCCCTGGGATTGCCCCCCGGGATTGCTCCCATGGCAGGAATGCAAAGGGGGTGTTCACTATTATCAGCAGATTTCATTATTCACATGGCCCCCTGGAACCAGTCCCCCATGGATATGGGAGTCCTACTGTACTTTCTCACAACTATAATCTTCATAGGGCTGGTACAAAGTTGATAGAACCAGTCAGCAGGCGTTTACAATCTGATGTGGGTTGGGCTTTTAAATGTTGTGCAATTTGGATTTTAAGGTCCATATATAGTTTTGTCAGGGGATGATAGCACACTCAATTCCTGGCAGAAGTCAAAAACTGTCTCAGCAGACTTAGTAGCAACCCGTTCCTAAGAATACTCACACACAGAGTGTTACGACATCCAGAAAAACAGGAGGCACCTTTATCTTCAAGTTCAAGAAGTTGCAGTATATAGAGATATTTACACTTTTGCCAGTCAAACTGCTACGCCAGACACCCATGAATCACAAGAAGAGAATGAGTTCTGGACTAGCTCCCTTATACACACATCTACAGGACATTGGCTTACTCAACCACATGGATGCATTACATCAGATCTTGCACTCCAAAAGCTATCCTTCCAGAAACCCTTTTCTGCAGCTGTGGCATAACTAGGCATGACTTGGCAGTTCATGGAGTCAGCCATCATGACTCAGCATGACTCTGCAGTTGTTTGGCCATTTTATAATGGAGCTCAGTCTCTAACTCCTGACAAGTTTTACTGCCTTTTAACATTTTTAATGTTTTTTAAACTCTATAAATTGTTTAATTTGTTTTTTAAAAATTCATATTTATACTTTTAATGCTTGTGTATTGTTTTAGTTTGTACTGTTTTAAACTATTTGTTAGCCACCTTGAGTTCCTATATTGAGAGAAAGGTGGGATATAAATAAATGAAATCATAATCATCATGGCCCTTCCAACCCCATACTGTCCTGTCTGGGGTTGGAAGCAACAGGCCAGAGGAAAGCATCTTTCTAATTAGCCCAAAATGATACAGTGCTTTTTAAAGGTTACTTCTGTACTCCAGGTTGAAGCCACTGAAAGTAGCTCCTTTGTTGATACAGCAAAATATAAGGAATGCCTAAATATGGTTGCAGACTCCTCCCAGTTTAATACTTGGCACTTCAAATTAAAGAGTAGGTTGGGGCCTTCAGGAATATACTCAAGGTATGATGAAGTTCCAAGGTAATGGGGTGCCATAGGAGTTGGACAGCCATCAAGATCGGGTTTGTACTTTTAGAAAAGCAGAGGGAAGCAGATCTATAAACCACATGTGAGAGATTATCCTCCTTCATATCATCTTCAGAAGCATTCTTCTGGTTACTTCACCCATCACGGGAAGTGTCATGGAAGGCAAGCATGAAGGAACCTTTTTGGTAGAGGCACTCCAATTATGGAATGCTCCCCTCAAGAGGACTTCCCTGGTTCATGCTATGATATGTTTCCCCACCCCAAGGCATGGTCATGTTCATGTTATAGTGGTACAATACTGCTTTTAATGGCTGTTTGATTTTCTTAGATATATTAAGTGAAGTTGGACAGAGTTGTTCCTGTGGTAGGATGTCCTCCATCAGTGGAACATGAAGAGAGGTGATTCCCCCCCCCCCATTTCTCTGCAGCACCTCATGAACCCTTAGAATCTGTTATGGGGACTAGGAAACAATCCATAACAGGTTTCATGTGCCACAGAAGACTATATGAGGGAGGAGAAGGGAAGAAAAGCCTGTTCGTTCATGTAATGTCAGATTTAGGCCATTAGATGCAAAATCATTTATGCCGTACATCTTTGTAAGCTACTCTGTTTTAAAGTAGTGGTAGAAATGAAAAAAAACCTTCATTTTTACTGGTGATACTGATAACTAAATGGCATGGGGGCACTGCAAAATTTAATCAGTTTATGTGAGCGCTGGGAAAACAATGCTACAAGAGCAATGCTTAGGACTGGCTCCCCTAAGATTTATCTGAGATACATGCATAATTCATGTGGAATGCTGACCAGATCAGTGGGGCCTCACCTGTATTCAGGTAAGCCCCTGAATACACATATATTCCATGTCTGATCACTGCATGAGGTTGATGATGCATGAAAGTCTCTCTGCCATTTCTAATCTTCTTACTGGAAGACCTTTGTTAAGCTGCTAATCACTGGAGGTGGCTGGCTCTGATGTCAGAGGGATGGGGAGTCCACTCTGGGTTTTAGTATGAACTTTATAGGGTTCCCAGTGCAGCTGCGACTACACTGTAGGAACTCCTTTTGAGGGAGCGCAGGATGGAGGCCTGTAACTTTGCCTCTGTTGTGATGTATAGTTGCAATCCAATATGCTGACTTGTTTTAACTGCTGAAAGGGTTAAATGCTGAATGTAAACAGAAAGGATGAGATAACTTCCTGTTGTAACCTTTTTTAAAATAATTTTTATTGACATTTTCTCATTAAAACAATTAAAAACAAACATCATACATACATGATCTGCTTATTTGTATAACTTCCTGTTGTAATCTGAGTGCCTTCCAGGGGAAGAGGTGTGTCTTAGGTATCTCTTTGTTCTGAGAGCCACCACAAGGAAAAAGACACCATGAAGATGTCCTAGAGGCAACATGTCTTAGGACATCACTCCTGCATGTTTTTGTTTTTAGAAATGTAGCTTTCAAGATATATTTTGTTATTCTAGTCTACTTTCAAGTTATTACTGCTGTAACCTAGAGATGCATATGAAAGTTGTGAGTAAAGTATTTTTCTATGTTTTATAAGCTACATTTGGCTACTTTGATTCTTTTAAGTTAGAGTGTGGAAAGTGTGGAGGGGTGAACTGAGTGAATGTCTATTTAAAACCTGTGTGTTTGGAATCAGTACGTTTTTCCTGCATGTGTATCTTTAAAACAGAAACTCTGCTAAGTGTGCTTTCAAAGGGGATTAAAGCCAACCATTCTTTGGCACCAATTTTAAAGGTCTCCCCAGTATAGCACAGAGGAAATAATAATCCCCATTAGCCTCAGCCCCTGTGCTGTTGCCAGGAGAGCAGAGAGCAGGGCTAGAAGGGATTTAAGCTCAATCCTCCTCTGTCTCCACCTTTTCATCATTTTGACCCTTTGGAGTAAAGCCCAGAGTGGTTTCACTGCCCCACTAACATTGGTGCCACCAGTCTCCATGGCTTCTCGTGGACTGTACGGTACCCCAGAATGGCTACAGGAAACCCAAACTCCTGACTTACATTTTTCTCTTCTCATTTTTCTCTAGGAACTGGGAAGTCTCTATTGCCCATCTATGAATCTTATTTATTCACTCTTTATATATTCTTACAGATGAAGTCTCTAAAAAACATTTAGTACTCATGGATATGTTACATCATTCATGTATTGTGTTTCTGTAGGGCCTCTCTAGCAATAAGCCTCCTGCAAGCTGTAATTTGCATCTGGCACTTTAATAGGCATTGATTTTCACTTCTCCCTTCCAAACACAGAAATGGGACTTGCAATGTCTGTGCTGAGTTTGATACTCCTTCTGGGATTCAGCTCATTGCTGCTGTTCTTTAATACAGGCATCTGATTTCTGGGAAGGAAAGAATTATGGCACAATCTCTCACTTGAAGCATTGATGTGGTCTTATAGTATTTGGTATAAAGTGACAGCACGGTACACAGTGGCCTTATTGACTGTCATCTATACTAGTTAGTAACAATGCTTATCCAGTATGAATAAAAGATGTTGCAAAAGTGGATGTTTTCTGGAAACCTTTTGCCTTAAGGAAGTCCCTGCATCCTGTCCCAAGTTGCCAATGCAAAATTTAATTTAGTTTTCCTAGTGGTAAAGAACAATTGCTACTGTTTTTGTGCATAAAATGCTTTGTACATACATAAGAGACAGTATGTGCATTTAGCAGTCACTCACACCACACCCTGAGAATGTGTTTATACATAACTCAGTGCTTATTGTTTTACTGATCTCCTTTAATTCTGTTTTTATTTCATTTATTTGTTTTTTTAAAAGTTGTGGACAATGATTTTGTCCAACTGCTTATTTCTGGACTTGGACACTATTGTGCAACCATACATTAGAAAAAGTACAACAAATAGTTCAGCAAGATCAGTGTGAAAAAGGCAAACTACATATCCACTGTGGCTAGGTGTTTAGTCATGCATAAATGGTACACCACCCTAAGGATAAGATGTATCCCTTCTGTACTGAAGACTGTGAAAGTGGGGAAAGCTTCACCATGAAGAATAACATTACCTACTCACACTAATAAATGTTTAAGAAGGCATGCAAAAAAGTTAAAATAAAAACCATGAGTGGAACAAGGATTTACCAGATACGAGAAAAGGAAGAAAGCAAATACAATTGTATAATCAGTTCTACTCTCATTGAATTCATTCTCGAAAAATGATTTTTGCCATCATCCCTAAAGAGCACTGATCCAGTTTTCTGAACCAGTATTTGTTTGTTTGTTTAAGCTTTGTATATAAGCTTGGGGAAGCAACTCTTCCCCAAATTGCTTGCATATTACTGTTTCCTTTACTAAAGCAAATTGATCAATTCTTCTAAACAGGAGTGTGAAGGAACACAACTATCTTACACTTGAGGCATTTTGGTTTGTTTGTTTTTCCTTTTCTTCCTGCTGTTGTAAAATAAAATTAAATGTGTATATGTGAGTGCATGAGCCCACAGGCTAAAATCACTTTCAGACTAATAGTTTAAAGGTCAAACATTTAGTTAGGATGTAAAGGTCAGAAAATTTAGGCCAGAAAACAGTAGGGTGAGGAGTTCAACAGAGGTCAAAAAACCAGAAAAGGAACTAGAATCTTATCAAGATTAACAAATGGGTAAAGGCATTTTACTCAGGAAACCGAAACTTAATTGGCAAGGTAAAACAAGAACCTACCCTCCAGACTGGTTGGCATTGAGGAGAGATTTTAAAATCCAGAGGCAGACAGCCAGAAGATTAGGATATGAGAAGGCCAATGTGCTGGAGAAAAGAAAACAAGGCAGAGCTGCTGGAACTGAAGAATCAATTGAGAGGGAAGATGATGGAAGGACACGAATAAAACATATTTTGAGTTGCATTAACCAAATGTGTGTTCCTCTGTTTGATTATTGTATTGTTCATATGTTTTTGCCCTCCCACCAGAAATAAAGAGAAGTGGGGGATTTTCAAATGGACACACTCTTATTGATTAGAAAAATCTACAGTAAAGATATTTGTTATGGCAGCTTCAAAGACGTTAGCAGTGAGTTTGAGTTTCAGGGGACCACCGGGATTGCTCCCAGGTCCAGCATGTGAAAAGGAGCAGTACCATTGTTCTTAAGCAGGTTGTGATGAACCCCAACACATTTTGCATAGCCAATTTCTTAAATGGATATGTGGATGTTTAGACTGGGCAGACAGAGAATGGCACAACTATTCAGCCTCTATATGTTTGACAGTAACAGGGATATTTGCCCATCCATCTGCCAGTTTGGAGGGACACCTTTGTAGACAATGTCCTCAAAGTGTGGACATCCAGATATTCATCACCTTTAAGTCATAACTGTCCCTATCTCACACTGTCACCAGACGTACCAGGTGTCCAGCAATTGGTCAGGTCAGAATTAGATTATTTTAAACCAAGCAGATCAAATTGAATAACAGCCAAATGGCTAAATCGGGATCAATCAAAAGACAAATTGTCAATCAGATGTCCAGTTAGACAAAGCATGAAAATAAATTTCCCCTTCGGCTCACACAGTATGCAAACAAGAATGAGATCATGAACAGAGAATGTAGCCCCAAATCCAAGGTCTGTGCTAACTTGACAAGAAATGGGTAGGAGAGTGGGTTGCCACCAAGCATGGAATGGCCCGGCAGATAGAGCTGAGTGAGGAGCAGCAGCCTGATTGGTCAGTTTTCCCATATGATGAGAAATCAAACAATTGTCTTGCTTCCTCCTCAAGCACAAGAGGGAGAGCAAAAATGTTCCCACCCTGAAACATGGGAAAGAGTGATGTTTGTATGTATGTTTGCATTCAGATTTTGTTTCTCTAAATTGTCTCCCTTCCTCCTCAAGCAAAAGAGGAAGAGAAAAATGCTCCTATTCTAAAACAAGGGTAAGAGTGACATTTGTGTGTTTTCATTCAGATTTTGTTTGTCTAATTTTTTTCAGTAAACTTTAAACTTTGTTGTTTGAACTTTTGTGGGGCCTCTCTCTTTTTCTTTCTTTTCCTACTCAGCATGCTTCTGATATTCACCTCACATTATCTAGATGTCCAGATCTTGAGAATGTTGAGGCTGCTTTGATGGAGATGAGGAGGGAAATAAACTCTTCTACCTGATGGCTGTAGAAAAGGCCACAGGAGGTAAAGAACAACAGGGATAAGAGGAGCCTATTTTCTTGTTTCCTCTTCCATTCAAGAGGCAGACATTGCTAGTCCATGACAAGTATAACTCCTTGTATTTTAAAGCTCTAATATCTTTAAGAAAGGACTACATTGCAAAAGTAAACATTTTGGTAGAACAGAAAAGGAAAGCAATCTAAGTGGAGTTCACCTGATTTTCCCCCATGCAATTTTCTCTAGAGCATAACTCTGAAAAATACCACTTGGAAACATATTTGTGAAAGCATACTGATTTTGCCTATGCTGTGATGTGGAAACAAAATAAGCTAGCAAGAGTGTAACCCAAGTATTTTAAAAATCATTTTTAAATGTTTCTGAATGGGTCTTGTTAACTTTTAAACTGCTTAACCAAAGGTAAGCATACAGACAAGGATTAAATACAACTTCAAATGAAAAATCTTGGGACCGTGGATTTTAATCCATACATAATCTGCAAAGAGCCACATCTCATTGTCACATATGGAGTTGGCTTCTCAGAGGGATAAACTGGTGTTAATATATGTTGCTAAGGATCCTGAGCTTCTAGGCCAAAGGAGGTACCACAGATGCTTCATACAATATAAATACACACAGGCCAGCCAGCTGGAATTGAAAAAGACTTTTATTTGACAATATGTTTCTTACACAGCTAACCTCAAAGCAATGAACTATTTATTTCTCTAGAAGGTGATTGCTTTTATTCAGATTTATGTGCATGGGAGGCTCATAGCATTTAAAATTTTATACTCATTAGAGGCAGGAAATTGTAAGGTTCAAGTTAGAGATATGCAAGATAGGCAGAAAATATTGTATAAGATTTTACTAAAAGTGCATTAGACAATATCTTGGAAAATGAAAACCAAAGTGAGTTGCATGACATAACCAGTAAACCAGTAAACAAAACCAGTAAAAAGCACACACACATGCGCATATGTGTGTGTGTGTGTGTGCATACATACACACACATATGCACACAGACACTATGGGGGGAAATGGACGCAATGAATCACATGTGTTTCTAGCTGTTTTTTGTACCCTCATAAACTCTGTAGAATACCCCCCAAAAAACTTTTCAACCCCAGATCCCCCAAAATGCCTTTAAAATCCCTGACATCACAGTAGTATATCTTGTTCCCCCACACAACTCAAAGCCACTCCCACTCCACAAAAACAGCTGAAAACCTACCAAAACAGAAACCAGATGTGACATGGCATCATTTTTGGCTCCCTGGCAATGTGCTGATGCTGCTATCTGGAGGGGCACAGGGAAGAAAATGGTGCCCCAAGTTATCTAAATGTAAATGGAGATCAACCAGGAAATGATGCATTCACTGATCATTTTAATCTACATTGATAAACACTTCTTCTGTACTCAGTTTCTACAAAAAAGAAAAAAACATTGCACATAATGATACTGAAATAATTTTTTTTACACAGAATTCATATAAAAGTCCTCCCTTTTTCCCAATCTGTATGCTAACCCTTTCCTTTTTTCAAGAACAAATGAAGAATTAGGCACTATGTCTATTGTGAGGGACTCCTCTGTCTCTCAGGTTTGTACCTGAAACAAAACTGGAGATGAACTTCATCAGGAATAGAAAAGATCAGACGTCTATGTAGTTTCTTGCCTTTGGAGCTCAGATACAGAAACTAGTGTAGTGCAATATTTGGAAGACAGGGATACAATCACATACAGACACTTAAAAAACACCTAGGGCTGGTTTACACGGAAGATTTATTGAGGCAACTTGCACTTTAATTCTTTTCCGCATCTGTGCCAGTCAGGTTTTTTTTTTTCTAATTATGCCGCTTTTTCGTTCAGACTTGAAAAAGTTTTGGGGGTGTGGCCTCCCAAGCAGACAAAGGCTGTATGGGGAAGGGCATAGACCCTCCGTTGAAGCCTTGCATTTCTGAGCTAAAGACTCACAGACTGCCAAAATAGCAGGGGAGAAGATCAAATAAGTGGCTCTGTCTCTTCTCTAAATTTGTCTGTAAATGAACTCACTCCCTGAAGCAGAGGGAAAGACCTTGCTGCCATGCCGTGGATCCTAAGGTGAACCTATCACAAGTTTTTCCAGCACGATTTGTTTAGTCAGGGTTCACAGACTTGCAAAATAGCAGAGGATTTTTGACTCTCCCTCCCTGCTCCCCCTCCCTCCCCCCTCTCTCCCTCTCCCTCTCTCTCTCCCTCCCCCAAGCAGAGCTGACATACGGGAACTTTATGACTGAAAGATCTTGGGAACCCTTTTTCTTGGCAGACCTTCTGCAAAATAGCAGAGAGGATTTTTCAAAGTTTCCTGATGCTACTGAACGCAGTCCCTCTCTTTTAAGCCCGCCCCTTACATCATACCAACCAATCACAGTAAAGATCTGCAGAAGCCCTTACCGGAATGGTAGTTTACAGTGCCAATAAAGTGCTACATTGCAAATATACCAGCAAAAGTAGCGACATCCCCTGGCACGCTATATTTGGGTGTTTTACCTTCCCCCCTTCTGAATGAGGTGATGCTGTGCTGCGAGCCCGTGAGAACTATGAGCTGTCTTAGCGGTATATTTAGAGGAATATTTGCCCATGTAAACAACCCCCTACAGAAAATAACAGTACACACTACAAAAAAAACCTACAAATACAGTGGGCCTTCAGAATCCGCTAGGGTTGGGTTCCTCTGTGGATACCAAAATCCATGGATGCTCAAATGCCATTATATACCATGGCATAGTAAATGGTGTTCCTTATATAAAATGGTGAACAGCAAAGTTTGCTTTTTGGGGCGGGGAGGGGAATGAATATTTTTGAGCCATGGTTGATTGAATCTGTGGATGCAGAACCCGTGGATACAAAAAGTTGACTGTATACAGAGATATAAGAAGAAAGGAAAAAGAAAGGGAAAGGAAGGAAGGAAGGAAGGACAAAAATACAGTGACTTTCAACTTTCTTTACAGTGGTCATATATCAAAATAGTAATTCTAGCTTCCCTAGTTACATTTTGTTACACTTCTTCTGTTAAACTATTCCCACTAATTATTGTAACCTATGGTAAACATAGCATTCCTATTTTTCTGCAAAAAAGACAATAAATGGTTCGCAGTTGTTCAGAAATGCCCCCAACAACTTTCCCTTAATCAGAGCAGATAATTTGTCAATTTCTGCTAAGTCGTTTGTTTTTTAAAAAATTATTTATTTATTTATTTATTTATACCCTGCTCTTCAGCCACAAGGCTATCAGAGCAGCTTACAAATTGTTTTAAGCAATAGCAATTTACGCATCTACACTGCAAGAAGCAGCTTCCAATGTGTTTTAGCTAATTGCCCCCACAAGGCGGGTACTCATTTTACCAACCTACGAAAGGATGGAAGGCTGAGTGAATCTTGGAGCCCTCTGGAATCGAACTTGCAACATGACTTGCGGTACTGGCATTTAACTACTGTGCCACCAGGGCTCCCTGACTTTTTACAAGAAGACTTTTTAACAGCCAGTCTTCTTTTGTTGGTGTTGCCTACATCTTCCATCCTTGTAACAATCTCACAGCAGTAGTCATAAATTGCAAGAGTCTGCCATAGCTCTTCTCTAATTGTTCAGGCTTAAATTAAATATTCCATTTCAAAATCCTCTGAATTGAAATATTAATTTGAACCCAAAACTTTTTAGCCTTTTCACAAGTTCACCACATATGAAAAAATGACCCTACATGCTGTTTACCTTTCCAACATACATTAAGAGCGTCTTTATATATCTGTACTTCTGCTAAAATTTTTAGAGTCATATACCATTGACGCATCATTTTGTAAAAATTCTCTTTGAGGTCATAACAGAAAGTAAATGACTGCGACCACACGGCTGGGGCAAGTTGAAAGGCCCAGAGGCCTACGGGCCATGGCCGAAGGCTGTGAGGATGGGGGGAAGGGGAAGGCAAGGGGGGTGCAGCCATGTGGCCGGGACAAAGGCTGGGGCACCAGGCGGGGGGAGCACGCCAGAACAAAAAGGGGGGTAGCGAAGCTGCGTGGCCGGGACAAAAGCAGAGAAGCCTGGGCACTGGCACATGGCCCTTGAAGACGCACGTGGGGTGAGCGGGGAGGAGGAGGCCCAAGGCAGGCCCCAAGCAAGTGGGGAGGGGAGCAGGCCCAGGCAGGCCCTTGGAGAGGCGTGTGGCGAGAGCGGGGAGGAGCAGGCCCAAGGCAGGCCCCAAGCAAGTGGGGAGGGGAGCAGGCCCAGGCAGGCCCTTGGAGAGGCGTGTGGCGAGAGCGGGGAGGAGCAGGCCCAAGGCAGGCCCCAAGTGGGGAGGGGAGCAGGCAGGATGAGTGAATGAATGAGGGAGGCCCTTGGGGGAGAATGAACTCAAATAAATTAAATAAATCAATTAAATCCAATCAAGTAATTCAAATACAGTTGTCCCTCCACATTAGCGAACTTGACATTCGCGGTTTTGGTTATTCGCGGTTTTGGGAGGGCCCCCCAAAACCGCGAAACGGGGCCTCCAGAGGCCCCGTGAAAAGACCTGGAGGGAGCGGGGAGGCCTCCACGGGGCCCCCGGAGGCGCTCCGTAGGCCCCATGAAGGCCTGGGGAGGGGTGGGGAGGCCTTCGCGGGTCTCCCGGAGGCCCTCCAGAGGCCCCGTGAAGGCTTGGGGAGGGGTGGGGAGGCCTTCGCGGGTCCCCCGGAGGCCCTCCGGAGGCCCCGCGAAGGCTTGGGGAGGGGTGGGGAGACCTTCGAGGGACCCCCGGAGGCCCTCCGGAGGCCCCACGAAGGCCTGGGGAGGGAGGGAGGGAGGGCCAGGGAGACCTCTGCAGGGCCTAGCAAGGCCCCGCGAAGGCCTGGGGAGGGAGGGAGGGAGGGCCGGGGAGACCTCCGCGGGGCCTAGGAAGGCCCTGCGAAGGCCTGGAGAGGGAGGGGGGAGGCCTGGGGAGGGGGGAGGGAGGGCCAGGGAGACCTCCGTGGGGCCTAGGAAGGCCCCGCGAAGGCCTGGAGAGGGAGGGAGGGAGGGCTGGGGAGACCTCCGCGGGGCCTAGCAAGGCCCTGTGAAGGCCTGGGGAGGGGAGAGGGAGGGCCAGGGAGACCTCCGTGGGACCTAGGAAGGCCCCGCGAAGGCCTGGAGAGGGAGGGAGGGCCGGGGAGACCTCCGCGGGGCCTAGGAAGGCCCAGCGAAGGCCTGGAGAGGGAGGGAGGGAGGCCTGGGGTGACCTCCGCGGGGCCTAGCAAGGCCCCGCGAAGGCCTGGAGAGGGAGGGAGGGAGGGCCGGGGAGACCTCCGCGGGGCCTAGGAAGGCCCTGCGAAGGCCTGGAGAGGGAGGGGGGAGGCCTGGGGAGGGGGGAGGGAGGGCCAGGGAGACCTCCGTGGGGCCTAGGAAGGCCCCGCGAAGGCCTGGAGAGGGAGGGAGGGAGGGCTGGGGAGACCTCCGCGGGGCCTAGCAAGGCCCCGCGAAGGCCTGGGGAGGGGAGAGGGAGGGCCAGGGAGACCTCCGTGGGACCTAGGAAGGCCCCGCGAAGGCCTGGGGAGGGGGGGGAGGGAGGGCCGGGGAGACCTCCACGGGGCCTAGCAAGGCCCCGCGAAGGCCTGGAGAGGGAGGGAGGGAGGCCCGGGGAGACCTCCGCGGGGCCTAGCAAGGCCCCGCGAAGGCCTGGAGAGGGAGGGAGGGAGGCCCGGGGAGACCTCCGCGGGGCCTAGCAAGGCCCCGCGAAGGCCTGTGGAGGGAGGGGGGAGGGGAGTCGTTATTCGCGGATTTTTCACATTTGCGGGGGTCCGCGGAACGGAACCCCCGCGAATGTGAAGGGACGACTGTAAATCCAATCAAGTAATTCAATTAAACCCAAATGCAATTAAATCCCATCAATCAATTAAATAAAATCAACTAAATCCAATCAAGTAATTCAATTGAATCCAATTACGTCTATTTAAATCTTAAGACAAATTAAAACCAACTCAATCCAAACCCCAATTATTCAAATCAAGTCCCCAAATTAAACCAATTAGGGCAAATTAACAATCAATTCCAACACACACAATCCTACAATCACACTGCTGGGCTGCCCAATCATACAACAATGCAAGCACGGCCCAGCTAACTTAGCTCTCCCTCATGGCTGGAAACGATGTTCCAGATGATGGATGTCCTCCCCTCTTTGATCCAGTGGAAAAGAGGAAGAAGCCAGGGGTGGCAAGGGGTAAAATAGGCCTTGGCTGAACCCCGCCCCTGCCTCCTCCTAGCCAGGGTGTGTCTACGCCCTGGCCAACCCCTGTGTTCGTCTCCCTGCCCATCATTAAAACACGTCCCCCGGATCTACCATTCTTAAAAGATCTGGAGGGGTGTCTGTTCTCCACATCCTCTCCTATGAATATATCAGTATATTATATAGACTATGTTCTGGGCTCATTTTATCATACAGTCTTTAACTTGTTCCTCATCCATCATCAAGTTTAACAAAAGTTTATATATTTTCCAATTAAATGTTTAAAATCATTACATAACTGCAAATTTCTCAGAATTACTCTCTTCAAAACCATAAGTCTTTTTATCCATCTTAAACCCATCATTTGTCTACATCAAACCGCTGAAAAACTGTAAAAAATTCTTATTCAATTTCCATTTAATAATAATAATACGCAGCTCCTGAGGCTGGCATCTAATCAGGAAAGGCCTGCCGAAAGAGATCTGTCTTTAGTGCTTTTTTAAAGTTACTTAAGCTCATTTGGCATTTATACTCTTCTTGATCAGATACCAAAGGATCTTGATAAGTTAGCCATTTTTCTTTTGCTATTATTTACTTTCTATATAATGTTTCTTGTACTGAGGCCCATAAAAGTACCTTTGGACATAACCTGGGTTTATACTTATTCCATACTCTCATCAAGGTATGTCCCACAAAATGATTATTGAAATCAACATTAACCTTAACTTTATCCTATCATAAATACCAGTGCCAAATTTCAGGTCATGTCCTTCTAAATCCAGTAATCTCTTTTTATCATCCAATCTTTCAACCAAACTAAACAACATGAAGCAAAATATAGTTTCAACTCCAGTAAACCCAAGTCCCTTCTTTGCATCTTGCAAAATCGTATACTCATTCTTGGTTTCTTCCCTTGCCATATGAACTTAGACAAAGCCTTCTCTCATTTCTTGAATGACACACTATTAGTCAAAATGAGTTTGAAATAAGAATAAAATCCTTTGTAAAACATTCATTTTTATTACTGAAATTCTTCCCATCAATGACAACTTGAACCTCTCCCATCTGTGTAAGTTTTTCTTAATTTCTTTCCAGATTTTGTTTTGATATATTCCTATTCCTCATAGTATTACCTACGTATTTCACTTTTTTATTAATCTTGAATCCTGACTTCTGGTTTTGGTATCTATCAACTTTAATTGTTTCTCTTTTTCATATTTTTTGCCAATACCATTGTCTTTTGTTTATTGATCTTAAATCCAGTGAAATCTCCAAATACTTTCTCTCTCTGCTAATGAAGCTATACTTTCCAAGGGGTTTTCCAATTTAATTATAAAGTCATCCACAAATGCTCTTAATTTGTATAATTCATTTTTTATCCTTCTACCCTTAATTCTTTCATCTTGTATTACAGCTCTGTTCAAAACCTCCAACACCAAAATAAATAAGAATGGGTACAGTGGACACCCCTGTCTTGTGTCTATATGTATTTCACATGTCCTTGTTAATATTTGAGCCTTCTGTAAATTATAGATTGATTTGACCCATTTAATAAAACTGTCACTAAAACTCATCTAAACTCTAAATAGAAAGACCCAATTCAAATTATTGAAAACCTTTTTAGCCTCTAAATAATAATAATAATAATAATAATAATAATAATCAGCTACTTGTTTCTCACTGTGTCATTCAAGTTGTTCCAAAATATTCAGAATAAATCTGGTACTATCTCATAGTTGTCTTTTTGGTAAAAATCTGCACTGATCTCCAAGAATAAAATCTTAGAGGATTGTTTTTAGTCTCTCTCTGTCAGAATCATATCAAACATCTTATAGTCATTATTCAGTAATCAAATAGGTCTCTAAATCTTTGTCAGTGTCAAATCTTGGTCCTCTTTTAAGATTAACACTATAGTTTCTTCTTTCCATGTCTTCAGAATCATTCTTTACAATCCTTTACAACAGCCATTGAATGTTACATCCTTCGAAATCATCTGATTCTAAAGGATGTAACATTCAATGGCTGTTGTAAAGGCAATAATAATACCTCCTCACAGCATTTGTAGTAAAAAGCTGATAGACTGCCTGGCACTGGAGCTCTACCAGGTTTATCTTTTAAATTGCATAAAAAATTCCCCTTGCCATTATGTGAGTATTCAAATTCTGTTTCTGAAGCTCTGTAATCTGTGGTAAATTTTGTTTACTTTAATAGTCATCAGTTTTAACTAAAGAAACATCTTTTATATTATTATTATTATTATTATTATTATTAAAGTTTATTTCTAGAGTGCTGTCCGTGTACACGGCGCTATACAAAAACAATCAAGGATAAAACAGAATGAGACCTGTCGAAGGTGTACAACCTAAATAAGACAATAGGCAAAATAATAAAAAATCAGTTAAAAAACTATGATAATTACAACCATTAATAACAATATCCACTGTAAACCCAAGTGACAAAAGAAATAAATGTATATCAAACAAAGCCAGGGAATGCCTTCCTGGACAAGGTGGTCTTTAACTCAGATTTAAAAGTGGACAAAGAAGTAATGGCCCGTATTTGAGGGTGAACAAGGTTCTAGGAGTGAGGGGCGGCAAGCAAGAAGGGGCAAATCCGGGATGGAGCAGTGGAGATCCTAGGTTGGGACAGTAAGCCTTGAGTACTAGAACGAAGGGTATGGGTGGGAATATAAGGAAAGAGAAAGTCAGATAAATAAAGAGGGGCTAGCCCATGCTGGGCTTTGAAAGTTAGCAACAAAAGCTTATATTGGATATGGAAAGGAAAGGGAAGCCAGTGAAGAGAAAACAGCAAAGGGGAAACATGGTCAAAGCATGGTCAATATAATGAAGAGTAATATATATGAAAGACTTTCCTAATATTTACGAAGTCTGTTATTATTTCTTTCCCTTCTTGAATCTTTAAAATAGCCTCCTTTTCTTTCTTTCTTCTCAATGTATACACCAACCTGTCAGGATAGGTAGTCTCTCTGGGCAATGTGTATATGCTCAGAGGAAACAATAGTAGAAACATCAGAAATGTGATAAGCAGCATCTCAAATGTGATAACCAGTATCTCAAACACTATAAAAAAACATTTTTTCCTGGCACAACCATCTCCCTGGTTTATTTCTAAATTCAATATTCTTTTGTTTTGCATAATTAAACTTTTTCACCATCTTGCCCTGTGTTAGCATAGATGATTGTCTGCAACATCTTAATTTGAGTCAAAATAGACAAGTTAGAGGGAATTCCTTTAACTCTTGTTCTGTTTTATCTTGTCCAAAATAGTTTGCCTTTTCTCTTGTCTCTTTTTCTTTAGCTCAGTATTTGTTGTATAAAGCAATCTCTCATAAAAACTTTACTCACATCCCAAACTATTCTAATATCAATATCTTTATTTAGATTGTCTTCAAATAATTACTTCAGCTTCCTTCTAAATTTTTCTGGAACCTTTACATCCTGAAGAAAGGTTTTGCTGGCCGATTGTGGGAATAATGAGACCACACACATGAAGTGGGGTGAAATAAAGTATTTTATTAAATTCAGCCTATTTAATACTCTCTAAGATCTTCATCAGGAGGAGGCAACCTGGTGAGGGACAAGCTGATGCAGTAGGTCTATGCTAGACCACAACTTCAGACTTCCTAGGCAAAGACCTGGGTCCTGGATAGGAACCCCAATTGCCTGGGGTTGCTCACCAGCCAGCCCACATCGATGATTGCTGGCTGAAGAGGAGGAGTCGAGGGGCAGCAGGGCCTTATATGGCCTCTGGCCCCACCCCTCTCGTCGCAGGCAACACTGCCTGCAAATTCTGAGGGGTCTCTGACCCTCCTTGGCGGCAAAGGCGGCTCCCTCCCAAAATAGCTCTGCTGATGCGGGGGGAGCAGGATTGTTCAATCTTCATCTAAGCTACTGTTCCACTTCTCTTCTTGAATATAAAAGAAACCAGATTGTAATCAGAAAATGTTTTTAGTTGAATCTCAACTTTAGCAATCTCCTGAACCAACATTTTTTACACTCAGGTAATATCTATTCTTGAATGTGATCAATATCTTTCAGAAAACAAGATGTATTACTTTGCATCTCTATATTTGTATCTCCATATACTCATTAACTCCACATTGCCAATTAACTAAAAAAAAGGTCTTTGGCGCTTTGCCTTGTGTACTCTTAATACTTTTCTCAGATGCCTTGTCCTTTTCAGGAGAACCAACTCCATTCCAATCTCCCAAAGGAACCTACTTTTCATAAGAAAAAAATCATGAATTTATTAACTTTTCATTAAAAATATTTTTGGTCTCTGTTGAAGTATAAACTCCTACCACAAGTGTTTTAACCCCTTGAAAAACAATATGAACCCCCAGACATCCACCTTGATCTTCAAATACCTTTTCAAATTGTGAATTTGCATAAATGTCAACCCCATTTTTTTTCTTCTCCCCTGAACACAAATTCCTTACCCAATTTTGGGCTGCTCATATATTTACTATATTTCTTTCTGATATGCATTTCTTGCAAACAAATTAAATCTTAATTAAACACCTTCAAATAATGAAATATTTTCTTTCTTTTCTGTGTACAATTCACTTTGTCAATGTTCCAGATTTAGATCCATAATCAAGCTAGGGATGTGGCATAATCCACTCCTGACACTTCTTTCTCTTTCTCTCTACTTCTTCATCTCTTTTCTGTTGTCTGCTATCCTCTTTGCTCAAAAATCATCATGTCCCTCTCCTTGGTTCCATTCTTCCAATTTTCTTCCCAAGTAAACAATATATTTCTGCAGAAATTCATTGGCTTTCTCAACAGAATTCAACCTGATTTTTTTTTTGTTTAAATGTAAAAAAATATATCATTCCTTCAATTTCTTCCTATTTAAATGGAATCCTCTTCTGCTTTAACTTGTCTGTTAGAAATACATAAGCTTTTTTCTTGCACAAAATTCTAATGGGTACTTCCTTCAAAACAATAAACTCCCTATCTTTCACCACCAGTTTCTTTTCATAGTGAAGTTGTAGATTCTGATCCTTGGTCTGTTTTCTTGTGAACTGAACAATCACATCTCTTGGTAGATTTCTCCATTTGCTTCATGTGAATTCACTCAATAAACAAGGTCCACTTCAATATGCTTATCATCTCTCTCTTTTTTTTTCCAGAAAAATTGCCAGAGCATCCAACATTTTCCTCCTATATCATCATTCTGCTGTTCAGTGATAGCTCTAAATCGCAGGCAGGATTCTTTCTCCCTCTGTTTGGATAAGGCTACCACATACAAATCTCAGTCTTGGTTTCTTCTCTAGGGTCTGTACTTGTTCCATTATTTGCTCCAATTCTGTTGTCACAAGTCTAAGTGATTGCTTTACTTTTTTTTTAGTTCTTTTCTAAATTCAATCTTTTATTCCATCTTCCATTTTAACCATCTGAGATTTTATTGATTTCATCTCTTCTAGTAGTTTCTATGACATATCCATTGATGCAAGCAATCCTCTTCTTTCCTCAGGTGGTCTAATCTTATATCTGGTGCTTGTACTCATTTTTTTAAATCAGCAAAGATAAAAAGTTAGAATAATATTTTGACTGCACTTATTCCTTTGGCCAGAAGGTGGCAATTGGCCACAATACATCCCTATGAGAGTACTGTTGACATTGCTCTAATACTCAGAGTTCTGTTGGCTGCCAAGGTTTTCTATAGTTCCAGTTTAACAGCTGCCTCATCCTTGATTTTATCACTCTTGCCAGGTAAATAAAAGGTTTTCATGATGGGGAACTTTATTACTTCTGTAAACTGTCAATAACTCTTGTCTTTATAATTTTCATAAAAAATAGTTTTCCCTAAATCTTTTAGTCTCTTTGCATGTAGTTAAAACACTCTTTTTAATTTTAAAGCCAATTGTCACTCACATTCCATTATCCCACAAGGAAGCACCGTTTCTTTGTAGCTGGGTGCTCTTCACCACAGCCCCCCTCTCATTCTCTCTGTGCCCAGTCATCATCTTGCAGCAATCTGTCCAGGCCCTATATTCCCAGACCCTTTGTGGCAATCATCTGGTTCCCCTTCATGTTTAGCGGAATATTTCTGCCAGTCACTCATGTGTCTCTGACATCACTGCATGAAGCATCCTCCTGATGCAGGATACTTTACAGGTGGCTGCAACCCACCATTTGGCCACCTGGAAGTCTGAGATCAAAGCTCAAATTGCCATCCAACCATGAAAGACTTTGGATGAGCTTCACCCAGAGATTCTTTCTTTGCCTAACCTATTTTGAGGCTGGTAGCTTCCATGTCAGCTTCTCAAGGTTTTAGTTTGAAATTTCAAGGAACTATTCAAGTTGCTGAATCCTTTCTGTCAAAGGACCTTGTATTGCTCCTTTAAAGTTTCAAATAACCCTGGGCCTGATTGATAATTTCATTCACCTTGAAGCCACCCACCTCCGCTACCAACCTTGCAGCATTGTTTGTGGCTTAGATTTAAGTATCCCTTTTCTGGTAATTATTAATATTTTATTAATTTATATCCGCTTTTCTCCCAATAATGGGACTCAAGGCAGCTAACAACATGTTTAAAACAATACAAGTTAAAAACAATACAAAAGTAAAACTAACAATCTAGATATAAAATTTTAAAAATAATCAATTTATAAGTTAAAACATTAACATTAAAAATACTAAAATGCATTTAAAAACTATTTTTAAAAACCTTAAAAATCTTAAAAACAGCACCACACAACCTTAGGAGCCCAGCCCTTGTCAGTTTGTGAATAGACACTGGGCAGTACCCAACCATTGAAATGCTGACATAGCACTGCTTACCAGCACTTATGACTCTATTGAGTTGAGCATTTTAACCAACCAGTTTGATTGCAAATCCTACTGATGGTTGCCAGCATTTTCATATGTAAGTCAAATTCAAAAAGACAGTTATGGTTGTGATATCTACAAGAAATATTTTATTAAGTATAATCTTTTATGTAATTATACAATCATAATTCATAATGCATACATTGGGGTGTTAACATGAGCTCCCCTTAATGCAATAATTATTGCAATTAGAACACTGAAACCATCCAGCAGCAGGATAAAATTAAAACTATGGCCTATTTTCACCTTTAATTATCTCAAAAGGAAAACTGTAATTTCTCAAAATCTATTTCCACTGTCTCAGCAATTGGAAATATATTCAAGAACAATCTGTTAGTTACACTATCTATTTAACCTGGTGTAGAATATCATGTAACAACCTACTTCAAACTTTTTAGTTAAATACATTCTAATTTTTTCACCCAAGTCTCTTTTCCTCTTCTTTTTCTTGTTTTTCTTTTCTGCTCCCTTAAAAATCTCCCCTCCCTCCCTTCCTTCCTTCCTTCCTTCCTTCCTTCCCACTTCTCTTCCAACTGTCCTAAAATTTTCAAGTGTGGCTCCCCACTATTTAGACTGTGAAACTGAGGGCCCTTTGCTATTTTCTAACTAAACTGTTTTTGTCCAGAGTCACTTTATCACTTTCTGGCCACTTGGTCATCCAACTTGTGATCCAGCTTGGTCTGGGCATCGAACTTGGTGAAACTGAGATAGGCAGGTTAAATCCAACACTCCACTTAAGCATTCGTAAGTATTGGAATACCAGGATATTCATATGGAAGAATGAACAGGCTCTCTGTTAATCTTTTAGTTATTAATTATAGGCAATCACACACACACACACACACACACACACTTTGCTTAGGGAAAAAGAAGGGCATGGCAATGTCCAGCAACATTGCTTTCATTGCATTATATTGCATGTACAGCATCATACATTCTTTACATTAGAGTATATTGCAAGTCTTATGTTATACTGTCATAAGGATTGAGTGTTTATGTCTACATTTTTATGTGCAGGCATGCAAGGTGTTAACATCCATAGGCACTGGTTTATCTAGCAGCATCCATTACAATCATAATGAGAGATATATCTATTTAGCATAGCCTATGAGAAAGAAAACATTTTTTTTTCTCTTACCACCATCAGCCTATCTGGGGTATTACCTTGGAACAGAAGAGTTATTATCGACAGTGTTCTTCATATGTTGGAGGTGGAGTTCAGTTGCTTGACTTCTCTCTCTTCTTGGTTTGTTTTAGAGCTTTCCTACCCTATCAGTTGGCATATCTAGTGAAAACAAAACAAGAAACTGCTCACTGTACTCCATTTATATAAACAATTATTGTCTTCCCTTAGAGGTGATGTAACATCAGGCAGTGTTGGATCTTGGCTTCTGGTTGCCTTCAATCAGATTATATCAGCTGTTACTCTGTACTGCAGTACCTACTTTTAGTTTATCATAGAATCATAGAATTATAGAGTTGGAAAAGACCACAAGAGTCATGCAGGAATACCCAATGAAAGCATTCCCAACAGATGCCCATCCAGCCTCTGTTTAAAAACCTCCAAAGAAGGAGACTCTACCACACTCCAGGGCGGTGCATTCCACTGCCATACAGCTCTTACTGTCAGGAAGTTCTTCCTAATGTATTGATCCAGTTGTTTATACTTTTATATCTTGTTTATATTTGTGTTGGTGTTCTACATGGAACTAAACTGTCTCTAGTCTCCTGGTAGCACATATACATTCTACTATACAGAAAGATTTCAGCTTTATACTGTTGACCTTATATATCTTATAAGCCCATTATTTACTTTTTCCAGAATTAAATTGTGTAGATTTTAACTCAGATCAATGCATAGACTGTATCAATTGTAATTGCCATGATTGTAATTTGTAATCATATGTTCCACAAGTAGAAACAGTATACTGTCTGAAAACATGGGGAAGGATGCTGTGACAACTTGATTGTGGTATGTTCTCCCCTTTGAGGCCTGATTGGCACCAATAGTGGTGCCTTGTGCCTTGAGGTAGCAATTGCCAGGGAAGTCAGATTCTAGTACAGTCAGACAGTTACAAGTGAGTCAGGCCAATCCAGGCTATATATGTGTAGTGCAGGCTCTCAGGTGATGCAAAATTAATTACAATAAGCCATTCACCCAGAATTGTGGAACACTTGGTGGGGATGGGGTTGTGACTTCACAAGGTAACCATCAACATTTGTACAGCTTTGGCCAAGGGTAGGAAGCAAGGAGACCATTACAACTCAGTTAAAGGTCTGGTTAGGTGTGCTCCGAATTATCAATCAGTCACCAGATGTTTTCTGTAATAAATATTACTGGCCTAGTTTGGTGGTGAAGATCTCCTTTGTAAACATATTCTTCATAAAGCTGTGGCCCTAGCTTACCCAATGGAATGTCTCATTGCTTTATTTCCCTGGTCTGGCTGCAGACATATATTTCCAGCTTGGACTTGTATAACATTTGCCAACAGCTCAACAGCTATTAACTACTGGAGCATCTCATTTCTTGATGTACCCTTCACCCCACTTATTTTTAAACCTTTTTGGCAAACATACAGAGCCAATATCTCCTAATCTAATTGCACATTCTTTTGGATTCTGGGCTAACTCTTAACAGTAAATATCTGGCAATATGTTGATTCTGTAAGCGAAGGCTAATTAAGCTACAGCAAATAGCTTTGAAATATATTTTCCCCTCAGTCTAAAATACATGATTTTAGGCCACAGTCCAGAACCATTAGAAAGTAGTTCAAAAATATCTAAAACTGATTCTGTTAATCATTTTTATGACTGAAGATTGAACTGAGAGAATATTGAAAAACTGTACACAAGCAACTTAGACATTATTGGTGTAGCATATATTATAACTCTCCTGTAGAAATGGAAAGTGCATGATCTGCCTACAGAGCCCCAATTCAGTCCTCAAATAGAGCTTGGGGAAAAAACCAGCTGGAAACTATAGAGTTGCTACCACTCAGCATTGGTCAGTGGTTAAAACCTATCTTACCACTGAGGGACCCATTCTTAGTAGTCTCTTGAGGACCAATTGCCAGCAGTAGGCAGAAGTGAGACTAACCAGAGTTAGCAATAAAGGGAAATAAGACCAATTTTCATGAGATTTGCAGAACTTCACAATTATATATATCTTTGGCTTTGTCCCAGTCCAATCCTCTTCCTTTCTTTTTCTTTCTGTCTCTCAACTCTTCCCTCCCTCTGTCATTTTATGGGCTCCTCTGCGCTACTCCATCTCCCTCATTTTCAGTATGTCACCCCATTTCTATGCTCTAGATAAATCTAGGCTGAGACTTGCAAGTTCCACGACTTCGTTGTAGAAGAAACTAAGCCAGATGGAACAAAGGCCTGACTTCTATAATGTTGCTTCCTACATTCAACATAATGTCAATCAAAGAGTGTTGGCCATATAAAAAGTCTTAAGTTGTTAAAAAATGTAAATGGGATTGATCGAGTCTCATATGAAACTCTAGGTATGCAAATAATTCTAGGATGCCTCTATAGGAATTCCCTTGTATATGAAATGGGATGGTTGAGGTGAAATTACACCATTAATAATATCTGTGAATTTGGTATTGCTGTCAACCCAGGGGCTTATTGCATGCCAAAGACAAGCGGCAGTGCCTTACTACATGATATCATCATTCTTCCGTTCTGGTCCCAAGGGAGACAGAAGTAAAACCACATCTTTTTGCTAACCAGAAAAACCTATTAGCAAAAAGATGTCGTTTTACCTCCGTCTCCCTCAGGAACGAAAGAACACCAGAAGAACAGCAGCGTCATGTGGTAAGGCAGCATGGAAGATGGAATGTTCCTGCTGTGCTGCCACTTTACTTTGTAGTGTGGTGATCCTGAATGGTGAGCTTGGAAATAACCCTTGCAAAATTCATTCCAACCAACAATGTGTTAGATACCTCACAAAAAGCACATAAACTTCTTTTAAGCTGTGAAAAATGGGGGCAATAATATTTATTGAGTTTTGCAAGCATGTGAGTGTTGCTGAGTTCATTACTATGTTAGGAACTTTGAACTCTTTGAAAAGCAGTGGTGGGAAAAGTTTGGCCCAGGTCTGCATGTAGCCCTAATTATTGTTTTGAAATCCAAGCCCCTCCATCCCAATTTGAGCCAAAAGGAAATGGAAATAAAAATGTTTTTAAAAGAAAACTGACATGGGGGACCCAGATGAAAATGGCAAAAGTAAGAAGGGGAGAAAAATACCTTCCACACTTGCCAACATCTTTTATAAAATAGTATATGAAATAAAGAAATTATTATGCGGCTGTTATGAGAGTCTGTGAATAGGATGTTAACAGATTACACAAGAATAATCTATGATAGTAGTCTATATAACCCATAGTGGAGCAGTGATGAAGGACGGAAAGATCAATTGAAATCATTCAGTGTGGTATCAGTAGCCAAAGATTAAATACAATAATTACTTTACAATTCTGTGTTCATTTGCTTCAAAACAAAACAAAAATCCAAATTGTAAACTATTATAAACGTCAAATGGTTTCTTCTGACATTTCCAAACACCCTCTGGCTTGATTTTTTTTTTAATGCCTATTGTCCTTTTTAAAAAAAGTATACAAGGATTGCAGACTTCAGTATAATCACCATGTCAACTTGTATTTCATTACTGTTAAGTTTTAATCAAAAAGTTAATAAAATGATGATCATCACCTGCTTTATAAAACAGTATGTTGCTCATAAGAATGCAAATTTAAACAACTTGATGAGTTCCTAAGATTTCTTTTTTAAAAAACAAACATTTTGCTTGAGAAAATCACTTTTTAATCCCTTATGCAAGAGGGAAGCTGTCTTCCAGTATTCACCTCTTTTCAAAAATTACATTAAGATTTCAAGAAAATAAATGGCAAAAGATTTTTAAAAATGGACTTCTAAATAAAAAAAAAATTTTTTTTGCATCATTTTTATTCCTTGCATATCATGTTACCCACAAGTCAGAATGACTGATACTGAAGTTAGTTTCTGAAATGTAAATGATTCCAGTAATCATATTAGAAAGGATATGAAGTCGTAAATTTATTATAAAATAAGAAGTGACAGTAGAGATAACTGGAGAACCATTTTCACAGCTTCAGAAACAGATTAAATGAAGCAAACAGGCTAAGAAAATGAGTTATCTGAAATATTACCGAGGACCCCATTCAGCAGTGGCACTAGATATTTTTCTTTCTGTCCTGTGACCAAAATAGCACCATAGTCCTTTAAGAACTTTTGTTGATGCTATTTAGGCATCACTTCCCACCTTTTTCTGTCCTCCTTTATGGTTTTGACTGAAGCAGGTCACTTCACTCTGCTACATACCAAAGTCATTTGGCTTTTACATGATGGACATTTCTTTTATTTTTTTTCTTTTAAATTACTGTAATGAAATTTAATGTAAACAATGTTTTCAAGGGTGGAGAAAAATATGGTGAAATTCATGTGTGCATGTTTCAGGGTTCTTTTGCTCACTTTAGTTGCAAAGGGGCCAAGCAGTGTGTGTGTGTGTGTGAGTAAACTTTCTTTCACCGTCTCTCGCTAGCTCCTCAGCTTCCTATGCTTCCCTTAGAGCCCAAGACAAGACTTAAAGCAGTAACTTTAAGCACTCAGGAAGAGTCTAGGATAATAGAGAGAAATTCAATAAACAGGAAGGAGGGAAAGGCTGGTTCTTTTTTTGTCTCTCTTTCTGACCCAGTTTGAACACTTACTTCCTACTAAATGCTCGCCCATCATCTGCAACTACTTCATGGCCCCTCCTGTCTCCCATAGAAAGTCGCAACTAAAATATTACCCACTTTTCCTCAAGGAACCAACATTGATAGCATTATCATTTTCCTCTTCATCACTATTTATTTATATATGTTCAATGTACATGGCACTTTACAAGTAAAAGAATAACAACAACAACAAACAACAAAATAGTCAGCCCTGCCAAAAGCGTACTGTGTGTGTGTGTGAGAGAGAGAGAGAGAGAGAGAAAGAAAGAAAGAAAGAGGAAGGTAAAGATAATACAAATATAAAAGCTATGCAATACAATTGTAAAACAAATTATCCAGATAGGGGGGGAAAGCCAGTGCAATATAATACAAAGCAAACTGGTGAGTACATATACCCCAAATATACAAGATTATAAAACACTAAAATTAAAATTCCAAAAACTTTGGGGGGGAAAAGAAAGTTTTTAATTGAAATTTAAAAACAGTGAAGGAAGGAACAGTTCACAGATGTTCAGAAGGGACAATTGAAGGGATATGGAGCTTGTTGTTGATCACTGCTATCAAGTCAACATCAACTTACATATGGGAGACCTCCAAGTTACCCTATCATCAACAGCTCTGCTCAGGTCTTGAAGCCTCAGGGCTGTGGCTTCCTTGATTGAGACTATCCATCTGGAATGCAGTCTTTCTCTTTTCCTACTGCCTTCTATCTTCCCAAGCATTTTTGTCTTTTTTTAGTGAGTCATGTTTTCTCATGATATGGACAAAGTACAACAGTCTCATTTTATTCATCTTGGCTTTTAGGAAGAGTTCAGGCTTGATTTGCTCTAGGACCTATTTACTGGTCTTTTTAGCAGTCCATGGTATCTGTAGAACTCTTCTCCAGCACCACATTTCAAAGAAGCTGATTTTCTTTCTGTCAGCTTTCTTCACTGTCTAGCTTCCACAACCATGCATAGAAACTGGAAATACAATGGCATGGACAATTCTAACTGTAGTTTTCAATGATACATGTTTCAACTTGGGGATCTTGTCTAGTTCCTTTAACGTTGCCTTTCCAAGACCAAGTCTTCTTCTGATTTCTTGACTGCAGTCTCCAGGATAGAAAATCTTGAACTCTTTCAATGTATTCATTATCTACTACAAAGTTATGTAAATCATCTGTGGTCGCAATTCTTGTTTTCTTAATGTTCAACTATAAACTTTCATTTGCACTTTATTCCTTGAATTTCTTCAGTATTCATTCCAAGTCTTCAGCTTGTACTGAATCCTAAAAGAGACAGGCAGCCAATGAAGATATAGCAATAGTGGGGAAACATGATCAAAATGAAGGCCCATAAGATAATCTTGGCAGAAGAATGTTGAATGGGAACTAGAGGGCTAAGATGAGGAAATGTAAGACCAGTAAGACCAAAAAAGAAGATTACAATATTCAAGGCAGGAAATGACAAAGAAATTTCTGTTCATAGAAATATCAGAGTCAGAAATTATGGACTGGAAGGGCTCTGGAATCTTTTTTTGCAGTCAGAGACACTGTACAGTATGGAATCTGTGGAAATTCATTTAGACACCTGCTATTCAAAATAATGGTCTGTAAACCAGTGACAGTCCACAAGTCACCAACTGCCAGTCCATGGCTAATTTCCAAGAAACTATGTAAATATTATAATAACATTGCATAAATTTGGTACTCGTTCCTGGTATATTGAAGGGGAAATTGCCAATATCACATCACATCTTAACACACTTTGCACCCCTTTCAGCTTTATTTTATATAGAGTAGGCAAATCATATACTTGATGTTCACAGATTAATTTTGTTCCACAGTGTCTAAGTGTGGTATATTTTTGGCCATTAGGGCCAGCATTAGAAAGACACCCCTTTGTGTTGTTAAATGTCCATGGGTATTTTACTTCAAATAGAGGATGAGGGATCAGACTGTATTTTTATATTCTCTGCTGTTGTTGTGTGCTGTCAAATTGTTTCTGATGTAAGACAACCCTAAGATAAACCTACCACATGAGTTTCTTGGCAAGATTTGCCTTACTCAGCAGCTGAGAGAGTGTGATTAGTCCACGGTCACTCAGTGGATTTCCATGGCTGAGCAGGGATTAGAACCCTGGTCTCCAGAGTCATAGTCCAACACTCAGATCTTTACACCGTGCTATCTTTCTATGTCATCTGATTGTATGTTTATTGCTGTGTTTATTATATCAATGCCAACTCAACGTTTTTGAAAGTTTTCTTAAATGTAGCTTATACAGTTTTTTAAAATGTTTTTTTTCTCTCTCTCTGGCTTTTCTTCACAAACGAAGATTCAGGAAGGACTCATCCCGTGCTTTCTGCAAGCGCGCTGATAACTAAAAAGGCCAATCCAAGATAAACAAGTCTGGTTGCAGAAAGCACAGCAGAAGGTCTCCTTGGGTGATGTTTCCAGGTTGTGATTCTTTCTGTGTTGCCGTTTCTCTTCAAGACTTGTTTGGCGTGAGTTCTCAAATAAGGCTGCAGCATTGTGGATAGTGTGTCTCCATGCCTCCCGATGTGAGGCCAGGGCGCACCATTGTTGGTGATCATTTTGGCCAAGCCTGAGATGTTGCTTCAGGGAGTCCTTGAATTGCTTTTTGGTGCACCCCTCTTATGCTGATCCATGGTGACTTCACCGTAGAGTACTATTTTTGGGAGGCGATGGTCCTCCATCCTAGAAACGTGCCCTGCCCAGCGCAGCTGTGTTCTCAATATCATGGCCTCAATGCTGGTGATCCCTGCTTGCTCAAGGACAGCAACATTCGTCAGCTAGTCAGTCCAGTGTATATTTAGGATTGTGCATATACAGCGCTGATGAAAGCATTTGAGGAGTCGTAAATGTTGGCAATAGATGACCCATGTTTCAGACCCATAAAGGAGAATAGACAGTACAATGGCTCTATACACACTGATTTTTGTGCTTTGCCTCAAGTGTTTATTACTCCAGACTCTTTTGTAAAGTCTTCCAAATGTGTTCTTTTAAACTGCTATCCATCATTTTTAGCAGCATGTTTTAAATTGTTTTTAAATGTTATTGGCCATTTAATTCTAAGGATGAAAATAATATTCTAAAATATTTGGAAAATGATTGAGAAATCCTAACAAAAATCCAGGACTGATAATAATCTTTGCAGTTTGGGACGTATCTGTGCAAAAATTACACATGGCTGATTTGCACTGAAAATAGCATTTTCTGTGTGGGAAACAACATTATCTGATCAGATAATATTTCCATGCAGAAATATTGTTTTCTGCACTGAAAATGCTATTTCCCACCAAACACACATTTTCCTCCTGCCAGTGAAGAGGCAGGATTGAGCTCTCCTCTGATGACACAAGTGAGCAGGCAAGAACATGTAAAAATGTATTTTTCACATTTCCGAATCCAGAACAATATGATATATTTTGTAAAAACTAGAATTCCATGTGCTTTAAAAACATCTCATGACCAGAAAGGTGGGGAAAAGTTCTGTAAACTGTTATTAAAGAATAATTTCTTTACAGTTTTCATTGCTATATGCTGTAGAGCTAGCTGTGCCTAAATTGGTTGTTTCACTGCATTTTGTTTTCCCTAGAATTAACCTCATTGTGCATTTCCACCAAGCAAATAGCCCTGTAGTGATTTATTATCTGCACAGACTTGTGAGAAAGGTTTAAAGAGCATTGCCAGCATTAGAAGGAAAGTTAACCCAATGAAGAATCCACCAAGGTTAGTTGCAGGTCATCAGAATAGATTCACCAGTTCAGATGCCGCAGTCCCATAGAGATTCCCTCAATGTGTTTGTTCTGCCCTATTAACTGAGGACAGAATTATCTGGCAGCAAAGAACAGAAGGCATCCCTGCTAAACATCACTATGCAAAGGACTGTTAAACATTGGTGCCCTCATGCTACCTCTCATGAAGACAAAAGTGGTGATTAGCTAGCCTGGGTTGGTCTTGAAAACTTGCTTAGGTTTCCCTTTCTTTATTTCTGTTAAATATACAGACATGGTGCTGCCTGCTCAAAGGATAGCCTTCTAGTTTGTTTTCCATGCATTTTTAAAAGAGAGGTCAGAAAATTTTCTGCACAGTGTTTTCTGCGATAACAACTAAACATAAAATGCATTTGGGAGTTTCACTTTCATTCTTCCACCTTGTATCACAACTCCTACTTTGTATTGCTGTTTGTTTTTCTTTATTATGTTTTAGGGGTGGGGGGGAGAGAAAAGGATGGTGGTGTTGGTGGTAATGGTGCTGGTGATGATTAACTTTATTTACACCCCATTTTCCCCCAAAATCTGGGACTCGGGTTTGCTAAATGCAGTATGCAAAGGGATCTTGTTGCACCTTAGAGACTAACAGAGAAAGAAGTTGGAGCATACACTTTTGTAGAGTTTTTGCAAAAAGTGTTCCTGTTACACAATCTCCAATCCTGTCCTTGTCCCAGCACAATAATAAATCAGATTTACCTTCTCTTCCATCCAAAGGCAGCCCAGGCATGAACAGAGCTCTAACAGAGCTTCATTCACTTCTTGGATTGAAATCCCACTGGCTCTTGTGAGAAGATGCAAGCATGGAAATTCACAAAGAAAAAAGAAAAATAACACACACACAAAGTTACACCAAGCACAGAAACACACTAAAAAAATAACAAGTAACCCAGGGAGATTCCTAAAAAGAGGGTAGCCTAGATTATTTTTGTGATTCCACCCGGAAATGTTCTGGCAGGACTGCCCATTGACACTGTATTCACAGCAAAAAAATGGTGCGATATTTCAAATGCTGACAATGCTGGCACGGAAGCTAAAGGGTTGATCTATTGACAGCTTGGTCTATCAATAAAGTAGAACAACATAGCAATGCCAGCGGAACACAAAAGGGTGATGTCTGATATTGGTGTCCTTTGGTGTTATGACATCAGATTAGCTGTGTGTGATAATCTTCTTAGTCTATTTTCCTCAGATGCACAGTATTCCAGACTAACATGACTATGACTTCGAATTATACCACGCTAAAATACAATGCAGTTAAAATATACAAAAAATCAATATGAAACTAGAATTAAATAGGGATGCAATTCTCCACTAAGACCTAATCCAGACTGAAGGAATCAATGAGTAATTTTAGCATTTTTCTTCCCACTGCAAGAAACACTTCAAAAAACACTGATTTTGAAGCCTATTTGTTATTCAGGACTTATTCCAAGCACAATTCACACATGGTTGTTTTGCACAGAACACCTAATCTTTCCCTGTTATAGTGGACAAATTATAGCCCCTGCTGCATGAAAGAAGCTATGCATGTTTTAAATCTGAAAAGTTTAAATTCAGCATGTCTTTCAAATGGTTAGCACATGGGGGGGAGGGGAAGCTGAGATTTTTGTTTTATTTTAGCTCTACATAGTTCTACATTGCTGGATTGGTTCCCCGAGATCATACAGTTTTAATTTGCAGCAGTTTTCAAAGACTTAGTCTGTCTCAGTGTAAAAAAAAAGTAAAAAAGGAGGGGAAAGGAATCTAGTTGCACCTTTAAGACTAACTGGTTTATTTTAGCATGAGCTTTTGTGGATTTCAATCCATTTCTTCTGTTGCATAGATGGGATTCAATTGACAACCCACAGGTTACATGTTACATAGGTGTGGGTGTGGAATGAGAGCATAATGGGATTATCCTCCAAAATTTATTGGTGCTCATTGGAGATGCTTTAGGTGTTCTCAGCTAGGAGCTGTAGGTGATAGTTAGTGGTCTTCTGTCCTTTTCTGGTTTTGGTCTGTCTTGTGGTAGTTTGTTCCTGGGTGCCAGTCTTCCCTTGTTGATTTGTTTTCCCCTACATCATTGAGACTGCCTTCTAGTTTGAGAATGCACTCCCCTGGCTGCCCACGGAGCCTGCGGCCAGGGATCTTCCCTTGCGCGGAGGGAGGAGTGGAGACCTCACTGTGTTGCCGGCAAGCGCCGGCGATGCGAGAAGAGGGGTAGGGCCAAGCCTGCCCCTCTCCTCAGCCTCTTCTCCTTTCAGTGCTTGAAGCGGAGCAGGAAGGAGCTGGTTGAGGTGGAGCGAGATGGCAGAGGGGAGCGCGTCTGGCTTCGTGGGGGCTTAGCCCTGTGGTTTGGATCGTGGTTGTGATTGGGGTGGGAGTGGGCTTCGCCGGGGTCCCCCTGCTTGGCCTTCTTGGGCGGAGGAACTAGTCTGCCCCCTGGGCAGCATTGATTGTGGCGGCGATTGAGTGAGTGAGCAAGCGCGGGGGGGGGGGGGGCTCAGGCCTTGGAAGCGGCTGATTGTGGCTGCGATCGGCCGAGCGGGGAGCACTTTTTTCAGCCCTGGGCATGCTGAGGGCTGCGGCCTGGGGAGGGGGGATTGGCCGCGGCTGCGACCAGCCTGAGTTGGACGCCCATTCTGACTTGGGAGGGGCAGGACGTCTGTTATTGGTGGCTGGTGGACAGCTGGGGAGGACAAGTGGGGAACATTAGAGAGGGGCAGTAGGGACAATTTCTAGCTGGGTTTTATTTTGGCAGGCCTCCAGGGGGGCGGGTTCAATGGCCTGTTTGCACATAGGTTGTGCTTTACGACATGCAGTGCTTGTGGCGGGCCACCAAGGGAGGTGAGTGGTGGTATTTGCAACAGGGCTGGTATCTGCAGCACCATCCTACTACTGCCATAGCCTGTAGTTCCTTAGGCAGGCCACCAGAGGTTCCCCTCAGAAATTGGTCCTGGTTGGGGGCCATTTTAGAGCTGTGTTAATAGGACTATTGAGATAAGTCAGCCATTTTACACCATCAGCCATTATACTGTTTTTACTGTTCTGAATCATATTGCTGTTTATACTGTTCTGAATCATATTGCTGTTTATACTGTTCTGAATCATATTGCTGTTCTGAATCAAACTGCTGGTAGTGTTACCAATAATATAATAATAAGCTCCATACAACCTGGTGTCACTTGTGGGCCTAATTTTGGAATTAGTAATAATAATAATAACAACAGCAACAACAATAATAATTGAAGGTCACAGACACATCCACTCCAATGGCCCCCCAAAAGGGAAAAGGGGAGGCGAAGGGCAAAGGGCCGGCACCAAAATGGCCAGCAACCACTCCCCTCTTCCCCAACAAAGTGACGATGAGGATGAGATACCATGGCAGGCAATCCTGCAATGTATTCAACATCTTGAGAAGATCCAGGGAGTAGGGGAGGTTGAACCTGTTCATGCCAAGAGCTCTGTGAAGAAAGGAAAAATTGCTAACCAGATTATTGCATGTTTAGATGAGTTGGAGAAAAGGATCCATGAGGAGGATGCTTCGGGATCACAGCAACTTGATGGGCCCTCTAACATCATCGGGGGACGGTATTGAACCCGAATCAGTGGATGCGCTGACTCCTACCTGTGAGTTACACAATAATGCTAATACACAATCCAACATAGGGTGGCCATGGGCTAATTGGCATACACCCATGGCTAGCACTGGGCCACAGGGTGACACTCAGTCAGCTCAGGGCACATGGGCCATGCCTCAGCAGGTGTTTGGGTGGGGCAGGGACCAATGGTCTCCATGGGGGCCATTCGCCTTTTGGGGGTACAAGGTACCTTCCGCAGGCTTATTGCAGACCCCGGGATATGACACGGTAGCATATCTGGTGGTCCCCTTTGGGGAGATGTCTCTCCCTCTGGGTGATCACCTGCTACAGTCCACATGAGAAAAAATTTTAAAATGAGAATATGTTGATGTTTTTTAACTTTTGTATCATGAAATGGAGAAAAAAGATAAAGATGATTTGGATGAAAAAGATAGGGAGAAATTGAAAAGGTGGAAGGTCGAGAGGACTTGGTCCAATTGTCTATCTGATTTTTAATTCTAGCTGGGGTGATGGTGAAGGCTCAACCACACTGGGCTGGGGCCCTATTCTAATACACAGACATCATTCACAGGGCTTATGTGGATTTTGCTGGCCCTGCTTGGCTGTTATATGACGAGGCCTTTCGCATGCGAGCGGCTATCTATCCGTCTCTTCACTGGGATATGATGCATCCCCAATTGTGGATGCAGCTCATGACCCCGGCACGTCCCATTCAGGGGGAGCGAACCCATAGTGGTCACCTGTTGCGGTCATCAGCTGCCACAGGAAATAAATTGGCCGCTACAGTTTCATCATCTCAGGTAGGGCAAAGGATGCTATGCTGGGAATTCAGCTCGCATGGGCAATCTTCCAGGAAGCCTTGTAGGTTTAATCATGAGTGCTCCATTTGTGGAGCCTCGCATGCCTTTTGGAACTGCCCAAGAGGTAGAGGGCAGTTTAGAGGCTCCAGAGGGGGGTAAGGTACAGGTAGAAGAGGTGGCTCCTCAGCCCCTCCTCCTAAAGGGCCCCAGCCCAATTAAATTAGACATTTTGGATGCTTGGCTTGCTGTTTATCCTGATAGGCAGTCAGCCAATTATTTGTTTGAGGGTTTTCACTTTGGTTTTAAAATTCCATATCAGGGGTCCAGGCGCCCCTTTTGGGCATGCAATTTAAAGTCAGTCCAAGGGTTGGAACATGTTGTTAGGGAGAAGATACGGAAAGAGGTATTGGAGGGGAGGGTAGTCGGCCCATTTACTCGACCGCCGGTGCCTAATTTGAGGGTATCCCCATTGGGTATAGTACCCAAAAGGCTCAAGGTGAGTTCAGGCTTATACATCACTTGTCCTACCCCAGGGGCGAGTCGGTAAATGATTCTATCCCTCCTGAATTATGTTCAGTTAGGTATACTTCTTTTGATGCGGTCAGATGGCATGGTCCTAGAGCTGAATTGGCAAAATGCGACATTAAGTCAGCATTTCGCCTTCTCCCAGTTCATCCTGATGATTTTGAGCTGTTAGGATTTCATTTTGAAGGGTCTTTTTACATGGACCGAGCTTTACCCATGGGATGTTCAGTATCCTGTAATGCTTTTGAAACCTTTAGTACCTTTTTGGAATGGGCCCTTAGGATCAGAACGGGCATGCAGGGTGTGGTTCATTATTTAGATGATTTTTTACTTATTGGGGAATATGGTTCGGCCAATTGTGGGTTTTTGTTGTGGCAATTTGAATTAATGACAGAAGAACTTGGGGTTCCCCTTGCCCCAGAGAAAACGGAAGGCCCGTCACAACAGTTGACTCTTTTAGGCATTGAAATTGACACGATCAAGCAGCAATGCTGGCTTTCCGAATCAAGGACTCAGGATTTGAGAGTTAGGGTTAGCCAATTTAGGGGTAGACACAAGGCCACCTTGAGGGAGTTTCAGGTTCTTATTGGACCCCTGAACTTCACTTGCAAGGTGGTCTCCCCTGGGAGGGCTTTCCTTTATCATTTATGTGATTCCATTAAGGGTGTAAGAAAACCATTTCATATGATTAGGCTGACCAGGGACATGCAGGATGATCTGCAAGTTTGGCAGGACTTCCTGAACCACTTTAATGGAATTTCATTCTGGCGTGAGGAAAGAAAACTGCAGGGCACATTGCAAATTGTGTCTGATGCAGCAGGATCTATTGGCTTTGAAGTTTACTTTGGTGGCCGGTGGTGTGCAAGTAGATGGCCCGCGGATTGGTGTGGGATGGACATCACATTGGATCTCACTTTTTAAGAATTTTTTTCCAATTTTAGTGGCTGGCACGGCATGTGGCGGGCATTAAAAAGGAGATTGCTGACACTCTTTCCCGCATGCAGATGGAGCACTTCAGAGAGTTGGCTCCGGATGCCGAGCCTGAGGGTGACAAGATGCCAGTGGGCCTATGGCAGATTGGGAGTCCGAAATCTGGAGGGCCCTAGGTATGTCTGTGGCTGTTACCACAAAAAAGAGTTATGCTAGGGCGGTTAAGGATTTTCAGCAATTTAGAGAACAAAAGGGGTTCCAGCAAGGAGTTAAGGTCCCTGTTACACACCTCTTGCAATTTTGTGTGCATCTTTATAAAAGGGGCTTGGCCCCAAAATCTATTAGGGGCAGACTAGCCTCCTTAGCATTCTGGCTGAAAGTGCAGGGCCCCCCGGATAATACGGGTGACTTTCAGATATGGAAGACACTGGAAGGATGGGCTCGAGAGAGAGGCAGAAGGAGGGATTTACGGGTCCCCCTTTCACCAGATATACTAAAGGGTTTACACCAGACATGGGCAGGGATCTGTTCTTCCCCCTATGAGGCGTTGCTTTTCCATATGGCTTCCCTGCTGGCCTTTTTTGGCGCTTTACGAATTAGCGAACTTGGGTTGATTTCCAAAGCTGATACTTCAGGGAGGGCTTTGGAATTGAGGCATATAAAGGTGGTTGACCAGCAGGTAAGTTTTACGCTACGGTTCTCAAAGTCAGACCAGTTCGGTCAGGGTAAAACCGTTAAACTCCGACGCTGCAGTGACGACACCATATGTCAGGTGCTTGCCCTGCAGGATTATCTTCAGGTGAGGGGTCAGCACCCAGGACTGCTATTTACTCATGCTGATTCTTCTCCCCTGACTAGGTATCAGTTCTGGACCGTGACATCCAAGGCCTTGGAGTGGCTGGGGCTGGAAGGTATCAAGTTCGTGACACATTCTTTTCAGATAGGAGCTGCCTCTACGGTGGCGGCAATGGGGTTATCATCAATGGCGATACAGGGCATTGGGAGGTGGCAATCATCCTCCTACCGGAGGTTCATCTATCCTTTACTTTACTAACTACTTTCTTCCCCTTTTGTCTTCTAGATTTTAGACCTCAGCAGGTGAGACGTTGGGTGCTGATCTGTGGCCACAGTATGGTCTACTGGGTGGCCCGACAGGCCCGTTTAAGTTACTTTGGACCTCACCTGAGCTTGGAAGACATGGGGGTGATTGAGTGGTTGGGGAAGTGGGGTTTACATTGGCATGGGCTCATGACACTATTGTTTGAAGAACGTGTTAGGCCATCGCCTGACGTTCTGATTATACACCTTGGGGGAAATGACTTGGGCTTACTTATGTGTAAGGCCTTGGTGATTCAAGCGTCACATGATTTGAAGGTGATCAAGTCTACATGGCCTGCAATCACCATCATGTGATCAGCTATACTACCTAGGCAGCTATGGCGGGGGGAGGGGAACCCCCGCTTGATTGACAGAGCATGGCACAAAGTCAACAGGCAAATGGGGAAGTTTTTGACTTCAATGGGGGGTTATTACTTGGCACATCCTGAAATTGTGTTTGAGAGACCCGAGTGCTACAGGGCTGACGGGGTTCATCTGTCGGACACGGGAAATCTATTATTATTGGGTGATTTTCAGTGGGGGTTGAGGGACCTGTTGGCTCAAACTGGTGGGGGATTAAGGGACTAAGCGGACTCTTGCCCCTTATCCATGGCAGGAAAGAGGGAGGCGTAGATCATGGTGTACACCTAGGGCACCAATTTCGGTGAAGGGACGGTCTCTGGAAGGGTCTCCTTAGATTGTATGATCTGGGAGAACAGAAGGAGACCTACCTTGGGGTTGGCCTGAAGGATAATCCCTCACCTTAATCTGTATGGATTGGGTGGGGGACTTTCGGGTTGACCTTCCAGACACGGGCCGGCTGGAGAGCAATCCCAAGTACTGAGGTTGCTCAACAGGGCTCAGGTGTTCGCCCGGGGAAGCTGGGGGCATAAGTCCAGAATGGACGATCCGCCCCAGTTGCTCCCTCACTAGGTTGCCTCCCCCCACTGAAGATTTAGGGATTTAAATAGGTAGGGTGATAAATAAAAACCATTTATTTCACCCCAGATTCTGCATGTGGTCTCTTTATTTCTCTGACTCTCTGTGCAAATGCTATACCATACTGTGCCTGATCTTATATGTGTACAGAGGAAGCTGGATTGAATTGTCTAGGTTTATTTTTTGTATTTTTTTCCACTAAAAATTGTGATTTTATGTAGTTATTTTTTATTGATACTCCAGATATAACCAGTTAGCTACCCAACTTAAAATATGTTAAGTGAGATAAAATGTTAAGATTATATTTATGTTCCTTATCAAGTCTGAAGTGATAATTCAACACTGCTCTGTTGTGCGCCTTCCCCTTTGATTATAAGCGTAATTGCTGTAACCTTGATGAATAAAGCTTGAGCTTCTCTCTCTCTTTCTCTCTCTGTATGTTTAATAAGCACAGCACATGCTGACATATTTAAAGAATATAATTCAGATGTATTTCCCCCCTCCCTTTGCTGCAGATATGCACCATAAATTTAGGGTAAAATCCCAATGCAGTAAGTCCTTGGTAAGGACAAGGAAAAAAGTGGTGGGAGGACTTTAAAATTAGTTACGAATCAAAAGCATTGAATATCATTATATTGTTTGTCTTTGAACTTAGCTAATTCACTACTGATTATGTGGGGTGTGTATTTTCCTTTCACAGAGGAGGAAAAATCATTTCAGTCTAAAAGTAGATGTGAGGTTCTTTCTATTTTTCCTTTTTATCGTGCATCTTTTTTTTAAAAAAATATTATTGTGTGATATTTAGCACATAGTGGGTATGTATGAGTTATTTACTTGCAGGTAATTTACCATATGAATAGGACCACAAAAGCCCAGTTGCTTGGCATTCTTCAAATATGCCCTCAAGCCTGAGAACCACTTCTGCAAGGTGGGACTATATGATTGGTGGAACCACATAGGACTTTCTCACCTAGAAATGGTCAAATCTGTCAGTGTCACTTTGTCCCAGATGTACCTTTTGCTAAATCATGATGATATACATCTGGACTGCATGGAGAACAACAGTGTTGGGGGAGGGAGCACTTTTGATGGCCTCCATGGATAGAGGCCAGAGGCTGTCATGCATGGTGCAGATGTTACCTACCCTGAAACCCTCGTATCTTGGAATATCATATAATTGGGCCTGATGTGGCTGTCCATGTTGTTAGCAGGTAAACAAGGGACCCCCAGATACCAAGGTTGGAGTCACGTATAACCAAGGGAGGGATCTTTGAAAATTCTCCAAACAAATACTCAGGTCAGAGTTAAGACCTGGGGATGTGTTATCCACTAATCTACTCAATGATACCAGAGTCCTTGATGCTTGCAAAACAGGTCCTTCCTTTCCCCTTCCCCTCCAACAATAGACCTTGCCTTTCTCCTATTCAATGCTAAACATATTGACCATTAACGATTGTCAACTCTTCTGGAGCTCCGTCAGTCCTGGGGAACTCCGAGAAACATTGCATTCCACTCAAAATCCCACCCCTTCGGGGGAATTATTACAAACAAATAGCACACTAAAACACCACCAAAATCTCCACATCTTCCTATATCCATGCTGCTGGTTTGCTGTGAGACCCTCAGAAAGCATTTCTGAGAAATTTCTGCTGCACAAATCCCTGCTTGGACCCCCCAGGAATCCCTTACTCTATTCCTCTATCCAAATACTTCCTACTATCTTTGGTAGCTTTGTGTAATTGCCTGAAGCCTGAGTGTTTGCATGAATTCTGTTGATATTAATTTCCAATAAAGATCACATAATTGCACATTTTGGCTTAGCGTCTCCTCAGTTACTACTGGTATATATACATAGGTCAAAAGATCTTGTCATTACCTAGCCTCTCACTGCCATATTTGAGCGAATTAATTATTCCCCATATTAACTTCAGATAGTAGTTGGATCCTTGCAGACCCTGCACAATTTGGGTAAGACAAAGCACCAGGACACTATGTGGGATGGGGACAGAGCCAGAGGCTATTTAAGGTCTGGCCACCCCTTCACATTCCTCTTTGGATCTTCACTGTGTGGCCCACTTTCAAGTGTTTGACCCAAGGGAAGGCTGAGGAGGTAGTCAAGGACTGACACTTGGTCTGAGCTGAATTTTCATCAGGTTGCTCCCCTCTCACTCCTTTCCAGATTCAACCTAACGTAAATAGATTCTAGGTTTTAAAAAAGGCTCTTGTTTAACCCAACCTTCTGTGAGTAGTTTTACATGGTTGGTCATCAAAGAAATTGAAAATGAAATTTTCAAACAAAATTAGAAGATGATTTATATACCTGCCAGCATTGCACATAGGAAAACAAGGACTCATGTGGCCAAGCAACATCAGTGCGGTCAGACTGGCAAAAGTTATGGCTAAGGAAGAACACACTAGCGACTTGAGGCTGCAACACTGAGCTTTTGCCTAAGCCTACTGATCAGGGCATCCCCAGATCTCCTCTTCCCTCACTGGTTTAATTGAATACACATTTGTGCACTTAGAACTCAGTTTGCAGCACTTGGAATAAGCAGAGGACAAAGGGGGGAAAGTGGCCAGGGGAAAAAGAAACTGGAATATTTTAAAAGCAGCTGAAAAGTGGGACAACAGAAGGTTACTTTGGACTATTGGACTCAAATCTGGATGGTTAGTTGGTATAGGTTTTGCTTTCTCCTACCTTTAATTTTGCTAAATTCTGACCAAAAAGAAACTGAAACAAAATTTCAGCATATCCATATTACCATCAAACAAGCTCTCTTCTGCTTTCTAGTGTCTGGAATGCATAGGGAAAACTCATATGACCATCCTTATCCCAATACAAAATATCCACTGCTAAAGTGTGAGATCACACTACCACATTTTTTTAAGGCAAGCTCCATCCCTATTGTTAAGGTAACGTGCCAAAGGAGGTGCTGCTGTCAGTGTCTATGGTGTTGTGGTTTCAGTGTTGAACTAAGGTACAAATCCCTGCTCACCCATGGAAACTCACTGGGTGACCTTGAGCTAGTCACAGCCTCTCAGCCTTAGAGGAAGGCTAGGTAAAATCTCCTCAGAATAAATTTTGCGAAAAACCAAAGACAAAACCTATGATCCAGTCACCATAAGTTGGAGTTATTTTGAAGGCACATAACAACAACAACAACAACTTTTGTCAAGTTAGCCTTAGGGTTATCCTGACAAATGATAAAGAGAACTTCATCACACATTGGTGGCCTTTTTAATTGGAACAGCTGTGATAAACCCAGAAGCTCAATGTGTATTTGATATCCCCATTCTTTTTTCATAGGCACATAAGAATTGCTGTGCTGGATCAGAACAAAATGATTTCAGCCAAATGCCTCTGGAAAGTACACAGCAGGATATAGAGCAATAGTACTCTACTAAAATGAACATCACGTTTAATCATTTGACTTATTAAATCTTTGCTTTTGATGACAATAACACACACCATAAAAATCTGATGTCCATTGTGACAGGAACCGCACAAATGGATATAAGAAGGATCTGGAATTTAGTGGAAGTCTTTAAGATGCTGGTTGGATGGGCTATGGTGGACAGCTATAGATATAGCTCATTGCTGGTCCTGAACAACCTTCTCCCAGAGGTCCTGCATGAACCGGGGTAAAGGCACAAAGGGTGGGGGAGTCTCCTCCATGGTATCACTGATTGTTCATCCTCATTTATTGGGCAGATGGGAGATGGTCAGATGGGGGGGGAGTGTGGCATCACTTCACTACCACTTACCTGTGTCTGTCTCCTCTTCCCTGGGCCCATCCTCACCTCCATTTGCCATGTTTGTCATTGGGGGTGGAGACATGAGGGGCCAGTGTGGCAGTGGTGGCAGCACTACTGGAGCTGGCCTTCCTGTTGGTGATGGCTGTCATTTTGGCATGATGGTACAATGGGTGCCTTCAGTGACCAGGGTGGTCTGTGAGCACTCACACCCAATGAGAAGCACTACCTCATGAACCCAGTTCCCCCACCTTCTCAGCTTGCCTGTTAGAGTGCAGGGTGTGTGATATTGGCTCTGGACCCCATAGTAGGCATTTGTGGGGAAAGGGGGGTTGGTTCAGATGCAGTGTGTATGCATCCTCTGTGGAGGCACAGCTCCAGCTCAGTGGCAATGTGGTTGCAGCTCAGGCTGCAATTCTGCTGCTATGACATGTCTTTCATGCAGCCACAAGAGTGCTAGTCCATCCTTTTCCACCAAGGAACATTGCTCTTGGCATCTGCCAATGGTGCTGGAAGCCACTGAGGATATCACCTTACCCCAGCATGCTACTTATTGCCACCTCCAAGCTGAGCTCAGTGTCTAATATGCTCACCTCCTTCAACAACAGGAGAATGGTCTCTTCACTCCAGCTGAATCCCTTTTCCATGATGGGTGTTCTCTTCCTATGCATTGGTGTATACTTGCATAGCTCTTCCTAACAGTGTATATGATGTCCTGCCATTTCTTCCAACATGGGTGACAGTGTCCTGTATTGAAGTCCAGGATGGTAATCTCCTGCGAAGTAATCTGTCAGAATGTATGCTTCTCTTGCTGGACCAACAAAGTGACACTCCTGTCATCTACCACTCAGCTCTTCTCAAGCACCAGTTGGCCACCAGTCAACTGGTTTCTGCCACAGCGCTGGCAGTCAATACCCTCCACTGCCATCCCAGAGGTTCCTGCTTCAGGGCAGGAAGAACCTGCCTACTCTACTCTCTGGCCTGACTGGACACTCTTCTCAATTGCCTCCAGGTCACTGATCACTGTGCCATCCCTCTCTGAACTCAACAGTGTCAGCAGCCAAGAGTCAAACTGTCATAGAGGGAACAAGGCAAACAGCGCAAGGACCCAACAGTGGGAGGCAAAAAAACTTGCACAGGGAGCAAGTAAAGGGAACACATGGTCTCAGATGTCTCTACACTAATGCACAGAGCATGGGAAATAAGCAAGATGAACTAGAACTCCTTGCACTACAAAACAAATATGATATAATAGGCGTTACTGAAACCTGGTGGGACGAGTCTCATGATTGGAATGTAGGAATAGAGGGGTATAACCTTTATAGGAGAAACAGGCCAAACAGGAAAGGAGGAGGAATAGCATTATATGTCAGGGATATTTACACCAGTGAAGTGATCCATGACATCAATACTGGAAGCCAGGTGGAGAGCATCTGGATAAAAATTAAAGGGGAGGGAAACAACAGGGATGTTATTGTGGGACTCTACTACAGACCCCCAAATCAGACGGAGGAATTGGATGTTGCCTTTCTAGAACAGATGAACATACATGCAGAAAGGAGAGATGTAGTAGTGATGGGTGACTTCAACTATCCTGATATTTGCTGGCAATCTAACTCAGCCAAAACTACAAGGTCTAGCAAATTCCTTACATGCCTGGAAGACAATTTCATGGTCCAAAAGGTGGAAGAGGCAACAAGGGGGTCAGCTATTTTAGATCTGATCCTAACCAACAGAGACGACCTTGTTAATGGGGTGCAAGTGGTGGGATCCTTAGGTGAGAGTGATCATGTTCTCCTGGAGTTTGTTATACAATGGAAAGGAGAAGCCAGGCATAGTCAGACACGCATTCTTGACTTTAGGAGAGCTAATTTCAATAAACTCAGGGAAATACTGGGGATGATCCCATGGTCAAGAATACTAAAAGAGAAGGGACCTCAAGACGGTTTTGACTTTCTCAAAAGGGAGATACTGAAGGCACAATTTCAAACAGTACCATTGAGGAAGAAAAATGGGAGGTGTCTCAAGAAACCAGGATGGATGACTAAAGAACTTTCAATGGAGCTAAGTTTTAAACGGAACATGTATAGGAAATGGAAAAGGGGGGAAATCACCAAAGAAGAATTCAAACAGATAGCGAACACGTGTAGGAGTAAAGTCAGAAAAGCTAAAGTGCAGAATGAGCTCAGGCTTGCTAGGGAGGTTAAGAACAATAAAAAGGGTTTTTTTGGGTATGTCCGCAGCAAAAGGAGGAAGAAGGAAATGATAGGGCCACTACGTGGAGAAGATGGCAAAATGCTAACAGGGGACAGAGAAAAGGCAGAATTACTCAACACCTTCTTTGCCTCAGTGTTTTCAGAAAAGGAAAAGGAGGACCAACCTGAGGAAAATGGAACAGAGGACACAATAGGGGAAATCCAGCTGAAAATAAGTAAAGAGGTGGTACAGGAATACCTTCTTAATCTAAATGAATTTAAATCTCCAGGACCAGATGAACTACATCCAAGAGTATTAAAAGAGCTGGCAAATATAATCTCAGAGCCATTGGCAATAATATTTGAGAACTCCTGGAGAACAGGAGAAGTCCCAGCAGACTGGAGGAGGGCAAACGTTGTTCCCATCTTCAAAAAGGGGAAAAAAGAGGATCCCAACAACTATCGTCCAGTTAGTCTGACATCAATACCAGGGAAGATTCTAGAACAGATCATTAAACAGAGAGTCTGTGAACATTTAGAAGGCAATGCCATAATCACAAAAAGTCAGCATGGGTTTCAGAGAAACAAGTCATGCCAGACTAATCTGATCTCTTTTTTTGATAAAGTTACCAGCTTGGTAGATGAAGGGAATGCTGTGGACATTGCATACCTTGATTTCAGTAAGGCCTTTGACAAGGTTCCCCATGACATTCTTGCAAACAAGCTTGTAGAATGTGGGCTAGACAAGTTAACTGTTCAATGGATTTGTAATTGGTTGACCGGCCGAACCCAAAGGGTGCTCAGCAGTGGCTCCTCTTCGTCTTGGAAAGATGTGACCAGTGGGGTGCCACAGGGTTCTGTCCTGGGCCCAGTGCTATTCAACATCTTTATCAATGACTTAGATGAGGGAATTAGGGGCATACTTATCAAATTTGCAGATGACACCAAATTGGGAGGAGTAGCTAATACCCTAGAGGACAGGATCAAAATTCAGAATGACCTGGATAGACTGGAGAGCTGGGCCAAAGCTAACAAAATGAAATTCAATACGGAGAAATGTAATGTACTGCATTTAGGGCGGAAAAATGAAATGCATAAATATAGGATGGGAGAGACCTGGCTGAATGAGACTATGTGCGAAAGGGATCTAGGAGTCCTAGTAGACCACAAGTTGAACATGAGCCAACAGTGTGATGCGGCAGCTAAAAAGGCCAATGCAATTTTGGGCTGTATCAATAGAAGTATAGTGTCTAGATCAAGGGAAGTAATAGTGCCACTCTATTCTGCCTTGGTCAGACCTCACTTAGAATACTGTGTCCAGTTCTGGGCACCACAATTCAGAAAGGATATTGACAAATTGGAGCGTGTCCAGAGAAGGGCAACTAAAATGGTGAAAGGTCTGGAAACAATGCCTTATGAGGAGAGACTTAGGGAGCTGGGTATGTTTAGCCTGGAAAAAAGACGGTTTAGAGGCGATATGATAGCCCTGTTTAAGTATTTGAAGGGATGTCACGCTGAGGATGGAGCAGGCTTGTTTTCTGCTGCTCCAGAGACTGGAACACGGAACAATGGGTGCAAGCTCCAGGAACAGAGATTCCACCTCAACATGAGGAGGAACTTTTTGACAGTCAGAGCTGTTCGGCAGTGGAACACACTCCCTCGGAGCGTGGTGGGGTCTCCTTCCTTGGAGGTCTTTAAACAGAGGCTGGATGGCCATCTGTCGGGCATGCTTTGATTGTGATTTCCTGCGTGGCAGGGGGTTGGACTGGATGGCCCTCGTGGTCTCTTCCAACTCTGCAATTCTATGATTCTATGATTCTATGTGCAGCCCACCCAAGTCAGGCATTGCCTGATGCAGCCAGTTCCCCTGGCCCACCATACCTGCCTTGTGGAAGGAATGGGTGAGTGCTTCCCCCATGGCAGCAGCATGGGTGGGTAAGTGGCCAGATGGACTGCAATATGGCTCCTTCTGGGTGGTGGCTACCAATCAGATGGCAATCTCTGCCTCAATGGAAGCCATGCTCAGCCTCTGTGCATCACCTCCCCTTGAACTGTGTGGTATCATGCCACATGGCAATGGCTCTGTCCAAAGACATTGCCATGTAAAACCCTCCCATGAGGCCACCAGCAGCTGGTGATGCAGTGTCCTCATTCAACAGCAAGGCATCTCTTCTGGGGTACTAGGTGATGCCATGCGCACTGGTGTTGTCTCACACTATTTGGGCTGCAAAGGGGCAAGCATTTTTCTTCTCCACCATGTGTGTGTGGATGCTGAAGTGGCAGCTCCTCTGTGGCAGATTGGTCTCCATGACTGCTACTGTCAGCACCTTCCCGACTGCATCTGAAAATATAGGCTGATGTTTCTTCAGTCCCCAACCCACTCTCCACCAGCTACTTCCACATGGAATGGATGTAGCTGGTGGCTGAAGCAGCCTAACAGTTTATATGGGGGAAGAAATATGTACTGTAGTTCTTTGTGCAGAACTATTTTGCTATGCCATGTACTCCAGGATCTTGGCCATTATCTGTATGCATTACCTTTCCTCCAAAGTGTTCAAGGCAGCGCACATAGTTCTCTGCCCGCCCCCCATTAATCTTCATAACAATAATACATGTTCTGTCGGAATGAGATAAAGTAACTTGTACATGGTGGAAGTAAGCTAAATGGGGATGTTTGCTTAATCTTTCCTAGTCCTGGCCTGGCTGTCTGGCCACTATACCACATTAGATTCTTTGAAACAAAATTACTTTATGAACACAATTCCACAATTTATTTTCAGATAGTTTATATTTGTAGATCTACCAATGAGTTATTCCAAAGTAAAACAATTTGGCAGCCTAATGGTGTAGTTTGGAAAGTTGGCCTGCCTTAATTTGGGGAAATCTTCATTTTCAGAAACCCCAGAATCCCCCCTCAGTACTTTCAAGTTAAAATTTTGTGTCTCTTAAAGTATTTCTAAAATAGCTGTCTTTTGCAAGAAATTCAGTATTCAAGCCTTTGTGTATATTTTCATATAATCCTAACAAAAATGGTCTTTGATCCTTAAGAGGAAAAAAAAGGAGGGGGGAGAGAGAGAGAGGAGAAGAAGGAGAAAGGGATAATGGATTGACCCTCAACATGAAACCATAAAGCACAATTCTGGGTTGCTGCCATTCAAATGAATAGAAACCGGCAGCAATTCTAACACCTTTCCAGTTTCAATTTTCTAACATCTGCAGGCACCATGCTGGAATGGTAAACATTTTAATGGTCAGATTTTGTCCATTTTACCATTACTATTTCCCATAATATCCTCTGGTTTTTGTGTGTGAGTGAAATGAAAAGGTGACAGATTGCTGCAAATCAACTGAATGGGAGATGTCATTTGCATTCATTTCAGTTGCAGCACCCTACTTTCCTATTCCTTTGTTGCCCTTCAGAGATACTTTTTCATGGTGTCTAGAAATTCAAGTGTTAGCCACTCTATTTCGATAAAGCATCTGGAAACCTTAGGCATTGGCCTGTGAATTGATTCAATAACACAAATCCACTTTATAATTACAGTTTATCTCTTCGTTATAAATCCAAATTGATTGAGATTAATAGGAAGATTTAAAACCTACATGCTCTGAAAAGGGAAATTTTCAGAAATGCAATTCTTCAACCAAGTATACAAAAGACCATTCTCTAAGTTAAACGCTTCATCTACCTGAATATTTATTTAAAATTACTTGGCTGTGACTCTTATACTACAGCCTGGTTCCCTATAGCAAAGAGATAATTTTAGGGGTTCTGACTCTTTGCAAAGCAATAAATATGCTGTAGGTGGGTTTTTTCTTTCTTTTCTAAGTTTCTTTTGTGCTGAAACCTTTATAGAAACCTTCCCTGTTCTTTTTCCTCATCCCTCTTGCTATCATTCAGAACATCACTGAAAGGTGATAAGAAAGTCCTGGAATCCATCAGTGCTGACAGAATGGTTTCAAGAGGGGGAAGGAAATCAGACCTCTAATTTATAAACAAAATCATTTCAAATTAGAACATTTGGCAGGTGTAGCTCTTCATGAGAAGAAATGGGATTGGTGGCAAGAAAATTAACTTCAACACACCAATGAAAATATCAATGCAAAAACACATTTAGTTGGGAAGAAACCCAATTAATTTTAAGAAACTTTACTTCCAAGCATCTGTGCTTTGAACCATAGTTTTCCAACAGGGCCCTATGTTTTTGTGTGTGTTTTTTTTCTGTAGCAGGAGGAACAAGTCTATGGATGGCTACTAATCTTGGTGGCTATATATATATGCATATTACTTCCATTTTCAGAGGCAGTAATCCTGTCACTACATATTACTTACTGAAGAACATGAGTGGGAGTGTGCTAAAAATGTTCTGCAAGTAGAATAATAGAATGATAGAGCTGGAAGAGACCACAAGTGCCATCCAGGCCAAGTAGGCTTCCTATAGGTGGCAACTATGAGCAAAACAATACTGAGCCATATGTGCGTTTGGGTAGATACAGCATAGTTCTTCTTCTGCACTTATATTTACTTGTTTACTCCCAAGGGATTATGCATAGATTTTCAGAAACAGACTGTCAGTAATTTATTAAAACTCTTCCAACTGTGTTATTTATTCTTCGCAGATACATGTAAAACTTGTACCTACATTTTATACTTTAAGGCTCAGTGCTCTTGGATATCTACAGAATTAAACATCCTTGCTTATAGAGACCACAAGCATAATCAGAACCACATTCCAATGTGTATCTAAAATGAAAATGCTGTCTGGCTATTGCATTGCTTTTGCTGGACTGTGTATGTCACTGTGTGTGCTGCTTTATTACTTCATAGCTTGTTTTAACATTTTAATGTATTGCAAATTCTTACTTGATTAGTTAAGAAAAATATTTATATCTTGTCCCATATTTGGCAATGTTAGGGTGGGATGTAGACAATAAAAATAACTTAAAGCAATTATGAAATTTGAAGAACCCAAAACAATGCAATATAAATGAAGCAGAAGGAAACAATGAAGCAGAAGAAAACCAGCAGGTCGAACTAAGCTATGCTCACTGCAGGAGTGTAAACCTTCAAGAGCAAATAATTTTAGCATTTCTCTCAGCACTCTGAGAAAGTCATTGAAAATGGAACCATATATGAAGTTGCAGTTTGGGACTTGGGGCTTCCCCCCCCCCACTTTCCTTTCCTTTTTTTTTTTTTTTGGCACAGAAAATAGTTTCCTGGATAGAAACAGCATTATTCCGCACATAAATGTCTCTATAGGAAGCCAGTTTTCTGCACAATAATGTGGCTTTCAGTGCATAAAATGCTGTTCTTTATGAAGGAAACAGAAAGGTACATGCATCATCAGTCCTGAACTGTGCAGATTTTTGGCCATCTAGTATTATCCTTGTCAGAGTTGCCCAGCACTTGAGAAATCAATAATTTTTTGTCAAATATGTTCAAATATTCTCTCCATCCCTAGCTTACTGGCTCATAAAAGCCTGGGTGATGAACCAAACTTGTCACCAAAGGTTACTCTGTAATCATTCCTAAACTCTAACTAGATTGTAGAATTTCCACATCCAGTGACTGACTATCTCATGAATTGTCCACACCCCATAGTTAAAATAACAAGAATCAGAAGTATGACTATTTCCTTTGCTGGTTTTAGCTTTGTTGAAACATATAGAACATGCCCTTCTCCAGTGTAAACTAGGTTATAGAAGAAGCTGGTTATTAGAAGACAAGGTTACAGCAGTCAGAGGTATAAGCATCTCCTCTGAGTGAAATGCCTACAAGCACCTGGTATTTATTGGCAGTCTCCCATCCAAATATTAACCAGAGCTGACCCTGATTAGCTTTCAAGATCGGACAGGATCTGGGGCCTTTAGGGTATTTAGGCCCTCAGAAAAAGTGTAGTCCTAAGTAACTTCCAAAATTAATAGGCTTGAATGTTATTTAACATTAGGTTTTAACATTATTAAAATGTTTAAAAAGTTTAATATGAGCCAAATTTTGTCAGCCTTTAGTCATTTCCTTCCTAATACTAAACAGTGGAAGATACACAGTGACAATAGCAATGATAATTCATCTGATTACATGGAGATTACATGCCCTCATCATATGATGACTGATCACAACAAGCCCTTATGCATCCACAATGAGGCTGCAGTGTTTTCTGTGTTTTCAGACTTGAGACCTTCTGTCTCTCTAAAAATTAAATGCTGAGTCTTAAATCATTTGGAAAGAATCTAGAACTGAGTGAAAATAGCCTTTTCAAAGACTGCACTGCATTGGTCAATGGAGAAATTGGACAAGAATATTTCACTAAATAAAGCCAACATGGTATAATGTTTGGGATGTTGGACTGGGAGTCTTGGAGACTAGTGTTTGAATCCCCCACTTAGCCATGGAAACCCAGTAGATGGCCTTGGGCAAGTCACTCTCTCAGCCTTAAAGGAAGGCTTAGCCTTAAAGTAAGGCAATGGCAAGTTTTTTCTGAATAAAGCTTGCCAACATAACCCTATGATAGGATCACCATAAATCAGAATCAATTTGGAGGCACATAGCAACAGCAAGCAACCAATTTCATCAAATAGAAGGTGGAGTGGAATTTTCCAGTATCTCTCTGTTTGTCTATGAAAATGATTTTGTTCTGAGAAATTTCTGCTCAGTTAATACTGATTTAATCTGCATTACTACCATAGACTGCAGTGTGTGTGTGTGTGTGAGAGAGAGAGAGAGAGAGAGAGAGAGAGAGAGAAATGGGAACCAACAGGTTAAGAGAGGATAACAGGAAGGCATAGAAGCCAAGCCTACTATTTCCTTTAATACTTTTAGAATAAAATTAAATGTTAATAATTTGAAATAGTTTCACACTTGTGCTCCACTTTAATGGGATGCAAAATTCAAGTGGATATGGTGTAGGATATACAAAAGTGAACTTTGTAGTAAAGTTAGAAAGAAAAGAAAAGAAAAAGAAAGAAAGAACCCTGAGATATTTTGGGCTGGCAGTAAAATACTATAAGATGTCTTTTTGTGACCTCTTCATGTACAGGAATGTTTCTGTTTTACCAGTCAATTTTGTAAAAAAGAAACTAATATATAACTTAAATATCAATCATAATTTTAGATAAATGTTTCTCTAAGAACCTTGACAGAGTTTCTGTTATTCTTCAACACATTTTTGCTACATTGTTCGCATTTAGAGTCACTCTCTGTGTGCGCTGACGATAAGGCCTACAATTCAAAACTGTCAGGAAGACAAGCATGACCAGTAAATACTACACCACTGAACCAATACTTTAATAAAGTTGTAAGATCTATTTGATTCCAAGGTTTTCTCAGAGAAATCTTGTCCAACAAGATACAGAATGATGAATGCTGATCTCTTGAAATCACTAAGCGATGAAGTGCTACCAAAGTTTCCCTTCACCCCCTCTCTAAATACATCTGTGTGATAAAGCAGGCCTGTGTTGATGGATCACAGGGATGAAGCTGTCCTGACGCTTATCTGTGGCACTGAAAAATGAGGTCATTAGCTTTAAAAAATGCAAATATTATCAGATGCTGGCTCATTTTTCTTCAAACATTTGGGCCAGGATCTCCTCATAGCATGTAAGGATATACATGCATAAATAAAGAGAATGGGAGTTTGTGTTTATAGTCTTTTTTAAAAAAGAAATCCCATACACCTTAGAGGCACACCTTTTCCCCACCCTCTAAAAAGCTCCTCAGTTATCTTTTTGGCAGCTCATAGGTTGTTAGAGAGCAGGCTCTTTCCTTTAAAAAGGTGACTTTCCCACCTTGCCTTCTTTGCATTGCTGAAGAACTACAGTCTCTCAGTAAATATATATATATATATATATATATATATATATATATATATTTGATATAAATCAAAGAAGAGGTTTACGGTTGGGTCCCTATTCTGGACAGGTCAGATGAGTCTTGTAGGTGGCATTCACCCTCCCTCACACTTTGTTGGCATTCCTTGCTACCCCTATTGCTGTCACTCCACCGTGCACAAATCAAAACATTATTTCCTTTTCAAATAAGGTGGGAGGAAGCTCCCCAAAAGTATGATTCTGCATTTAAGAAGCTGCACACCAGTGCATGCCAGTCATGCTCCCCCCACAAAGGAAAGCACCCTTTGATTTTTCAGTGTTATTCACAGATATCTATGCTGGGAAGTCTTTTCAGGACTTGGAAGGTTGTCAGAAGAGGGTTCTAGGCAGTGGCAGCTGGTGACTTCCATGTCAGTGGGATAGTGGTGCTGCTCTGGGATAGTCCACATTTTATATGAGCTGTCTATAGTACAGAACTCCAGTCCTGACTTTGGATAGCTCAGTGAAAGATCAGGCTGAAACCCGAAGCAGATTCCCTGTCCCACTTAGATGGGAGCTACAAGTTTTCTCAGGTTTTACATCCTGGGCAATCCCCATGAGAATAGGCTTCCTTGGCTCAGGCATCTATGCTTTACCCATGGACATCAGGGTATGCCAGTGGGAAGCTGCATGATAGATGCAATCTTATTAAGTGTATAAGCAGGTCATTGATGATTTGTGATTATAAATAGCAAAGCTTAAATGCAGAGTGAGATATTTATCCCTGAAGGAGACAGTTCTCCCAGGAAGTCCTGAAGATTAGCAGAGTGGATAATACTATTGCACTGTGCTTCTGACAAAAAACATTTACATTTTTTGTGTGTAGCAAGTTCAGTGTTCAGATATGCATTAGCTGATAGGAAGCTTGGAGTGTTTATCAGGCAAATGAGGCAATACTGAGCTTCTATCACTTTATCAGGAGGGGGAGAAAAAAAAAGAGCACATGAAGTGTATGCAGAATGTCCCAAGTCCATGAAAGGACCAAGAAAAGATAAGAACAGAAAAATAAAGATATTTTTCTTGAGACACTGGAGAACTGTTGAAGAGTTAAGAGTGGTTAACTCAGTAAGGGTAGACAGTAATGAACTAGATGGTCAAATGACACATCTGTAAATCTGTAGCTTTAATACACTCATATATGGTTGTTGGACACCATTGAGCATACACACACACACACACACACACACACACACACAGGATTGCTCGATCAGCCGGTAGAACCAGATCACTATTCTCATATACACAGAGAGAGAGAGAGAGAGAGAGAGAGGGAGGGAGGGAGAGAGGAACAATAGTTAGAAAGCAAGCCGGCTAGCTCAATCTTTTTATTTCAGACACATCTCTTGAAAGTCAAACCCCCCTCCCTCCTTGGTCAATTGATCCAATCAGGATTAAGTTCTGTTGTGGCAATTTTGAAAGACTGCTGAGTATTTCCACTGCCATAAGCAAAATGATCATTCACACAGTCGATAGTGCACTAAATTGTACTACTTTTCAAAAAAGACTGGGGCTTCAGTTACACGACAGTTTTTATTGCGGTAATTTGCGCTTTATCGCTGTTTCGCAGCTGTAGTGCATCGTTCAGATGATGGCTTAATTGATCTATCAGTTTAGTTTTCAGCTGTGTTCCGCTTTGATATTCACACACAGACTGAGACGGGAGCATGGCCTCCCAAGCACATCCTCTGATTACCACAGGAATGCCTGAGATGAACATTCACACACACACACAAGAGAGACTAGAAAAGCCTTGCTTAATTCTTCAGATCGTAGCAGCTGGGCACAAGATAGCAAGGAGGGGGGGAGAGAAGGAAAGACACATACACACAAGGCTAAAACTCCAGTCTTTTTCGTGGCTAAGCACAAAACAGGGAGAAGGGAAGGGACAGGATCGCAGGAGAGGAGACTAGATCATTCACACACACAAAGACGGAAAGTAGCAAGGCGGGAGGGAGAGAAGGAAAGACACACACACACACAAGGCTAGCACTCCAGTCTTTTTCGTGGCTAAGCACAAGGAGAAGAGAAGGGCTGCGATCACAGGAGGGGAGACTAGATCATTCCCACACACTGAGACTGAAAGTAGCAAGGCAGGAGGGAGAGAAGGAAAGACATACACACACACAAGACTAGCACTCACTGTCTTTTTCGTGGCTGGAAACAACATGGATCTTTTCTCCATCCCCTCCTTGTCCAAACCCCTCCCTGGTGAGTTCAACCAATCATGGCAAAGCTCTGCTGTGAATGTATCCAAAAGATTGCTGGTAATTCACACAGCACGTAGTGTAATGGTTGTTTAGACTATCGAAAATGTGCTACTTTTCAAAAAAGTCGGGAAAAGTCCTGAAATCCTTTACTGCGTTACTAATGGTTTTTTTGTGCCCCCTCCTTCTGAAAGAGGCGACTTTGTGCCGCAATGCATGTAAACAATTAGGAATCTTGGCGGATTCTTCACGGGTTTTTTTCACCATGTAACCAAGCCCTGGGAAAATAGTGAAAGCTGATACTGCGTGACTTATGGGGTCCCCCCCTTCTGAATATGGTGACTTTGATCCGAAAGATGTGGGAACTATTAGGACTCTTTGTGAATTCTTTGAGGATTTATTTTGCCATGTAAATGGCCCCCAAGTCTCTGTTCAATATGTTATTCATTTTCCTAATATATTTCTCAACTAATTCATAGAATGAAATAGTATTTATACTGTCATGTATGTTGCTTTTAAAGAAAAATGCCCAACAAATACTCTTGTACTACTGTAGAATATTTTTCTTTTGAATCTTCTCAGACAGAAACAAAATGATTGTGTGCCTTGGCCTTTTGCACAGCTCATCATGATTGCATTCACAGTGAGGAGACAGTAAAAGAAAGAAAGAAAAAAGGAAAGAAAGGTACCAGTTATAAGTGTTTCTCAAGGAGAGAAAAGAGCCCCGCCTCTTCCATGCACACACATACACTCTTTGTCTCTCTCACCACTTTTTTTTAATGCAAACTTGCATTTTCCTTTAAATGAAGGCTATATATCAGATAGTTTGAAGCCCATTAAAATAAATCATTTTTTCTCATCTTAGGGGAAAGAATGAGGCAAAACAAAATGCATGTATTGTGATCCTCCCCCTTTATCCTCCACAGCTCTGCTAACAGCAGGAAATCACAGCAGTTGTGCTGAGACTTTTGTTCCTTTGACCTAAAGGGAACCATCACAAAGTAGCCAACAAAATGGCCAGGAACAAGAGCAGTTTTAGCTTTGAAACTATATGTTGTAAGGCTTCACGTGTGGCCTAAATACCCTAAAGGCACCAGATCGCCTCTGATCTTGGAAGCTGAGCAGGGTCAGCCCTTGTTAGTACTTGGATGGCAGACTGTCAGTTGAAGGAACTGGCAAAACCACCCGAGTGGATTCCTTGTCTAAGAAAACTCTATGAAATTCATAGGGTCACCATACAACTTGAAGGCACACGCGCACCCCCCCACACACACAAAGCTTCAAATGGAAGTGCTATCAAAGCAGTACTTTAATTGTGAATTGTAAATTTTAAATTGAGTATTGATTGTTTAAAAATGTCTTGGTTTTACTTGTTCTCTCTATATATTGATATGTTTTTAACTGATACGTGGTTTTTAACTGTTATATTTATATGTTAATTTGTTGTTCCCTACCTCAATCCATAGGGAGAGATGGGTAAGAAATATTAGCATTATATTATTACTAGTGAGTTGCAATAGCAGAATCACTCTTGTTTTTTCAGTGCACTTAGAACACTTTTGAAAATAGTTTAATGGTTCATCTTATTTAAGATAAGACTAAAAATATTCACCAGGTGCCAGAAATGTAACTGATGTGTTAATTATATAATTAACATATAACATGTTATTTTGTTTTATGACATGGTATTTCATTAAAGCATACTATGCGAGGTGGAGGCAAGGAAGTGGGTAAGAAAATGAACTGGAGTCAGGAGTATGCTGTGAAGCCCAGGATAGTAATTGTTAGGATGTCCATACCAATTTCAATTTCAATGGAGCCTGAATTCAGCTAACTTAGGGGCCGTTTACATGGCAAAATAAATCTTCAAAGAATGCTACAAGAAGCCTGGTAGTTCTCATGCATTTCAAAGCCACAGTGCCCTTTTCAGAAAGAGGGAGAGTGAAAAACCCATTGCATACCAACTCAGAGAAATAATGAGACCACATGCAGAATATGGGTGAAATAAAATAAATTCTTTATTAATGACTTCCCTATTTAGTTCCCTCTAAATCTTCAGCAGGGGGAGACAACCTAGTGTTGGAGCAGCTCTGGCGGATCGTCCCTCATGGACCTATGCCCCCAGCTTCCCTGGTCGAACACCTGAGCCCTGTTGAATAACCCCATAAAGAGGGGTTGCTCTCTAGCTGGCTTGTGTCTGGAAGGTCAACCCGAAAGTCCCTCACCCAGTCCCTACAGATTAAGGTGAGGGGATTATCCTTCAGGCCAACCCGAAGGTAGGTCTCCTTCTGTTCTCCCAGATAATACAATCTAAGGAGACCCTTCCAGAGACCATCCCTTCACCAAAATCACTGCCATAGGTGTACACCGTAATCCACGCCTCCCCCATGCCCGCCAAGATAAGGGGCAAGCATCCGCTTCATCCCTTATTCCCCCACTAGCTTGTCTAACAAGTCCCTCAACCCCCTCTGAAGATCACCCAGGAAAATTAGATTTCCAATGTCCGAGAGGTGTACCCCATCCACTCTGTAGAGCTCGGGTCTCTTGAAAATAATTTGAGGATGTGTCAAGTAATGCCCCCCCCCATTTTGGACAAAAAGGTACTAACTTCTTTGTTGACCTTGTGTCTGGCCCGGTCAATCAGACGGGGGTTCCCCTCCCCACGCCACAGCTGTCTGGGCAAAATAGCCGACCACATGATGGTGACATCAGGCCATCTTGCACTGATCACCCCAATATCATGTGATGCCTGGAGGATCAAAGCCTTCCCCTTAAGTAGGCCTAAATCGTTCCCACCAAGGTGGAGGACCAGAATGTCGGGTGGAGCCCCCTGTCACTCCCCGAACAGGAGTGGCATACGACCATGCCATCGCAGTCCTCTTTTCCCCAACCACTCAATAGTAGTCCTGTCTCCTAGGCTGAGATGAGTTCCAAAATGGCTTAACCAGGCCTGCCAGGCCACCCAGTAAACCATACAGTGGCCACATATCATCACCCAGAGTCTCACCATCAGTGGTCTAAAATCAGGGAGACAAAAGGGGAAAAAACAAGTTAGTAAGTTATGGGGCGGACATACCTTTGGTGTGTGGAGGATGTCCAGCAGCCAATCTGCTTAATCACCACTGGTGCCATACTCATTGATGCATCCATGGATGTGGCCCCAATGCGAAAAGAATGTGTCCTGAACCGGACACCCGACAGCCTGATCTGCTTAAGCGCCTTGTTTGTCACTTCCCAGAACTGATACTTAGTAAGGGGGGAAAGTCAGCATAAATAAATAGTGGGCCTTGACCCCTCCCCCGCATCTGTAGGTATCCTTCGAGGGCCAATACTGGACATAGCTCAGCATTGCTGCATCTTGATAACTTAAACCTTTTGCCACACCTTAATTGGTCGTTTTTAGAAAACCGAATGGTAAGCACCACTTCCTGATGACTCACCAAGACATCCCTAAACTCCAAGGCCCTGTCCAAGGTATCTGATCTGGAGGCAACCACCAATTCACTTATCTGCATGGCCCCAAAGAAGGCTACCAGGGCACCTGCGTGCAAAAGCACCGCCTCATATGTGGAGGTACATATAGCCCTCCATACTTGGCATAAACCCTTCAAAATAGCAGGGGAAAGGGGAACCCTGGAATCAACTCTCCTGCCCCTCTCTCTGGCCCATCCTCCTAATGCTTTCCATATACAGAAATCCCCGGTGTTTTCAACTGCCCCCTGGTCCTTCAACCAAAAGGCAGTGGGTGACAACCTCCCCCTGATCGATTGTGGGGCTAATCCTCTCTTATATAAAAATACACAGAATTGCAATAGGTGGTTAACTGGGACCTGCAGCCCCTGTTGGATCCCCTTTTGTTCCCTAAACTGCAAAAACTCCTGGACTGCCCTAGTATAGCTTTTCCTTGTGCTGAAAGCAACTGACATACCTAACACCCTCCATATTTCAGGCTCCCAAGATGCCACAAACTGTCCAGCATCCGGTCGCCCTCAGTTTCCACCTCTAGAGCCAGCTCTCTGAAGCGCTCCATCTGCATGCGAGAAAGAGCATCAGCAATCTCATTGTTAACGCCTGCCACATGCCGCTCTACAAAAAGAATGTTGTGTTTGAGCACTGTAGGGTGAAAGCCCTTACAAGGCTCATGACTCAGGGGGACCTTGAAATGAGGTTGTTAATGACATATACAGTAGCCAGATTGTCGCACCAAAAGTGTATGGATGAATCTGACAGCTCCAATTGCCCAAATGGTGACAGCAACCAGAATGGGAAAAAATTCCAGGAACGTGAGGTCAGACGTCACATCAGTACCCAGCCAATCAGAGGGCCATTTGCTGGTGCACCAACGGCCACCAAAATACACACCAAACCCAATGGACCCCGCAGAGTCTGAGGCAATCTGAAAGGCACCCTGAAATTTTTTCTCCTCACGCCAAAATGAAACACCATTAAAGTGGTCCAAAAATTCCTGCCAGACACCGAGATCCTCCCTAATTGATCTTGTAATTCTTATTTTATAATGGGGTTTTTGAACTCCCAAAATGGCATCACATAAACGCCGAATAAAGGCTCTGCCCGGGGCTACCACCTTGCAGGCGAAGTTCAGGTGTCCAATGAGAACCTGAAATTCCCTTACGGTGGCTTTGTGTCTACTTTTAAAAATGCTAACCCTATCCCGAAGCTCGCAGAGCTTGGCACCAGATAGGCAACATTGTTGGCTGGCGGAATCGATTAGAATGCCCAAAAAAGTGAGTTGCTGAGACAGGCCTTCAGTTTATTCTGGGGCCAGGGGAACCCCAAATTCCCTGGCTACCTGTTCGAACTGGCGCAGAAAGTAACTGCATATGCTGGACCCATGTTCCCCTATCAGTAAAAAATCGTCTAAATAGTGAACTACCCCCCCATGACCTGTTCTCGCCTTCAAAGTCCATTCAAGGAAGGTGCTAAATGTTTTGAAAGCATTACAAGAAACAGAGCAACCCATGGGCAAGGCACGGTCCATGTAGAACTGCCCCTCAAACTGAAAACCCAGCAGCTCAAAGTCATCAGGATGGACCGGGAGAAGACAAAAGGCTGACTTGATGTCACATTTTGCCATCTCCACTCCCGTACATCGCGTATGGCTGCATCGAAGGAGGTGTACCTAACTGTACATAACTCAGAGGGAATGAAGTCATTGGGCTGTGTTGGAGGCCTGTGGCATAGAAGTAGGCCGAATCTTGACTGGCCCTTTGGATATGACAGATGATGAATCAGCCCAAATTCCCCAGGGCCTTCTTGGGTACTATGCCCAGTGGGGAAACCCACAAATTAGGCACCGGTGGCTGAGAAAAGGGGCCAACTACTCTACCTTCTAAAACTTCTTCTGTATTTTGTCCCTAACTATATCCTCTTTGCCCTGTACTGACCGCAAATTTTGTGCCCGAAATGGGCGCCAAGTCCCTTGATATAGGGTGTGAAAACCAAAATGAAATCCCCGTGATAAGTAAGTGGCAGCCATCTTGTTGGGGTAAACTGTTAGCCACTTGTCCAAGATGTCCAGTTTAATTGGGCTGGGGCCCTTTTTGAGGCTGATTCTGGGGGCCGGTACCTTTGCCTGCTCCCTGTCCCCCTTTTGCTCCCTGAAACTTCCCCCTGCCTCTCGGACAGTTCTGAAAGGAATGAGAAGCCCCACAGATAGTTCACTCGTGGCTGAATCTGCAGGGCTTCTGTGAACGTGTCCCGTGGGAGCTAAACTCTCAACAAAGCATTTTGGAACCAGACCCCTGATTAGATGATACCTTCACAACAGAGGGAGCCACAGTCCTAATCAAATGACCGCTATGAGTACTCTCACCCTGAACTGGCCTTGCCGGGGACATCAACTGCATCCATAATTGGGGATGCATCATATCCTAGTGCAAGCCTGGGTATATTGCCACCCACATGTGGAAGGCTTCATTGTAGAGAAGCCAGGCAGGACCAGCCAAATCCATGTACGCTCGGTGAATGATGTCCAAGTACTGAAATAAGGAGGCAGCACGGTGATCTTGCGCTTTGGTGATAACACCGGCCAATATAAGAAAGCCTGTGAGCCAATTAGCCCATGTCCTTTCTACCTTCCTTTTCCTAAGCTTCTCCTTTTCTTTATCATCCAATTCGTCCTTATCCTTCTTCTCCATCACTCGGTATAGAGCGAGAAAACATCAACGTACTCCCCTTTCAAGATTTTATCCCTAGTGGCTTGTGTCAAATGATTGCCCAAGAGGAGAGACATCTCCCCAAATGGAATGGAAGAGTATGCTATTGTATCATATCCAGCTGATTGTCCCATTCCCATTGGAGTCATTACGCCGAATTGTGGCCCCCCCTTAGCCCAGGGTATGCAGTTGGGACTACCAAATTATATTATTATTATTGTTATTGTTATTGTTATTGTTATTACTACTAATAATACTATTATCAATTAACTAAAGTGTTGAAGCCGCTATAGGCCTCCCACAAGGCCTCACTAGGCGCCACTAGGCCTTGGATCAGCCTGCCTGAAGTGCTGGGTCCAAAACTGCTGGCTGGATTCGGCCTACTTCTATGCCACAGGCCTCCAACACAGCCCAAGGCCACTAGGCCCTGAATAAGCTAGGAGTTGGATACAGGCAGATCAACCTATTTGGTTCCCAAACCCGTCCGAGTATTGGGCCCACAGGCCACCACATGGGGGCAGGCCTCAGAAAAAATGCCCTGCGTGCAGCTCTATTAAGCCCCCCTCTGGTTGCCTGCCAAGCAACAGGAGGCTGAAAGCCTCTTACTAAGCAGCCCCGAGGGGCCTTCCAAGATCAGATGCGCGATCGCACAGCCATTCTGGCAGCGCAACCCGCACCCTTCTGCCCCCAATGGCCTTTCCGCCGCTGCTCAGGGAGTTGGGACACAGGTGGGACCCAATCCACCCCCCAATGACCTTCTCGCTGATACTTGGGGAGTCGGGACATGGGTAGGACACAATCCACTCCCCAATGTCCTTCCCACTGATACTTGGGGAGTCAGGACACAGGTAGGATCCGATCTACTCCCCAACGGCCTTCCCATCAATACTCGGGGTGTCGGGATGTGGGTGGGACCCAATCCAACCTCCAACAACCCCCCCCCCGAGGATACCCTCCCGGGTGTCCGTGAACCATGGAAACTCGGCTGAAACAGCCGAGCCTCCCGCGGCCTTTCCAGTACTCCCTGCTGAGATCTACTCCAGTCCACAGGAGTTGCATGGTCACCGCACCCCCACTGCCTCGACACTGGAACGCTCGCTGCATGCCTCCCAGCTTCGCCAAAGGAAAGAGGCCAAGGAGAGGGGTGGGCAGCCTTTTATGTCTCTCAGCCCCACAGCTCTCCTTCATCGCTGGCACCTGCCAGAGACGCAGTCAATTGGTCTCTGCTCTTCCTGGCCTGCAAATGGGCTCACCAGCCGCAGGCCCTGCGGTGCGGCTTGGGGAGCTGAATAAGTCACGCAGTATCAGCTTTTGCTAGTTTTCCTGACTTTTTTGAGAAAGTTCGCGAAACATGTGTACAATTGGTCATGTGAAATTACCATTTGCAAATGTCTATGTGAACTTGCAGTGACCTTTTCAAATTAGCGTGAACAGAGCTGAATCCTTATTGATTGGAGTGACCATTGTGCCTTCTCCTAATAGATGGAGGGGTTGGAGAGAGAAATCCACCGAGCCTGCCATTTGCCCCTTCTTCTGCTTGCAGCCCACTTTGGGAAATCTGCTCTGAGCTCTTCCTATTTGTTTCAAAGGAAAGCTTTGGGGGCAGGGAAGACAATTGGGAATGGGGCTAGTCCCCCACTTGGGTGGTGTGGTGTTTGTGTGTGCTGCAACTGGCCAATTGCTCCATCGTTCTTTTGTTTGTTTGTGCTTTCCTTCACTTATTTGTCTTTATTTAAGGCTTTGGGGGCAGGGAAGATGATCAGGAACTTGGGTGGTGTGTGAGTGTGTGTGAGAGCATGCTGCAACCAACAGATCACTCCATCATTCATTTATTTGTTTGTGCTTTCTTCACTCTTGGGTGACCTCCTCCTTGCTCCCTTCCCGCCTCCTACCTGGCTTTAATCATCTGGAGGCCATGCCCCCTTTGCCTGTGTAAACTATGAAAACTGAAACTGACCACATCTTCCAAATTAGGAAGAATTCGTGTGAATTATGCACTGCTGATGTGAAAGAATGGTAATCCAGAATTTCACAAACTTTATCCTGTTGTGTAACTGGCACCTTAGTCTGGCTCTACCATTGTGTTTTCAGCAAACTGAGAGGAGTTTATGCTATGAGATGAGCATGGCAATAATCAGAGTACTGTTTATTTTCACATCATTAGCTTACTTTTCACAGTTTTGCAAGGGCATGGTTATTGTGGGCAGAGTACAAGTTTAACAGAAGCAGATATGTTACAAGAATGCTAAAAAAATCCTACAAAGATAAGTTTCAGCATGGATTTCAACATAGAAACCAAGGAGGGCTGCTTTTGTACCCCATGAACATAGAATAGAAACCAAGGAGGGCTGCTTTTGTACCCCATGAACATCCAGTGCTCATCCACACAAAACTAACTCATCTGTATGTTATGTGGAGATTTACAAAGAGATAGTACTGTCATTATTATGTCCACAGTTTTGTAACATTTGAAAACTGTTATTTGTTAGTGTGGAGAGAATAGGGATCATCCGTTATCATTGGGATCAGGTTCCTATTCCACCCCCCTCTTTCATGTGGCATTCCATCATGCCCATGCAGGTCTGCTCCTGCATGCTTTATGCCGAGGTTTCATGTGCAATCAATATGGGAGAACTGCATGTGTATGTGTGTGGTGTAGACAGACCTAGTGGAATGAAAAGAAGGAATAATCTGTTTTGAAAATGGTAAAAAAACTAAAGATGCAACAGGATGGTGTTTCAGGAGGCAGTGATAGAACATTTCAGTTTCCCAGGACACCCTCTCACTGACCTCAAAGTGACTATAGTGGAGGACCAGATACACTAGAAGGGGAAATTCAATGTGCTGAAATAGAATTTCTTAACACACCATATGACTCCCTTGGGTTTTGTCAGCTGCAAACAGACAAACTGGAGCCTCTTTATTGCTTTCCAATCTGATGAAACTTTGAGGGAGGGTAGGTGAGAAGAGACAGCATTCACAACAGAGAGGGGAAAATAGAAAATGAAAGGAGAACATTAAATGTATAAAATGTCTTCATTCATACAACACCTAATCCCCTATTATTTCCTCATATTTTCTATTATGTGAACAATTGAGCACAACAATCTGTGTATAATTTGTGAATACAAATTATTATTATTATTATTAGTAGTAGTAGTAGTATTAGTATTATTTACTATCATCATCATCATCATTGGTTTCACAGGCTACCCAGTGTTACCAACTGGAGTTTTGAACCAGCAGTGATATTACTGGATTCTATCCAAGAATCTAAGAATCAGGGAAGTGTCATTGCATAATGTGCCATGTGCCAAGCAGCATAGCTTTTTGTGATCCTATCTATGGAAAATTTGTTCAGATATTTTTTCGGGCCATTTGGAATTGCTCCCCGAGAACCTATCACCACTGGACCCATAGTTTTCTTTTTCTAGAGTCACTGCATTGTTGCTGTTACTGAAAAATACAGAATGCACAGCAGGTACTCCTCTGAAAGAAGATGAATTGAACAGATTCATGAATCCTGAAAGTTTAAAGCAGCACTGAAGTCAGTTAATGGGTCTAAAATGTTAGCAATTGATTTAAATTTAAATCTATGAAAGTATGTTTAGTACTTCGTAGAACTGTGCAGTGCTGCAGCAGAAACTCCAGATGGAAACCAACATCACTCGAGCAGAGGTCTACTTCTCCAACAAGGGAGCTGTCTCCTACTTCACATTGCAGGACTCCCAAAAATCTGCTTCAAAAATTTCCTTGACTCTTTGTATCAAATTTTGAAGGTGCATAAAGGCTGCAAAGTTCAGAGGAATACTCCTCATTCTGGTTCCACAGACAGAACCACTTTGGTTACTTGAAAATTTTCACTGGATTCCACTAAAGTTGAGCTGAAAGCAAATCGTACTTTAAAAAGAATAAACCAATGAGATTTGGAAACTCTCAAAATCATAGTGGTGGTTGTGGTGGTGATGATCACGACTGACATTTTGGTTTATTTTGGTAAAATTCTTCAAGTTCTGGATCCATGTAAATCAACAGGGAAACACAGATTTGTAGGAACTCTGAAGAATCAGGTCGCTCACTTCAACTGCTTGTCAAAAAGAACTATCAGGTGAAATGGATTGGGTCTCTGTGTTGTGCCAGTCAGGCTAATGAGCATGCACATCATTCTTCCAGACTTTGTTGCACTTTGTTTCATTTTTAAAGATTACGTTTCCCCTTTGTTTCAGGGTATGATTTAGAAGAAACATGAAACCAACCAAGTCAGTGAAAAAAAGATTTATGAAGTTATGGTCTAAAGAGACCATAAGAATTCATGATAGAATTCTTCACATTGCTAGAAATACCTCCCCAAAGAACAGTGGTAATCTTTATAAACTTGTGCAACAGCAAATGTTTCATAACCAAAAGAACAGCAGGCTAAGCAAATTAGTGCCAGCTGAAGAGCAGAGGGAATGATATGCCCCATGTGAAGAGAGAGACACTCCAGACTCCACTTTCTAACTTGGTGTGTAACATCAAGGGAACAACATCTGCTGCTTGTTATTCATCAGACCACCAAAGTTGCAGGAAACAAAGTTGTAGGAGAAAGGGAAAATCAGAAGTTGGACAGAGATGGGGGTTGGGGAGAGAAAAGAGAAGAAAGAATGCAGTCCCACTAAATGGCATGACCTCTATTATCACCCTCCAAGTTACTTACACCCACTCCTTAATTTAAAGTGTAGCATTCACAGAGAAAGCTCTGGAAAAGGGGCAGGTGACACAGGCAAGCAAGAACAAGAGTAAATTGCCCATCAGATGGTAATTTGCAACAGCTAAGTACATTCCAGGGCTCATGAAATAAACCATTCTGAAGTGGCAAGAACATTTATATGAACCAGAGAATAGCACTGCATGTGGCATTTCAATGCCTACAAAATCCTTAACGCAAAAGAATGAATACGGTGACAAACAAGCAAAAACAATTTCTTGTACAACACTCTGTCCCATTCAAGCATAGATGAGAAGGGTGATGCCAAAGACGATTCATAAGAATCCATTTGTGACTAATAACACATAATATGAGGGAATGGAAATTCAAAAATAGAGGGGGGGGGGATGGAACTGCCTCAGGCACACATATACTATCTTTAGTTTTTGCATGGTTTGTGCTTCTTCAATTCAGTGAAATACTTTTGGCTTTTTAAGGGCTCACTGGCCTGGATACCCAGAAATTACAGCAAATGTGCTAGGACATAAGTGTGTGCATGTGTGTGCTTTCCAAATATAGTGATTCAGGGTTTCTTTTATTATTATTAACCTGCCACTGCTTTGCAATATATAAATGGTTACTTGCAATTTGATTTTCTATGACAGAATTAATTGGCATCCACACATGTAAAGAATTACGGTTTAATCTTATCCTACATTTTCTCTGATTCTGCCTTGTCATTCAGTTGGATCAATACATGCTCATACTAACTTGTATCCCATTGATTTTAATGGATCTTCTCTACATATGACTAAGTCTAGATCCAACAGTCTCCCTTTCTTATTTATTCTTCTTAAAGGGGCAGTTTTTGAAGGGGCATGCAGAAAAATGCAGGCTGATCTCTCTCTCAATCTCTCTCTCTCTCTTTCTCTCTCTCTCTCTCTCTCACACACACACACATTGCTTTCATTCTCCCCTTCCCACAAATTTCAATTGAGGATAATAAGAAGTTGGTGACAGAGTTTTGCTTTTCCACAGATTTGTTAATCTCTTAACAAAACTAATTTTGTTGTTATTTTTGTTACTTTTCTCTCATCCTGAGTCTTCCCACAACATCAAACACTCTTTTATTATCAATTTCCTTATTACACCATGCTGTTATGCTGTTTTACCATTCCAAAACCACTTCAGCTGTACTTGCAATGATGGAGATTATCAGAAAACCTAAATATGGTGTTACATGAATGCCAGGAGATTGAGAAAGGGCATGAATATCAGAGGATATTGTCCCCATCCTGTTATGCTCCTGTGCTTCTTCCATTCCTGCAGCACTCCTTTTTACACAGCTTAAGCTGTGACTAGTGAGATTTTCACACTACACTGTTATAGTGTTACTATTCCACTTTAACTGCTCTAGCTTCCTCCTGTGAATTCTGGGGTTTGTAGTTTAGTGAGGCCTAAGATCTCTCTGGCTGAGAGTTGTAAATGCCCCTCTCTAAACTGCAAATCCCAGGATTCCACAGGAGGCAGCTATAGCAAATAAAGTGGAATAGTAACACTATAACGGTGTATTGTGAAAATCTCCTAGATCACCCGTTCCATTTCTATGATGGAATGATGGGCAGGTGAAAAGATGCCCTGTTATGCTGGCACAATGGCATCGCTGGGAGGTCTGTGCTGAACATTTAAGGGTGCAATCAGTAGATCGAGGTAAGTGACACACTTTTTTGTACCCTCCCCAGATTACTTGTATTTTTAAAGTGTGTTTTTGTGCTTAGTTTAACTTTTTAACCTTTCTCTTCCTTTTTCTTTTTCTTTTTCTTTTTGAATTTCCTGCGTGACCATCCTCTCATGAGAACGGCCAGAATTTCCATTCCAGGAAGTGAATGCAGCTCTGTTCAAACTGCATTCACTCCTGGGCTGCCGAGAGGGAGGGAGGATCTTGCTAAAGGTAGGTCTGAATTTTTTAAATTTTATTTATTTATTTATTTATTTATTTATTTAGTATATCATTACAGGGACGAGAGGGGGGCGGGAGAGAATGTAGCGAGATGGAGACACTTTCTTCATCCCTGTCTGATAATGTCCAATAGCTGATTGTTGACACTGTGTATCACGCCTGTGCCACGTTTGTGTTATAATAGCATGATTTGTACACCTTTTCATCTGCACTGATGCTGTTATCACCATTCCATTTACCCCCGCCTTGTACTTCATGATTGGTTTGCATATATATATGGTTGGTGAGCCGTGCTTAGGGATTGTCAGCATTGTTGCATTTTAATTGTTGTAAGCTGTCCCGATTGTTTCTAACAGAGGGGTGGGGTAAAAATAATAACTATTATTATTATTATTATTACACAGAGAGAGTACTATAGAACACCCATCACTTCCCAAATCTCTCTTTGAGAGAAGTAGCACAGGAAAAGAAACAAACCACACCACCATCACCACCACACCATATTTTGATGTCTTTCTCCTGTGAAAAATAAAAGTGCTTATTACACTAGTCTGTTATTTCAGTCTATTCTGTTCAAAACTGCTTCACTCATATTCATGAAGCCATAATAACCCTATGACAGCATAACATCATGACAGTGAATGCATAACTGCCCAGGCCTCATGGTGCGAGAGGTGCCACAGGAATAGAAACAGCCCACATCAACCTGCAACATTTTTGATATCTTTCTCCTGTGAAAAACAAAAGTGTTTATCATGCGAGTTGGTTGTTGCAGGTTGTCCTGTTCAAAAAAAACCCACTCCATTTGTACTCATTAAACCATAATAATGCTATTCCAGCATAATATCATAGTGTTATTACACCATTATCTTAAAACTTTTTTTTTTTTTTAAAAAATAAAAATATAGTAAAGCTATGGTGGCAACACTGTGGTGTGTGGTACCACATGAAAGCAGGGGATACATGTTTAGGAAATGCCCCATGCAGTAAAGGCTTCTGAACAGTGACTTCTAATGGTTAACAGGTGGGGAAAGCAGTGTTATTGCACTATAACAGCAAACCACTTATATTTTTTTAAAAATAGGAAAAAATCTGAAAAGCTTTTCAAGAGCTTAGACCACAGAAAACATAGCTGTAGTAGTCTGGAAATAGTCTGAGATTTCCCTGCTGGATATTTCCTTGGGAACCAGACCACACCCACACTGTACTCACTAATTGCTCATTCTCACAATGAAGTAGAATGAGACATCCACCCTCAAACTGGCTAATGAATCATAGCGGGAAAGGGATCATTAATGGAATACTTTAAGCATGAAAAAAATTAAATTCCCAACTACTGTATAGCATCACATCACAAGGAGAACCTTGGGAGAAGGGAGATATATAAATCCAATAAATAATTTAAAAATAAATAAATGATGTCATGCAATAAGGCTGAGATGAAAGCAGGGCCAAACCAATGCTATGATGATATAACGGTATGGTGTGATAAGGACCTATGATTGTTAAATGTGCTGTGTGATGAAAGGGTTTCATTTTCATTGTTCAAAATCATATATTTTGAAATGATTATTTTGCATGTTTAACTTTGACAAGAATAGAAATACGATCATTTTCTATGGTGTTTTGTTTCAAGACTGCCTCTGTTTATCAGCTATTTTCAGCATTTCAAAAAACAGCTGACATGCGTATGATATAAACATGTGTTTTCTATTGATGCTCTGTTTTAATCAAATAGATGGGAAACAAAAAAAAGTTCTAATTATTTCTTTATTAATAATCCAAAATGTATTTTTGTTAAATGGCCAACATTGATAAGGATGGTTAAAATGTTTACTCTTACAAGTATATTTTTGCAATTTGTTAGTCTTTCCAAAAGGAGGGACTACAGAGAACAGGAGTGGAGGGAGAGATTATGAATCATAGAATCATAGAGCTGGAAGAGGCCCCATGGGTCATCAGGTCCAACCCCCTGCTCAGGATCTCCAGATAAAGTATCTCCAGCAAGTAGATGTCCAGTCTCCTTTTGAAGACTTCCAGAGAAGAAAACCCTACCATCTCTCTAGGCAATTGGTTCCATTGCTAAACTACTCTTACTGTCAAGAAGTTTCTTCTAATGTTCAACCAAAATCTACTCTCTTGTAACTTCAAACCATTAGATCTGATCCTACCCTCTGGGGCAGCAAAGAAGCAGACTTCCCCTCCTCTTTGTGACAGCCCTTGAGGTGAATGGAAGCCCTCAGTCTTCTCTTCACCAAGCTGAACATGCCCAGCTCACAAAAGAATATCAATTAAAATCTACCAATAGAATTTTTAAAAAAGAATGAAAATCATCACGATTAAGACATATAAAACATATAAAAGTTAAAAAATAAAATAAAAACACATCCCAATAAAAAGCCTTTGTGAACATAGCTATGTATTCAAAGCCTGCTTGAATAAAACTGTCTTTGCCTGCTGGTGAAAAGAAAGCAGGGAGGGGACCAGTCTAGCCTCTAGTGGAAGGGAGTTCCAGAAGATGGGAGCAGCCACTGAGAAGGCTCTCTCTTGTGTCCTATCAAGAGAACTTGTGATGGTGGCAGGACTGATATTCAAGGATTTTCTAGAACTTCCAGATTCAGGTATTTTGGGGTACTAGCCCAAACCTAGTTGTATGAATGAGCTGTGTGTGTGTGTGTGTGTGTGTGTGTGTGTGTGTGTTGAAGGGCTTTCCAAAAGGGGACTCAAGGCTAGTTCACCCAAAAAACATTTAGAACCCCAATGCACAGATTTTGGGCATAGGATATTTAAAACACACCCAGTCTCAATATGATTTTTCATTTGCTCCATACTTATCCGCCTATCCTTGATTCCAGTCTTTACTGACAAGTATATTAGCCTACCACTTCATAGTCTTCCTTTATACTAGACCAGTCATCCAACAGTCAGGGATGTCTGATAATGCAGAATAGGGTTGTACTGTAAATAAATAGTTTGATCATAACAGTAAGGCACTATGGGGGAAAAACTGGCATGCATTCTTTGGGGAAGACCTCTGGACACCTTCATGGAGAAGGCAGATTCCCTAGTCTATTTTGCTGTGTGGCCCAGAGATAGGGAATGGAATCATTTCTGGTTTGCCATGAGCTCATAAAGTGTTAAGTGTGGCAGTGAGTGTGCTAAAACAGAAAAATCTCCTTTACACATTAGGTGCCAGCTAGGTACAAGCTGGAAACATTAAACTTGCACCAGGGATAGGAATGGAGCCTTATTTCATGCTCACACAATTACAATGTCTCATTTCATGCTCACACAGTTAGTTAGTTTCACTGCAGATCTTGTACCAAATCTCAGACCATATTGTCATTTTTAATAATTTGTAATCCTAGTTCATCTTATACCTGTCTCACCTCTTTTTTCCAGGAGGATGGAATAGAAACAGCATTTATGTTGCACCTTTCCTACTCTAGCACCTTAAAGTTTAGAAGTCTATATCACATGGAATGCGGTGATCATGTATTAAATATTCATGCCCTCACTAGTCTATAGGGATGCGGAGTTATAATTATAGCCCTGTTCAAACAATCTGCCTCACATGCCCTATTTTTCCCCTTCCCTTCACAAACTTTTAACCATGTGATGGAGAATGCTAAAACAGAGTTTCCATTATAGAAATATTCTACATGGCAATAGCTTGAAAATATTACTCTATGGACCATTGGAATAAAGGTTGTGTTCTAATTTTTAAATTTTTTTTAATTTTTAATCTATTTAATCAATAGATCCCCATAGATTCACGGCCTGCATCCAGGACAAAAGAGACCACCCAGGGCAAACAGCCACCCAAATGGAAGGTATTTTTTACCATACATCAAAGGAGTCACAGACAGAATAGAGAAACTGATGAGAAAGCACAACCTCCAAATGATCTACAGACCAACCAAGAAAGTCAAAGAAATGCTATGCTCAGTGAAGGACAAAAGAGACCCTCTCACAGCCCAGGAGTTTACCGCATACCATGGAGCTGTGGACAAGTTATATAAGGACCACTAAACGCAGTGTGCAAACACGAATCAAGGAAGATGAGAGACACTGCCGACTGGGCCAGCCAGAAAATCAGCAGTAGCAGAACATGTTATAAACCAACCTGGACATAAAATGCTATTTGAAAACACAGAAATTCTAGACCAGGCCAACAACAATCATGTCAGAATGCACAGAGAAGCTATTGAAATCCACAAACACCTGGACAACTTCAACAAGAAAGAGGAAACCTTAAAAGTAAACAAAATCTGGCTCCTAGTTTTGAAATACAATAGAACCAGAACTCAACACTTACAAAAGAATTCCACCCAGGGACAAGAGGATTCCCAGCAGATAATGGCCCATCAACCAACCATTAGCCAAACAGACACTTAACGAGCCTTGCCTTTCTATACCCAGAAACTAACCATTCAATCAGCAAATTTACATATACTCCCCAACAGGGGTTCACAACACATAAACGCTACACACACACCTACCCAACCATTCTCTGAGGATGCCAGCCACAGTTGCAGGCAAAATGTCAGAAAGGAACTATTCCAGAACAAGGCCTCACAGCCCGGGGGAAAACAAACAAACAAGGAAAATCTATGGATACTGGCCATGAAAGCCTTCCCCTTCCCTTTCGCTAAATGTATGTTTTACCCCTTCATTTAGGGAAAAAATGTAACTCCTGGAAGCTTCTTTCTAGGCAAAATAATCTGATTTTTTTTACAGTAATCAGTCTGAGAACCAAATGTAGACAAAACATGATTGTTTCTGAACAAGAGATCCGGTTCTAACAGAAACTCAAAAATACCATGCCTTCAGGCATTACGGCATTTTAGTCATGTATCTGGCATAATTGTATCTTTCCTTTCCTCCAAGGAACTATGTCACCAGACACAATGAGTTCAAAGGTACTACATGAATTTCATGACAAAAGAATTAGAAATTGGAATTGACATTTCTCACCCGAACACTACTCCATCCACTCTCTGTAGCTCACCATCTTTATAGAAATAAGCTGCTTTTAATGGCTTTAGCTGCTGTATATGAATACCATGCAAATTTGTATCACTTGCCATAGTGCAACCTGGATCAAACACAGGAAGAGAGCCACTTTATGGAAAATTTTATGTCTTATTTTCATATTGCACTAATGTCTGTACAGAAGTTCATTTGAGGAAGGGACAGACACATAGTATAGCATGTGATGAGATCATAAAAGCTGGAATTACACAGATTGAATGATCATGTTGAGGTTGTTGAGAATGTGTTAGACCACTGATCCTCAACTTCTTCTGGTCCAGATATTTTGGATTCCTAGACAACCCTATCAGAGATTTTGGGATTTGAAGTCCAGAACAGCCAGATAGCCAGAGTTTGAGAGCTGCTATGTTAGGCCATGTGTTCTCAGGATTATTATGGAAAGTCAAGGAAGGTGAATGACAATTGTATAGGTTATATTGCAATGCCATAGGATATGTGACATGTATACATATATATAGATACAGATACATAAAATATCCCATCAGATCACACATAAATCACACATACCAGGCTCACAGAGTTGTGTTCCTGCATTAGGTTACTTTCTTACAAGATGTACAATAAATGATAGATTTAAAGAATTAATAGATGTGGCCAAGTAGCTTTTGATACATAAAAGTGCACTGCTGAGCATGGTCCTACTTCTCATGAAAGAAATATTGTCCAGTCATAAAATTTCCATAGAGTCTGTTTTCTATTCCAGTTACCCTCCCTCACAGACTCAGGAAGAAGAATATTAAATGAAGGTGAAACCTTGGTGAAAGAGGTAAGTGATATAGTCTTTTCACTATACTTTTATCTAGTTGGACACCCACATCAGTATAAAATCTTCTTATTCAGAGGCAGAGCTCAACATCTTTAAAGGATAGTGCGCTTTTTGAGCTTTTCAACAGTTCATAACCATGTTTTTGGAAATCATCATACCGAGATTTATTTGAGAAGCTGGATATTTATACTACTCTTTTTGAAGAACTACATCCTGGCCCTATGCTGTGTAGAGAGACAAGCTGCTAAAGAGATTGCCAAGACACCACTAGATTGGTGGAGTATTTTGTACTATTTAGAAGCAAAAACAAAGAATGTTGCTCATGAAGTTAGATTCTTTGTTGGATCAGAGTGGGAATCCAGAAGTAAGAAATTTACTTAAATAAAATAATGCCCTAGTATTTTATGTTTCTCTTTTAGGTATAGAGAAAGTACAATTAGTCTACCCACTGCTCTTCCCCATTCATGGTTATTCAAGCAGTATGGGGGTGGGGTGGGGAATATGGGGAAGGTCTCCATACCAGTAACAGTGAAATAGATCATCCATCATTCTGTGTTCAGTGCAGAGTCTGAACCTGGAGACTGCAATTAGAGGGATACAGCCTAATAATGAGTTGAACCTCAAACTTTCTGGTGTTCAGCTTCTAAGTCCCCTCTTCTATTTGCAGTGGTGGCCTGATGAGAAGGACTGCTACTGCATCTGTCACATGGCCTTTCAGCATCTTGCCAGGTGCCATGATTACTGATAACTGTAGTTTTCTGAGGTGCTTGGGTTTTTAATTTGTATCCAGGAGCTCTTTTAAACTCTGGATTTCTCAACAAGCCTGTGGTTAGGATATTGCTTCTATAGCATTTTGGAATCCCATCAAGGCTTTAAACAGTGGGCCAGTTTTCAAGCAAAGGGAAGGAGGCAGGGCTGAAGCTTACACCATTATTAGAAGTCTTTATTGAATTAGAGAAGAAATTCTTCACTAATTTTGTTTTTGAAGGAAGCAATGAGCAAATTTTAGCAATTTCCTTCCCACTGTGAGAAAATCTTTGAAATTGTATAGTTCAGGACTTACTCTGCTCAAATACACATGCACACACACACACATATATTTGCACAAAAAGCAAGATTTTTCTTCTTCTCAGAAAACAGGCTTTTTTTCCTACACAGAAAATACTGTTTTCTGTACAGAAAAAAAAAATGTTTTCTGTACAACAATACCATATGAAAATTTTATGTGAAATACATCATGAACTACTATGATTCTTGTCAGTATAGGATTCTCTTTAAGCAGGTCCATACCAAATCAAGTGAGCAAAATTAGCAGCTTTCTCTACTGTTGCCATTATATAAGTGCCAGGTACTGGGCCACTTTACAAATATCAGTATTACACAGATAATGCATATATTAATTAAACTGAGTTCTGGAGTAAAACTACTGAATCAGTGATGTATTGTGCCTAATCATAATCCCTGACCCTCTGTTTCATAGTAAAATACCACTATATGATGTTTTTTACATGACCAAAAATATAAAAATTAAAATGAAATCTATTCATCCCATTCTTTCTTTCTTTCTTTTTTTAACTATACTGATAGCCTAAGAACATTTATTTACTATTAGCTTGTGGCATATGACAGAAACAGGGAGGGGGAAAAAATCTATCTTCATATCTCTATATTATGGTGTTATACAGAGAACCAAAGCAAACAGGCTGCAAATTGAATTCCAGTAACAAAAACTTCATAAAGAGAATGGTGATACATTACTTGCAATTACATGCAAATTGCCATTTGTTTGGCATTCTCTTCCAGCTATTATCTTATGGCAACTCCGTAAATTACACTGATATGCCAGTAATTTTAAATTATTAAGTATTGTTATGTTGTTTTACATTGGGAGGTGCATACTATTTCTCTAAATTTTCACTTCCTTATCCATGTCCAGATATTTCTGTCTGACAATCATTCAAAACCACTGTGATGCTCTCTCTCTCTCTCTCTCACACACACACACACAAATACACAAACACACACACACACACAGGGGGGAGGGGGGAGGGAGAATAAGATACTTAAACAGTTGCTATCATCCTGAAGCTCTGGAGCTGGAGGAGAAATGAAGGGTCTCAACTTTGAACATTTTTTTTTTTAGTGTTCAGTGTTTAAAGTGTTCTTACCAGCCTCCCCTGTTTTATTGCCCATCAGATTATTGAATTACAACTCTCATCTTCCCCAGTCAATGGCTATGCTGGCTACACTCATGGAATGTGTAGTCCATAAGTGGCTGATGTGCACCACAGTTTGTGAAGCCTGGTCTGGTTGTTCACAATGAGACAAGTTATGTGTGTATGTTGATTTATGGTGACCCTGTGAATTTCATAGAGTTTTCTTAGGCTAGGAATACTCAGAGGTTGTTTTTGTCAGTTCCTTCCTCTGAAATAGAGCCTACAGCACCTGGCATTCATTGGTGATCTCTCTTCCAAGTACTAACCAGGGCTGACACTGCTTAGCTTCCAAATCAGACTAGATCTGGTGCCTTTAGAGAGCTTGGGGCAAATTGTACAGTCCTGTAATTCCTTGGTTTTGAATGTAAAGATTGTTGACTTTTAATTCTCCCACCAAACAAAATGGAGAGGTTTGGCAATTGACAGTGGGAAGCGAAGAAAATTAATGACTGACTGTGTGAATATGAGGAAGGGGCTTGAAGGACACAAGCAACTGGGGAGAAAAATCAGTATCATGAAACAAATTGGCAAGAAATACACTAAAATATTGTCCGTGGAGAGGTAGACTGGGGCAAGAAATCACTTGGCTTATTCAAGGTCAATTTGACAACAATGTGTTGGGTGTTCATATATCATCACAGACATGCAGATGTTGCATGATCAATGGACAACCAGTAATCCAGATCTCAGGTATTCCTTGGATTTTCTTGTGGTAGATTTTTTTCACTAACTGATTATATGAGTGAAGTGAGGCTTGAAAAGTCATATCCTAATAGCTAAAGCTGGGATATATCTATGATTGTTCAAAATAGAGTAAACACATTGAAATGAATAGGAAATGTTATTCACCAAGTATACAAGTAGTATTGATTTCAACCAGTCTGTAATTTTGTCCATTATCTTTGTTTTCAGACTTAATGACTCATTGGCCTAAATCCAATTGCTAACCCTAACTACAGCAGGCCCATTGTAACTATAGGATTTACATAAGTGTTGACTTATCACTTAGCAATTGATTCAGTTGGTCTATTGTAGTTGTGACTAGCAGTTAGGTTTGGGTTTCTGGACTCCAAGCAGCATACACAGCCAGAATAATTAGGATATTCTTAGCATCTGGACAGTATACAGTTGAATCTCAATTTATTGGGCTTCTCTTATCTGCTAAGGCAGCAATTAACAAGAATCCATAACCAGTGTGGATAAAATTTAGTCTTTGGAGAAAACAACAATTTTCTTACACTGTAAAGTACACCTTTTAAGAAGTCTATTGACGTTACTGGGACTTACTTCAAAGTCTACAGAGTTTTGATCAGAATGTTAGAATACATTTTAAATACCACATTTTAATGCATATATCTGCTTATGTCCACCTTGGAAATTCCATCACACATCATGATGGATAAGAGTGACTCTCCTCTCCATTTTTCTTTCAATGCATGCTGACAAGTAGAGTAACAATTTTGAAATATATTCATATGATTATAAGGAGTATAACCCTAGACAGAAAACAAATTAGAAGTAATTTACAGCCATTTAGGATAAGAAATGTCCACCGGTGTTTACACATGAACAAGAGCTCCTATACCATTTTGTACATGGAAACTCTTGTGTGCCAACAGTACACAGCTAGTCTTGTCTAGCTTTGAGGTTAAGAGTGAAACCCAAGGTATTTGGCTACTTTTGGTCCATCTTCATAACTTTTCTCTGCATGTGATTGAACATAAAATTTCAGAAATATGTGATATTATGTTCCCACTTTATAACCTGCAGCCCCTGTAGCCCTCTTGTTTAATTCCTCAACCACTTTGGCAATGACACTGTTGTTGTTGTTGTGCTGCTGTTGTTTGTGTTGTTACAGTTGCTGTTGTTTGTTGTGTGCCTTCAAGTTGTGGTGACTCTAAGGTGAACCTATCACAGGTTTTTCTGGGAGCCAAGAGTGTGTGACTTGCCCATGGTCACATAGTAGGTTTTCCTGGCTAAGTGTAGAGTCAAACCCTGGTCTCCAGAGTTGTAGTCCAACACCCAAACAACTATGCCATGCTGGCTCCTTCCTTGGGCTATTTTTCTTCTGAAACAAGGAACTATGTTCACCTGAATCCTCTCTCTCTCTGTCTCCCCCAACAAAAAAACCCAATCCCCTCCAAAATAAATTAATTGTGACACCTTGAAGATTAGTTTTACTTTCAGAAAGAAGTCCACTTCTTTGAATACACTGAATGTAGCCTCAGTAGACAAACATCTACACACTTACACATGTGTGTGCACATGCAAATACACTGCATTGTGATATGTAATCAAAATGCAATAAAAGAACAAAAGCTACCAGGAAAGTAATGGCCCAATAAAACCTGTTAGTCTTTCAGGTGCCACAAAATGTTTTGCTGTTTTGTTGCAACAAACTGATAAGCCTACTTCTCTAGTATTTCCATCTATGTTTCTCTAATTTAACAATCCATTCTACCTTTTACACTGCTTGACCCTGTTGTCATTTATGTCCTGAGCTTGTTCTATTGTGTCTAGGCCTGCAACCATGGATATATCACACAAGCATTATTATTAATAATTATATGCATATCCCATTTCCCCTGCAATTTTGACATGAATTAAGCCAAGAGGGCACTTCACCCCCAGATTTCTAGGGTACACGCCCATCTTCATGGTGACAAGCTGCCTATGCCTCCAGTACCACTTGGCAAAGTCCTAGCAGCCTCGTCACTCTGCAATTATCCAGCATAGCTTTTGGTCTCTTTCTCTGTCTACTTGCTGATTCTATAGGTTTAGTACAGTAGCTGCTGGTCCATTCCTAACTGGGTTAATCTACCCATCTTCCACATTTAACTTTTATGGTCTTCCATACAACTGTGTGACAAACCTCCATTTGTTAAGGGAGGCTGTCAAATGCAGCTTCCAAGAGCATGTCATTTTTTAATAGTCGGGAATCTAATGGTACCCTGTTCATAACCAGTTAATTTACATCAGAATCTTTTTCTATCTGAATACAGAACACAACAGCATGTTCCTGAGCATGCTCCATCTGCATAAAAACTTATATTTAATGAACAAGAAACAGGCACATTGTTTATGTTTATTCATAACAAGTTAGATATTACTTTTGAAGATAAAGAAACATTTTGATTATATATAATATCAGTTATGCATTTTAACACTGATAGGGAACTTTAGCAATCAAGAGGAGATAAAAAGACTTCAGAGAATTTAATCACATACTTCAAAGTAGACTTAAGAACATATATTTCAGAAACCAAGATAAAATATGAATGTATAATTTACCATCTTTCTTTCTTATCACAAGTGTTTCTGATTCCAATGCTAATAACCTAGTTGAGTCTGACAGCTAACAGTGCTCATCTTAAAAAACTATTCGGAAGAAACTTTTGTTGGAAGGAGAAACTGCTAATTAGCTTTTCTTTTTCATAAGGATTGAATCAAGTCTTAACTTTGCTCAGCCAAAGGTCAACATGTATTCATAAGCATTCACAGATTGGAAGAAAAAGATGAATGAAGACTATGCAACTACACAATCTGTGTCCAACATAACTTTTCCTAAAAGTCATAGTTGTGGTATTTCCCCCCTCCTTCTTCTATCATGTAATCCCTAATGATGGGGTAGTGGAAAGTGGTGGCAAGGCAGTCCAAATTCTCTCTCTAACACTTTTTAAACATGGGGTGTTTATCACTAAGAAACCTTGCATCTGATATTCTTCAACCATTCATTTAACTGTATATGTAAAAAGGTGGTTTTTCACAGTGTCCTCTCCTTCTGTAGCCAACACACTACAACCCACACATCTATCTATCTATATATCTATCTAATTATCTTAGGTATGTTGTTATTTTCAGTGTGCAGATTGGCTGCTTAGGTGCTCCTTGGACAGCCAATCAGCTCTCAGCAGCACCTCCTTGGTCTACAATCATTGCCAAGCAGCAGCCTTGCCAGGTGGAATGTGCGGGGTAGGTTAGGGACCTGTCGCAGCTGTTGCTGAGCTGTGGCCTTGCCAGGCAGAATGGGGGGGACAGCTCAGGGTCTTGAAGCCTTGACTTGCTCTGGGACCCATTAGCAGTCCACAGTATCTGTAGAACTCTTCTCCAGCACCACATTTCAAATGTCTTCATAGGATTCTTCCTAAAATGAATCTGTCACCCTTTCATCTGTTTTATATAGCTAATCCATGTATTTTTTACATCATTGTTTTATTTCTACTTGGTCATGTCATGTGTTCCCTGCTGATTGTAGAGCATCCTATTCTTGGTTTAAATTTCCCTTTGATTCCCTATGTGCATGAGTGGCTCCAGTTCATCCTAGTTCTCCGTGTCTTTCAACAATATAAACCCTACTTAGATCACATTTTGATAGAAATACCCTTTCATCTATGATGATGATGATGATGATGATGATGGCTGTGTTTTGGCAATCATTGATCCAAAGGATACAAAGAAAAGTGCAATAGCTGCAGAAATGGTCATGTGGTTTTTATGCATCCTTAGTTTTAGTGGATTTCACAGAATGTTTGGTAATAAAAACACAAAGACACCAAAGTGATACTCAATTTGAGTTGTCTATTTTATTTTGATTGTCTTATTTACCTCTAACAACTGCCTCAAGAAATTTGAACGCACCATATAATATACAATGTGACAATAATTAATTGCTGTAGATGGGATGTAAGTATGGTGAGAATACTTAAACAGGGCTGGTGCTTTCATGATAGTTAGGACACAGAAAAGGTCCTTTTGACAAGGTCATGGCAGAAGATGGACCTTTAGGGCCCGGATCTTGTACAGACTAGAATCGTAACATAACAGTGGTAATTTGACAGTGGCAAATCACCTCAACACTGGCAATTTGATTCTCTTTGCATTCAGGAGAAAGCTGGTACACTGGTAGCAGGAGGTAAACATTGGTCCCGTCTACACGATTTAAATAATACGTACGGTGTGCAGAAGTTCGCGCTTTGGTACAAATGGCCGTTCGGATACACACGAATGCAAAAGAGGGGGGGGCGGTTTTCCACCCTGAAATACGCACACGCGGTGTTTGGGAGGGAAAGCGGATCGTGAAGAGAAATCCGTACGCCGTTTGGATGGCTGATGGGTCTGTACGGTCCATTTGCACACATACAAACAGGCAGGGTAATCTGATCGGCTGGCCGAGTAGAGGGACGGGGCTAGCACGGTGGGGAATTGGGAGCGGCCACCATGTTGGTTTCCCAGCTAGCGAGCGTCCGGTAAGTCCGTGAATATATATGTTTATTTATTTTTATTTTATATTGTAAATATGGAAAACTGACTGTCTGCAAACCAGGAACCTTTAAAAAAAAAGCGGCGGGAGATTCAAAACTGCCGCTTGGCTTGCTCACTCCAACCAACTTCGGGAACAGGGAGTCATACGGAGTTTAGGGGGGTTAAAAATTGTATAGCCGGTTTGTATGCATACGAACGACAGGCTGTTTGTATTTTTTGCCCCCCATATGGATTTTTTTTATGATCGTATAGCCGCACCCATTGATGTATCTGTGCTTTCTTTTTCCTGAAAGCCTGGCTTCGGGGGAAAGCCAATCATGAAAGCCAAACATTCAGGAAACAGGAAACACAAAACCAACCATGTTTTCCACCTGCCACTGATACCATCCTTTTTTTCCCCATTCCCATTTTTGCCTCCCCTCTTTTTTGGGTGGTGGTGGTGGGCTTGTCATTTGCACTGCTTTTGCCATCACCTTAATTATGGTGATGGATGCAACAGGAATACTGAACCCAAGCCATTCAGAGATTTGAAGGTAATTACTGTTACCCAAATTGTGTGGGATCCGTAAGGATATTTAATTAGCTCAAAATGGCAGTGAGAGGCCAGGTAACAGCAGGACCTTTTGACCTATGTATACTGGCAGTCACTGAGGAGACTCTGAGGAGGTTATCAGATGCATCTAAAATGGTGTTACAGCAATGCTAGGAGATCGTGAAAGGGCTCCCTTACCAGATGATGTTGTCCCCTATCATTATTCACCTGTTCTGCTGATGTTCCATGGGTGCTGCTTTATATTGTTGAGAGAAGCCATCAATAGATCCCCCATTCTGTTTCTGTCATGGATTTGACAGTGTGAGACAAAGTGCCCCGTTTCACTGGTGAGATCCTAGCATCAATGGGTGGTCCCTGCCAGAACACTTCCAGGTGAGATTGGGACATCCAGATAAGTGACACATGTTTTATGATGCTCCCCGGGTTACTTGTACATTTTAAAGTGTCCTTTTGTGCTTGGTGTTACTTTTTGTGTTATTTTTATTTTTGAATTTCTCACGCTCATGTCTTCTTGCGAGAATCTGTGGGATTTCACTCCAGGAGTGAACGAAGCTCCATTAGAGCTCCATTCACCCCTAGGCTGCCCTGTCACCAGAAGAGAAGGTAAGTGCATTGGGGAGGGTGATTGTGGTGGGACAGAGGTGGAAGTGGAGATTGTGGGATAGGAACACTTTTTGCATTCCTGTCTGATAATCTCCTAAGCAAGAATGTACAATTAAGTTATCTTTATTGGAAATTAATCTTAACAGCATTCACACAAACACTCAGACTTCAAGCAGTCACATAAGGCTATTGAAGATAGTAAGAAGTATTTGAATAGAGGAATAGAGTAAGGAGATTGTGGGTTATATTATACAAGTCCTGTAGAACTGAGATTGCAAAGTAAACCAGCAGAGAGGGGGTCCGGAAAGCAGAATGGCTACACGTTCTGATGTGGAATCAAGAGGAAGAAGATCTGTATGCACTTGGGTGGTGTTTTGGGGTGATATTTAACTGTGATAATTCCCCTGAAGGGATGGGATTTAGAGTGGAATACAATGTCTCTCGGAGTTTCCCAGGCCTAGACAAAGGGTGCTCTGGAAGAGTTAAATGATCGTTAATGGGCAATGCATTTGGTATTGAATAGGAGCAGGCAACTTCTATTGTTGGGGAGGAAGGAAAGAGGAAAAACCCATTTTGCAACAGTCCCTCTGCTATTGTGAGTGAATTAGTGGATGACTCATCATTAGGTGTTAATTCTGATGTGGGTATTACCTGTTTGGGGAATTTCCAGAGGCCCCTCCCTAGGTTATACGTGACTCCAGCCTTGGTATCTGGGGCTCCCAGGTTTACCTACTAACCATATGGAAGGCCTCGTTGAGCCAAATTATTAAATACGAGTGCTAATTATGTGATATTCTAAGATGGGGACTGTCAGGGTAGATAACATTATCTAAACAAATCCATGAATTATTTGTGGAAATAGTTTGGTCACTAGTGTAGGATTGGTACAATTGGTTAGGATCTATTAACCTCCTTGTGAATGCATTCTGGATTAAACTAAGTTTCCAAACACTCTTCAAAATTAATGTTACAACAATCCAGTTTAAGTCTAAATAAGGCCTGTGTTGCTATAGCAAGATCCGACATCCTCAGACATGCACACAGTTGGTGCTGTTAGAGTTAGTAACCTTTTCATGAAGTACTCTCTGATTGTTAGTTTGGAAGTTGCTTTGTAGGAGTTTAGTAATAGCATCTGTTTATGGTGACTTCCTGTTTGTTTGCTTTTTCATAATCATTCTTTTCCTGTATCAGTCTAATTTGCAGTCATTGTCCCTATTTTCTCTCTTTTCCATTAGACCATGTACTGTAGCACCACTAAAGTTGGTGTCACCTCTCCCCTCAACAGTGTCACCTGGTGTGATTCAGCCTCTCTGCACACACACCCAGTGCCACCACTGACCATGTATTTGGTTATGTACAAGTATTTATAAGTAAAGCTACTTTCATATGTTCTACAAAGAAGACTAAGTCTGCATGTTTTCTCTGCTAGGACTCATATATGAGGCTATGGGTATGTGACTGTTTAGCTTCTGCCTTACCAATTTAATTATTCTGCTAGAGAGATCCTCTGTCTCTTACATTTCCCAACAGATACATCAGTTAAGCTAAGACACAAGAAGGAACTGTGACAAAGATTGCAATAAAACTATAGAAAACATCACTAGCAAAGTAACAGATAGCACTGTACACATAGCACTGTGTATATTAATACAACTTACTGCTTTATGCTAACAGATGTGGTATGCTGGAAATGTTTCTTATAGTGTATATTCTGCTATACTGTATGTTGTCTCATAGGAGGACTAAACAAACAAAGCCTATACACACATTTTGAGTATTAGAGAATGAACTTCAAGGCTCTGGCACATATAAGCTGCTGCATTAATGTTAAAATTTATTTGGGTTTAGAGTCTTGTTCCTCTCACCTCATAGAAGGGCTTTTCTCCTCTCCTAGAAGCTCCTCATCTTTAGAATTTCTGTGACAGGAAGGTATAACATGACCATACTGGAAATGAAGAGTTGAACTAACTGAATTTGGGTGCACATGAAAAAGAATTTCATTTCAATTTCTTTTTAAGAATTTACCAAAATTAGAAAAATTCACATTTGGGATGGAACAAACCTGATGTGTGTTGTTGTTGTTGTTTTGGTGGGGGAGTGAATAAAGGGGAGAGCCAGCATGGTGTAGTGGTTTGAGCCTTGGACTATAACTCTGGTGATCAGGGTTTGAATCGCTGCCTAGCCAGTGAAACCCACTGGGTGACCTTGGGCAAGTCTTATTCTCTCAGCCTAAGAGAAAGGTAAAGGCAAACCCCCTCGGTACAAATCTTTCCAAGAAAACCCTATGATAGGTTCCCTTTAGGTTCACCATAATTCAGAAAAGACTTGAAAGCACATAACAACAACAACAACAGAAGTAAACAAATGGTGATTCCCCTCCCCCTATTCCTAATTTAAATCCTTTCTCTAGGCACAATTCTTGCTTTGCTACATTTTCATTGTCATCAGGTGCCCCTACAAATAACAGGTGTACATATGAGGGAAACAAATAGAGTAATGGCAGTTCGCAGCAGCAGCGTCTTGTCTTAATGGTGGCTTTTCATCCTTAAGCTCCCATAAGCTTTGCATGCCAGATGGCGGCCGTGAGTGATTTATTCACATTTATACTTTGCAACTGCAGAACTTTTTTTTAAAAAATGATGGCCAATGTGTCTAGAGTAATAGATCAATTTTTCAATTAAAAAAGACAGCAAAACAATAAAACAAAATCTAACCCAGTTTATCACCTTAGCTATGACTCGCTAAGGCAAAAATCCAACGTGGCAACAGTAGGTGCTTGCCCTGTTAGAAAGCCCCTCCCTCCACACTTGCCCAGCCAATCAGCTTTCTACTTACTCTCCTATGGGAAAGTGATTCAAAGCGAATTGCTTGTCCCAATGAGCAGGAATGCACACCCGCTTGTTATTTTTTTAAAAAAAAAACTATGGGGAAAGCCAGAAAGGCTTTTCCTTTGTTGTTTTTGCCATTTTGGGCCCCCCTCCTTCTGGATACAGTGGATTGATGAGGGATTCCATTTGGACAGGTCATATTCCCAGCAAATTCCATGAGGAGTATTTTCACCATTCAGACCACCCCATAGAGACACAAATACACACTCTCCCACATACCTACACAGATCACAGTAATTCCAATATGCTATCCCAGTGTGTATGTGCCATGTATAGGAACTATTGTCATTCTACCAACAAACCCCACATCTCATTTCTATGGCTTCTTTCATGTTTTCAAGTCTATACAATCCAAGTTCCATCCTTAAATTTAATTAGCAAGCTTTGCAACATTTATTTTGGGTCATTAAACACTATAAAGAAAATAGGATCAGGCACAAAACCCTGAAGCAATATCTGTCAAACCACAGAATTATCAATGTTAATAGTGCTGCATTGTTTATTTCACATTTTTTGCTGTACTGAAGTAGGAAATTTTATGTTTGAATGGTGTTGTGCCAGAATTCCTTGAGTGTGTTGAGGACAGTGGGTGGTACCACCACTGGGAACAGCTGGAAAGGGAAAACCACTTTGATGACAATGGCATTAAATATGTGCCTCATGGGGTTATTTCTGTGGGAATTCCTCCACAAAATGTGAATCTAGAAGACTGAAATGTCCCGTCCAATTGGGTAAGGGGTAACCATACACAATTAATTGTGTAAATTCATGTTCTATAAGAACAACATTTCACTGGGGCTAAATAATGATTAACAAAATATATGGTTAAATACTTTTAGGTCAATGCTTCTCAACCTGTGTGATGAGATATACAGACTTTTTTTTTAATGTGTCAGGAACTGGTGCCATATTTATCCCATATTATTGTTATATTTGCTAAATTTACTTGAAACTCACCAGGGCAGCTGATGGCTCAAAGACTGAAATTAATCCACAGAAAGCACTGATATAGATGAGCTGAAGAACTGCAATACCTATAGAAGACAGAGACAGTTCTGACATGCCTTGTATCATCCAAAGATCTCCAAACAAAACACCTGAATAAACAAAGTTTAACACACACAACATTTTCAGTTAAGAGGGTCACTATAGGATAAATATAGATCTTATAGGATCTTAAAGACTAGGGTCTAAATAAGGGGTAGGAATCACACACTACAGATGTTATTGGACTTCAGCTTCCAGTACACCCCCACTGTTGGTTGTGCTAGCTAAGGCTGCCGAGAAGTCTGGTAGAACAACTTTCCCCCCCATTTTTTATGCATCATTTTCCAATCATAAAATACATACATTCCAAAGATAACGTTCTTAACTACAGTTACACTCTTCTATCTTCTCCAAACATACAGTTTTAACCATACACTTTGTTAAAACATTTCCATTCATATCCTTTGCCAAATCCCATTCTCCTGCTTTCCCATCACTTACACTCTTATTCTTAACCACTAACATCTAATTTCCTCTCTACTTTCCCATCCTTTATGATATCTTTTATATGTCTTTACCCCACTTATTCTTTTTCTTAGATTATCTTATCATGCTACTTTCCTGTTTATTTGTATAGCTCTCCTATTCTCTTAATCTATTTTTATTTCCACTATTTCTCCCCATTTTTCATTCCATAGCGGAGTCAGTATTAGCCATTCCTTTAAATCCTTATTTGTTTTCCTTTCATCAAGCAAAATCGTCAGTCTGTCCATCACAAACAGATCATACAGTTTCAATATCCACTCCTCGGTGTTGGAAATCTCCTTTGATTTCCAGTATCTGGCATAACTTAACTGCGCGACTGCACACATAGAACACAGAACTTTTCAATAGTGTTTTTGAACTTGTCTATCAATATAATGAAACATATTTAATAAATACATTTCTGGTATACATGGGAAATTGATCTTAAAAATATTTTCTAGAACAACATTTGAAGGGCTACATGATTCATACTCTAGCCTAAATCTAATTTCTGTTCCCAAGTCCAATATTATTGTACAATATTAATGTAAATCCCTTTGATTCAATGGGCCTACTCAAGTCAGAACTAGTAATTGGATGTAGTCCTACTAAATTTAGTATGGTTATATGTATGGCTATATTATGGATATACATAACTGGCCATAATAAATTTCCTAGGACTTCATCCAATTGCTAGCTCCAACTCGAGTAGACACATTGAATCAAAATGATTTACATTTACATATAGACACACATAATTGGCAGAGAGAGAAACACACAGACCTAAAAGGGCTTTCGCTTCTGCCTTCTTCAGTTGCTTAAGAACAGGATACAGTCAGACCTCCATGCCATGGGGGTTGGTTCCCAGACATACGATGGATACTGGAAGCAACAGATAAAAGCAAACCCTATTAAAATAAAGGACTTCTGGTAAAAACATACCATAGAGTTGCATTGGAGGACCTAGAAGATGCCTAGAGAGGATGCCTCTCAAGGCATTCTCCAACATGGCTCTATGGTATGTGTCGCCTATTTTGTATTGCTGGCCTCACATCGGGAGGCATGGAGACGCACTATCCACAATGCTGCAGCCTTATTTGAGAATTCACGCTGAACAAGTCTTGAAGAGAAACAGCAACTCAGAAAGAATCACAACCTGAAAACATCACCCAAGGAGACCTTTTGCTGTGCTTTCTGCAACCGGACTTGTTTATCTCGGATTGGCCTTTTTAGTCATCAGCGCATTTGTAGAAAGCACAGGATGAGTCCTTCCTGAATCTTCGTTTGTGAAGAAAAGCCAGAGAGAGATAACTGAAACTGGGGATACTGGTTCTGTGGATACGGGGAGGGGGGGTGCAACTGTACAGCACAAGTAAAGAGTGACAACCAAATATTTGAAAGAAGATGCAGTTTAGCTGAATATTTCTGTGATGACTCCAAGAACAATATGGACAGTATCTGGAGCAGGTCAGCCACTAAAGACCCAGGGCTCATCTACACTGACAGGAAAACTCAGCTTAACTTTGGTTTTCCTGGTCCACAGTGGTCACTAGCTTGTCTACATGATCACCACACACACCAAGGTGAGTTTGGGGGCACTGTCCATACAGTTCTCCCTTCTGAACTCACCCCAGCCTGATACTTTGCAGTATGTGTGGCCATGTGGTTGTGGTCACTCCAGTTTCCTCCCACTCTCCATGCATGAGCATATATGCATTTCTGTACCACTGCCAGGAGCCAATTGGCTCCCTTGTCCCACCCATCTGCATCACCATTGGATAGCACACAAAACTGGGCAGGAGTTCAGAGAGTCAACTTTGCATGCATGATCATTACACTGCCCTGCCTGCTCATCACAGTGCACAGTGATGGATTAGGGCAGCATTGACATGGAGCACTCTCTGGAGGTCCGCCTGGCAATGTTACATGTGCTGCAATCAATTGTCATGGTGAATGATGCACTAGACTTGTGCAAGGGCATGCTAAATGCTGGCAGGAGGGCAGCTTCCAGAATGCTTTTACATTTTCCAGTTGACCACTTCTTGGATGCCATCATAACTCTGCACCCTTTCTGTTGTTCTTCCCTTGCAGTCCAGTGGCTAGAACAGAGGGTGGTTGCCCTGAAGGAGCACCTATAGAGGAGAGAGAAGACTCTTCAGGGATTTGTAGACCAGTGTACACCTACCCAGTTAAAGTCTCCCATCCCCACATCTTTGCTCCCCATGATGATGATGATGATGATGATGATGATAATATAAAATTTATTTATACCCCACCCCTCTGCTAAAACAATCGGGGTGGCTTCCAACAATTAAAACATTATAATAATGACTAAAAACACCACCCACCCCCACCCTCCACCTATTTGATCCCCTATTTGCTGTTACTTTGGAATAAACATGTTGTTTAACTTTGAATTCTGGTGATTATCTTTATTTATCCACAGCATCGTGGCCATGACAGTACTAGAAACATTGCAGGGAGAATCATATTACAAACAAACAGAAGGGATCCCAACAGAAAGAAAATTACAGACTACTCTGCTGAAGGCAAAATGAGCAATGGTTATCAATGGTTATCAGGTGCCACCACATGTCATGGGGAATAAGTGTTGGGATGCTTGGTCACTCTGGCCAACCTCCCCTTATGTGTGGGCTGTGGCATCAGCATGGTAGAAGAGTTATTAGGCAGTTTCCTCCCATCCTGGGTGCGGGTTGATGTTTCAATAGGTGGTCATGACTGTCTATTCCCATTGCTCTTCCCTGATCCTGGGGTGCTGTTGTAATGCTTGGCAGCTAGGCAGTACCCATGTATGCCCAACCACTGCCATGCCATTGCTCTTTGTGTGAAATTAGCCTGGCTTTCAGGGCAGCCTGTGCCTCTGTGCTGTTAGCGATGCATTCTTGATCCCAGCTGGCAACTTCTCCCTCCTTATTCATATGCTCAACCTTCCTCTGCCTGAATTCAAAGTAACAATTCTCCTGCTGCTCTAAATGAGACTGCAGATCCCTCATCTGTGCTGTGGAATGCTATATGAGCTGATCAGTTGTTCTGCCTGGCATAGTTGCCATCAGCTCATTCCTCCTTCAATGCTCAGCAAGCCTGACTGCTGGAGGAAGCATGTCTTTTGTGGTTGTCCACCCCAGAAATTGTAATGTACACCATTGGGAGCTGCAGGACCACCAAAAACTTTGTCCAGACACTGAGGAGGGAAATGGCAATGGTGGGGAAGGGAAGGAGTTATGTTATGAAGGGGCTTTTCTGACAGTGTACATGCACAGGAAACCCACAACATGAACATTCATTCTCCCACATGGAACCCAGTGTGTGCACCATTTGGATGGAACTGTGTGGTGTTAGTTACAGGATGATTATTTAAGTGTTTTTTCTATCATGTCATATGGTATCCCTGCCAAAAATGTTATGACCATGCAAAGATATGTATATTTTGTAAATTACAAAATGGGGTGTACCCTGCTGGGCTGTTCTGCAACTCCACAGCAACTCAAACCTAGACTGAGCTGCTGCTTGTTCTCCATGTCTTTCCTCATTTGCTATTGAAGTGTTTCATGCCATAGGGGAATATGCAGGCTGTGTGCTTCCTACAGAGGAAGCAGAGGACTCCTCTCTGCACTGAAATGATGTATCTGTCAACTGTTCCACAGGAGTCAATGTGATGTACATGTCCTTGGGGTTCTGTGAGTCCTCTGTGTAACCTAGAAATTGGGGGAACAGAAATAAAGATCCTAAGCAACCATCATTCTAGGCACCATTGAGATCATTCTCAGCAATAGGGGCAAATGCACACCTCTACCTGAGGGACCCCCCAGCATTCCAGCCCCAAACCCACTCCTATCCATGGTACATAGGGTGATCTGGAAGAGTTCAGGGGAGCTCTCTGTCAGGGAGTAATCATACAGTTTTGCTGGACCCTGAGAGCCTGCCCAACTGGGACCCAGTGAAGGATGATGCTGTAAGCCAGGAGCTTGATGTGTATGGTAGGATCTCCACAGAGAATGTTGTTCTTGAAATAGGGCATGATGTACCGTGGCCACTGCATAAATTGTGATCACACACTTCTCAGTATCTGTGTTGGGTAGCCTTGCTTTTTATCCTACATTCTTCCACCGTCCTCTTGCGTCCCTTGGCCCTCATCTTGGTTGGCAACCCTCTTGAACACATCAGTGTTCTGGTGCAATTCACAGACTTGCTCTTGGACATTCTGTTCACCCCAAATGGTGATAACATTGAGAGTTTCCTCCCCATTGCAGGAGACTCCTCTGCCTCATTTCCCGTGGTCTGGAGGGGATTCAGACATTTTTTTCAGCAGAGGAACACACAGATAATAATGATATGGGTGTGATGGTATGTACTTCTCCAAACAACTGCTGTGCATGGGGGGAAAAAGGAGATAAACAAACTGCCCAAATTAAATTGAAACAAGACGGGCATTTCTTGGTGTGAAAGGTCAGTTGATCACCTGGACCAGGGTGATTCATCCTGACCTCTTCCCAGTAAAACTCCTCCCTGGCCCCAAACCAACATCACAATGGAACACAGTTCCTTCCCACCCACCCACACATGAATATCCAGATTTTCTGCTCAAATCCAGAGTAAATCCCCACTTTTTTGTGCAGATTAAAGTCCCCCAAAGCCCTGGATTTGAGCTGTACATTGTCTGGACAGCTCACAGTTAAAACAAGGTAAGATTGTTTTATTTGCTCAATGTAAACAAGCCTTTAGGCACCTAATATTAAAAGAAATGTATTTTTGGAGACCATTTTGGCACTGACATCAACTTTTTCAAATGAGATACTGACATCAACTTTTTCAAATGAAGAAAGCATGGACATAAAAAAATCTTCATATATGAACAAATATCATCAAAAATGCTGCTACATAGAAGCAGGTGAAGGATGACTGAAGGGTGAAAAAATGTGCAAACTTGAATAAAGACAGTGTCAAAAAACTCAATGATCATATAATTAAAACCATGTAGATCCCTACATATAGAAAACTACCTTTTAAAAAATGATACAGATGATCACCCTCCAGCTCCAAATCCCATTGCTGGACATATTTACACATTCTCTTCATTGTATAGACATCACCTTAAGATTAAACGACAACGCAGAAAGAATCACAACCCAAAAACATCACCCAAGGAGACCTTCTGCTGTGCTTTCTGCAACCGGACTTGTTTATCTCAGATTGGCCTTTTTAGTCATCAGTGCGCTTGCAGAAAGCAAGGGATGAGTCCTTCCCGAATCTTCGTTTGCGAAGAAAAGCCAGAGAAGATTAAACTAGAGATATCTGGTTAAAGTAAGGTACCGTAGCTACTTTAGTCAATGAAAGTTACTAGGCTGGCATCCTGTTGGTGAATTATGGTGGTGTAACTTACACAATTGCAAATAACTATTTGGTCATTGCAGAAGTTGGGATTCTGTTCCAAACATATGACAATCAAAATACCCCCCCCCAAAAAAACCCTCCTTGTAAGCAATGCAGATTTCCCAACATGACCAATTACATATTGTTGGAGATTGGAGGATAAGCAGGGACATGTATGTACATCCTGTAGGTGGATGTGCTGCAAGGACATCCTCTTCAGGAATGTCCCAGGGAAACCTGGGGGTCCCTGTGGATGTCTGTTGTAGTATGTTCAATAAAATAAAATAAAATAGCCAAGCATGTCTCTCCAACAACATGGAAATAAACATTTTCAGGGGCTGTACTGTTTACAGGGTGAGTTTGGGGGCAGCAGTATCAGGAGATACAGCTACAGAAATGTAGCTATGTGATACACATGTCTCCTGATTCTGGATTTTGACTGTTATTGATCGTCCCCCAATAATTGTTGTTTTTTCTGCAACAAAGGACCAGACTACATTTGATATTAATCAAGAGATTTTCATGCAAATATTGTTTTTCCTTTCATAAATAATCAAGTAGGTAAATCAGGATTCTAATATGGGGTGATCGTGGGTCCCCCCCCCCCTCCACCATCACTAGTTTTCTGATCTGGATTTTCTGTGTCTGTAATTTACATAAGGGATTTATTGAAGTGAATGGGAGCATATTTCTCATCCAAATGGTAGTTAGGGGGGAAATAGGGAAACAAAGCACTAATAAGAATCCTCTCACAATGGGATTATCTAGATCAGCCCCCACCCCAGCTATGGGGGGGGGCAGTTTTGCACATGATTAATATCACATAGTTTTATTAATTTGGTCCCTAGTGAGCTGTTACTCTGCAGCTCTGGAAACTCTTACTTTGAAATGCATAAATGCTAGTATTCTAAGGATGTTGGTTGAGGATACTAGATGGCAAGTTATGGAAATCAAGAGCTGACTGGTTTTATAACATGGAAGAATTCTGTTTCCAGCTACCCAGGGAAAATATCTTTTTAAAGCTGTAAAAGATCATTCTGCCCTGAGGCCTAAGACCTGGCCACTTTTAACAACATTTGAGCTTTCACAGTTATAAATGGTCTTAGTGATCATAAAGCCATTCAACCTTTTTAAAATACAACCACTGCATTTGACTCACTGACCTCATGTGACAATGAAATCTGCAGGTATTCTGAAGCCATACTACTATGATCTTGTATTACATTTCTAAATCTTATTTTATTAACTAGAAAGCCAACATTTCTGTTATTTTCTTTCTTTCTGCTAATTATTTTGTGATTTTTCATTTTCATGGAAAGATGAAAGCAGTACAGCCTGCAGCTATCATATTTACTCATAAACACATCCCACTGTGTTCAATGTGATTTTTTTAAGTGAGAGAGAGAGAGAGGAGAGAGAGAAATGTGCATAGAACTGAACCTGTAGAGCAAATAAAAAATGTACTAGGAACATGTATATTGAAAATGCCATTTCACAAGCTGCTTCACTTTCATTAATAGAATCCAATTAGTTTCTGATACTAAGTACCTTGAAGATTTTGATCTAGCATTCAGATAACTAGCGAAATAAATTGTAACAAAATAAATGTGTCTAGAAGAGACATAGATTACAATTCATAACAGTAATCCCACTACTTCAATAGTAGTTCAATGTTCATAACTATATGGGATTATAATCATTTGTCATTCAAGAAGCAAAAATAGAGCACTAATATATATGTCCTACTTGCCATTACTATGTCTACTGCTGATATTTAACATCCTTTCACAGCCAACTGGATGCTGAGCATACATAGGGCAATGGCAAAAAAAGAGGAAGAAATAATGTGATAAATAATATCAAGGATGGGCTATTAGAGGTTAAAGTGGAAGCACACAGCACTTTAGCAGCCCAGAAAAGGAATTTAAAGAAAAGAAAAAGGCTTCTCCAATATGCGAAGGTTGACAAATGTATTTTCAAGTGTTCCTAAAAAGTATTCCTCTTAAATAAGGTATGTTGTTTCTCTTTTGGTTTTTTATCATGGCTGGTGACACCTCTGCTATACTCTGTGATACTTCAGAAAGCTAACTGCAAAAAGACAAGGACAGGTGTACAAGACAATAGGAAGCTAATTGTTACAGGGCAAGAGTTATCAGAAGCCTTGATGTGTAGCTAGATTACAGTGTAAATAAATTCTCATAAAATGCTAAGGGCTGAATTATTTCATCCCTTAACCAAAATCAAAATATGCCTTTGTACCAGATTACATTGGGCCCTCAGTATCTATTGGGGTTTGGTTCTAGGACCCCCCCCCCCCATGGATACCCAAACCCATGGATGTTCAAGTGTCATTATATACAGTGGTGTAGTAAAATGACACCCCTTATATAAAATGGCAAACAGCAAGTTTTTTTAAGGGGGGATTCCCCCCTGAATATTTTTGAGCTGTAGTTGGTTGACTCCATAGATGCAGAACCTGTGGATATGGAGGACTGACTGTATATTAGACTTCATAATATGTGAACAACCTGATTTCAGTCCAAAGTACTTGTATCAGTCTATCCTTCCTGGACTGTTTGGGGAGGCAGACCAAATTTGTGTTCTGGAATCTTTATATTGGCAGATGGCTGCAGATGTATTTTTTTAAAAAATAAATTTAAAAATGAAAATAGAAAAACATGTAAAATTTAAACCAAGTTTTATCTAACAAAGTAAAAATTTAGCTAATCATTGTATGGATTTCATTGGGAATACACAATAGATAATCTGCTTAAGCACTTTGTAGTAAACGAGAGTGAGGTAATACTTTCAGTTCATACATGGTACATAAACCTGTGTGATAATATGGGCATATTTTGAGAAAAAACAAACAAGGAAAAGGTTGGATCTGGTCTAGTTAAACAAGCAAGCAAGCAAGCAAGCAAAACAAATCTAACAGAAATAAGTATGTGCCGTAAAGCCAGGAAAATGAAGATGTCTGTAGATAAAATTTTATAGACATCCAAACCCTAATTGTATGTTCCAGGTCACATGTTGATTTTGTGTGTGTGTTTTCTGCCCTCCTTTTTTAAAAAAGCATAACTTTATTTGAGTATTTTTCCAGTACAAAAGAACAATAGATTGACTAACATGTCAGCGTTCGGTTCTGACCAGAACAGCAACCAGAAAAAGAAGAGCAGAACCTCTCCCCCTTTCTCAACATATCCCTGCACTGCTAGTGACAGTGAGAATCTATCCGATCCAGACTTTATATACTCTAGGAGCAGAGATATCTTCTGGGCCATGACTTATGCTCCTCAGGATCACAGCATAAGGAATGGTGAGACAAGCAGCAGATGCAGGGTTACATTTTGGGAAAAGGGCAAGTGAAAAGTTGCATAAGCACCTGCCCAATGAGTGTGATGCAGAAACAAGGAGGGAGGTTGACTCTCCAGTACTATACATCTCTCTCTCTCTCTCTCTGGCTTTTCTTCACAAACGAAGATATACATAGGGCTTGTCTAAACAATGAAAATACTCCTCATAAAATTTGAGGAGAATCTCTCTCTCTCTCTCTCTCTCTCTCTCTCTGGCTTTTCTTTGCAAACGAAAATTCAGGAAGGACTCATCCCGCGCTTTCTGCAAGCGCACCGATGGCTAAAAAGGCCAATCCGAGATAAACAAGTCCGGTTGCAGAAAGCACAGCAGAAGGTCTCCTTGAGTGATGTTTTTGGGTTGTGATTCTTTCTGCATTGTCGTTTCTCTTCAAGACTTGTTCGGCGTGAGTTCTCAAATAAGGCTGCAGCAATGTGGATTGTGCGTCTCCATGCCTCCTGATGTGAGGCCAGGGCGGACCACTGTTGGTGATCAATTTGGCCGAGCCTGAGATGTTGTTTCATGGAGTCTTTGTATCACTTTTTTGGAGCGCCTCTCTTACGCTGACCCATGGTGAGTTCACCGTAGAGTAGTATTTTTGGGAGGCGATGGTCCTCCATCCTAGAAACGTGCCCTGCCCAGTGCAGCTGTGTTCTCAATATCATGGCCTCAATACTGGTGACCCCTGCTTGCTCAAGGACAGCAATATTCATCACATAGTCAGTCCAGTGTATATTTTGGATTGTCAATGAGGAGAATACCTTTTGTCTAAATGGGATCCATGGCAATTTGCTGTGTTCAGAAGGAGGGGAGTGGCCAAAAATGCCATATACTGCATGAAAATGCCATATACTGCATTTGCGGCTTTCTCCAAAGTTTTTTTTTTTTAAAAAAAAACTGCGATGAAATGTGCATTCCTGCTCATTAGGGCAACCAATTTAGATTGCAGCATATTTTCAGCAAGGACAGAAGTGGATTGCTGATTGGTTAGATGTGCAGGGGAGTGGAGCTTTCTTTCAGTGAAGTGGCCGGAACTGCCATGTTGAATTATCATTGTAGCGATTGTGTGCTAAGGGGACTAAACATGTTTAAAGATTGTTTAAGCAGAAGGATTTACTTTTTTTTTTAAAAAAACTGTTCAACAGCGGCAACTTGGAGAGAATAAAATACAAGTAATTCACTCATGTAATGGCACCCTGCCTGCCATCTTAGGCTCTTACTAAAAAAAGGCCTCCCTGGACCCCACCATTCTGAATAACTATTGGCCAGTCTCCAATATTCCATTTTTTGAACAAGGTTCTTTAGTGTGGGCCTCCCAGCTCCAGAGGTTTCTGGATGAAACGGATTATTTAGATCCATTTCAATCTGGCTACAGGACTGGTTCTGGGATGGAGACAGCTTTAGCTGCCTTGATAGATGACCTATGCAGGGAACTGGACAGGGGGAGTATGTCCCTGTTGGTTCTGTTGGACCTCTCAGTGGTTTTCAATACCATCGACCATGGTATCCTTCTGAGCTGCCTTTCTGGGATGGGACTTGGGGGCACTGTCATGCAATGGTTCTGGTCCTTCTTGGAGGGGTGAACTCAGAAGGTCGTGCTGGGGGACTCTTGTTCAATGCCCTGGCCATTGGCCTGTGGTGTCCCTCGGGGTTTGGTTTTATTCACCATGCTGTTTAATATCTACATGAAACCACTGGGAGAGATCATATGGAATTTTGGGGTGTGGTGTCACCAGTATGCTGATGACACCCAACTCTATCTCTCCTTTCCATCTGATTCCAAGGAAGCTGACACGGTACTGAATCAATGTCTGTTGTCAATAGCAGACTGGATATGGGCAAACAGATTGAAACTAATCCAGACAAGACAGAGGTGCTGCTGGTCAGTCGAAAGGCACATCAGGGAATAGGGACGCAGCCTGTGCTGGATGGGGTTACACTCCCCCTGAAATCTCAGGCTCACAGCTTGGGTGTGCTCCTGGACTCAACTCTGAGCCTGGATGCTCAGGTCTCAGCAGTGGCCAGGAGTGCATTTGCACAGTTAAAAGTAGTGTGCCAGCTACGCCCATTTCTTGAGATGTCAGATCTGGCCACGATCTGCCTTGATTATATCCTGTTTGGACTACTGTAACACACTCTATGTGGGGCTACCTTTGGAAATTGTTTGGAAAGGCAGCCTTTGGAAATTGTTTTCTGTGGCCAGAATGCTGACAGGGGCTAGCTATAGGTATCATATAACCCCTGTGTTAAAACAGCTTCACTGGCTACCAGTTTGTTTCCGAGCACAATTCAAAGTGCTGGTTATGACCTATAAAGCACTACCCATCTTGGGTCCAAACTATTTGAAAGACTGTATCTCCTGATATGAACCTGCCAGAATTTTAAGATCCTCAGGGGAAGTCTTTCTCTTGATCCTGCCATCACCCCAGGCTTGCTTGGTGAGGACACAAGAGAGCCTTCTCAGTGGCTGCTCCCACCCTCTGGAACACCCTACCTCAGGAGGCTAGACTGACCCACTCCCTGCTTTCCTTTCGCCAGCAGGCAGAAACATTTATATTTCAGCAAGCTTTTAGCTTGTAGATGAAGCACAGAGGCTTTTATTGGGGTGTGGTTTTATTGTTGTAACTTGTATATGTTTTTAAAAATAATTTTAATTGTTACTTTTTAATTGTTTTTTAATTGTCTTATTTTTACTTGTTTTTATGTTGTAAACTGCTTAGGGAGTGCTTGGGCACTGATAAGCAGTACAGAAATTTAGTAAATAAATAAATAATAAAATCTTGATTTGCAGGCACACCCATGTGAATATCATACACGGATAGCTTTGCATACTTGCGATCTTGCCCCCAAAATGTGGAGACAAATGGACACTGCTGTAAATTGGTGCTACATTTTAATGTCTCATATAGACTAGCCCATAGTCTCAATCTGAGCTGAACACTGCTGAAGCAACAGCTTCTTTAGAACTTTCTAGCCACAGTATAAAGCCCTCCTAAAGTGAGGAAGTGGGCAACTTTACATATGTAACCACCAATTTATCAACATACTGTTCATGTCTTAGTGTCTCTAGAATCCAGCTTCCATAGACCTCTCTCTACAAGGAAGAGCTACTAAGGGCCAAACTAATGTTAGTGTCTGCTTTTAGAAAAGTGAGCTGAAAGTAGGTACTTTTGTTTTAAAGAAGAAGAAAAAATCTGATCTGTGCTCCCAAATTCAGTTGAGTCCCCATGTCAGGATCTTCAGGGGCAAATAGCAGCAAGGAGAGAGGTAGACATAATAAAAAAATAAACATTCAATGAGATATGAATCTCATTATGCATACATATCTATATACCTAAATGTGTTTGTGTGGGCGTGCTGTCAAGTCGCCTGTTGACTTATGGTGGCTGTATGCATTTCATAGGGTTTTCTAAGGCAAGGAATACCCAGCGGTGGTTTTGCTAGTTCCTTCCTCTGAAATATAGCCTACAGCACCTGGTATTTGTTGGTGGTCTTCCATCGAAGTATTAACCAGGGCTGACCCTACTTAGCTTCCAAGATCATATGATATCTGTTACCTTTAGGATATTTAGTCCCTTAGATATACACCCACATATGTACTAGGTAGCTTTTTTGAACTAGTTTTTGGACCTATTAAAAAACAACAACACCAGCTTGTTAATATCTTCTGTTTCCAGAGTGCCTGATTAAAAATAATGGTTTTGGTTTTACTAGCATTTTCCTGCTTTGACCTGCTGACTGAGTAAATGAGGGGACACCTGTGTAAGAATTATATTTGGTGAGTCCTCAATTGGAACTTTGAAAAATACTGTGTCTAGCTATTTGCTAACAAACTTTTAATAGACCCATAAGGTCAATTTATTTTCAGAATCTGTAAAGTGCAGGCCTAGTATAAATATTTTATTTCAGACCAAAAACAATAGCTTTCATTCTACCCTTTTATATGCTCTTCCATCCATTTCTGTAGCTCACTAAGCTTTCCAAGATGCATACAACATCTCTCTCTCTCCCTCTCTCTCTTAGTCCACACAATGTATGTGGTGGATTTTTTATATATATAAAAAGGTATCTGAAAGAAAAACAAAAGGTCATGGATGAATCTTCTCACCTTAACTTTGTTTGTTTGTTTGTTTTTGCATCTTTACAATAATTCATGAGGATCAAGGTTCAAGTCATCATCTCAACTGGCAAAATTCTGAATGACCCTAAAACTTTATGAAATCATTTTTCTTCCCCAAACTTTCTACCATCAGAATTCGTTTTTCCTATCAGCTGATTATTGAAAATCCTCTCATACTGCCACAAAAACCTCCTTCACCTATATATAATAAATCTACAATACAACTCAGTTCTTATGGGACACTGGTCTGCCTTTTAATGTCATGGTATCTAACAGAGTTGAGAGTGACTACTTTGTATTCTGCCACCCTAAGCAACTTAAGGAAGTGTACACACACTCTCTCTCTATGTATCTCTCTCTCTCTCTCTCAAGATTTTGGTCACTAAGGACTTTATCAGTCTAGCCCCTGAAAATGTTCTTGTGCTGGCATTAACAACAACAACAACAACAACAACAACAACAACAAATGCCAGCAAAAGAACGCTCCCCCTGCACTTACCTTCCTCTCCCAGCAAAGGCAGCTCTGGCAATAAAGAGGAAGTGAACGGAGCCCCATTCAATTCCTTGTTCAATATCCTGTGATACTTTGTCACATGGGAAATTCAAAAGTAAAAACACAAATAAAGCATTAAAACTTTTAAAAAAGCATATGCACACTTTATATGTCCCAAGTAACCCAGAGAGGGTAATAAAAGGAGTGAAACTTACCTGGATGTCCCAATCTCACCCGCAAGTGTTTGCGCTGAACTGGCCATTCTTGCTGCAGTGATGAGAGTTAAATAGCCCGAGGTTTTGCATGCGCATGCCGGCAATGCTGGCACAAAAGCAGCATGGGGGATCAATCAACAGCTTAAGCCATCAATAGAAAGGTACGGGTTTGGGGCTGATTTTAACCACAAAAGAGTGATGTCGTCTGATCTGTGTTCCCTTTCATGCTTATGTTGCATACTTATGATGCCTTTTTTGAGTGTCTGATAAAGTCCTAAGTTACTGCTACAGAAGGGTCTTTTAATGGGGGCTGTTGTACTTCCTGTCTCTTCCTTACTGTGCTTTTAAAATATTTTAAAACTACTTTAGTTTGAGATTTGCTTTACTACATTAGCTTATTTAGCTGCTTCTAAGTGCTCTTTAATGTTATAACTTCATGGTTTTTAGCTCTATTTTAATGTAAACCACCCTGAGTCCTGAGTAGGGAGAACATCAAGATAGAACACTTTAAAAATGGAAAAGGAACACTGGAAGACCAAACTCTCTTCTTGTGACAGTTTGACTTTCCATCAGCTGGCTTCCTGGTACAATTCAAAGCACTAGTTGTGACCTATAAAGAATTATATGGCTTGGTATGTCTATATGTAAGGCTGCCAGAGTTTTAAAATCCTTATGGAAAAGTTTTCTTTTGGTCTCACCACAGTCAGGCATGTCTGTTGTGAACACATGAGAAGCCAAATTTGGCAGCTGCTCCCAGGCTGTTGAACTCTCTCCCACAGGAATCTAGGCTGGTTTGCTCTCTGTTCTCTTTTATTTAGACTGACTTTAGCTTTTAACTGGTTGCTGCAGAAGGGTCCTTAAATGGGGGGGGTGTTACCCTTTTCTCACAATTATACTTTAAGTACTTTTACATTGTTTTAAATTAGTGCTGTTTTAACTGGATTTTCAAATTTGTAATAATTGTATTTTAGCTACATGTGGTTTTAATTGATGTCATGAGCTGCGCTGACTCCCATATTTGGAGAAAGACAAGAAATTTGGCTTCTAACCTGACAACTGTTAAAAGTCCCTCAGAATGAAATCCTGACACCTCTTGGTAAAAAAATGAGTGTGTGAGGGAACTGAGACAATGAGATGAGAAGGAAAAGGAGGAGGGGGGATTGGAGAGAACTATAAAAACCAGAAAATCTTGAAGGACAATTCCAAGCAATGTTGATTTTTTTTTTAATTATAAAAACGAACATGATGAGGAAGAGGCAGCCAGATAGCATCATTACTTACTTTATTTAACTAATGTGTACAAATCTCCACATGTACTTAGGGGAAATGCAGAGCCAAGGAATTTGGGGGCTTCTGTGGCACACATGCAGATTGTGCCTCTTATGTAAAAAGCTTAGCTCAGGGTCTAGTTGTATGTTACATCATTCCCTGACCCATGGGTTTTTGAAAATGGCCAGGCACACTGAATAGTTGCCTTATCAAAGAATCATAACTCTTTTTTTTGCCAAAGCTATCCTTTCCAACTCCTGAAAGGTCACTAAACCATCACCAAGTAACTATGCTGTGCCTATTGCCTGTATTTAACACTGTAAAATCTTCCAGAATCTCTGGCTTAACATTGCACTTGGTTCCTAATGTCAGTCAGAAAATCTCTCCAATATGAGTTGAAAGCATCTCTCTCAGGTAAACACATCACCAGTGAAAGCATCTATGACTCTTGAAATGCTTGCCATAAGATTTCTTTTTCACCCATTATTTAGACCTGGCATTTCTTGTAATAGTTCTAAAAAAAAAAACACACACACAATTGAAGAAACTTGGCTTGTAGAATTCATCGTTTTCAAAGAAGTAGCCATTTAACAGACTTTATCACTACACTGTTATAGTACTGTTATTCCACTTTAATGGCTATGGCTGCCTCCTGTAGAATTCTGGGGTTTGTAGTTTAGGGAGGCATAAGAGCTCTCTGGCTGAGAGTTCTAAATACTCCTCCCTAAACTACAAATCCCAGGATTCCACAGGAGGCAGCTTGAGCAGTTAAAGTGGAATAATAGTGCTATAACAGTATAGTGTGATAATCTACATAATAGTCTCTTGCAGCATAAAAAGGAGAAAGGAAGGGAGAGAGAGAGAGAGAGGAAAAGAAAAGAAATGTGGCATCACCTTTAAGACTAACTGATTTTTCATTTTGCATGAGCTTTCATGGGTATAAACCCACTTCTTCAGATGCAGCACCAACTGGTACTAAGGCCTCAGGTATTGGACAAACTGGACAGTCCTATAATGTACACAAAGCTGATATTAGAAATGGCAATACTCAAAAATCACTTACAGATGCTTTCAACCTTCCTGGATACACAGCAAGGGATGTACAGGTTGCTGTACATCCCCCCCTTTATTTATTTACTTTTCAAAGCAAAATACATCATCATGCAGTTTATAACATAACATACATTTAAACATACAGTTTATGACTCAATGTAATATAAATTATAATGTAAATTACTTCTTAACTATCTTGCCTTCCAAAGACAAATTTACCCACTTAAGGATTTCTAAGAGATATAATTATTAATAATTTCTTTCACATTTAATTTTACCTAAAATATGCATCCAATACAAACTTCATTTTGTTTAATTGTTTATGCTAAATGAAGGTTTACTTGTTTACAATTATTAAACAATTATTAACTTTTAAACAAACCTGTATCTTGCCATTTTTCTTATACATGAAACTTTTCATATTATCTTCTATCAAGATATATCTTCATATATATATATGTTATAAGTATTTCATTTGAACATTCCATCGTTTATTCAAATAACCCATTACCTATTTCCAGTCCAAATTAATCTTTTCTATATCACCTCTATTGGCTATCCTTGTCAATGTATCATTATTTTTCATTTCCAATAATTTATATAGCCATTTTTCAGTATCTGGAATTTCCTTGTTTTTCCATTTTGCTGCTATCAATAACCTTGCAGCAGTGATGCAATATAACAATATTTTCCAGTGAGCTCTTTCTTCCTGCCTCTGTAAAATAGATGTCACATTCAAAAGATACAGTTTAGGGTCTAAGGGAACAGAAATACCCAACATTTTTTGGATTACTTTATGTATTTTTCCCCAGAATTTCTTTATCGAGATACATCCCCACCACATATTGGTATAGGGACCCCAGCTCTTTGTCACACCTCCAACAACTTTTGTTTTCTAGTTTATAAATCTTACTCATTCTCGTTGGAGTTAGATACCATCTATATGCGATTTTTAGGAAGTTTTCTTTCAAATTCTGTCTAGCCGTGGAAGTATTTGACCTAAGCCAAGCGTTTCCCCATAAATCAATAGATATGGGTTCTCCTATATCCCTTGCCCACCTAATCATGGGTTCTTTGATTAACTGGGCTTCTAAATCTCTGTCCAGTAATAATTTGTAGATTTTCGTAATTTTCCCCTCATGGGTGGACCATATGATCTTATCTAGTTCCAGGTCTTAATACAACTCAGTACTGCATCCAACGAGGTGGATTTATATCCACAAAAACTCATGAGAAAACAAAAACCAGTTAGCTTTAAAGGTGCTGACACATTTATTCCCCCCCTTCTCTTCCTCCCTCTTTCTTTAAATGCAGAATTAATAGTTATACTTTGGTATTTCTCAAGAACATCCTAGAGGAGGTATGCCTCAGAAAACCAGTTTCTATGGAACATGAGCAGGATGTTATTGCCCTCATTACATTACTTCCCATAGGTATCAGTTTGGTCGCTGTGGGAAGAGAATGTTACATAGGCTATTGGTCTGATATAGCAGCAAACTTTTCATATTCTTAAGAGAACATATTCTTTTCATCGTATGACAATGGGAATCAATACTGTGTGAATAGTGAACGTTGATGACAGTGTCAACACACTGTGTAGACTAGAAGTGGGAAAAGTACAGTCTACGAGCTTCATGCATTTTATGAGAGGCCTTTTTGTGGCCCCAAACCTTCCTGGAGACCCCACAAATCACTAGATTCCCCCCCAAATTAAAAATATGTCTTCTCAGCTAAAAATATCTGCCAAAAAGCATGAAAGATACACTTAAAACCCTTTGTCTTGCCTCACCCCTCTTCACCATTCCTTAGCTCCTATACTTTATGGACACACCCCAAAAAACTAATGGAAATCAGCAATATTTCAGACAATTCCCTCAACACACCACCTGAAAGTTGTTATACAGGCCATGGGGGAGCTGAGGGAAAAAAGCCTCTGCCCTTCTATAGTTATCTGCCTCTGGTATAGATCAATGGGTCACAAAATGAAAGAGGCAGCTTTCCCCAGTCTGGTTCTCTCCAGACGTTTTGGATCAGCACTCATCAACTCCAGGCAGTACAGCCAGTAGTAAAGGATAAAAAGAGTTGTCATCCACAAGCATCTGAAGGGCATCAGGTTGTTGCAGAATAGGTAAATAAGTAGTAAAATAATATCTAGCTCATCTAAAGGAATTCAAGTCTCCAGCCAGCTGAACTGTATCCAAGAGGACTAAAGGAACTTTCAAGTGTGATATCAGAGTCACTGTCATCATCTTTGAGAATTATTGAAGAACATGAGAGGTCTCAGCTGACTGGAAGAGGACGAATGTTGCTCTCAATGTTCAAAAGAGGCCCAACCAAATACTGACTAATCAGCTTGACATCAATATCAAGAAAGGTTATAGAACAGATCATTTTTTCTAAATTAATATTTTATTCAGTTTCCATTCTCCTGATACATCTTTTTTCAACATATTGCTTATATGTTAAGTTTTAGTTATAACTCTTATTTCTAATGTTACATAACCACATATTAATAACCTTGATTACTTTCTTTTGATTTCACACATTAAACACAGTAACCAAATAACAAGCACATTTTGACTTCCTATAAGGTGATGCTTTTGAAATCAACATCTTGCTTATTCCAATCATTTTACAACTTCCTATAATTTTAAATTATATTAAAGATCTCTACAGTATTCTCTTTTCTAATACAATCAAATCCTTATTTCCTTTATCCTTCCCCTCTTTATCCCATTAATAAGAAATTCTCTTCATCATAACACATTCCTCTTGTTTCCCAATACTTTAGAACTGGACTCCATTTCTCTAGTGTTTTCTTCTTAGGTAGATTGTGAACTTTTGAGGTCAATATGTCCATTTTGAGAAAGTCTTGAGATTTTCTTAACCAATCTTCTATTGTGGGAGCATTATGTGATTTCCATACCTGTGCTATTGTCAATCTAGCTGCTGATATTAAATACAGTATAATCCTCCAATTTCTTACAACCACACCTTTTTCAAGTCCCTCAATCATATTTAACAAAAATATTTCAGGTTTTAGATCAAAGTGGAATTGAATGATTTCTTCCAAGATTTTGTGTATTTTATCCCAAAATCTCTTAACTATCTTACAACTCCACCACATATGTATTAAGGTCCCAACATTTTCTTGACATTTCCAACAATTGTTACTGATTGTTAATCTTGTTAAGTCTTCCCAGGGTGAAATAACACCTGTGAACTACCTTCTGATAGTTCTCTTTCAAATTTTGACAATTTGAAAATTTGTAAGTTCTGTTTCTGGCTTTTTCCCATGCTTCTAGTTCCAATGAATATCCAAAATCCTTAGCCCACTCAATTATATAATTTTTAATATTGTCAGCTTCTAAACTCCTGCTCAATAATAGATAGTAAAATTTAGCAATATTTCCCTTTTCTTTTCCTTCCCATAACAGTTTATCTAAGTCATTTTCTTCTCTCTCTCTATTATCTGATTTCAAATCTTCCTGGAATCTCACTTTTATCTGTAAGTAAACCAATTTATTCTACCTTTTTCTTCCAGTTCATCTATAGATTTCAGAATTATTGTTCCCTCTTTGTTTTCCTTCAACAGATCTTTGTATTTTAACCAATAATTGGTTGTTTTCCACTTGTTTTGAAAAGCCGCCTGGGGGAAGCCCAGTAAGGAAGTTTAAAATAGAAAAGTTTTTTGATATTTTGCCAGGTTTGTAATAAGGCTCTTCTTACAAAATGATTGTAAAAGTCTCTATTCACTTTATCCTTGTCATAACATAAATAAGCATGCCATCTGTAACGGTTTTCATACCCTTCCATAACTAATAATTTCTCATTTTCTAATTTGACCCAGTCCTGTAGCCACAACAAGGAGACTGCATAATAATACAGTTTGAGATCTGGCATGCCCCAACCTCTTCTTTTTACTGAATCTATGAGTTATTTCCATTTAATCCTGGGTTTCTCATTTCCCCAAATGAAATTTTTGAGATCTTTCTCCCATTCTGCCCAACATCTATTATTTATAATAACTGGTACATTCTGGAACAAAAATAACATTTTGAGCAGTATACACATCTTACATGCTGCGATCGTCCCTGAAATTGATAAATCCAATTTTGATCATCTAACCATATCTTCCTTGATTTTCTTCCAGTTTTTTGTAATTATTTTCATAAACATCTATATTTCTTTTTGTGATCCAAACTCCTAGATACCTCACCTTTTCCCCCAATTTTACAACCTGTCTTTTCTGCTAGTAACTGATCTTCCTGATCTTTCATATTTTTTTGTTAATATTGTTGATTTTTCTATATTTATTTTAAAACCTGTATGTTGACCAAACTCTGTTATGGTCTCTAATAATTTTTCGATATTATCAATCGGATTTTCCATAAAGATAATAAATCATCTGCGAATGCACGCAGTTTGAAGCTATATCTTCCTATTTTCACTCCAGGCAAGTTCTTATCCTCTCTTATGTTTCTGTTTAAGATTTCCAATACAAGTATAAAAAGTAACGGTGACAAAGGGCACCCTTGTCTTGTGCCCTTAGTTACCTCTATTGATTTTGACCTCTCACCATTTATAATTAAGTTTGCTGTCTGTTTTTCATAAATCTTTTCAATCGTTTTGTAAAATTTTTCTCTACCTTCCAGTCTTTTAATCACTTCTAGTAGGCAATCCCATCTTATGTTATCAAAAGCTTTTTCAGTGTCAACAAATAACATTGCTAATTTTTTTTCATTATTCTTTTCAAAATACTCTATAATGTCTAGAATAACTCTTGTGTTATTCTTAACCTGTCTCCCAGGGATAAACCCGTTTTGGTCTTCATGTATTATTTTGGCTATGATGTTTTTTTTTTTAATCTTTCTGCTATTATTGCTGTATATATTTTGTAATCTTGGTTAAGAAGTGAAATAGGACTGTAATTGGCAACATCCTTATTGTCTTTGCCTTCTTTTGGTATTAATGTAACATTTGCCACTTTCCATGATTCAGGTTTTCCATTTTCTTCCACTTCTTTGAATGTTTTTTGGACAGGTAGAATTATTTCATCTTCTAACAGCTTATAATATAATGCCGTGAATCTGTCTGGGCCTGGAGCTTTATTTGTTTTTAGTCTTCTTATAATTGTTGATATTTCTGCTACTGTGATATTTTCATTAAGTTTTTCCTTTTGCTCTTTAGTTAGTTTAGAAAGGTTGTGATGGTCTAGATGTCTTCTCAAGAGTTTTCCAGGTTCTTCATTGTGTCTTTCCTCTTTAATAATTGCCTGTAGTAGTCATAAAAGGTTTCCATTATCTCTTTTTGATTTGTAATAAGTTTTCCCTTATTTTTTATTTGGGTAATTAACTTCTTTTCTAGTTCTTTTTTTTTTATTTATAAGCAAGCCACCTTCCAGATTTGTTTCCATATTCAAAATTTCTCTGTATGGTACTTTTTAATTTCTTCTCGATCAGGTTTAAATCGTCCAAATTTAATTGCTTTTGTATCAGTTTAATTTGCCAAATCGTTTCCATATTATTTGGATGTTCTCTTAATTCTCTTTCTTTTGTACCTAGTTGCTTAGTCAAAAACCTATATCTTTCCCATTTGTCTTTTTAAACTTCTGTTCCTCTTTTAATTAATATTCCACAAACTACCGCCTTACTGGCATCCCACACCATTCTTGTTTGAGAATCATCCATCATGTTTTCTTTAAAGTAGAATTTCCCCCCCTTTTTAGGGATTTCAAGAAAATCTCATCACGTAACAATCTTTCATTTAATCTCCAATGAAATGATTTTTTATATGATTCTATCTTAATCTGTAGGGGGTTATGGTCAGATATAGATTTTGTCAAGATCTCCATTTTTACAATAGCTGGGATAAGGCTTTTAGATGCTAAAATCAAATCGATCCTAGACATGGACTTGAATCTATCAGAGAAAAAGGTAAAACCCTTTTCTTCTCCTTTAATAGCTGTCCACATGTCTTTCAGATTAAGTTCTGTTTTCAATTCAAAAAAACTCTTTGATAGTTTCCCTTTAAATTTTGACTTTTTTTATCATAGTTCTTTCTTTGTTGGGATTGATGATTCCGTTAAAATCACCTATTATCAATAAATTTTCCTTATCATATATTTCAACTCTTTTATATAAATCTCTGTAAAAAGATTCTTGATAATTGTTAGGAGCATAAATTCCTATAATTACCAATTTCTTATCTCGACTGGAAACCTCTACACTCCTCTACTCCTATTATCTGTTCTTTGTTGTCTTTGAATAGTTCTTTCCCCTCATAACTCTTATTTACATACAGAACCACCCCTCTCTTCTTCTTATTGGCTGTTGTTGAGTATTATAGATTTCCTAGCTTTGCGCTTTTTAAAGAATGCATATCTTTCTCTTTTATTCTCATCTCTTGGATACAGATTATGTCCGAGTTCAATCTTGCTAAATGATGTAACACCGTCTTCTCTTAAATTCCGAGTTGAGTCCTTTCACATTCCAAATTGTTATCTTAAGATTCATCTTCTTCTGAATTACTATGACTCTCCTCACCTCACTTCCTATCTTCTAGTTCTTCTTCTTCTTCTATCTCTTCTTCTTCCTGGTTGCTTCTTCCTTGATCTTCTTTTTCTGATATCTGTTATTCTAAATATTTCTTGCTTTGATCCTCTTTTTTTTCATCTTCTGCTATTTCTTCTGACCTTGTCTTGGTTTTCATATCCTTAGGTTGTTTCTTTCTTATTTTTTCTTTTTCCTGTTCTTTTTCAATTTTTTTGCAGAAATCTTTAGTTTTATGGATTGAATTAATGTTGTATCTTTTTCGGTTGTATGTAAAGGATATATCCTCTATTCTTTCCCATTTATAAAATATCCCATTTCTGGACAGTAATTTGTATAATAAAGTTGTAACCTTGTCCTTTCTTTAGTATTAGTGGTGGTATAGTTTTATAGATTTTTACATCACCCCATTTACATACGGTTTGTTCTTGTAGCTTTGCTGAATAACCAAGTCTCTCATTTTTGTCCTAGTGAATGAAATTACAATGTCTCTAGGTAATTTTTGTCTCTAGCCACAGATGAATTAACCCTGAAAATTCTGTCCAATTCTTTTTCCAAATTTTCTTCTGTGTATCCAATGAATTCTGCTATGGGAGATGTAAGTCTTTCTACTAGGTTTTCATTTAATCTCTCTGATTCCTCTTAATTTGATACTATTTTCTCTATGTTATAATTCTTGAGTCAACATTTGCATTTCATCCATTTCTTGTTTTTGTGTTATATTCTTTATCTTCTCCTCAGATTCTGTAACATTTCCTTTTAATCTAGTGATTTCACCCTTCATTTCTTCTACATCTTTGTAAATCTTATCAATTTTCCCCCCCTAGTAGGTCTGTTTCTTTCTTGTTGTCCATCTTTATCCCTTTCCTTAGTTCTTTGAGTTCTGCCCTTATTTCTTGTTTGGAATTTTTCAATTCTGTTTTTAAATCATCAGTAATCAAGGTATGTAATTCTGATAGTTTCATTGCCTCTATAGATCCTCTTCTTGTTAATACCTGAGTTTGTGTTACTGTCTTCTTGATGCCTGATGCCATCTTTATTGTTTTATTTTATACACTAGGTTTGTTGTTTATTAATGCCAGGGAGAGAGTACCACAACTTTATGTAATAACTAACAACTGTTAATTTTTTTAATAGAACTCTCAGTTACCTAGGATGTATGACAATGTTCTATATGTAGATATCTGTATATACTCAAGTAAATGCCTATATAATCACAGTGTATGTATATTTACTGTTCTGGATAATACCTATAAATATATGTAGGTAGGTATATATTTATATGTCTATGTTTGCGGGTATATATTTATAGGTATAGTGTTTATATAATTGTGTGTATATATATAAATATCTCTCTGATATATGTATACATTTTTTCCTTGCATGTCTATTTTGTGTAAATATTGGTGATCTTCAATTTGTGTAAATATTGGTGTTCCTCAATTTATATAGATATAGTATTCCTCAATTTTCTAATGATTTATTAAGTTGTGTATTTTTGTAAAGATCAGCCTGTATGTCCAAATAAATTATCTTCAAAATTATCTCTTATTTTACCACTATTCTTCCCTTAGCACCAAACACAATGTACTCTGCACAATACACTCTATTAATATAGGCAAGAACTCAGTTATCCCAGCAAAAAATCAACCTTTAGAAACCTTCAGAGATTCAAAATTCAGAAATTCAAACAGCCCTTCTATGCCCCTTGCAGTCCACGAATTACACTGTATGAGTTTTTTAACTGAAAGGTATAACTTCATCAGATGCCTCAGGGCGGGGGGGGGGAAGGGTGTATGTCTCTTCAAACTGGGGGCGAGGTTATCTGACTCCAAACGCTCCCTCCTTCTTCCATGTTCCTTTACAATTGGTACTGAAGTTCCATATATCAATATCGGTATCAATATACTTTCCTCTTATATTCCTTTTATAGTCCCCAACTTTGGTATCGTGGCCAAACAAAACTGCGTTAAAATGTATCAAAGAAAAAGTCTTTCTCACATGAATAGCTTGCCTTTCTTTGTTGTTCTGTTATTCTGTCCTGTTTTCACATCAGACGTGAAGATGCACTATATTCTTCCCAATTTGGCTTCAAACGCCCAGAAGCTGCCTCAGTCCCCTAGAAGGCTTCTTTCCTTTCTTTAGTGTTTTTTACTTTACTGTTTACTTTCTTTACTGTTCTTCTCCTAGTTATTTCTCCTACTTTAGCCCCACAGCTCTTACTCCCCATTGTAGTTATGTTGTGATTCTCAGGTTTTAAGCTCGTGCTCAAACAGGGTGGGGCAAAAAGAAAGTTCACTCCATTGGGGAGGAAAGCTTTATTACATCTGCGTCCACTCCTTCTGCCTTCGTCTGTAAGATCCAGTTGAGAAAGTAAAACAAAACCCGTTCGTCGTTTCAAAAGTATCTCTTCTTTTATCTTCCTTCCCCCCCCTTACGTTTTGCCCACCCAAGGCTGGCTAATGGCTCAAGGTGAGTCTTTTTGCTGTGATGCGGGATGGCTCTTCATCCTCTTCCCCCACCCAGGGGTTGTTCAGGGACCTCCGCCCCCGAAAAACCACTCGAGTTCTGGGTTTAGGGACAAGCTTCTAGCCCATCTTTGCTTGTCCTCCTTCCCAGAGAGAGAGTCCTCCAAAACTCTGGGGAGGTGAGAAACTATCACAGCAGTAGGGCGGTCAGATTAGAGCGTTCTCTCCAAACGTCCTTCGCCTCTCGGAATGGAACCAGAAGTCATAGAACAGATCATTAAACAGTCACTCTGCACACATTTCGAAAGAAATGCTGTGATTGCTAAGAGTTAGTCATGCCAAACTAAACTTACCTTCTTTTATATATAGTGTTGCAAGCTTGGTCGATCAGGGGTGTGCTGTGGATACTGAATATTGTATCTTGATTTCAATAAGGCTTTTGACAAGGAATTCCATGATGTTCTTGCCAACAGTCTGTAGTCTAGTCTGATGAACTGTAGACTAGACAGTATTACTGTTTGGCAGATTTGCTATTGGTTGACATACTGAACCCAGCGAATTATTACCAATGGTTCCTCTTTATTGCTGAGGGAAGTGACTAGTGGGATGCCTCAAGCTTTTGTCCTGGGCTGGGTGTTCAACATCTATGGGATGTTGGAGTAGAAGACATGCTTATCAACTTTTCAGATGACATCAAATTCAGATGGACAGCTAATACCCCAGTGAACAGATACCAAATTGTAAAGGATCTTAATAGATTCAAGAGCTGGACCAGAAGTCACAAAATGAATTTCAACATGGATAAATGTAAGATAATACATCTAGACAGGAAAAAATGAAATGTGCCTGACTCTTGATGTGACTAGCAATTGGATTTCAACCCTTGGTTGGTTTTTAAACCAGTATGTTTTACCAGAAAATAACATTATTTGATTTTATATACTAATATTTGGGATTTTGATCAAATGAACTCCATGGTGAATGGAAGCACAAACTTGTCCATTCATTCTTATTCTTTTGGCCAGTAGCAGAGGCTAGGGTGGTAGATCCTCTCATTTCTACAACTGCAATATATTAGAAGTTGAATGTTCTTTATGACAAGATGGAAGGAAGCAGCTGATCAGTCCATGCTACCTTTCTACTACTGGACAGGATAACAAATATGTCTGCTTCTTCATGAACAAGATGGATTCCAAAACTGAAAACTTGATTTGAACAGATCTCTTTCTCTCTCTCTCTGATCTAAAAAGAGATGGGGAAAATCTCTCAGTCTCCATTTGACTGCATTTCTTTAAAACACATGGTATATTTTTTTAGCTATGGGGATTATCAGATGCTTCAAAAAGCCCAATGGGAACATGCAAGGATGAGGTCACTGTACTGGGAATGGGTCCTGGTTTTGCATGACGTTGTCATCCTTGCATGCTGCTTCCGTGAAGACTCTGTGCTGCAGTGGAAACTAAGCCATCACTTTTCACTGAAAGAAGTTTCCACCAATGAAAAGCAACAGCTTATTCTCTGCTGCAGCATAGAGTCTGCATGGAGGCAGCATATGAGGATGACGATATGTGCGAAACCATGCAGTACGGTGACATCATCCTCGTGGGCTTTTTGCCTGTATTTGATAATCTCCTATGTCTCTTTTAACTGAGTCCCAAACCAGAAAAAAGGTGAGATATAAATAAATATAATGGCTGGAATCCTGTATGTACGTGTAAGCACCGTAGTTGCAGTGCTATACAGTGAATTCCAGCTTGACTCCTCCCTCAATCCCCACTTACCAGGAAGCAGCTGCTGCGATTGGTTGTGGTCTGTTATCCTATCACTCAGAAAGCAACTGGCTACTGTTTCCACAGCTTCCCATGAGCAATCCCCATTGCAGCAGGCAGAAAGAGGGTCCCTGTTATAACTTTCCCTTACACTGGATATCACTTGTGCAGGGTTGGGGTGGGAGGGAATGACAACAGCTGTTTCCTGACTCACAGGGGAAGAGCCTGCTATTGATCACAATAGCTGCTTCCTGGTAAGTGGAGATAGAGAGACTTTCATGGTCCCTACGTAGCCCCTAAATGACTGGCTACATAGGGATCATGAATACTTAACAGTCACGAGTGCATAAGTACAGGTTACACGTTATAGGATTTGGCCCAATCATCATCACCATCACCATCTACATTTCCCCCCATCTTTGTTTCATGCCATATAAGAAAGCTTTGTGTTTTCTTCCTAGACTGATATTCATATTTTTAAAACAGATTTTTAAAAAGCAGTTTATCTAATTTATGAAACTCTATCTATTGACTAAATTGTGTTTCTGCATCTCTTTTCCCAATTATGCACATTTGAGCTATCCATTATTATTATTTTGAAGTGTGGATTTTTCTTTGTAAGGCTTGAAAATCTACAAATGCTTGAGGTAAGAGACCCTTCCAGAAGGTACAAAAAGGCTACTTCCATTGAGACTATTGAGCACCCCCCCACACACAAAACATTGCTATTTAGCAATGCAGTCCTAAATATGTCCACTCAGAACTGAATTTTATTGCATTCACTGTGGCCTACTCCTAGGCAGGTGGGTATAAGATTGCAACCAACATCAATCTAACTTTCTCCCCACTGTTCTTTGAGTAGAAGAGTATTTTCCAGTTTTAATCAAGAAAAAAGAAAATAGATCCAGGTATCAAGAGCTGAGTAGTAGTAGTAGAGACACAACTAGCCAAACAGTATCAGCTTTTATTTTGTTAAACACAAGAGGTGCTGTGTGTGTATATATGCATATGTGTGTAAACTAGAAAGACACTTCCACCTGCAGAAAGCAGCCATGAAAAATCTTCAAATTTTTCCAGTATGCTGAACCCTTCCATGCCCCATCACACATAATTTCAGAGGATTCCTCAAAGCTCAGGAACAGTTGGGGCACACAGAACTTTCACAGGGGGAGAAGCCAATAAATTCCCATTGCATGAATGGCATCCTACTCATCTGTCTCTGGATCTATCAACCTCTCTCTCCAAACTCAGACACAATAGTTGTTTGATGTACAAATGTTTCTGAAAAAGTTACGTGTTTTATTTAGATTGCAACAGTCATATCTGGAAGCCACTTAGATAATTATGCTTCCATAGCTTTGGCTTAGTTTGTCATCATGAAAAAGAACACATGACAGGCATTAAAAAATTGCCGATACCATGGCATGGCAGTTTTTTTTTTCCTTCTTCTTCTAATTATTTTGTGAACTTGCTCTAAACAAAATTCTTCAAGTCCATTTTTTCCCCAAATGTCAATGTTGTACTTTGAATATGTCTGTCATATTACTTGCAGTCCTCAAGTGCAGTTATTAATAGTAAACATTTTAATAATTCTAAAGTCATGATAACCCAGAATACTGTTTCTTCTGAAGGCATGTAATAAAAAGAACAAATATCTGATTCCAAGTAGAGAAAATACAGTTGTGCTCTTCACATAGAGAAACTGAAGAGCAGGTCTCCTAGCTTCATTTGGGTGAAACACTACAGAGTTATGGTGTGTGCTGTTTTCCTTTATTCACATAGATAGCAACAATGAGTAAGTGGGGACAAAGAGATACGTTTATTTTAGGGAGAAATTCTAAAAGAGTAACATAGCTTCTGAAAGGTTGTACCCTTTGTTTCTGATAACTCTCTCTGCATGTCTGTCTATCTTTCCCCTCCCCACCGCCTCACCATTCCAAGTGTTCCTAGGACCCCAATGAGGCCGATGAATTGACTTTTCAGAGAACTTTCCATTATTGAAGGAACACTACATTCTTTTGTAAGCTCTGTAATGGTATAAACGGGTGTCAATTTAGTGCATGACACATACTGATCTGACAGTGAACTTGCAACAGTAGTAATGACCCCAAGTATTCATTCCACTATCAAATCATCTGTTAATGTTATTGCAGAATTGTATCAATGTGCTATGCAAACATCACAAAGAGGTATTCAAATATTTATGCTAGTTCTGACAGAATGAGTTGATTCTTTTTTTCCTCCTCTCTGTTCTTTTTTAAAATGTACATTCATAATGGATTTAAGTATTTTTAAAAGGCTGGGATTTTGAGCTTTGTAATAACATCTTATTGATTTCAATGGAGCATAGTTTCAAATAAATAACTACCCACACTTTTAAGCATACACCTGAAGTCTGCATTCTACTTTAACATTTCTCTTCCCCCGTTATATTTACAGAAGATTAATACAGCATTTGTACTCTCAGCAGTTCTGCACTCTACTGATACAGTTCCCATGGTTTGTAATTCAAAAGACCTCATTTCCTCCTAACTGATCATTTGTACTATACCCTTGGCACCTGGAGATTCGTGTATGCTTTAAGTGCATATGTGTGTAGTGCAAGAAGTGTCATTGTTAAACAAGTTTCCCCTGCCCTTATACATGCATTCTTTATGACTCATTTCTGTAATATCTCTACATGTGCTTGAATGCATGTTGGTACCTTGTGCACATGAAGCTGTTTGTTTATTTGTTGTTTTTGTTTTTTAGATGTCATGGCACCAGCTTTTATCTTGATAGGAACCCTTTCTGGGATTCCCATCATGTTCTTCTGCATGCATGCATGTATATATATGGGAGGGCATTACAGATGTGCATAAGGAAAATATTAAGAAATACACACGTGCACGCATGCGCGCGCGCACACACACACACACACACACACACTTAATAAGGAAAAGCAGAGCCAGATGCATTTAGCAAACATTTCCTCCTTCCTGGTTCCTCTCAAGTTCTAAGAAGAGATAAAACAAATATGTTCTGTTGAAGACAACAGAACAGCAGTGTCCTTGTTGCTTGAACCTGTGAGTGAACCTGATGAAAAGGTTTAGACAAAAGTAAGAACTATCTGATAGGCTTATCACACAAAGGAAGGGAAGTGCCTGTACAGCCCAATAATAGCACCTCCTGCCTTGCCTTGTAACATGACGTTGGTTCATCTTTTCCAGTCCTGTGGGAGAAAGTGGTAAACATGAGTCTTTATTTCTAACAGATTTTTCCAGTTAGAAAAAAGACTTATATTTATCACCGTCTCCCATGGGACCAGAATGGAAGAACAGCTGAAGCACACCATGGTCATGTGATAAGGCAAGATGGGAGGTGCTATGTTCAGGCTGCATTACTGCTTCCTGTCCCTTGTGCAATAATCCTCTGGCCTTCTATGGGTAGCATGCTGTGTTGTCCTGTCTGTTTTAGCCAATTTTGGAATTTACTCCTTTAGCTAGATTTGTGTGTGCGTGCATGACACTTGTGTTAAATCTCTAAACCTTGCCCCCAAATCCAAAATTTGGTGTGGCTTGATTTCTGACTCCACCCAGCAAAAACAAAACAAAACAAACAAACAAAAATCCACCAGCCTGGGGAAGATGTTTATCTAAGGCCCAGTATTTTCCATTATGCTTTTTGGAGTGAGGGTTGGCCAAGAGAAAACTGGAGATGGCTACTTTACCTTTAATGGTTGGGGAGAAGAGGGAATTTCAGCAGATGTTGCTTCTTACATAGCCAGCTAACAAACACCACTTGCTGAAATTCCTATTTCTACATAACCATTAAATGTACACAAGCCCTCTCTAGTTTTTACTATGGTAACCCTAGCTGGAATTTATTTTGCATTTACTCTAGCCTGTGTTGCTGGGATACTGTCGTTCCTCCCTACAATATTTCATTAACATATGCTTTTAAAAATGTCAATAACATTTGCTACATATTCATCAAAAATGTTTAACAAGTGGCTGCCATGTGCAATAGCAAAAAAACCCAACAACACAATGTGTATGCATATAAATTAGATTGGAAAAAGCTGTGCAGTTATTTAAATATTTAATACTTAACTATCTATTGCATAAATCACTTTATTTGTAATTAAGCTGTCATCCATTTGAGGGCGGCCCATAGCAGTGTGGATTCATCTCAATGAGTCTTCCCTGAGCCTTTGACCATTAAGCTAAACCTGTGACTGTCTTGTTTATATGAGAGACTATGTTCTTTCAGAGGGACTTTCAGCTGAAGAACATTAAGTGGCATTTGTCATTGGACATGGCCTGCAATAGGTAAAGAATCTGATTTTGTTTTGCTGTGGCCAGAAAGTTTGAAAGAAGCTGTTCAGAAAGAAAATCTAATATGAGGGGCCCATTGCACTTAGAAAATATTTTGGCCACTCAAAGTGCAGGACAATATTAATACAAGTGAGGGTGCCTAAATATCCTGAAGCCACTAGATGTTGTCCAAACTCAGAATCTAAGGGGGAATTCACACTAGTGAAATAATCCAGGTTGAAACTGGATTATTTGCAAAGCTCCTTCCTATGGAATCCTGGGATTTGTAGATTTACAAGGCCTTTAGCCTTCTCTGACAAAGAATGCTGCTGCCTCACCAAACTACAAATCTTAGGATTCCATAGGAAGGAGCCATGCAAATAATTCAATTTCAACCTGGATTAATTCTCTAGTGTGGATGCCCCCTAAGTAGGGTCAGAACAGGTTAGTACTTGATAGGGAAACTGCCAAGGAATACCAACTGCTGTAGCTTATATTCAAAGTAAGACAATAGCCGCATCTGCATGGGCAGAATATGCTGGCTCCCCACTCATGTATTCCTGCCTCAGATCAGGCCCATTGCTCCCCCATTACTGGCACTAAATGGGATGGAGTCCAGACCACCATGCCAGCCCATTCCTGCAGCTGCCTCCACTTCCATCAGCATCACACACTCCTGAGCCAGGAAGGGGGCCCTCAGCATGTAACCAAGGCCCCCTGAATGTGACCAGCCTTAGTCACATGCTGTAGGTCTGCTTCCTGGCTGCAGAGTGTGATTTGGATGGCAGCTGCAGAGATTGGCTGGTGTAGTGGTATGGGTTCCTGAAGTCTTGCAGGGCCCAATCCATTTTTTCTTACTGGAACAGTTTATCCTGGATATTTTGCTGAAACGTTTTATCAGGCTTTACCCCATCTTCACCCCATCTTTGCCCTGGGCATCATGAGGACATCACCTTGAAGGCACATAAGAACATTTCCATTGAAATGAATGGGAACACTGAAAATAAATGCAGCTGTGCTTGTCTTATTGTTGTTACTAATGTGCTTAGTATTCTTTGGTGGTATGGTGTATTTGTTCTAAAATTATCTAGAAAACACAGGATGGCAGCTGTCTGATCTGTATCTAGTGATTCTACTGCAAAGGTGATTTCTAGTCAACCCATATTTCATTGGAACCAGAAGAAATCCACCAATGCCATTGGGTTGCATTCAGCATTCAGTATAACATTAGCAGGAAAAGTTCGAGATATTGTTCTGCTAGTGGCTGGGGAGTGAGTGGGTGTTTTTCTCCTGCTTTCTGGTGTCCAAGAACAACTAGCATGAGAACCTGCAATAATGAATTATGAAACTTCTGCATCTGCTTGAGCAAGCATTCATACATGCAGAACCAAAAAAAATGAAAACTGTATCTCTACAGACAATGGAAGGCTTGTAGTAGCAGATAATACCAGTGAACATTTTATTGATTTATATTACGGAAATATTTCTATTTGACATATACAACACACACACACACACACACAAACAAACACACACACGAAGATCTTGGGTTGGTGTGTAGTTAAAAACATTTAGACATTTTAAAACAATTCTGAAATATCAAAAGGAAACCACCTGTCCAATATTGCCGGCCAATTGTGAAATAAAGAGACCACACACATAAAATGGGGTGAAATAAAGTGTTTTTATTGAAATCAACCTATTTAAATTCCCTCTAAAATCTTCAGCAGGGGGAGGCAACCTGGTGAGGGACCAGCTGAGGCAGTAGGTCTATCCTAGACCACACCCCTCAGCCTTCCCGGGCAAATACCTGCGTCCTGGAGAGGAACCCCAGTTGCCTGGGGTTGCTCGCCAGCCAGCCCGCATCTGGAAGGTGAACCCAAAAGTCCCTCACCCAAGCCCCATGGATTGGGGTGAAGGATTATTCTTTAGGCCAACCTCAAGGTGGGTCTCCTTCTGTCCCCTTAGGCCCCACGACCTGAAGTGGCCCTTCCAGAGACCCTACCTTCACCGAAAATTGGTGCCAAGGTGCCCACCGAAGCAACGCCTCCCCCTTCCCCATCATAAGAAAAGGGAATTAACCTATTCAGACACCACCCTAGCCAATTTCCCAAATGTCGCCATCCTAGTATGGGGCAGGCGAAAAACAAAACCCGAGAAAAGGGGGGGAATTCCTACCCGGCCCCAAAGCGATCAATTATCATACTATTCAAGCAGTGGGAGTGTGGGTCAAAGATCACTTGGATCTGAAGAGGAGGAGGTGAGGGGCAGGAGGCCTTTATATATCCTCTGGCCCCATCCCTCATCCTCTGTTGCAGGCAACGCCACAAGGTAAGGAGACGGAAAACTTGAGCTGTGATCACTGAGCCTCAAAAAAGCAGAGGTGAACAGCCAAGTTAACTTGGTAACAAAAATAAAGCTAATGTTGCACCTTCAAGGGGAAGACAGCTACAATAAGACAAGCATAGCTGTATTTTTCTTCACTGTTCCCACTATTCATTTCAATGGAAATTGTGCAGTAGATGTCTCTTTTATTTTAATTAAATGCTGTAGTCCACTTTTAGTCCACACTGAGGACTTTATCAGATGCTGCCCTTAAAACGTTCTTTTGCCAGCATAACCCCCCCATTTTTATGCTTACCTCCTTTCCCACCAAAGGCAGCTCCAGCAATAAAGAGGAAGTGAACGGAGCTGTGTTCACGTCCTTGATAAAAATCCAGTGAGACTTTGTTGTGCGGGAAATTCAAAATTATAAACAAAAATAAAGCACTGAAAGTTTTAAAAGCACACACACACTTTAAAAGACCCACGTAACACAGGGAGGGTCATTAAAAGAGTGAAACTTACCTGGATGTCCCAATCTCACCCAGGAGTGTTTGCGCTGGCTAGCCATTGTAGGGGTAAGTACAATTAAATGGCTCGAGGTTTCGCATGCCGGCATAAAAGCGGCTTAAGCTGTAATTAAAAGATACATATTATGGGCTGTTTTTAACTGGGAAAGGGTGACGTCGTCTAATCAGTGCACCCTTTTGTGGTTATTTGGCATCACTAAGACGCCATATTTTGAGTGTCTGATAAATTCCTGAGACTACTGGGCTAATTCAAACATTCCATCTCTTTGTTTCTTGAGGACCTCAAGAGATAAAGCATATCCTTGGCACATGAAAGGTCCCTGGCACCTCCTGGTAATTCTAGGAAAGAATCCCTTATAAAGAAGGGACAGGTGTATAGTAAAGAAGATAGATGGAATCTGCAGTCCAACATTTGGAGGGCTGTGCTTTGTTCTTCCCTGCTGTTTACAGTTTCCTGAGAGTCAGTCTCATTATACTGAAATACCTTACTTCTGAGTAAGGCAGCTAATTTTGGTGGCTTGAGGAAGATACTAAGAACAGAAAAACCTAATAAGAGGGCATTTGTATAACTGTAATAAGCAAAATGTGTAATTAATTTGTACATCTCAAGCATGCAACAGAGGTCTGTCTTACTTGCTGCTCTTCTCATTTTGAATAAATAGTTGGTCCTTTCATCACCTCTCCCAAATTGTGGGGTAATTCCACACAAGTGTAGACAAGTGTTTGCTTTTCCCACTTTGGGCCAAAGAAGGGGTATCATTCTTAGGGTGATCTCTTCAATGATAGTCCCCATCTCCACATGTTGTTTCGGTCAAGGCTTTTCTGTAGAACCACCTCCCCACCAATTTAGGTTGCAGCATAGATTTACCCAGTTCTTATATTTGAAGCAAATAGGAATTTTTGAGAAATTATCAGAATTGGACTAGGATCACCTGCATTTTTCATCTTCTTCATGCAGCGTCATGAAGAGGGAGAAGTGCTTTCAGCTCACGTTATAGTTAATCTGGCTGTTTTGACCACAATTTAACTTAACATTGTGTAATTTGATTGTTATGGATTTATGAAACTGGGCTTTGACTCATTGGGCTGTTCCATCTCTCTAAATTTGTTTAACTAGACTTTCATTGGAGGTTAAGCAGCACAGTGTAGTACAAGATGAGTATGCACCTTTGGACTTCTAGCTGAATACCTTTGATAGATCATTGATTACGCATTTGACCACCTGGGGCTGTCTTCACAGCCATATGGAAAGGGACCTTACCTTTGGACATGTCCTTGGGGCAACTGAAATTCAAGATGACAATGGGAAATCTTATGACAAACAGATTCCTCTTGAAGAAGTTCATGTTTATTGAGAGTGTGTATATGTGTGTCCTTCGCCAGTTTTATTTACAATAAAGATACTTTATGGCTTATTTTGCTCTCAAGCTTTTCTGCAGCTGGAAATACAAAACATGGGTACTGATCGGGAATACAAGGCCATCTAAATGGTGAAAATACCCCTCATGAAATTAGCTGGGAATCCTACCAGTCTAAACAGGATCCAGTGCCAATCCACACTATTCGGAAGGAGGGGAGAACAAAACGGCAAAAGAAGGGGGGGTAAAAGCCTTCATAGATTTTCCCATGCTTTTTCACAAACTGAGAGGCTGGTCCACATTTTTGCTCTTTTGGACTATTGAACGATAAAAAAACATGAAGGGAAGCACAAAGCTGATTGTCTGGGTGAGAGCGGGGGCAGGGCTTGCTAAAGGGCAAGCACCAACTGCCGATATGTTGGATTTTCACCTTAGCAATCTCTCACTAAGGCAATTTTAAAAAGGATCAATATTTTCTGTTTTGCTTTGGACAATCACTCTATTGCACAAGCGCACCTTGGGACAATAAAAAACAAAAACCAAAAAACCTGGTGGCAGTGAAGAACTAACATGAGTAAATCAATTGCAGCCACCATCAGGAATGTGAGGCTTATGGGTGCTTCTGAGGCCAAAAAAAAACAAAAAAACATTTGGTGTGGTCGCTGCTGCTGCGAGATGCCAATAGTACGAGCGATTTGGGTGGGGGGGTTCCCTTGTGTAGATGGGCCCTATAGTCTGATATTGCATGCGGATTTATCTAATTTGTGAATCCTTCACTGCTTCTACTACAACTTGTTCCTCCTCTTCCTCTTCCTCCTCTATCACTCCTCCTCCTCCTCCTTCATTTCAGTGAAAAAATCATATTATCTGCACTCTAAGGGTGCATTTACACTTTAGAAATAATACAGTTTTGACACCAACGTTAGTGCTGTAGCTCTGTCCTAAGGAATCCTGTGGTTTGTTGTTTTACAAGGTCTTTAGCCTTCTCTTCCAAAGAGTGCTGGTGAGTCACAAAACAACAAACCCCAGGATTCTGTAGGATGGAGCCATGGCAGTTAAAGTAGTGTCAAACTGCATTATTTCTACAGTGTAGATAAACCCAAAATGTGCATGCACGTTTTAAAACCATGCCCTAGAAATCAGATTCCATTAAAATGATATTAATTGTGTTTAAGCATGTAGGTTTTAATATGTTGAAAGATACAGTGCAAAACGTATTAAATCACAAAATAATAGGATGGGTGGAAATTCCCACAAAAGCAGTAGTGAAAGTATGGTCTGATTTTCTTTTTCCAGCATAAGGATGTGATTTGAAAGGGCATAGCTTGGGTTGTTTATGCAGCAGTCCACATGAAATAAATTATCAACTGGAGAAGGTAATTTGCCTTGGGGTTTTATTGCAGAGATTGCAGGACAACATTCCTTATTTATGATTTGACAATAATATTGCTCTGGGCTGATGATGAGCAGACATTTTACTATAATTATATTGCTGCTATTCTCCCTCTGCTTAAGAGCAAATTAGTTTAATATTATAATCCTTTGTGTGAGCATGCATGATGTGTGTGTGTGTGCACATGTGCATGAGAGAGGGGGGAATGAATTACAACATTTTAATCCTAAAACAAAAACATTTTATAGTGAACCTGTCAAGCAAAATTCTGGGGCATTAGTTTGCATCATGTGACAATCCTATCTCAACAGTAGCCTCTCATTAAATATGGGTGTTCAGCTGAACAAATTATAATGAGATTTTCGATGTATGCACATTTTTTTTTTGGAAAACATTTTAGTTTCTGGGCAACCCAATTTGGGGGCCTCTGTTATTATATATTAAGATCCTGAGATAGATTTTTCTGCTGTTGAAGCCATAAAAATTGTCATATACATACTGCAGTTGTCATATACATACTGTACAGTTCAAGTTAAAGAAAAAGTTCAATACAAGTTAACAATACTTCTCTTAGTGAATTATTTTTTTGTTTTGTTTTCTATTGTTCAAAGAACAGAATAAAAGAACAGGGAATAGCTATGCACTGGAATCCCTGTTTCCTATGATGTCTGACTCCTTTCCCTCCATCATAGTTCCCTGGCATAGTAAAAATAAATAAATAAATTTAAAAAAAACACAAAACAAACAACCTTATGGATAGGAGTTGTAGTAACTTCATTTTGTGTGAGCGTTTTTTCCTCTATAGATAAACAAACAGATACTGGAGTACAAAACATACACTTCTGCTGTCACAATCTTACACAAAAGGACTGCATTATCATATTACATCATGTTGACAAGCACTAAGATCACCTCTACTATTATACAACATAAAGTGGCGGCCTAAGGCAAAACATATTTTGGTATGTCACAAAAGGACATAAAATAGTAAATTAGTGCATCATAAATTTATTACAATAAAATAATGATTCTATTTTTTTTTCTACAAGGAACGATAGCACTTCTTTAAGTGTGAAAAAATAATTTGTCTAGCCTAGGATTGTGACTGGAAATTTCAGGGCTAAAACCTAAGACCAGAGAATGGGGCCTTTTGATGGCATCGGGATGGTACCTTGTGGTCTCACAGATGTTAAGTAGACAAGCTTTGGTATATGGACAGAAACTGCTTTGGAGTCAAGAAATTGTAGAAATGGTCATGAAGGGGGGGGCAGAGAAATAATGTCAATCCAGCTTAAGATTGCAACCTAGATCCACAAGACCTCGCTATAAGCTAAAGCATGAATGATATATGGGTAATTTTTCCAGGCTCTACATGTGGAAACCTCACCAGCAGTCCACAAGAAGTCCCATCCCCCCAATGCTGTGGTAACATGAGGGCTCAGGACTGTCTTGACTCAAATAGCACAATGGACCCAAATGTTGTTGCTCTCCTTGCTTTTTGATATGCCAATATTGTTCAAGTAAAAGATACAAATTAAGTATTTTCATGCTAAGCAAATGAACTTTGGCTTAAGCTGGGAATGCATGGTGGTGACATTTTAATTTTAATGCCACCTCACACACAATAATCAGAATTTCTCCTCCTTCAAGGCTGCTCACCCCAATATTTTTCTAGCTCTTAGATAACTGAAGAAGTCGAGCAATTCCCCAACACAAGTTAGAGCTGTGACACTTGCAACCGTATCAAACACAAAATCTATTATCCCCATTCTAGTCAAGGATTTTGCCCACCCCCGGTTGTTGAAATATTTGCTTACCAGCAAATGTGTGGAGATTACTTGGGCAGCTAGCAAACTAGAGGATTGTTTGTGGAAGTAAATATGATCTTAAATTAATTTTTAATACTTCTGAGATGACTGTGTAAAGAATGTTTAGAGCTTTTTTTTCTTTTTAAAGTTTGATACTTGGTTAATATTTTATGCATAGTTGTATCATGTATAATTTTGAAATTTTGTATGCATATTTGTTCAGATTGGTGTCATGGATTTGCATGGCCAAAGCAAACCATTAAACATACTTAGAATGATAATGCATTCAGATTCACAATGCCCCACAGTGCCTGCATTTGTTTGGCTACAGGTTGTATTTATTTTTAATTGCATAAAACATAGGCAATTAATGTGACAGCCTGTATTCCTATATATTTTCTTAAATTAAAGTTTTTCATTATTAACTAATCCAGAATATTTTCAAGGAGAATCCCAAGTAGCACATGGGTTGTTTAAAACATACATCTAATACACCAAATGTTATCCCAGCAGTGTTTTTTTATATATATTGTGTATTTAAATGGCAAATTGTGTATGTGTAATAAATCTTTATACTTACAGGAGGGGAAGCTTAAATTGAAAGTTTTATATCTGGTATTAGCACATGTGCTGTTGATGGTACTCATACCATATGCTTTAAGAATCTAGCTATTTTACACACACACACACGCACGCTATATTCTTAAAGCATATGGTATGAGTACCATATATATTATAATATTATAGCTAGGTATATATTATAGCTAGATTCTTAAAGAATATATATATATATATATATATATGATCTGAATGAGATAGAGATTATATAAATGAAACCTGAAAGGCAGCTATTCATGTTTTTTAAAATTAGCCTTGCTTATAATGTTAAAGGACATGATTTTATTGGTAGGCAGGGAAAAGGAGAAACACTCTTTTGAAAACTTTCTCTCTTCTGCTCATTTCAAAACAGTCCAAATGTGTTAGGCCTTCTAATATATTTCACTTCAGTTATCAGAAACTTTAATTTGCCAAGGGAAGCATTAGAGGACAAACCACTGGTGGAACAGCTGTCTTATACCAGAGACACATCACCTTCCATATTTTGCAAACAATTCTCACAAAAGGAAAAATCTGTTTTTACAGCCCTGTGGCATTTACAGTCTGTTTCTTTGTGCCTAAGACAAAACAAGAGGAACATTTTGAGGTTTGAGAGAAGACAAGGACACATTGAAGGACAGTCACCTATGCATTTGATAGATAGCTCAGTTTCTAGATAAAAGGTCTTGGGATTTGTTTACAGGAAAGTACTGAAAGTAGTGAGTGTTGCAGTTATCTAAGTCCTGTAATTTTTGGAAGTATTTCTTTTCATTCCAATATATGTATGGTTGCATAAAGTAAAAGAGCTCTTAGTTCACTTGGGTCTAAGATGCAAGGAAGGAAACTCAAATGAATTACATTCTCTGATTCTGGATAGTCAGTTGCCATGTCCCATTGAACCAAAAAGGATATTCCAAGAGGGCAGGAGATTAACAGATGGGGAGAAAGGCAAACTCTTGTTCTATGGTTTTGTTTTGAGATAGAGTCTGCCCCATCTCGCGCTTGTTCCATTTTCCAAAACTGTATTGGGGGAAAAAAAAGATTCAAAAGTATATGGACAGATGTACAGACTATGAAACCGATGTGTGGAAGCAATGTGATTGAGCATTATTCCTTATGTATCTGTAAGCTGCAGACATTCCTGCAATACAATATTCTATACACTATCCCTCATGGGGGCGGCATATTACACTCCTATAGGTACCACAACATCACCGTCAAAAGTGCAATAACTGTTTCCTTCATAAATAGTATTGAAACAGATGTTGAATCACAAATATATTATCAAGATATCAAACATTGAAATGATCACCTCCCTCTATTTTATTTATTTATTTATTTATTGGATTTATATCCTGCCTTTCTCCCAAGATAGAATTCAAGGCAGTAACATTTTTCTCTACCTTGTGTATGAATAATGAGTACTGAATGCATTCATGGAAAGGAAATACTGCTAGAGATCAGCTTTCAATGGAAAGAAAGTGCAACAGAAGAAACCTGAATATAATCTTCCTCATTTCACTTTTTTTCCCTGTACAAGTGTGATAATGAGCTCCCTCATTATCTGGGCAACACAACTGAGGGGTATAGTCTCTCCTCCAAGTAAACAAAGGGTTAATGATGTGATGGGTTAGGTTATATTTATTATGGGTCAGCATTACATAGGATCAACAGAGACCATGAAAGACAGTTGTTCAATGTGGATTACCAATTCGAGCAGAAGTGTGGAAGCTTCAAGATGCTTCCCAGAGAAGAGTTTATGAAAACACAGTTTCTCTCTGCACAGGATCGAGATTTGAGATTGGAAAGACTTGAGAGACTTTGGGACTTGTGGAGGGGTAGGGAAGGTACTACCTGCCTCACCATCTCTAGAGAAGCTTGGGCATAAGCTGGACAGAGGTCTACACTCCCAGCTTTCCATGAACATCCAAAGACCCAGAACACCATCTATATCATGAGTACAGTTGGAATGTTCAGCTAGTTGCATTAGGGCTTAAGTATCTCTCAAACTTTAGCTGAATATGACTTAGAGCCTTATCACATGACACTGTTATAGCACTATCATTCCACTTTAACTGCAATGGTTGCCTCCTGTGGAATTCTGGGGTTTGTAGTTTAGAGAATCATAGAATCATAGAGTTGGAAGAGACCACAAGGGCCATCCAGTCCAACCCCCTGCCATGCAGGAATAAACAATCAAAACAATGAAAGCCTAAGGGCTCTCTGGCTGAGAATGCTAAATGCCCCTCCCTAAAGTGCAAGTCCCAGGATTCCACAGGAGGCAGCCATAGCAGTTAAAGTGGAATAATAGTGCTATAACAGTGTAGTGTAGTAATAATATTTTGTAATTTTTTAACCACAGTTGTCCCTTCATATTCTCTGGGGTTTGGTTCCAGGACCCCCCTCCCCAGTGGATACCAAAATCCGTGAATACTCAAGTCCCATTATATGCAATGGCATAGCAAAATGGTGTCCCTTATATAAGATGACAAAATCAAGGTTTGCTTTTTTGGATTATTATTTTTTAAAGAATATTTACAAGACATGAATCCTTAAATCCGTGAATATCAAATCCGTGGATACGGAGGGACAACTGTACAACTAAGTAATGACTGAAGGAAGGTGCTTTCATATACAAGTACAGTGTATATGTATATGTATTCACTGGGGTTTGGTTCCAGAAACCTGTGTGGATACAAAAATCTGCGGATGCTCAAGTCCCATTATATACAATGGTATAGTATAATGGTGTCCCTCATATAAAATTGCAACATAAAGGTTTGCTTCTTGGAATGTATTTTTTAATATTTTCAAGGTTTATTTGGCATGCCAAATCCATGGATGCAGAGGGCTAACTGTACCCTTTTGCTAATGTAAGGCTACTTGCTTAGAATAAAAGCTTTCCTTAAATATCTCTTCTTTTCCACTCTCTCTTCATGCGTCTTTACTCAGGGTGTGTACACATGTGTGCATAGGATTGTCATCTTCCACAAGATGAGAAGGGAAATGCAAATTAAACCCCTCAGTAACTTCCCACTAATTTTCTGTCTACACTATTGAAAAAAACTTGAACTTCCCCTAATCTGGCACAATAAGCACCTTCTGGTGCTTTTGGACCTCTCAGTGGTGTTTGATACCATCCACCGTGGTATTCTTCTGGAACGCCTGGGGAATTTGGGAATCAGAGGCACTGTGCTTTAGTGGTTCCGGTCCTATCTCTCAGGCAGGTTCCAGATGGTGGTGCTTGAGGATAGATGCTCCTCACAAAAGGAGCTGTTATATGGCATACCACAAGGTGCCATTCTATCCCCAATGCAATTCAATATCTACATGAAACCACTGGGAGAGGTGATCCAGAGGCATGGGGCAGGCTGTTATCAGTATGCTGATGATAGCAAATATATTTCTCCATGCCTTTAAAAAAAGCCTCAGTTAAGGATAGTGTGTCTCCTCTGGCTGAATGCCTGGAGGAAGTAATGGGCTGAATGAGGAAAGACAAACTGAAGCTGAATCCAGACATGACAGAGGTGCTTACTGTCAAGGGTCCTCACCAGGGTCCTCAGCCTGGGAATGCTTCTGGACCTGTCACTCCAAATGACAGCTCAGATAGATGCAACAGCCAGGAGTGGTTACTACCAGCTTCAGCTGATATGCCAGCTGTGCCCCTTCCTAGAGTTGGTAGTGCATGCACTGGTAACCTCAAGGCTGGATTTTTGCAATGTTCTGTACATTGGCTATCTCTATACCAAGTTTGGAAGCTTCAATAGGTTCAAAACATGGTAGCCAGATTAGTCACTGGTACATCCAGGAGTGATCATATCATACCAATGTTAAAATCACTCCACTGGATGTTGATTAGTTTCTGGGCAAAGTACAAAGTGCTGGCTGTTACCTTTAAAGGCCTACATGGTTTGGGTCCATGTTACCAATGAGATTTCACCCTCCCGTATAATCCACCCTGTACACTTGGGTCCGCTGAGGGACATTTGCTCCAGCTAGCAAGGACTAGGTTCACAACTGTCACCAATGGCTTTTTCTTCAGCTGCCCCTAGACTCTGGAACAGCCTGCCAGAAGAGCTATTGACAGCTGAATACACTGCTGGAATTTAAAGTAGTGTTAAAGACCAATCTCTTCTGGCAGGCCTATCCAGCTGATGTTACATTGTGAATTTTAAACTGTGTACTGATTGTTTTAAAATGTCTTGGGACTTTATCAGACCAGGCAAATACGACGGCATCATCAGGATGCCTAATGATCGTGAAAGGGTGTGCATACCAAATGATGTCGTCTTTTTGCAATCATACATTGTCAAAAACCCGCTCCTTTTTATTGAAGGGCCAAGCCATCAATAGATCTCCCTTGGTGGTTTGTTGCCGGCATTGCCAGCAATTGAATCTGAGTGCCATTGTGCTCATGTGATTACATCATCAATGACAGAACACTTCCGGGTGAGATCGTGACAGCCAGGTAGGGAACACTCTTTTTATGACCCTCCCCACTTTACTTGTAAGTTGTAAAGTGTGTTTCTATGCTTTTCTGAATGCTTTATGTGTTTATTTTATTTTTATTTTTTAATTTCCTGTACTAGTGTCTTCTCACAAGAATCAATAAGATTTCAACCCCAGAAGTAAACAGAGCTCTGTTTGTGCTCCATTACTGCCAGGGCTGCCTCATTGCTGCTGGAAAAGGTAAGTCTGGGGGTGGGGGTCTTTTGCCAGCATAAAAACATTTTAAAAACTGATTTATGTTTTTAACTAATATTATGTTTTTTTGTTATATGTTAATGTGTTGTTCCCTGACTCGATCCATTGTTGTTGTTGTTGTTGTTGTTGCCACACTATGTGGGGCCCTTTCCCTGAATTTGGTGTGATTAGTCTACATGCCGAATGACCGTGTTCACACCAGACTCAGGGAATGTCATCTTAATCTAAGTTTTAGAAGTCACCGTTTTCTCTAGAGTTTGCTTGAAATGACAAAGAAGGCAATAGTGTTAACAATACCACCCTGGATTTGGGGGGTGGAGATGAGAGGAAGGAAAAATGCTGCCTGAGATAAAGCCATTTCTCCCCTCCTTAGTGCTGCTCCCTCATTCCGAAGGCCAAGCCCTGGCACTAGTCACTCTCTGTGAGGTCAGAAGGAATGGCCAGCCCCACAATCACAATCCTGGCTGCTCTTTCTGACTTCAGAGAGAGTGACTAGCACTGAGGCTCTGCTTTTACAGTGCAAAGTTACCTGCTCTGAGGTCAGAAGGAAAAGCCAGCCCTCCCCTTGTGAGGATGGTGCTCCTTCTGACCACAGAGTAGGCAATTATGTGCCTATCTTCTGGCCCACACCAGTGGTAGCAATGACATGTAGGTGCACAGCTATCAGTGGCGCAGACCCGCAGCTTCACTGGGGGTAAAAATCTGAATGAATTATTGTGTGGACAAGCCCTGTGATGAGCGATGCAAATTCGGGCTTTGGCCAGGTAAGGTGTGGTGCTTAAATCTGAGCTAAAGTAGTCCTAAGTTCATGTGCCATGGTAGTCCAAATGTCATCTAGATTTTTACCTTCAGTGTAGACAAGCCCAGAGATACTGAGGCTGCTGACACACTGCAGAAATAATGCAGTTGGATGATACTTTAAGTATCATAGCTCCATCCTGGGATTTATAGTTTGTTGTGGCACTAGAGCTCTCTGATAGAGAAGGCTAAATATCTCACAAAACAAAACAAAACCCAGAATTCCATAGCCTTGAGCCATGGCAGTTAAAAGCAGTGTCAGACTGCATTATTTCTGCAGTGTGCCAGCAGCCACAGCCACATGGGGCAAATTAGTTGGGAACAGTGGCTAGATAGAATGTGCAGGGGGTTCTCTCTCCTACTCAAGTATAGAAGGTGGGGCCAGAACCTATTATCACAGGGCTTTAATGTTTAAAACTAAAAGCCCCACTTCTGTGGTTAATCATTAAAATACTGAAATGCACCATTACTGCTTCTGTTCTTTTGAATTAATGTATTGTTTACTTTGATGTGGGCAATTCTAAACATATTGAATGTTTATATATGAAGTACACACTTTTGTAAAAAAAATAAAAAATAAAAATGAATTCTATATTGGGATATGTTTAGAAACTTCAGTGTTTCAAAATGCTGACACCAAACTATTAATTGAAGCCAGTGAGAGGTATCATAGGACTTCCTGGTTACAGCAACTTCATTGGATATCAGTCTGCTTGTGGGAATAAACCAAAGTGACAGTAATGACCTATAAAGCTGTACACAGCTTGGTTCTAGGGTGTCTGAATGACCAAAATCTCAGATAGGAGTTTGTCTGAGTTTTCAGTTCTTCTGGTGACTCACTCCTCTTCACCTTACCACCCTAACTGGCATGTCTGCTATGGATGAAGAGATTAATTTGGCCAGTACTCTAATAGGGTTGCCACACCACATGTGCACAGGGTTTTACCTTAATTCTAAGTTTGCCCCTAGTCTTCTTTGAACCCTCATCTGTCCTGGATTCCAAGCTTTCATTTTAAATAAATAAATAGCCTATTTAGAAACTAAAATATGGGGCAAAATGTGGAGGCAGTCATTTGTCAAATTATTCTGAAGAAACAAGTCCATCTCTGCTTTTCAGGCAGGAGGGAAGGGCAGGTGAGCAGTGTAGGCAGTGATGTGCAAGAAGGAATGGAGGGGCATGCTGTGAGGACACCAAGTGAGGTGATTGAGAGATTAAGAGAGAAGGGAGTGTGAGGCAATGAAGGGAGGAAAAAGAAGAGAAGGGAAGGTGAGATGTGCAGTAGCAGGGTACAAAGAACAAGAGAGCTAGGCAAGAAAGGGAGTGTGACATCACAAAGTGAAGAAGAAAGGGAGTTGGAAGTACTGCAGCAGAGTGTAAAGAACAAGACAGGGGGAACTGTAGAGGCATGAAGTGAGTCCTAGGACATAAAAGAAAGTGGAGAGGCAAGTTAAGAATACTGTGAAGGAGACAATGCAGCAGTAGTAAAGTTGGGGACCAGTTTATTTCATTACTCCAGTGCTTCTGTCCCTGAGGCAGCTACTTTGTGATGCTATTCTGAGGAAAGAAGAAGCTTAGAGAAGACAGGAAGAGAGTATAGATAGAAGCTTGTTAAGACAGATGTTTGATGTGAATCTTCAGTCATGGAAAATGGATTCAAGCATTGAGAACGAAAGATAAAATCTTTTTGGAAGGACTAACTCTACATGTGGTTTTTTTTTTGAGAGCACGTTATGGGCATTTCAACTGTTTACTCACACATAGATCCTATTAAGTTAAATGTGCATAAGAGAAGAATATTCTTTACTTCTATAGTGTAAGACCTATCAGGAAAACAAAACAGCAGCCACAAGGGTGGGGACATAGAAAGCATTTGTATTGAGAAGTGCAAGGATATTGTTTGGGGGGACATATCTGACACATGGGATTGTTGTTGTTCTTTTATGTGTACTGCATTAGGAATAACAACCAACAACAAAAGGGAGGGTACAACAATTACAGCCAAATTACAAAGAGCACACAATTTTTCATATTGTATATATGGCATTCTATTTAATCCTTTATATATTTTCCTTTTTGTATTTTTCATAATTGTTATAAATATCATATTTATTGGTTGTCTTGTTTATTTGATGGTCTTGTATGCTTTCTCCTATAGGAATATACATACACATGTCACCTGGTTTCTCTTTCCATTTTAATCCCAACAACACCACTGTAAGGCAGATTTTCTAAGAGGTAGTGTTGGCTCAACATCACATGGTAAATTCCATGACCAAACAGAGATTTGAACTTGGGCCTCCCTGTCTCTGTGCACATTTTGGTCATGTTTTGGGGCAATAGTTATACTTCATATCATACCCTTAAGGGGTGTTTAGGAAGATTATGACATGGGTCCCTGGAAACTATGTCTGTCCCGCTTACCCCACCCACCAGCCCCACTCCCGCCCCACTCCCTGTAACACTTAAAAAAAACTTTTCAAACACCTACATTTAATCGGATGCAAAATGGCTCTTCCTCCCTTCAGCTTCTCTGTAGCAAAATAAAACCCCAACCAAATGTCAAAAAATAAAACAAAGTCCCAAAACAGAAAAAGAACAGCCCAAGTAACCCAGGGAGGGGAGGAGGGTGTTACTTACCTGGCTGTCCTGATTGAACCTGGAAGTTTTTGGCATAGACCTCCTGCTGACGTCACTTCTCACAATGTAATCTCGTCATCATCTGTTCACTCGCCGGTCATTATGTAATAATAACAGAATGGGCTTCTTATTCATGGATTTTCCTGTGAATAAGAGGAAGTGGGGGAGGAACAGGAGCAGAATAGGAGCATCACAGGAGAGGGATGACGTCATCTAAAATGTAAGCCTTTTAGCAATCTCCTGTCATCCCTGTCCTGGGATGTTTTCAGTGTGTGATAATCCCTAGGTTAAAGGTATAACCTTGGTTCAAAAGAGGGAAGTAAGGGAACCTTATAAAGAAAAGGTGGGAGGAAAAGAGGGTAAAGAGATGGTCAGGCTGAACCCTGAGGTAAATTGGAGCTGGCACTTTGGAATTTTCCCTCAATAACCTGGTTGTTGTGAGTTGTCACAGATTTGGTGGCAGCATCACAGTAGGCACCTAAGTCTCCTCCTGGGGAGTCCTTGACTTCTGATGCCACAATATAGCACAGGAAGAAACTCTACAGTGTCTATCCCCATGGTTGGATAGATTCTCCCTTTCTTGCTGAACCTCTGAACTGTCACATAAGGAAGCATAAGGTCCTGGCTGAGCCTGAGTTGACTGGCAGTTTGTCTCCTGGATTCAACCCTCTGTCCTTACCTGTTCCTTATCTGATGAGGAGTCCAGGGGGGTGGTGATATCTAGACACTCACATGGTGACCACAAAAGTTTTTAGAGGGCTCTGTATTCTTATTTAGTTCAATATCATTACAGAGGGATTATGGTAGACCAGCCATATCAGGCTTCTCTATCATAGGTGTTTTCTAAACTCCTTCAGTTAAATATTATTGGAGAATACTTTGCTACACTTCACACATTTGGGAATCTGCTGGGTGTGTGGAAGGGCAAGGCTTACATGTTCTCCCGTGATATTTCCCCAATTTATCATGAAACACAAGCATCTTGTGAACATCTGCAAAGGGCTCATTACACAAGGTAAATGTGCTTTATGAAAAATAAGTCATGTATTGAATTGCACCATATCATGCATAAGGCATGAAATAAAAGGGTTAGTTCAGATATGAGTAGTACTCAAAACACTTCATATGGTATCACTCCATGGGTTCTATCTCCACAGCAAAATTACATAAAGTGACCTGTACCTTTAAAACAATTTGAAAATGAAAAACTAATATTAACAAAGTCTAATATTAAACATATTATACTACATTGGATACTCAAAGAACTAGAAGGGCAAGATGTTATATCTCCATAAAGTAAAAGCTTTATTTAATATAGTTTCAAGGCATACTTACCAATTACTACATTGCCAATGCAAGTTACCCATAATTTAATTGCAGTGCTGGTGAGGCATATGATTTTTTAAAAATATGTGTGTGTGTGTGTGTGTGTGTGTGTTTCACTTAAGATCCTTTAATGGAGTGTTATTCTGGAACTATATTGGTGGAGATGTTTGGTGCTTCAGTGTTAATTGCTAATAGAAGAGGGGGAGAGATAACCCACCCTTTTTTAGGTAGCAAAGAAAATTGTTCCTGAAATCAAAGTAGGATCAACCCTAGTTAATACTTAGATGGGAGACTGCCAATGAATATCAGGTACTATAGGCTATATTTCAGAGGAAGTGAGTATTTCTTGCCTAAGAAAACCCTATGAAGAATTCATGGAGGGTCACTATAAGTTGACAGGTGACTTGAAGGTACATACACATATTAACAAAGATAGAACATTTGTATTCAGGTGGCATATGCACACAAAAGAATGTAAATCACAACTGTGATACACTGCTTCATTCCCAATATGCCTTACAGAGATAAGAAAATCCTATTGCAATGCTGATTTTTCACATTTATTACAAAATGTGATCAATAATAATTGAATATCTTAATTTCAGAAACAGAATGTAACACTTCAGTGGCATAGCTTTCAGAAACTGATATAAGGTTCAGATATTGTTTGGAGGGGCTTCTCACAGAGTGTTTGTCTCTTCCTCTCAGTCTTTGTCTAGTATATACACACACGTATTTTCACATAAAACCCAGCTAGTTAACATTCTGACCAATGAATTTTCCGCAAACTGCCAATAGCCACAAAAAAATGGCTTGCTCCCCATCCCATCAAAAAAGTAATGCTATCAAGTGGACCACATTCTCTTCCTTTTGTTTTATCTAGTGCTCCTGCATCAACTCAGGTAGAAGGAGTGGGAGGAAACAGAGACTGCTGGAGAGCCCAACTGCCACCACCCTGCCCTTGGAGGGAGAGAAGAAGAGGCAGGCAGAACTCCATCAGGCCTGGGCCCAGAAGAAAGTGAAAGGCCCTCCCTCCAGCCCAACTGCCACTTCCCTGCCTTGGAGGGAGAGAAGAAGGGGCAGGCAGAACTCCATCAGGCCTGGGCCCAGTAGCAGGAAACAGGTCTTCCCTCCAGCCCAACTGCCACCACCCTACCCTTGGAGGGAGAGAAGAACCAGCAGTATCTGCTGGGTTTAATCCCTACCCCCACTGCCATTCCCTTTTCCTTATGTGTCATGTCTTGTTTAGATTGTAAGCCTGAGGGCAGGGAACTGTTAAATTGACCATTTATTTGTAAGCCGCTCTGATAGCCTTTGTGGCTGAAGAGTGGGGTATACATACAATAAATAAATAAATAAATAATAAAATTTGCCCCCTTCTTGGCCTTGAAAACAATTATTGTGGTACTTGAGGACATACTATAAAGCATTTGATATTCACCTATTATCCCTGCTATGTCTAATTGGCAAAAGATGCATGAGCATCAGAGTGGCTCTCATATGAATTAAGATGCTTGTGCCTGACTATTTCAAGCATGCAGTTTTGAATAACTAAACACTATTGGTAGCAGCAAATTTTGTGTGTGTCTTTCTGACAGAGATTTCACAGTGCAAATGGCAGGTAAAAATAATTATCCTAAATATATGTTGCCACTTTTTCAGAATCTATTGTGGGAAGCAATTAAATGCAAATGAATCTGCTTCCTGGATTTGCAGATATGCAACAGATGTACAGAGACCTAGTAGTCTTATCAAGGAACATGAGTTTGCTTAGCAAGCTCTTATGCTACTTATTTTCATTGGTTTGTGCTTGCTGATAAGACTAAGGTCTCATTTAAGGATAATCTCAGTTCTGTTTGAGTCTTCCATGGCATCTGAACTGAGATTAACTAAACTTAATTTTCCAGATTCACTAGTAATAGTTAAGCATTCTTTTTCTTACATCAGCGTAAAAGGAATCAGACACACCTGAGTAGAGCCAGTTAAATTCTTTAGTACAGTACAGGTAGGAGTCATATTAGTTTAGCAGTATTGCCATTGTTTTGGCAGGGCTCCTCTGCCTTAAATTACTGGAGGTGATGCATGAATAAAGTAAGTGAAGATATTTACAGCAGTGGTGATAACAGCTTCATTTGTTGAATCTTGGCATGAACTACCGGTATGGCAACAACATGCCATTTTCATTCTCATTAAATTTTTCAGAATTCCACAGTCATTCTTGCACCACATCAGGGTACTAGTTATTGTTTTGTTTTAATCTCATAAAATATGTAGCTATATATTTTGTGCAATTTTCCCCAAATGTATGTGCTTTTATAACATTCCAGTGTATACATTTTTGTATTTTGTTTGTATTTTTCTGTTGAGCAAAGTATGTTTCTGTACATTTTTCACTTGCATGCAAGGTGCATAAGTGCAACCTTCCACTTAAAATAAATAAGAAAAAAAGACTGTTTCATCACCTCAGAACACAATCACCATGGCGAAAATCTGACATGGCAGTTCCAGGTGCTGACTTGCTGGCAAGCTCCACCTCATACACATCAGACCAATCAGCTTTCCACTTCTGCTCTAGAGTGTTAGATTTACCTGCAGTTGTAACTGTTCATGTTCATTTTCTCTTTAGTAAAGCCAATGGCAGCTTATTAAACATACAAATGTAGCAATTTATTGGTCGTAGTATTGGTATTATTTTTCATTTAAATTTGTAGGCTGGTCTTCAGCGCTCCTTGTCCAAGGTAGCTAACAACATTAAAACATAACATTACAATATAATAGGAATATGTATCTCATAGCACTGCAGACAGCAGATAAAAACAGTAGCCAATTAAACAAAAACTATAAATAGCAAGAAAATAATCAGTTTGGCAAGCCAAATTACTGTTTTAATAGGAAGGACTTCACTAGCTAGTTGAAAATCTCTCTATGAAGGGAGTTTCACAGCTTTGATGTAGCAACCGAGAAAACCTTATCCAAATCAAATGCCTTTCAGATATTGATAGGACATGGAAAATAAGAATGTCTTTCACAAATTTTAATAAACAGAGAAGAATAAAACAGGAAATTTTAATAAACATATAACTAGAGAAGAAAAAAATATACTCTTGTCTGAATCAATGGGTACCTCAGAAAGGGGTGTGTGTGTGTGTGTGTGTGTGCGCGTGCATGTGTACATGTGCACACCTTCAAGTCACCTGTCAACTTATGGTGACCCCGATGAACATATGGGCCAGTATGGCATAGTGGTTTGATTGTTGAGATACGACTCTGGAAACCAGGGTTTGCATTCCTACCTGGATATAAAAACACACTAGGTGACCTTGGGCAAATCACACACTCTCAGCCCTCAGAAAATGTCACCTTAGAGTTGCCATAAGTCGGAAATGGCTAGAAGGCACACAACAACAACAATATATGTATATAGGTATATATATGAGCAAAGCCTTAATATTCTAGCTATAGTACACATATACCTCAGTTAACAAAGCCAATGTGTCCCTGGGCATTATTGCTTTATCAGAAAATTTGGTGCCAGAAGTAAAAATAATAGGGAAATAATAGGGATAGGTTTTTACAGTACAAAAAAGGAAGAAAATTCAACATGGTTCACCAAACTTTTTTCTTTTTCAAAACTAACATTAAGCATGTGTGAAATGAAGCAACCATGGCAGGGGGTTGAATTGGATGGCCCTTGTGCTATCTTTCAGCTCTATAATCCTGTGTTTCCAGGTAAGCCTTGCATAATTAAACAAAAACACTTTGAACCTTCTAAAGATGATGTGAAATCTTCTTCCAAAATGCATCAAGACTATTTTTATTAGTATTATTATTATTTCTTTCACCAGCCTCCACTTTCCTTATGATTTGCATTTTGGTCTACAGATCCATGCTTTTTAACATGCTAAGGGTGGCTGATTAGCCCTGCTTTTCCTTTTACCCCCCGTTTTGTTTTTCACACATGCTCTGCAAGAGATTCTTGAGCCAGCTGCTATTTACCTTGTCTCTTGTAGGCAGGTATATAAAGCTAGAGTAGGATCAGTGGAGTAGAATCCCATTCTATTCTGTTGCAAGCATTATTACATTATTTACTGCGGACACGCTGCTGTAACCACTTACTTAAAGTCTCTGTTTCTCCAGCCCTCCTTCACTCTCCTCCCAGTGCTGATGCTGCTAAAAAATGTCCAGCTGGACAAAGAGGAAAAGGGAGGCTGGGAGTGTATGTGTTCAGAACTTGATGCCACTGTTATTGCAACATCTAGGGATGTGTCCAGTGCACCATTTGGTCAATTTTCTTGGGATCAGTTTCAGTTGTTGCAGCCTGATGATGTATGTGCACAAGATGTTTGAATTGGTCCATCCCAACACATGTAGTCTTGATCCTTGCCCATCTTGGCTCTTAATATCTAGCAAATGTTGATTGATTGGGTGGGTCCAAGGTGTGATAAATGAATGAGGTCAAATACCCTTCCTGTGTCAGGGGCAGGTGCCTGATGCCTTGAAGGAGGCTGTGGTGCACCCTCTCACTGTCTCCCTATTATTAATATTTGGGTAAGATGCTTAAATGTGTGGTTGGGCAGCAGGGTCGGTTTAAGGAATTTTGGGGGCCCCTGCAATGCTTTATTTTTGGGGCCCCATATGTTTATCTCCCTCCAAGGCAACTCTATGGTATTTTAAACCAGAAGTCCCATTATTTTCAATGGTGCTCACTATTATTCATGGTTTTCACAATCCACGCCCCCCCCCGAACCAATCCCCAGTGGATAAGAGGGGCCTACTGTATTACATAATTTGCCACCAATAATTTAGTTTAAAAACTATAGTATAGGCACTAACATAATATTTTTTGTTTATTAGAAATTAACATAATGGTATAGATTTCCTCAAAGAAAAGAAAGAGTGGACTACAAGCTGAACATGAGTTAGCAGTATGATGCAGCAGCAAAAAATGCCAATGTGATTCTAGGCTGCATTAATAGGAGTATAGTGTTTAGATCAAGGGAAATAATAGTATCACTCCATTCTGCTTTGTTCAGACCTCACCTGGAATACTGTTTCCAGTTCTGGGCACAACAATTCAAGAAAGATACTGAGAAGGATAATGGAAGGTCTGGAAGCCATCACGCCCTATGAGGAATTGCTTAGGGAGCTGGGTATGCTTAGCCTGGAGAAGAGAAGGTTGAGTGGTGACGTGATAGCCATGTTTAAATATTTGAAGGGATGTCATACTGAGGAAGGAGCAAACTTGTTTTCTGCTGCTCCAGAGACTAGAACACGGAGCCATGGGTGTTCAAACTACAGGAAAAGAGATTCCATCTGAATATTAGGAAGAACCTCCTGACAGTAAGAGCTGTTCGGAAGTGGAATATACTGCTGCTTTAGAGTGTGGTGGAGTCTCCGTCTTTGCGTTTTTTTAAACATAGGTAGGGTGGCCATCTGTCAGGAATGCTTAGATTGTGTGTTCCTGCAGGGCAGAAGCCGATTGGATGGGATGGCTGTTGGGGTCTCTTCCAACCCTATGATTCTATGATTCTAGGCTGCATTCAGAGCCTGGGAAAGTTACTCTTGGATTACACCTCCCAGAATCCTCCTGCCAGCACCCTTCTCAAGGCCTGGTTGCATTGTTCCTTTTCCAGCATTCTCTAGCCCAGTGGTTCTTAACTTGGGGTCTGCGATGTCCTCACAGGGGATCCACAAAGGCTTGAAGCCTGCTTGGCCCACCTCCTTCCTGTAGTGGAGTAGCCATGTGACAAGAACCAAGGCAAAAGCTGGTTGGCGTGGCCTGCACATTGCCATTCAATCCACTCCAGCCACAAACTTGCAGGAAGAAGCAAGAGTGCCTCTGAAGGAAAGTTTAATGGATTGTGTAATTATATTGTTGTTGTTGTTAGCTATTATTATTAGCTATTATTATTATTATTAGGGTTTTAAATCTTGAGTTAAGTCTTGGGGCAACAAAAGATATATAAAGGGGGTCCCTGGTAAAGAAAATGTTAAGACCCACTGCTCTAGGCCAATGCTTCCCACATAACACTAATGGGATACTGGTGTTTTAGTGACAACAATAAAACCATTGTTCCCAGTAATATTACTCCACATTTTAATTTATATTCTTTATATTCTTCTGTTAAAAGAGCTAGAGTGTTGTAGAAGTTTCAGCATTCATAGAATCATATAGAATCATAGAATTGCAGAGTTGGAAGAGACCACGAGGGCCATCCAGTCCAACCCCCTGCCATGCAGGAAATCATTACTGAATGCTGTTCACACTATGAATATGGAGACCAGGGTTTGAATCCATTACTCAGCCATGAATACCCACTGGGTGACCTTGGGCAAGTCACACTCTCTCTAGGCAAACCTTGCCTAGGAATCCCCATGGTAGGTTCACCTTAGTCAGAAATGACTTGAAGGCACATAGGGAAACACACACAAATTTCTTTTGCAAGCTGAACTCAGTTGGCAGCAAGGGGAGGAAGCTGAAGACCAAGGGGGAGAAAGGAGGGGAGAGGAACCAAGACATGTTAAAAGCAGCTGGAAAGATGGGCTGGAGGGGATCTATGTGGAGGGAGGAAAGGGAAGGAAGGAAGAAAGAAAGAAAGATAGAAGTCCTTTCTGAGGGAAAGAGACAACCCTCAAATTCCCCCCCTCTCTCACACACGCACACTTATCCCTCTCCAACATGCCTGGCTGGCTCACATTTTGCAGCAGCAAACTCCCTCCAGCTTCTGCCATGGAGGGCTTCTTCTTCTTTCTCTTTCTCTTTCTAGTTTGGGAGACAAAAGCCAGCAGGAGGTTTTTGAAGGAGGAGGGTAGGAGGGGACTACAAAGCAGCAGCTCCTCCCGGCTGTCTCCTTCATCAGATAAGGAGGTCAGCTGGGGGCCCTCCTTGACCTTCCCCCCCCCACACCAATGCTGATTTGGCAGACTGGTTAAACCAGCCCTGTTGGACAGCTTCTGATATTCTCAGAAAAAACAGATTATCTAGATCCATTGCAGTCTATTTTCAGGCCAGGGTATGGTACTGAGGCAGTCTTGGTTGTTCTGACTGATTACCTACTCTGGGGGAAAGACAGGGGGGGGGGGTAGCACGGTTGATCCTGTTGATCCTACAGGAACTATCAGCAGCTTTTGATGGCATTGATAGTGGTATGTTACTGGACCAGCTCTGGTCCAGTTTTACAGTGATCCCACTCTTATCTGTAAGGATGATTCTAGAGAGTGGCATTGGAGGACTTCTGCTAATGCTCATTGTCATTGTGCTGTGAGGTGCCATAGGGTCAATCTTGTCTCCCTTGCTGTTCAGCATCTAAATGAGCCTGCTGGGAGAACTCACTAGGAGTTTTGGACTTGGGTGCCATCAATATGCTGATGACACTCAGCTGTACTTCTCCTTGTCATTGGAGTTATCTGGGGCTGTGGAGATGCTGCAGCAGTGCCTGGATGCTGTAACAGGCTGGATGAGGTTAAATAAACTGACACTCAATCCCAAAAGGATGTTAGATTGGTAGTTCTCAGATCCAGGAATTTGGTAGGTTGCTTGCCCTGGATGGGTTGCATTCCCCCTGAAGGAACAGATGTGTAGTCTGGGAATACTCCTAGATCCATCCTTTTCACTGGAGGAACAAATAGACCTGATGGCTTGGAGTGCTTGGGGCCAGCTTTGACTGGTTCACCAGCTACAGCTTTTCCTGCACAAGGACAACTTAGCCACAATAGTCAATGCACTGGTGACTTTCTGGTTAGACTACTGCAAAGCATTCTGCATGGGGATGCCCTTGAAGACAATTTGGAAACTGTAGTTAATGCAAAATGCAACAGCTAGATTGCTCACCAGGATTCCATTCAGATCTCATATAGCAGCTGTTCTGAAGGAATTGCACTGGCTGCCAGTATGTTTCCATTCTGAATTCAAGGTGTTGGCAATAACATTTAAAGCCCAAAATTGCTTGGGACCTTGATATTTGAGGAAATAGTACTTTCTGGCTATACAGTATGCCTGCATGAGAATTCAGATCTATTGGAGTGTCCCATCAGTAGGGAAAATGCATTGTGGAAGGACATGGGAGAGGCCTTTTCTTCAGTGGCACCTTGGTTGTAGAATTCCCTTCCTCTGAAGACCTGATTGGCACCTATTTTAGAATAATTTTGGCATCAAGTTAAAACCTGGCTATTTACTAAAGCCTTTGGGCCAAACTGATTGTATCCATGCAGGATATGTTTTATAGTTATATTATTCAAGATTCTTTAACCAGTTTTAAAATGAAAACAACAACACACACCTATTTGATATATTTTTATTACTTTGAACTTTTGTAATTATATATAGTTTTAAGTTGATTTTATTTTAAGCTGTCCTGAGATATTCAGATAAAGGGCAGTATGTAAATATTTATATATATATAGGTAAATAATTTTTAAAAAGACTTTGTAAAAAGGGGCTCTTTTGTCATAGGCTTTGTTAAGTATGGTATGCTTGTACTTACTCATAAGTACTGTTGGTTTTATGGCTATGTAAAAGGATTTGTGGTCAGTTGTAAATCATCATCATCATCATTTAACAAACCTTTGTTTTCTGTTCAGTCCTTTCTTTCAGCTGGGAATTCACATAATATTTTCCCTACCTTCTCCTCTTTATTAATAAGGCATATATTACCTGTATTTGACCTCATTCTATATGCACTATGTGCAGGATCTGATGTTCTTCCTCATCCCTTCTTTCTTAGTGCATTATACTGATTTCCTATAAACCACTAATTCCCAGGGAAACTGTCACTCATTTTCTGCCACTTTTTCTTTCTCTGCAGCAAGCCAGACATCCAGGGTGCATATGTGTGCATGTGTTTGTTTTTTTGAAGTAAGTGCTTCTTGAAGCAGCTGTTTAGGCAATTATTTTGAACTCACAATGTTCATGACAGCAATAGCTTTAAAAGTGTATGCTGTTCACAGCATGCATCTCTCTTTTCATTGTGATCATTAACACAACAAAGAGATCAGCACTGTTTTCCTCTCAGCATCTATTATTTTAGCTGATTGAAACTGATCAAATTGGTTGGATGGACATATCTGTCAATCTTGCTTTCTCTCACATTCTGATTTTTTAAAAAAGTTCAAGTTCCTTTTCTCAGATTTATGAAGCATTTTTAGAATGTGAAGTTGAAGGCTTTCACGGCCGGCATCCATAGATTTTCCTTGGTTATTTTCGGGGCTGTGAGGCCATGTTTTGGAATAGTTTCTTTCTGATGTTTCGCCTGCATCTGTGGTTGGCATTCTTCAGAGAATGGTTGGGTAGGAGTGTGTGTGGAGTTTATATGCTGTGAATCCTTATTGACAATCACATCTCAGGGAGTTCCGTGAAGTGGCGGGGGAGGGTTGTGGAGAAGAAATGTTACAAAACTGAGGCTTGTCTCTGTCAGAATGCAGACAGGGTTTTGATTTCAGAGAAATAAGGAATAGATGGAATAGATACAGGAGAGTCAGGATCTTTATCAGACAAACAAGTTTAAAATGTTCTTTTGCCAGCATAGAAAAACCCATTTCTCTGCTGCAGAAAAACTCTCCCCCCCCCCCACACTTACCTTCTTTCCTGGCAAAGGCTTCCCAGCAATAAAAAGGAAGTGAATGGAGCCCTGTTCACTTCCTTGCTCAAAATCCCATGAGACTTTGTTGTGCGGAAAATTCAAAATTAAAAACAAGAAAAATACACAAAAAGTTACACAAAGCACACACACACACTTTAAAAGTCCCAAGTAACCCAGAGAGGGTAATAAAAAGAGTGAAACTTACCTGGATGTCCTGATCTTACTCTGAAGTGTTTGGCTGGACAGGCCATTGTTGGGATAAGTGCGAGAGTTAAATGGCCTGAGATTTTGCACACCAGCAATGCCAGCAAAAAAGCAGAAGAGGGATCTTTTGACAGCTTAAGCCATCAATTAAAACCCATGGGGTTTGGTGGGGACATAACTGCAAAAGGGCAACATCATCTGATATGTGCCCCCTTTCACAGTTATATGGCATCATTATGATGCCATATTTTGTCCATCTTATGAAGTCCTCAGATAGATAAAAGGATTGACTGTGGTTTTGGGGTGCTATAAATTATTGAGAAGTTCAAGGGTTGACATGTTAACATTCTGCATCTTAATAAACTTCCACTTGTTATTTCTTTGTTTACAGCTGTCTCTGGCTGTCTCTAACAGGCTTGAGCGTCAGGTCAGGCTTACCACAATGAGCTCACAAAACTATGAAGTCACAAGTTTACATATAGGGTGTCACTTTGATGCCCAATTAACTAGTACAGGAAGTAATTAAGAGGGGAAGAGGGGCAAGGTGTGTGACAGGAGCCCAAAAGCTGGAACTGTGAGGCCAGCCTAGAGTGGTGATCCATCAAATATGGCAATCCTAATTCAAGTACATGTGGGTTTTGTGCAGAGAAAGTCCTTAAACTGCCCCCCCCCAAAAAAGTCAGTCCAAGGACTTTATCAGATGCAACAAAAATTGTGGGATTACAACATCATGGTAGTGCAAATGGCCATGGCTATTGCATGACATCATTGTCCTCTCGTGGTTACCATGTGCCCCAGCTGTGAATAAGGTGTTCCTTTTAATTGACAAGATAAACCATCAATAGATCGCCAGTGTCACTTTTTAAATGGTATTGAGGGCATGTAAAAACATGTCCTGTTGTAATCATGAGATTACAGTAGGACCCCGATATCCACAGGGGGTTGGTTACCAGATTTACTGTGGATACTGGAAACTGCAGATAACAGCGAATGCCATTGAAAATAATGGGATTTTCGTTTTAAAATACCATAGAGTTGCTTTGGAAGACCTAGAAAATGCCTAGAGAGGACACCTCTCTAGACATTTTCTAGGAAGATTCTATGGTATGTGTTCTGTTTTGTCTCCCACAGATAATTGAAACCATGGATATTGGTTCCGTGGATACGAGGATCGTACTGTACAGCGTGAATGGGCAGTCCTTGATGAGCAAACGTCTAGGTGAGAATCTGAAAATGAAACACAGGACACTCTTTTTATGAATTGTTCCATCAGATTTCCACATTTTTAGGTTTGTTTCAGTGCTTGTGTATTCATTTATTTTGTTAATTGGGGTGGGGTGGGGTTTTAAGCATGCTCACATCTTCTCATGAGAACAGCCAAAATCTCACCCATGTACAATTCAGGAAGAAAACTCCTGGTCTTAAAGCGCTAGTAGTCATCGTGCGATAATTATGTGGCATTTCTTTCACATGATTACAGCTATGTGTGATAATAAGTGTTATAATGCCACGATGTTCCTGCTATCTTCATTCATGGAATTCCAGCATTTTTAGATGCTAGTCTGATAAAGTCCCAAGTCTCTTCTCATCATGGTTTCTCAATACTCAAAAATGTTTTTCAAATATTCTACACATATTTTTGAATATTCTTTCCTTCTCAAGTATAGAATTTGGTGAAAGGTCTGGAAACAATGCCTTATGAGGAGAGACTTAGGGAGCTGGGTATGTTTAGCCTGGAAAAAAGACGGTTAAGAGGCGATATGATAGCCCTGTTTAAGTATTTGAAGGGATGTCACGCTGAGGATGGAGCAGGCTTGTTTTCTGCTGCTCCAGAGACTGGAACACGGAGCAATGGGTGCAAGCTCCAGGAACAGAGATTCCACCTCAACATGAGGAGGAACTTTTTGACAGTAAGAGCTGTTCGGCAGTGGAACACACTCCCTCGGAGTGTGGTGGGGTCTCCTTCCTTGGAGGTCTTTAAACAGAGGCTGGATGGCCATCTGTCAGGGATGCTTTGATTGTGATTTCCTGCGTGGCAGGGGGGTTGGACTGGATGGCCCTCGTGGTCTCTTCCAACTCTGCAATTCTATGATTCTATGATTCTATGATTCTATGATTCTATTGGTTTAAAACCATAGATTAAAAACAGGCATCTGATTAGTCACCATTTTGTTTATTTCTTTTGTTCATTGTTGCTGTTGTTGTTTGCCTTCAAGTCATTTCTGACTTATTGTGACAGTAAGACGAAACTATCACAAGGGTTTCTTGGCAAAATTTGTTCAGAGGGGTGTTGCTCTTCTCTTCCTGTGAGGCATAGGGGGTGTGACTTGCCCAAGGTCACCAAGTAGGTTTCCATGGCTGAGTGGGGATTTAATCCTCCTGGTCTCCCAGGAGATTATCAGACGCAGCAAAAACCACGTCAAAAGATTGCAATAAGAACAAAAAACAGACAACCTTACCAGATGTCATCATCCTCCAGCATTCTGGGGGTGTAGCATGACCACCAGTAAGGCATCCCTTTTGATTTGCGGCTTCTCCTACACCCCCAGAACAGCTGAAGGACATGGCATCTGGTAAGGTCTCCCTCTCTGTTCTTTTAGCAAGCTTCTGATGCAGTTGGGAACATGATTTTTTGTCACATAACCCCATGTCTGATAATTTCTCCAGTGTCCTTGTCCAGTGCTCCAGTCACTATGCCATGCTGGCTCTTCCAGCCTTAATCTCTATAAAATATGAAGTAAGTTGTCCCAGTAGTTCTTTCCCCCCCTATAATGATCTTATTTAAAACCACTTCACACTTCATGCTGTACTTGGTATAGTCATGATGTAGGAATCTGTCAGTACTTAGTACTCAGTTGTGGAAGAGGTAGTGCACAATTTCACACACATGGGGCATGTTAGTGTGAGTTTCTAACCATAAAATAAATGGTTCTTCATCTGTCTGAGAGAAAGTTTTGGATAATCAGAGATTCTAGATCTGGAATAGAAGAATAAAACTAGTTATTTGCTTCACTCTCTATACTGTTTTTCTACACTTTACTGTCTAGTGCAGCTGTCTTTTGATACTCTCTTCTTTTCATGCTCATACTCTCTCTTTCCCTTGGAGACTGCCAGATAGCATCAGGGAAGCTTTTCCTTTCACTGATTCTTCAAAACCATACAGATGTCTGTTAGCTTTGTGCTTGCAAGTGTGACTGTATTTTAACACATTGAGTCCTGACATTAAACTGAATGGCCAGTAAAAGAATTTAAAATTCATATAAAATAGATACGTGAGAAACTCCATACTGGAAATAAATGTGTAGAGTGGCTGGGATTATATTTCCAAAACATAGACATAATTTAATTTTCAAGACAGTGATGGTATATTCCATGGATGAATGAAAGTCCACTTATATAGCAACTAAATCTCACTTTGATTAATCTACACACTTTTCACATATTTGGCAAAATAGAGACATAGCTGTCTTCTATTTGCTGACATATACATTTCCCATTTGCTTATGGTTTTGTTCAGTTGCACAGTTTGCTCCAGCAGCCTTCCAGCACTGAATGGAATGTTACAATCTGAGACAGCTTTAATCAGTGCAATGCTAGAAACATGCTCGCCAACATTTCACAGATGACAACGAGGACACATGTGGCCAAGCAACATGAGAATGTGGTCAAGGTGGCAAAAGTTAATTAATGAGGAATGGCAAGCAAGCTAGGAGAGGCTGTAACAGTTTGCTTTTGCCAGATTCTATAGGGAAGAGCAAGATTCAACCCCTTCCTATCCCCTCCACTTTTCCTGCCACTTTAAAAATGTCTCAGGGGTCGGTTCCATGGCAACTTTTGTTGCACTATGTATCACATTAGTGCACTTTCGATTTAGCATTGCGCAGTTCCCACAGCTTAATTTTGGATCCTGTTTAGTTCTGCGATGTAGTTCCGATGTGAATATAATGTGGAGTATATTAAGGTGCGAATTTCTACACATCGAAATATTTTAATTCCCACGACGTCAATATTCCGCAAATTTTAACGAACCTACCTGTCAATCAATGAAGTACGTCATTCCTTCACGACGTGCTTCCTTCGGGAATTCCTGCCATCTGTAATCCTATTGGTCATCTACTTTCCCCCTCTTGGACTTCTGATTGGGCATCTTGTAATCTTTTATGTACTTTGTTCTCTTCAATGGTGCTAAGTACACATTATTGCAGCCATGGAGGTTTTAGCTACGCTCATTTCCTGCTTGTATTTGGCTATTAGAGTAATTTCTACAATGGTTTCATTCTCTGAGAAGTGTCATTCCTACCAAAGAAGAATCATCATTAGAAAAATCAAAAGACTCCGTCAAGAACAAAAATCTTTGACAGAGTACTTGGGTATGCGTTCTGGGGTTAAGAAGAATATTATCACCGCATTCAACGTCCTTAAGCAACATTCTTCCGGGGTTTGGTTGTGTCCATGCTTTTGCATTTCTGCGGCAATTTTTTCGAAGACATCGATATTCCGGTGACATAGACGTAGCTGCTCCTGTACTTTCTCTTCTCCCCAAAGATCCAGTAAATCAAGTTTCGGCATGACGCCAAGCTATTCCCCTGCCCCCCTTCTTTGTTGGAGTTTCGGCATGACTCCAAGCTACTCCCCTGCCCCCCTTCTTTGTTCTCTGAACTGCCTCCATTAGGAAAATGAAAGATGTTTACAGAGATGCTTCAAAGCAGAAAGGTAAGCCGGATGTGTAGGCGGGTTTCTGTAGTGTCACGGTAACGAACCGCCCACATCCCTAATTTTAGACATCCCGAATTTAAAAATGCCGGACAGTTCCCAAATGCGTAAATGCGCAAATTTGCGGCACTTTTTTTAAAAAGGCAGAAAATCAGCGGTGTCATTTACTGCGCCACTTATGGGTTTTTTAGACCCCCTCCTTCCGAAAAGGTCGCTGCAGATGCGGAACATGTGGGAACTATAAGAATTCTCGGTGAATTCTTTGAGGATTATTTTTGCTGTGTAAACGACCCCTCAGTTTCTCTCTCCTCTTCCCACTTTTCCCCTTCATCCTGACTTACTTCAATTGTTGAAACTGACTTCAAAGTGCAAAAGTAGTTTGAACTCAATTAGCTCAGCAGGGGAAAGAAGAGAGAAGGAGGAGAATATGTTCTCTTTTTTGCTCAGGCAAAAGCAAGCTGCTAAAGCCTCTCCTAGCAGTGTATTCTTCCTTATTAGTAACTTTTGCTGTCTTGATCACACTCTTTCCTGGCCAGTTTTCACCTGTTAAATGTTGAAGGGTATGGAAATGTCCCTGTGTCCACCACCCTGTACAAATGTAAGGATCCAATATATTTGGCTCCAGATTGCCCACCACACCTCAAAAACATCTGGAGGGCATTATTGCCTTTTGGCATCATTTGTGGAAAGTCTCTCTCTTTTTTTTTAAGGCTTATATGGGCCTTTTCTCCAGATAGAATGTATTTAGAATAAAAGCATGTATGCTGCCGAAACAGATCCATGAATGCTCCTAAATGCAATAAAATGGCCAAGAACATTAGCCCAGAGGCCTAAAGGAATGGTATTCCCCACTTTGACAAACATGTTTGCACACTTGCACATGTACACACACACACACACCAATTTGGGGAGAGCTGAGGAGCACAACTGGTGATAGTGGGAGTATCACCTTTCAGGTGACCCTCCAAACACTGATATCATATCCCACACACACACACTCCTTGGTCATTGCCCATCCTTGTCTTTAAGTGACACTGCTTCAAGTAATTCCAACATATGTTGTAAGCCTCACCACAAATTTTGTTTTCAAAGCTGAAATACAGATGCTACCTTGTTCATCCAGTTTCCTTCATTAAGTTTCTTCCTCTTCCTTTGGCCAACTATGACTAGAAATTAAATTTACATGAAGCTTGGTTATGTCACTGGGGGGGGCAATCCAGATGGAATTCAGACTGCACTGGCCATACCTACTTGGTTTATGGCAAAGTGAATCATACTGATGTCCAAACATGTCCCTGGCCAAAGTCCAAATTGGTACCGCTTCATAGCTGCTGGTCCCTTTCTCCTCAGGAACATCGTTGCTGCCTTCCCAGCCAAGCACATGCAGGGCAGAGCATCACTGGTGTGTGGTTGTTTACTCTGAGGTCAGAATGAGGCACCCAGCTATGAGATCAATGGTGAGGGGGTTGATTGGGCTTCCCTCCCCCTTTCTATTGATCACATAGCTGGTCATCTTGTTCTGACCTCAGAGCAAGTGAGTGGGCTGGGAAAACAGAGTCCCACTCTCATGCAGTCACTTGCTCTAAGGTCTGGACAGGGCACCCAGCTGTCCTATCTTGGAAGCCAGTCAGGAGCCAGTTAGCAGAGAAGTCCACCATGTGGGCAAAACAGGGGCTTACCAGGTGGTGTGTATTGATATCCCCGTTTGCCTCCTGCATGGGCATGACCCTCCATCCTTCCATTTCCCTGTCAGGATCTGTCTCTGGGTCCCAGGAGCTAAGCCTGACACCCTCTTTGTCTGCCTCACTGTCTGTATTATAATCCAGACCAGAGGCCTAGGAGGGGGGTATGATACCAGCCATGAGATCGAGGGGGTTGATCAGACTTTCCCCTCACTGTTGATCACATGGCTGGGTGCCTCATTCTGACCTCAAAGCAAACAACTGAACTCCAGTGGGATTTTGCCATGAAGGTGCTTGGCAGGGAAGGCAGTAGCAGTGGCCACACATACAAAAGCCTGTTAAAGAACACTTTTTTCCTGGAAACTAAGAAGTAAGAGGTGAATCCTTTTAGCCTTTAAGCACTTTCACTGTAATTCAAGGTGGGTAGAGATTTTTTTTTCCTCACGCAGATGAGCCCAAAATCTGATTTCAGATAAGATTTCAAGACACAAATGTTAGCTGACATACTTTACGATCTATTGCTAAACTAGTGATGTTGTATGCAGTGGTTTTGTGGTTGTGGCTGTTTTTCTAAATTATTAATATGAGTTGCCATCTCCCAGGTCAGCCTCAAACGACCAAAGTCCTGAGCCGCCTGCATGCAGGGCTGGGTCTAAAGAGAACGACAATGCAGAAAGAATCACAACCCAGAAACATCACCCAAGGAGACCTTCTGCTGTGCTTTCTGCAACCGGACTTGTTTATCTCTGATTGGCCTTTTTAGTCATCAGCACGCTTGCAGAAAGCATGGGATGAGTCCTTCCTGAATCTTCATTTGTGAAGAAAAGCCAGAGAAAATATGAGTTGCTATAGGACCCCCTTATTTTAACTAAGGCCGTGGGGGGGGGGTTGCCACTGATAATCCTGATAACCAGTGCCCCCCCATCAAATCTTCTAATTCTTAATAAAAACAACTACATAAAATCAAGTGGTGTGTTTAGTGTCACCTTTGTTATGACACTCAGTGAGTGGGATAGTGACAGGGAGGAATACTTGAGCATTGACAGGCCTTATCCCCCGTAGTCATTCATGCTTGTAGCCATGTAGTATTTCTGGCTTAAACTGCAGGAATAGCCAAGAGTTTGTGCTTAGCTTCATCTGGTGAGAAATCTATAAATTAGAGACAAGCTAGTGAGTGGCAGGATGGTGGACAACTGCAAATTGTGTAGAAAATTAAATCTTTTAATAAACTAAATTGGAAATTATTGGTTTGGCTTATAAGTGATTCTAGTACTGTACTTCTGGGTCTTAAGTGGTTTTTACTGAACTCATATTTTGGGCTGATGAGTTGTACCTATGAGGCCCACAGTGGCTTGCACCTTACATGAGTAATACATAGCCTGCTTTATGTAGCATGTACTTGACTGGTGACAGTATCTGTTTGGGTTGACCATCCTTGAATGCCATTGGAATTTTCAGTAACATAGTCCACACTTTCACTGGAAACACAATACATCCTGACCTTGTTTGTCTTCTTAAGTTACTATTCAGTCATTGCTATTTCAGTAATACACAGGGCTGCCCAAAGATCCAACATTTCTGGAAATTTTGAAAACAAAGGGGAGAAGATTATATTTTTCCAGGTTTTTTGTTTGTGGGGGGAGACACATTTTTTTTCAAAAAAATTGCCTAAAAACATGATAGCGAAACCTTTTAGAAACTGAAATTCACTTTGCTACTTCAGAATATTAAACACACTATAACATAGTATGATAGAATTTTAGAATTTTATTTGGTAATACATTATCTTGTTTTATATGCAATAATACTGTTCAATTAGACAACAGTTAGAAACTGAATTCCCTATTTTATTTTATTTTGATTACAAATGGATCTAAAAAGTCCTGAAGTGTAAGCAACATCTTTGATTTTGTCACTTTATTAGGAATTGTGTGTGTGGGGGAACAATACAAACAGAAGAAACCATAAACATTAGTAAACTGACAAAACTATTTTGTTTCTTCCTTTTGTGTTCCATAGTGGCAAGCAGACATACAACATCAATTCCCATACAAAGAGTCCAGAAAAGGATACCAAGACCAGGAATTACAGCAATCAGCTACTGTACATTGTCATACACACACACACACACACACACACACATCTTTTTGTCTAGTTTTTAGAACTATTTTTTCAGGAGTACATATATGCACAACTTATCTTGAACATTTTCTTCATCATTCAAAAAGAAAATATTTTTTAAAAATATTTTTTTTCTGGAAAAGTAAGTCCAGAAAAGCAATGCAAAAACCTGGGTTTTCACCATAAATTATTTCAGGACCCCCCCCAACAAGTTTTCACATCTCTAGGACTGATGTAAACCATCATCTCCATCTGCCCCAACACACAAACATATACCAAAATCAAAATGAGTTGCTTCTATCAAATTAGTCTCCAGAATATCTCAGATTAGGTCAGATTTTGATCATAATTTAGAGAGGACATTTTGATATTAATTAATTAAAACCAAAGCAGACAGAAAAGCTGTTATTGCATAAAATATCTATAAAATGACAGTTACCATCTGAAAGCTCACAAAATAGAAGAAAAAAGAATAGCAGGGGCAGCAATTGGCATCTTCACTGCCCAATTCATGGATCTTATTGCACCAAGATATTCTTCCTGAATCATTTCCATTCTATAAAGGTGCTGGCAAAAGCTTATTTCTCACAATAATGAAGTCTAGGTAAGTGCCAGCAGTGTTTACAGAAGTGTCAGCTCTCTGAATCTTGAACCTGGATACAATTGAACAATTAGATAGCCAAAATGTAGCTCCACCGCATAAGCAAATGGGTTAGCTTGTGTGATTACAGGGTCATTAAAGGAAATAAGAGAGAACTCTTCACCTATCAGCTAATTTCCATTCTATAACCTCTAATCCCAAATGGAGGTTATTGATAATCAAACAACTAGAAATCAAATCAGAAGCCAGTGTGGCCTTGTAATTCAATCCTGTTGAGAAATAAGCATTGTACAAATAGGAAGTAATACTGTAGTTTGCTCGGTGCAGTGAATGACATTTAATGTCTTCTGTCTGTATCTTTTTAAAGTAATGTAATGCTTCTTGGGACTTTCTCAGCTGTATTAGTATGCAGTAGTCTGATGCCAGCTTGGCATCTATAACAAGTGCTATGGTTTCATTTACAGGCTCTACCAAGAGCAGCTAGCAACAGCCTGTGAAAAGCCATTACACATTGGCCTATAATATAAAGCCAAACAAAATTTCCATTATGTTTCCCTCAAAAAGTGCTTGTTTTGCAGGATAGAGCAGATGTCAATAAAATGGATTGAGTGTCACTTAAGCCAAGTGACACTCTAATCTCCTGGAGACCTGTGTCCTTAATCTCTACAAAACACAAGTAAGTTTAGAAAAAAGAGCTGTTTCACAGGTAGCAACTATCCATCCAGCTCTTTAATATAAATTCAGCAGCAACACTGCTCACTGTGTTTCAGAAATTACTTCATTGTAGCTGCAGCCAAAACAGGGAATTCCTCCCCGCCCCCTCACTCATCAGCTTCGCTCCACATACAGAGAGGGAGACACACCAAATCCTTCAGCAACTTTCAGGATTCCTGTGCTCCCACCCGCACCTTTTAATTCTTAAGAAATTGGTTTTGATGATATATGCCCCATGACCAATTTCAGTTGGAGGCATTTCTTCTGGCTATTATTAAATTATTGGCCTTGTGCTGTCCAGCCTGATCACAGTACAAAGTCTGGGAAAGCATCTCAGCTATGAACTATGATGTAGCACTCCTGCAGATCCAAATTCTTCAGTTCACTCAAAGAAGGCACAGCAATAACAAGTGATATTATAATGAAAGGGCAGAACAATAGGCTCAGGATCAAGAATGCAGCAGCTCATCAGGCTGTCATATAAAGGCTATAGAATGACTTAAATTGGTTCGGTTAACATTTCGGGAGGATAGTTATTATTCTAGGGTAGAAAGGCCAGGAAAAATCCACAGACAATTTCTGACACTTCACAGGGGTCTAAGAGCTAAATAATTTTCTTCCATGGCAGAATATCAATCATATTCCAGCAAACACAGACACTTTGGACTGTATGCCTTCCCTATAGACTCCACTTTGTAATCACCAAAGAATTTTGCTCACGATTGCAGTAAATTGGAAAAGAAAGTCATCACACTCACCAGTAATTAATTATCTGCTTATTGGAATGGAGGCAAGCTGCTCAGCATAGACATGGGCATGAGGAAAACATACAATTTCTTTGATCTTTTGAACCAGACATTCATGTTTTTTTCCCCGTTGCCTGGTTTGGTGTTTTGTTCTGGTGTTTGGATATAGAGCAGGGATTTAATTCACTTACATTTTATTGCTACTATACCTTAAGTGAAGGTTGATGGATTTTCCTTGATGGTGAAGTGAGAGAATGGTCACAAAATGGGTATTTTGAATGCAATATATTTTGGAAATTGCCCTGTATTAACCTTATTGGCTATTAGTGTTTTCAGTGTCAAAAAATATTTATTTATTTAAAACATTTCTATTCCATCCTCCCATGAAATTGCTTAGGTCAGCTAAAAACAAAAACAAAACATCTTCTTTAAAATAGTACTGAAATGGCAACCTACAAAGATCCCTCAGAGTATTGTCTGGAATTACATGAAATTTTTCTTGAAGATGCTATGAGCAGTGGAAGACCTACAGACCTCCTCAAAGTAATGCCAGAGGTCTAGGCATAAGAATGCTGTCTGGGAAGCTATAACTGTATGAATACACAGCTAATAATGACAATGACTACAGCTCCATTCTGCAATATGTCATACTCACAGCTCTTCCTGTATCTAAATGCAATGTTTGCTTTTTCATAGGCCTGCACAAGAAACTGAGTAATATTTGGGGCCCATCTATACGATTAAAAAAAAATCTGTTTGGGGGGTAAAAAATACGAATAGGCAGTTGTTCGAATACCTAGTCCGCCTACACGATTTTTTACCACCCCCTAAACTCCGTATGACCCCCCCTCCCCAGCTGACTGGAGCAAGCAAGCCAAGCGGTGGTTTTAAATCTCCCGCCACTTTTTAAAATTTATATAAAAAGGAGCCTGATTTGCAGATAGTTGGTTTTCCCTATTTACAATGTAAAATAAAAATGAATATATATAAAATTCATGGACTTACCAGACCCTTGCTTAGCTGGGAATCCAACAATGTGGCCACTCCCAATTCCCCTCCTTGCTAGCCCCACCCCCTCTACTCAGCCAGCCAATCAGATTACACTGCCTATTCGTATGTGCGTGAACGGGCAGTACAGACGATCAAGCATTCGAACAGTTGTATGGATTTTAGGCAAAGATCTGCTAATCCTTCCAAACACTGAACACCGAATCCGTGTAGTTTACGTGGGGATTCGCTAGCCCCCCTTCCAAATGACACGTATGAATCCAAACAGCCGTGTGTATAGAAGATCGATCTTCTGAATGGCGTACGTTTTTTTTTTTTTTTACTGTGTAGATGGGCCCATGGTATGGTTCCCCACGACATCAAAACCTGATTGATTGAAAATGAAGCCATGCATTGTACAAGGCTTCAGGGTTTAGGGGTGGATACTTAGAGTAAGGGTAAGGAAAATGCTGCCCCAGGAACATTTTTGTAGCACCCACAGTCCAATTTTTGATCCCATATGTTCCCCAAAAGCATTCTAGGCACTGTGTGGAAGACCATTTTATGTTTGTTATTTCAGATAGGAAGTGACACATATGTTGACTTCCAGACCACTTCCTTTTGTTTATTTTTAAGGCCACTACTGGACCTAAATCAATTCAGAGATGACCAAAAAAAAAAAAAAAAAGCTTGGCAAAAATCCCTCCCACACCCCCTTAAACACATTTGGGAGCATATGGGTACAATGTAAAACATACACAGACATACTTGTGGAGGAATAGCAGATACATGCCCCCCAAGGTCACCCCCTCCTTCTGATTCACAGGGAACAAATGATACTGCAAGATATAGTCTTCAACGTATTGCAAGGAACCACACAACTCTGAGTATGAAGGTAAAGGTCTTTGGGACACAGCTCATGATTTTAACTCTACTTCCTATAAAAAAACATGACCCAGAAAAAGAAAGAAGAATACTAGGAGTGAACAAATGGCTCTGCAGATGGTGCTATTGGAAAATATTTGGGTTCTTGGACCATGGGCTGTGATTTCATTAAAAAGGACTTCTGGCAAGAGATAGGTTGTGCTTCACAGCAAGTAGTAAAAATTATGTACTAAGCATCTTGAAAACCTGATCATGATGTTGTTAAACTGAGTGATGCAGTGGAAGGAGATAGTATTCAAAAGAACACAGACACAAAAACTACCAGAAACAATAGTCTCAATGGTACAGGGGTAACTAGAGTGATAGTACAGAACCTACGAATGGGCAGAAAAAAACAATAGGGAAGCAGATGGAGAGAATCACCCATTGTCTTAAATGCCTTTACACTAATGCAGAAAATTTGAAAAATAAAGAAGATGAACGAACTCTTAACACAGGAATGTAAATAAGGGTCTTGTCTAGACCAGCAATTTACCCTGGCTTCCACCTGAATTGGAGCCCTGGAGTCCAAATGACATAGGGGTCTTCCCCCAATTAGCATCCAGACAGTCCTGACGATGTACGAGGTGAAGCTGGGGGGGGGAAAGCTGGGGTAAACCCTTTAAAAATGTTTTGAAATAACCCCCAGGAAAACCTGCATCATGCGGGAAAACCTGGATGGGTTTGGCCGAGAATGCAGGGTCCATGCTGCATGCCTGATTGTATTGCCAGACGCCTCTGCCACCACTGTTGGTGTTGTTCTGAAGCCAGGAAGGAGGCTCAAGCACATGATCAAGGCCCCCTGCATGTGACCAGCCTTAATCATGTTTTGTCTACTTGGCTTTTCTGATAAGCCCCTATTTGGGGATGGGGGTCATTTGCCATTGGACTTTTTTTCTATAGACAATTTAAAAAATGTTTCTGAGTTATTTGGCCATCTCAAATTGAAAGGAAACCAAATTGAAATGTTCACCCCTTCTTCTCAACTGATCACTGGACGCAGACTGAAGTTTCCCAGTAAAAGAATGTAAGCATTTAAGCCCCACCCAAAGCACACCCACTGAACATCCCCTGACCACCCAAAATCCACATGATGTAGGAAGACATGTTGAAAATACATTTACAGAAGAAACCTGAGATGTACTTGTTGGGAATGTTGGCTCAACAAGTGGTGATAACAGTTGTGAGAATGGTATATGCAGAAAAATAGAAAGATAGTGACTTACCAACACATGAAGACTGGATAGTGAAAGTATGGGAACTGGCTGAAATGGCTAAGTCGACAATGCTAATTAAGAAAAAGTCATTGATACATTTCAAGAAAGATTGGCTTTTGTTCACACTGTATTTAAAACAGTAGTGGGGTAATATATCAATTTTCATGTTTGAAAAGTAATTGAAATAGATAATTGTTAGAAGTGTATTAAGACAGCACAGTTAAAAAGTCCAAAATTATTAGAAAATATAACCCTCTGCTATGGGAAAGGAAGTTATAGTTAGTGGACCCTTGCAAAGTTAGGTTATATGATAGAAATTTATTGTTTTTTGTTTGTTTATATTCCTTGTAATTTTTCATATACATAAAAGATGTTTATGTATCTATGTGTTCCATTATTTTTTTTAAAGAATACAAACTTTCTGTAATAGACTGCTGAGCTAAAACGTAACCCCCCCCCCAAAAAAAACACCAACAACAATGGGTTCAAACTACAGGAAAAGAGATTCCATCTAAATATTTGAAGAATTTCCTGAGGGTAAGAGCTGCTGTTAGGTTGTAACAGTCAGAGGAGATGAAGTATTATATGTGAAATAACTACATTGGATATGAACCTGTAACTCAGAATTGTTATTGCCAAGTTTTAAGAACAAGAAGTCATGCCTACATAATCAAAGTGTGTATAATCAAATCCCACTGCTGCCACCAAAATATTTATGTGGTAAACCACCTCCATCCCCCTGACTATTTCTCTTTAAAATCTTAAGTGACTGGCTTCTTGGCCCTTGTCACCTCCCCGTCAATAATCTACTGATAACACAGTGGTAGTGGTTTTCAAATACTAAGGAGATTTTCAGACCGCGTTTCAGCATGCCTAGCGTGGGAGGAACTTTCGGGAGAGGGACGGCGATCTTGCGCAGCAGGGGGGCATTTTCGGACGCCGTTGTCCCTCTCCCGAAACCATCCGTGTCACTTCCGTGAAGCTTCGGAAGCCTCAGCACCATATTTTAATCACGGGCAACCTCCGTGATTAAAATATGGCTCTGCAGCTTCCGAAGCTTCACGGAAATGACACGGATGGTTTCGGGAGAAGGACAACAGCGTCCGAAAACGCCCCCCTGCTGCGCAAGATCGCTGTCCCTCTCCCGAAAGCTCCTCCCACGCTAGGCACACTGAAACGCGGTCTGAAAATCTCCTAACTCAGAGGCCAATATAGGTTTTAATAAAACAGCAGAATGGTGTATTTCTTTTAAACATGCAGGCACAACTTCTTGTTCTTGAAACTTGGTAATAACAGTTCTGAGTTACAGGTTCTCAGGCTCCACCGGCTGGGCAGCGGAGCCTTCGGCCAGGGAGCCTCCTTTGTGCACGGCTGAGGAGAGGAAGCAGGCCCTGTGACATCGCCGGCACTTGCCGGCGAGGGGAAGAGAGGGGCGGGGGCGGAGCTTATAAAGGGCCTCCCGCGCCCCTCTTCGGCCTCTCTTGCGATCGGCGAGCTGGCGAGGCAGGACTATAGCGAGGGAGCAGCGTGACCGAGCTCTTTTACCAGGAGATTTAGCAGCGTCACTGCAGATTGGTTTGGCGAACAGGGCTTTCTGGGCAGCGGGGCGATTGGTGGTTTTGAGGACCGCGGGCCTCCGTGGCCCGGTTATCCCGGGGCTTATTCTTTGAGGGTGGGGGTGGTTAAGCGGTCACTGTGGGCTGCACGGCCGCCGCACTCCCACTAAATTCGGGACGTTCAAGGGTTTGCGGCGCCATTGGGCAGCGGGCCAGCGCTCCGGCAGCCTCCATCCACTCGGGGTTTCAGTGGGCAAGGCCGGGGAAGGCTGTGGGCGGCCTGCCTGAGTTTTGGCAGCGCGGCCGCATGGCGCGTGCGTTGGGGTGCACGCCCTTGTGGGCCTTGCTGGGCCTTGTCTGGGCCTATTAATTTTAGGAAGCCGGGGGGGTCACCTTGGGCTTTGTGGCCTGTCGGCAGTGTAGGCCTCAGGTGGGAGACGTCATAGTTAACCCCCCTTGGGGGCCTCCAGAGGCGGCTGTATAGGCCTTGGGTGCAGAATGTTTGGGCCTGAAATAGGCCTGACTATTTGGGCCTGGGCCTTTGGGGCCTGCCCGAGTTGGGCCTAGCCAGGGCCTGTGAGGCCTAGCCTGGGTCTGGACTTTGAGGCCTACTCATTGGATTTCGGCCTAGCGGGTTTTGGTTCCAATAGGCAATAATAGTTATTATTATTATTATTATTATTATTATATATTGCCAATTCTGTTGGGCGTTCATTCTCTGAATAGACATAGGCCTTGGGCCTGCAGGCCGGGGCCTGTGTGGTCTGTTTGAAGGGTTTGCAGTGCAACGGACTGGGATTCGATAAGTAATAATAATAATAATAATAATAATAGCTAACGGGTTTAATATACCTATAATATGATACAAAGGGATAAGGGCAATCTCTACCTCTTATTGTTGTTCCTGGGGGGCATTACTGGTGGAGGATTGCATTGGATTGTGAATCCTTAATTCACTGATAGGGACATCATGGCCCCTAAGAAGGGAAAAGTGGGTGGCAAGGGTAAAGGACTGGTTCCCCCTACAGCGCCCTCCAGTGATGAGGAAGAGGAAATCCAATGGCAAGCAATCCTAGATAGAATAAAGCGGTTGGAGAAGATCCAAGGGATTGGGGAGAAGGAGGCTGCACTGCCTGTAAAGAGTGAAGCTAAGGGTGGAAAAATTGCTAATCAGATTCCCGCCTGATTAGATGCGCTAGAAAAGAAGATTCATGGAGACAGTGCATCGGGTTCACAGCATCCGGATGAGCCTTCTCCCTTGCCAGCACACCCTGATGGGGAGCTGGATACGGTGCAGATACAGACGCCTACTTGTGAGTCAAATTCGGGGAAAATTCCACATAGTGTGGGGGATAGTTGGCCTTGGGTGGCTTATCCACCCTGGCCTGGTAATGCACCTCAAGGGGGTGGGATGCAAGTTGTACAGGCACCCTGGCCCTCCGGGATGCAGGCATATGGGTGGCCAGCCACTCAGTGGTCCCCTTGGGGAACCTTTTCTCTAGGAGGATGCACCACATCTCCACCAGGGGTATTTGGTGTTGTGGGAATGGCACAGACACCAGGGTATGATTCGGTAGCTTAATCAGCCGTACCTTTTGGGGAAATGTCGCTCCCCTTAGGTGATCATTTGTTACAGACTACACGAGAAAAGATAATGAGGGGAGAATATGTGGATGTATTCTCCCTTCTTTACAGGGAAATGGAAAAGAAAGATAAAGAGGAGATGGATGAGAAGGAGAAGGAGAAGTTGAAGAGGAGGAAAGTAGAGAGGAATTGGTCTAACTGGCTGTCAGGATTTTTGATATTTGTGGGTGTTATTGTAAAGACGCAGCCACACAGGGCAGCCTCTTTGTTTCAGTATATTGATATAATACATAGAGCTTATGTGGATTTTGCAGGCCCTGCATGGCTTCTATATGATGAAGCTTTTCGGATGCGGGCAGCTATTTACCCGGCTTTGTGCTGGGATATGATGCACCCACAATTATGGATGCAGCTAATGACCCCGACGCGCCCGATACAGGGCGAGCGCACACACAGCGGTCATCTTTTGCGGCCATCAGCCGCCTCAGGGAACAAGATTGTTTCCTCTACCGCCGGTTCATCTTCTGGACAGAAGATGCTCTGCTGGGAATTCAGTTCACAAGGGGCGTGTTTGAGGAATCCCTGTAGGTTCAATCATGAGTGCTCCATTTGTGGGGCATCTCATTCCTTTCTTAACTGCCCAAGAGGGAAGGGGCAGTTTAGGGGGGCAAAAGGGGTGCAAGGAGCTGGCAGAGGCAGGGGTTCCACCCCCTTACCTCCAAAAGGGCCCCAGACCAATTAAGTTAGAAGTGTTGGATAGGTGGTTGGCGGTCTATCCCGATAGACAGGCATCTGATTATTTGTTTAATGGTTTCCATTTAGGGTTTAGGATTCCATATCAGGGGCCCAGGCGCCCATTTAGGGCTCGTAATTTGTTGTCAGTTAAAGGTTTGGAACATATTGTTAGGGAAAAGATTCGTAAGGAAGTTGTTGAAGGCAGAGTAGTTGGACCTTTTACTCAACCACCCGTACCCAATTTGAGGGTCTCCCCTTTAGGCACAGTTCCCAAAAAGGACCCTGGCGAATTTAGGTTGATACACCATCTTTCCTACCCAAAGGGTGAATCAGTCAATGACTCTATCCCGGCGGAACTGTGCACGGTTAGGTACACTTCTTTTGATGCAGCGATACGGGAGGTATGGAGACACGGCCCTGGGGCTGAGCTGGCTAAGTGCGACATTAAGTCCGCCTTCCGCCTCCTCCCCGTTCATCCTGGGGACTTTGAGTTCTTGGGTTTTCAATTCGACGGGATGTTTTACATGGACCGTGTTTTACCCATGGGGTGTTCTGTATCATGCAACGCTTTTGAAACTTTTAGTACATTTTTGGAATGGGCCCTCAGAACTAGGACAGGCAGGTATGGAGTAGTTCATTATTTAGATGATTTTTTGCTAATTGGCGAGTGTGGCTCGGGCACTTGCAGCCTACTGCTATGGCAGTTCAAACGGTTGGCTGGGGAACTTGAGGTTCCCCTGGCCCCCGAGAAGACTGAGGGACCTGTGCAGCAGCTGACCTTTTTGGGCATTGAGATTGACACTGTCAATCAACAATGCTGTTTGTCTCTTCAAAAAGTTCAGGAATTAAGGGGGCGGGTCAGTCAATTTAGTGGTAGGCATAAGGCCACTCTGAGAGACTTCCAGGTTCTTATTGGACATTTAAATTTTGCCTGCAAGGTGATCGCTCCCGGTAGGGCTTTCCTTCGACGTTTGTGCGATGCCATTAAAGGGATTCAGCGTCCTCATCATATGGTCAGGGTTACTCGGGAGATACATTCTGATCTGTAAGTGTGGCAAGACTTTCTGGATCAATTTAATAGCATCTCATTCTGGCACGAGGAGCGGAGATTTAAGGATGCTTTACAAATTGCATCCGATGTTGCTGGTTCTATTGGTTATGGGATATATTTTAATGGTAAGTGGTGTGCTAGTCGGTGGCCGCCTAGTTGGCATGCGACTGACAATCACACGGGATCTTACATTTTTAGAGTTTTTTCCGATCTTAGTGGCTGTCGTTATTTGGGCAAAGGAGTTGGCTAATTCATCTGTGCACTTTTGGTGCGATAATGCTGCAACTGTGCAGGTTATCAATACCCTAACTTCCACATCACCACGGGTCATGCGTCTGGTTAGGCTGTTTACATTACATTGCCTTAAAAATAACATTTTGTTCATAGCGCGGCATGTGGCGGGCGTTAACAATGAGATTGCTGATGCTCTTTCCCACATGCAGATGGAGCGCTTCAGACAATTGGCAGCAGAAGTGGAACCCGTGGGCGACAAGATGCCAGAGGGCCTGTGGAGGATTGGGAGTCTGAAATTTGGAGGGCCCTAGGTATGTCTGTGGCTGTTAGTACTAAGAAAGGGTACGCCAGAGCGGTTAGAGAATTCTATCAGTTTAGGGACCAGAGGGGTTTACATCAGGGAGTGAATGTACCTATAACACACCTCCTGCATTTTTGTGTTTATCTTTACAAAAGGGGTTTATCCCCGCAATCTATTAGGGGTCGCTTGGCTGTGCTATCATTTTGGCTTAGGGCACAGGGGACCATTGATAATACTGGTGATTTTCGCATCCGGAAGGCTTTAGAAGGTTGGACACGTGAGAGGGGTAGGAGACAGGATGTTAGAGCCCCTTTATCTCCCAACATTTTGAGAGGGCTACGCCAGACATGGTTGGGGATTTGTTCCTCACCTTATGAGGCCTTGCTTTTCCATGCAGCATCTTTGCTAGCATTTTTTGGGGCGTTACGTGTTAGTGAGCTGGTGGTGGGGTCTAAGTTTGACACCACTAGAAGGGCTCAGGAATATGAGGATGTTAGAGTTACAGACCAGGAAGTTACATTTACATTGCATTTTTCTAAGACTGATCAGGTAGGTAAGGGTAAGACATCGACACTTAGACCTTGCAGTGACAAGTCTATATGTCCTGTTTTGGCATTGCAAGATTATCTTCAGGTTCGAGGGGGGCGTACTGGAATATTGTTTGTTCACGCTGATTCTTTCCCCCTTACTAGGTACCAGTTTTGGACGGTTACGTCAAAGGCACTGGAACGGCTTGGGCTGAAGGGGCTCAAGTTTGGGACGCATTCCTTTCAGATAGGTGCTGCCTCCACGGCGGTGGCAATGGGCATGCCCACAGCTGCAATCCAGCACATTGGGCGCTGGCTGTCTGCCTCCTATCGGAGGTATATCCACCCTCTAACTTACTAACTTTCTTTCTTCCCCTTTTGTCTTCCAGGACTTAGAACACAGATGGTGAGATGCCGGGTGCTGATATGTGGCCACAGTATGGCCTACTGGGTGGCCCAACAGGCCCAGCTGAGTTATTTTGGACCTCACCTCGGCCTGGGAGATATGGGGGTAATCGAGTGGTTGGGAAGGAGGGGACTGCTATGGCATGCCCTTATGCCACTGCTTTTTGAGAAGCATTGGGGACCTCCTCCAGATGTGTTGGTTCTCCACCTTGGGGGGAATGATTTGGGCCTGCTGAAGGGCAAGGCCTTGGTGAGCCAGGCATCACATGATTTGGAATTAATAAAGTCCAGGTGGCCATCGGTCACTATCATGTGGTCTGCCATTTTACCGCGTCAATTATGGCATGGAGAGGGCAACCCACGCCCGATTGACAGGGCCAGGTGAAAAGTTAATAGGCAATTGGCAAAGTTTCTACCTGCTTTGGGGGGTCGTTACCTAGCGCACCCACAAATTTTGTTTGAAAGGCCCGAGCTCTACAGAGCCGACGGGGTTCACCTTTCAGACAAGGGCAACTTAATCTTTTTGGAAGATCTTCAGCGGGGGTTGGGTGACCGTTTGGTCGAAGTCATGGGGGAGTAAGGGACAAAGTGGACACTTGCCCCTTATCATTGGCGGGAAAGGGGGAGGCGTAGATTATGGTGTTCACCTATGGCACTGATTTCGGTGAAGGGATGGTCTCTGGAAGGGTCTCCTTAGATTGTACGATCTGGGAGAACAGAAGGAGACCTACCTTGGGGCTGGCCTGAAGGATAAACCCCTCACCTTAATCTGTAGGGATTGGGTGAGAGACTTTCAGGTTGACCTTCCAGACATGAGCCGGCTCGAGAGCAACCCCACTTTCTGGCGTTGCTCAACAGGGCTCAGGTGTTCGCCCGGGGAAGCTGGGGGCATAAGTTCAGAAGGGACGATCTGCCCCAGCTGCTCCCTCACTGCATTGCCTCCCCCCGCTGAAGATTCTGAGGGAATTAAATAGGTAGTGTGATAAATAAAGACCCCATTTTATTCACCCATATTCTGTGTGTGGCCTCTTTATTTCTCCGAGTCTGCGTACAATCAGGCTCCACCGGCTGGGCAGCGGAGCCTTCGGCTGGGGAGCCTCCTTTGTGTGCAGCTGAGGAGAGGAAGCAGGCCCTGTGACGTCGCAGGCAAGCGCCGGCGACGTGAAAAAAGGGGCGGGGGCGGAGCTTATAAAGGGCCTCCTGCGCCTCTCTTTGGCCTCTCTTGTGATCAGCGCCCACCCTCCTGCCGCTGGAATAGTATGATAATGGTTGCTTTGGAGCCGGGTAGGAATCCCCCCCCTTTTTGACAGGGGGCGGGTTTCGCCTACCCCATACTAGGAAAGCGGCATAATGGGAAAATTGGCTTGGGTGGCGCCTAAATAGGTAAAATTATCACCCAGTAGAGCGGGAAAGGGGGAGGCGTAGATTATGGTGTTCACCTATGGCACCGATTTCGGTGAAGGGATGGGCTCTGGAAGGGTCTCCTTAGATTGTACGATCTGGGAGAACAGAAGGAGACCTACCTTGGGGCTGGCCTGAAGGATAAACCCCTCACCTTAATCTGTAGGGATTGGGTGAGGGACTTTCAGGTTGACCTTCCAGACATGAGCCGGCTCGAGAGCAACCCCACTTTCTGGCGTTGCTCAACAGGGCTCAGGTGTTCGCCCAGGGAAGCTGGGGGCATAAGTTCAGAAGGGACGATCCGCCCCAGCTGCTCCCTCACTGCATTGCCTCCCCCCACTGAAGATTCTGAGGGAATTAAATAGGTAGGGTGATAAATAAAGACCCCATTTTATTCACCCATATTCTGTATGTGGCCTCTTTATTTCTCCGAGTCTGCAAACAAATATCCAATGTAGCTATTTCATATACAATACTTCATCTCCTCTGACTGTTACAACCTAACAACATGGCCCCTCTCTCTACTAGAGTTCTGTAAATAGTAAGAGTTATCCTTTCTTTCACTCTTATCCTTTTAAAACTTAGTTCCCTCAGGAACTCTGACCAATTGATTCTTCACTGAACTCTCTTGGTTCCTATCTCTTCGAAGAACTGTCCCTATCCTCTCTACAAATGGTCCCTCCTCTCTCTTTCTCACAGCCTGAGCTATTTATCTGCTCCCAGCTGCTCTCTCATTGGCTAGCTCCAGCTGTCTTTGGATTGGTCAGCTGCCTTCTGGTCTTCTCAGCTCAGAGCTGTCCTTTTGTTCATCACACTCCTAATTTGGTGTCATCTGCAAATTTGATAAGTATGCCCTCTATTCCCTCTCCTCTCCATTGACGCCCCCTTGTCATGGGAGAGAGGCTTGCGTACCCTAATGATGCTTTGAGCTATGCTGGCGGTGCCATAATAGCCACTGGTAGGGTCTCCCATGCCAGAAAGGTCAAAACCAAAGGTTCTGACAAAGAGCGTCAAAGGGCAGGATGGGCTCTCTAGCCTTATGGCAACCGTCCTAGGAGAAGGAAAACTCTAATCCCAAACCCAGGCAGATGGTGCTCGTCCAACCCTGTAAGGTCAACCATCTAAGAGAAGGAAACTCTAATCAAACCTATGGCCCGAGGACCTTGCTGTTACGTCCATGCTTGCAAGGCCACGGCAGATGAACCTTTGGTTTAAAGGGTGAGGCCAGTTCTGTGCACGCTGTGCTCCACCAGAAAAATCCATTGCACAGGCTCGAAGGAAAAATCCAATTCCCCCCCACCAAAAAAAGCCCTGTAGCGATAGGCAAGGGATAAAACGGCAGGTGTAAAGATGCACTGAAAGCCGCAGATCCAGCCCTGCATGCAGGCAGTTCAGGACTTTGGTTGCTCGAGGCTGACCCGGGAGATGACAGTCTAGTTCGGCAGCATCCAGAACGACCAAGCAGCCTTTTTTAAGGAGAGCACTGCTTGCTCCATATGGAGAGGGGCCTAGAAAAGGTGGCCTAACGAAAGCTCATCCCCAACTACCTGGTTGGCTAGCCGTGGTCAACGGGAATCTTCTGATGCGGTCAAACCAAGGCAAAGAAACAAAGGCACACACCGGCCTCCAAAGGTGTAAATAAACTGACACTTGCATGCTGGAACATCAGAACCATGCGAGACTCTGAAGATAGTGGACGGCCTGAGCGTTGTTCTGCTCTAATAGCCCATGAACTATCACGACTTAATATTGACATTGCTGCTCTTAGTGAAGTTCGTCTCCATGAGGAAGGCAGCCTTAAAGAACACGGCGCCGGCTACACACTTTGCTGGTCTGGCAAACCCAAAACCGAAAAACATCTTTCAGGGGTAGGCTTCATGATTAAAAACTCCATTGCCTACAAACTCGAAACCTTGCCAACAGGATACTCTGATCGCATTATTTCCTTATGCCTCCCACATGTTGTTCTCTTTAGTATACATGCCCCAACTATGCAAGCCGACCCTGTAGAGAACAACAAATTCTACACAGACCTACGCCAACTCATACAAAAAGTCCCTGTAGAAGATAAAATTATTATCCTTGGTGACTTCAATGCCAGAGTAGGAAAGAACTCCGAAGCCTGGAAAGGTGTCTTAGGCAAGCATGGTGTTGGAAATTGCAATAACGAACGCCTCCTGCTAGAGTTCTGTGCAGAACAACAGCTTACTATTACAAACACTATCTTTCAGCATAAAGACAGCTTGAAGACAACCTGGATGCATTCCCGATCCAAACATTGGCACCTCATTGACTATGTTCTAGTCCGCCAGAGAAACATTCGCGATGTTTGTCATACTCAAGTGATGCCCAGTGCAGAATGCCAGACAGATCATTGCCTCGTCAGATGTAGAATAAATCTTCATCTTAAGTTCAAACCTAAGAGGGGTGGCATCGTAAAGAAGAGACTCCAAGTCAACAATCTTCAACAAGCTACCATGAGAGACAACTTCCAGGCAAGCCTGCAAACAAAACTTGAAGACCATCCTACAGATCCTTCTCCTACAGTGCTTTGGCAACATATCAAAAACAGTATCCTCCAGTCTGTGGAAGAATCCCTCAGGTTCTCCCACAAGAAAAATCAAGACTGGTTTGATGAAAACAACCAAGAGATCAAGGAGTTGTTGGCAAAGAAGAGAACTGCTCACCAGGCATACCTCACCCAGCCAACTTGCCATGTAAGTAAAGCAGCTCTCTGTCTCACATGTAGTAAACTTCAACAAAAACTCAGACATGCAGACATGCAGAAGAAGTGGTGGATCAATATAGCAGAAAAGACACAACACTGTGCAGATCTGGGGGATTCTAGAGGATTCTATGAAGCTCTTAAGGCAGTGTTTGGACCTACTTATCAGGTCCAAAGTTCCTTATACAGTGCAGATGGTCAAACATAAATTACTGTTAAAGCCTCCATCCTGAATTGATGGGCTGAACATTTTCAAAGTCTCTTTAGTGCCAACCGAGTAGTCAAAGGCTCAGCTATCCAACATATGATACAAAAACCAATGAAAAATGAATTGGACATAGCTCCTACTTTGGAAGAGACCCTTAAGTTCCTACAGCAGTTGAAAAACGGCAAGGCAGCTGGGATTGATGGAATCCCACCTGAAGTTTGGAAACACGGAGGTCATGTACTCCATGATAAATTCCACGAACTCCTTGTGAATTGCTGGGAAAAAGGGGAACTGCCATCAGATCTCTGAGATGCAGTCATCATCACCCTGTACAAGAGAAAAGATGCAAAATCCAGTTGCTCAAACTATCGAGGCATAACACTGCTCTCTATTGCTGGAAAAATCCTTGCAAGGATACCCCTGAACAGATTAGTTCCTGCTATTGCAGAAGAACTTCTTCCTGAAAGCCAATGTGGCTTCAGAGCCAATAGGAGTACTACAGATATGGTATTTGCCCTTAGACACCTGCAAGAGAAATGTAGAGAGCAGAACAAGGGTCTCTATGTGACTTTTGTTGACCTCACCAAAGCCTTCAACACCATGAGTAGGAAAGGTCTGTGGCAGATCCTGGAAAGACTAGGATGTCCCCCCAAATTCCTTAAAATGATTATCTTGCTACATGAGTCAGATAAGGCGATGCTCTTTCAGAGCCCTTTGTAATAACTAATGGAGTGAAGCAAGGTTGTGTTCTTGCTCCAACTTTATTTACAATCTTCTTCAGCATGATGCTCCAAAGGGCTACAGCAGAGCTCGAAGAAGATGACAGAATCTATATACGTTACCGTACTGATGGTAGCTTGTTTAACTTAAGCCGTCTGAGGGCTCGCACTAAGACTCTAAACTATCTAGTCCGTGAGCTGCTCTTCGCTGATGCTGCTGCCCTTGTTGCCCACACAGAAGCAGCTCTGCAGTGCCTAACATCCTGCTTCGCAACAGCTGCGGAGCTGTTTGGGCTGGAAGTCAACCTGAAGAAAATGGAAGCTCTTTACCAGCCTGCACCACATGACAAACACCACCATTCCCACATTGCCGTCAGCAATTCTGTGCTTAAGTCCATTCAGCAGTTCACTTACCTGGGAAGCATCGTCTCCTCAGATGCCAAGATTGACAAAGAGATTGACCACAGATTAGCAAAGGCACATAGCACATTTGGAAGACTTTACAAAAGAGTCTGGAGTAATAAATGCCTGAGGCAAAACACAAAAATCAGTGTGTATAGAGCCATTGTACTGTCTATTCTCCTTTATGGGTCTGAAACATGGGTCACCTATCGCCACCACTTACGACTCCTCGGACGCTTCCATCAGTGCTGTTTATGCACAATCCTAAATATACACTGGACTGACTATGTGACGAATGTTGCTGTCCTTGAGCAAGCAGGGATCACCAGCATTGAGGCCATGATATTGAGAACACAGCTGCGCTGGGCAGGGCATGTTTTTAGGATGGAGGACCATCGCCTCCCAAAAATGGTACTCTACGGTGAACTCGCCATGGGTCAGTGTAAGAAGGGCACTCCAAAAATACCTATACAAGGACTCCCTGAAACAACATCTCAGGCTTGGCCAAACTGATCACCAACAATGGTCCGCCCTGGCCTCACATCAGAAGGCATGGAGACATGCTATCCACAATGCTGCAGCTTTATTTGAGAACTCACGCCGAACAAGTCTTGAAGAGAAACGACAACGCAGAAAGAATCACAACCCGGTAACATCACCCAAGGAGACCTTCTGCTGTGCTTTCTGCAACTGGACTTGTCTATCTCGGATCGGCCTTTTTAGTCATCAGCGCGCTTGCAGAAAGCGTGGGATGAGTCCTTTCTGAATCTTCGTTTGCAAAGAAAAGCCAGAGATTCCCTCATCCAAGTAATTGATGAAGATGTTGAATATCACTGGGCCCCGGACAGAACCCTGTGGCACCCCACTGGCCACATATTGCCAAGATGAAGAGGAGCCACTGCTGAGCACCCTTTGGGTTCAGCCGATTAACCAATTACAAATCCATTGAACAGTTAACTTGTCTAGCCCACATTTTACAAGCTTGTTTGCAAAATGGAGAAGATGGAGAAGATGGAGTAAGCTTGCTTTCTGCTGCTTCAATCCATAAACCAATGGACTGAAATTATAAGAAATAAATTCTAAAGAAATGCTTCTTTGCTGTAAAAGCTCTATGACAGTGTAATGGGCTGCCTTGGAGGATGGTGGGCTCTCCTTCATTGGAGGCCTTTAAACAGAGGCCAAATGGTCATGTCTAATGATGCTTTAGCTGTGTGTTCCTGCATGGCAGGAGCTTAGACTAGATGTCCCTCGGAGTCCCTTTCCATGTCAATCATTCTATGATTCTAAACCATATTACAAACACTGTTTGGCTTCTACATTTTGCATTATGTATAACTGCCAAACACTCTGAAAGGACAGTCCCACATAATAGCATTTTATTAGTCTTGTTCAGAGAGGAAAAATTGTGATTGAGAACCAATGGAGGTTAAAACTCTTCTCTTACAGACAAAAAGTATTTAAGTAAAGGACTCTTTTGGATGCCCATGAATACATATTTTGTCTTTTTTATCAGTGTTATTTTTGCAGCCACTATAGGTTATATTCAGGTAATTGAAAAAATCTGTGAAAACATTTTGTTCTTTAGCCCCATTTTCCTAATTTTCTCCCGCCCCCTCTATCTTGTTTCTTGTCAGTCACACATCTTTTTACATAATTAAAATCCAGCATCATTTTTACTTCTCTTCTTCACTCTTCATAGAGAACTCTCATTCTGTGCATCTGGCTTGACATGGCTGAACTTGAAGTGCTTGCCTTTGACAGTATTTGTTCATTAAAGGCTTACTCCAGGAGTATGACTGATCAATCTTAGCCATGATTGTTGAAGTATAGAGTTAATGACTCCATGTAAGGAATGATTCACAGCAAGATAGTATGGTGAATAATATTCTTTAAAATCACAAACTCCCTTAAGACTTTCACTTGTTAGAATTTAATAGTTTAATCAGATAATAGATCTAATTTTGCATTCCTGGTTTATAAACAAAAGTGTTCTGTCCTTAGGCTGGTCCTCAAAACTCATATGGATGAGGACATTTTATAAGAACTCAGTAGTTGAAAGAGGAATTTTTTTTATCACTGCAGAAGTGGCCTTCTAATTAACCAGAATATGGAAAAAAATCATCCCAACTGATTCCTGGAAGATTACGGAAGCCAGAATCTTTGAACCTTTGAGGATGGAGCAAGCTTGTTTTCTGCTGCTCCAGAGTCTAGAACATGGAACAATGGATTCAAGCTCCAGGAACAGAGATTCCACCTCAATATTAGGAGGAACTTTCTGACGCTAAGAGCTGTTCGGCAGTGGAACACATTCCCTTGGAGAGTGGTAGGGTCTCCCTCCTTGGAGGTCTTTAAACAGAGACAGGATGGCCATCTGTCAGGGATGCTTTGATTGTGATTCCTTTGTGGCAGGGGGTTGGACTGGATGGCCCTTGTGGTCTCTTCCAACTCTACAATTTTATGTTTCTTTGATTCTATGATTCTATGAACTTTAATTGGGTGGACTCTGAATTTCTCAAACTCAGCAAATCGAAGCACAGTTTTCCATTTTTCCTGTTTTGAATGTAACTTAAACTGAATTGTTCACTGTGCTGTTGAAGATCAAGTGTAATCTTGAAATAATATTGCATTCTACATGTGTCTACATTAATAAAATTATAAACAGATGCACCTATGTACATTTTCATTTTTTCCTTTAGTTTAAAAAAGCTAAATCAAATATCAGTCACACTGACATGTGTGTGTGTGTGTGTGTGCCTTCAAGCCTCCTGTTGACTTACAGCAACCCCATGAATTCCATGGGGTTTTCTTAGGCAAGGAATACTCAGACTTGGTTTTGCAAGTTCCTTCCACTGATTTACTTTCTAGTAAGTGTGTTTAGGGCTACAGCATATGAGTTTTGTAACAGCAAACACTATATAGCAGCTTCCCCAATGTGTTGTCCTCCAAATATGTTGCACTGCAAATACACAGTGCTAGCTGAGGAGGATGGTATTTGTGGCCCAACACATCTGGATAACGTTTCATAACAGAAGATTTTTGTATACTAAGATATTTGAAATTGCTTGAAAACATATCCTGTGTGACTTTACGTTGTCTTGGCAGTTGGAAGACATATGATATGCATTTACCCATATTAGGTAAAGGGCAAAAATTAGCAGTGGCACTGTTTATAGCTTCATTTTTCCTGTGCTTAGTATTCTACTGTCATAACAACACTTACAGTTATAACTCAAAGACCAGCGCCTTTGAAGGATGTAATTTACAAACTTTTCAAGATGTTGTATCAGCACTCAGATATTATAAACTAGTCTGTTCGTGCCAAACACTAATAACTGTTTCTACAGGAAACCTTTTATGGATACAAATCTCAAATAGTCTGTTCCTGTTAACATTCTTTGTGCTTTTCTCTAGTTTCATGTGATGGTATATGGATAAGTGAACTTTAGTTTTGCATCCATGAATAGTACAAGCATACCTTTTAAGGATATGAATTTGCTTGGTGAGATGCATTGTATTACAGAAACAGGAGAAAACTTTTAGACCAAAATTATAATTTTGTGTGCATACTTACTCCTTACTCGTTAAATGATAATTGGCTGGAAACTCAAGTCACCATTTATACAACTGTGTTGTGTCCTGCATAATTGGCAAAGATATAGCTTAACAATGACAGCTTAATTTGAAATAGATTGTACAAGAGAGCCATTGTGTTTCTAGCATGGTGTGAAGATTTTAAGAATAAAGAACGGAGACCCACATTTCCAGTGATCTCATAATTCTGATCTAAATCAAATATAGCAAAATAATTCCTCTAGGTATGGCTGCAGTCATAAAGGCAATTACAAAATCCTATATTATACATATGTTTAAAACTGTACTGCAAAACATGCCAGAATTTTTCTCAGTACTTTTTCTTCATCTGAAAGATACTGAGGCCTTCACTTTGAGTCCTTTTTCAAGGGACTGCCAGAATCTAGGAAGCAACAATTAGAAACAATTCTTCCAGAGCACAGTTCATATGTTAAACATGAAATAGCTGATCCAGAATAGGTAAGCACTTGGAAAATGTGATATCTGACTGTCTTGCTCATGTATACAGCTGTCTGTTAGTAAGAGTAGGAAGCAAATTGTTCTATAGTGATACCTACATTTTTGTATCATATATAATTCCCTTTATGTGGCTGGCAGATTGCTTTACCTGTGAAGGATGTAAAATTTTGCCTATTTCATTCTTACATGCAAAAAGAAATAGTTTCAAAAGGTGAGCAGAGCATTTCCAATCAGACAGCTTTTCACACTAGCTATTATATGGCATGGTGTAGCTTGCTGATCCATTTTTTTCTGCTTAACAGATTTTCTACAATGAACAAAGAGAAGGAAGATGGAGTGAATAATGGGAGAATTATGAGTGGAATATGATGTTATCTAAAGACCTAAAATTCAGTGAATGAACCACTCTTTGGGCTTGCCTGCACCAGCCAGAATAATCTATGTTCTACGGCATCTTCTCCCCATTATCTGCCTTCCAGTTGTACCAACAGGGGAATGTTCTCACACCCACAGCCCATGCATGAACTGGCAATTCTCTTCCTCACAAGTGTTTTGTCTTCGAAGGCCAAGAAGGTATCTTGTAGTGACCTCAGCAGATGTGACATGCATGACCCAGCTGGGAAATGGCTGTGCCAGGCACTGAGCAGGTGCATGTGTGGACACCTTCCCATTGCGGTAACAACTCACCATTTTCTCCAAAAGAATTGGAGCAAACAGTAGGGTTTCTTAACATGTTACTGCTCTCATTTAAGGGGTACTTTGGCCATATCACAAGAATGACTTACTAGAAAAGACAATAATGTCTGGTTAGGTGGAAGACAGTAGGAAAAAAGGAAGACCACATTCTAGGTGGATAGACTAAATCAAGGAAGCCACAGCCCTGAGTCTGCAAGACAGGTCTGTTGATGAGCAGGTCTGTTGATGATAAGATGACTTGGATGTCTCTCATTCATGGAATGGCCATACATCAAAGCCAACCTGATAGCAGTTTAACAGCAATGACGACTGACTGAACATAGTATCATGGTGACTCCAAATGCTTCAAATCAGATTATCCATACATTGAATAAAGTTATAAGGAAACACCTTAGCTGCCTTTATTGTTTCTTTAACCAAAGATAAAGCTAACCCATTTCTTGAAAATCATGGGGTATATGAGGTAAGCTGGGACTTCTCCTGATGGCAAACTGATATTTTTAGTAAAGTGTTGTTCTTGTTTTTAAGGTGTCTGGTACATCTCTCAGCATACTAGCTTGACAGAGAATGTGTTTGTCCCTTTCTAGGATACTCAAGATAGTGCTTTGTGTAAAGAATCCCTTAGACCACCACAAAGCTGGTATTTCTGTTGACTGCTTTTGTCTCACCTTCTGGCTTTATTCTTTTCTTTTACATCTATATGGAATGGTACTTGAAAGCTGGCAGCAATCTAAGCCACACAAGTATGCCTGATGGGATACTTGGAAAATGTATCCCTTAATATACTTTAAGCAGCCCTTTGTTTGTGCTGATGGTTCAAGAGTGACTTGAATTGCTCTTGGGAGAGTCAAGAATGGAGAAAACATTGTTGTTTTCTAAACTTCCAGACCATTCAAGTACACAGTCATGCATACTTAAAAACCACTGAATTCAAAAGGACTTACTGTGCTAAGCTTTGGCCTGGACTGCCACATTCTTTCTTACATAGGCTTTTGCCAACATGGGAACATTTCACAGCCATTTTTATGCTATATTTCAGGGATGGGCAGTACATCAGTAGCTACTGGAACACCAGATCTTCATTAATATGACAGATTAATTAAGATTAGGGATAGGCGTGGATAATCGGGGTGGTGGTTGTTTTCCAGCCAAAATCATCCTTGCCTATCTTGCTGCCTTTCCTATGTCTACTACATAGTACTGAGAAAGTGGAAATGCCAGCTTTTTTTTTTCTGGTGGATTGCTAAGCTTTGAACAAATGTATGACAGAAAAATTGAATAGCAGACACTTTTGTCACTCATTTATCTTTGTGCCAAAGAAGTTGAACCCATTGATTTCTGCCTTGATACTGCTGCTAAAAGATGTGAAGTTCCTGTAAAATAACAATGGCAGTTTTATCAGTATAGCCACATCAAATGCAGCATTGAACTAGAGAAGCATAGTGATAGCTTGGTGGTAGCATTTAGAAATTACAATTATAAATTAGTACAATAATGTTTGGTGAGGTAGAAGGCAGTAGGAAAAGAAGACTCCATTACAAGTAGATAAACCACAGCCCTGAGTTCACAATACCTGAGCAGGGCTGTTGATAATATGGTGTCATGGAGATCTCTCATTCATTTGGTTGCTATAAGTTGAAGTGAACTTGATAGCAATTAACAGCAAGAACAAAATATAGCATAAAACTTAGAACAATTGCATCATTGTATTGCTTTATAAGAGTAAAACATCCCCAGAAATATAATTTTTTTTTAATATTTTATAAAAAATCATGCTTTAATAAGAAAACATCCAAAGAAATTCGTTGCTCTGCATAAGCAAAGGGTGTGAAGCATAAAGTGTAGTTATAAGAGCAAGTACTTAAGTAATAATATTGTAAAATATCAAAGGGAGAGACCATTTTCCAAGATGGCAAAAAACCAATAAAACTACAAGCACATCTCAGTTTCAAGTTACTGAGTAACAACACTTTTAAAGCCCTAATAATGGGTGACACATTGATTTCCTTTGGCAATACATTCAAGTGGAAGAGGAAGACAAAAACAAAAGACCAATGCATACTAGAAGACATACTAAAGTGAGATTTACAAGAAATGCCTTTCTGTAATCTCTGTTTTGAGCATTTGAGCACACAAACCTAGCCTTTTGTAATTTTTGTGTCAATTGAGTGATTATCTGCATAACTGCCTTTTACAGCTGGTACCAGTGTGTCTGACAGTTCTAGCATCAGCAGTGTGAAGTTGAAAGGAGGGGGTGAGGAGCAGGTAAGCAGAATAAAGTCAACCTTGCATACTGGGATCAGAGAAGGAGGGACAAGCAATTATCTGTAGAGCCAGTCCTCCTTCACCCTCAGTTCAAGCATTAAATGCATTCAGCAGACACACATTAATACTGCATCTCCCTTAACCAGGGGTTCATATTGCTGCAGCTACACTTTGTATCGGGATCTCACAGTTGCATTAGTTTGCACTTAAAACAAAAACAAAAAAGGCAGTAAACTAGAAAGATCAGCATTCTACTGATGTCCATCTTACAGCCTTGGAGCAATGTACAGGGGCCAGAGAACTAGGAAGATTGACGGGACCCATCTTGGATTCCTTTTATTGTATAGTTTCCCATTGGAAGTGAGGTGGCTTGGTATGACTCCATATTAATCCCACATTTATAAGTATTAGTAGTTTTCCTTTGTGATACTTTACTTGGGCTATATGTATGGAACTCAAGTGGAATGAGAAATTGATGAATGCTTTATTCTTAGGTTATGTTTTTCGTTTCATTTCATTTCATTTTGCTCCATCAGTGCCAGCTTTTTCTACATTGGATCTCCCCCCTAGTTTGCATATTCTAAGGAATAAAGATTAAATAGGTGACAGAATAAATAAAGTGACCCCAGTTTTAACCCAAGGTTTGTGTCTGGCCTTGTTATTTCATGTGTTGGTCATTAACTAACACCCTCCCCAGCACAACATAGCATTGAGTAAGGGGGGGGTGCTTTGATGGCCTCACATGATGAGACACCTTTAATTTGTCATGGCATATCACACCATGATGTAGGAGGTTCAGGGTGGAGCAGAGGCTATTTAAACAAGGGCTGCCCCTTCCCTTCTCCTCATTTTGTTGAATTAGACCCTCTCTCTCGCCTCTGTCATAGTATGAGTCTTCTGGTCACTTATGGGCCGGGTAGGAGTTTTTCCTCTTTTTCACAGGGTTTTTTTGCCTACCCCACTTTGTTATAAGGGACTTGGAGAATTGGCCTTAGAGTGGTGTCATAAACAGGTGGTCAACTGGCAGGTTGTGGGGGAGATGGGGATTAGTTAAGTGTACACCTATGGCACCACTTTTGGGTGAAGGATGGCTCTATCAAACTACCCTTGTAGGTCATGCAACTGGAGGGTGGGGAGTACGCTATCTTTGAGGCTGGCCCGAGAGTTGAGCCCTCATCAGAAGTCATGTGACTTGAGGTGTCTCATTCAGGGATTTTGCCTTCCAAGAGATGGTGCCCGTTGGGGGGGGGGAGCCGAACTGATGGGAAACCCCTGGCAGTACGGTGTTTTGCCCAGGAAAGCTGGGATGTAGGTCTGTGTCATACCTTTGGTATCAGCTTTTCCCACATTGGGTCTTCCCCCTAGTTTGCATATCCCAAGGAATAAAGATTAAATAGCTGATAGAATAAATAAAGTACCCCTATTTAACCTGAGTTTTATTTCTGGCCTTGTGGTTTCATGTGTTAGTCAACAAATAGATGAATGCCTTATTTCAGGTTATGTTTTTCATTTCCATTATTCTATTTTGCTTGCTTGCATGTTTTGCTTGTTTGCTGAAGAACTTCCAAAGGTTTTGAAAACAATAGGCAAGGGCTAACGAACTTAGGGTCTGTGTGGTGTAGTGGTTTGAGCATTGGACTTTGACTGTGCAGATCAGAGTTCAAATCCCCACTTGGCCATGGAAACCCCCTGGATGACCTTGTGCAAGACATACTCTCTGAACAAATCTTGCCAAGAAAATCCAGTGATAGGGTCACCATAAATTGGAAATGACTTGAAGGCAACACAACAAAAATAACTTGTTATTAAGTCAACAAAGTGGGGTTTTTTTATGACTTACAAGCAGACTTTAAGAACCATTAGCTTAGGCATGGAAGATGCACAGTCAGCCCTCCACATTTGCAGATTTAACTTTTGTGGATTTGATTATTCACTGATTATTTGCTGCCACCTTCGCTGCTGCCCTGTGCCATTTTTAGTAGGGACTCCAAACCTTGCAAGACAGAGGAACTGTGTATGCACTGCAAGGCTTGTAAATCCCTATTATAAACATTATAGGGCAGCAGTGGAGGTGGCAACAAGCTCTGCCAGCCACCCGCTTCTCCCTTGCTAAGGAACCCTGTTGCCTGTAAGGCATCTGCATTGGGTTGAAGCCATACTTTTTGTGTGTGTTAAATATGGTTTGCAGGAGGGCGGGGCTAGAGGTATTTGTGGTTTTTCCATTTTCACAGAGGTCCTGCACCCCTAACCCCAGTGAATGTGGTGGGCCAACTGTATTTTGTTTTAGCTCTGAATGCATATTTCTTTTCTTTTTCTTTTTAAAACTTATTTTATACTGATAGCATAAAAATACAACTTATAAAAGATAAAGGAGATTTTCAGATGCCTCTTGCCGCAGTAACGAGGCTGCTGCGAGGCAAGGGTTCCATTTTGGACAACGCCGTTTCTCTCTCGGTGTCGTCCGTGACTGTTGCGGCTAGCATTGTAGGCAGCCATGCTGTTTTTCACTCACAGAAGTTGTTCGTGAGTAAAAAAACAGCACAGCTGCCTTCAATGCTAGCCGCAACAGTCACGGACGACGCCGAGAGAGAAATGTCGTCGTCCAAAATGGACCCCTTGCCGCGCAGCACTGCTCCAGAGGCTGCTTGCGTGGCAAGAGGCGGCAAGAGGCATCTGAAAATCTCCAAAGACTCTGGATGCATATTTCTGAAGAAAAAAAATATAAGATTGTAATCTTGTAATGTTTTTAAGTGAGTAGTTAGTACAATTTAAAATAGCATTCTGTCTTTCCTTTGTTCAGGCTAAAATGGAGACAAACACTGAGACTGAAAGAGTAAGAAAGCATATTTCCATCTCTTGCTTGCTGTTTCCCAGTAACATTCAATAAAACAGTAATGCTAATGGTTGTTTGCTCTCTTCTGTGGTCAGAGCAAAAGGGAACAATGCCTAACCCATATATGTCAGCTAATAATCATGCCTTCATTTGCTTTGCATTGTTTTAAATTATGTCTCTGTTTAGCAAGCTATGCTACTGCTTTGTTAACCGGTTCATTATTTTCCTTCCTTTTTGCTGCTCTCTTCTATGCACCCAAGGAGGCTTTTATTCTTCAAAATCAGGTCCTAGAGGCATTTCTGTCTTGTCATTCTTGAGCTGAAATGCTCCAAGGGGCCTGTCAGTCTGACTAGTTTCTTTGGTGCCTGGTAACAGGTGTCGAAGGATAGTAAATCCAACCTAGCAGCCGCACTCATGAACAATTTTCATTCAAAGCAGAAACCCTTTCCCATTGTTGAACATCAGTCTGAAGACAGCAGAAATATGTTAAAATCAGAACACTCTGGAGATGGAGGTCAGTGCCAGAAACTTCTCTCCTCAGCAGAACAGTGTCTATGATGATTATTTTTTTAAAAAAAAGTATTTGGGTACCCTCTTTCTTTGATGTTCTTAGTCATAGCTTTAAATATTAAAATATGCAAAATCTACTGGCAACTTATCCTGCAGAAGCTATACACAAATGGGAATCAGAGGAGAATACCACAATGATGAGTTTGTGCAAGGCCTATTTTATTCTGGCTTACACAAGACTGACTCTTGTTGGACTGGATCTTTTTCATAAAGTAGCTCTGAACCAGTCTGATCTGTTGTATTGGTAGCTAGTTTCTACTTTGTAAGTACTGTTAAATATTCTTGTATACATTAATTGGCATTAATAGAGATTAATAAACAAATCACTTGCTTATTAGTGTGGCCCTGGATAGCAGGAAATGCATCATTAGTGTGAAGGTTTATAGGCCAGTAGAGAAGAGCCATTACAGACTTTACAGCTGTTCCTCAATCCTAGTTTTGAGGTTGCTTGCTAAAATATTTCTAAGACACCTTCCCAGGTCTTTGTGACCTCCACCAGTCTACTTGACTCCTTTGAAGCGTCCAATATTTCTAATTATGAGATATTACAGGGATGGGGTAGTAGGACATGCTAACAGTATTCTCCCCATAAAGTAGGAGTAGTTCATTTTCGTAGATCTGGGGCTCACGATCCACTGTGGGTGCGCGCGCACACGCACACACAATGCACTGCTGTATCAACAAATATAGGCAGCAAACTGGGGGGGGGACGCCTCTTAAAACAAGCAGAAAATGGGTTTCAAAAAGATGTATTCATTGTTTGCCAAATAAATTCAATTAAAATCAAGCATAACCTATTTAAATTAAGCACTTTTAGCTTGTTTTCAAAGATTGAATTCATGGCTTTAGGGTGCTCTTGGACTTACCGTTGTTGTTGGAGAGGCAAGTGGCCTCTGTGGCTAAGGACACTCTTCATCGGGCTAGGCTAATATACCAACTATGACCGTACCTGCACAAAAAATTAGACTTGCTACAGTTGTCCATGCTCTGATAACCTTCCAGCTGGATTACTAGAATGCATGTGAAACTGCTTTTGAAAAAGGTCTGGAAAATTTAGCTAGGCCAAAATAGAGCACCAGAATAGAATGGTAGCTAATGCTGGATTATAGTACACTAGTGCTTTGTCATCTGTACTGGTTTCCATTCATCCTTGCATGTCCTTTGTGTGCTGGGCCAGATTATCTCACAACACATATCTTCTTGTATACTGCTTTTTCTTCTGGTGTCCTGGCTAAATGAGGTGACATAAGCAGCTACATGACAGAATGGCTACTTATGGAAAGTCCTCCTCATAGAAGCTAGCCTAGGTTCCACATTATTGTCTTCTAGCAGCAGGGAAATAACTTTATATTCTCCAAGATTTTTTTAAAGTATTTTTAAGTTTTTAGAAGTTTTTATATGTGTCAGTCTTTCTCCCTACTGTGCTTTTTGGCCTTAGGAGATTTTCAGACACGTAAAAATCGTCCCTTGCCGCGCGAGCAGCCTCCCGAAACTGCTGCGCGGCAAGGGTCTTTTTCGGACCGCGCTGTGCCTGTTGCGAAGCCGTCCGTGTCACTTCCGTGAAGCTTGGGACGGCTCCGCGTCATATTTCAAGCACGGAGGCTGCCCGTGATTGAAATATGACGCGGAGCCGTCCCAAGCTTCACGGAAGTGACACGGACGGCTTCGCAACAGGCACAGCGCGGTCCGAAAAAGACCCTTGCCGCGCAGCAGTTTCGGGAGGCTGCTCGCGCGGCAAGGGACGATTTTTACGTGTCTGAAAATCTCCTTATTCTTTGACTGTTTTCATGTGTTTTAGATTTTACACTATGTTATATTATACTTGTGTATATTTAGTTGTGAACTTCCAAAAGCTTTAGCTTTTTAGAACATACAGTCAAATCAATCGTTACAGCATAGGTATAAGGCAAGAGAAAACTATATATATTGCTCTTGGCTATGTTGCCATTTCCAATGTACTGATTGGCTGCTTAGGAAACTGCCCAACCAATCAAAGCTTTGTGGGCAGCCAATCAGCACACTTTGGGGGCAGGAACATATGGACTTTTAAGTCCTTTCTAAACATGGCCACCAGCAGAGGAGGTGTGAGTAGCATGGGGGGGGGATGTGGCATGGTATATGTGCGTAGGGGGGAGGGTGGTAGGGGCAGCAAAGGGTTAGGTGGATTTTTTTTTGTGCAATGAACCCATATTATTCCTTCTGTAGAATAATCCATGTGCAAAACTTCAGGTTGCATGAATAAAGTGAGAATACTGTGGAGGAATATTCATTTTCTCTTACAGTGGGGAGAAAACTACTACAATTATTTGTTCTCACATAAAAGGATAATACAGTCTAGATGGAAAGCTCTCTTATTTCACTGGCCCACATTTCAGTGTGTCACCTCAGGAGCAACTGTCTCAAGGGTCTTGTGTCACTGCATTTCCATAAGTCTCAAACAAGGGAGTTTTCTTGGTGTTCAGATAGCAGCTTCCACTTTGCATTTCCTGGTAGTTATTCAGATAATACATTTATTGGCATAGTATGCAAAAAAAAAAAAAAAATCTGAGCATTTAAAAATACAGATATTTTATTGTTTGGCAGGCAATTTTATACTGTGTGCTTGACAGGAACAACATGCAACTCTGGGAGCTCCAGTGAGCATAAATCATAGCAACAGTACATAATCAGAACCTGATTGAATTTATAGTTGCAGTCTTCTGTCTGGTAAATTCTAAAGTCACAGATATTAAATGTTATCCTTCTTTCTTTGGTTTTCTATCCTCAGTTTCAGAAGGAAGAAAAGGTTAATGTGTGAGTTTAAGACCAAGAACCCAACGAACACCACTGAATATTCAGGAAGAACTGAACTAGTTTTCTTTTACTTTGAATAGTTTTGTGCAACTTTAGCTACAGAACAGAAACTAACATGACTTGTACAGTTAATCAGTGTCAAGGAAGATGATTACATTATGATAAAGTCTGGCTACAAACATGGCAACTTTTCATCCAAAATGTGTTTATCCTTTGCTTTTCTTGTCAATCCATAGCCATTAGGAAAAATGAAATAGTAATGTGTGGTAACCAAATTACTTAGGGGTTGTTTACACGGCAAAATAAATCCTCAAAGAATGCGACAAGAAGCCTGATAGTTCCCATGCATCTCGAAGCAACAGCGCCCTTTTCAGAAGGAGGGGGTACAAAAAACCCATAAGTTGGCAGTATCAGCTTTCGCTAGTTTTCCGAATTTTTTTGATTAAGTTCACAAAAATGCGCATAATTTATCATGGGAACTAACAATCGTGTAAACTGGCATCTGCCTTTTTGAATTACTGTGAGCAGAGCTGAATCCTGATTGGTTGGAGTGACCATTCTGCTTTATCCGAAAAGACTGAGGGGTTGGAGAGAAGAAATTCACCCTCCTTCTGCTTGCACCCCACTTTGGAAAACGGAGCCCTTCCTGTCTATCTTTTGGGGGGTGGGTGGGTTGGAAGATGCTTTGCTGCTTCACTGCTGTGTGTGTGTGTGTGTGTGCTGGAAAACAGTCGATCGCATGTTCGTTCTGTTGTTTGTTTGTCCTTCCATTCACTTGCCTTTATTCAAGGCTTTGGAGGGAGGGAAACCAAATGAGGCAAGCCCTAGTTCTGTGGTGTGTGTTTGTGTGTGCATGCATGAAGGGAATCTGCTCCGCCATGCTTTTGCTTGTTCGTGCTTTCATTGACTCCTTTCTTTACAGAAGACTTTCGGGGCTGGGGAAGACGGGGGAGTTTGGTAAATTGCTCTTTCGATCGTTTGTTTGTTTGTCCTTTTTCTTTCCTCTCACTATTTATGGTCTCCATAACCCCCTCCTTGCTCCCTCCCCACCTCCTGCCTGACTTTAATCATCTGGAGGTGATTCCCCCACACACACCTTTGCCTGTGTGAATTAAGCAAAACAGAAAGTATTGGATCTGTCTTCATCATTCGAAAATGCCAGGCATCATGTGATTTATGCACTCCTGATGCGAAAGGATGGTAATCCGGAATCTGGCGAACTTTTTCCTGTCGTGGAACCGGCCCCTTAGTCTTACATATTGTCAGTATTTGAAATAAGGTCATTCCAATGTGTGAAAGAAAGCTCGGATCCACTTATCTGAGATACTGTCTCTCTTTGTGTATATCCCTTCAAGCCACCTGTTGACTTATAGCAACCCCATGAATTTCATAAGATTTTCTTAGGAAACAAGTACTTAGAGATTATTTTGCCAGTTCCTTCCTCTGAAATATAATCTGAAGCACCTGGCATTCTTTAGTGATTTCCCATCCAAGTACTAATTATGGATGATCCTGCTTAGCTTCCAAGATCAGACAGGTTCTGGTGCCTTTAGATATTTCTCTCTGGCTTCTCTTCACAAACGAAGATTCAGGAAGGACTCATCCCGCGCTTTCTGCAAGCGCGCTGATGACTAAAAAGGCCAATCCAAGATAGACAAGTCCGGTTGCAGAAAGCACAGCAGAAGATTTCCTTGGGTGATGTTTCCGGGTTGTGATTTTTTTCTGCATTGTTGTTTCTCTTCAAGACATTTTGAGATCTTTGGTAGAAGATTTCCCCTTGATTCTGCAATCCTCATAGGCACATTTGTTGAGGACACAAGAAAAGGTTTTCTTTGGGCTAGCCAAACACCCCAGTTTGCCCCTGTTTCAGAGCCCTGCAATCCAGATGACATAGGGTATTTATCCCTATCTGCCCCTGGGCAGTCCTTACCACCCCTGGGGTAGATACAGGGCTGGAATGGGGGCAAGCTGGGATAGGATCCAATAAATTGCTCTAAGATAATACCTAGGACATTTGCAGATGGGGTATAAAAAAACAAACAAACAAAAATACCCACGGAGGTCAGAAGAACGACGGTGCTGTTCCACTTCCAGTGCTCCATTTCTGATACTGCCATCCTCCTCCTGTCTATCCAGAAAAGCAGCTCAAAATGCCAACAGGATAAACAAGGGCTGGGAAATCAGCCAAGCTCTAGTTAATTAGGGGCAGCCAGATAAAATTCAGAACAAGCAAGGTTCCGTTTCTTGGTTCCGGTCCTTCCTCTCAGGCAGGACCCAGAGAGTGCTGCTCAGGGACAGTAGCTCCAGTAAAAGGGAGCTCACCTGTGGAGTACCACAGGGTGCTATTCTGTCCCCGATGTTATTTAATATCTATATGAAGCCGCTGGGTAAGATTATCCGGAGTTATGGAGCTGGGTGTTATCAGTACGCTGATGACACTCAGATCTATTTCTCCGTATCTCGTTCGTCGGTCTCAAACTCTGATGGCATCTCTTCTCTCAATGAATGTCTTCGGGCAGTAATGGGCTGGATGAGGAAAAACAGATTGAGACTGAATCCTGACAAGACGGAGGTGCTCACGGTAGCGGCCCCGAAACCAAGAATCGAGTTGCAATCTCCAGTCCTGGATAGGGTCACACTCTCCTCCAGTGACTGTGTTCGCAGTCTAGGGGTGCTCCTTGACTCGTCGCTCCTGATGACAAATCAGGTAAATGCGACAGTCAGGAGCGCTTGTTATCAGCTTCGGCTGATACGCCAGCTGCGCCCTTTTCTGGAAGTAAGGGATCTTGAGACCATTGTGCACGCGCTGGTAACCTCACGTCTGGATTTCTGTAATGCTCTCTACATGGGGCTACCCTTGTGCCTAGTTCGGAAATTACAGCTGGTACAAAATATGGCAGCCAGGCTAGTTTCTGGAACATCTAGGAGGGACCACATTACTCTGGTTCTGAGGTCCCTCCACTGGCTGCCTATCAGCTTCCGGGCCCAGTACAAGGTGTTGGTTATCACCTTTAAAGCCCTAAATGGCTTGGGTCCAAGCTATCTCAGGGACCGCCTTCTCCCTTATAATCCTCCCCGCGCTCTCCGGTCCTCTGGGAGGAATCTGTTGCAGCCACAAAGACCTAGGCTGGCGACTACCTCCCAGAGGGCTTTCTTGGCTGTCGCCCCCAAATTGTGGAACAGCCTGCCCGACGAGATCCGCCTATTGACATCATTAGACAGCTTTAAAAAGGCTGTCAAGACGGTTCTCTTCGGGAAGGCTTTTCCAGAATAGCTAACCCCGGCCTCAGGAGCCCCCTCTGGAAGTTGCTTTTGGACCTCCAAACAGATGCTGCCTGCTTAAAAGGGTTTTTAACATATTGTATTACATATTGATTTTAACTTGTATTAATTTAATAATGTTTTAAGGGGAGGGAGGGATTTTGGGTTGTTTTATACTGTCTACCATTTTATCGTTGTAAGCCGCCCCGATTGCTTGCAGAGGGGCGGGATATAAATAAATTTTATTATATTATTATTATTATTATTATTATTATTATTGGAGAAGCAGCAATACAGGCAAGAAGGCACACAGAGAAGAGTCCAGAATACAGTACAAAGGTCAAGGCTTACAGAAGGCAGCATTGTCCAGAAGTCAGTCCATAGGTCAGTAAAATCAGGCAATGGGGTGGTCAGGAACAGTCTAAGGTCAAGGCAGGAGTCAAGGCATCAAGGATTAAGGCACCACAGTCAGCAGGAAGCTTTCTTCAGGAAGATCAGTTGATCTCTGACAAAGCCTCCATCACTTCCCCAGAATATATATATAGCAACCAAGGCTTTGCCAGGTGCTTCTTGACTAGCAGATGTTTCTCATAAAGTCTCAGTGATTTTCTTTGAGCTTCCATTTGAGCTCACTGCTGGGTGTATGATGATGGAGGTAAGTCCATCTCTTCTTCATCATCCTTATCTGAATTGGCAGAACTCTCTGCCAGGACTGGTACCAACCCACTAGGGCCAGGCTCTTCCTCGGCTCAAGCCTCTTGGTCGGTAGGGTTCCCTGCTGGCACAGGTGTAGATAAACCTGTGCCATGGTCCCTAGGGCCATTCCCTGCCATCCCCTCCTCCTCCTCTGACTCTATAGCCTCATCAGGCTCACGGGGCATGACACCATCCTTCATTCATTCTGCCTCCATCCTGCTTTTGTTTTGCCGCCATCACATTTATTAATGGAAACTTCCATTAATAATAAGTGGTAGAGGCAAAATGAAAGCAGGATGGAGGCAGAACAAATGAAGGATGGGAGGATGATTGTGTCATCCGAAACGGAATGCTGAAAGCGGGACAGCACCGTCCTCCTCCTGACCTCTGTGGGTTTTTTTTAAACCTATCTGAAAAAGTCCTTAGTTTAATCTAATATTGCCAGACAAGGAAATATGTGTCCATGAGAGCCTATCCTGGCACGCCATCCCTTGCTGCCCCCACCAGCTGCCTGGCTCTCCCAGAATCCAGTCAGGGGCCCCTCAGCATGTGGCCAAGGCTGGTCACATGCAGGAGAGCTCCAGTTAACTGTTGCATGCCCCCTTCCTGACTTCAGTGGCAGCAGAGGAAGTGATGGTGGTGGTAGTGGCTGCAGTAACAGGCTAGCATTCTGTTTGGATGCTGGCCTGTTTTCTCCTGATAACAAGGGAAGGATGGGTCAGATTCGGAATCAGGATATGCTGGCGGGGAGCTGGCATGTCTTAGCTAGTGCAGATAAGCCCTCTCTTGCTTTCTCAGCTTGTGGAACTACTGTATGGAGCTTGACACCCCCACATTCTCCTACTGACATCTTTCTATTGAAACAGGTTTTTGGTTTCTAAATTGGCTATTGTGGAAGGCTCTGTTACTAGGAGGGAGTGTTTACACCCCCTTTCTTGTTCATTGGTTATTTTAGTGCCTGATTTTAATGTGATAGCTTATTTAATTTTTAAAAAACATTTTAATCTACTATCATGATTGTTTCATTTTCAGCTGAATTCTGTTATAACCTGATTTGTGCCTTGTACTTGGAGAAAGCTGGGGTGTAAAATCAATGAATAAACATCTTCTTGTGGTTAAGATCAGGGCTTGCTAGCCCAGACGCTGTGACCAGGGCTGTGATAGAGTAACATTGTAAAGAATATTCATTTATATTCTCTTCTTAGTGAGGGGAAAAAAAGAATGTCTTGACTGACATTCTCACCACTCAGAAAATTTAGATTCAGCAACATTCTTCTGTTTGGAATTTTTCTACATAAACTTTGTCCTTGCTTTACCATATGTCTTTTATTTTGGTCTGGAGAAAATGTGGACAACTTCGGTTTTTTGCTCAGAAAGCAAGCTTTCTGTGAAAAGAAAAAGTTTCCTGAGAAGAAAATGCTCTTTTCTGTGTAGGAAACATATGGGGATTTGTGGAGAAAATTATTAACTTGAATTCTATTGATTAGTACAAACTACACTAGACCCAGTGAATCAATTGTTGATAGATAGTTAACTTGTAGGTAAATCCAATTGAATCATTGGTTCTCTTCTATTTGTGATTAACAATAGGACCTAAATGCACATTTTCTGTGCAAAACAGTAGCAGATGCAGCAGTAAAAACAATAACATGGTTTTAGCCACATTTCTAGGTGGCACATTTATGAGGAAGTCACATAGTGCCCGCCATCCACCCCCAATCCATGTGAGGAACAAGATAAGCACAGATAAAAGCAGTGACTTCCCCCTATTCCTCCAATCAACAAGTTATTTGCATATCTATTGCCTTCAAAACTGTAGTAATAGCTGTGAATACAGAGGTTGCAACTGAGAATCAATGTTTTTTTTTTTAATGTCACATAGACATTGCTAAAATATGAACTATAGCTGTAGCATGTAAATTGTCAAGTGCTTTCTTCCGGATGTTGAAACCTTTTAATTTTTTTTTCATCTATTTGGAAAAATTGGAAAATACTTAGTTCTTATTGCTATTTCATGCTAGGGTAGAACCAATGAATCAACAGGGATTACCTATGTGTTTACTCAACATTCAACAGCTAATTCAATGGGCCTGCAACTCTAATTGAGTCTAACCAACAGGATTCCAGCTCAACACAGAGGAAAGCTACATTAACTGATGGACCACTAGTGGCTAGAGGCTTTCTGTAAATTGAGCAATGAACCTGCTCTGAGGTTTAGCCTAAAGTTCAAAGCAGTTATCCATGGAACTGAACCTATCTGGGTGTTCTGTTTTGGTGCCAACACAAGGCCAAGTCCTTGAGAGAGAGTACAGGAGGCAACAGAACCCAGAAGATTCCCAAAGGGAAGCGTGGCTCACCAGCAAGGATGAAGAAGCCAGTCTGAATCACACATAGTCAAACAATTAATGCAAACAACAGTCCAAAAGGGAGATCAAAAAGCGTAGTCGACAAATTGAGCAAGGTATGAAGTTATCAGACAGCATGAACATGGGTCAGAAGTGTGGCTTACACCAGAGAGAACTGCTGTGAGCAATGAGGTTTCCTGACTGAAGGGCCAGAATTTAGGATCCATTGTCAGCACACAGCTGTTACCTGATTAATGAGTCTTTGGTTCTTAAATGTTCCAACCTCTGTCACCACTCCTTTCCCCTCCTTTGTTCTGCCATGGTAGGTACTGTTAGCTCTGTGTCTTGTTCAGAAACTGCCATACCTTCTTGGTTCTCTGTCTTACTAGCTTGGCACTCTGCCACACTACCTTGGCACTCTGTTTCACTGTTTTGACCCTCTGCCTCACTAACTGGGTCTGAGACGAGGGGGTGAGGCACGACATTGGGCTATACAGTTTAGCATTTTGCATAAATCCTTTAAAGTTTGGACTAAAACATGGTCAAATTTACTAGAGGAGATGTGAGTTTTCTTCTAAAAGAAGAAATGTTCAACTAATGTTCTATGTTAAGGAGAGCAAACGGGCAAAGTCTGAAGCCCTATTCAGGTGTTACAGATCTGGTACTTCCAATAAATAGAGTAAAATAGAGTAAATTTGCTGCCCCATTGCTACTTGTGTCACTCTGTATGTCTAGATGGAACAGTTGAGAAGAGGAGAGCCTTATCTGTATGTATGTAGGCTCTTGATGTAATCTGGAACACTGGAAAATCCGCACTCTAGATTCTAGTGTGCAGAGCCTGTACAGTAGTGGAGGCTCATCTCCTGACAAGATTGTTTACGGCGCATACAATGTGGCATAACAGATTGGGAGGGTTCTAGTGCACTCATGCAAATCAAAACCCCTTGAATGGCAACTCCCTATCTCTCTAACACATTTCACATACATCATACTTTACAGTAAAACAAATGAGATGGCAATTCATTTTATAAGGAGAATAAATCTATGAATCCAACAAATTGTACACTCATCTCTATCTTTTGCTGTAACACAGATATGGCAATTAAACATGTCATTTCTTTGAATAGAATACATATTAAAGCAAGTGTGTGTGTGAGAGAGAGATAAGAGGGAGGGATTAGACAAACTGACTAACTAGGCCTGTAATGACAAAGCTGGATCCAGAAGTACCTACAGATGATAAGTTTGATTCTTTAGGGAGAATGAAGCACAGGTTGAACACCAATTCTCTGAACAGATGAAGCACTTCTGTCATGTTGGGACTGAGTTTTACTTTATTGGACTTCATCCAGCACATTACTGATTCTAGGCACCAGCTCAGCAGTTCCCTACTTCACTTGAATCTGATGAAAAAGAGAGAAAGAACGATCTTTCATCAGCATACTAATGACACCTCATTCCAAATCCCCACATGACCTTTCACTGCAGTTTCATGTAAATGTGAAAAACCATGGAGGACAAGATAGAACCTTTCAGAACTCCATAATATAAATGTAAGATCTAAATCTAACCACAGTCACAGGATGATTTGCTGAACTTTTGTTAATTCTGTAACTGTAACCCATATGTGGTTCTGTTAAATTTTCTATATTATTCTACTGAAAATTTAAAAAATAGAAAATAATAATTTTTTGATAAAAGGTGTGGGATTTCGCCGCTCCTGTGAATGGCTGTTATCCTAAGTGAAAATATTAATTGCAGAATACAGTTGGGTACAGCCCAAGCTGATGACTGGTGGAGGTCACAACATTATATCATTCTTTTTTACTAGTCCTATTAGATATTATGTGCAGGAGGACGATTCACTACCAACTGATTTCTTTTCTTCCTCCCCCCCCCCGCCATTTGTAAAAGATAGCATGCTAGAAAGGAGAGCCTCCTTAAATGTGATGAGAGTATATGGATGGGGCCTATCTGTAGGCCCTCTCCCCTGTGACTGTGGACGTTATCAAACCACCCTCCTTTTCTGTTCTTTTGCTGGCATAAGCCCCCTTTACCACACTTACCTTCTATCCCATCCAAAGGCAGCCCCAGCAATGAGGGAGGTGTGAATGGAGCTCCATTCACTTCCTAGAATGAAATCCTGCAGATTCTCATGAGAAGATGTGAGTGCAGGAAATTCAAAACTAAAGTAAAAGCAAAAATAACACACAAAAAAGTACAGCAAAGCACATTAACACACTTTAAAAGTCCCAAGTAAATGGGGGGGGGGAGTCGCAAAAAGAGCACCTCCTACCTGGCTGTCACGATCTCACCCAGAAGTGTCTGACCATTCACACTGCATTCACGTGAGTACAATGGCACACAGATTCAGCAAATCTGCATGGCCAATCTGTTGATGACTTGGGCTGTCAATAAAAAAATACAACTTTTTAACAATATATGATTGTGAAAAGGCAACATTGTCTGGCATGTACGTCCTTTCACAATCATTAGGCATTCTTATGATGCCATATTTTTCTGGTCTGATAAAGTCCTGTGTCTCCTCTGTTAAACTACAGTAAGCAGTAGTTTCCAGAGGGTTGAAGAGTGGGACTATAGTACCTAGAGAGCTGGATAATGCTGAAATAAGATTGAGCACCACATCGGGCCACCTGTTCTGCAACTAACTCTGCAACTCTACACAACCACACACTTAAGTTTCTTGTCTAAATCCTATTGCAGCTCCCAAATGGAATAGGCCCATCACATCAGTTGCTAAATGGTAACTGAGGACTTTCATAAATCTCATTGATTCATTGGATCTGCTCTAGATAAAAACTAGCAGTTGGATTTAGGCAAAGACATCTCTGGCCTACAAAAGTGTATATTTGACAGTCCTCTGGGTCATTTTTTTTTTTTTTGAAATGGTGCAGTTATCTCTATACCGTTGTACATGGGTGGGTGGGTGTACACATGCACACCTTCAAGCCAACTGTTGACTTATGGCAACCCCATGAATTCCATAGGAATTTCTTAGGCTAGGAATACTCAGAGGTGGTTTTGCCAGTTCTTTCCTCTGAAAGGAAAGGTCTATAGTACCTGCTATTTGTTGGCAGACTTCCATCCAAATATTAACCAGGGATGACCCTGCTTAGCTTCCAAGATCAGAGGGGATCTTGTGCCTTTAGGGTATTTAGACAATCCTGTACTACTTACCGGGGGGGGGGGGAGAGGGGGGCTTTCTTAGTTCTTTGGCAGAAAACAGAAAACATACATGTATGTATCATGTTTAGCCTCGCTTTGGGCTACAAGACTCTTTGTTCTTCATAATGACATTTGATATTTTGCAGTTTCCATTCATTTCATCAGGTTTTCAATGTGAAGATGTTCAGTGTTGAGGGAGGGAGAATTCTGTACTTTCCATACATTATGAGGTAAGCTTCAAATGTGTTTGTGTTTGTTGCAGTAACGTACAAAAGAAAAAATACTAGAAGTGCAAATATTATGGTGAAAAGTTTCAGCTTCCACTTTCTTCAGTTCCTTCAAATAAGCTTACTTTTCTTCAGAGCAGCTAAAGAATGTGAAAGCTGAAATGCCTTGCCATAATATTCGGGTATTTTTTTGATTTGCTGTCACTCTGATCAATAGATATTGTTACGTGATTACCTGCAACCTTCTGGGATTCAGAACAGATTTATCTAAAGTACTGTTTGTTGGTTTTAAAACATTGTATGTGGGTGAGAGCCAGTGTGGTGTGGTGTTTTGAGCTTTGGACTACAACTCCGGAGACCTGGGTTTGAATTCACACTCAGCCATGGAAACCCACTATGTGACCTTGGGCAAGCCACTCTCTCCCAGCCTCAGAGGAAGACAAAGGCAACCTCCTTCTGATATCACACTACAGTGTTATATCATTATTATTCCACTTTAACTGCTATGGTTGCCTCCTGTGGAGTCATGGGATTTGTAGTTTAGTGAGGCCTAAGAGTTCTCCGGCAGAAAATTCTAAATGTCCCTCCCTAAACTGCAAATCCCAGGATTCCACAGGAGGCAGCCATAGCAGTTGAAGTGGAGTAATAGTGCTATAACAGTGTAGTGTAATGTTCCACCAAATCTTGCCAAGAAAATCCCATGATAGTTTCACCTTAGGGTGATCATAAATTAGAAACAACTTGAAGGCACACAACAGCAACAACAACAACAACAACATGAGTAAATGTTTGTGTGTATTTGTGTAGATAGGTACTAGGCAGATAGACATACAGATAGATGGATGCACTTTTTTTTTTAGTAATAGATTATACAAACCAACATCTATAACAATGGCAGCAGTTTCTGCTGTATCATCATTATCCCTGGCAATTATAATATGACCATCTTAAGTGTTATATACCTAATTAATGCATTTTGTACAATTTCTTTTCACCCAACAGATTCTTCTTCAATTAACGTGATCACCTAGGGCAATAACTGATAAGATTCACATCAAATTTCTATTTCTCTAAAACACACACACACAAATGTTATCAAGTAGTTTTCTAGCAAGAGAAACTAAATTGAATATAAAAATAGAGCAACATTTTCCAAGACGTTCTTCTGCTTTGAAGTATAAATCCTGAGGCATCTGAATTCTACACTTCTAAAAGTACCTGTGGTTCACACTCCAATAAAATCAGTGTGGCACCACAGACTACTATGTTGGCCTTTGCAGAGGTCCTTGAAATGTTGATCTTCCCATTTAATCACTTATCCAAGTGAAACAATATTTCTCAGGGATTTACATACCTCATATTAGTTTCATTTTCCAAGGATACCCTATATTTACAGTATATGAACATGAAAATTACACATATACGAAGAAAATGATGATGAAAACTTATACCTTTAAAGATTTGCTTTTGTATATCCTGAACTACAGCGTGAACACTGTATTCACAATATATCATTTAAAGTACATATATTGTTCCAGTGGTCTAAAAAGTAAATTATCACATACTCCATTAGTAGCTTCATGAGTATCCTTGGGCTTAGTTCTACCATCACGATGACTTCCTTAGGTAGTATTTACAGATTGGGTGCATGGGAAGAAAGTAGCATTGATTTAATTATAGCCAACATTCAACATTACACTACTGACTGACTTCTAGTGTAACAAATTTTCTTCTCTTTCCAAGTCTTCTGAAGCCCACTGTACCCTCTGATGACATGCTCCAGAAAACTCCCCTATTGCTCTGGAGGTGCATGGAATGTGGGAGGTGCTTGTGGGCTGGAGAGAAAAATACTCCCTTCTTGTTTTTGTTGTAAAATATGCAGAGTGCATTCACTCTCTGCCCATCCGAGCAGAGATGCATGCAGTGAAAAAGCGTGGGCTTCTGGGCAAAGCCATGCATACCTCTGGTGCAAAAGAAGGAAGCAGTTAGTTTGCCTTATGGCTTTATTGAAAAGAAAATGCAAAGCAAAGTAAAGGACAGAAGACATTCATCCATGCTTCTGTATGCTCCAAAGTCTCTCAGGAGCTAAGAGAAAAGAAAAGGAGCCCCCAAAAGCAAGAGGCTAGCTAATTCCAAAATCCCTCCCCAGTTATATGTTTTTCCCCAAAACATTCAATCCTGAGAAGGAGCAGAAACCTGAAACCTAGTTTCGCTTCTCGCCTTCTCACTCTGAAGGACAGAGAAAACAAAACAGCAAGAGACAGATTTATGAGTTCTGATAGACAAGCTGGTGTCTCCAATGCCTGGTGAACAAAATTACCCAAAAGGGGGGAGATAAATTTCTGATTACAATATCTATTTTCCCTGGCAGTTTTGCCTAGCAAGAGCAGACCAACACTATTGAATCCCAGCCTAGACTGATAGATAAGTAAATGGACGGACGGACAGACAGACAGACAGTTTTTAAAGGGAGTGGCTTATCATCCAAAATAGGCTCATTACTGTTTCTGAGGTAAGTGAATTCAGGACTATGTTATATTAAAGCACCTTTCCTACTGGATTTGTTAAGTGCTCTATTAATAAACCAAACTCAGAAGTAATGAAGGGTATAAAAAAGAAACAAGTTAAGTGAGTTACTACACTACTATAAAGTCAAATAAGACAAAGATAAATAGTCAAACAAGCTTAGCTAATACCAACCATTAAAATGTTAATAGTCCATATCAGACAAAATAAAATATTAGAGAAAACTCTATGAATTATTCAATATATTGATTTACCCACAAGGAAGTGAAATAAACATGTCTTCAATGGTGATTTAACAAACAAAAAACTGAGATAAAAGAGATAGCAAGCATTGTCTGCAGTTAACCAAAAATTAACTATGGCTGTATAATAAGCATGCATCTTCTTAATATATTGTAAAATAATGCAATATTTAAGCATTTAGTGTTTTAATATTATATAATATTCAGAAGGGGCATTTAATGGCCATCTAGGAAGCATGAAATATAGTGCTAATAAGGAGCCAGCTATGATGGTAGTTCTTTAGTGGGTGATCCCTACTATTTAAATGACCATAGACAGTTTATGGGTAAGAGCATAGAGAATGAATGTATGACAGCCTACTTTCTGGGACTGTTTTGAGAATGGATTAGAGAAGACCTGTAAATCTCCTCCCCCCGCCCATTACTTAAAAGTGCTATATAAATGATGAATAGGAAGAAGTGGAACAATATAGCTGAAAGCTCCCATATTGTTGTTTAAGAGCACACACCAAAATTTGTGACCTGAGTAAGTAGTATGAAAGGAAAAAGGACCAGATAAAATTAATAGCACAAAGGTCAACATATCCTGGTTGATAAGGATCTAGCAGTACTTTGTCCAAATAAATAGAGAAAAAAATACTAAAACCAATTAACCCTTCTCTCACAAAACTAGAGATTTGGGAGTTTAATTTCAAATCCTTAAATGTAGTAAATGTAGTACCACAATATTTTGAGCACTGTTCAAAGACAGAGGTTTCTCCTATTGGGCAGTCAGGTCTATGCATTCTCAGAGGACAGATCCTGCTAGGGTACAATCCTGTGGGGATCACAGACAAATTAAACCAGAGGAATGATTTTGGAATCCATACAAAATAGCAGAATCCCCCCCCACACACACACACACACATACACACACACCAATTTAGCTGTGCTTAGGCAGTGTTTAAGATGACTTCACTGCTTGAGAAATATTTTGGGACTATTTAAAGAACAATCTTGAGTGGGAAGTTAGCAGAAGCACCTTTATGGGAATCGTTACCATCTATATAGTGATGTCTTCTGAAATTCTTTTCCTGATGTATTCTGAAGTTAGTCTCTATTCTCTTCCCCTGCCTTGTATTAGTTACTATAATTCTGACATGTTTTGCTCTTACACGAAACATTTTGCTGGTGTATCTGATGGTGGTAACTTTATTGCCTTGTGACAAAGGAAAATGTGCAGCCTAGTGCCTTGGGCCTAAACCTTTCCCTAGCAAACATAATTTATGTATTTATTGAATTTATATCACATCTTTTGACCAAAAAGACACTTAATTTTATTTTTAAGGGGAGGATGACATCATCTGTGGATAATTCTTAGATTTCTTCATAGATTTAAACTTGTGAGAAAGACACTGTGATCTATAGCTGATTGTGTTCCCCAGCTGACTATAAACTACAGTTGATGAGAGTGAATGTGCCAGAAAGTTAAAATTAATGTTCAGGTTTCCAAATTACATTAATAAAATATCTATATAAACTGTTACCATCCATGTCACAGTAGGATTCCAATATGGCCAAGGTACAAGTTATCACCTCTGATATAGCAGCAGAAAGTTAAAGTATCACATCATTTGAGTTAATGATTCTCAAAACATTTGGCTAAAGCAAGCCATAAAAATTCAACAGCTGTTAAAGGCAACTTTTTGTTTGCTTATTCAGGATGTGGTGATTTCAGAAGTAGCTATCACGTCAACAAATATAGTGGCAAGATGGGGGGACAAAGAAATTGTGTCATTGTATGAATATTACAACTTATGCTGTTATGAGCACAAGTACAGCTCTTACAGAGCTGCATTGCGGCAATGCTAGTATACCTAGATAAACTATTATTACCAAATAAATAACTAAGCATAGCTATTGCACATGACGATGATAGCCAGGGAACATGTTGAAGTTAGGAAGTTTGGAAACAACAAACTTCTCCATTAATTTATGGGCCTCCCAGCCCTTCACACAGGTTAAATGCATGACTCTCACATTTGTTAGTTACCTTTTTACAAAATGATGACAATGGATATGCAAGATGTTAGTGTAACTGCATGGGTGCAAATCAATGTTCTCTGTACTGTTTGGGTTCTTGATGTGTTCTATTAATATTATCTCCAGAAATTAGACTGCAATAAAGGTAACTTGGAATAAGCTACACTGTTTCCCTAATACTGTATGAAGAGGGAAAGGACTCAGTATATTATGAATCAGTTTGAGGAATAATGGTGGAAAGCATCCATCATTATCCCTAAGAAATATTGTTGTCAGTTGAGGCCAAAATCTGGCCCAGCTCTTCTAAACCTCTCAAAACTCCACCTTTCCCAGCTAATGGAGATCCTACTACCTCTGTTACTGATTGGAAGTTGCAGGGATTCCCTTTGTTGCTTTCATCCTGTGTTTCCCAAAAGACACTGAATCCATGTCACCTGTCCCAGAATGTTTCCACATGACAAAGCAAGATCTGTCACTTGCATTGCCTGCCTCCTTCCCTCTATAACCCCTACCTGGAATGAAATAAACATTTTAAAAAATCTTATCCACTTCTTCCCATGGATCAAACCAGGGGACAACAGACCAATATACGACATACAACATAAGTTAAATGGATTTGAGTGAGTTTAGGTGGTCAGGTCTTTTTTTGGGGGGGGGAGGATTAGCTCTCTATTGCCTTCAGCATCCATGGGTTGATTGGCAGCTGACAGAAACAGTCTGAACCTGTGCTGTTTTGTATATCCACAGAATGCAGGAGCTAATAAGCTAATATTCCATGCAAGAGCTCATCAGAGCCAAAATTGGCTGCATCCAACAAATTTTGTGGTTTCTGCTGGCTATAGCTCCACCTTACCCATGGCTCCCTTGTGTGAGGACTGGAAGCTCTGAAAATAGCACTTTCTGCTGACTGACATCTCAGAAGACAATGCTGGCTGGCATAGTCTGGCAGTGGGGTTAAAGGAAAATACACGATATAATTCAATGTATGAATGTTAATCTAAGATGGTTTCTGCAGTTGTTGCTGGAGGCAAGACAGGTCGATGGAGGGAGGGGTTCCCTATGAAATGGGAGCCTGGACCTTTGCCCAGTGGTTTCTGTTAAGCAATAGCATCTCCCATTGTTTAGTAACACTTTGAGAGCATTTCTTGCCTTCATTGAGAAATAATTTTAACTGTAGCCTTAGGATAAGCATTTCTGCTTATTGTTCAGGCATGGAATAACACAGATGGATCTATATGTGAATAGTGAATTAGAGCCTTTTGCATTAACGAATATAATCAAAGAGTCAATCAGCAGTTATGACTGTTTATCATGCAGAAACATGAGTTGACATGTAAAATATCTGCAACTGGCAAATGAATTATTAACTATACCACATCATATGGCAGACTCTCAACTAAATACAAAATTAAATATTCATTGTAATCAATAAATAATATGCCCATTGTGGTTATTCTGCATGTCAAGTCATATTTCCCCATTTCACTGCTCTTAGTCCATGTTGCATCTCTCCTGTGCATCAGTTACAAGCATCTAAAAGTGGCTTATCTTAAACCATTGTAATCATAAATATAGTTCCCATTGGATATGTGGTCACAAAAGAACTCTTTGGAACAATTCCGAGGAGAGTAAACAGGTAATTGACAATTTGAGTCCATCTTTGTATCATTATATGCACACAGGGAAATAGACACACAGCATCCCAAAGCTAACATCAGCTTTGGGATAGGGGATTGCCATAGGAATGTGAAAAATCTCTCACTCTTGATTTTGCTTATTTCTCTGAATCTTACATGCATTTTCCCCATCCTAGCCATGAAAGGCTTTGCTGCTTCTTTCTTTTTCACATGAACATTTGTCTGCATTTTCATTCAGTTTTTTGGCAATGTGCATATTTAAGCAAAATCCAATGTGCATAGATGGAACATCATACCTTATGGCTATAGTAGGAGGAAACAGCAAGATCTATACAACACCTCTGCCAATATGTATATGTGGATGCTCTAAAATTGAACCACTTTTGATTGTCAGGCAGTGTGTGTGTTTCCTTCTGAAGTGAATGGCTTCATATTACAAACTATCTCCTTTCGGTTAGCTTACATTAAAACATATACATATAGTGTTGAACAAACAGTTTTTCTAACAAAGCATATGACCAAGCTGGTATTGTTATATAGGGGTGTGTGTGTGTGTGTGTGTGTGTGTTTAGAGAAGTCCTAATTAGGGTGGGGAACACAATTACAACCTTGGCAGAAAATGTGAGTTCCCATAGATACCCCAAAGCTTAGCTATATAATGTGAATTTCCATATTTTCTCTATTGGAGCCTGTTGATTCTCAAGAACTCAAAGACTGAAAATTAACAGGCACTAAGTCCAATCTATTATTTAAGAGGTTACATCACAAATACCATTAAAAGGCCATATCTCAGCATTATTTAGGAATGGAATGTATATTTGACACAAAACTGCAGCTTTTACTACCACCACCCAACAACTTATCATTCTAAGGAAGGAAAGGAGTGTTTGAGGATAATTTATATCACATCAATCTGCATTATGTGACCTTTTCAAAATAAGCAGTCCCTAAAGTGACTACACACACAAAAAGTCAGTCTTAAAGCCAATTACACTAACAAGACCTGATGTGTAAATGGGTATTTATTATTTTAAAACGCAACAGTGAAATAAGACTAAGGGGCATTTAAAGGAAGGAGATGTCTAACTACAGCACATCCAGTAATGAAATCAGAGTCAGCCTAGTAGCTGATTAAGGTTAATTTGAATCACATCAATGTGAATTAACTTGGCCTTTGCAGAATGAACAACACCTTTGTGCCAACATGATCAATTAGTCCCTTTAACTTTATACATCTGCCTGGAAAGGTTAGATTTATTAGTTATCTGGATAACCATTCACAAATTTTAAAGCCCAGACTTATGTACCTTGTCCAGTAAAGCCTCTGGCAAGAAAAGTATTAAATAAGAGAGACAGTTTGAAAAACAGTATTATATATTATTTTGCTTAACAGACACACTGGAGAGGGCTGGGAAATCTGCTGCTTCCACAGTGCTTCAAAGGAGATTCCTGAGTTTCCACAACAAGCTGACAAATGTATTGTTTCTCTCTAGTGTTTGAAGAACAGTCAAGAAATAAATGGTAAATGGGTATATGATTGAGTTCTATGAGTGGTATGTTTGCAGTCATATTTGCAATGAAACACTCTTGTTATAAATCAGCCTAAGATCAATGGGTGTAGGGTAGGATATTATTAAATACATCATCTTATTATATATGCCTTCTTCCTGTGCTGATAGAATTGCAGGAGTATTCTTGAGCCATGTATGAGGAGCACATCTGTCAATTCTTTCCTAACCAGTGTTGCTTCCTTCTTGTGAAAGAGTGATGCTGGCATGAGAAAGAAGCAGTGTCAGCTCCTCCCCTATGGTTCCTTCTCCAATTACTGTGGAAATGGGAGAGAAGCTGAAGACTTTTCTATAGGATTTTTTAAAAAAGCTAGAATAAAATGGAAATAATTAATAGATGATAAATGGAGAGGGGGATGTGACCTACCAGATTTCAGAACTTAGTATGAAGCAGCAGTGCTAATCTGGGTAAAGGACTGGATAAAACTGAGTAATGAAAGGATATTAAATGTAGAAGGCCATGACGCAAGATTCGGGTGGCATGCTTATCTAGCTTACAAAAAAGATAAAGTAAATAAAGACTTTATGAACCATTGTGTAAGAAGAGGCCTTTTTAAATTGTGGAAAAAAGTAAAAGACAGATTCTATCAAAAAACCCCATTATGGGTTTCACCACAGGAGGCATTCCAAGTTAGGTTGAGATATGTAGACATTACAGAAAAAGAGAATGGAGGATCAATGATATTAAGTACAAAAGAACAGCTACAAGCTAAATTTAACATGAATTGGTTTACATACCACCAGTTAAAAGAAAGATACAAGGAGGATCAGAAAAGTGATGGAATCGAGATAGAATATAATGAATTGGATAAATTAATTTGGGATGAAAAGAAGAAGCAAATTGCAAAACTTACACATTGTTATTAACTAGGGAACTAGAGTCAGAGTGTATAAAGGATTATATAGTGAAGTGGGCTTTAGATATAGGATGTGCTTTGGATTTGGAAGATTGGGAAAAAGCGAGAAAGATATCTATAAAATTCATGACTTGCCAGAATTTAAAAGAAAACTATGTAAAAAATTGCCCATAGATGGTATTATACACTGTTGAGGCTCAATAAAATGAACAAGATGATAAATAGTACATGTTGGAAATGTGAAAACAATCGAGGCTCCCTATTCCATATGTGGTGGAAATACAGAAAGATTAAGAGCTTTTGGCTGAAATTATATGAAAATATAAAGACAATTTTACAGGTTAATCTGGAATTCAACCCAGAATTATATCTCTTAAATATGATTAAGGGTTTGGATAGAAAGGAAGAAAACCAGTATTGGAAGATTATATTATCTATGACAACTTCAGCCAGGTTGATCATAGCAAAGAAAGGGAAGTTGAAAGAACCTCCAACAATTGAGGAATGGAAAGATATGATTGATATGATAGAATTAGACAATTTAACAAATAGATTAAGGAACAACTCATGTAGTAAAATGCGGAAGGATTGGTCACCATTAATAAAGGACTGGGAAAACACAGATGATATATATAAGGCTATAAGAATGCTGACATAGATATATTGATATGTGATACAGATATTTTGATATGAGGAAAGAGACTGTTAACTATAAGAGTATGAGAGAAAGATTACTGAATAAGTAACGGAGTGACAGAAAGCATATGTGTGGATCCTTTTTGTGACTAGTTTCCTTATCATGTTATAATAGAAGATGAATTAGTTTATGTTGTAAAGCAGAGTACTTAGCTCAAGGATATGTTAAAGGAAGTCATGAAAAATAGAACTTGTAAACATATATTTTGGAAAAAGATTTTAAAAAATCTCTTTTAAAATGGAATAAAAAATAAAGAAGAAACAAAAATAAATGGGAGAGAAAGCATTAAGAGCATTTACATTAGGAGAAATTTCCTAACCCTGTGCCCTATTTGACAGTGGAATAAGTCATCTTGGAAGCTAGTGGGCTGTCCTTCTCCAGATCTATTTAAACAGGTGCTGAATAACCAGCTGGGGTGACGCTGCACTTATATCCCAGATAGCTGAAGGAGAAGAAAAATGAGCACCACGGCCCCTTCCAAGACTATAATCATGCTATATGTACATATGCCTAGTTTTACCATCACAACAGGAAGATGTCTCATTGCAACAGCTTCTGCTCCCAGCATAGCATAAGAAATATTATGCTAGGTGGATTCAAGGGGGCTGGTGAACCTGTGTTTTTCTGCAGTGTATGTTTGGAGGGAAGAAAGTCAGAGGATTTGATGTTGCTATTCTATTTTTGCATTGCCCCAGTAATACTTGATTGCACACATGTGGAGAATTAAACATCTTTAAATCATCAAAATGGTTAAGAAAAGTTGCTGACAAGGATGAAACATATTATTCAAGATATAAGAAGTGTTTCTGGACATAGATTTAAAGCAGTCAGAAACAACAATTCCTTCTCCTCCTTATCTGCAACTTAGGAATAGTAATACGACCTATTTTACAGGGCTGGTGCATAGTTCTATAGGGCAGGAATGTGAATCATGTGGCTCTCCAGATGTTGCAATTCTCTGCAGCTATAGCCAGCATTGTGAATGGTAAAGAATGCTGAGAGCCGTAGTACAACACGCCTGGAAGGCTGCACAATCCCTATCCCAGCTGCAAAGGATGTTGTGAGTGGGTAAAATGCACCCCCAAGTCAGCTAGTATTGGATTTTCCCTGTTGAAAGAGGGCAGCATCCTCACAATTCCAGACTGCCTTATGTCAAGGGAATTTGTTGCCAGGTTAGAATGATCTGCTGCCCTTAAAATTTAGAGATATATTTACATATAAATCTGTGGAAAATATTGTGTTACTGTTGAAAGTGATGGATGATGATGAAAGAGATGCAAATGAAGAAGAAGAATGAAGCAACGCATTTTCATGTATACAAATGTATGTAAGTGGCTTTGTATTAGCTTGCCTTGTAGAAAATGTGTATTATTTTGCATATTATTTTCCAGCCCAAACCACTGACATTAAAAAAAAAAGAAAAAAGAAAAAAGAAAAAAGAAAAAAGAAAAAAGAAAAAGAAAAAGAAAAAATCAACCAAACAGTTCAGAGCACCTGACCTGCTGAAACACATATGGGATAAATTATCTTTAACTGGCACAGGATTAATGATGTAATATATATGTGAAGTAACTGAATATTCTAACCATGCAATAAGATACATGATAGCAGACTGGAGTATTTGTATATATTTGTAATAAAATGGATAGCTCATACTTTCCTCTGTCCACTACATTCAACATGCATAGCAAAAGCATACCAAACAAGAAGCAATCCTTGCTGAATTAAGCAGAGCACAGTAAACAAAGCAACAGCAAATTGAAGCTACACATGATGGAAGAAAAGATGGGGAAAAAACCTAAAAAAAGAATCTACACTGAGTGTGACTATTATACTTCTACTTTTGCTAGTGTTCTGTATTTTCCAAAGTGTACACCTGGCCCCCACATTGGTGATTCAGACATCATCTCTTCATACAAAACTCCAAGAACAACAATAAAATATGCCTAACTAATTTGTGCAATCTCTTCCCCTATTTCTTCCTCAGTAATGAAGCCACTTTAAATGAGATGGTCAGTCTGTCATAAGAAGAAATTGAAAATGGTCTTGTACTAATGTAAGGCATATGGTTTTTCACTTGCTATTTGATAGGAGGTTTGCTTTTACTCTGTTGATTTTTCAGATTTTATTTTTGTAATTTAAAATTTATATCTGTAGCATATTACCAAAGAAGCCTGATCCAAAAACAAAAATGTGTTGGATCTAATGGAAAAAGTACTCAATTGGATCCCTCCCCTCCCCTCAACAATTTCTGTATCCATTTTCTTATCTGGTTGTGAAATTTTCAACCATAAAGTTACTTGATACACCAAACCTAACAATTATGTCTTTGTAGTCAAAGCCACAGGGAAAAAAACACCTGTCTTTTTAATTTTATGGTAGAGTTGGCTACCTTCATTAATGGCTTAAGGCTATCACTTCCTACCACAAAGTTCTCCCTGGCGATGTCGTTATTAGTCCTGACACTACAAGCAGCTGAACATACCAAGCCACAAGCCTTGACAGTGGTAAACATTACATGATTTGCCTCTAGCTTTAAAAGTCATACTGTGGGAGAAGCACTTACACTACATTAGATTTGTGCTCAATTACCATTAGGGTTGTGTTGAGTTTTCCTCCCCAGAGGATTCAGCATGTGGTAAGCTAGCTGCTTCCATTCCAACCTCAGAGCACAAATATTAGCCAGTTCAAAATTTTACACTGAGAAATACAATTCAGATTGGATTTGTTTTACTGTTGTACCGACTTTGTTTCCAAGAGAACTGTGCTTCCTACCTTTCTGAATTTCTTCCCAACACCATTACTGTCACACTAATGTCATATTTTTACACCACAGTTTCCTTTATCAACTTGTTTATTTTGAGCTGTGTATTCCTTCCTCCAAATAGAAATGTTCAAAGGAGCTCACATTAAAAATAATAAAAATAATTAAGAATACAACACTAAATAGTGGCAGATAGAAACAAATCAAGACAGAACAAGACAGCAATTGAAAATTGAAAATTAATTAACCAAAGAGATTCAGGACATTTATTTATTTATTTATTTGGGTGTATATACTACACTTCAGCAGATTTGTAGAACATTTAAATGAAAAAACACAGATGCAGCAGATAAATTGGCCTTATTGAAAATAATCCAGGTCTGAATAGTTATTGAACTAGTTGGACACCCCATTTCTTGTCTGGGACAAAACAAATAGTTCTTTCATGTATCTTTGCCAAGCATTTGTTAAAAGGCAAAAGAAAGTACAAAAGGATCTTGGAATGTGGACAGAATCAAACTGGGGGGGGGGATGACTCTTAGGTAATGTAGTCCTAAACAAAAGTAAACTGACATTGTTCAAAGTGAAGATGGCAGTAGCACAGACTACATCTGCACTGTTCATGTTCCTGTGCTGCTGAATGAAGAATAGAGGAAGGAGAAGCCTCTGTGTGTGTGTTCATACACTGTTGTTTTTTTCACTTCATATATTAAGCGCGACCATAACCAGTGGTGTCTTGAAAGCATTTCACGAGTCCAAGGGGATTATCAGGCACTTGCAAAAAGCCCCAAAGGAGCTTGCAAGAACAACATCATAGTACCGGGAATGGGTCCTGGTATCGCATGTGTCATCATCCTGGTGTGCTTGCTCCATCCTCCCTCTGTGCTGACATGATGAAAAAGGTGTTGCTTTTCATTAGAGGGAGTTTCTGCTAATGAAAAGTGGTGCTTTTTCATTGCATCAGCACGGAGGGAGGACGGAGCAAGCATGGGAAGGAAGACAACGTGCGATACTGGGACCCATTCCAGGTACAGTGACTTCATTCTCACAAGCTCCTTTGGGGCTTTTTTCAAGCATCTGATAATCTCCCAGGGTATGAAATCATATAATGGTCCTGTTACCCTAAACACCTGTGGTTGTTTGGGATCCTCAAAGTATTGGTATTAATTTGGGGAATTAATATACTCAGCTTGGCAATAGAAGAGGAGGGCAATGGGCAGGACTTTTTAACCAGTGTATATCAGTACTCAGGAGGAGACGTTAAGCTAAGATGTTCAATTAAATGATCTTTATTGGAAAATAATATCAACAGCATTCACACAAATGTTTAGGCTTCAAGAACTCATACAAGGCTAACAAATAAAGTAGGAAGAATTTGGATAGAGGAATAGAGGAATGGGATGATGGGTGTTACAATACCTTTATTGTAGAGCAGAGGTTCCTGCAGCAGTAGGGTCTCAGAGTTGTGTTCTGAAGGTTTAACAGCAAACTGGCAGCATTGATGCAGGAGGAGAAACTGTAGACAATTTAGTCTTGTTTCGGGGTGATTTTAACATGAAATAGTTCCCCTGAGGGATGAGGTTTTGAGTGAAGGGATAAGAAATACAATGGTTCTTGGAGTTTCCCAGACTAAAACAAGGGAGCTCCAGAAGAGTTGATAGTCACTAATGATCAAAACTTTGGAATTGAATAGGAAACAAGCCAGGTCTATTGTTGGAGGGAAAGGAGAGGAAAATCCCATTTACAAGCAATAAGAGTCTCTTGCTACCACTGAGTGGGTTAGTGATTACTCACCTCCAGGTGTCAAGCCTTACTTGAGAGTATCTTTTTTTTTTTTAATTTACACTGGCCCTTCCTTTGGTGCATACACATGAGTCCCACCCTGGTATTAGGGAGTCCCTAATATACCTGTAACAACATGGATGGCCACCTAAGCCAAATTATTACATATAGCCAATCATTTGATATTCCAAGATGGTGGCTGTCAGGCTATGTAACAGTCAGCTGTATTTGAGAAAAAAATTCTGAGAGGTTTCTCCCTGGTGTACAATGTAAAATTAATGATTACTTTGGCCAGACAACTTCATACAGGCTTGTTGAGAAGTATGGGGTTAGCTTAGTGGTAGCACATGTGCTTTGCATGAAGAAAGGGCTGACTCAGTGTTGGGTAGCTCTGCTTAGAAGGATCCAGTAGGAATGATATGAAATACCTTTCTCAGGGCTTGTCTATACTTACCAAATAAAATGATCTCACCTCTTTTTAACTGCAAGCTGTCCAGATGAAGTATGGCTCAAATCTGGGGCTTTCCAGTACCTCAGGGCTTTAATCTTTAATGGCATTAATAGGGTGAAATATCATTACAGAGGAAGATGAGATCGATATTTAAAATCTATCTTGCCTTCCATTTGCCCTTTTACCCCAAAAGAGCTGGAGAGGACACCAAACCATCCACTGAACATTTCCCTGCTCTTGTGGAACACCAGGTCAGTCAGAAATAAAACTCATATTGTCCATGATCTATTGATGGATGAAGAGGCTGACCTGGCATGTTTTACGGAGACCTGGCTGGGTGTGATAGTTTGGCTATTTGGGCTCAGGCCCTACCACCTGGGTATTCTGTTAATGAGCAGGTGAGGGGACATGGGCGAGGCTGGGGAGTGGCTGTCATCCATAAAAACAATCTTACCTTGACCAGGATACCTATTTGTAGAAAGGACCACATCAAGTGTATTTACCTTAGCTTAAAGACATGGAAAAGTTTGGGGATTATGTTGGTTTACCATCCACCCCATTGCTTAACAGACTCCCTAGCTGAACTGACACATCTGGCCTCAGAGTTGGTGTTGGAGTCGCCTAGGCTTTTAATCCTGGGTGACCTCAACATCCCCCTCCAGGCCGGTTTAACAAACTTAACAGGTGCAGCTCAGGACTTATTGGTTTCCATGACAAACAATGGACCTTTCCCAGATAGTCTCTGAGTCCACACATTTTGTGCAGGTCATATTCTCAATGTGGTCTTTTTTATGGAATAGGCATATCCATGGGCTGAGATATTTAATATCTCCACATTGTCATGGATGGATCATTTCCTGGTCAAGCTTGGACTGAGAACCACTATTCCCCCTGTCAAGGGTGGAGGCCTGTTAAAATGGTCCACCCTCGAAGGCTGATGGATCCTGGTAGGACTGAAAAGTACAATGATCAGCATCCCATATAAGAAGATATGTGCATGTGGTGATATTAGGATACATTTTCATTAAAAGACTGGGGTGGGGGAATTGTATAAAACATATGGGCTGTAAAAAAATAAAATCTTCAAGAAACCTCATAAATGCCAAGCTGTTTCTGAGACTAGCGGAAGAGAGTTAGCTCACCGGTAGTTCTAACAGGGAAATATATTTGGCTTGCACACATAATACTATACAGTTGAAATGACAGCTCATTTTATCAGTGCTGCTTTTCTACTGCACAGATAATAAAAGCACCACTGAGTCACAATCAACAGATTGCATGAGTAAATGGCAGGGACATTCTTTGCTTGGAAGGATGGCTCAGCCATGTGGTAATGATGTCTGTCCACCCTCAAATAATGAAATCCATTATGCCTATATGAATAAGTGTTAAATGGACTCCATATAGCCACAGCTAAATTAGGCCTGTTATGGCAGGCATGATTTAGCTCAATTTTTAGCAGCAGGATATACAGTCATCTGATTTTGATTTTTGTTTTTACATTATGCAGAAGTGGATACTAGTCACCTAATTCTATGTTGCATACACTTATCTCACAGTTTAGAGAACCTGCACTCCAGATGTGGTGATCTGAATATCTCTTATACATCCAGGACATTCATTTAGTAATTGATTGCTTTTACAATATCTTGATATTTATATTAGCAACCAACAGTCAATAAGGCACTACATCTCAACACAAATTCTTGTTGCCCTGCCTCTTTCATCTGACTTGGTCTGAGCATAGGCTAGTACTCTCTCAGTTCACAGTGAGGTAAGGATATTGACAACCTGGAATGGGTCCAGAGGAGGGCAACCAAGATGATCAAAGGTCTACAAACCAAGCCCTATGAGGAATGACTTATGAGAACTGTGCATGTTTAGCTTAGAGAAGAGAGTACTCAGAGATGACATGATAACCATCTTTAAATATCTGAAGATATGTCATGTAGAAGACAGGACAAACTTGTTTTCTGGTGCCCTAGAGACCATAACACAAACCAATAAATTCCAATTACAAGATATTCCACCAAAATATTAGGAATTTTTTTGTTACCCTATACGCTCAGGGGTTGTAAGGACCCTCAAAATACCGACATTAACTTGGGGAATTAATACTCAGCTTGGCTATGCAAGAGGGGGCAACAAATAACAGAATCTTTTGACCTAAGTTTACTGGTACTAAGGAGGAGACATTAAGCTAGATAGTACAATAAGTGGTCTTTATTGAGAAAATAATAATAACAATGTTCACACACATTCAGGCTTCAAGCATTAATGCAAGGCTAGCAAATAAAGTAGGAAATATTGGGACAGAAGAATAGTGAAGGGGAGTTTCCAGTGGGTGATACAATACCTGTCCTATAGAGATGAGGTTGTGGAAGAAACCAGCAGAGTGTGATTTCTAATCAGGAATGGCTGCACAGACGGATATAGTGTCTACATGAAAGGGATCCATGAGCATTTGAGTGGAGTTTTGGAAGGGCTTATATAGTCAATAGTTGCCTTCTGAGGATGGAATCTATAGTAGGAGACAATGCTCCTCAGAGTTGCTCAGGATGAGATAAAGGCACTCTGGATATGTTAATGGAATATTAATGTGTGGATGCTTTGCAATCAAATGGAGGAAGCAACTTCCTTTGTTTGTGAGAGGGTGAAGGCATGGGGACTGTTTACAGGTTTGAATCTCTTTTAGCTGATAGGATTAGCCAGGTGTTCAGACCTTCAGTTGCCTTGCAAATTAACATTTCTTTGGAATTTAGGCAGCCCCTCCTTAAATGCATACCTGACTGAATCTGAACACTAGTCTTTGAAATTTGTTGGAATTTTCCAGCTTTACTGGCTGCACTGCATGGAAGGCCACATTTGACCTAATTATTAAATATTGCCAATTTATTACAGATATGGGGCAGGGGGTGTCAAGGCAGGTAACAGCTTTTTTTTTACTGTAAGAGCTTTTCAATGGTGAAATAGACTGTTTCAGAGGGTGATAGACTCTCCTTCTTTAGAAGACTTGAAACAAAGATTGAAGGGCCATCTCTCAAGAGTGTTTTAATTGTATCCTCCACAGCAGTGGGTTCAACTGGAGGAGTCTTGCAGTTCCTCCCACTATATGATCCTAGCATGACTCATATCTCCATCCTACTCTCTGTGTCAATAATTCTAGACTGAAAGGCATTAATTATAACTGTTTTCACATTCCAAACAGTCAAGCACATGAACCTGAATCTAAAGCCAAAAACAGATGGTCCAATACACCAAACTTTCATAAAAGAGATTTCTGTTGCATAATATTTAAAAGTGGAAGCTAGAATGAAAAAAAAAAGCCTATCCAGACACTCTCAATGCCATTCTATACATTCTATTCAGAGGTTTGCCCCACTGAATTTACTGAGCTTGCTGCCAGATATAGGATTGCAGCCCTAATCAGAGGACAATCCAGTTCACCTGGTGGCATGAGTATCTAGCACATGCTAGATATGTGTTAGATATGTGTGGACTATGCCATGAAACTGTTTGTGTGAGTGAATTCAGTCTACATCATTTTCTTCCTATTGTTGCTAAACACCTTCCATGTGTGTGCAACCTTATAATGTAGAGTTTCCCATTACACATAAATATATGCAAATAGAGTTTATGTACTTGCATCTTTGGATTGGAGTTCTGGAGAAGAATTAGGTATGTCTTAAACATATCAAAATAGAACCATGAAAATAGAGCAGGTACATATAAATTATTTCAATACCTCAGTTTCTACAGTTTGTTTATAGATATCCTAAGATGGCATTACATGCTTCTCTTAAAGGTTTCTGTGGTATTATCCATGCCTGTGGGTTTCAGACACTCCCTCAGTGGCAGCATCGTGTTTTTTTTAAGTAACAAGTGGATGTATGTATGCAGATGTGAACAACTTACATATAAAATGTGAAGTGGTATGAAATAAAGGTATATAAAAAGTGGTTTTAATCTGTATATCAAAAATAGTTCTTTATGTAGAGGAAACTACCTGGAACCATCATTCATATCTTCACTACCACCATCTAATTTATATGACATTTTCTACACAATGTTCTCATAGCAACTCACAACCCAAGACCAACAATACAAGAACAAGGATGCAAATCTATCTAACACTGCAGTATAGAATCATAGAATCATAGAATTGTAGAGTTGGAAGAGACCACAAGGGCCATCCAGTCAATACATCCTTACAATAAGAGTGACTCCCCCAAAAAAATCATTTCATTAATACAACCATTTTATAACATTTTAAGTTTGTTACCACTTGTGCACTAAAATAGAGTTCACTGAAATGCCATCCAGAGGATAAATTTTCAAAATACGCAGGGTCAGGCCTGGTTAGTACTTAGGAGGAGACTTCCAGGGAACAACAGGTTCTGTAGGCTATATTTAGAGGAAGGCAAACCTCCATTTAATAAACCTTCCCCCACCCCAGCAAACAAACAAACAAACAAAAAGAAAAAAAAACCTAAAACAAAACAACCCCTCTATGATATGGTTGCCATAGGTCAGAGCTGACTTGAAGGCACATGACACTACCAATGTGCAAATATGGAATGTATTTCCAAAAGTTATTCTGTGTATAGAAAATACCACATTGTGATTAAAACATGCCTTACCCTTCTTCAAATATAGTAAATCACTTTTGGTTGTGTTTTGAAATCAAGACCTTAACACATAAAGCTTGTACTGCTTTAGTTTAATGGGCTGTCAACTGTCCAGGCAGTTCTACAACAAAGCAAGACATGTCTTTAATCTTCAAAGAAAACAAAAGTAAAGTGAATAAATTCAGTTATTAGCTAGAAGGTACAAAACAAGTGAAGATGAAACAGGTCTGTATTTCATTTTCTGATGAGATCCAAGCACTAAGCCCTACCATACACTTAAAGTATATTTATATACTTTTCACATAATTTTTAAAGAAGACAAGCTGTCCCTGCCAAACATCAAATCCTGACTTCTTGTCTCAATCAATATATCAGTTGCATTAATAAAGATGGTAAGGTCAAAGTGTTTAAATGGTGCATTTCCATACAAACATTTAAAAATTCTGCATTCTGCCATTTTTTAAAAAAATCCCTGTGCAAAATTTGAGCAGAATAAAGTCCTGAACTGTGAAGATTCTCCTCAGTCAATGATTCCCCTTGTGGGGTTTTCCCAACACTCCCAAAACACTTAAAAATAATTTTTTTTTTTTTTTTTTGCCAACTGATTCAGGGAAATAAAGAGACCAGACACAAGAGGTGGGATGAAATAAAAGGGTCTTTATATAACTTTACCTATTTATTTCCCTCTAAAGGTCTTCAGTGGGGTGAGGCAACCTAGTGAGGTAGCAACTGTGGCAGTAGGTGGATCTGAGACCACACCCCTCAGCTTCCCCGGGTGAACACCTGGATCCTGGAGAGGAACCCCAATAGCTGGGGTTGCTCTCCAGCCTGCCCGCATCTGGAAGGTCAACCCAAAAGTCCCCCACCCAATCCACAAGGATTAAAGTGGGGTTTATCCTTCAGGCCAACCCCAAGGTGGGTCTCCTTTTGTCCCCTTAGGCCCCAAGACCTTAAGTGGCCCTTCCAGAGACCCTGCCTTCACCAAAATTGGTGCCAAGGTGCACACTGAAATCTATGCCTCCCCCATTTTCCATTCAAAATATAGGAACATTACCTATTCAGACACCACCCTAGCCAATTTCCCATTGCCACCTACCATAGTATGGGGTAGGCAAAAAAACCCAGGAAAAGGGGGTAAAAATTCCTACCCAGATCCAAAGCAACCATTATCATACTATGTCAGTGGCAGGAGGGTGGGTCGATGGTTTGAGGGAAAGAGGAAGAGCAAGGGGCAGTAGATCCCTATATAGCCTCTGATCCCGCCCCTTGCTCTCCATGTGCCAGCGCTTGCACCCTGGCACTGTTTAATCAGGTCTCCTCTCCCCTCGCATCTCACAAAGGCAGCTGCCCCTTGCATGGCTGCGCTGAATGGGGGTTGAGCTGGATTCCTATTTCTAAAGCACAGTTCTGGTCACCATACAGGGGGAAAAAAGATGTAAAACTTGAGAGGAACAGTGAAAACAATCAAACCATACAGGAAATGCCTTTCAATGACAGTAACCCTTTAAGTCTTTATGAAGTTAAAAAGAAAAAGAAAAAGATCTTGATCTTTGGATTTCTGAAGCTGTTGTGAAGTGATTTGGGCAATGTGAAGTTGAAGGCTTTCACGGCTGGCATCCATAGGTTTTTCATGGGTTTTTCTTCTGGGATGTGAGGCCATGTTCTAGAAGAGTTTATTCCTGATGTTTCATCTGCATCTGTGAGTGGCATCTTCAGGAATAAACTCTTCCAGAACACGGCCTCACAGCCCAGAAGAAAAACCATGAAAAACGTATTATTAGGGCAACTCTACACTTCAGTTAGCCCCTCTTTGTATTCACTACAGAAGATAATTTATTTTATCTATATTTACATAATTAATACTGAACTTTGAGATGTAAATCCGAAGACTAGCTATTAGTCCATTATGAATGTTCTTACTGAAATAAGGTCATTTTAAAAGATTGCTTCCAACTCTTACATTTAAAACTGCAGCTTACAAAAGAAGAAAAGGAGGAGGAGGAGGAGGAAGAAGAGGAAGAAAAAGGTGGTCAGTGCAGCACATCTTTAGGAGATAATTAACTTTTGTCAGTCCAATTGCCAGACCAATTGCCATACAGTGAATTCTCTAAGTCAATGGAATCTGGTGAGTCAATACTTCTGTAACTTCAATTGATCTACTCTTGTTGGGACTGACAATTGGATTAAGCCAATATTGTATGTATCCTACCTCAGAATGAGTTGATATTCCCCTATTGTGTCATAAATTTGCTTAGCAAACTGGATTTAAGTCACAAATTATAGTTTAACTGGGATGATTTCTTAACCAGTTCTGTAACAGAGAATCCATATTTTCCCATGATTTCCAATTCTTTTTGTTTGTTTGCATCTCTCCTTTCCACATACATTATTAGTGTCCATTATTTGCTTTTATAACTCACTTCAAAATAAAAAGAATAAAGAGTATGATCATATCTATAATTCAAGTTTCTTTTTTTCTGTAGTATTTTTCTAATGTATACATAAAGCTTCTGCACATTACCAGTTGAAAAGAATTATGATATGAATTGTCTGTATTTACCTTAATATTGCTTTATTGAAATGCTTTTTAAATGTTTCCATATTTGTATTACTAGTGTGGGAGTGGAAAGAGAGATATGAAGGAAACAAAAGCTGCAAGAAAAACCCTATCTATGCACATCACTCTACACAATTCTGATTATTATTCTTGTTGTTACCAGATTGGAAGGCACATTGGTTCTGCTTTGGAGGAGAGACAAGACTAAGCAATTTGATACTTTAAAATCACAGGAGAAATTTAGATGAAAAGAACTTTGGACACATTTCTGTCCCCAGCCTTCCCCTACCCCCATGCCATTGAATGACTGGTTTCATTGTTTTGTGAAATGCATATTATATTTCTGCTGACCAAGCACAGCAAAGGACTTTATTATTCAATTCATTTTCTTATCCCTTCTCTTTTCTCTGCGATGCAGTAACAGCTGATGAAATCAGCAAAGCAGGATCCAAGGTTAGATTTTCTCAATCTTGACATCACCCAGAAGCAATTGCACCTATTGACACTGGAGAAATTCTGCTCCTACAGTGGACCATTTTAAAGACTTCCATAAGATTGGCTTAGAGAAGAATTGGCCTAAAGCACTTGGTATCTAAGGTAATAACTATGATGGATGAGATCTGTTTTATAGCCAAATTGCTTATCCATACTTGGACAAAATAAAATGTCTGTCTTTCCCCCTCTTTTGACCTTTTTGTGCTGCAGGTACTATAATGTGCCCTCTGCATAATTTTATGCTTAAAATTTGCCTATATGTTTTCCAGTTTCTTTAATCTCCCAGCCATGATTTTATAACAACACATAGGTATGCTAGAATAATATGCTTAGATCATTTGTATAGGGAAAACAACTATGGTTCCTAATGTGTGTAACCAAAATATCTGCTATAAAACTATCTTGATGGAAACAGGTACTGGCAAGATCTCAAAGCCAAAAGGCACTGATCCACCTTTGAGATTACACAATTACACAGACTAAATGAAACATTCACTAGCAGAAACACAGCACAGGTAGGATCATGCATTCAATCTTGCAGTGCACCATCCTTTTATAGTGTTCCTTTAGCCAACTACAGTACCAAGTCATCACACTAGTATATCCATGTGAATATAGACCAAATTTTGTGGAAAATATTATGTCAATTTACTATTTCAGTAAATTTTTACTGAATTTTGCCTTTGACAAAGTCCCCCATGATATTCTTGCAATTAAATTAGTAAAATGTGGGCTAGACAATGTGACTGTTAGGTGGATTTGTAACTGGCTGACCAGCCAAACCAAAGGGTGCTCACCAATGGCTCCTCTTCATCCTGGGGAGAAGTGAACAATGGGGAGCCACAGGATTCTGTCCTGGTCCCAGTGCTATTCAACATCTTTATAAATGACTTGGATGATGTAATATGGGCATGCTTATCAGATTTGCAGATGACATCAAATTAGAAGGGGTAGCAAATAGTCCAGAGGAGAAGATCAGAATTCAAAGTGACCTTAACAGATTGGAGAGCTGGGCCAAAAATAACAAAATTAATTTTCAACAGGGAGAAATCTTGAAAGGCAGAAAAAATGAATTACAGAGATACAGGATGGGTGTATCTGGCTTTACAACATGAAAAGTATCTACGAGACTTAGTAGACCACAAGTTGAACATGAGTGAACAGTGTGATTTTGGCAGCTAAAAAAGCCAATGGAATTCTGGGCTGCATCTATAGGAGTATAGTGTCTAGATTGAAGGATGTAATTGTACCACTTTATTTTGCTTTGATCAGTCCTCACCTTGAATACTGTGTCCAATTCTGGGCACCGCAAATCAAGAAGGATGTTGACAAGCAGGAAAGTGTCCAGAGGAGGGTGGCCAAAATGGTGAAAAGTCTGGAATCCATTCCCTATGAGGAGAGGTTTAGGCAGCTGGGTATGTTTTGCCTGGAGAACAGAAGGTCAAGATGTGACATGATAGCCACATCAAGAGAGAGCAAGCTTATTTTCTGCTGCTCCAGAGATTAGGGGCTGTTTACACGGCAGGTTTTATTGCATCAAGTTGCACTTTAGCACTTTCCCGCATCAGTGGTGGGTAGTTTACATGGTATATGTTTACACAGCTATATTTTGTGGCCCTTTGATTTTTTCTGCTTTGAGGTTCACACAGCCAAAAGTGCTGGGGGCATGGCCAAGCACTGGAGACGGAAAGGAATGCCATAGGAATGTCTTCCCTGGCCCGAACTCCATGCTTAACAGCTTTTAGAGGCAGTCCCTCCCACTCACTTTCCACAATTCAAACGGAAGGTTTTCCTCCTTGCTTAAAACAGCATTTTCTGCCAAACAGAGGAAAGCCGAGAGAGAGAGAGAGGGAAAATAGCAGTGCAGCTCTGATACAGCCCTTTGTGAAATGGTTTCTCTCCCTCCCCTGTGCACAGGATCACAGCTGAGGAACTGAGCTTTTACATACTTTCAAAACAGCAGAGAGGATGAGAAGGAATGCTCCCTGAATGAAAATTGTTGGGAATCCTTTTTGTTTGCAAACTGGCTTGCAAAATAGCAGAGAGGATTTTTCAAAGTTTCCTCTAATGACTACTGTCTTTCCCTCCCTCCCTGCCCCTCTTTTAAGCCCACCCCTGCATCATCAACCAATCACAATGCAGCTCTGCTGTAACCCTTAGTGGAATGGTAGTTTACACTGCCAATAAAGCGCTACATTACAAATATACCAGCAAAAGTAGCAACATCCCTTGGCACGCTATATTTGGGTGTTTTACCTTCCCCCCTTCTGAATGAGGCGATGCTGTGCTGCAATCCGTGGGAACTATGAGCTATCTTAGCGGTATATTTAGAGGAGTATTTGCCCGTGTAAACGACCCCTAGGACATGGAGCAATTGATTCAAACTTCAGGAAAAAAGATTTCACCTAAACATTAGGAAGGGCTTCCTTATGGTAAGAGCTGTTCAACAGTGGGATACACTGCCTTGGAGTGTGGTATAATCTCCTTCTCTGGAGGTTTTTGAAACAGAGCCTGGATGGCCATCTGTCAAGAGTACTGTGACTGTGTATTCCTGCAAGGCCCTTGTGATCTCTTTCAACTCTTATGATTTTATTATTCTGTTGTAAATTCAATCTCTGTAAACTATTACAGAGGAATAGTTCTAGTAATACACTTGGTGACACTAGGCCAAACACAGTCTATCAATCATGTATAATATAGCACATTAAGATAGCAGTGGACAGCACATAGATTCCAGGCTACTAATAGTGTGGACTGCTGGGCATTTTTTTGCTGGGCCACCTGTATCAGAAAAAGAAAGTGCTTGAGAAGATGAACCTTGGCATGACTCTGGAAGACATTACTTGATGAACTTGAGCAACAGTACCAATACAAGGCATAACTTAAGATTACTTTTATCTCAGTTATGGGGATAGCCTATGAATGTGTTGTTGTTTTGTTGTTGCTATGACTCAATGAGTTTAAAACCATACAAATTTAAAACTATACAGAAGCTTCAAAATTTAAATATCAAAATTTAAAAAAAACAAATTAAACAATGTATAGAGTTAAAATATTTTTTTAATTAAAATATTAAAATATATGCTCTATTCTTTTTTTACACTTACATTTAAAGTTCTGTATTATGTTTTGCAATTGACTTTTGATGTTCTACTGCTTTTATATCCATTAATTCTTATAGACATTTGGGCTGAGATCCTGCATCATCAGATCTAACTAAAATACTGGTGCACCATCATGCTAATTACATCTGATAATGCCACTCTCAAGTCCTATCTTACCTCAACTGAAGGATTTCTGAGGTGCTACAGAGTGGGTGATGGGAAATTATGTTTGCTGCACTCTCCCAGTCACAGAAAGAGCAGATAGCTGGGGACACCCCTCCAGGTCTTGCCACAGCTGCTTGTCTCCAGATAGCCCATGGCCGAGTGAGCACTGCCAATGTCATTTCTCATTACCCCAATCTGCAAGCCATGACAACCCCTTGGTTGAGGTGCTGCCACACTGAAAACAGGTTTTGGAGGTCATGTTCATTTCTTAACTATTGTAAATATAAATCCTCAGTGGTTATGAAATCCAGCTTTTAAACTCATAACTACTAAACAGGATTCTAGCCGTGACATTTAGTGCTTTCAGGTTATTTGGTTTACCATTTCAAACACTTTTGTTCTTCTGATACACTGATAATCCATTACAGTATATGTGTTATATTAGATGTTCAGACCTTGTATCTATTTGTGTTTTGAGTACACTAAGGACTTTTTCAGACTAGTCTTACTGCACAAGAAGACTCTGGGAGAGGTACGCCATTATCGTGTGGCAGGGGGTACATTTCGGACTACGCCGTCCCTTTCTCGGCATCGTCCATGTCAGTTCCGTGTTCAGTTGAAGGCAACTCTGCCATTTTTTACTCATGAACAACTTCAGTGAGTAAAAAATGGCACGGTTGGCTTCAATCGAACACAGAACTGACACGGATTATGCCGAAAGAAGGACAGTGTAGTCCGAAATGGACCTCCTGCTGCACGACAGTGGCGTACCTCTCTTGGAGTCTTCTTGTGCAGTAAGACTAGTCTGAAAAAGTCCTTAGATGTTTAGTGGTCTTGGTATTCAGTTCACCCATTTCTTTTTACACTACTGTTACTACTACTATTCTTCTTCTTTTTCTTCTAATTTTGTAATTATATCCATGTTATATGTTTTATAGTTGTGTGCTTTCTAAGCATTTTGATTTGGTTCGGTAGACTGTGGGGAGTACCTATGCATGTATGCCCTCTTACTTTTTTAAAATATAAAACACTTCAGTGGTCAAAGGGAATTCTAGGTTTTCTCATTTTTCATGTGGGCCACACAACATTGAAAACAACCCACTTTGCAAGGGGCTGGCAAATAAAGTGCTAATTTGTCAGCCTAAGAGGGCAGGCAGGATGGAAGAAGGGTCATAATTTTGTTGCTGGTTTTTATATGTGATGTCATTAGAAGGTGAGACATTATTTTCTTGTTGAGCTTTTACTTCATTTTTCAGACAGTGCCCTTATCTTATAGCCAAAATGAGTGTGTGAGAGAGTTGAATCAAACCTTCATTGCAAAATGACCCTCCCTATCTTATCAAAATGTCCCAAACAAACAATAAATGAAAAAGTTCTGTTAAACCCAAGTTCTCAGAATTTCATGTGTCATAAAACTGTAGGCTTTGGACATTTACGGTGCAATTTCATATGTACCTCTTCAGAAGTAAGTCCTGTTAGAGTCACTTCAAGCAGTGACGGCACTAGGGTTGTGTGGAGAGGCAGAACTGCACCAGGAAACACTGTTGGGGAGGGGGTGACCTCCAGTGGTGTCACTGGCTTTAGTAACACCACAGACTTCCAGATAGTTTTCCACCAAACTGCAGCCTTAATACTTAGTTTACAGATCTGCTAGACAATGGAGAAAAACACGAGAATATATATCTCATCTATTAGTGAGCTGGTGATAGCTTAAATAAGGAGGAGCTTGAATGGACTTTTCCAAGTGAAAGAGATTTATTTGTGTTTATATTGCAGCTTTATTTCTCTTGATGTTTACTTTATAGGGAGATTCCTTATAATGATGATGCATTATGTTGTTTAAAAGTAGACATAAAAAGAAAACAGCTTTACTGTTATTGATTGCCCACTGGCGATAACAAGAACAGCCGCTTAACGTTTTAGCCAAGATTCTTTCTGTATATAGTAATTTGTACTTCAGCCTACATTTTCAAGACTTTATTTCTGTAGGCCAAGCTCTTTGCAATTTAGTCTTCATGTAACATGGCAGGTGTTAAATCAAATAATTGTATGCAGACATGTCTGTGCTGCTATAATTTGTGCATCTACACTGTAGAAATAATGCAGTTTGACACCACTTTAAGTGCTGTAGTTCCATCTTATGGAATGGTTGGATTTGCAGTTTTGCAAGGTCTTTAGCCTTTTCTGCCAAAGAGTGTTGGTACCTCACAAAACTACAGATCCCAGGTTTCTGTAAGACAGAGTCATGGCAGTTACAGTGGTGCATTATTTTTACAGTGTAGATGCACCTCTCTCTCTCTCTCTCACTCTCTCAAAGTCAAACTATTCTTATATATCCAAATTTTTCACCCTCTGTTTCTTTACTCTTTCAAAATGTTCAGGCTCCAGTTCTGCAATTAACAAAGTATAGCCTCTAGAGATTAGATGGTGTTTGATATTGCTTCAGCATGGAGCTGATCCCAATCTTGTCACCAATCTTTGTACTCAGTGGGGGGCACTGGAAACCAAGGAAGCACAGCTGCACCACAGTTGTGGGATATAATAGCCAATAGGAGGACAGATGGGTGTGGCATCAATAGAGTGGCCTCCCCCTGATCCTCCTATAACATTTTTTAGCATGGAAACACTTCCTCCCAGAGATCAAAGCAAGGGATTAGCTGTCACTCAGATCTGAGTGGTAGCTGGTTCTCACTCAAAGTTCAGGATCCCACAGTGGGGGCAATTATGTTGATTGTTGTGCACTGTTTCTCATTTTATTTTTTGTTATAGCCCCTTTTAGAAATCCTCTTCCTTGTGTACAAAGAACACAGGGAAGGGATACAAGATCCATGTTACTAGACCCATTGTTCCATCCCCAGACTTCATGAGTAAAAGCTGAAGGTCTGAAGAGGGTTTCCCCCCCACACACACACATTTGATTGAATTTACTTAGAATTATACATGAAACCAGGAAACCATGTAAGTGGAGTTCCCAGCTGTGGGGACTACTCTAAGTATATTCACCCAAATAGGGAATGTTCCCATCTTCATACTTGAATCTCCAATGCAAGCTTGGAAATGGAATTAGCAATGATGACAGTGATGGGACAAACCCAACCTACAAAGTCCCTTCTACATATAGATGTGGAGAAACAGTACTGGAGTGGGTTTACCATGTCTCTTAATGTAGTTTTAATTTGCAAGTTTTTATCAAATATATATTGATGTCGTTGCCTTTTTATGTCTTTTATTCATTACCTGAGATCCTGCCATTGTTCTGTGAAAGAAAATCAAGACAGAGGTTCCATGCAGGTATGGACTAGACTTTACTTAGCTTCAGCAAGGTTGGCATACCATATGCTTTTATACCATGGCAGGTTTCCATATAGATGAGTAAATAACTAATAGCTATCCCAAATGGGATGGGAGCATTCCAAGGCGTTGAGTCCTCTTCCCACAATAGGCTTGCAAGTTTCCATAACACCAACCATATCTTTTGTAATACCTGGCATGGATTCCCTGCCCTGAAACAAAGGAGCTGACGTCTGTCTCTGCTGCCTATTGCTTTGTTGGCAGGTATGCACATATATGCATGTATTTTAAGTAACAAGCTGTGTTTTTCTTGCTCATACCTGTGCATGTAGTTCTTTTCAATAGCAAACAGTAAGAGTGTTTTTCTTGCTCTGTTTGGGCTGCATTACATGTCTGATGGGAATTATTCAGCTTCAGTGGGTAAATATCTATGCAAATCTATTATTTAATCCTCCATATTTGCTACACTCTTACACCACTTGGAAATCTGTATCAAATATGCATTCTCCTCTTTCCTACATAGCAAATGAGTCTTCCATGTTATTCATCCTATACAAGCTTAGATTTGTGTGTGTGTGTGTTGATTACAAGAAAACCAGCTATAATGACAGATGTTTACCCAGTAATGGGGATGAGAATTTTTGAAATTCGATATGCAAGACCAAGAGATCAGATCATCAAGTAACAAGGACCAGATGTAGCCTTGCATACATGTGTGCACTCCCATATAAAGCAGGGGTAGGGTGCTTGCCTTTGGAAGGAAGCCAGACTAATCCTTTCTGCCACCTTACCTATTGCTTCAGTAATCCAGCCTTAGACAGATTTGCTTAAAGCAACAAAATGCAATGAGATGTCTATATTGTATGTATGTGTGTTTGGGGGGATGGAGGAACATATCTGTGTGTGTGTGCAACACTGAAACCACTACAACATGCTGCTCAAGTACACAGAGAGAGAGTGGGGGGGAAGAGTGAGAGAGATACATACAATAGCAATTTCCTATTGGCTAAAAAATACAGATAAACAGAGATCTGTGGGATACATGTACTCTTCAACTTGTCTTCTCAGAGGGTCCAGTGGAGCCTCTATCCATTTCCTCTGATGCCCAGATGCTGAGCCATCAATTGGACAGTGGAGAACATTGGGTCCGTCTATACTATTTTAAAAAAATCCATTTCGGGGGTAAAAAAAATATATGAATAGGCAGTCATTTGTATGCATACGATCCGCCTACAAGATTTTTTACCCCCCTAAACTCTGTATGAGCCCCCTTCCCCAGCTGGATGGAATGAGCAAGCCAAGCGGCGGTTTTAAATCTCCTGCCGCTTTTTTTATTATTTAAAAAGGTGCCTGATTTGCAGACATTCGGTTTTCCCTATTTACAATGAAAAATAAAAATAAATATATACAATTCACGGACATATCTGATGCTTGCTTAGCCGGGAATCCAACATGGCGGCCGCTCCCAATACCCCTCCTTGCTAGCCCTGCCCCCTCTACTCGGCCAGCCAATCAGATTACACTGCCTGTTTGTATGTGTGCGAACGGGGCGTACAGACTATCAGCCATTCAAACGACTGTACATATTTTATGCCGAGATCCGCTACTCTTTCCGAAGGCTGAATCCACTTAGTTTATGGGGGATTCACCAGCCCCCCTTCTGAATGACACGTATGAATCTGAACGGCTGTGTGTATGGAAGAGCAATTTTCCGAACAGCATATTACTGTGTAGACGGGACATGATTTTAACTCTGGAACTGAGCAGTGGAGAAAAAGAGATCTTAACCAGGATTGTTGAGAGAAGTTTAGGTAATGGTACCAGGAAAACAACAATCTTGATCAGGATAGCAGGGGTGGCAGAGGTGCTTCAAACTCACTAGCCCAGTAACCCCAGCAGGTAAGAATGCTGGTTCTCTGCTGTTAACATGGTATGAAGCTATCAGTGAAGCCTTCTACCCACAAAAGATTATCTCCCTCAAAGAGAAACTGTATCAATTTTTGAAAGGTTTTTCAAAATATTTTTGCTAATAGAAATTACTTTCCCCCCTTTCAAATAAACCAGTAAAATGGCTTATTGCAGGACAACTGCTCAGCTTCTGTACTTCAACATAAAAATTACCCTTAACTTATCACCTTAATGATAATTTCAAGTAAGTTTTAATGGAGAAGTTTCTGCACTAGAGAGAACTTTGATAGTGACTGACTATAATCAAAGTCCCAAGTAAAACAAACTCCAGATGATCAATCAAAGTACATATTATAAATTACAGAACAGTCTATTTTTGCTAGATAAATTCTGACTTTTAAAGTCTGCCTAATTTTCTGGGAAGTTCCTGATCTTACATCAAAAATTCTCCTTGGTGACTTTTCCCATGCTCATTATAACTCATTAAGAAATGGGACTCAAATTAGACCAGAATGTCAAAACCTGAAATGAAACTGGTTAGAAAACATTCTTACATAGAGTAACATAGTTGTTTCCATTTGAATAGGAATAGGTTACTCTCAACATCATTTGAATAGGTTACTCTCAACATCAAAGAGAGGAAAAAAGAAGGAAACGTACAAATGGTTTTGATCATAGAAATCTGTTCATCAGTACAAACTGTTTCTACTGCAACTGCCAATTATTAGTACAAAAATACCGATTTATTTTATTTTTTTGCTTTTGTAGATTAGGTAGATGTAATAGATAGATAGATAGAAAGAAAGAAAGAAAGAAAGATATAGATTGTAGATATAAATCATTATCTGTAAATCAACAAGTTTTCAGGACCTCATTTCACAACTCCCCCCACCCTGCCCAGGGGAGGACTTACATCGTTTCCTATGTTAATAGTTCTCTCTCTTTTTTTGTGTGTGCAGGGAATTTTTGAAATAGGAATATATAAATTGTCCATGTCGAGTGTGTTATAGTCCCCTTTATAAATTCTCTTCAAATCCAAAGAATACAGGGAAGAGATACAAAATCCATGTTACTAGACTCATTTTCTTAATCTCCAGCTTTCATGAGTCTTCAAAGAAAAAAAATGAATATATAGCAATAAATCCAACTGATAATCCCTTATCCCACTGAAATATCCAGCTGATAGTCTCAACTGGAGTGCACCCACTGATTCAATGGGATTTAAATAAAACTACCAATTTATTCAATGGGTATGTTCCAGGTCGGACTAGTAACTGTAACTTGCCCACTCTCTATACAAGGCCTGTAGATCAAAGCCACTCAGTAGTATCTTGTTCTTCAAACCTTATGAGTTATTTATAATGAATATCTCTAAGTTCATCACAAGTAATGTATTCCTTACCAATGAGCAGTGAGGCCACTAGTATGTGTTTGTGCATACATCACATGTTATCCCTTAGTTTCTACACCAATCCCAGTTATGTCGTACAAATTTTACAATATAACCCAGGTGTAACTTATATATTGTACATCAACATTAAACATTTCTCTATTATTGTACTAAACCATGCACATTTAGTAGTATATTGCAAGACTTCATGGGGTTTTATGTAATGTTCTATTGCTTTCTCTGTGACAAATCTTATGCTCAAGAACAGGAAGCATGATGACAGCTACTTGCAAGTGGTGTACCTTTAGCAGTGTAAGAGAGAACCACTACATACTTGCTGTTAAAAGAAACCTCAATTTTACTTGGTATGCATTGAAACTACTGGTACAGATACTCACTAAACATACACTAACATTTTTTCTAGGGCACCAGAGCCTTGAAGGGGGAATTGGTTCAAAGGGATATAGGCCAGGAATAATATCCTACAATCCTTAAGTGCCTGAGGGAAAAACTAATTAAATGAGCATAGGGGAGATAGAGTGGGAGTTTCTTTCTTTGCTTTGACTATAATAAGTAAATTTGTCCAAGGAAAAGGGATAAAAGCCAAATAATTACTAAGCTGAAAGCACGTGTACACATTTGCATCCAAGAACAAGTATAGATCAAGAAAGTATTTTCTCAAATCATTTAAAAACACATTGGTGCAAGGTTAACTTGAAAAGCAACAACAAATAACCCAGTTATTATATTTTGGCACAAAATAGTGACTTGTTGCAAAAGTAGGTTATCCTTTCCCTAGAGAGAAATGCCATACTACTGTTGTTTGTTGGGAATCAGAATGAAAAGGAATGAGGAAGAGGCGGAGAGAAGGCATCAATCAGTTTAGTAAATAAAGGTTTTTATATTTCTACCCAAAATAAAGCTACATTATTTTGAGGGCAGAATAAAGATAATACTCCAAGAGACTAGGGAATACTCCCCCCCCCCACATTGGTAGTGGCAATTTTTAAGGTACAATGATGGTATTTGAAGATCTATACAGAACTTTGCATCTGCCTAATGGCATCTGCATACCATCTGTTTTATGTCTGCTTGTTTGTTTTTACCTTTTTTCTGTGATATGTTCAGTGACTCACCCTAAAAACCATTTCAGCTTTAAAGTACTCCTTTCAAACACTAAACAAAAATAGGGCTAAATCCAATCCTATGCTCACAGTAACATTTTCTCTTTCTCCTACTGCGGGAACACACTGGCACACAAAAACCCATGTAGGCCATTGGAGGGAGGTGCTTTGGAGAGGGGGTGATTGACTCCCTCTCACTGGTGGAAGCAGCCAGATACTGGTCAAAGGTTCAATTGGATACTGTTAGTGCCCCTAACAAGCCCCCACCTCCAGAAACACCCAAATTGGCTTATTAATAATTTAGCTTATTAATGTCATCTTCCACTGGGAAGAGCAGTAATGTTTCAGAGATGTGCTGAAAGCTATGCATTGCCCAAAGGAAGAACTACTAACAAATTCCAAAGTATGAGGAAACATGAGTCCAAAAGGACATTGCCTCCACCACACACCCAAGTGACAATGATGTCATTAAGCAGATGGAATATTCCTTTGTTTGAAGGTTTCAAGCTTCCCTTCCCTGATCACCTAGCTGTCAAAAGAGTCAGCTCAAGCTTTGTGAATCAAATCATCAGATATTTAAGGCAGTTTGTAACACATTAGCATCTTCGGATACCTATTGTCAAGACCAGAGTTTCTCTGGAACTCATTGTGCAATCTTTAGAGACTATTGTTTCAACCCATGAAACTTCCCCTTTCCAAGGCATATTTTTGGTATAAATACTGCCCAAAAATCATGCCTGATTGTGCACAGAGCCCATTCCTGAAGACACGCTGTCCCTCTGTGTAGCCAGGGTGCACAGAAGCAGTTCCTGGTGATACCATGTCACTCTGTTAGTCACTCCAGATTCATCCATCCATGCTGCTGGTGTGTTCAGTGATTTCAGGACTACAAGACAGGTGTCACATCACCCCAGAAATCTCCCTGTCTATCCCTCTGACAACTTCTCTTCTTCCATTCCTAGTGGTCTTGTGTGAATGTTTCTTGTATGAAGGTATGTGTGCTTTATGTCTTTAATAAATATCATTGTTAATTTTTTATCTTGCATTTGTGTGTGTCTGTTCAGAGTTAGTAGGGGTATAGTTGGCATAAAGATAACCTCTCTGATGCCCCCTTTTGCATTGCTAAGATCAAGTTGCTGCTAATTTCCCCAACATATTAGAGACTTTTCCTTGGAACTTCCAAGAGCTCTTTGGGTAACAATACTGTCAGATTGGTTATTGGCCAAAGGTTTTACTGAAAATTGACCAAATGGATTCTAGCCAAAGTTTCCAATCCTTGATATGTTGAACTGGGGTGTCCAAAATGCACAGATGAAGGAGCACTCAGTCTTCTTTGACTGGAATTAACCCCTTAATTTGAGAAGGAAGAGGGTATAACAAACCTGTACAGTGTGAAGATGGGCTAGGCTTCTTCCTCCTGAGCCATCATGTGACTTCTCCATTGCTGTACAGGTTTTTAATTGAAATATTGTTCCAGACCCACAGTGTGGTCAAACATTTCTTGTTACAGCTAGGTAGATATGTGTATCATTGTTAATGGAACATTTATCTGCAGAAAAATACTCTAGTCAGTAAATCCCAATAGCCAGTAAATTTCTCTGAAGTTACTTTCTATGACAGTGTGCAGCCCTGGCACATGGTGTGCTCTCTCTCTCTCTCTCTCTCTCCCCTCTCTCTCTCTCACACACACATGAGTAAAGCAAGGGTCTGGAGAGATGTAAATCAGCCTTAAAAATATAAGGTTTATGCAAATCACAAAAAAATAAACAAAAATCAAACCTGAAGGGAGGAGAAAATATTTCCAAATCAGGAATGTTTTTCTGCAATATTCCCCCTATTTTAGGTAAATTAGAGGTGGAGTGGAAATCTAAAATCCATTCAATGGTTTCCTCAAAATCTGTGTGTCTGCATGTGAGAGAGTGAGAAATTGAGAGAAATCTTTTTGCCAAAGGGGATCTCCTCAAAGAAAGTCCACTTGCCTGATTTTTAAATAGTGCATTTATTCCTCCATCTGGTCACACTGGGGGGGGGGGTACTACAACTGTTTAAACTCATTGGCTGGTAGGTCTCACTTCCCCAGGGGCCACACCAAGTTATGCAGACCCCTAAGAAGAAGAAACCAACAGCCCCCCCTCCCATTAACAAGGCCACTGGTGCTCTGCTCCTGCCTCAACCTGCAAACTCACCATGTAGCAAGTATGCACAGCACTCTTTGCAGAAATTGAATGAAGTTCAGAGCAGAGGTGGGTTTTGAGAAGAGGAGACACAAAGTGGAATACAAAACCACTGAAAAATTGGGAAAGAAAGTGAATAAGTGGCAATCTCATCTGTTTTTCTGTTTCTATCTTAGTTGCTTCTATTCCTCTTTCTTTCTTTTGTTTGTTCATTTTTTCTTTTGCTCTCTTTATCCAGCCATCTTTTGACTGGAAATGACAGATGTGGTCACTATTAGGGCTGGAAAGTGGCAGTGGTAGGGGGTTAAATCTTTTTCTTTTTCCCAAACTGAAATTGTCTCAAAGGGAGACTGGACACAATGTGAAATTGAGCTGAAATTGAACAGTCAATTTGCCTGTCAGTTTAGCCAATCCCATTAATTTCATAGGGTTTTCTTAGGCAAGAACACTTAAAGGTGGTTTTGCCATTTCCTTCCTCTTATAACATCCCTATTTTTCCTTTGACCTGCAGATTCCTATGTTGTAGGGATCCCTGGTGGCACAGTGGTTAAATGCCAGTACTGCAATCACAACGTTGTAAATTTAATCCCAGAGGGCTCCAAGGTTGACTCAGCCTTCCATCCTTCCATAGGTTAGTAAAATGAGTACCCAGCTTGTTGGGGGCAATTAGCTACCATGTTGTAAACTACTGAGGGAGTGCTTTGGCACTGATAAATAGTATAGAAATAGAAGTGCTATTGCTATAAGTGCTAGTGTATCACATGTGATTGAAAATGAGTTTTATGGGTTTCTACAACCAATATGATTAAACAGAAAATTGCTTTTGGGGACTACAGCTCTCAGAATTCCCTAGCTACTATAGACAATTGGGAGCCAGCTACATATTCTGCCTGGATGATTCTTGGACTTGTAGTCCAAAAAGTAATTCTTCCAAGGCTCTGAGGAGAATGGGTACATTAGGCAAGGTCAATAGCAGCAAATAAGAAGACTGCATTGACAAAAATTATTGAAACAATGCAGCTTGGGCTCAAGCCTATATAAAAATCTTGATTTTTCCTAACAGTTACATAAGACAGAAATATATTCTTCACAACAACTGCACGTATTCTCTCCAATTTATTTAAGTGGCATTTTGTATCATAGTGGAACTGAGCTGGGATAAATGCTTGCTGAACAGAAATACTGCTTTTTCTGTCACCTTCCATAAACTATGATTGAGTAATAGAAAATCATTTGCATACCAGCTCTTCATTCCATCATCTGGGACACATGAGCCTTTGGTGCTGACTTTGGGAATTGTGTGGTTTGCAGATTAACTTGACAAATGAAGAACGTATTTGCTTCCATCAACATCTATCATTATTGTGCATGCTCAGGTCAAATAGTTTAGTGCACCCTTAGCCTCCAAAAGTGATTACTCAATTTTAAATTAAAGTTTTAGATAAACTATTTTAGATACACTATGTTTTAGATACACTATGCTTTCCTTCCAGTGCCTTTGTTTATGAGGTACTTACTCAAATATTTTTCAGATGGTTTGGTAAACTAAATATGTGTATTCTTTAGTGCAATTAACTCAGGATCTCAGAAACCTTGGAGCATCTTTGTATCAGTGATAAAAGCGATGTTTCTATTTTTTTGGTTCATCAATAAGCCCAATATTTCTAACTCCAAAGTCTGGCAAATATTTTATGTATTAAGTCAGGTAATTTAGTACTTAAATAATTTAATTTAGATCCTATCTTTCTCCCAATTTGCAGCCTAAAACACCTTAGAGTATACAATTAAAACAAAATACAGTTAAAAGAATATATGGCACAGACATTTAAAAAAAAACATTAAATAGATAATGGAAAAATACATATAAAACATAGATTAAAAGTACAGTTTATGAATATTTCATGCCTTCATGTCTATTCTGACTTCTGGAGTTCCTTGACATCATTCTAAGGTTGTTGGTTTTTTTTTTTTTCCTTTCTCAAATTTTATTCAGAGACATTTGTCATTGCCAACCTCTAAGCCTGAAAGTGTGACTTCCCAAAGGTCAGCCATTGGGTTTTCATGGCTAAGTGGTGATTTGAACCATGGTGTATTGGAGCCCTAATCCAACATTCAAACCACAACACACTTGCTCTCTACACACAGTTAAATACTGATGATGGACTGTTTAACAAAAAAAGGTCTTTGCCTGTCAGCATTCATATGACTTCAGAGATGTTAGTGCATCAAAAATGTTCATGTGTGGTTTCTTTGATCCAGATTAACTCATCTGAGCAAAAGCCCTTCTAGGCAAGCAAAACAGCAGAGGGAGATGGATGACACTCTTGAGTAAAGGTTCTAGTTCAAACACACAAAGAAGACTTCTGTCATGTAGTCTCATTAATATAAAAATAACTCCCAGTCTGGCAGCCATGGTATGTTTCATTTTAGTATAGCCAAACTAGAAACGAAGTAAACTACAAAGAAGTGTATGATTTAGAGGACCTTGCATCACACTGTCAAAGCCAGCATTTTATTTATATATAAAACATATGGCACTGATGTCAGTGGGGGAGAGGTGCTGTTTATTTTAATATCTACTCATGAATCTTTCCATCTACCAACCTTTTCTTTATCCATTCATTAAACCATCTACCCATCCATCATATTTGTATGCTGCCTTCCCTCTACTTGTGTCAGCATATATGAGGTTCTCTACTTCTGATTGTATCTATGAAGGCTGGATTGTACTTTGAATCAATAATATGTTAATGCTGCCAGTGAAGTGTTTTAGAGAAAGTGGATTTATGTAAAATTCAACCAAATCAAACCTTCCTTTCACACTGTATAGGCTGGCATTCCTTTGTGTACCAGTTGCTGGCTAGCAGCAGCAGGAAAGTCTCTTCCACAGGCATCTGATTGGCCAGTGTGGATGACAGGATGCTAACTAGATAGCTAACTAGACTAACCTTCAGAATTTTTCTTACGATCTTAGGTTTGTAGGGACATCTTCTAAGTGTGTTCAAGTCCTTGTCACTGTTCGGTACAGACCAGGATCAGCCATAATGAAATACGTTGAAACCTAGTTATAGGTGCTGTTTGGCCAGAAAATCTTCATCCACAGTGGGCTCTGCAATCAATGTAATGCCCTTTAGAATAGTTCAGCATTACAGGTTGACATGGGACATTGGGACAGAAGGTACTATGGCTCTGACTATAGTAAATATTATTAGATACAGCAGGATGGCAGAGAGCAAAGTTATTGCACAGGATGAAGAACTAATGCACAAGAAGTAAATTTGGTGTGTGACTGGAAATGATTTGTATATAATTTGAAGGCATTGTAGAATTCACTGGAATGGTGTATCTTTGTAACAGTGTATCTATATTAATAGACATGTGTAGGGATTTGTGTTTCCATCTGTCTATCTCTGCCATAGCTCAAAGACTATCCCCCTCAAGGCAGCTTACAAAATAGTAAAACCAGTACAGATTATAATACACACAAAAACATTAGTACAGACATACAGAAATATTTTAAAATAAAACCATCTATAGAATTACAATAGCTTAAAAATCAGTTAAAAACAGAAGATGAATATCAACAAGACTGCATCAACAAGACACCACTCTAATTGCCTGACAGACTAGAAACATTTTATTTGTTAATGGAAGCACAGGAAGGAGGGAGTCGTCCTGCCCTCCCAAGGAAGGGAGTTCTTAAGCTTGGGAGCAGCCACTAACTAGTGTGTCTCCTATAAAATGTGTCTGGAACAGTGGTAGGATTAAGAGAAATAACTCCCACAAACAAAGATCTTAAGATAGGTTTTCTGTGGGGGGGGTTCTGGGCTGTGAGACTGTGTTCTAGAAGAGTTATTTCTGATGTTTCAGCTGCATCTGTGGCTGGCATATTCAGAAAATGGTTGGGTAGGATTGTGTGGGTGGTTTATATACTGTGAACCCCTGTTGGAGAGGATATGTAAATTTGTATATTTGAATGGCTAGTTTCTGGGAGGAGATATGCAAGGAGGATTAATTCCTGTTTAGCTAATGGTCCATTGTCTGCTGGAAATTCCCCTGTGCCTTGGTGGAGTTCATTTGCATGTGTTGAGTTTTGATTTTATTTATTTTTAGGGTTTCTTCTTTCTTGTTGAAGTTGTCCAGGTGTTTGTGGATTTCAATAGCTTCTCTGTGCATTCTGACATGATAGTTGTTGGCCTGGTCCAGAATTTTGGTGTTTTTAAATAACATTTTGTGTCCAGGTTGGTTTATAACATGTTCAGCTACTGCTGATTTTTCTGGCTGGCCCAGTTTGCAGTGTCTCTCATGTTCTTTGATTGAGACATTGCAGACTGAGCCAGCCAAAAAAATCAGCTGTAGCAGAACATCTGAACATAGAGGCCCACTCCTTTCTCAGAGGAAAGTTATGCCAAGAAGCCAATATTTAATTCTGTCATTGCTGTTATCCTATTTTATCTTTATTTGCAACAATACTAACTATTTTAAAGTGGGTTTTTTAAGCATGTAAAGTGTTCTTCTTATATTAGTTCAGCACCACTGAATCATATTTGTATGAGTGTTCCTGTTTTGGTGGCAGGATTAGGGCTTACCTACATGGGCCAGAATACACTGGCTCCCTGTTGGTGTATTCTGTCTGCAGATCTGGTGAGTTTCCCCTCCCCATTGCTGGTACAAAATAGGCTGGAGTCCAGATGAGCATGCTGTCCCAACCAGCCTTAGTCACATGATGAGAGCCCTTTTCCTGGTTATGGAAGAATGAGACTGAGAACAGCTGCAATGACAGGCTGACATGCCAGAACTGGGTCCTGTGGTCACACAGGGTCCAATTTGTTTTTGTTTTTTTGCCAGCTGGAACAGATTTTACTGGGTATTTTTAAAATGGGCCCTGCCCTGTCCCCCCCATGTCAGCCCCATCTTTGCCCCAGGGGTCATGAGGACTGCTGGGGGGGGGATAGGACAAAAGCTCTGCATCATCAGGACTCCAGGGCTCCAAGATGGGGTAAATTGTCTGTATAGACAAGCCCATAGACATGAAACTGAGCACAGATGCAGTTGAGTAATTTTATGATGTATTTAATGGCCATACATTTTATGTGATAGTTAATACCTATTACTTCACTCAGAATTTATCTGCAGCTTTTTATTACTTGATATGTTTTCACATTCTGCTTGTACATGTGGTATGTTACAGCTTTTTGAGTTCGAAAATTTTCCCTGGTGTGGAATGTGTGCTTTAAAAAGTTCTTGTTATTTTCCCTGATTGTATGCAAACTCTTTGTGTGCCTGGAACATGCTACAAGTGTCTGACTTTGACAACTCTCCCTCATCCAAAATTTGTAACCCTTGGCTGTGATGGGTTTTGGCTGCCTTCTGTCACAAGCTTTGCAAATTGTGATTTTGATGTGTTCAACAAGATTCCAAACTTTCTGGAAACACAATTCCTAGAAAATACTTGTTGAATGCATTGTCTACATGACACAGCTGTGTGAAAGCCACAGAGAAGCCCCATGGGGAGAAAAGATGATAAAATGTGGTAAATAAAAAGAAATGGGGAAAAAAAACAATCTAGGGTGGGAGATTGTGCACCCCTGCATTACACACAAAGAATCTAAGAAAATCCAACCTTCTGTTTCCTCTTTGTAAAGTGTCATTCAAGTGAGTGCTTCTGAGTGTAAAATTGCTGATGTGAGTGATGGTAAACACTTTTGTGACTCACTACATGTTGGCATAACAAACAAATAATTTGTGTATTATGTCAATATGGCTTTGGATTTGGGGAACTAGAATATTGCAACCTTAACACAAATGGGAAACAAATTCCTGGCTATTAGTAAGTGTTGGGAGGAAAGGTGAAAAGGAAAGACTGAATAAACACAAGTGTGAAGGAGAGAAGAGCAGTGAGAAAGAAAAAGGAATTTGTGGAGAAGGACAGAAATGGAAGAGTACTCATGAACACTGAGACTAGTTTGCAGTTTCTAATTCATGTGAAACTGGGCATTTTCTCTCTCTCTCTCTCTCTCAGGCTTTTCTTCGCAAACAAAATAGTAATATAGTTGTCCCTCCGTATACACAGATTTGATATCCATGGATTTAAGTATTAATGGCTTGAAAATATTCTTAAAAAATAATAATCCAAAAAGCAAAGCTTGATTTTGCCATCTTATATAAGGGACACCATTTTGCTATGCCATTGCATATAATGGGACTTGAGTATTAATGGATTTTGATATCCACGGGGGGTCCTAGAACCAAACCCCAGAGAATATGAAGGGACAACTGTATAAGTAACTTGTTATAATGGAATTACATCAAACAGGCATACCAAGCACTCTTTAAAGTCCTTTTATAAGACACATTTGACCATCTTACTAAAAGTTCGCAATGATTATATAACTGAGTTTCAAAAGCATCTCCTTTCTTCAGTGTTACTTTCACAATTGTGTTTACTTTCTGAGGAAAGACAGTGTTGAAAGGTGTATGAGAGTTTATCTGAACATGTGTCTTCATATGCTTATTATAGGTATCATAGGTAATCTTTTGGCCTAAATGTCTACATGTGTCTGTATCTGTAAAATAAATAGGCTAATTATCTTGAGGCTGGTGATGATCACAAAGTTATTTCTTTCCATTTGAGAGAGTTCTAATGCATTGGTTGGCATGTAAAATAAATGGATTTTCCATCACAACAAGCTTATTTTGTTTCTTTGTGCTTACATACTTTATGCCAACTGGCAAAATAATTTCCGTGCTTCTGTTCAGTCAGTAGTTCATAATTCTTAAAGACAGAGATAGGTTTTCAGGTCATTTCCAGAAGGCAAAAAGCAACGCTTGGAAAAATCAGGATTTCTTGAGGACTGTTTTGTTCTTTTATGGAACAGCTTCTCATACTTATACAGTCCTTTAAAGGTTTCAAATATATTGAAACATTCCTTCCTGAAAATAATATTCAATTAATTTTATTTCAGATGAGCTTTTATAAAACAATAGTATTTGCATGGAATTTGTGTTCAATACTAATGAGATATTTTTCCAGTGGGAGGCAAACAAGAAAATCTTTCAAAATTATAAAACTGTTCAACATCCCACTATTACAATTGTGAGTTGTGACTTCACTGTACTATTTCAATAGGAATGGTGAAGGTCCTGAATTTCATGTAGAAGGAGGAAAAAATAGCATTTCAGTCATAAGTTTGTCAAAGAAGTTAGTCCCAAGGGACTTCTTGTGAATATAAATTGACAACATTCATTTCCATATTTTTTCCTTCCTTTTTGTTGAAAGATATATCCTATAGGTTCTCCATGTTTGACTTGTCTCAAATGTCATTCAAAACGTTTTCTCATTTATAACCATTTTCTGTTTTCTGCCAACTTCTTCAGTAATTCTATTCCATTGCCTCATAGTACTGACTGCCAAGTGGCAGCTACAATGTACTCAGGGTATGTCTGTTTATTCCAAATGGGGGCACCCAGATTAATTTATTTATTTAAAAACAGAGGAAGAGGGAACTCACATCGGTAGTTTTATTTTAATTGGTAATATCAGCAACAGTGTGTTATGCATATACATGAAGATGACTTATATTTATTTTGATTAGAGATAAATCATGAGAGACATTTGTGAAAGACTGGAAAACCCTGACTGATATTGTGAGCAAAAAAAATGTAAATGATTTGGCAGTTGTGAATTTTGAGAGTTAGAAGGATTGGATAGTTGGAGGAAGTATATGATGTAGAGGGTATAAGGAGAGCTGAAGAAACTGTATGCATTTATAACCTCTGAAAAGAAAGTCAAAAGTCATTTTCTTAACTTTCTATATTAGATATATCTTTATGTAATCTACTTGTTTTCTATTTTTTCTTGTTCTGTTGTCTTATTTTTTCTATTTCTTGTTCTTGCTTTAAAATTTATAGATTTATTGTACTTTGAAAATGTTAATTAAAAAAAAGATGATTTGTATTTTATTCCCCCTCGCCCCAATAATGGATTTTGTTATGGATGTGGAAATCTGTTAGCTTCATTTTCATTATGTTTCTCAGAATTTAACTGACAGATACATTTGAAACACATAGAAAATTGTATTTATTGTGTTTATTTTTGTTGTACTTTCCCACCAAACATATGCATTTTTCTATATAGCTTCTAACGTACAGAGCTTTCCACATTTTCCCTATGGCATATACATTTTTTTTAATGTAGATGTTTAAAATGTCTGGTTCATTTAGTGCATTTTTTTCCTGTGCTGACATAATTTCAAACTTCAGAAACACATGGATTTCTGAGGTATGGTGTTTTACTCATTGCCAGTTTTTTTAATAGCAGCAACTATTGTCATTTTATTTTATTTTATTTTATTGTAATTGGGTAATATTTCACAATAGTGCAAAAATAGAGAAAGAGTGGGTACCCAATATTACCAAGTCTTATGATCAAGAGTTTCAGCAACAGGGGGTCAGAACCCCTTTTGAGGGAGCACAGGATGGAGACCTATAACTTTGCCTCAGCCCCTGTGCTGTTGCCAGGAGAGCAGAGGGCGGGTCTAGAAGCTATTTAAGCTCAACCCCCTCTGCCTCCTCTTTTTTGTTGCTTTGATTGGCCCACCCTCCCGCCGCTGAATCAGTGTGATTTAATTTGTCGCTTTGGGTCTGGGTAGGAATTTTTGCCCTTTTACCTGGGCTCTTTTTGCCTACCCCACACTGTGGATGCAGACTTGACAATTGGCTTAGGGTGGTGTCTTAAATAGGTGGTCACTTGGCAGGTAGAGGGGGAGATTTTGGTAGTTTGGTGAGCACCTTTGGCATTTCCCCCTTTTGGGGGAAGGGGGGCTGGAACTGCCCCTGTAGTTCCTGCAAACTGAGGGGTGGGGAAAGTGACCTCCATTGGGACTTACCTGAGGGATAAACCCTCTCTTTAAGTTCTGTGACAAGGGACTTTTGGGTTGGCCTTCCAGATGTGGACTGACTGGGGAGCAACCCAGTTTTTGCCCAAGGGAAGTTGGGGTCTTGGAGTGGATCTCCTACCCCAATAGTTCCTATACTAGGTTGTTCCCCCATTTCAGATCTCTCAGAATGGGGTTAAATAGGTCAAAGCTAAATAAAAATGGTCCTTTATATCCCAGCTATATGTGTGGTCTCTTTATTTGTGTCTGGTCTCCTTATTTCTGCATCTACCATCAAAAAGGGTGTACAGCATAAGTTGTGGGGAAATACTAGAGGTGTATAAACTTTATGCATGGGCCAGAGAAAGTAGAGAAGCATTTCTTTTCTCATCATTCTAAAACCTGGGGTCATCCACTGAATCTAAACAGTGGAAGATAAATGACAAGATAAAAACACTTTCTTACACACTGACACAAGTTGAAGATATGGTTACTGCATGGCTTTAAAAAAAATCTAGCTAAATTCATAGAAGTTAGGGTCGTCAATGGCTACTGCTCAGGAAGGCCATATATCACCTCCTGAATCAGAGGTATGCTTCTGTATATCACTTCTTGAGGAATGCAAGATGAAGATTGCAGTTGCATTCATGTCCTTCTGGCAACAAAATGTTGGAGCAGTTTTGTCCTTTTTCTGATCCAGTATAATTCTTATGTACTTAAGGCATTGTTAATGTATCTATAATTCTTTTACAGTGGATTTGGGTTAGCCATCCTTAAATGGTCTGTGTAATTATATTGTATGTCTTCACAAGTTAACTGATGACACTACACAATATCCATGGCCATTTTTCAATAACAATTTGCCTCACTGAATACTATATCTCTTGGTCTAAATCCAGTTGATGGTCCCAACAACAGAGTATGGACACTGAATCAGTGGAACTTACATAATTGTTGACTTATCAAGTCAACATTGATTCAGTGGATGTACTATAGTTGGGGACTAACAATTGGACAGAGACCTTACAGCTTTGAAAATATTCATACACATAGTAGTATATTTCTATGCTTCACTTGTGGTATGCAAATATTTAAACTCCCAAGTGAAATTGGGAATTGATCATGTATGTATATGCTACTTCAGAAGCCTCAAAAAGTAACTCCTCCTTAATTGATGGACTTAATTGAAGGCGGTTATTGCAAGTATGTCCACCAAACATATGAAAAGGCAATTTATAACTCAATTACATTTTTAAATGTATCAATTAGAAAATGGATTTTGGCAGATGTACAGAGCAGTAATTTGTATTTAATTATTTCACAAGATGTGGATAAGAGCAGAAAGTATGAGAGAATGTTAGAAAAAGTTCAAGAAATGTAACTAGGATAAAACAGGATTTAGTAGAAAACAAAATGAAACAAATTGAATAGATAATAATTAAGGAAAAAAATCCTAGTAGAAAGCAATATTAGGAAATCAGAGGCAGAACTAATGTTATGTGCCAGTGGCTCTTAATCTTTTCTTTGCAAGGAACCTCCTTTATCTTTTGTTGCCACAGACCCCCAAGACTTAACTCAAGATTTAAAACTCTAATAATAATAATAATAATAATAATACCTGATAAGAATAATAATACTATTACACCATCCATTAACCCTTCCTTCTGAGGCACTGGATGGGATGGAAGACATTTCATCTGCTTCTTCCTGCAAATTTGTGGCTGGAATGGATTGAATAGCAATGTGCAGGCCAAGCCAGCCAGCCTTTTCATTGACTCCTGTCATGTGGGCTGAGCAGCCTTCAAGCCTTCATGGACCCCCTGTGATCTCATCACAGACCCCTGGGAATCCACAGACCATAGTTTAACAACCACTGTTATACGCAGTAAAGAAGTTGTGAAATTACTGTGCAGTTCCTTCCCCTGTTTGTTCCATCCTTCCTTAACATGTAGGCTTATTTGCACCATCTGATTATGTCCCTATTGTGTGTATTATCTTCTGCATACTTTATACTTTTGGCTTTTGCTGTTATGGTATGAAAATGTACAATATGCAAGTTAAAGAACCTGACATGAAGATGTTACTTTACAGAGGCAACTACATCCTATGTGAAGTGTAGGAATGTCTTAAATGTAAATAAAGGACTTTATCAGTCAAGCCTCTAAAATTGTTCTTTTGCCAGCATATTTTGTGCTGTTTTTATGCTGGCAAAATAACTCCCCCTACCAGACCTTACCTTCAGTCCCGGTAAAAGGTAGCCCAGGCACTAATGGAGACTGAACAGAGCTCCATTCACTTCTGTGCTCGTGATTTCCGCAAATCTCATGAGAAGATATGAGCATGGGAAATTTAAATAATAAAGAAAAAGAAACACAATAAACATTCACACAAGAAAAAAAAACATTTTAAAAATTACAAGTAAACCGGGGAGGTTAAAAAAAAAAAAAGAGTTCCCCCTTCCTGGCTGTCCTGATATCACCTGGAAGTGTTCTGTCATTCACACTGCATTCATGTGAGCACAATGGCACGAAGTTTCAAATACTGGCAATGCCAGCAACAAAGCAGAATGGGAGATCTATTGATGGCTTGGCCCATCAATAAAAGAGAATGGCTTTTTACAAGATATTATCACGAAAGAATGTCATAATCTGGTATGCACACACTTTTCATCAGCTGCAGTGAACTTCTAAGAAGCAGACACCTCTAACAATTATTCTAGAATTTTGTGTAGGAATTTTGGACAACAGAAATACTTCTAAAAAAATTAACACGTTGAAAAATCTATAAGTCTGATAGAGTATAATGGTAACATATTGTTATTCAGTTCAATAAGGTTTGAATAAAACAGCTTCAAATTCACTACTGACAGATGTTTAAGTGACAGAGAGCACTAAATGTGTAAGTAGTGAAGAAATAAATTTCTGTTTCTCACTCTGAATGCAGTGAGATAGTTTAATTTTTGTTTTAAAAAGATTATCAGATGCAGCAAAAGTGGCACGATCACAACACCAGTGGAATGCAAAAGGACAACAGTATCAGACAACAATGTCTCTTCACATTCTGCTGGTGTTATGCTAAAGTTTTTTTTCCTATTGATAGCTGAAGCTGTCAATAGATCCCCCGTGCTGCTTTAGTGCTGGCATTGCTGGTGTGTGAAACCTTGGGCCATTTAAATCTTGTCATTGCAGCGAGAATGGCTGGTCCAGTGTGAACACTTCTGGGTGGGATCGGGACATCCAGGTAAGTTTCACTCTTTTATGACCCCCCCCCCCGGGTTACTTGGGACCTTTAAAGTGTGTTTAGATGCTTTGTGCAAGTTTTTATGTTTTTATTTTCTTTTTCTTTTTAAATTTCCTGCATGACGAAGTCTCACGGGATTTTGAATGAGGAAGTGAACGGGGCTCCATTCACTTCCTCTTTATTGACAGGGAGCCTTGTTTGGAGAGGAAGCTAAGTGAGGGGGGGCATTATTTTGCCGGCATAAAAATTGTGTATTAATGCCAGGGCTGGTTTAAGGCACCATCGGTGACAGCATCTGCAGGGGGCCCCATCATTGTAGGGGCTCCTGTGGTAACCCTCCTCTTGCAAAAACATTATTAGTAATAATCTGAATATCCTGTACTGTGAATAGCTTAGATTGAGTTAGGATAAATTGACCTGAGATAAACATATGGGCCCCCCAAAATAAAGCATTGCAGGGGGCCCCAAAATTCCTTAAACTGGTCCTGATTAATGCTGCCAAAAGAATGTTTTAAACTGGGTCACCTGATAATCTCCTATATCAAGACTCATTCAAACTTCACCTAAGTTTTTAAGCAGTGTCATGATCCTATTTAGACTCACATTTTGATATCTAATACTTGGTTTAGCTTTACATTCTAATATCTAATATATACAAATTCATTAATAGTCTAATCTGAAATGGGAGTAAAGTGTATTTGAACCAGAAACCACTATGAAAACAGCTAGGCAAACTACACCTTCAGATTTTTCATTACATAGAATACATTGAACCCATGGCCTGAATGGATTGCTAGAATATAGTTTTCCATCATCTTCATCATCACCCACCACCACCACCGCCACCATAATGTTTAACAATAACAACAACAACACAGGCCTTATTTATGAGAAAATCCATTTGCTATTGCACTAAATTTCTGCAGGCTAGAACCAATCAGAAGCATTATGACTTATTAATTTTAATGTAATTCCTTTAACTTTTGATGAATAATACAGCTGTCTCTTCTATTTTAATACATATGAAACAGAATCTAAAATTATTACAACGCTAGTAAACCTGTACTCTTTAGAAGACATTTTTTAAAAAACATGTCTCTTCCTCTCTCTTTTTATGCAAGGTAATTGCCATTTGAATTACACAGAAATAAGAAAAGAGTTATTATTATTATTATTATTATTATTATTATTATTTATACCCCGCTCTTCATCCACAAGGCTATCAGAGCAGCTTACAAATTGTTTTAAGCAATAGCAATTTACACATGTACACTGCATTAAGCAGTTTCCAATGTGTGTTAGCTAATTGCCCCCATAAGCTGGGTACTCATTTTACCAGCCTATGAAAAGATGGAAGGCTGAGTGTCCTTAATACTGATTAATCCATTCTCTTAGCAGATTATCAGATGCATCAAAATGATGTTACAGCAACACCAGTAGATTGCAAAAGGACTCCCTTACCAGACAACGTTATTCCTCCCTTGTTATGTACCCGTTATGCTACTGTTCTGCTGGTGCTGCTTTTTATTGACGCGAGAAGCTTTCAATAGATCCCCCATTCTGTTTGTGTTCCAGATTAGCCTGTGTGTGACAAGGTACCCCGTTATGTTGACGAGATCCCAGCATCAATAGGATGTCCTTGCCAGAACATGTCCGGGTGAGATTGGGACATCCAGGTAAGTGACACACTTTTAATGATCCTCCCCGGGTTACTTGTTAATTTTAAAGTGTGTTTTTGTCCTTGCTGTCACTTTTTTCTGTTACTTTTTTTTTATTTTTGAATTTTCCACTCTTGTGTCTTCTTGCAAGAATCTGCAAGATTTTGATCCAGGAAGTGAACAAAGCTCCGTTAGAGCTCCTTTCACCCCTGGGCTGCCCTGTCAACTGTAGAGTAGGTAAGTGCAGTGGGAAGGGTGACTGTGGCAGGACTGGGACAGGACAGAGGCGGGAGTGGAAATTGTGGGACAAGAACCCTTCTTTCATTCCTGTATCATAATCTCTATATAGAATATTATTACACTATACTGTAGTTCAGTTCCTTAATGCCAATAATGAAACAATTTCTTATCTGAGACCCATCAAATGACTTTTTTGTTTATGAGTTAATTGACTTTAATATTTTCCGTTTTGTGTTTTTCTTTCATCTAAATGTATGTATATTTGCAAAAAAAAGCAAACCATTATTCCTATTCATCTGATAATCAAGAATAAGCTGTAATTATTCTATGCCTTTGGAAAATGTTTGGAAATTCCAGTAGGTACAATGCTGCAGCTAGATTGGGGACTAGTGCTAGTTATAGGGAACATATAACTCCCAGGCTAAAACAGCTTCATTGGCTACTAGCTCACTTCTGAGCTATAAAAGCCTATATGGTTTAGGTCCAGATTATCTGATAGACACATGGGCCATTTATCTTACCCCTGTCTTGGAGCCCTGCAATCCATGTGATGCAGGGCTTTTGCCACATTTTCCCCCTGGGCAGTCCCCATGATCCCCAGGGCCAAGACAGGGGAAAAATAAGGTAAAACCCATTAAGCTGTTTTAATAAAATACTCTGGAAAACCTGTGTCATTTTGAAAAAAACCAGATTGGTCCCTGAAGGAATGTAGTAGTCCATACCTGTATGCTGTGCATATCTGTAGCTGATGCCACTGCCATCCACATTACTCTCTCTGAAGCCAAGAAGGAGGCCTGCAGCACATGGTCAACATCCCCTGCATGTGACCAGCCTTGATCACATGCTGTGGGCCTCCTTCCTGGCTTCAGAAGGAGCAATAGAGATGTCAGTGGAGGTGGCTGCCAGTATGGGCTGACATATCCATTGGGACTTCCTCCTGTTTCATTTAGATAAGGGGTGGGGACAGGTCTGATCTGGGGCCAGAATATGCCAGCAGGAAGCTGATGTATTCTGCTAGGTCTAGACAAGTCCCTCCCACAAGAAAAATCAAGACTGGTTTGATGAAAACAACCAAGAGATCCAGGAGCTGTTGGCAAGGAAGAAAGCTGCTCACCAGGCATACCTCGCCCAGCCAACCTGTCATGTAAGAAAAGCAGCTTTCCGCCTCACATGTAGCAAACTACAACAAAAACTCTGAGACATGCAGAACAAGTGGTGGATCAATATAGCAGAAAAGACACAACGCTGTGCAGATCTGGGTGATCATAGAGGATTTTATGAAGCCCTTAAAGCAGTGTTTGGACCTACTTATCAGGTCCAAAGCTCCTTATACAGTACAGATGGTCAAACATTAATTACTGATAAAGCCTCCATCCTAAATCGTTGGGCTGAACATTTTCAAAGTCTCTTTAGTGCCAACCGAGTAGTCCAAGGCTCAGCTATCCAATATATGATACAAAAACCGATGAAAAATGAATTGGACATAGCTCCCACTTTGGAAGAGACCCTTAAGGCCATACAGCAGATGAAAAACGGCAAGGCAGCTGGGATTGATGGAATCCCACCTGAAGTTTGGAAACACGGAGGTCATGTACTCCACGAAAAATTCCACGAATTCCTTGTGAATTGCTGGGAAAAAGGGGAACTGCCATCAGACCTCCGAGATGCAGTCATCATCACCCTGTACAAGAAAAAAGGAGCAAAATCCGATTGCTCAAACTATCGAGGCATAACACTGCTCTCTATTGCTGGAAAAATCCTTGTAAGGATACTCCTGAACAGATTAGTTCCTGCTATTGCAGAAGAACTTCTCCCTGAAAGCCAATGTGGCTTCAGAGCCAATAGGAGTACTACAGACATGGTATTTGCCCTTAGGCAACTGCAAGAAAAATGTAGGGAGCAGAACAAGGGTCTCTATGTAACATTTGTCGACTTCACCAAAGCCTTCGACACTGTAAGTAGAAAAGGTCTGTGGCAGATCCTGGAAAGACTAGGATGTCCCCCCAAATTCCTTAAAATGATTATCTTGCTACACGAGGGCCAGCGTGGTCAAGTCAGATATGGCGATGCTCTTTCAGAGCCCTTTCTAATAACTAATGGAGTGAAGCAAGGTTGTGTTCTTGCACCAACTTTATTTACAATCTTCTTTAGCACGATGCTCCAGAGGGCTATGGCAGAGCTTGAAGAAGACGACGGCATCTATATACGCTACCGTACTGATGGTAGCTTGTTTAACTTAAGCCGTCTGAGGGCTCACACTAAGACTCTAAACTATCTAGTCCGTGAGCTGCTCTTTGCCGATGATGCTGCCCTTGTTGCCCACACAGAAGCAGCTCTGCAGCGCCTAACATCCTGCTTTGCAACAGCTGCAGAGCTGTTTGGGCTAGAAGTGAACTTGAAGAAAACAGAAGTTCTTTACCAGCCTGCACCACAGGACGAACACCACCATCCCCACATTGCCGTCGGCAAATCTGTGCTCAAGTCTGTTCAGCAGTTCACCTACCTGGGAAGCATCATCTTCTCAGATGCCAAGATTGACAAAGAGATCAATCACAGATTAGCAAAGGCATATAGTGCATTTGGAAGACTTCACAAAAGAGTCTGGAGCAATAAACACCTGAGGCAAAGCACAAAAATCAGTGTGTATAGAGCCATCGTACTGTCTATCCTCCTTTATGGATCTGAAACATGGGTCACCTATCGCCATCACCTACGACTCCTCGAGCGCTTTCATCAGCGCTGTCTACGCACAATCCTAAATATACACTGGACTGACTATGTGACGAATGTTGCTGTCCTTGAGCAAGCAGGGATCACCAGCATTGAGGCCATGATATTGAGAACACAGCTGCGCTGGGCAGGGCACGTTTCTAGGATGGAGGACCATCGCCTCCCAAAAATACTACTCTACGGTGAACTCGCCACGGGTCAGCGTAAGAGGGGCACTCCAAAAAAGCGATACAAAGACTCCCTGAAACAACATCTCAGGCTTGGCCAAATTGATCACCAACAGTGGTCCGCCCTGGCCTCACATCGGGAGGCATGGAGACGCACTATCCACAATGCTGCAGCCTTATTTGAGAACTCACGACGAACAAGTCTTGAAGAGAAACGACAATGCAGAAAGAATCACAAACCAAAAATATCACCCAAGGAGACCTTCTGCTGTGCTTTTTGCAACCAGACTTGTTTATCTCGGATTGGCCTTTTTAGTCATCAGCGCGCCTGCAGAAAGCGCGGGATGAGTCCTTCCTGAATCTTTGTTTGCGAAGAAAAGCCAGAGGAGAGACAAGTCCCTAGTCTCTCTATATGGATCTACACAAGTCTTAAGATTCTCACCATTAGGATCTCGCCATGCTGATAGGCCTCTCTGGTCAGGGCATAGGGGAGAGGCTTCTTGGTGGCTGCTCCAGATTCTGGAATTCTCTTCCAAGGGAATTTAGGCCCCACCCCCTCTGCTTTCCTTTGACTGCAAGCAAATATATTTTTATTTAAACAGTCATTTGATAATTGTTTGTGGGCAGACTTTTTATGGTCCATGTGCTGTATTTCTATCTTAGCTATTTTTAAAATGATTTTTCACTTTTAAAAAGCAATTGTACTTTAACATGGTATTTTGTTTAATTGTGTTTTAACTTTTTTATCATTAGGCTTTTAGCTGAATAGGGATGGACAAATATTCTGTAGTGTTCATTTCCTAGTTGGAAATGGGTTTCCTGATGGGTCAGAAAACCCTGTTGGAAAGAATAATTGAGTAGCAAGAACTTTGTCCAAAATCAGAATGCACAAATGGAAAACAAGCCAGGGACTCCTCTTAGATCCTCTTGTCTAAGATTTGGAGAGTAGTTATTCTCTTGATCTCTGTGGGAGGTTTGCATCTCCCTGCCAGAAATTGCTGTACTGAGAATGAAGTGGAGGAAGAAGAGGTATGGGAAACTGCAGAAGATGTTCATATTCTCTTGACACTGATCCTTGTTGAGCTCCAGTTGGCAGATCAATTCCCTTCCTCCCCAAGCATCTGCTTGCAATCCAAATGTACTTGGGGTTCAAGAGGAGCCTTCTCTCACTGTCCACCTTTACACATCCACCATGGACAGGCAAACAAGCAGGCAGGCAGGCAGGCAAGCAGCACACCTAAGCTCCTATCTGCTCAAGTCAAGCTCATTGTTGTAAAGAGGTCCCAGTGCCCTCCAGTTTGATGATGCCACATTCTGTTCAGTAGCTCCCTGTGAGGCCATGATAAAGGGCATAGAGTGGGGAAGAGAGGCTCTGACAAGGACTAGAGGCAATAAGTTTATGACCTTCCAACCATGTGCATATTTTTTAAAAAGTACCATAATGACAGAGCCAATGTGGTGTAGTGTTCTGAGCACTGAGCTATGATTCTGGAGACCAGGGTTCAAATCCCTGCTTGGCCATGGAAATCCACTGGAAATGGACCAGTGGCTAGTGGAGCTGTTGCAAAAAGGGAGTTGTGTACTCTCTGTAGCAAGGCCCAGTTAACAATCTGGCCACTGCTCTTTGGGTCAATGGAAGTTTCTGAGCACTTTCCAAAGGCAGCTCTACATAGAGTGCAGTGCAGTAATCCAAACAGGATGTAACCAAGGGGTCGTTTACACGGGCAAATATTCCTCTAAATATACCGCTAAGATAGCTCATAGTTCCCACGGATCGCAGCACAGCATTGCCTCATTCAGAAGGGGGGAAGGTAAAACACCCAAATATTTCGTGGCAAGGGATGTCGCTACTCTTGCCGGTATATTTGCAATGTAGTGCATTATTGGCAGTGTGAACTAGCATTCCGCTAAGGGTTAAAGCAGAGCTGCATTGTGATTGGTTGATGATGCAGGGGTGGGCTTAAAAGAGGGGCAGGGAGGGAGGGAACGACAGTAGCGATTAGAGGAAACTTAGCAAAAATCCTATCTGCTATTTTGCAAGCCAGTTTGCAAACAAAAAGGATTCCCAACAATTTTCATTCAGGGAGCATTCCTTCTCATCCTCTCTGCTGTTTTGAAAGTATGTAAAAGCTCAGTTTGTCAACTTTTTTCCTGTGCATGGGGGAGGGAGAGAAACCATTTCACGAAGGGCTGTAGCAAGCTGAACTGCTATTCCCGTCTCTCTCTCTCTCTCTCTCTCTCTCTCTCTCTCTCTCTCTCTCTCTCTCTCGGAGGAACACCTTCCGTTTGAATTGTGGAAAGGGAGGGGGAGGGGGCTGCTTCTAAGCTGTTTTCCCCCTCCCTCCCTCCCTCCCTCCCTCCCTCCCTCCCTCCCTCTCTCTCTCTCTCTCGGGTTTCCTCTATTTGGCAGAAAATGCTATTTCAAGCAAGGAAGAAAACCTTCTAAGCTGTTCAGCACGGAGTTGGGGCCAGGGCAGACATTCCTATGGCATTCCTTTCCCTCTCCAATGTTTGGCCATGCCCCCAGCACTTTTGGCTGTGTGAACCTCAAAGCGGAAAAAATCAAAGAGCCACAAAATATAGCTGTGTAAACAATTACCGTGTAAACTACCCACCACTGATGCGGGAAAGCACTAAAGCGCAACTTAACGCAATAAAATCTGCCTTGTAAACCAGCCCCAAGACATGTGTTACCTTGGCCAGATCTGACTTCTCCAGGAATGGATGCAGTTGGTGTACCACCTTTAAAAGTGCAAATACACTCTTGGTCACCACAAAGACTTAGGATGTCAAGATTGGTCCCAGATGTGACCTTTTCCTGCCAAATTTAGTTCTGCTGTATAACCCTGTGGCTAATTGTATTTACATTTTTGTGTGTGTTTGTTAATGAATAAATAGCTTGACTGTGAAAAGGAAATATGTGCTCTGTGTCTATAATCATTTTAATATAAGCACTGTACCTGGGTCCCAACTTTAGGAAAAGGAGGCTGAACCCTGGTATGGTGGCAAATGGGAGTGGGAATGATGGATGACAAATGATGAATATAGCCTGCTAGATTTTGTGTCAGGATGCTGGGATATACAATCACTGGAAATGTATACTATAAAGAGCAAGTATGGTATGCTACAGCATGCTATAAGGGTATGCCAAATCACATGTGAGCCTAACAATTACAATCATGTTCTGCAATTGCCTCAAGAGGAGAGGAAAAAATGGGAATCTGTTATATGTTCTGAAATGGATTCTATGGATCTGTACAAAGTTTTTGATGTGGTTGATTTGCCACCATGGCAACAAATGGTTGGGTGCAGATGGGAATATAAAAAGAAAAAGCTGCATTCTGGTGAAACCAAGTACAAAGCCAGATTAATTGCACAAGGGTTTTCACAGCTCAGGTATTCTTCATACAGTGAGACTTTTGTGCATACTGAAAGGCTAAAAATATAAGAGTAGCATTCTCTGTGGCCAGTCTGAATAATTTAAAGTGTAACACTTTGATATTGGTATAGTGTATCTGAATGCTGAGTTGAAAGAAACCATTTATATGAATGTTTGAATAATGCTTTGATAGCTATTGGTTTTAAGCAATGTATTGCTGATCCCTGTATGTATACAAGGGGTACTCATCAAACCTATGAAATTTTTATTGTGTTTGTGGATGACCTGTGTTTGATCACTAAAACAGATGAACAGGTGAAAGCATTTACTCATGCACTCAGTAAAAAGTTTCAAATTAAAGATTTAGGAGAAGTGCAACAGTATTTAGGTGTAAATGTAAAAAGACTGGAAGATGGGAGTTTTCTGCTTAACCAAGAGCAGAAAATAATAAAACTGTCAGGTGACTGCAACATATATGATTGTAAAAGTGCTCCAACACCCATGGTAACTGATTTTGTAAAAATGACTGGGGAAACATTGTTTCAGAACACTGAATTGTACCAGTCTGCTGTGGGAAGTTTACTTTATTTAGCAAACTGGACAAGCCCTGACATATCCTATGCAGTAAACATTCTGAGTAAAATAGTATCACAATCTACACAAAAAGCATGGCGAGGTCTGAAAAGAGTGCTGAGGCATTTAAAAGGTACCGTGGACTATGGGTTATTGATTACATCCAAAGATTGCCATGAACTGCATTGCTATGTGGATAGTGATTTTGCACAAAATGTTTCAGACAGGAAATCTATGATTTTTTTTCATATGCAAATTCACCCTTTTTCGGGAGTGTGAAGAAAGAGACAACAATTTCCTTATCTTCTTCAGAAAGTGAATTTCCTGCTTTATCAGATCTTTGTTCTGAATTGATTAAACAATTGTTCATTGATCTTGGGATGCCAATACAGAAACCTGTTGAGGTCTATGAGGACTCAGAAGCCTGTATACAAATGGAAACTACTGAAGAGGTTAAGTTTTGAACTAAACATGTGGCTGGATGGTATCAGAATGTCCATGAAGCAGTAAACACAGGGCTAATTACCCTTATTTATTGTCCAACATAAGAGAACCTAGCTGACTTGTTCACAAATCCGCTGGGTCTATTCAAATTCCAATACCTGTGTACAAAGCTTGGTATGGTGAAATGTGTGTAAAACAGCTCATTTAAGTATAAATTTAGAGGGGTGTCAGGGTGCTGGGATATACAATCACTGGAAATTTATACCATAAAATGCTAGTATGGTATGCTACAGCCTGTGGGGGGCAGCAATGAGAAGGCTAAATGCAGCTGGCCAGCATATCTAGATTATGCACTGTACATTGTGCTGTGATATGTAGTCTGTATGATAGGAGTCTCAGACTCATTGTAAATATTATTATAATATGTTTATGAAAGAGAAATAGTTTAGACACACATCTGTGTCTCTGTGCTCATTTCTTCACTTGATGATTGCAACTCTGCTACAACAACTTTTGCTGCCTGGTCCTCTTAATATGCTCAGAGGTACCAGTGTACTACCATGACATTTTGTAGATTGGAAAATGCTTTTAGTATATTGTTTGTCAGTTAGTTTTCATTCTGAGCAACAAACTTGTAGGGGCAGATCTTTGGATTACTGTGACAATAAACTTCTGTTTTTTAACTCTGAAAATGCTGGTCACTGAGTCTGGAGAAGCCAATGCATGACATAGGCTTCTAGACTCAGGGTTGAATCTAGGAGTACCCCCAAACTGCAAACCTGTGCTTTCAGTGGGATCAGGAACAGCTCTCCCCCCCCCCGGATTAAGCTTCAATCTGTTTTGCTTCATCCAGTCCATTACATTTGCCAGGCACCAGTTTAGCATAGAAACAGCTTACTTGGAATTAGGTGGAAAGGCGTGATAGATTTTATAGTTGTGGTGCAAATGTGATATGTGGCTATAGTGTTATAGCACTACAACTCTAACATGAGGAATAAAAATAAACTTTCTGTGAATACAGTCCAGTGCAGAGCAGTGGAAATGTTCAGGCTGGTAACTGGAAATGTAATTAAGGAAAGAAGGTCAGTGGAAAACCTCTCAGCCAAAAGTAATACCCTCATTCAACCCATCAAAAAGACAGCAGGACAAATGGAGACATTCTCCCATAGCCTTTATTGGAAACTCCCAGGACAGGGGGAAAACTACTTTGCCATGGTAATAAAAAGTTTCAGCTAGCATTGGAAATTCATGAAAAAAACAAAATCCCAATAGGTACAGAAGCAACTTCCACTAAATCTCAAGGCTTTTGGCCAGTGTGGTGGAGCCCCTGAAGTTCAAGGGAATGAACTTCTTCCCTGAGAACTGGAACTCATTGCTTTGAATACACATACATGTTTTGCCATGCCTCTGTTCACTCATTCTGGATCATTAGCTTCCTGAGCCTGGTACACTACTTGCAGAGCTCTTTAGGCTAAGTACTCAGTGATTCGCCTGAAAAAAGCAATAACCCTTGAAACAGAACCAGGTTACACAGCAAGTGACAACATCTATGAAGAATAATCTGAATATATATATATATATATATATATATTCCACTGGGTTTATGCTGTGTCTAGCAGAGCTATGTAGTAAGTGAGGGAACTTGCAGCTTTAAGCTATAGCTTAAGCTATAGCAAATTCATTAGCGTCCATTGTTGGCTACTGGGATAATGATTCAACATTATTGAAAATGTCAAGCTCTGTTGTACTAACAGTTCTTCCAGCCTGTATGGATAGTTGTTATTTTTTAATAGGGCTGTTACATCAGCACACTTTTAGCTGGTTCTTCAATCGTTTCAGCAGAACTCTCCAATATTCTTAAAAATTCAAAAGAGCACAAGAATAAGTGATACCTTGACTATCAGTAGAAGAAACAGTGGCCTTATCTGAGACTCTTGCTATAACAAACGTAGGTCTGCTTCCAAATGAGTCTGAAGGGCTGTCTCTGATACCAGTGACACTATGGCAGGATTCCTTATGCATCAAAAGGCTGAAAGACAGCTAAGCGGCTATGCTAGGGAGGAATCACACCACACATATAAGGACAGGATGGGAAGGAGAAGAAGAGATACCTCCTCCTTCTCACATTACTGTCTCCAACTATGACAATCTCATGGGAGCCTCACATTTCTGCCTATTTCCCTCCCCCCTTTTGACAGGTCACCACGACTAATCTCATAACATGATTAGAAGGAATTAAAGCTGGAGTGTGTTGTGTGTAAAATGTCTTGAATCAGAAACACAATGGAGTAGTATTCCAAACATCACTTTATAAATTACATGTTGGATACGAGCAATTAGAGGGGTAAGGCCTAGTACAATACCATTTCCATGAGGTTTGGTTACCTCTCTTTTTTGAGGAGCATAAATTCCTTGAAACAATGAAAGATGAAATTATGACACTTCATAAATACCCCCTCTGAATGAAACCAACTGTTGGTAATATATATATATATATATATATATATTGCCAACAATTACACTGAAATTTCCAAGTCCTTAAAGAAGTCAAGTGAAGGCCTATGGCACAAATTGAATAACACCCTGCATTTTGAACTGAGCCCATTAAGCACAACCATATGCTGTCATTATCAACAAGATTATTATTTCCTAGAAAAATGGCTAACCCTTCTGTAAGTTTTCTGTAGTACTCGCCACTTTTAACTGACATCTGTTGCTTCTTTCTGCATGGGCATCTCAAAGGATTTCCCTCCTACCACCTCTGTGTCCAAATTAGCACTTGTCATTAACACATGAGAGGCAGGTAAGATCAAATACCCTTCCCAATTCCAGTAGCCATAACATCTGTTATGCCAGAAGCAGTGGAAGTAAAAAGACAATTTCACATAAAACAAACAAACAAAAATTATTTATTTGGATGTAATCCCAAGACATTTCACTTAGCAATATTAAACAGTCTATAATGAGTGGTGGTGGGGAGCCAATTTATTGGTGTTATATTTCCAATTTTTAATATGCTGATAATCTCTGCCAAGAAATATATATATATATATTCCTGATGCCAATGGCCAACTCCTGGAAAATCCTGGGCATAGCACAAAACCAATCTTTTTTCCTTGTCCCAAGTGACATGCACAGAAGGTGCCTTCTTTCCACCCCTCAACCTACACAATTCAACAGGCTTTCTGAACCCGCTATGTAGGACTGAGAATGTGTGTAAAGGCTACTGTGTTGAAGACAAAGATGTTTGTTTTCTCTACTGCAGCAGCATGCGCTTAAATCTCATCCTATCCACTGTTACTATTTAGTTAAAAGTTCACTTAATGTTCCTAACATTGATCTGAACAAAGCTGGATACAAACCTTACATATTCTTAAAGGTCTTCTAAAAGGAGAATGTTTAAAAATAATTTTATTAACAAAAAGAATTACAATTACAAAATCAAAAGAGATGAGCAACATGGGATAAAAACTAACCCAAACTGACTATTACAACAAAATACTCTTACAAAATATCAGGGCATAAGGATGAAAGTTATCAAAACTAAAAAGTTTGTAATTTACGTAAAGTACATCTTTCCAAAAAACCCCAACACAATGATTAAAATGTGGTAATGTTGTTTGAGATAGGTTATTAACATAATTGAAAAGCAGAAGCCACATTTCCCCAAATGATCTGCCTGAGGTCTGTAGTGTATTCATTTTCATTGTTAATTTTTCCATTAATAAAGTGTTCCATGAACGATTCCACCATTTGTCTATGGTCCATTGTCCTGATTTTCGGTTTTTGGCTACTTCTAATCTTGTCTTAGCCAAAAGGGAGCAAATTAGTTCTTTATATTTAAGATTTGTATTCTCCTCCCTAAAGACTGATAACAATAATAGGGCTGGACAGAATGCAATATTTTGGGCTGTAATAACAGAAATAATATTAAGTATGACCCTCCAATAAGTATAAACATATTCACAAGAAATCCACATATGTAAATATGTGCTTTTCTCAGGACAACACCTCCAACACATTGTCCAATCATTCTTAGAAATTTTAGAAAGTAGTATCAGAGTAAAGTACCATCTATGTAAGAGTTTAAGATGGCATTCCTTGATAGTGGGTGGGCTTGCTTTGAAAGTAAGAGAAATCCAGACTTCATGCCAGCTCAAATCTGGAATAAAAGTTTCTAACTTCAACTCCCAGCTTTGTTTGAAAGTATTACTATTGCCATACGTGAAGTCTATTGTGGATCTTTCTATAATAGACAACAATGTTAGAAAAAGGTGGGACATCAAGGAAAGAAATCATTTTTTGCTAGTTTTGATTAAAGAAAAGAGGTTACTTGGTGAAGTAGAAGCCAGGAGGGTTCCGGGGGTGTAAGTTTGTTTAACAGTATCTCAGTTGATACTTTCATTACATACAAACCCTTTTCTTTCCATCCTCTAAAATGACAAAATTTATCGGTAAGTTTAAAATCAGGATGTACCAGGAAGGGTAGAATTGGAGAGGGAGCAGGAGCTAGCAAAGATTTCCATCTGTTCCAAATTATTAATAAAGTTCAAAGAAAGAGGTCTGTAAGATTTTTAGGAAGGTTGGATTTGGTAAAGGAGAATATGTATTCAACTATTGCAGAGAATTCATGTTCAAGTTTCATCAGAATCCATTTCACTGAAAGATTATAATGTATTACCTGAACTATTTGAGAAATTTGAAAAGTGTGAAAATGAAGTTCAAAATGGGGTGAACTTAGCCCCTCCTCTTTAGTACCAATGTATTTGGCTTGGTTTGAAAATCTAGAGCAGGATGAGGGGTGTATAAATTGGTTGGTGATTTTTTTTTTCAAATTTTGAAATATGATTGTGGGGATGCTAAGAGGATTGACTGAAGCAAAACCAAAAGTTTATGGAGAAAAAATGTTTTTAAAAGTGTTATTTGCCCTAAAAAGGAAAGGTTGAATTATTTCCATAGTTTCAATTTTTGTTGCATCCAGTTAGTTACTGGTTTATAATTTCTGGAAATTAATTCAGCCCAGTCTTTAGTAATGAGAATACCTAAATAATAAAAGCCATGAAATGAAAATATTCTAAAGTTCTCAAATACATTCTTGTTAAATTAAAAACTGATCCAGAAGAGAATTCTCAGGGTCTGCTTTATCCCTAAGAGCCAGTAGCACATCTCCAAAACAAATTCAAGAAGTGGAAGTGATTAGAACAACAGTCCCAGTATAGGAACAAATGATCAGAGGAAGTTTTTTTTTGTTCTTTTCCAACTTCTCAATTTTCTTAATTTTCCTGACACATTAGGTTTCAGTGTGTTTGGAAGCAAAATCCTACCTCAGGCTTTCTGGCCTCAGTCTGTTACCTAAAGTCCCAGGTGGGGAATGAGAGATGAAATAGAAACGTATTTTTGCTGATCTTTCCCTCATACATTAGCACTGTCACTCCTGCCATTTCTGTTGCTTGGAAAGGAAGAGAAGAGTAAATATCTTTGGGGGAATCAATTACTGTACAGGTGAATCAATGGAAAGTGACAATGAAAATGAAACCAAACCACTTGTTTGAATTCTGTTCTCAGGCAAACACTTACATGCATGCTTAACTTTACTACCAGGAATTAATAGGATAATTGAATGAACTGCTTTTCAGGAAAGATCTAAGAAAAATCTAAACAACTTAGTATTACTATAGGGTGAGGGATGATGTGTTTAGAAATGCAGCTAATGCAGCAGTTCTATAAACCTAAAGCTACTGTTTATCAAACAAGCTTTTGATTTCACAGAAAACATTACATTCGTTCACCAAGACCCAGTGGTACACTTCTACTGGATTCTGCTGCTTCAGTCAGAACTGGCAACCCCCTTCCCTTCCACAATTCCCTGTGTACCCTAAAAATCTGCTTTGCAAATCTGGGAAAGGCACTGGATGAGATTTGTGGCTGCACAGAGCCCTGAAGCGGGATGGGAAAGTAGGAAATTCCTGACTCCTTTAACATTGGAATTAACAACTGTACAGCAACATCACAAGATACAGAAGTACACCATTAGCTCTTGGTCATTATGTTTTCAGTCCACAAGTAATCTGCTGGCAATAATCTGATGACTCTCAGCAGTTTCAAGGTTATAACATTATTGAACAAACTCAAGTATATTTAAGAGTGGGCATCAGTTTGCTTTGTTGCAGATGACTCAAGATTGTATGCAGCACAGCTTTCCACTTGGGTATCAGGGGAGAGAGGGAGGGAAGGGACACCACTCATATTTTGCTATGTGGCCCTCCCTTCATCCCAAATGTCCCTGCCATTGCCCTGGCCTGAGAGGGAGAGAAGAGGAGGAGGACTCCATTATGCCTAATCCCAGAAGGAGATGAATGGCACTCCTCCATCCCAACTGCCACAGCCCTGGCCTCAGGGGATAAGAAGAAGAAACTGGACTTAATCCCCTCTCCCTCTCCCACTACCATTCCCTTCTCCTTGTGTGTCAGGTCTTATTTAGATTGTACACCTGAGGGCAGAAAATTGCAAAATTAATGATTTACAAGCCTCTCTGAGAGCGTTTATGGTTGAGATGCAGGGTATAAATACTCTTTCTCTCATTCATATACATGAATATATATATTCATGAAGATATATGTGAAGATATATATGAAAATGAGAGAAACATTAAGTAGGACTTTTTTTGTAAAATTAAAAATAATGACATATAATCTGGAATTAGTGTCATGGGTTTTTGTTACTTCTGAACCTTAATGTGAACATTCTGGTGGCAATACAAAAATCTGTCACACTTTATGATTAGCCATGTTTACCATGAGCAAATATTAATATTTTCACAATATCAGTCTTGAAGTGAGACACGTTTATTCTTTTGATACCTTACTCCTTTTGTAATTATCTGATTTCCAGGAAGGTAGGAACTTTTGTCTGCAATACAAAAATTTCACTCAGGAGTAAGCATTTTTGCACAAAAAATATTTGCCAAAACTTCTTTTCCATAAAAGTATCCAAATGCAAAATAATAATAGTCATATAAAATGAAAATAAAATTGCATAAAACTCACATAGAAAGGTGAGGGAAAATGTGTGTGTATATTTGTTCTTGAGTGCAAGAAAGAAATAAGCTAAGATTTATAACCCTGCAACCTGAAATAATATGATTTTATTTGAGATCTTGACGTTTCAGTTGGCAACAACCTTTCTGTTTTGATGTGTGCATTCATAGAGTGTTCATAGAATTCTCTTTGGAAATTATTCTTTCACTCATAAACAAACTTTCCCTTTCATTCTGATGAATAAGTGCTGGTAATAAATCTGAAATATCTGACATCTCTGGCAAGTTTAACACATTGGGATCTGAATGTGCTACCAATTAACTTGCCCATGCTTTGAATAGTCAACTCTGATTTGCTTGCTCAAAACTCAGCCAGTGAACTCAATTGTATGGGCAAATATCTCTATGGCAAGCAAAGGCTGGAATAAATTTGTTGCATATAATGAGTTATTTGTAATTAATACATTTTGACAAAAACTAAGGTATGGCTGTGGTGCCTTACAGTCATAACATAACATGGGATAACTGTGGTGTAACTATAATTCTTTTGTTACTTTTATCAAGCAAGCTACATTGACTTCTCTGTGTGGGACTTACTCCCAGATGTTCAAAAGACTGTAGTTTTAATTGCTAGCAGAGGTGTGTGGAAGTGGAAGCTCTAGTGTCTTTTCTGTTGTTGTCTTTATCCGCAAAATGATCGAGGTTACCCCCCAGAAGACTTCTTTAAAAAACAAACAATTTTTAATACACTTAGGATCATTCCTGAAGAAAAAAGTAATAATCCCTGCCTTTGGGCAACTGGTTCTTCTGAGACAGAACAAAGATATATTGTCATAGCAACATTTAAAATATAATTTTCCAGCATTTTTTTAAAAAATCTCTGCATTTCCCCCCTGTTATATTGTTGGTGGGTGCTGATGACATGCTTGGCCATATAGCTGTGCCATCCTCTTATTAATCTTGTGTATTTTTAAATGTCCTCTCTGTATGCATTTATTGTAATATTTTCTTAGGCTGGTTAAATATGTTCTGTACCACAGCTTGTCATTGTAGCATTCAGGTTTTGGCTTGTATGATTCTCATATATATATATATATATATATATATATATACATACATATATATATATATATATATATATATTATATAGTATTTTAATTACTTTCCAGAAATAGGAAAGCAAACAGTTACTTTTAAAAACTGTAAATATAATGGTGACCAATTTGGGGGGGGGCACTAATTAGGGTGTCCCCCCCCAAAAAAAGTAATTTTAAAAGTTCTGGTGGAAAGTGTTCTTTCTTTTCTATCAAATTATGCTTCTGCCTAGCAAAAAGGCAAAGCCAGAAGATTAAAGCCACTGTCCAGCCCCCTGACATATCACAGCATTAGACAAATCAGTTGGAGATACTCTCTGGAGAGCTTTATTGTCCAGAAAAAGCCTATGCCATTTTCTAAGAAATCCTTGATGGGGCATTGGCCAAGAGCATATATCAAGGTTACAAAGCATAAATCTTTCAAAGATTGCTTTTTCCATTTTTAAAATGCTATGGTTGATGGAGAGCAAGCCTCTCCCCCCACCCCAGAAATCTTTAATATCATATGAATGCAAATTGTCATGAAAAATAACAAGATGATAATTCTGAGGTGGGTGATACGAGTTGCTTGCTAATATGTCATTGAACATGCTAGTGTAATCTCCAGTTATAATAGGTTAACACTGAAAAAATAGTCAAACGAATGATTACAGCTTGCTTTGTAGTATCTGGAAATGTTTGCTTAAGGATTTTCCATCCTGTAGTGTGTTTGTACAGTTTTAGCGATAATTGAGTGGTTGAGAGACGAAAAGGAAGACAATTCTACAAATGGGCTAGGTTGCTAGGTTTCTCTCCCCCCCCCCCGCCCTCTGGGGAAAACAACAACAACAACAACTGAACTCTTTAGTCACACAGCTTCTAGGAAGGACTTCAGACATGCAGAAACTTGATCCAAGGGAGTAAAGGGATGCCCACTCTTTTGTTGACATCTCAACTAGAATTGTATTCCTACATACAAGCTTATCTCTCACTGCACTGCAATTAATTCTGAGCCATCATTCATCCTGTCTTCCTTCCAAAGAATGGGAAAACTCAACAATGACCAGAGAATTAGTGATACCCAGCTATTATAATGGTGTTCCAATAATTGACATCTTAAGTATCATTCTAGACAAGTGGATCAAAATGGCAAACACCTGAAGATGTACACAATTTGTTGTTCAAGTCTGTTCAAGTTCTTTCCGACTTATGGTAACCCTAAAGCAACCTACCATGGGGTTTTCTGAAGCTGAGTGTGTGTGCTTTGCCCAAGGCCACCCAGTGGATTTTCCTGGCCAAGCAAGAATTTGAACCTTGGTCTCCAGAGTTGTAATCCAACACTGAAACAACGTTGCCACACTGGATCCATTGTGTAGACAATGGATGATTGTTGCACATGTACTGAAAATACTACTTCTGTAAACACCCTCTGTTGTTTTGCAAATGCTTTCAATTTCACTGTTTGTACGATAAACCTTGAAAAGACCTCTCTCCCTCTCCCTCTTCCCCCCCATTCATCCACACACAGCATTTCAAAAGCAAACTCTCTCTTCTCCTATGTCATAGACCCGTTAAATGTAACTGTACATGTAAAATATTTTCAAGGAGAATGTAATATGCCTCAGCATACATTTATTAAAAATGTATCTCACAATTTTAGTCCTATTTCCTGCTAATTGGCTGAGATAAAAAGAAAAAGAAACAAATGCAGAAGTTCTGACTATTAATTCAGCAATGTGGATTCAAAACAATTGGAAATCCAGATCTGGAATACTTCATGTGTAGCCAGGTAAATGAGATGAAAATTTGCCTTTTTTTTCTTTATATCTCTTAAAGAGGGAAATATGAAATGTATGGATCACTGCACTAAGTAGATAAATTTTCCTCCAATGCTGTACTAGCAGTTATCAAGAATTAAAATCCCTTACAGATGGGCAAATTAGTTTGATTCAGACCTCTCCCACTTTCTTATGTGTTCACTTGTAAGCTGGTTCCATCTCATTTATAGGTAGAAAGAGGAAAGAAAAAGACAAGGCTCAGATATTTGAACTGAACAATTAAAATGAAGCAAAATCTGCCAGGGGGAATGCATACAAGAATTAAATTAATTCCATGACAAACCTAGTTGGAATTATTCAATTATACTTTGGCCAAAAGAAATAGTAAAATCATTCCTCTGACCCACCACCATTATTGGTACGGGAAGAGATTAAGGAGATTATCAGACAGGAATACAAAAAGTGTTCCTGTCCCACAATCTCCAGACCTGTCCCTGTCCTGGTACAGTAACCCTCCCCATCAGACTTACCTTCTCTTGCATCCAAAGGCAGCCCAGGCATGAATGGAACTCTAATGGAGCTCCATTCACTTCCTGGGTTGAAATCCCGCCTGTTCTTGCGAGAAGATGCAAGTGCGGGAAATTCAATGAAAAGAAAAATACACAAAAAAAAGTTCACAAAAGCACATACACACACTAAAAAAAATAACAAGCAACCTGGGGAGGGTACAAAAAAGAGGGTAGTTCACCTGGTTCTTGCAGTCCCACCCAGAAGTGTTCTGGCAGGACCACCCACTGATGCTGTATTCATGAATCAAAAACAGCGTAAGGTTTCAGACACTGCCAATGCTGGGACCAAAATGGGATGAGTGATCCATTGACAGCTTTGACCCATCAATAAAAAGAAATGTCACAATAACTACAGCGGAATGCAAAAGCATGATATCATTTGATATTGGCATCCTTTTGCATTCCACTGGCATTGTTTTGGCGCCACATTAGCCACATCTGATAATCTTCTAAATCATGAATTGAATCAGATAAACCAGGTTACTGATCAAAGATCATCCATATCTTGCCCAAACAACTTCACTTTTAAATACAAATGTAAAGGTGTATTTTTCAACATTTTTGAAAGACACATTTTTGACAATGCACTCCTATGCATATTAACACAGAAGTAAGTGTCACTGAATTCAAGGAGACTTACCTTCTGGTAAGTATGCATTTATTTATTCAAAATATGATTTTATTCAAAGAATTTATTTCAAAATATGCACTTCTAAATGTATTTTAGCTTACAATTTATACTTTGAACACATTCTGATATAATGAGTGAAAATTTATCACCATACTCAGAGAAGTATGAGATCTCATTGGGAGCTATCAATGCATCAGTGCAGGAAAAGTGGATCAAGGGTGAATCTACACAAGGATTCTGTCCCAGCACCAGCATGGATTATTATTGTTCCTATTTGTCTCTTTTCAAGTCCCATGTGTCTGTTTTAATCCAACCTGGAATCAAGAGGACAAGCCACACAAGTCCCCCATCATGAAGGAAAGCCAGCTTCAGTGGTGGTAGCCACTGTGGACACGTGTCAGCTTTTCAAATTATTTTAGCCCACATAGTAGTAGAACTCACAGCTGCTTCTGTCCCCCATACCCCGTATGCACATATTAGCATATCCATGTAGGCTGCCATGCTTTGTAGCCTTTCTTTACTTTCCCAAAGTGCATGTATATATTCACAAACCCGCTTGACAGTGTTGCTCCCCTACTGGCAGTGTCACTATCTCCTCCCTATTCACATCACTGGCCTCACTCCTCCCCCCATACACACAAAAAAGTGTGTACAGAATTGCAGCCTTATGAGCACAATCCTATGCATGCGTAACCATAAGTACGTTCAACTGAATTCAGTAGAGCATAGTCCCAGGAAAGGGGTATAGCATTGAAGGTATATAATGCAATGTTATAGAGGCCTACTCAGAAGTCCCACAGAGTTTTGTAGTGCTTACTCCCAGAAAGGTGGTTCATAATACTGATGAGGAAACACAACCTCCAAATAATCTAAATTCCAACCAAGAAAATCCAAAAAATACTGTGCTCAGCGAAGGACAAGAGACCCTCTTACACCCGCAGGAGTTTACTGCACACCATGCAGCTGGGGACAAGTCTACATAGGGACTACAAAATGCAATGTGAAATCAAGGAACATGAGAAACACTGCAGACTGGGCCAGCTACAAAAATCAGCAGTAGCAGAGCACATTATAAACCAACCTGGACACAAAATGCTATTTAAAAACACCAAAATTCTGAACCAGGCTAACAACTATCAGGTCAGAATGCATAGGGAAGCTATTAAAATCCACAAACACCTGGACAACTTCAACAGGAAAGAGGAAACCCTAAAAGTAAACAAAGTTTGGCTACCAGTCCTGAAAAACACCAAAATAAAAACTCAACACATGCAAATGAACTTCACCAAGGGACAGGGGGCTTCAGAGCAGACAATGGACCATTAGCTAAATAGACACTAATTCCCCTCACATATCCTCCCACACACAACTGAATACACAAATTTACATATTACCGGTACTCCTCTCCAACAGGGACTCAGTATATAAACACCACACACCACCATTCTTTGAGGATGCTAGCCACAGATGCAGGCGAAATGTCAGGAAAAAAACTCTTCTAGAACATAGCCTCACAGCCCAGAAAAAAACCAAGGAAAATATATTGTGAGGCATGTCAGGATTGAGATCAAGGTAAAGTTGCATTATTTCACCTGTATAGGTTCAGCTCCTCTCTCCAATCACAAAGGTCTAGTTTCAGCAGCCTAGCCTTAAGATACAATAATCCTTTTCCTTCCTCCATTTGTGATTTCATAATATTGACTCATTTCCTACAAGTTTGGAAAAAATGCCAGCAAAAGATTTCTATTTACTTTTTGGTGGTGGCCCTTAAGGTATTCTGTCTTATCAAATGGATAAATATCTGTATAAAAACCTCACCAAGACAATAAGCTTGCTTTTTCATCTTTTCCAAGTATATCAAGGCTAAATGGATACTGAACCCGTCTGCTAAAATAATCAACTTAATCATACAGGTCATTCATTTGTAGTAATATAAGGGGAATATGTGGTGCTAGCATTGCATAGTGGTTTGAATGATGGACAACACCACTGGAGACCAGAATTTGAATTCCCACTCGGCCATGAAAACCCACTGGATGACCTTGGGCAAGTCACATATTCTCAGCCTCATAAAACCCCGTGACAGGCTTGCATTTTGGTGGCCATAAGACAGAAATGACTTGAAGTAACACAACAACAAAAAGGTGAGTATAGCTGGGTAAGAGAGTGAAAGTAACAAACCAGTTTATTCTGATACCCATAAAATTGTCATACTAAAAACATTTAGGAATGTGATACAGATTGTACATTAGGAGCACTCCACTCAGAGGACATTCTCCTGAAGAGAAATATAGAGGTGATTTTGGCCAGTTCTTCTCACTGCAATCAACAATGAGAGAAAACATTGGGATTCTCCTTCCCCCCCCCCACGCACACATTCCCCCCCCGCCAACAAATGATATTTTAATACAGATACTCCCTTGATTGATGAAATACATCTGTTTGCCATAGCATGTGGGATTTTTTTCCCCACTAATGTTTCTTGCATTTTGCATGTATTGTTTAAATGTTGGTCACTGGAAAATAAACATAGACTTATTTTACAAGTCTGATCGCTAAGCTATGTGTCTTTGAGGAAATTCAATTGTGAGAGGAGAAACAGGTTAATCAGTGGAAATATACAATTTGAGACAGAGATAGCATTCCACTTTCTTTGCCAATCCCTTCAGGGAGGGGTATTTCAGGGATTCTTCTATGAGCTAAATTGTAGCAATTAATTGGTCAGCAGGATGGATTAAGCACACATTTCCTTCCCCTGATAAACTGTAAGGTTTCTGTTCTCAGCATCAAGTTGAAAGAAATGTGGTTCAAATTGAATCTGGAGAATGAACTAGAGGTGTGTGCTCATGCAAAATGTGGTCTATTTCTTGCTCAGTTTTTAAACCCCTAGGTTTTGATTCCTACCCATGTTGCTCCCGCTCCCACTCATTTTACTTGACTTGATGGTGAGGAGACTGGTAATAATGTTGCTATGGAACACTCTTGGATTTCTTTCTCAAGCCTTTATTTAATGCTGCTACTAAGAAATTGCAGTCTGTTTTGCTAGAATTGCTAGAGATGGGGTGGAATATATACTCCATGAAGAAAAGGTTTGCAGACAGCATAAATAATTGCTTGCATTCAGCAATGTTTGTTAGACAGATTGTGAAAACGAAAGCCAGAAAGAGGCCGTAGGAAATTCACAGCCAGGCTGATTCAGTGTTTTAAAACATGAGCATGTCACCTCAAATAATCATAAGGATTGTAAGGCCATTGGGTTTCTTAGGTCAGCCACCTAAAGTAGGAACCCAGTGTCGCAGACAAAAGAAAAAGCACATCCTTGAATAGTGCCGGAGCCAAACTGTTTTGTACCCTAGGCAAGGCTAATTACTTGTATGGCCCCACCTCAAAAAAATCTAACTTTAATTTTTAAAAATAGAAAAGATGAAAAGCACAAAACTGCTAAATTTCTTCTGAACAACAAAAACAAGTAATACCAATTCCTTGATAATCTTTCTCAAATGCAAAAGAAACTGTTTTACCATACAAATCATTTCAAATAATCCTGTGATTGGTGGTGTTAAAAATTAAGTCTCTTAAAAGTTTCAATTTCAGGCATGTCCTTTTCCTTTGCAAATTGTGTGCCCACAAAGGTCAGTACTGCACTCTGCTGAAGTCTGAGCCCTAAACTACTGCTTAGCTGGCTTAATGTTAACACCAGGCCTGCCTGTGAACACTTTTCAAAACTAAAGGAAGTGGCTTGAGACTACTCTAGTTGAAAGTGCTGACTTTATCCTGAAAAGGAAACACAGTGGTTCACAGTGATCAGTCTGGTCCTCCTGTTCATCTCACAGCAATATTATGGCTCCTGATTCACAAATGTCATTCCTCTAGGCCTCAGTCTGGTAGATTTTTCCATGTTATACTATCCTACTGTTAATTCAAAGTGAAGACATTAGGCTAGATTCAGACCTAAGTATAATTAGAGTCATTGAAATCAGTAGAATGTAAGATATTTGTGACTTATTTAAGTCCCATTGATTGCAATGAAACTGTCCTAATGTAAAGTCAAAGGCTTTCACAGATGCAGGCAAAATGCAGAAATAAACTCTTCTAGAACATAGCCTCACAGTCTGAAAACCCCCCACAGATGTCCTAATGCAGTTTGATACCATTTTAACTATCATGGATCCATCCCATGGAATCCTGGGATTTTATAGTTTGTTTGTAGCACCAGAGATCTCTGACAGAGAAGGCTAAATATCTCACAAAACTACAAATCCTAGAATTCCATAGCATTGAGCCATGACAATTAAAGCAGTATCAAACTGGATTATGTCTGCAGTGTGGCAGCAGCCTAAATCTAGTTGTAACTCAATATCTATGGGGTCATGTACATGTGCCAGGATACACCAGCTCCCTGCCAGTGTATCTTGGCTGCAGAGCTGGCCTATTCTTTCCCTGTTACCCATACGGAATGGTCTGGAGTCCAAAGAGACATGCCAGCCCATCTTTGCAGCCACCACTGCCATCATTTTTTATTTTTTTTTTGCTGACTCAGAAAGCAGGAAGGGGGGGCATGATTGAAGACCACCTGTGTGTGATCAGCCTTGGTCACATTATGAGGGACTCCTTCCTGGGTTCTGCGAGAGACAGGGAGATGTCAGTGGTGACAGCAAGACTGGTGCACTGATGGGTTCCTGTGGACATGTGGGTACCAATCCAGTTTTTGCCAGCAGTAACAGAATAAACTGGGATTTTTTTTTTTTAAAAAAAGGTCTATTGGGCCCTACCCTGCCTTCCACCATCTCAGCCCTGTATCTGCCCTGGGGGTGGTGAGGACTGCCCTGGGTAGAATGTGGCAAATGCATCATATGGACTGCATAGCTCTGAGACAGGGGCAAGATTGCATATTTAGCCCATGTAGACAAGCCCTATGTCAGTTATCATTGATGCAACTTTTAACAGTGGTCACTTAGCATAGGATGGATGAAAGATAGAGATATAAAGCTCAGGGTGGTAGGCTGAATCTTTGAATTTCACCTTAAAAAACTCAAAACTAAGGTTTATTGAGAAATATTTTCTACCATGTTCAGTGGAGTTTACTCTTTAGCATGTTTCATTGGTGAAATGGCCCAAGTTTTTAGATGGGAATTTAAATTTTAAAATTTGATTTTGGACTAGAAAAGAACAAATATTGTTCCTCTCTTTAAAATAAAAAGGCTAAAAAACAAGAATCAGGTAACTACACACCAGTCAGCCTGACCTGAATACCAGGAAAAATATTAGAATTAGAATGGATTGTAAAGGAGTCTGTTTGCAAGTATGTGCACAACAATGCAGTGATTAGTAGAGCCAGTAATGATTTATCAAGAACAGATCCTACCACACTAATGTTATCTCTCTCTCTCTCTTTCTTTTAAACGAGCCACTAATTTAGTATATGTTGGGAATACTATGCATGTTGTTTGTCTGGATTTCAGCAAAATATTTGATAAAATCCCCCATTATATTTTGTTTAGATGGTTCCATAATTGTTTGGAAAGCCAAGTTCAAAGAGTCATTGTCAGTGGTGCTTCAGGCTGGAGGAAAGTCTCAAGCAGAGTGCCACAGGATTCTGTCCTGGGGCCATCACTCTTCAACATGTCTATCAATGACTTAGATGATGGGTTAGAAGGAATTCTTATCAAGTTTCAGATGACACAAAACTGGAAGAGTTAGCCAACATACTGGAAGATAGGAACAGAATTCAAAGGGACCTTGAAAAAACCTAGAGAATTGGACTGAAAGTAATAGAATGAAGTTCAATAAAGACAAATGAAAAAAATTTACATTTAGTGAGAAAAACCAAATGCAGAGGTATAGGATGAAGATATTTGGCTTAGCAATAGTACATTAGGAAAGGACCGTGGGATTATTGATTATCATAAACTGAACCTGACCCAGTAGTGTGTGATACTGAAGAAAATAATATTTTAGACTGCATTAATAAAAACGTAATTTGCAAGTAATCTCCCACTATATTCTGTGCTAGTCATGACTCATCTGGAATGCTGCATTCAGTTCTGGGTACCTCGTTTTAAGAAGGATATAGACAAATTGAAGCAGGTTCAGAGAAGGGCAACAAGGATTATTAGAGATGTGGAGAACAAAATATATGAAGAAAGATTGAGGGAGCTGGTTATGGTCAGCCTGGTGACATGATTGCACTTTTTAAATATCTCAAGTGATGTTACAGAGAGGAGGGTGCAGGTTTGTTCTCTGCTGCTACAGAGGGTAGGTCTAGGGGTGCATCTATGCTGCAGTTTGCAGTTTGACACCATTTTAATTGTCATGGCTCCATCCTACATAATCCGGGGATTTGTAGCTTGTGAGGCACAAAAACTCAAAATCAGTAAAAATTCCAAGGGACTCATAATAAAAGGGAGCAAAACAGAGTCAAAGTAATACACAACGCCTTGGAATGAATTTGATTTGGAAAGCAGCATGCAGACACCTAAACAACAATGGGAATAAAAGCCATCCATCAGCAGAGAAAGATGGGACCAGAGACTCTAATTGAACGATTGTTCCTCCATGTCCATGCCACAACTATGAACTGGATCAGGACCTCAACTTTAAATCAGATTAAATTTCCTATCCAATATCTAGTCCACTTTAAAGAACCAGTTTGAAACATATTCTAAGTAAAATATTACAATAGTAACAGAATATTCAATATAGAATGCCATGTGGAGAAAATGCTTCTCAAATAAGCTTATATTAAATATCAGCTTTAACAAACAAGGTCTGGCTCTGTTGACAAAGCCATTTTTGAAAAGAGTTAGGTTAAGTACATCTGCTGGTCAAATTAGATGAGAAGCAATTATGACCAGTTTGGCTCTTATCCCAGGCCTCATAAAGTTACACATGAAGGATGCTGAACAGAGGCTAAATGAAGAGGAGAGGAACAATGACAAAATCATCCCAAATGTATAAAAGAAGCAATTTAAATACCCAACCTTTATCAATATGTATCACACCGTTATTTAACTAAATATTTTTCTCCCTCACTTAGGTTTATTTGTGAATGCATTTGAGATGCCTTTCTTTGTTTGCTTTAATTGAAAAGCAAGAAATTAATTAACAACATGATTGAAAAAATACACTTAATCCCCCATTCTTTGATTATTTTACACATTTCAAAAACATGAATCATCTTATTAGTAAATTTAATTTGTTTGCTCTGTCACAAATGCCTTTCAATACACACTTCATTCTGGTCGTTCTGACCTTTACCTTAATTTGATTGAAGTTCATTTTGGTATCTCTCATAAGGCACAGTTGGAAGCTTTGTGTGCTTGGACTAACTCTTTGTATTAGATACTTTTTATTTCCCCTTCAGTTTTTGAAGTAGGTGTTTGCTACGTCATGTCTCTTTTCCTCTTTCTGTGTGTTTATATGTGTGTGTATGTGTATGAGAGAGAGAGAGAAAATTAAAATTAAAACCCATGACACTTGATATGTATGATTCTTGTCAGTCAGTTCAGTAACATTGATTGGAATATACACTCCCTCTTCTCTCTCTCTCTCTCTCTCTCTCTCTCTCTCTCTCTCTCACACACACACACACACACATTCTAGCAATGAAGGACATTTTTATAACAATTGATATGAATGATGTCAATGCTTATATGGTAAGAGCAATGGTATGAGACTTGGGAGATTTAAGGTGGGAACTGTTGATGTATGTAGTGCTTGATTGATTTATTTGTTTAAGACCTTTGATGTTATATAATGAGTAAGATCTAGTGATTGAAGAAAGAAATGCATAATATTAGGTGTGAAAGAAAAAAAAACTATTATGTTGATGTTAAGACATAGGAGGAAATTTGAAAGCTAGATTATGAAGCCAAAAAGAACAAGCTGGAAGTCTCTTAATTTATGTGTTTGTTTGTATATTTTTGAGTTGTATACTTATGTGTTACTATTTGAGTCCATGTAAGATTTGTATGATGTCATAAGTGTTGTTTGTATCATTGTTCGTCACTTAATAAAATTTATTATTTAAAAAAAAGATATGCATAATGTCAATTTATATAATATTATTGAGGCATATGTAAAACATTTTTCCTAAATGCATTTGTAAGTCCCACCTAGCATATACCCGTTGAATCAATTGATGGATGGTAGAGTATTGATGCAAATCCCATTGTTTCACTGGGGATATTTTCAGACACCGTTTAACAGTGCCTACCGTGGGATGAGGTCCCAGGAGAGGAACGGCGCTCTTGCGTGGCAGGGGGTCATTTTTTGACACCACCGTCCCTCTTCCTGGATCCTTCGTGGCACGTCCGTGGAGCTTTGGAAGCAGCCGTGCCATATTTTAAGTTGCCCGTGCCCGGGACCTACTCCTGCGGTAGGCACTGTTAAACGGTGTCTGAAAATCTCCTGGGTCTACTCTGACTGTGACTTGCAATTGGACTTAGATCTCATCCAATAAATTCTATAATATACTATCCTTCCCTGGTTATTTCCCATCAATCCATCTATGAACCATGCTGAACATTGATTTCTCTTTCTCTCCCTCCCCCACTCATTTCTTACTTGTGTCAATGTCACAAAGCTGCTACAGGAATGAGATCAGGTAATTTGGTGAGCACCTTTGGCACCTCCCCCTTTTGGAGGTGAAGGGGGGAGCTGGAACTGCCCCTTTAGTTCCTGCAAATTGAGGAGTAGGGAAAGTGACCTCCTTTGAGGCTGGCCTGAGCGATAAAACCTCTCTTTAACTTCTGCGACTTGGGGAAAGGACTTTTGGGTTGGCCTTGCAGATGTGGACTGACTAGGGAGGAACCCAGCTTCTGGGTTCTCCCTGGGATTTAGGCGTTTTCACCCAAGGGAAGTTGGGGAGCGGTTTTTGGAGGTGACCTCCTGCCCCATCAGTTCTCATACTAGGTTGTTCCTCCATTGCAGATGTCTCCAAATGGAGCTAAAAAGGTTATAGCTAAATAAAAGTGGTGCTTTATATCCCAGCTATATGTGTGGTCTCTCTATTTGTGCCTAGTCTCCTTATTCCTGCATCTGCCATCAATAGGATTCCCAGCATGGTCATGACTGCGCTGTAGGAACCCCTTTTGAGGAGCACAGGATGGAGGCCTGTAACTTTGCCTCAGTCCCTGTGCTGTTGCCAGGAGACCAGAGGGCAGGGCTAGAATAGATTTAACCCCCACCTCCTCCTTTTCATCACTTTGATTGGCCCACTCTCCCACCACCAAATCAGTGTGATTTGATTGGTTGCTTCAGGGCTGGGTAGGAATTTTTGCCCTTTTACCTGGGGTCTTTTGCCTACCCCACAGAGTGGATGCAGACTTGACAACTGGCTTAGGGTGGTGTCTTAAATAGGTGGTCACTTGGCAGGTAGAGGAGAAGATTTTGGTAGTTCAGTAAGCACCTTTGGCCCCTCCACATTTGGAGGTGAAGGGGGGAACTGGAACTGCCCATTTAGTTCCTGTGAACTAAGGGGTGGGGAAAGTGACCTCCTTTGGGGATGGCCTGAGGGATAAACCTCGCTTTAGTTTATGCAAATTGAGGGAGGGGCTTTGTGGTTGGCTTTCCAGATGCAGACTGACTAGGGAGCAACCCAGCTTATGGGTTCTCCCTGGGGTTCAGCTGTTTTCACCCAAGGGAAGTTGGAGAGGGGGTTTTGGAGTTGACCTCCTGCCCAAACAATTCCCACACTCGGTTGCTCCTCTCATTGCAGATCTCTCAGAATGGGGTTGATTAGGTTATAGCTAAATAGAAGTGGTTCTTTATATCCCAGCTATATTTGTGGTCTCTTTATTCTTGTCTGGTCTCCTTATTCCTGTGTCTACCATCAAAAGTACATCCTAAAAAGTACCACCCATTTCGGTTCAACCTAATTGTCATCTATTGGATAGACAGATAATTGACAGACAAGACAGAAAGAAAGACAGATGGCATTGCCCACCTGAAATGCCACCCCCCCCCAGCTCTGTACCAAAGCCAGCTCGGAGGTGGCCATATGTCTAATAAACTGTTTTTTCAATAAAGTCTAGTAAATGGGATTTTTTTTAAAAAAAAATGGGATTAAAGCCTTCAGACCACAAAAAGAACTGCATTCCCATTGAATCATCAAGAATGTTTTGTGTCAGGCTTGCCATGACTATGACGTGAGTACAATTTTTCCTGCAGGGCAGACAAGCCCTGAGTCTACTTCATCAAATTATTACAGCATTGTGTTTATGTGAGTTTTTTCTGGTGTACTAGAATTTGAAACAAATGGAGCCTGGCATTTTCTCACTCTTTGAGTCCATTTCCCAGTGATGTATTGGGTTTACTATGGCTGTATGATGTTGGTCCTTGCTGTCCCCACCATGCATTTTACTAGGGATGGAGGGATTTTTTTATTTTTTTTTTAGTTATGCCAGAATTAAGAAATACTGGAATGTATAGGAGAGCAAACCCAGAGAACAATAAAGGAAAAGTTAATAATAATAATAATATTTATTTATATCCTGCCCCTCTGCGAACAATCGGGGTGGCTTACAACAGTAAAATAGTACACAGTATAAAACAACTCAAAATCCTTTCCCCCCCTTAAAACATTATTAAATCAATACAAATTAAAATCAGCATATAATACAATTTATTAAAAACCCTTCCGAGCGAGCAGCATCAGTTAGGAGTTCAAAAGAAATAATTGCAGGCCTAATATTTGTTGAAGCCTATTTGTTTTGTTTTACATCTATCTGCATTTTCTTGTATAAAGTAGTTTATGTGCTTACTTTCTGCTGCTCTGGAAGGTAGGACCTGAACCAAAGGATTCCAATTACAAGAAATGAGATTATGGGCTTGTCTGGATGATTAAAATACTCCTCTAGAATTTAAAGAGGATATCTTTTGTCCCAATGGGATCCTGTGGTGATCTGCCTTATATGGAAGGAGGGGTGGTAAAAACTCCATTTATTGTGCAGGAAAAGCCTTTGCAGCTTTCCCCAATTTTTGTTAAATAATGAAAGAAAATGTTCATTAGCGCTCATTAGGACAACCAATTTGATTTGCTGCACATTCTGGGAGAGGGCAGAACCAGAGATCAGATTGGTTGGGGGCAGGCTTGATGACAAGACAGTATCTGGAGATACTCTTTTGTGTGTGTGGGGGTTTCCTCTGCCAAGGCACCCAAATAATTTTTTTAAGCAGAAGGTCACACTTGCTCACCTTTCCTTTAATGTTAAAAAAATACTGTACATCAGCAGCAGCATATAACACACTAATTTACTGCCACCATCTTGATTCGTGTGCATGTGAACTTCAAATGCAGATAGCTTCTCAGCATATCATTTTTGCTGAAAGACCAAATTTGCAACAGTGCCCAGGAATTAGCATTATATCCTCTCATTTAGACCTGCCCTATGACTAAATATCAGGCAGAACTTTGTGGCAGTACAAGCTGTTCTGCAGTAGAATGGATTACCTCAGAATGATGGGGGAATCTCTGTCACTGGAGGTGTTTAAATAAAAGTTGGGTGGCCAGCTGCCAGTGATACTTTAGCTGTATATCACTGTACTGGCTGGGTTTGGATTAGATCAGCTTTTCTCAACCGGGGTTCCACAGAACCCTGCGGTTTCCCCAGAGCTGGCCAGGGGTTCTGTGAGAAAACTGTAATAAATTAATAAATCACGGAGAAGTGGTCAGCTGAAATGGCTTATCTCTCTCCTCCACAACAGAGAAAGCCAGGCAAGGAATGATTGTGTGTGTTTGAATGTTTTCACACCAACAGAGCCTCAAAGGGTCCTCTTACGGGTGTAGGGGGGAGTATGTTTACATGCCAAATACCTTGCTCTCCCTCCCAGCTTTTGATCTGCTTTAGATATGCCAATGAAGCTCCTGATGGCCTGGAAAGGGAGGAGACAAAGGATGTGTGTGTGTGTGTGTGATTTGCTTCCTGCAAGCAGCCATTGATCCAGAACTGAGGCAAAAGTTGACCTGGTTTCCCTAAAACTGATTTAAAGGTACAAATGCAAAATGAGGTTTGTTTTTTTTTCTTAATTCAGAACAATGGAAAGAGAATTGCAACACTGTACAGCTCTTAGCCAATTGGGGAAAACTGACCAAGTAATCCAAGGAACCCTCTGGTCAGTCATCTACTCAGGCACCAGCTGCGGATGGGAGAACTCTGATAAAAGTGACTTAGGGCTTATTCTTTTAAAACCAGATTTGGAGAGGGCAGAGCCATTACAGTAAAGAAGTCATTATAGATAGAGAAAAGGTTCTTAATCTGTGGGTCTGGTAACTGAAAGTGGGGGCCACAAATAGACTGACCAACTCCGATACTATTGAAAAAAATCTTTCTATTTACCTTGGCAGGAAGCTATAGCTTCCTTCTCAGCCTGCATCTGGCTGCTTAGTAAGTTGCTGCTTTTTGCAAGCTGTGTTAGCTCAGAGCTCAGTCTCTGGGTCAGAGTCAGTGATGTAGCCATATTTAAATATTTGAAGGTATGTCATACTGAGGATGGAGCAAGCTTGTTTTCTGCTGCCATGCAGGAATAAACAATCAAAGCATTCCCAACAGATGGCCATCTAGCCTCTGTTTAAAAACCTCCAAAGAAGGAGACTCCACCACACTATGAGGTAGTGTATTCCACTTCCAAATAACTCTTACTGTCAGGAAGTTCTTCCTAATGTTTAGGTGGAATCTCTTTTCCTATAGTTTGAACTCATTGCTCCATGTCCTAGTCTCTGGAGCAGCAGAAAACAAGCTTGCTCCATCCTCAGTATGACATCGCTTCAAATATTTAAACATGGCTATCATGTCCAATTTCAACCTTCTCTTCTCCAGACTAAACATGCCCAGCTCCTTAAGCCTCTCCTCATAGGGCATGGCTTCCTGACCTCCCACCATCCTGGTCACCTCCTCTGCCTGTTTAAAGAATCAGATGGAGCAAGGGTGAACATATGTGGCAGCTCTCACTTCTCTAAGAATCCTGTCCACATACTCAGGCTAGACAAACTGAAAAGTATCCATTGTCACTGGACAGGAATAAGTTATATCCATTGGATCTGTAGCAACTGTAGTATACAAGTCAAAATGAATCTGAGCAATTTGATCTGCAAGGTGAAGAAAAAAAATCTTCACAGTGGGGTGCTGAGTGGCCTGAATTCTCTTGTCAGCCAGGTTTTAAAAGACCTTACTAACAGCTCTTCTGGATGGCTCTTTGCACACATAGTTGTGGCAGAGGAATTTCATTTCATTTTGTTTCATTTCATTTCATTTGCTCTCCACAATGCCACAAGCCTTCAAATAGGTTCTAGCCTGCATTCAATCAGACTCACTCTTAAGTTTTCCACCAAAATCATTGCAGTCACCATCTCACTTGTTTTATTACTGTCATTACCTTGGACAACCAGGGAGCTGGTTTAGCTTTGCTCCAGGAGAAGGGACACTCAGCAGGAATTGTGTAAATGCCTTGTCATTTCCTAATTCCAGATTTCAAGAGAATCACCTGCTGAGAAGATGTGAAAAATTCTCAAAGTCAGCCTCCTGGGTTGACTTTGGTCCCCAAACTCTGTAGGGCCTCTGAATTCCAGGATGTCTAAACTTCAACAGGTAGTGATCCATAAACAGCAATGGAACTATAGAATACTACTTCATCTCCAGACAACCACCATCCCATCCAGTACAGAAAAAGAGTTCTAGTGTGTGGCCAACAACATGTGTGGGGCTAGGACAGAATTATGATATTTATTTATTGGATTTATTCCTCCTTTCCCCAAAATGGGATTCAAGGTGGCTACAAAGTCTTAGTCATGGCAGACATGAAGTCTTAAGCCACTCCGAACAGGGACATGTGAGCATAGATGATGAAATTCTCCAGCACCAAAGCTGAGGGCACTCTAGCACAGTCCTCAAACCACCCCAGATAGCTCAGCAAGGAAGACTGTTAAGTGTTGGGGGTAAAGCAAAAGAACTTCTATTCTGTCTTGGCCACACATCTTCAGCTGAAGCCTGTTTTCAGACTACAGGATGGTAAGTTTTCAGACTACAGGACAGAGCACCTAATCAGCAGGAATGAACCCTGATAGATTACTGCAGCTCTACCTCTCTGCTCAACACTGATCTGCTGCTGCACAAAAATCCTGGCAGGCTAAGCTGAAAGAGATTTAACACATTCACACTACACACTGATAGCACTGTTATTCCATTTTAACTGCCATGGTTCCATCCAATGGAATCTTTGGAGCTGCAGTTTAAGGAGGGACAGTTAGGGAACTCAGTGAGGGGGCTCTACTGCCTTACTAAACTGCAAACTATGATTCCATAGGATGCAGCCATGGAAGTTAAAGTGGAATAATAGTGCTATAACTGTGTAGTATGAATGGGCTCCAGGTCTCTGTGATGAAGAGTACATTGTTCAGTTAATGTAAATCAATGTGAAATTCCATTTGAACACTTAGGACTTTATCAGACACACGAATTAAGGCATCATAATGACACTACATAACCGCAAAAGAGCACACAGATCAGACAATGTCACCCTTTCCTGGTTAAAACCAGCCCCAAACACATACCTTTTTATTGATGGCTGAAGCCATCAATAGATCCCCTGTGGCACATTGCTGGCATATGAAACTTCTGGCCATTTAATCTTGTCACTGCAGTGAGAATGACTGGTCTGGTGTGAACACTTCTGGGTGACATTGGAACATCCAGATAAATTTTGCTCTTTTTATGACCCTCCCCGGGTTACTTGGGACTTTTAAAGTGTGTTTGTGATTTTTAAAAACTTTTTATACTTTATTTTTATTTTTATTTTTAAATTTCCTGTGCAATGAAGTCTCACAGGATTTCATCCAGTAATGGAATCAGGAGAACTCAAGCATGAGCATCAGTTAGCATTCAGAGAGTTATAGGGCTAAGAAAGTTGTGATCCAACTTCCCAAAATATGCTGCTTTAGAGATAGTCTTTCCATAAATTGTTCCTTTGAAGATTAATATACAGACATTACTTACTGATGCTTCTTTCCAGAGATTGATGGCACTTGTTTATACAGAGTCCTGTGCTGCAGAAGTTCTACACTTCAGACACAAAGAAGCAATAGCCAATTGGCACAATTCCTAAAAAAGCCAGCTTATGAATGGGATTTTTTTTAAAGGGAAAACAATGATTAAAAATGGATTTAACCAGAAATACCTTTTTACACACTTGATCCACAAACTGTAAGTAAAACAGGTCACAGAGACTTTAATACATGCTAATAAAGTGTTTTAGTCTGGACATATACACTTTTCATGACACAAAAGATACAAAAATGTTTCTCACTTTGCAAAAATATTTGCTAAACTTTTTTTTTAAAAAAAATATATGTTTCTTTGACAAGATGCTAAGTAAGTACAATAAAACCACTTTCCCCCCTCTTGATCTTCTTTCTCAATGCAAAGGACAGGTTAGTTTCAGTTCATGCTTAGCCACAAAGCATAGGTACCATTGTCTGAGTTTCTAGCACTAGTAGTGGAAATGTTTGCATCTGGGAATCATAATTTGTTGTATGGCAGTGGGTGTGGGTGTGGGTTTCATGTCAAGTTGCAAAGCACTAAAAGCACCTTGTCAAGGTTCATTGAAGCGAGTAAGCCAAGCCACATTGTCCAGACATACGTATAAGAGCTTCAAGGGGTGTGGCCAATCTGAGTGAATATTCCTTCCTGATCTGAACTATCAGTCAAGCCCTGAACACAAGTAAATCTCACTTATAAATTATTCGAAGGAAATTCAATAATTCCACACCATCCTACATTTTTCCACTAGGCATCACCTGTTTCTAGGAATGAGGTTAAGGTAATACAAATCCCCCCGCCAAAAGATTTGAAATAGGCTTCCCTAAAATAAGTAGGACTAATTGTGAAACAAATCTTCATAGAACCAAATTAGCAAAGAACAAGATCATACAATAATTGTTAACATAATTTGCTTGGAGAAATTTGCAAAATATTGATAAAGAAATAGTAACATGGTAAAGGAAAGGAAAGAAATGTCTTAATTGTAGACAGATGAAAAGAGGTTAAAGAACCTTATTAATGGGTAGGCTTGTTAATTGTCGGTGTTTTGTTAGTAAAATGTACTGGATCTAAGTATTTTGTCTCCCAAATGATCTGATTAAAATAATGACTATCTGGGATCTGGCTGGTGAAGCTCCTAGAATATTATTATGGTTGTTATTTTTATTCCCCGCTCCTCCAATTAAGATTATGGATAAGAATCACTCACAATCTTCTCTACCTCCATCCTTGGTGAGAGAATAAATGCATCTGAACACTGGTTTTTTTTTTTTTAATAGACTCCTATCAGCATTATAGTGAACCCAAATTATGCACCATAGACAATCAGAGATAATTAACTGACCTTATGCTGACACATGAAGTCTATCTAATCTAACTTCCTGAATATTGTTTTGTCTGCTCACCTGCAATTCAAAGGGAGACGTGAATGGAATGTTAAGTTGGTTTTAAAGGATGGAGGTTAAATACCTTTTTACTCTCCTTTAGCCTGTATAAGATAGTCTCTGCTTCTCGTCTTCTCACAGTTTATGGATACTTTCCCAATTAGAAAGACATAAGTATGCAAGCTTCTATCAGGCTGAGCAAGTCAACTGAGATTCTCATTTGCTGTGCTCTATAACCTAGTCAATCTCATATTTAACATATGGCACTTTTCTTCAGTTAGTTCCTCTGGCATTCAGCTGCCTCACAAAGAAGGAAATGAAGGTTTGAATGCATATCAATAATTTGGATGCATAAAACACAGCATCGTCCTCCCTTCAAGGTGTCAGGCATCTGCTTAAGCCTCTCACTTAAAAGCAGTAACAAGAAATCCTATATGCATAAACAGGTTACAAAGTAAAATATTTCTCAAAACTAAAAACTTTCCACCTAATTGAGAAAAGAAATTGGAAGGCAATGATGGTGTAAAGTTTCCCCCTTTCTTCCACATCATCCCAATCCCATCTGTGAGCATGAAGGAAGAGCCAACAAAAAGAGTATCTCAACCAATTTTTGGCCTGATTTAAAAAATAAAATATATTCCTAGTATTTTCAATGAATAAAAGCTTTCAGAAAGTTTTATCCTAGTATTTATAAGCCTAGACAATTTGGAGATATTTAACACAATTTTTGCACTTTGCAATTTTTTTTAAAGTAATACAGCAGGAATCAGATACAGCTCTTGATAATTAGAAGCTTTTTTAAATTTAAATCATAGGAAGATACTATTTTTTTCTTTTGTAAAATGACAGCAACCATACAGATCTCATGGATAATAACCAAAGTATTAGAGAACTTTAAATTCAATATTTCCAAATAATACTTAACACAATATTTCATTCTATATAAATGATGGATATTCCCACCTATCGCTATTTCTAGTCTCTCACAGCTTAGGGTTGCAATGTCTGAAAAAAAATCATCCAGTTTCATATAGTTTGTTTATGAAAAGTATTTTAAAGAAACCACAAGCATAAAAAGAAGAGAACCAATAAAACATAATGTGTTACTCCCCTATATACCTACTAGGGCCTTGAGACCATCAGTAAAAGAGCTTCTCCATGTGCCCTACAACTGTGATAATGGTGGTTGCACAAGAGAAAGACATCTTATCAGTTGAAGCTGGATTATTTCCACAGTGAAGATACAGGATTCCTGACTATGTAGAAAGCCTATATTTATGTATTTATTTATTTAATTTGTATATCATTTTTCTCCCAATAAGGGAACTAAGTTGGTTCATAGTAGAGACTGGAATAAAATGCAGCTTTACAAACCAGAAAATTTTCTTTTGTAATAATAATAATAATAATAATAATAATAATAATAAATTAAAGACAGCAGTTTGAATAATAGTACAATGAGAGTTTTACAGCATGGACGCGGGCACCAAGAAGGTAAACATGATGGTTACATTCATGGGATTGAGCTATAGTCTTACCCCAAAGCTATTAAAACTCAATCAGGTTCAAATAATTCATATGTTTGCATAAGTTCCCTCTTTCAGTGGTTTACCAAACATGCTAGCCTTATTATTGGCTAAGTAAGGAGGTCGCTCCAGGTGGTAGATGCTGGGAGATGGCAACAAGGTATTGGTGCAGAAATCTGCATGCCAAGTTGTTGGCTTCCACTCTTAACATCACTGATTGCCTTCAGGTGTGGTGAAGAAAAGTACTCCATCATCAGTGCTGCCTAGGTGGCTTTAGCATATTGAATAGGAAAGTGTCCTTTATTATTCTTTGCTTTAGGCAGCAAAATGTCTTAGGGCCACTCAGATTTACCTCCTGGTTAGTAACCCTGGACATTGTATGATCAGAATGATCATAGATTCTAGGATCAGGATATTCTATACAGTGGATGCTTTGGATCTGCAAAGGCTTGATTCTTGGACCCTCTGCAGATGGCAAAAACCTTGGAGGGTTGCACACCATATTATTCAATGGTGGTGACGTATACGTGGATGCAGCAGCTGCTCTTAGAAGTCTATATGAGATATGTCAAACTACAACTCCCACTATGTAAAAGAATGTCAAAGAAGTGAGGCATTTTCTTTTCAACATTATCCAATAATTATAAGAGTAGTTAAAGGAAGAGCAAAATCACCACAGCAACAGAGAAGAATCTCTAGCAGAACTTGTACAAGAGATGCATTGCTTTTGACATTTTGCAGTAGTCTGTGGTACAATTTGTTGTCAGTTCTCTTCTCCCCATTTTTTTAATCTGATGTGTAAGTTTCTTGACTCATCTTCTGTGCAAACAGTTTGCTCATACTGTATATTTGCCATGTAACACTGCTATTTAATATAAGACTCTTCCTTGATTCTTCCCTTGCCTTGCAGACAGTTTCATTGTCCAGAAGGTGGAAGAGGTAACAAGGAGATCAGTTATTTTAGAGCTGATCCTAACCAATGGGGATGACCTGGTTAATGGAGTGGAAGTGGCAGGATCCTTAGGTGGAAGTGACCATGTTCTCCTGGAGTTTGTTATACAGAGAAAAGGGGAAGCCATGCACAGTCAGACATGCATTCTAGATTTTAAGAAAGCTGACTTCAGATTAGGGAATTACTGAGGGTGATCCCATGGTCAGGAATACTAAAAGATAAAGGAGTTCATGATGGATGGGAGTTTCTTAAAAGTGAGATATTGATGGCACAACTTCAAACAGTTCTAATGAGGAGGATAAAGGGGGGTGGGTGGTCTAAAGAAACCAGGATGGATGTTGAAAGAACTCTCAACTGATCTAAAACTTAAAAAGGACATGTACAAGAAATGGAAAAGGGGAAATTACCAAAGAAGAATTCAAACAAATAGCCAGCTCATGTAGGGGGAAATGTCAGAAAAGCTAAAGCACAGATGCAGCTCAGGCTTGCTAGAGAGGTTATAAACAATAAAAAGAGTTGTTGTTGTTGTTGTTGTTGTTGTTGGTATGTTCATAGCAAAAGGAATAACAAGGAAATGGTAGGGCCACTGCATGGAAAAGATTGCAAAAGGGTTACAGGGGACAGCAAAAAGGCAGAACTACTTAACACCTTCTTTCCTCCAGTCTTCTCCCAAAAGGGGAACAGTGTGCAACCTGGGGAAAATGGAGCAGATGATGCAGTAGGAGAAATACAGCATAGAATTAGTAAAGAGATCGTTCAGGAATACCTGGTCATTATATATGAGTTCAAGTCTCCAGGGCCAGATGAACTTCATCCAACAGTATCAATACTAGGAAAGATTCTAAAGGAGATCATTAAACAGACAGTCTGTAAGCACTTAGAAAGGAATGCTGTGATTACTAAAACTCAACATGGATTTCTCAAACACAAGTCATGCCAGACTAATCTTATATCTTTTTTTGATAGAGTTACAAACTTGATAAATGAAGGAAATGCTGTGGATGTAGTGTATCTTGATTTCAGTAGGGCTTTTGACAAGGTCCCCTATGATATTCTTCCAAAAATGTTAGTAGCCAGTGGGTTAGACAATGCAACTGGTAGGTGGATTTGTAACTGGTTGACTGACCAAACCCAAAGGGTAGTCACCAATGGCTCCTCTTCATCCTGGAGAGAAGTGACTAGTGGGGTGCCACAGGGTTCTGTCCTGGGCCCAGTGCTATTTAACATCTTTATCAATGACTTGGATGAGGGTATAGAGGGTATGCTTATCAAGTTTGCAGATGACACCAAATTTGGAGGGGTAGCTAATACCCCAAAGGACAGGATTAGAATTCAAAATGACCTCAACAGCTTAGAAATGTGAGACAAAACTAACAAAATGAATTTCAACAGAGGGAAATGTAGGATATTACACTTGGGCAGTAAAAATGACATGCACAAATATAGAATACATGACACCTGGCTTGATGGCAGTACATGCAAAAAGGATCTAGGAGTCTTAGTGGACCACAAGCTGAACATGAGTCAGCAGTGTGATGCAGCAGCTAAAAAAACCAATGTGATTCTAGGCTGCATGAATATGAGTATAGTGTCTAGATCAAGGGAAGTAATAGTGCCACTGTATTCTGCTTTGGTCAGTCCTCCTCTGGAATACTATGTCCAGTTCTGGGCACCACAATTCAGGAAGGATATTGAGAAGCTAGAATGTGTCCAGAGGAGGGTGACCAGGATGGTGGGAGGTCTGGAGGCCAAGTGCTATGAAGAAAGGATTGTGGAACTCAGTGTGTTTGGTCTGGAGAGGAGAAGGTTGAGGAGAGACATCATGGCCATATTTGAATATTTGAAGGGATGTCATGCTGAGGATGGAGCAAGCTTGTTTTCTGCTGCTGTAGAGACTATGACATGGAGCAATGGAACTGAAAAGAGATTCCACCTAAACATTAGGAAGAACTTCCTGACAGTGGGATCTGTTCAGAGGTGGACTACACTGCTTCATAGTGTGGTTGAGTCTCCTTCTTTGGAGGTTTTCAAACAGAGGCTGGATGGCCATCTGTCAGGAATGTTTTGATTGAGTATTCCTGCATGTCAGGGGGTTGGACTGGATGGCCCTTGCAGTCTCTTCCAACTCTATGATTCTATGCCAGCGCAATGAGAGAGGGCATGTTTTAGCTGTGATATGGTATAATAAATCATGATGTGATGATGAAGTACAGTTGTCCCTTCATATTCACTGGGGTTTGATTCCAGGACCCCCCGTGGATATCAAAATGTATGAATACTCAAGTCCCATTATATGCAATGTCATAGCAATATGGTGTCCCTTATATAAGATGGCCAAATCAAGGTTTGCTTTTTGGATCATTATTTTTTGAAGAATATTTTCAAGCCATGAATACTTAAATCCATGGATATCAAATCCATGGATATGGCAGGTCAACTGTAATGACTCAGCAGTCCATTCTATTGCTATTATTATCTATAATAGCAGTAGGTCTCAGAAAAGCTGAGACCTACTGACACTTTACAACTTTAGTATCGTGGTGAGAGGTCATGTTATCAATCACTATCATATTTTTTTAAAACCCATGTTGCTTATAATAATCTGGATAAGTACAGGTATTCTACTTTCCCTCCCCGGCCTTTAAAAGGGTGTTTCCAGACAGACATCGTTGAGTGTTAAACAGCTCGTCTTTAATGGATTTTCTGTAGGACGTAAAACGAAATGCAAGAGTATCTGGTAAAAAATAAAAAAAACACATGAAAGTTAGAAATCAAGGATATCATCATAAGGACACCTAAAAGTTGTCTAACAGTGAAAATAAACTTCATGGAATTTGCTGGGAATCCTGTCTAAATTGGATCCTGCATCAACCTACAGTATTCGGAAGGAGAGGGGCCAAAAATGGGGGTGGGGAAAACACTGGAAATGCCTCTGCGGGTTTTCTTGAAGTTTAAAAAAAAACAAAAAAACAGCAAGGGTTTGCATGTTCCTGCTTGTTTGGACAAGCGATCCACTTTGAATCCCTTTCCCATACAAGTAGATGCACAAAGCTGATTGGTCTGGTGAGTGTGGGGTGGGGCTTGTTAACCGGGTAAGTGCCTACTACTACCATGTTGAATTTTCACCTCAGCAAGCAATTGCTAAGGTTATAAAATGAAGTCTTTGTTTGTTTTTGCTGTCCTTTTAAGCTGGAAAATTGGAAAATTGCTCTAGCACTCCAGTTCACTTTAAACCACATTAAAAAAAAAAAGTTTGGCAGCGGTGAGGTACTATGGCAAGTATGTTACTCACGGCCACCATCTGGCATGTGAACCTTCTGAGGGCTTCAGAGGCCAAAACCAACATCAAGACAGGTTGCTACTGCTAAGAAATGCCATTACTATAAGGTACTCTGGGGGGCTTTCCCTCATATAGACACGACCCTAGCAAAATTTGGTGAATTGGTGTTGCACGATACAGCTCCATCTCGAAGCAAATTTATGTAGAAAATGATCATATGCTATCCTCCCCACATCCATCATGAAATAGTACAGTTCCAGATCCCTGAATCATTAGGGAAGCATCATAGCTCCTAACTGAAATCCTGGAAAGCCATGTTTAGCCAGTTGTGACAGTAGGGAGGTAGATGAACCAAGAATCTGCTGTACACAGGCAATCCAGTTTCTAAGTAGTTCATTCCAAACTTTGTCAAGTAATAATAATAATAACAATAACAACAACAACAACAGCAGCAGCAACGGTGACAATGATGACGATGACTTGGCTTTTCTTTGCAAACAAAGATTCAGAAAGGACTCATCACATGCTTTCTGAAAGCGCACTGATGACTAAAAAGGCCAATCTGAGATAAACAAGTCCGGTTGCAGAAAGCACAGCAGAAGTTCTCCTTGGGTGATGTTTCCGAGTTGTGATTCTTTCTGCATTGTCCTTTCTCTTCGAGACTTGTTCGGCATGAGTTCTCAAATAAGGCTGCAGCATTGTGGATAGTGCATCTCCATGCCTCCTGATGTGAGGCCATGGTGAATCAATTTGGCCAAGCCTGAGATGTTGTTTCAGGGAGTGCTTGTATTGCTTTTTTGGAGCGCCCCTCTTATGCTGACCCGTGGCAAGTTCATGGTAGAGTACTATTTTCGGGAGGTAATGGTCCTCCATCCTAGAAATGAGCATCCTTCCACGTAAGCAATGGTTTCTTAACATGAAAGACAATGTTTTGTCTGGGGATTAAAAAAAAAATCAACACATCTTCATAATTGATGAAGAAAAAGCTTAGACACCATCCAAACATCACATGCTTATTTCAACAGTTTTTTCTGTTCAATTTTTCTGTCTTCTCAGTCAAGCAACTACCAATATTTACTGTCTATATTTGGAACCCTTTTCTTTCAAAATCATCCTCCTTTATTTATCTTCATCCCATTTTCTGACATTTGCAATGAATGATTTACAAACACTAATATAGTATTCCCTCCAACACCTCTCTAACATCTTCAATCTTCTATTTGCTGTTTTTATTCTGTGTCTCTTCCTCTGTCAGTTGAATCTAGAAATGGACTTTTTAGAATTTATTGTTCACTCATTTTAAATAATCAGGCACCCATTCAAAGGGAAGAAATATGAGCTCAGATTTTAGAAGAGAAAAATGCTGCACATGACACAGTCCTACATAATGAACAGGTGTGTTTTATAGTATATGCCTATTTACAGATCTCTTCAACTTCTATTTTTACCTTAAATTGTTTTTTTCCCCAGTAAGAGCTGCAAGACAAAAAAAAAAAAAAAAAAAAAATCTTCATAACCCCTTTCAATTTATCATATTCCATTAATGTTCTATGCTACTGCTCTTCACATTCTTTGGATTGGATGACATCCTATATATTCATTATCTCTTAATTTGTAGTTTCTTTATTTTTCTTATTACCTTTTACTTAACAAAAATGCTTACCTCAGCTCATTTCAATCTTTTTCAATGAAAATGATGGGAAAGTTGCTTTGATAATTATGCCCCTTGGTCTTTAGGTAGACAAGTAAAATGATTTCTAGATTACTTTAATGAGCACAATTAGATGTAATTGAAGGGAATAGATGAGAAAATCTGAGACATCAGTTGTGTATGCTTCATGAGTTTTAAATATCTTTGAATGGACAAAAGGATTATAACCACTGTGTCTTTCACAGGAGCTTTTTCAAGTACATAAAGTTCTGAATGCATTATTAGTAACTATTTTTATAAATTCCATGAAACAACTTGCAATTGAAAATGGAAATTTCTGCTGATAATTTATTATAATCCATAATAATGCAGTACAAAATTATATGATTGCTTCCTTGTATTAAAAAGGTAGCAGGCACATAAATGGTTGAGAATTTTGTATCATTACATGTGATTCAAAGAAATGTTATTATAATTTGGGATGGACAGATCAGTCTAGTTTGGAACTATATGTTCTTTCATAAATCCATTCTGTATTCTTTCCACATTATTATTTTTTAAATAAACACACACACATATGTGGATACATATTGTGACTGTCTTCTTAGAAAACTGCTTATTAGATCACTTCAAATACATTGGATATAAGAGTACAACAAATATTTGTAGATGATGATGGTAAAGTACACATTCCTGTCAACTCATTTGAAATGTGGTGCTTGAGGAAAATTCTGTGGATACTAAGGACTGCTAAGAAGACAAATAAATGGGTCCTAGAGTAAATAAATGGGTCCTAAACCAAAACCTGAACTCTCACTAGACACCAAGATGACTAAACTGAGGTTGGTGTACTTTGGACATTGTGATGCACCAGTAAACCCACTCACATTAGTTCAATAAGAAAATCTTTATTCAGCAAGGCAGTGTAGTTCTATTAACATAGCAAAGCTAGTTCTGAGGCAAACACTCAGAATACACAACAGATAACCCTTAAGCTGTGTGAGGGGAGAGAATAGAAGGGAGGGGTGAGAGGGAGTGAAATTGGGGACCAGATGGCCCCTGCCATAAAGTTATATGGGAGAGAAAACAGCAAAGAGAAGACATCCAAACATTCTCAGGCTGCATTCCTGAAGGGAGAGGCCCAGGGGAACCAAACTCATGTCAGGCCTGCACTGGATTCAACTCTAACTCCCAGAATCCAGGGAGGATATGACAGACATGTCATAAGATGATATGACTTACTGGAAAAGATTATAATGCTTGGTAAAGTGGGAGGCAGTAGGAAAAGAAGACCACATAGCTGTAGTGCATTCACATAGCTACAGGTAATTCACCTTCTCTTCCAAGAAACCTACCAGTTTGCATTTGCTGCAAGTGCAGTTAGACAAGAAGACAAGCACAGTGTAGTAGACAACAGCAGGTCCTTCTGACTCCATCCCTGCAGTTACAGTATTTTCTCATTTCTTTCAGACAGTAATATCTCTTACTGATATGACTGTGCACACAGTAAGCACACACCGCTGGGCCTCAGAGATAGTGCTCCAAGACTGAAGCAGTAGTTATAGTGAACTAGTGACTGCTAGCAACTTCCCCAAGCAAGTCAATGACTCAGCAGAAGCCCTGTCCCCTCAGACCATGTATTCAGGGAGAGCACACAGCCAAAACAAGCAAAATCTATCACACAAACCCTCAAACACCCTCCCCGCAAAACACACACCACAGTAAATGAATCAAGGATGAGCTCCAAAACACAGTTCCCCTTCTGTTTTATCCTTAGAGATTGGAGAATGGAAGGATGGAAGCATGTTCCATACATTGGGTACCAAACCAGAGACAGTTCTTTTCTTGGTTGTCATACAAAAATTAAAAGACACCATGGGAAAAGACTCTCCCCACAGATCTTATTGGAGAGGCTAGCATAGATGAAGGTGTTTTTCCAACTACTGGGTTTCCAAGACATTTAGATACATATGGGTAAGTGGAAACATCCTGAATTAGGCCTAGAAACAAAGAAAAAGGAAAAAAAAACTCCCTCAGGATTGATGTCATATGATTAGGGCTGTTTTTGCCATGACTCACTTCTTGGATGAAAAATAAGTTTCCTGACACTTAGGAAACCCAGCTAGGAAGAATAACATAAATGTTAACAAATTTGAGCAGTTTTCACCTCGAATTTACACATTTGAAAATGTCTGGGGAAATTGTTCTGCACAGAAATCCACAGTTAAGGATGAAATACTTTACTAGTTTTGTTCTCAAAACAAGCAATGAGTAATTTTGACAATTTTCTTCCCACTGTGGGAAAGACTTCCAAATCTGCATATTTTTTTTCAAAAATTGTTGGGTTTTTTTGCATAAACACAGGACTTTATCAGACACACTAAATATGACATCATAATGACGCTACATAAACACTAATGGGTGCACATACACATACCAGATGATGTCGCCCTCTCACGTTTATGTCATGTCCTTAAGCCAATCTATTTTATTGATGGCCCAAGCTATCAATAAATTGGCTGTGCCAGCTTTTTGCCAGCACAGCTGGCATATGTAACCTCACTTCTTCCCCACCCCCCATGTACTTACCTTGTGAATGGCTGGAACACTTCTGGGTGAGATCACAACATCCAAGTAGTTGACATGCTTTTTATGACCCTCCCCAGGTTACTTGGAAGTTTTTAAGTGTGTGTATGTGGTTGATGTAACTTTTTATATTTCATTATTGTTTTATTTTTAAATTTTCCACATAATGAAATCTCACAGGATTTCAAAGGGGGAAGTGAACAGGGCTTCATTCACTTCCTCTTCATTGCTAGGGAAGCCTTCTGCTGGCAGCGAAAGTAAGTGTGGTGGGGGCATTCTTTTGCTAACATAAAAATGGATTTTTTTTATGCCAGCAAAAGAACATTTAAAGGGGCTCCTCTGATAAAGTCCATAAACATTTGCATAAACATAAATATGTTTGTACCAAAGAAATCTTGCCTGAAACACACATTTTTATTTTTTATTTTTTATTTTTTGTACACAGACTTTTTCTTTTTTGCACAAAAAACCTGCACACATGATTCTGAACATAGTGAGGGGTTTTTGTTTGTTTGTTTTTGTTTTTACATGGAAAACAAGTTTTGCACAAAAATTGTTAATTTTTGCACAGAATAATTTCCTGAAATACTTTTGGATTCACTTTATACAGGTGAAAACTGCATAATAATATTAATTTTCTATCACAGTGGAGAGAAAGCTATGGATGTTATTCATTCTTGCTTGCAAAGGCAAAACAATTGAAGATGTATATCTCTAGCTAGGATTCCACTGTACCACACCTGTTAATATTCTAGCTGCTGCTTGTTCTCAGTCATTTTCAAGGACATACTTGTCTTCAAGCTCTTCATGCATCTCATTACAATAGTCTAACTGAGAAGTTGCTAGAACATAGATGATTTTTTTTGCTGTTTTTGCCTCATCCTCCTCTTCTAACTCCCTCCTTTTTATTTATATCCTCATTTCCCCTCAGAACTGTGACTCAAAGTAGCTTATAACATTAAAACAAATATGGTATAAATACAGCTGTACAAGAAGTATAGAGTTGGAAGGGGCCACAAGGACCATCTAGTCCAACTTGCTGCCATGCAGGGATATGCAACTAAAGCCCTTCTGAGAGATGCCCATCCAACATCTATTTGAAGACCTCCTAAGAAAGTGAGTCCACCACTCTCTGAGGTAGTCTATTCCATTGTCTAACAGTTATCACAATAAGCAGGGTTCAAGGGATGCCCAAGATTAACTCCCCCCAAGTTTTTCAATAGAAAACCAGACTTTCTGTGCATGTGTGGGTAAAAACAGGTAGGGGGGTTGTGCAGAAAAAGCCCTTAAATGAGAAGATTCTCACCATGCAGAATTCTCTTTATCAGGGTCTCTTGATAAATTTTAAAAATAATTTTATTATTTTTTTAACCTGTACTTTCAATATCTGATTTTTCCCCTGTCCCTGGTCACCATCACTGTTCCAAACTTGCATGAGATTCAGCACAAGTTAAAGCCTGAGTCACATATTCTTCCTCCTAAACTATATAAACTAAACTAAACTTAACTATACAGAAAGGCTGAAAGTAATTCAGGAGTTCTATTTATGCTACAGGGAGGATGAAGTTCTCCCTTGTCAAATTATAACTGCAATTAAACCATATGTAATGGTGAAACATAAATGTATATTTATTAAAACATTTATATGCTGCCCTTTACCATGAGATCTCAGGGTGGTGTACAAATAAATTCCACTAATAAAATTAAATTTTAAAACAAGAGAATGGTTTAAATAGACTAAAAGCATTTCAAACAATATAACAAGGTAACAATTTAACAACACACACATATACATATAGATATGAAATCAATCAGGTCCTAAAGGGTTTAATAAATCTGCAACTAGTTACTTGCAACCTCTGTGGAAAACATGAATAACACTAGTTGTATTTACAGTGCCTCTCCACTCTAAAGGCACATATAGGGAAAAATAATCCATGAAGCAGACCTTAATCCTAGGATCTTAAAATGTGAGGGATTTCTTCATGGTACTGTTATATAATGATTCTGGCCTTATCTACATGGGTAATTCACCCCATCTTGCCCATCTTGGAGCCATGAAGTCCTGATGGTGCAGGGCTTTTGCTCCATTTTGCCCCTAGACAGTCCTCATGACCCCCGGGTCAAAGATGGGACTAAGACGGGGTAAGAGAGGATAGGGCCTAATATATATATATATATATATATATATATATATATTTTAAAATATCCGTTAAACTGTGTTCTAGCCAAAAGGGGAAAAAAATGAATTGTGCCCTGCATGAAAAGGAACCAATTCTGGCCTGCTGGCCTGTCACTACACATGCCCTTTGTCATCACTATTCAGCTGCAGAAAGCAGGACCACAGCATGTGACCAAGGCTGGTTGCAGGCAAGTGGCCTTGGTGACATGTTGCAGGACAGCTTCCTGGCTTTAGAGAGAGAGAGAGAGAGAGTAGGCAGTGGTGGCTGCAGTGACAGGCCAGTGTGCCTGTCTGGACTTCTTCCCATTGCATGCAGGTAACGGGGGAGGAATGGGCCTGATCCATGGGAAGGATATGCTGGCTCCCTGCTCCCCTGTTACCTGCATGAAATGGGAAGAAGCCATCCTGGTCTGTGTAGATTAACCCTGTTACAAGATCTTGCTAGACATCCTCTATTACATCAGTAGTAGGAACATACTGTAGAGTTCTATCACACTATTGCACAGCATGCTTCACAGTATTACGCAGTCCCTACTGCAGACCATCTACATTATTTTTTGCTTACATGGAAAGTGATACATTTAAAGGGGAGAAATCCTATATATGTGGAAGCTCTCTACCTACACCCAAACTATAGCAAAGGAAGGATTACTGCTAGGTGCTCCTCTGCTCTTACATTGATGAAACAGAGGTAAGTAACATGTGATCAGAACTTCTGATAAAATGCCTTTGAATTAAGGTATTGTTGATTAGCTGATGGACAATGTTCAGAATCAATGGAATAAAGCTTGCTGTTCATGTGGTTTGATGTATATTCCAAAGAATACAACATAGTATATATTTTAATTTCTAGATCAAAAGCTCACTGTTATTCCAAGCATCACATAGAATCATTGGTATCATTTAACAGTGATGTCCTATGCATCTTTTACTCAAAGGGCCCATGGAGTTCTTCATAAAAACAAAACAAAGCATAACTGCAAACAGGAATAAAGAGAAGGGGAAGAATGGAAGAAAGGAGGACAAGGGAGGAGCACACAGAATATGAAGATGGGCTAGGCATATAACATGGGGGACCTGACAATGTCCTTTTTCACCAATGTTTGGAACTTTGTGCAGTTAAGCCGGCAATCTTTGGGTTTATATATAGAAAATACGACTACAGGACACTTTTGTATACTCAAACTTTTGCTGTTAATTTGTGTATATCTAAAGTGACTCTTGGTTAAGAGAGTTGAACTTAGTGGAATTTGCTATCATTAAATGTGTAGTACTGGAACACTGGATTTCCTAGAAGTAAGGATTTACTTCTGTGTCGGATTTCACTTTAAATTGCTCTCTCTCTCTTTATAGAATCATAGAGCTGGAGGGAAGAGTTGTTTTCTGTGTTTATCCATTGTCTCTCCAACAGCCAGAATTCTGTCTTTTTCTCTTTTTTGGCCATCTACACAGAGTAATGTGAAAGACTGAACTGATTTAAATCTCAGATAGCTGTCATATATTTTAAATTAGGGTTTCTGAAATGCTTCACAACAAAGATTTTAAAATGCCTTTGCAATCTCAGTGGTCATTTTTTTTACATATCAAATGTGCCCCATTGCAGAACTTATAAAGATGAATATGTGAAAGCTCCTTGATCCTGTCTGGTAATGCACTTTCCCCCTCTATATACTAAAAAGTATGCAGACTGCAGTTTACAGAGGACAGGGCATAGTTTACAAGGCTATTAATAATACATGTTAAGGGTATTTTCAATTGCCTTCATCTGACCAGGCCATGTTTATGGGTCCATAAAATATAGTAAACTGGATTTTCTTCAGAGTATTGTAATATACCCTTGCATTTTCAGATTTCATTTTTAAAAGATAAGGAGGTTATTTATTTTATTTTAGGGGAATTAGAAATGTATGCTTCACGAAAAATTGAATAATAAAACTATTTCAAAGGACAGAATCTGCATTTTTATTCTAATTAAGTATCAGATGCTCCTGTTAGAAAATAAATAAATAAGTCAGGTGTGATTAAACTGTATTTCAAGTTCCTTGTCTACTTCCCTCCACCCCTTCAACATTTTATATAATACCATGTGAGGTTTGATGTTCCTCCTTTGACATTTTTTGTTCTGGATTTCCAGTGTGACCAAATGCTTTTCATTGACATCATACTTTTAACTTTTATTTTCACTTTAAAAAGCAGGGGGGATCAAATTGAGAACAGTAGGTTAATAGCTCTGTATTTACTGTTGTTCCTTTCATAGAAAGTAAAATATTAAAGTATCTCAGTTATCCAAAGTACTCTGCAAAACTCAGCTTCTATATACATAGTTAAATATGAGCAATTCTTTGAAGTTCTTCTGGCTTGTTATATACTGGTAAAAAGAAAATAGGCATGCCACACATCTGTTTTAGATTCACTTTGCAGAATCCATTATGGAAATATGACAAATTTCAAGAATCCAGCTGGACTTATGTGGGAAAAGGTCCCATTGATTTGCACAATGTGGGGAAAGAAGTAAAAATTGAGCCCCCTTCAATGTAATTGATTCAAGATCAATTAAAATATTTCCTGTGGATATCTACAGATCCTATAGCACAGATATATTACTAACTATAAAGATATATATAATATATACTAAAGGATGTATAGAATCATGGGAAACATTTAAGCTGCTCGTGAATCAACTACATTAAAGAGCACTCAGTTTTAACTTCTCTAGCTTTCAGATGACTTTGACATTATAAGTCCAAGGGCTCATCTACACAGGCTAGAGTATGCTGGCTCCCTGCCAGCATATCCTGCCCATGGATCAGGCCCATTCCTCCCCCATTACCTCCACAAAACAGGCCGGAGTCCAGAGAAGCATGCCAGTCTGTCTCTGCAGCCACTGCCACTGCCCTCCATATTGCACTCTCTGATGTCAGGAAGGGGGCCCACAGAACATGTGCAAGGCCCCCTGCCTGCAACCAGCATTGGTCACATGATGCAAGCCCCCCTCCTGGCTAGACAAGTGCAAGGCAGAAGGCAGCTGCAGCAATAGATTGATGTGACAGAACAGGCTCCTGAGATCATGCAATGCCTGATCCTTTTTCTTTTTTTTTTTCTGGCTGGAGTACATATAAACAGGTATCTATATATATAATTCTCTCAGGCATGTTGTTTTTCCCAGTGTGCTGGTTGGCTGCTCAGGAAACACATCCAAACAACCACCAACCAAATACAAATTCCCTCTCCAACTCACAATCCACTCCTGTCACTCAATCTGTGGCCCAGATTGGGAGCCACACAGACAACTGGCAGTAGCACTGGTGGGCCACTTGCAATGAGACCCAGTCAGTCAGCTTGCGGTGGCAGTAGCAAGGCAACAGAGGAAGTCATCTATAACTATTCTGTGGGAAGTGTGGAACACTGAGAAGAGGGAGGAGGAATTTAAAAATCCATCAACCTACCTTACAGGGTTGTTGTGAGGTCTACCGGGACTTTTGGGGGGAGTTTTTCAATGGTGTATGGTGTGCCAGGTCCAGCTAGTTATCTTTAAATGTTTTATTGGGCCCTACCCCATCTTCCTCCTGTCTTAGACCCATCTTTTCCCCAGAAGTCATAAAGACTGCCCAGGGAAAAATGGGTGGAAAGCCCTGCATCATCAGGACTGCAGGGCTCCAAGATGGGAGAAAGATGGGGTAAATTGCCTGTGTAGACAAGCCCCAAGGTAAAACTTACAGTCAAACCTGTGAATGTGTAAACTAGAAATTAGAAAGCTTTTAAAAAATAAACCTTTCCTCAGTGAGAATGACTAACTTTGCAATGCTGCAATAAGTATGTTCTGCTTAAGAATGCATAAAGAGGATGATCCCAACTGTGGTTGGTCAGGATATGGGAGATGAAGCATATTAAAGCCAGATTGGAAGAAACCTGGGGAGAAGGAGGCAGAGATGACAATAAGGGTAGGATAAGAGTTAGCACACATGAACAGGGATCCTGACCAGACAGAGTTGCCAACCTAGGGAAGCAGCAGTGCCTTGAACATTAGTAACGGTAGTCCTGATGAAAGAACTATTGCCCTTGGCATGGAAGGTGTCCAGAGTGAGGTGAGGAATAGAAACCTGCCTTGTAAACTGCAGATACAAGACCTCTTGGGTGGGGTTGGGGGATGTCTAGAAGATACTTGATGTCTGTCCCCCATTAAGGGTTTGCTATAGAAGGTATATGCCATTCTCTGGGACTCCTTGAGATATTAACATATCTCACAATGCCTTACAGTGTTCCAGACAATTGCCCTTTTAGGGTTCAAATAATGGTCTGCAGTAGACTGATGACTGCAGTTTATTTAACAACACACCTGACAGACTAAGGACTTTTTCAAACAGGGTTTTTAAAAAAAAACAACTCTGAGGAGGTTGGGAGAAGAATGGGGCTGTCATGCTTACAGATCCCCATTTCAGACAGCCCCATTCTCCTTTCCCCGTCCTTTCTCTGTGCTGCAGCTGCCACTTTTTATTGACGGGGTTTTTCCATCAATAAAAGCAGTGTGCTTCTCACACTGGCAGCACAGAGGAAGGTTGGGGGAAGGTTGGGAGGAGGACGGGGCTGTCTGAAAAGGGGCTCTGTAAGCGCAACAGCCCCATTCTTCTCCCAACCTCCTCGGTGTTTTTTTTTTACCCCATTTGAAAAAGTCCTAAGCAGTCTGACACACAAACTAACATAGGGGCCAGTTCCACGACAGGAAAAAGTTTGCAAGATTCCGGATTACTGTTCTTTCGCATCAGGAGTGCATAAATCACACGACTCCTGGCATTTTTGGATGATGAAGCCAGATCCAGCAACTTTCTGTTTTCCTTAGTTCACACAGGCAAAGGTGGGGGGTGGGAATCGCCTCCAGATGATTAAAGCCAGGCAGGAGGCGGGGAGGGAGCAAGGAGGGGGTTATGGAGACCATAAATAATGAGAGGAAAGAAAAAGGACAAACAAACAAGGTATCAAAAGAATGATCTGTCAAACTCCCCCCCTCTTCCCCAGCCCCGAAAGGCTTCTATAAAGAAAGGAGTCAATGAAAGCACGAACAAGCAAAAGCATGGTGGAGCGATCTTCGCTTCCCTTCATGCATGCACATACAAACACACACCACAGAACTAGGGCTTGCCTCATTTGTTTTCCCTCCCTCCGAAGCCTTGAATAAAGGCAAGTGAATGGAAGGACAAACAAACAAAAGAACGAACATGCGACCGGCTGTTTCCCAGCACACATGAATGCACACACACACACACACACACTCACACCAGCGAAGCAGCGAAGCATCTTCCCACCCCCCAAAGACAGACAGGAAGGGCTCGATTTTCCAAAGTGGGTTGCAAGCAGAAGGAGGGTGAATTTCTTCTCTCCAACCCCTCAGTCTATTCGGATAAAGCAGAATGGTCACTCCAACCAATCAGGATTCAGCTCTGCTCACAGTAATTCAAAAAGGCAGATGACAGTTTACACGATCGTTAGTTCCCACGATAAATTATGCGCATTTTCACAAACTTAATCAAAAAAGTGTGGAAAACTAGCGAAAGCTGATACTGCGCAACTTATGGGTTTTTTGCACCCCCTCCTTCTGAAAAGGGCACTGTTGCTTCGAAATGCATGGGAACTATCAGGCTTCTTGTCACATTCTTTGAGGATTTATTTTGCCATGTAAACAACCCCATAGAGTTTAGTATTTATAGCAGTTTTCCTAGTTCTCCCAGCAACAACACAGAACCAATCATGGGAGTATACTGGATATGTATAGTAGCCAAATATTAAGCACTAAACCTTAATGGAAAATTACTAGGCAAGCACCAAGTTAAAAGTATTTATATGTTGAACCTTTCCCTCACATTTCTGATTTTTATTGTTACCCATAAAAGGTGACAGTTTGTTGGCAATATGAGGTTGAAATAACACATAATTTTTTAAATATAATTTTTATTGTTTGTCAGCCTCTTCGGCCTCCCTGGCCTCGCTGCCTCCTCCTCGGCCGCCGGGTCTTCTCGGAGCTCCCAGAGAGCTCCTACCTCTTTGGCTCACAAGACCCAACTGACTGGGGCTGCGGGCCGGCCAGGAATATATTCCCGGCTGCCGAACCACGCAGAGGACTAGCCCTGCCTCCCAGCCAATCAGCGGCTGCGCAGGAGCGACGGCCCTGATTGTCTGGGGGTTGGTTAACCCAGCCAATTGGGAGAGAGCCACTTCTTCCCAATTGGGTGGCTTCTGATCCTCTTCCCAGCTTGCCGGAGCATGCTGGGAAGAGGATGCTGGCCAGCATGGCTGTGCCCATGCCGGCCACACGGGCAGGCCCGGGAGCCGGGGCGTCACCAGCCCCAAATGCGGCCGCTGATAAGTCCCTCCCGGGCAGCCGGCTTGTCCTTTTTTATAATTCTTTTACAGCTCTTATATCTTCCATTTATCTTCATTCTCTTACATTCCATATCTCCTGTCATCACATTCCTACTAACATTCAACCAACAAATACAGATATCTCTATCACAAAGAAATACCTCTACCACATATATACATACATACATTCTTTATCTCTCTTTAACTAAAATCTTATCCAATCACCCTCTTCTATTTTCATACCTCTCATATGCTTCCTCTTCCATACCTCGTTCATTACTTCCCATTAAGTCTCATCATTAATGATTGAGTTCTAATCTATTAACTAATTTGCCCCTCTCTCGTGTTATCTCAGTGTATATATATATATGCTTCCTAAACTTTTCTTTCTAAAAAGGAAACCCAGTATCTATCCAATTTCCCCATACTCCACTAAGATATTCCTTAGTCTCCTTCCATTTATGCTCAAATACCTTAATATTCTTCTTTCTAATAACAGATGTTAATTTATCCAAATATATAAGTTCGACCACTTTGATTACTCACTCTTCCTAAGTGGGGATGCTTTCCAATTTCCAGTGTCTAGCATAGACAATTCTGGCAGCTAATACTAAGTTAAATAAAAGGTTTTCTTTATCGTTCTCCATAGTCTCACTAAAGATACACAATAAGTATTTTTCAGGACTCATCTGAGATAATACTTTTGTTATGTTCTCTATTGAGGAGTGGATCATTATCCAAAATTTTTCGTGCTTGATTACATGACCACCAACAGTGATAGAATGTTCCTATTTCTTTTTTACATTTCCAGCACTGATTGCTTAGTGTCTTATAAATTCTCAATAATTTATAGGGAGTCATGTACCACCGGTGCAACGTTTTCCAACAGTTTTCCTTCAGATCTTAACATACCGTTAGGGTCATTGTTTGGTTCCATAATTTCTCCCATTGTTCAAACCTTATTGGTCTTTTAATATTCTGCACCCATTTTATCATGGGATCTTTCACCACCTCATCCTCGCATTCCCATTTTAACAAGATCTTATAAATTCTAGCTAAAATCTTGGTATATTCTGAAATGATAACTTCTTCCAGTTCCAAATTATTATGTTTTATACCATAGATCTTTATGTCTTGTTTCAACTTCTCCCACACTTGCCTATATAATAGCCAATGACAAACCACACTCTCTGCTTTTAGCTCTTCCTGTGTTTTAATCTCTGGCTTAATCCCTTTCCAGTTTATCAAATATTTAGCCATTTAATATTTTGCATTTTTTCTCATCTGTAAAAGGCTTTGTGTGGAGATATCCATACTGGGGTTTTTGGGAGGCACTGGCTTTTATACTTCTTCCAGCCTCTAAGTAGCAGTTTTCGTATATAATGATCATTAAAATCTTTGTCAACCATCTCCTTATTATACCATATAAATGCATGCCATCCAAATCTCAAATCATTGCCTTCAACTGCTAATAGGATCTCATCTTTTAACTCACACCATTTCTTAACCCAACTGAAGCAACTGGGCATGCAAATATAATTTCAGGTTTGGGAGACCCATGCCTCCCCTTTCTTTCACGTCTTGTAAATATTTTTACTTTATCCTAGGCTTTCGACCTGCCCAAATAAATTTGCTTACATCCTTTGGCGTATCGTATAGGATACCATCATTATTTAATACAGGAATCATTTGAAATAAGATTAAAAATTTGGGGAGAATATTCATTTTTATAGATACTATTCAGCCCAAGAGCGAGAGTTTCATATTAGTCCATTTTTCCAATAGTCTCCTCACTTCTTTCCACATTTTATCATAATTGTTTTTAATGAAATCACTATTTTTTTGTCATTACTATTCCCAAATATTTAATCTTATTTTCCCATCTGAACTCAGTTTTTCTATCACTTCTTTTTTCCTGTCTACTTAAATTAAATGATAACATAGAAGTTTTATTCCTATTTATCTTCAACCCTAATACTTCCTCAAAGTTTTCCAATGTTTGTTATTTCCTCAATATTCTCTTATGGATCTTCCAGAATCAACACTAAATCATCAGCATATGCTCTTATCTTAGTTTCACAATTTTTGATTTTTAGCCCTTTTACTTTTGGATTATTTTTAATACTATTTATAAGCAAATCCATTATTACTAGGAAAAGTAGTGGGGAAATTGGACAGCCTTGCCTGGTTCCTCTAAATATTTTTATATTCTCTGATTGTTCCCCATTTACATTTATAGTACCTCTTCATTCTTTATAAATTGCTCTCATCCAATTTAAAAAGTTATCACCACAATTCATCTTTTCTAGTGTTTTCAAGATTAAGCTCCAACTCACACTATCAAAAGCTTTCTCTATGTCTAGGAAAATTACAGCTATTTCCTTTCTGGATGTCTCCTATAATATTAGATAGCATTTAGTACCAATCTCATAGTCTCCTTGATCTGTCTTTTTGGCAGAAAACCATTTTACTCCTCCCCAATCAGTTCTGATAATATTTGCCTTAACCTTCTTGCCATAATATCTGTATAAATTTTATAATCTTGATTTAATAATGAGATTGGTCTATAATTTGTTACCTCCCTAGGGTCTTTCCCTTTTTAATTAATACAATTTTGGCCTGTCTCCAACTGTCTAGCATTCCATCGTTTTTCATCGAATCATAGAATTGCAGAGTTGGAAGAGACCATGAGGCCATCCAGTCCAACCCCCTGCCACACAGGAAATAACGATCAAAGCATCCCCAACAGATGGCCATCCAGCCTCTGTTTAAAGACCTCCAAGGGAGGAGACCCCACCACGCTCCAAGGGAGTGTGTTCCACTGCCAAACAGCTCTTACCAACAGAAAGTTCCTCCCAATGTTGAGGTGAAATCTCTGTTCCTGGAGCTTGCATCCATTGCTCTGTGTTTTAGTATCTGGAGCAGAAGAAAACAAGCTTGCTCCATCCTCAATGTGACACCCCTTCAAATACTTAAACAGGGCTATCATATCATGTCTTAACCATCTTTTTTTGCAGGCTAAACATACCCAGCTCCCTAAGTCTTTCCTCATAAGGCATGGTTTCCAGACCTTTCACCATTTTAGTCACCCTCTTCTGGACACACTCCAATTTGTCAATATCCTTTTTGAATTGTGGTGTCCAGAACTAGACACAGTATTCTAGGTGAGGCCTGACCAAGACAGAATAGAGTGGCACTATTACTTCCCTTGATCTAGACACTATACTTCTATTGATGCAGGCCAAAATCACATTGGCCTTTGTAGCTGCCGCATCATACAGTTGACTCATGTTCAACTTGTGGTCTACTAGGACTCCTAGATCCCTTTCGCATGTAGTCTCATTCAGGCAGGTCTCCCCCATCCTATATCTATGCATTTGGTTTTTCTGCCCTAAGTGCAGTACCTTACATTTCTCCGTATTGAATTTCATTTTTTAAATATCTTTTTATTTGCAAATTCATTTGTAAAATACATAAACTACTTTAACCAATTCACAAATACACTTCTATACACTTAAGGTATCAACATATAAGACAAACAAAACACATATACACTTGTCAACACAAAACAAACTTCCTTTATTTCTTCTTTTTCTTCAAGTGTGTCTTCTCTTCTCCTCTCTTGTCATTATTAAACAGTCTCTGTTTTCTTTCTTTAGAATGTCTCTGTAATTTGTTATACCTATTTCAAAATATTCCAATAATTTACAATGAGAATTTCTTCAACAAAGTTAATAAAGATATATTAAATGTAATGTTGGGTGTACAGTTATATTAGCATTCACGGGAATTAATAATTGATAAGTGTTATGTACAAACAATTTGTATAAGTCTGTCCAGGAGTGGCAGGCGTATGAGATCGCACCTTGTGAGTTGGCTACAGTTGCTGCATGCAATGTTTATAGCAATCACTCCTAAAAATGTGTATTCCTAAGGTTTCCCACTGTAAGTATTGAATTACCATAGTAAGGGCCAATTTCAAGTAAGGTTACAGAATAATAAAGTACTTAAAGTTAAAGGCTTGCAATTCATTGGCTGAGGGGGGAGTTCTATTAAGTTAGGGTGCAGCAAGGGTGTGATTGCTATTTTCAGATGGAAATCATAAGGTTGAAGAATGATTCCTCATCTTTCTGTACCATTTGTGATTTGACATTACCTTGTTCTTTCTAATGCATACTTTTTTTTGGCTACACCCAGGTGATGGATGGATTTGAAGCACTTGGTTTTCCACAGGTGATTGGAGCAGTCGATGGCTGTCATATTTCAATTATTGATCCCATTCGCCAGGCAGCTGACTTTGTGAATCGCAAAGGCACATACTCCATGCTTCTACAGGGCACATGTGACCACACTGGGAGGTTTCTGGATGTGGAGATCAGATGGAGTGGTTGGAATCATAACTCTAGGGTACTGCGTAACTCTGCCCTGTTTGAGACAATGGAGGCATGTGTCTTTGTCCCTCGGAATCCCACACTCACCATTTGTGGTGCTCAAGTTGGGCCACTGCTGGTTGCAGACTCTGCATACCATGTTAGAAGATGGCTCATGCCACCATACAAGGGGACATTAACACCGCAGCAGGCCTTATTCAATAAGCACCTAAACAAGGTCAGAAATATGGTGAAGAGGGCTTTTGGTCGCCTATGGGCAAGATGGAGGATGCTCACAGCAAAACTAGAGATGGCAGAGGAGAATCTACCGTCAATCATTACAGCTTGTGTTGTTCTCCACAATATTTGCGAGACACAGGGGAAAATGATTATCTTGCTACACAAGGGACAGCGTGGTCAAGTCAGATATGGCGATGCTCTTTCAGAGCCCTTTCTAATAACTAATGGAGTGAAGCAAGGTTGTGTTCTTGCACCAACCTTATTTACAATCTTCTTTAGCACGATGCTCCAAAGGGCTATGGCAGAGCTTGAAGAAGACGGCGGCATCTATATACGCTACCGTACTGATGGTAGCTTGTTTAACTTAAGCCGTCTGAGGGCTCACACTAAGACTCTAAACTATCTAGTCCGTGAGCTGCTCTTCGCCGACGATGCTGCCCTTGTTGCCCACACAGAAGCAGCTCTGCAGCGCCTAACATCCTGCTTTGCAACAGCTGCAGAGCTGTTTGGGCTAGAAGTCAACCTGAAGAAAACAGAAGTTCTTTACCAGCCTGCACCACAGGACGAACACCACCATCCCCACATTGCCGTCGGCAAATCAGTGCTCAAGTCTGTTCAGCAGTTCACCTACCTGGGAAGCATCATCTTCTCAGATGCCAAGATTGACAAAGAGATCGATCACAGATTAGCAAAGGCATATAGTGCATTTGGAAGACTTCACAAAAGAGTCTGGAGCAATAAACACCTGAGGCAAAGCACAAAAATCAGTGTGTATAGAGCCATCGTACTGTCTATCCTCCTTTATGGATCTGAAACATGGGTCACCTATCGCCATCACCTACGACTCCTCGAGCGCTTTCATCAGCGCTGTCTACGCACAATCCTAAATATACACTGGACTGACTATGTGACGAATATTGCTGTCCTTGAGCAAGCAGGGATCACCAGCATTGAGGCCATGATATTGAGAACACAGCTGCGCTGGGCAGGGCACGTTTCTAGGATGGAGGACCATCGCCTCCCAAAAATACTACTCTACGGTGAACTCGCCACAGGTCAGCGTAAGAGGGGCGCTCCAAAAAAGCGATACAAAGACTCCCTGAAACAACATCTCAGGCTTGGCCAAATTGATCACCAACAGTGGTCCGCCCTGGCCTCACATCGGGAGGCATGGAGACGCACTATCCACAATGCTGCAGCCTTATTTGAGAACTCACGACGAACAAGTCTTGAAGAGAAACGACAACGCAGAAAGAATCACAACCCAAAAACATCACCCAAGGAGACCTTCTGCGGTGCTTTTTGCAACCGGACTTGTTTATCTCGGATTGGCCTTTTTAGTCATCAGCGCGCTTGCAGAAAGCACGGGATGAGTCCTTCCTGAATCTTCGTTTGCGAAGAAAAGCCAGAGAGACTTGACACCTTAGGGGCTCCCATTCAGCGTACAGATGATGAAAAATACGAAGAGGGTGTTATTATCAGAAATGCCTTGACAACATATTTCTGGATGAATGCACATCCGGCATGACCGCTAATAAGAAAATGCCCAATGTCACATTATGCTCTTCTGCTGTTTGAGCTGCTTCTGTGTTACATGATTAGCATCATAATCTATATATTTTTCTTGGTTTTGGAATATTATTAGTATACTACTATCGTATCATATGCTGGCTGATGGACGTTTATAAATTTTATCTTTGGGACATTTGATAAATAATCCTTACAGCTTTTCTTGCTCTTGGAACTTCTTGAGGTTAAACGGTTGAAGGACTGTAAAGATTTAACTACATATGGATATGTTCTTCTTAAAAGGTTGGGTGTAGAAAATTAAAGGACTGATAGCTATCTATATTTTCAAGTACTTTTCATTAGAGGATTTCAAAAGGGGCTTTGAGCATTGACTAACTTATAAATGATGGCATTTCCTTGATTTGACACATACTGCAGGTTAACAAATGGAACCCCATTACTTTTTAAGGAAAGCAACACCAAGGAATAATATATGGGATCATGGAGACTGAAGGATCCTTATTCTAATACACATGTTGACAGTGATTGTTGATATAAGAAACATACTACACAGACTTCAACAAACAGATAAAAATTATTTATTTAAACAAAGTGTTTAGGTATTAAAAAATATAAATATCATAATAATTTGTGGTGCTCAAGTTGCGGGGTACAGAAGCAGTGGTATGTGGCCCTGACAAGATGACTCGGGAGGTGTGTTGTCTCCCTGGGGCAAAGATCTGTGATGTGACCGAGAGGCTGACAAGACTCGTCAAGCCTACGGATCATTACCCCTTCCTTTTGGTCCATGTGGGAACCAATGATACTGCAAGGCACAGCTTTCCCAAGATCAGAAGAGATTATGAGGCCCTGGGGAGGAAGCTGAAAGAAATGGACACACAGGTGGTCATCTCGTCTCTTCTGCCTGTTGAAGGGCATGGTCCAGGAAGGGAGAGGAAAATAGCCGACGTAAACAACTGGCTCCGTAGATGGATTCTTGGATCATGGACTGCGCTTCCATGCGGGGGGACTTCTGGCAAGAGATGGGGTGCATCTTACAAAAGATGGAAGAAACATTTTTGCCAACAGTCTCAAGAATTTGATCAGGAGGGCTTTAAACTGAGTCAAATGGGGGAGGGAGACAGTATTCTGGAAGGCAAAAGGGCTGGAGAAAATAGTCAAACTGTCTTAGAGGGAACAAGGCAAACAGCGCAAGGACCCAACAGTGGGAGGCAAAAAAACTTACACAGGAAGCAAGTAAAGGGAACACATGGTCTCAGATGTCTCTACACTAATGCACAGAGCATGGGAAATAAGCAAGATGAACTTGAACTCCTCGCACTACAAAACAAATATGATATAATAGGCATTACTGAAACCTGATGGGACGAGTCTCATGATTGGAATGTAGGAATAGAGGGATATAACCTTTATAGGAGAAACAGGCCAAACAGGAAAGGAGGAGGAATAGCATTATATGTCAGGGATATTTACACCAGTGAAGTGATCCACGACATCAATACTGGAAGCCAGGTGGAGAGCGTCTGGATAAAAATTAAAGGGGAGGGAAACAACAGGGATGTTATTGTGGGACTCTACTACAGACCCCCAAATCAGATGGAGGAATTGGATGTTGCCTTTCTAGAACAGATGAACACACATGCAGAAAGGAGAGATGTAGTAGTGATGGGTGACTTCAACTATCCTGATATTTGCTGGCAATCTAACTCAGCCAAAACTTCAAGGTCTAGCAAATTCCTTACATGCTTGGAAGACAATTTCATGGTCCAAAAGGTGGAAGAGGCAACAAGGGGGTCAGCTATTTTAGATCTGATCCTAACCAACAGAGATGACCTGGTTAATGGGGTGCAAGTGGTGGGATCCTTAGGTGAGAGTGATCATGTTCTCCTGGAGTTTGTTATACAATGGAAAGGAGAAGCCAGGCATAGTCAGACACGCATTCTTGACTTTAGGAGAGCTGATTTCAATAAACTCAGGGAAATACTGGGGGTGATCCCATGGTCAGGAATACTAAAAGAGAAGAGACCTCAAGACGGATGGGACTTTCTCAAAAAGGAGATACTGAAGGCACAATTTCAAACAGTACCATTGAGGAAGAAAAATGGGAGGTGTCTCAAGAAACCAGGATGGATGACTAAAGAACTTTCAATGGAGCTAAGTTTTAAACGGAACATGTATAGGAAATGGAAAGGGGGGAAAATCACCAAAGAAGAATTCAAACAGATAGCGAACACGTGTAGGAGTAAAGTCAGAAAAGCTAAAGCGCAGAATGAGCTCAGGCTTGCTAGGGAGGTTAAAAACAATAAAAAGGGTTTTTTTGGGTATGTCCGCAGCAAAAGGAGGAAGAAGGAAATGATAGGGCCGCTACGTGGAGAAGATGGCAAAATGCTAACAGGGGACAGAGAAAAGGCAGAACTACTCAACACCTTCTTTGCCTCAGTGTTTCAGAAAAGGAAAAGGAGGACCAACCTGAGGAGAATGGAACAGAGGACACAATAGGGGAAATCCAGCTCAAAATAAGTAAAGAGGTAGTACAGGAATACATTCTTAATCTAAATGAATTTAAATCTCCAGGACCAGATGAACTACATCCAAGAGTATTAAAAGAGCTGGCAAATATAATCTCAGAGCCATTGGCAATAATATTTGAGAACTCCTGGAGAACAGGAGAAGTCCCAGCAGACTGGAGGAGGGCAAACGTTGTTCCCATCTTCAAAAAGGGGAAAAAAGAGGATCCCAACAATTATCATCCAGTTAGTCTGACATCAATACCAGGGAAGATTCTAGAGCAGATCATTAAACAGAGAGTCTGTGAACATTTAGAAGGCAATGCCATAATCACAAAAAGTCAACATGGGTTTCAAAGAAACAAGTCATGCCAGACTAATCTGATCTCTTTTTTTGATAAAGTTACCAGCTTGGTAGATGAAGGGAATGCTGTGGACATTGCATACCTTGATTTCAGTAAGGCCTTTGACAAGGTTCCCCATGACATTCTTGCAAACAAGCTTGTAAAATGTGGGCTAGACAAGTTAACTGTTCAATGGATTTGTAATTGGTTGACCGGCCGAACCCAAAGGGTGCTCAGCAGTGGCTCCTCTTCGTCTTGGAAAGATGTGACCAGTGGGGTGCCACAGGGTTCTGTCCTGGGCCCAGTGCTATTCAACATCTTTATCAATGACTTGGATGAGGGAATTAGGGGCATACTTATTAAATTTGCAGATGACACCAAATTGGGAGGAGTAGCTAATACCCTAGAGGACAGGATCAAAATTCAGAATGACCTTGATAGACTGGAGAGCTGGGCCAAAGCTAACAAAATGAAATTCAATACAGAGAAATGTAAAGTACTGCATTTAGGGCGGAAAAATGAAATGCATAAATATAGGATGGGAGAGACCTGGCTGAATGAGACTACATGCGAAAGGGATCTAGGAGTCCTAGTAGACCACAAGTTGAACATGAGCCAACAGTGTGATGCGGCAGCTAAAAAGGCCAATGCGATTTTGGGCTGTATCAACAGAAGTATAGTGTCTAGATCAAGGGAAGTAATAGTGCCACTCTATTCTGCCTTGGTCAGACCTCACTTAGAATACTGTGTCCAGTTCTGGTAACCACAATTCAGAAAGGATATTGACAAATTGGAGCGTGTCCAGAGAAGGGCAACTAAAATGGTGAAAGGTCTGGAAACGATGCCTTATGAGGAGAGACTTAGGGAGCTGGGTATGTTTAGCCTGGGAAAAAGACGGTTAAGAGGCAATATGATAGCCCTGTTTAAGTATTTGAAGGGATGTCATGCTGAGGATGGAGCAAGCTTGTTTTCTGCTGCTCCAGAGACTGGAACACGGAGCAGTGGGTGCAAGCTCCAGGAACAGAGATTCCACCTCAACATGAGGAGGAACTTTTTGACAGTAAGAGCTGTTCGGCAGTGGACACACTCCCTCGAAGCGTGGTGGGGTCTCCTTCCTTGGAGGTCTTTAAACAGAGGCTGGATGGCCATCTGTTGGGGATGCTTTGATTGTGATTTCCTGCGTGGCAGGGGGGTTGGACTGGATGGCCCTCGTGGTCTCTTCCAACTCTGCAATTCTATGATTCTATGATAACATTAACTTAAAAATTGGACACAGCCATAATAATAATAGTAGTAATAATAATAGTAATAATAGTAATAATAACATCAAATAATAATTATAATGATAATAATGATAATAATAATAATAAAAACAATAATAGCAAAGAGGTAAAAAACATTATGTCTTAAAAAAACTGATCAGCGAGTGGAAAAATATAAAAAGATCATAAGATAAACTTAAAAATTGGACTCTGCCTTAATAAATAAACAAATAAATCATATCAGTTGCATCACTATAAAAAAATCAATGTTGCTCGAGAACTTGAAGGATTGTCTCCACTGAAAAATTAAAAAAGGAGATCATTACTGTCATGTTAGAAACATTTTGTGAATCACAGTACTCATAACATTATTTTGAATACTGAGCAAGCAAAACTGAGGTTTATTTTTTATCCTCACCTAGGTTTTTGACCCTGGCAAGCCTTCTTTCCAGTTTCTCGAAACAGTTCTCAAGGACTGTAAGAAATTAAAACAATAACTTATGTAAACATCTAGCCCTTAAAAAACTAGGATGTGTGTAACCTTGCTCCTAGGGCAGATACATATCTGTATGTTTGTGTGTGTGTGTGTGTGTGTGTGTGTTTGTGTGTGCATTTTCACATACTCACACATATATACGATCTTTTACATTACCTACAAAATTTAAGGATGTTGCTACATATTGTATCGCTTACAAAATATCACAGACCCAGTTTGTTGTTGTTTTTTATTTGTGTACATACATGATGCTTGATCACACTAGACATCATCCTACCACAAAACTTTTCATCCTTACCTTCTTCTTTCTCCTGCTCCTCCTCTTGCACCACTGGACGCTGCAGGTCTGAAAAGAAGGGAGCAATATTATTAGCACACTTTAGCAACCAGAAGTAGGAGGGAAGTCCACGACCAAGAAGAGATGAAAGGGTGGGCGTGGGAAGTATATCAACTACGGGGCTGGTTTTGGAAGGAAAGCATATATTTTAAATGCTTTGAGTTGGAACAATATCCTAAAAAACATACCTGGCTCTGGTGGGGCTACAGCTCCCCCCTCCATCCCTGCCCCTGCAGGGACCTGAGGCTGTGGATCTGCAAGGAAGGAAGCAAGACATGAAAATGAGTGGAGTCTTCCACATCCACATTTAGGTTCATAATATTTTGAAGAGGAGTCATGATAAACAATGAAACAAAAAAGGAGGGGGTGTAATCAGTTGGAAAACAAAGACTAGTGAGTTATGTGGTTAAAGTTGAATCGATATTCTAATAAACATACCTGGCTCTGGTGAGGCGGCTCCTTCCTCCTCCATCCCTGCCCCTGCAGGTACCTGAAGCTGTGGATCTGCAAGGAAGGAAGCAAGACATGAAAATTAGTGGAGTCCTCCACATCCCCATTTAGGTTCATAATATTTTGAAGAGGGGTCATGATAAACAATGAAACAAAAAAGGAGGGGGGTGTAATCTGTTTGAAAAGTCTAAGAGGCAAATACTTCTAAATTTCAACTTTTAAAACTCAAATCTATATATTTTTCAATGATTTTCTAGATTTTTTCTCAGGCTGTGATGCCATGTTCTGCAGTAGTTTATCTCGTATATTTCAATTGAATGAGAATTTGTATTTTTCCATGCATTGTTTCTGAGTGGAAATATGCAAGGAGGAGTATTGCCTGATTTGCAAATGGGCCATGACTTGCAGGAAGTCCCCCTGTCCCCAGATGGAGATTAGTTGCATTGTCTTGTTTTGAATCCATACCTCTTCAAAATACGAAGCCAGATCTTGTTCGGTAGTGGGCTTCATCCTGTCTTGTTGAAATTGTCCCTGTGTGTTGTTGGAAAATGCTTAAGGGCCTTTATTTTCAACCTGTGACAGGGAGATATCCTGCAGATAATGGTCCATCACCCCAACATACATGGACATACCTGTACTGCAACCGTTTCCCTTGCTCTTCCACTAAAGAGGCAAGACGCTTATTAATGACCAATTTTGCACAACCGACTTAAGTGCTTGTACTGGTATGCCTTATCCTCCATTTACATTTACACATTTACAGCTGTGCGAGAAGGTCACACATACTAACAGTTTTCATTAGGTTGGTCCTACAGCATTACAAAAAAACTTGAAACTTTAACCTTGTTCAGCCTCATGAGGAGGAGATCTTTGTGCCGCCTCCCTTCCACGCCGTACCCCTGTTTGGGAAAGAAAAAAGAGTGAAAAAATGCCTATCTTGCTTTCTTGTACTGAGTACTGAAATTCAACAATTTATATCTCTTACCAGCAGGACGCCGATCCAGATATGAGGGCCTTCCAGCATCGATCCACAGGGCCCTCATTTTTTTGTAAAAAGGGGGTTTTCTTTCATTAGGGGCATTCTCCCCATACGCCTCTAGGGCATTGAAAAAAGCCCCCTTTAGAAGTTTAAATTTGGACCTGCACTGCTACAGGTTTCTGAAGTACCCATGGGCCCTCAGCTCCCTCACCGCTCCCATATAAATGTGGTGATTGACCACATTGGAGGACCTCATCAATCTCCTGGAGCCCCCACCGTGGCTTGCTATACTGGAGAGCAGGATGTTCATTTCCCCATCCCTCCAGTAAGCAAGCCGGCATGGGAACCTTCCCTGAGCCATGATGAGGTCCTCCAAAGAGAACCGTCGCGCTTCCCTGTATTCAGTGTGTCTGTCGAAACCAAAAGTTGGAATGTTTTAAAGGTAGAAATATCGGACTTTCTATAACACACACTTCCCAAGAATAGAATTTTTACCGCAAATAAATGGAACTATTGTTAAAATCCCTTTCTCTCCTGTCTTGAGAGTCCCACAGGTTTCTTTATTACAAAGACCTAATGTCTGGATTCCATTCGTAAAAGAGCCATTCGTTCAATAGAAGTTGGCACAGAAAGTTTCTGAATCAATCTAACATGGAAATATCGGGCTTTCTAGGATACACACTACCGCTAATTAAGGTAACTGTTCTTGAAATCCCTTTCCCTGCTGTCCTAGGAGTCCCACACATTTCTGTAGTGCTCACACTTAACGTCCTCACTTCCAATAAAAGTAGCATTTGTTCAATAAAAGTGGGTGCAGAAAGGTTTTTTCTTGACCAAGTCGCTTTGGAAATGTCCCGAAATCTGGATTTCTTTCTTTAACTATTGGTTCTACTACAATTCAGGTTTTTAATTTTTCGGAAGTGTGCCGGTTATCGAAAGTGTGGTAATTTCGACTTCTTATTATACTTTTCTCCAGTGACACTGATTGACTGCATTGACTGCAGAGAAGTGGGAATCCGCTTGAGGCTAATGGCACATGCGAGTTTCCCATGCCGCAGAATCGCTTATTGGTGAGATGAGGAAACTAATATTTTACTAGACAGTTTATGTAGTCAACCAGGTGCTGCAAGGAGAGTAATGAGATCCTCCAATATTAGGAACCAAAACTTATATTTAGTTGCAGCAAGGGAGCTCAGACACAAAGGATTCATCAGGACAATTGAGCAATGTCACTCAAAATTCAAGATCTTGAAAGGGGCATGTTTTAATGCCATGGAGGCATATGGAGAAAACCCACCTCCTGAAAGAAAGCCCCCTTTTTTCAATAAGTTGCATGACATGTGGGTAGCTGCAGGTAATCCAAGTGTCTTGGATAGGAGGCCTGCATGTAACAAAATCTTTTCCAAAGCATAACACCATATTAATTTATTCTGTTAACCAGTGAGCTGACAATAAAGTAACTGTTGACTATTTGTCAACCAGGAGTTCGCCGTACTAGAGAGGCCACATGGGTGTCTCCTCAAAACCAGCAAGTGATGGAAGTAGAAGAACCACTTGTTGTCCAATTCCGGGCAGCTCCAGGTACTGTAATAGTCAATAGTTTTTATTCAACTAGAGTTGATTTTTTTTATAGTACTTGTTATTAGATGCACATTATTGTTTATCAGAGTTTCCTGGCCAACCCTAAAATACATTGTGTACCAGTTATACTGATATAACATTGATAGTAAAGTCCAGGTCACTACATTCATCCAAGTGTAATACTTAACATTATTGTGTATGTTTTTTTAGTATTGCAGGAGGAAGTTACTGGACCATCACATGGAAATGGTAGGTAAAATAATTGACTTTATTTTATAGATATTTATAAATAGTGCAATAATTAGATGAGTTACGGATGTTGACAGCCCCTAATCAAGTTACTTTGGGCGAATGAGCTATGGACGTAACTCATTCAAAATATCTGGAGGGATACTACTTCTTACCGCATGACAGTTATTAATCCCTGTTAGATTGCTCGCGAATGTTGTCATTGGAATTATTTCCACTGTATGATTTCTTAAACTCTTTCTTTTGTTCTAGAAAGAGAAGTTCAACGTGCTGGAGACCCCAAAGCTGCTCAAGGATTTGAAGGCCCAGAGGAAAATCCTGGTATGCCACATTTTCCACACCAACAACTTGTTCCTTTACATAACAAACAAACAAACAAATAAATAAATAAATAGGGAAATAAATTATAGAGATATACAAGTGTGCAGGGAGTACAATGGGCCAGTTATCTCTGTCCATGGTCCTTTAATCCATTGTAGCTTTATTCTTTATTCCATGGAGCGGCATTCCACACTGCTGTATCCCCATGATATATTTATATTTATATTTCTTTATTTCTTTATTTCTTTATTTTTAGTTTATTTATTTATACCCTGCTCTTCAGCCACAAGGTTATCAGAGCGGCTTACAAACTGTTTCCAGCAGTAGCTATTTACACATACACACTGCATTAAGCAGTTTCCAATGTGTGTTTTATCGAGGGTTATTATTTGATACAAATGTTAGTGTTTTTATTCTTTATTATTCATTCATTTTAGGGGTTGAGGAACGCCTACACAGGCTGGAAGAGAAGTACTCTAGGATTGAGAACCTATGTAAGCCGCAAACGTTCACTTATCTCTGGGTTTTTAATGATATGCATATATATATATACACACACACACACACACATATATATATACACACACATATATATGTATATACATATACATATACATATACATGTGTGTGTGTGTGTGTGTGTGTGTATTGCATCGAATAACATAATAACATAATAACATAGCCCTTTTTTCTCTTTCCAGTGGAGAGAATTCTTGGAGATCAATGAAAATTTATTCTATTGCATAACTATTTATTTATTTGTTTGTTTATATTTTTATTTTTATGATAGGTGAATGCTGAGGAAAATGTGGACCTTATGAGCCAAGCAGTATAGTTAGGGTTTATATGATTTTTTTGAACGATTATCTTCAAGGAGATTATTATTGTAATAATGATGTATAACTCATTTATGTTTCAGTTAAATTATATTATAAGACTTATCTGAGTTAAATTATAATTCATCTATGTTTGGGTTAATACAGAACAGTAACAGTGGAGTTGTATGTGTTAAATAATTCCATTTTTTTAGCAATGTATCCTTTGTTGTACTTTGGTAGTTCTTAAGTATATACTAATTTGTACATAATTGGCAGGATGGCCAATAAAAAAGTATTTTAAAAATCATATATGATGAAGGACAATGAGGAGTTTATACAAATTACTTCATCTGTGGTAATTATATTGTGAAACCTGTTAAATTAAAAATATTGGTACTGTAGCATTTTCTGTCTTCATTTTTAACTGTATGATCAGTTATTCAGACACAGGGCTTGTTATTCACTGTTATTACACCAAAGTAATAACTATTACCACTAGGAAGAGTAATGTTAGATAATTCACTGCAAACTTGCAAGAATACAAGGAGACACATAATTAACTTACACCCATAAGAAATAGTTTCCTAACATAAATGTGTGGTCTTTTTCTATGGAAACTTTTGATTTGGAAGAATATATTACATTCTAGGGGTGGGCAAAGCTCTCTGAACTACAAACATGTGGGCGTAATATAGGTATGAAGCTCATTTTGAGAGCAAACTGCATTTCAATGAATGACCAAAATTTATTTATATTGCAAGTACGTAAGTGGTAAAGTAAATAAGTAAGTAAGGAGAAAAATAAGTTAAGACACATTTTTTCTGGCTCTGCAATTTATTTGCCAAAGCTAGAATGCAATTTCTTCATGAACACAGTTTGATGCAAAAAACAGAATAACATTTGTAAGGCATTGACCTGTGGTGTCCTTCGGGACTCAGTTTTTTAAGGGTGGTATTAATCCTCTCTCTTGTGGTGTCGCCAGGTACAGTTTGGCTTCTCTGCACCCACCCCAAGTGCTGCCAGTGCTCAGTTTCGTTCCATATGCTGTTAAACATATATACATAACCACAGACAGGGATAATCTGGAGTTTGGGGTGCAATATCACCAATATGCTGATGACACTCAACTTTATTCCCCCCATCGGACTCGAAGGAAGCTCAGCCAATCCATGCCACGGGTTTTGCTATAAAACCAGAAGCAAATACTCAAGCTGGAATGTATTGCCACAGAATGTACAAGCCTGTTTACCAAAATGTACAAATGCACATCTACAAAGTCTTAACAACTTTCTATTGAAATTAATGGCAGAATTCCCAGTTAACATAATAGTTATGGAATTATAACCATAGAATGTGACTTTTTTCCCGAATGTTTGGGGTTGCTGTCAGCATAAAAAAAAAATCATACAACCATAGTATGGGGTATACATAACAACAATCACAGCTCCATAACATAGCTAATTAGTAATAAACTGGCAAAGAAACAAGCACTGCTCAAACACTATTAGCCAAATCATAGGATATCTTTCAGCCCATCCAGCCTGTCATCTGGAACAACACATTTGCACATAGTCTAGAAAATTGAAATTGCTATTTTAAAGCTGTCATTGTAAAAAGAGAAGAAATTTCCTTGTTCCTCTCCATCCCATGATATATTCTTGCTGACTGCTGTAGATAGGTGAATGCTGAGGAAAATGTGGACCTTATGAGCCAAGCAGTATAGTTAGGGTTTATATGATTTTTTTGAACGATTATCTTCAAGGCAGCAAAAATCTGCTTTTGTTTTTTTTAAAAATGCAGACTGCCTTTATAATGCTTTTTCAATACTGAGGTTGTTTACTTTTTTTAAATTTACTGTGTTAATGGTAAGCATTTTTTTGGGTACACATCTCCCAGGGATCTGTGAAATATAATATTGCACCTATTATTACATCCAATCCCCAAAATAGATTTGGAAATAACGTTTTTGTAATTCTTGCAATTTTTATAATTCTGAGAATTACAGAAACAAATGGTGCAGCACAGAGGCACCAAACCACACATACCAACTGGTGTGTAACTTTCAATGTATGTGTTCAACTATATACACATAAATATTATATCTATATATGGGAAGACCAGCAACAAGGCCGTGATATTGAGGTCACGTTTGTAGGATGGAGGACCATCGTCTCCCCAAAAAAACATGTGCTGACAACTTCACCGGCATCCAGCAATGTGGTTTTAAACAGGTCGGCTGTCAGCTCTGTTATATACCTGAGCGCAAAAGACCTATTCAATTAGATAAAACCAAGGGGATTAACCAGGTGTGATCAGCAGCAGAAAGGACTGCCTCTCATGTTTTGAGAGATCTAGGGCTACTTCCCAACCTGTTGAGAAGGTGTACAGAAAATCATGGTGATAAAGGCTGGAGCTTCTTTATTGCCCTCTTTGATCTTTTTACAACACCTACCTGACTACGCAAGGGGGTTGACTGAACCTAAGTGCCCTGTTGGACATTGCTGTTATCAGTTGGCGGTGTTATATGTTGGCCAATATTGGTGGTGTTTTGATCCGATACTCCAGCACTCTCACCAGGTGGGGATGACCTACAAACAGTTCTCTTAACCAGCCTGGTGGGTGGTCTGGATGCAATTGTTTTCACAATGTCCTGTAAAATGTTGGTTTGTGATCGGAGAAGATCCAGCATCTCTCTCCGATCAGCAGCAGCTCTCTCCTCCATCTGCTGGAGGGTAGCTGCCTGCTCAAACCATTTTTCTTCAAGGGCTCGGTCCCTTTCCTCTGCCCTTTCCTCCCTCTCTTCCCTTGACTCAAGCCTCCTTATCATGGTTGAGAGGAGTATTTCAACCTGGCTAGAACGCATGGCATTTCTAGCCCTGCGGTCCCGTCTTCGCTTGTTCGCTGCCAACCTTTCAGCAGGGGTCATCACAGCCATTGGATTGGCCAGTTCATCAACTGCATAAAGAGATGGAAAATGGAAAATTTAGAAACCTGTACATATATGTTTTCCATTCAAACATCCATCATGTTTGTCATAGGCTTAAGGCAAAGACATCTAATCAACTATACCAGTTATGTAATCACACATCAACATAAAGTAGGTTAATGATAGTAGTAAAGACAGTTATCTAATCAGCATATTAGGCATTTCTCTGTAAAGATGTGATTGGGGGACATTGATCACCATTTCTTGGCCTCCTCGAGGAGTAAATCATCACTGGCTGCTCCCCCTGTTGCTGTTCCGCTTCCTCCCCTGCTGCAGGAATCAGACTGGCCTGGGTGGCTTCCTCTTCCTCTTCCTGCAACATGCTGAAGTCCACGTACTCAAGGTCAAGTATGACATGCTCATCAGCCTCGGTTATAACTTCTGGTGAACCCATTTGATCTTAGAAAAACAAGGAAAAGTATGACAACATGAGATTTCATACAACCTTCAACTTCACTCTCTCTGCATCCCTTCCAGTAATCCCTTAAAAAAATTGCTTCCTTTGTAGCCCACATCTACATCCCTGTCAAAATCCAAAGTAAAATAAAATGCATAACAATCCAAGTGAAAAAAAAAATCTTAACATATACATGAAAACAGACACCGACAAACACATATACACAGACATCTATGATCATTTATTAGTCCTCTGAAGAATGCTGAAGGTATCATTTCTACTGATATGAAGTCCTTTTCCTATTACCTTGTGTATTCGGGAACAGAGATGGTGAAGCAGGCATCTCCTGGGCCAGTTCTGTTCCATCTACTGCACGGGAACCTTCTCCCATGGGCACTCGCACTATGGTAGTGCTACGGGCTACCCTTTTGCGATGGATGGTCGCATCCCCTCACAAAATGGCACCCAGCTCTTAAAAATATGGCATGGTTGTGGCCCCAGCACCACTTTTTCTATTGTGGTCCACAACCTCATGATATTTCTGGTGAAGGGCCTTGGTCTTATTTCAGCACTCTTCAGCCAGGCAGTCATGTCCCTTTGCTCTCATTTGGGCCGCAGTCTGCTCAAAAATATCAATATTACGATGGCAGTCCCTGAGATGGTCCTGTACCTTCTCCTCCCCCCAAAGGGCAAGGAGGTCCAGGACCTCAGCGTGTGTACAGGCAAGTCCACGAGCACCCTTATGTACACACCCTTCTACACCTGCCATTTTTTTCTGAATGTATATAAATATTTGAATAAATCATAGAATCATAGAATTGCAGAGTTGGAAGAGACCACGAGGGCCATCCAGTCCAACCCCCCTGCCACGCAGGAAATCTTGATCAAAGCATCCCCGACAGATGGCCATCCACCTCTGTTTAAAGACCTCCAAGGAAGGAGACCCCACCACGCTCCGCGGGAGTATGTTCCACTGCCGAACAGCCCTTACTGTCAAAAAGTTCCTCCTAATGTTGAGGTGGAATCTCTGTTCCTGGAGCTTGCATCCGTTGCTCCGTGTTCCAGTCTCTGGAGCAGCAGAAAACAAGCCTGCTCCATCCTCAGTGTGACACCCCTTCAAATACTTAAACAGGGCTGTCATATCGCCTCTTAACCATCTTTTTTTCCAGGCTAAACATACCCAGCTCCCTAAGTCTCTCCTCATAAGGCATGGTTTCCAGACCTTTCACCATTTTAGTTGCCCTTCTCTGGACACGCTCCAACATCATAGCCTTATTCTGCTCAATTGCTACCACTGCAAGTTTTTATACTGAAGATTATTGTTATCACTGTTTTTAATACCATCTGGCCTGTGGGAAGATGATTCTGATTAAGATTGAAAGTAGGCAGGGGTGTGTGTGTATATATGTGTTTCTTGGTTTGGGTTTGGGTTGGGTAGAGAAGGTCTGTGAAATTCTGCAGCCTAGGTTCCAAATCCATGATGAGCTTGCAAATAAAAGAGACTGGAATATAAAATGTAGGTTATTCCCTCAGTTAAATCTGTATCATGAAAGTACTCCTTTCGAAGACAGGATGGGGAATATATGAGAGAGAGAGAATATACATCACATTTTCATGGTTGATTCTCAAAGGCTTCTGCCACACTGCACAAATAATGCAGTTTGACACTGCTTTAACTGCCATGGCTCAATGCTATGGAATCCTAGTTGTTTTGGCACCAGAGTTCTCTGACAGAGAAGGCTAAGTATCTCACAAAACTACAGATCACAGAATTTCAGTGTTGAGCCATGGTAGTTGAAGTGGTATCAATCAATTAGCAAACACACATTGGAAGCTGCTTAATGCAATGTAGAGGTGTAAATTGCTATTGCTTAAAACAGTTTGTAAGCCGCTCTGATAGCCTTGTGGCTGAAAAGCAGGGTATAAATAAATAAGTAGTAAATAAATAAAACTGCATTATTTCTGCAGTGTGGCAGCAGACAAAATTAGCTTCCCTACTTTCACCTTTTCTGACTTTTTTCTTCTATTTCCCATCCCTACTACACTGACTGGTCTTGACTAAGAAAGACTGGAAATAAATTAAATACTGTACATATGAACACATTTGTACCTTATTGCAGGGATAGGCAACCACAATGGGTTCAGAGGCAATTTTCAGGGGATCACGTAGGCTGCCCACAATGCTTTTAAAAAGAGAAAAATCTCAAACTCAAAGTGCCTAGACGTCTGCTTCTGGCTTTGAAAAACAGATGTTAAAGGGGGAGGACTATTAAATGGACTATTTAAGAGGTAAACAACAACAACAATCCAGGGAAGCCTGCGAGATAGCCTGGGGGGCTTCACACAACTCCCAGACTGTTCTTTGTCCCTCCAGCCCACCTACTGTGAGAACAGAATATAGAAAAGAAAAAGGCATAATAAAACAGGACCTAAATATCCAAAAGGCACCAAATCCTGTCCGATCCCGGAAGCCAAGCAGGGCCAGCCCCACCCAGCACCTGGACGGGAGACCACCAACCAACACCACCTGCCGCAGGCTGCACCCCAGAGGAAGGAACTGACAAAACCACCCCCGAGCAGTCCCCGCCCAAGAAAACCCCACGAAATTCATAAGTAAATATATATATATATAGATATATATAAATATAAATATGTATATATGTATATATATATATATATATACACACACACACACACACATACATACATAAATGGATAAATAAATAAATAAATATCTCAGATTTGTGTGTGTGTGTGTGTGTGTATATATATATATATATATATTATACAATATAAATATATAAAATTAAGTGTGCAGATACTCAAATTCCAGAAATCTGCGAAACAGCAAAGGAAAACCGGCACTATGTGTCCGAACATTAGCTAACAGTTTGCCAACTGACAGGGAACTTTCCAAAGGGAGGACTGTCAATCATGCGAACGGGGGGAAAATTTATCCCTCCCCTTCTGTTTTCTTAAGCAATCGTACAGATGCGAGTGGGCGGTACACACCATTGCACATCCAAATGGCGTACGGATTTCTCTTCGTGATCCGCTTTCCCTCCCGAACGCCGGATGAGCATATTTCAGGGTGGAAGAATGACCCCCCCTCGTTTGGATGCGTGTGAATGTGAACGGCCGTATGTACCGAACACCGAATTTCCGCACGCCGTACGTATTGTTTCGATCGTGTGGACGGGACCTTAATCCATGATCGATGATCAGTTCATAATCTTTAACTTAATTTTCCTATTTCTATATTCTTTTATTTTATAGACCTTTATAGACTTTTACACTTTCTCCTTTCTTTCCCGATCTTCTTACAATGCTTCTTGATACTTTTGCCCTTCCTTTTGCCATTCACAACACTTTTGCCCTTCTCAGACTCCTGGCATCGAATTCAGTCTGTCACTTCCTCTTCCGTCCATATCCTGCTGCTCCAACCTCCCCTTTCTTCTGGTTTCAAGATGGATACCTTAATGTCATCTCATCAGTAAGTCCCATTTCTCAAGACTGAAACTCTTTTATTTATAATCACGATTTTACATACTTTTTACCAACTTATACTTAAACTCTCATTCAGTCTGTTTTTTGCTTTAAATTGCTTTAAGCTGCTTTAGATTGCCATACTATTTCCTCTGATTTTTTAGGGTTTCCTAACTGTCAAGTTATGTATATATCCCTTATTTTCTCTTTATAATAGTCCAACTTGCCGCCACCAGTTAACTCGATATCATTGTAAATATATTGAGGAGTACTTTCAATGATGATTCTTAGCTCTTTTTAAAATTTGCTGCAGGGCTTATGCCATAAAATGGCTGCATTAATGTGGTAATGGAAGCTCCCAGCTCCCTCAGGCTTCTCACACACACCTAAAAAAAATAATTACCTTATTTCTCTAGGTGTGGACCTCAGAATGAGCCTATGTGAGCACCTTTGTCCCCCTCACTCCTCAAGGGGTATTTTGTCCAGTTTTCTTGACTTTTTCCATGATATGCAAGTATCTTTCCCTGAGCTTCTCGGAGCTTCTTGGAAAGCCTCACCACCTCACCATTTGTTGATCCAGAAGTTCCCCCGAAATAATACATAATTGTTGAGTTTGCTTTTATTTGTAGCCCCTAAGTGCCTAATAATTCTGCAGCTTCCAAATTTTTCTCTGTTTCAGGTTACATCTCCTTCAGTATGGCTTTACCTCAATTTGCCCTAAAGGTAATAGGGAGACCTGTGTATCTACCTTTCCAAGTGGAACAATTCAGGTCCTGTGACAACAGACATGACTATAAAAGTCAACAGAGGCCATGTGCCCCACTGCCAACACACAGTGTCACCTGAGCAACAAATTGTAAGTACCAGAGGACAGTCAGAAGGTTATGTTCTACACTCCTTGGGTATTGTCCCATCCACAAAAAGAAGATGGACCAGGACAATATGCAGGCAACCTCTCTATGTAGCTCCAACAAGGGCCTTGTCTAGACAGGCTATTTGCTCCATCTTGGCCCCATCCTTGAGCCCTGCTGTCCTAGTGATGCAGAGCTTTTGCCCTGTTTTGCCCCTGAGCAGAACTCGTGATGTCTGGGGCAAAGACAAGGCAGAGGAGACTATCAGACATGCTAAATAAGATGTTATCACGATGCCAGGAGATTGATAATGCACCTGTTCTGCTGCCATTCCACCAGTGCTGCTTTTTATTGACCTTTCAATAAGGCATCAATATAGCCCCCATTCCATTTCTGTCACGGAGGTTTGTGTGACTGAAAAGGTGCCCCATTTCATTGGCGAGATCCCAGTATCAATGGGATGTCCCTGCTAGAACACTTCCTGGTGAGATTGGGACACCAAGGTAAGTGACACACTTTTTAAAAACTGCCTTGGTTTACTTGGAATTTGTAAAGTGTGTATTTGTGCTTGCTGTCTCCCCCCCCACACCTGTAGTTTCTTTTTTATTTTTGAATTTCCCATGCTTGTATCTTCTTGTGAGGATCTGTGGGATTTCACTCCAGGAAGTGAAGGGAGCTCCATTAGAGTGCCTTTCTTTCTTTGGCTGCCCTGTGGATGTGATAGAACGTAGGTCTGAAAAGTTTTGATGTTTTTGCAGGACAGGGGTAGGAGAGGAAATTGTGGGACAGGAATGCTTTTTTCATTCCTGAGTGATAATATCCTTAGACAAAGTAACAGCTGATAAAATATTCCATTAAAATCTCTGGGGGAAAATGTTTCTCTTTGGAACAAACAGAATGGACTCAGTGGGACCATAGGAGGCCCTACAGTCATGCTGGCCCATCACTGCAGCTGCCATCTGCACCACTCTCTTTAGATCCAGGAACCAGGCCCACAGCATGTGACCAGGCTGGTCACAAGGAGAGGGCCTTAATCACATGTTGCAGGCTGGCTTCCTGATTTCAGACAGTGGGATGTGGGGGGCATGTTAGCTGCTCCAGGGACAGGCTGGCATGGTGGTCTGGACTCCATCCCATTTCATGCCAGTAACTGAGGAGGAAAAGGCCAGATCTATAACCAGAATACGCCAGCAGGGAGCTGGGGAATTCTGGCCTGTGTAGTTGAGGCCAAGGTCTTAAATCTATGGACTAAGAAATGTAAGCTTCAAAATCTGTGCCCTACATCATACAGAGACAATGCAGTTGCTAAAAAAGTAAGGAAATAAAGACAGACAGATAGGCTATTAAATTCAGTGGCACCTAATTCAGGGTTAGTGTGGTCCCTGAGGGTTTTGTGGGATCCAGTTTCTACTCACCCCATAGAATATGAGTGTCCACTGCTGAATTAAATGTTTGAGTGTTGGAGTGAGACAGACAACTGGGTCATCTTTCAAAACACAAAGCATGCCTTTGGAAGATAAAGGGAAAGAAGGAAGCTGAGCTCACTCTACAGGGGAAAAAATGCTGCATTTTCAATTAAAAGTCATAACTGTAAATCTATGTATACGTTCTATATGAGATGGAATTTACCGGATGCTTGATATTCCTTTTTAAGAGGCATCCAGCTGAGCATGATCCTATTGAATTTCAATATTGCTGCTGACCCTAAGTCACATCTTAATTTAGCCTTCACTGAATCAAACTTAATATTTAATATCTTTGTCAAATAAGGACAGACCTTTATGGATCTCTGTCAAAGCTTTTGGAAACATTTCACTGGTGTAGAAAAGTTCTTTTTTAAAAAACAACACACCAAATACTAGAATCAGAGAGTTAGTGCAGTAGTTCAACAAAAATAAATGTTAACTTGAAGATCTTCTGCCTTGGTGCTAAGTTTCTTCCTTTTGAAAGAGCTTTGCTTACAGCTACTCCCTTACTCTTTGGAAGGAAACATCCTATCTCCTTTTTCTCCCCTATCTGCCTTTAAGGCAATTGTGACCTCTACCAAAAAAAGGTGTTATGGTATGAAAATACTTTATGGATATAAAACTCTAGTCCCTGATGTGTTTCCTTGGGTTAACTACAACTGAGTTCAGTAGTACATATTTCCAGTAAGTGAACAGAGTCTTAATTTGCTAACCTTTGAAAAATATGTTGTAGTTTAAATCAAGGTTTGGCAGATAACCTAACTGGGGGAGGGGAATCTATATCATTTTAGAAGCTAAAAATCATCACATGCTTTAGAATTTAAATATCTGGTCAAACATTTTATGCATAGGGCATATTCACAAACAAACAAAAAAGCTTTTGAAAAGGCACTTAACAAAAATGTACATATAGCAAATGGATAAGATGACAGCTCAACGAAAAGCTATTATTACTGTTTTAAACTGCCTCTTAAAATATCACTCTTCATTATGAGAACATTAATGCTGTTAGGAGCTGTCTCTGATAATAAAGAAAATCCACTCAATAGTTAACTGAGATCTTTGCTCACTACAAATGATTTAGGTGTCATGCATTTTTCTCCACTGTTCTACTGTCATAAAGTTGTCATAAATTTAAGCAATGAAAATTTCTGTTCTAAAAGTTAAGCTGGGCACATATATGGGCAGGAACAACCCAAAACATTTTGCTGACTGATGTTGCCTACAGATGGGGAAAAAAACTGATTAAGTAATCAGCATTTGATTTTTTTTTGGTTTTGATTGTATTCATGAGTTTACATCCAGGCTATTTTTTGAAATATCCCAGGTTTCATTCCATCCCTCCTTTGTGTCACCCCATCCCATGTCACATCCAGTCTTATGCAACATCTCAGAAATTGATTTTCACCAATTTCCTATGACCCTTATAAATTATTTTTCAGTAGTTACAGTGCTACAGTGCTTTAGCAATAATACACTACTGAAGCATTAGAATAATTTTGTGAAGTCAAAGGCTTTCATGGCCGGCATACATAGGTTTTCTGTGTGGTTTTTTTCCCCCGGGCTGTGAGGCTGTGTTCTGGAAGAGTTTATTTCTGATGTTTTGCCTGCATCTGTGGCTGACATCTTCAGATGCATCTTCTCTGAAGATGCCAGCCACAAATGAAGGTGAAACTTCAGAAATAAACTTCCAGAAGCCTTACAGTCTGGACCCCCCCCCCAGAAAACTTTTTAGGATAATTTTGTTTTAGTGCTAACATTCTTTTTTCCTTCACTTGATCTGTTGAACCTGTCTCCTAGAAACAATAGCTTTGTTTACTTGGCAGTGGCCATCTTTACTACTTCCAATACAGTAGGAATACACAAGCAAGGAAAGATGCATTTCATTTGGTAACGTACTGGCTTAATTTAAACTTACCTGGAGACTAGGAATGATAATGATAATGTTGGGAGCTTCCAGGAAATGTTTCAGAATGAAGACAAGGTGATATGAATCTCTAAAATATAATCAGTTTGTACAGGAACAAAAGCTAGGACTTCCATAGACTTTTTTTTCCCAGTGGGAGATGCCCAGATGCTAAGGTATGCAAAATTATTTTGGCAACTGAGGATGGAAATCCACCAACACCTATCCGCAATTCCTGGAAATATTGCAACATCATCAGATTACATAAATAGCAGTTTGTTACCCTCTTCCGGCAATTTGCTACCCAGAATCTGCCACCTGAGCCAACCACCTTACTCTACCTAATGGTAAACACAGTTCACGCACTGTGCAAAATCTCTCTGAGCTCCTCGAAATAAAAAACATTTTCTGATTAATTTAAACGTCTCTTGGAAAAAGAGAACATTAATGTGTCTGAACACCTTAATATACTACACTTATACTCTTGTGCATTCTTCAGAGATCAACTCTAGAATAACCTTTAAAGTGCATGCAGACTACAGTGAATGTTAATACTTTTCCACTTGGGTCTATTTCTGAATTTATTGTCTTTTTACATGCACCTTATTATAAATGTTTCAATTGTCTTTGTTTTAGTTTAAAGATTTTTCTTGCTTTTCCAAGCCGGTGTAATTTTGGACTCCTACCTCTCTTCCCCTTCTCTTTGGGCTCGTCTACATGGGTAATTTACCCTATCTTGCCCCTATGTCAGAGCCCTGCAGTCCTGTTCTGACCCTGGGAATTCCTCACCATCCCCAGGGCAGATGTGGGGCTGAGACAGGGGAAAGCGGGGTAGGACCTGATACAACATTTTATTATAATATCTGTTTTACTCCACTTCTGCTTACAGGAAACAGACTGGGACTCATGTGTTTGCAGGAGGCCATCCTGGAAGGCAGGCTGGCTGTCACTGCAGCTGCCATCTCAAGTCTAGCATTCTGTATTTTTTGTGTTAGACTAATATTACATGTTAGACTAATATTATTTTGTTTTTCACTTCTGTGATGGATTGTACTGCCTGCCATGAATTCCAAAATTTTCCCCCTTTTGTCTTGATTGAGTAAAATTCCAAAATATTATTATTGTTGTTATTGTTATCATTACTATTTTAAAGGGTCAGCATTATAGTTTTCTTTGAAAACATGCCGCCAATCTCAGCTGCTATTTTTTTTTGAGAAACTCCTAACCCAAAAACATATTTTTGAAAAAAGGGGGGGGAGGTCATAGCCCAAAATGATGGATCCTATCAATTTTATGAAAACGCTTTTCAAGACACCAAGCTATCTATCTCTCTATCTATCAGCTCTCTATCTAATATGAAGTTACATAGTGTGTCTGTGTGTGCATGCTATGTAACTCCAAACCATGTTACAGAGAGTACTGTGTGAAAACAGCCTATGGTAGCAGGACATCAACAATATATAAAGTCTCATTAATAAGAAAGTGTTATAAACTGCTCTTTTTTTAAACAAACCTCCAAGGACAGCATCCCTTGAGATAATGCTGCATAGAGTTTGGGTGGGTGGTTGTCTAAAGCATGGCACAATGGAACACAATGAGCAGATTTGTTCATTTTTGTATCAAAACAAACTTGATTTCATTTAACAGATAAGAACGAATAAAACAAGATCAGGATTTTAAGATTAGCTTTGGAAAAGCTGTTACAGTTGGGCACCCATACATAAAATAATATCTATTGAAGTTAACCTAAGGGAATAACCTCTACAAAAAAATCCTTACCACCTTACTTCTGAGATCCTCCCCTTGTTTACAAATGTTATTCAGCTTGATGACCTGCTATAAAAGAGATACAATGCCACGTGCAGGCCTACTGATTAAAGTAATCGTTCTGACAATGATGATCAACTCGGTCAGCCCTTACAGCCACCCAAAAGTTTAATCTGAATTCATTATTATACTGAACTCTTTACTGAACCACCTGAATGTGTGTGGTTGGTAATATTTAAATAGAAAAATGATTCAGTAAGAGGTTTGAGTGTTGTACTATGACTCAGGACACTAGAGTTCAAATCCCTGCTCAGCCATGGAAACCCATAGGATGATGTTGGGCAAGTCACATTCTCTCAGCCTAAGAGAACAAATCTTGCCAAGAAAACCCCATGATAGGTTCACCTTAGGGTGGCCATAAGTCGAAAATGACTTGAAGTCACATAACAACAACAAAAAGTTTATGTAGTAACAGGCAATACGTTCCACTGATTATATGTGCATGTTGAGCCACTATAGATTTTAGACTGATGTGATACCTTTGCAGATATCTACTCCTATGAAGAAGTAGATTGCTACAGTGAAACAGTGGAACTGTTTATCCATGTTCAGTGCTTTATAGTTATTGGGTTGTGTTTGTTTTTTCTTAACTCTACATGACATTGGTTGTCTACTGTAATGAAAGTGGTAGGCAGACTGTGGCCAGGGTCCCCAGATTTCCTCTGCTTAAGGTTTTCAGCAACCTTCTGCATCCCAAATTTTTACTTAGGTAAACATATACCAGCCCTTAAAGATCCAATTAGCCTGGGACAGGGGATTTACATAATTTCACCAGACTCTGCTTAAGTTTCCCAGTGCAAATGCTCAAGCATTCTGTTGGAGTCTTAACCCATGCCAGTAGCAATACTGAATTGTCCAAGAATTGTGTTCACAGTTCTCAAAGCCCAGAATAAACAGAATTCCATCATAAATTAAAGGACAAGATTTAGCATTAGTGAAAAGACTGTTAGCATGTACGTATGCACATACATACATACCTAGCAACAAAACCTTTCATACATTGTATTATATGCAGGCAAAAACATACAAATTATATAAAAGAAAACAACTCTATTGAGATTGCTATACTACATAGGGAGTTTGTGAGCAGCTATATTAAGCAATTATCTTAACAAAACTGCTCTGAACTTTTTCTTACATGATCTAAAAATCCTTCCTCTGAATATTTTCATTCCCTACATAGTCTTTAGCACAACAAAGACAACATGGTTTTCAGCGCTTAAGGCAGGTCAAGTTCCTTTTAAAAAAGACCATAGGAATGATTGGCCACCAGGAAGACATACAACGTTTCAACATGGCTTTCCCTCCATGCATTTCCTTGTATTCACCATTCTGACTGATATTGACTCTTTTTTTAAATTAATTAAAGATAATTTTAAATTATCTTAAATTATCCCCATAAATTTAAGCTTTTATATTTATTGCACACTTAAAAAAATAACAATGAACAAAATGAAAGATTACTGGGTGCAAACAATATACCCAAGTTATAGACTTAAATCCAAGTGTAGTGCTTAGTAGTGTAAACCCGTTAAATCAATGATAACCTAGTAATTCAACTGTTTTTAATTATTTTTATTGACTAAAATCTACATAAAATAAAATTGAATAATACATTTTACAAAAACAAACTAAAAGCAACAACTAAGAACTACAATTAATAAAATAAACAAAAGAAAAATGATAACTTCCAACTATCCTTTCTATCTACTCCACTCTAACTTAACCATAGATATAATTGATCTATATATATGACTCTTATTAATTGGTGAAACCCACGATAATTAAATCATCCTCAATTTTTTTCTCATAAAGTCCATCTGGGGTTTCCAGTTATTCAAAAATCTTGTTAATGAGTTTTGTTTGATCAAAATAGACAATTTGACCATTTCTGCTAAGTCATTATATTTTAATAACAAGTCTTCATTGGTAGGTAGTTACTCATTCTTCCATTTCTGGGCATATAACATCCTTGTAGCTGTTATTATATATTGAAATAGTCTTCCATGGCTTCTTTCTAGCTGATCATCCATCAAGACCCAAAAGAAAAAGATCAAGTTTTCTCTGAATATTAATCTTTCAAATTTTTTTGCATTATACTATGTATCTGAACCCAGTGTGGTATGTTTTTTTTTTAGCTTTTTCACAAGTCCCCCACATATGATTAAAAGATCCTTCCTGAATATTACATTTCCAATGAACATTCAATGATCCTGTATACATCTTGGACAATTTCTCTGGTATCATATATCCAGAATACATCATTTTATATGAGTTATTCTTAAAATCATAGCATTAAATAAATTTCAGACTTTTCGACCACATTTTTCTCAATGCTCCATCTCAAAGCTCCTAGCCCAAAGTTGCTAGTCCAAAATTTCTAGCCCATTCTATCATACATTCCTTTACCTGTTCATCTTCCATGTCGAATCTTAACATAAGATTATACATCTTACCAATCACTTATTTGTCATTCATAATTAGTTGAATTTCAAATTCAGATTTGGACAATTCAATAACATATTTCTTTGTCTAGTTTAAATCTTTCAAATAGCTGTAGGTAAGAAAGCTATTGAAATTCATATCCTTCCCTCAACAGCTGTTCTTTCATTTTCATAACACAATATTCTTGACAATTCTCCAGCATATCTGGATACCTTAACTATTTTTCTGTTTCTTTCCAATAAAAACCTTCTTGTGTTGAGATCCACAGAGACATTTTCTGGCATAGTATAGGTCTGAATTTCTTCCAAATTCTCAATAAAACACATCACATAAAATGATTATTGAAATCTGTATTTACCTTAATCTTATCACACCACAAGTATCCATGCCATCTGAACCTAAGATCATGACTCCATATCTACTATTTGTAGATGGCACTATTTCTTAACAATATACACTCCTTTTAGCCATACCAAACTACATTCAGTAAATTATAATGTCAAATTTGGCAATTGAATTGTTAGTCTAAGTTGGAATCAATGTTCCATTGATTTAAAGGGTCTACTCTAGTTAGCACTAATTAGGGGATTTGCATGATTTCCTCAGCTACAATATCTATGGCTTTTATAAATTCATTTTAAGCGTGTCTATCCAGAACAACATATATGCCATTTCAGCTTTTTAGTTGCACAGGGATTTCTAGTCACAAGGGAGATAAGGGGATAGATATTATAGAAAAGTCATCAGGTTGACTTTTATACTATATGTTGTATATATGTTGTCGACAGTTTGATTAAAAAGCTAAGTACCTTTCACATATTACCCCACTTCTTTCTGAAAAAAAACAACTAACAATATCAGAGTCTTTCCAAAATTGTGCAATATTCAAATGAGATGTAACCATCAAAGGATTAACAGTCTTTATAAATATTTTTATAATCATTAGCAATAGCATTTATAATATAATCTGGAATGGAACTTGAATTTTTAATTCAGTAATCCAACATGTCTCATAAAATATTTCCTATGGGCACAAGGTATATAGTTGCTACATTATCCTCTTGCAACACTAGCATAGCACAGGAAGTAGTTCATCTGACTTGCCAGTTATTATGGGATACAATGTGTAGTACTAAAGTTTTGGAGAGTAGATGGGTTGAACAGGAAGCCATTCCTTTTCATAGGTATTCAACTGAAACATGGTTTGCTGTATTCAAAGTGAATCTAAAAGTAAGAGACTACCCAAAGCACAAGTAACTACGTCTCTCTGTTATCTCATGAAAAGAAATTTTAGAGAAGCCAACAGAGTCAAATAATAGATACCCAATATAACAAAATGTGTTAAAAGCACCTCTTCTCTGCCTTTTATTAGAAACCCATATAGGCACCACAAGAAAGGCTGGAAGATAGAAATATATACTGTGACACAAAAAGGCAACTCTTAACGTTTATCTCACACAAAAGAAAAGTCATTTCAGTCATTCAGCACTGTCTGCATTTTCTTTCAAGACACTAAGAAAGAAACAAAAATACATGAGAAGAGAAAGTAAAATATCTCCATGCAACCAATGTGAACGTGGACTACCTCTGTTTAGGAGTGTGCTAAAGAATGTGCTTAATTTTGTGAAGCGTTTATAAGAGCAAGCTTGAAAACACTAGAAGACTGGCAGTTTTTCAGTGAATGGCACTTTACCAATACCAAAATGCTTCGTTCCTCAGTGAGGTTCAAGTTCACGAGATAATATGAAGACAGAGTACCTTTTTTTGGAGAACCAGTGTGGTATAGTGGTTTGAGAGTTGGATTATGATTATGTAGACCAGGATTTGAAACATGACTAAGCCATGGAAAGCCACTGGGTGACCTTGGGCAAGTCACACTCTCTCAGTCTCAGAAAAAGGCAAATAAAACCTCCTTCTGAACAAATCTTGACAAGAAAAGCCTGTGATAGGTTCACCTAGGATCACCATAAGTCAGAAAAAACTTGATGGCACACAACAACAGCCTTTGGTAGGTTTTCACTAGAATACACATGAGGCTGCTCATGTTATAATTACATTCTTCTCCACATGGAAAGGAATGTAAAACAATGTCATCTTAGGTCCTCTCTCTCTCTCTGGCTTTTCTTCGCAAACGAAGATTCAGGAAGGACTCATCCCGCGCCTTCTGCAAGCGCGCTGATGACTAAAAAGGCCAATCCGAGATAAACAAGTCCGGTTGCAAAAAGTGCAGCAGAAGGTCTCCTTGGGTGATGTTTTTGGGTTGTGATTCTTTCTGCGTTGTCGTTTCTCTTCAAGACTTGTTCGTCGTGAGTTCTCAAATAAGGCTGCAGCATTGTGGATAGTGCGTCTCCATGCCTCCCGATGTGAGGCCAGGGCGGACCACCGTTGGTGATCAATCTGGCCAAGCCTGAGATGTTGTTTCAGGGAGTCCTTGTATCGCTTTTTTGGAGCGCCCCTCCCACGCTGACCCGTGGCGAGTTCACCGTAGAGTAGTATTAAAACTGCTTCTCTACACATGAGCAATGTGTGGAGCCACAGCATGTAGCATGGTCTCTAATGTCCTATATGCCCCCCCCACCAAACTGGGCATACAGTCAAAATCTAAAGCCTCTATTATTCTTTTCCAAATCCTAGGAACAAATTTTTAGAGCACATATTGGGAGGAGGCTGGAAGAGACTGTCAAAAGCAGCTCCCCTCAGTGTAAATTTACCCCATTGGAATACTGCTCATTATTTTTAAGTGTGAGTCATGACATGAGTCTCTCCTTGGGAAAAAGGCAGGGTATAAATATAATAAATAAATAAATAAAATGCCAGTTTAAAACCTGATTGCCAGTGCAAAGTTCCCCTTTTCCCAACATATTTTAATTATTCTTTTGCTTTTAATGTGATATTTTACTTTTGCTCCAATAAAATCCCACAAATGCTATGGTGAAATATGGGCTCTTTTGTGACATTTTATTATTACTGAAGTTATAAAACCAAGGTCCTGAATATTTATAGTAGTTGATTCAGTTAGATTTTCATAACAATAAGCCTTGATGTCATGGCTGGATTCCAATTAAGTGAGTGGTTCTTTGGTTCTTGTATGAATTCTTAATTCAATATGCTATTTCTGCTCTTTGTTAATGTTCCATGTGTGTTGGCATGTGCTTTATATGCAAATACACAGGAGTTTTCATTCTCTCAACACTTGCACTGTCACTCATTGAACTTTGTAATTTGCTTCCACAGAAAGCATAGTTTGTTGAAGCTATCTTTGCTTACTTTTTTTTAAAAAAAAGATCTTGTGGACTGAGTCAGAGAAATAACGAGACCACACACAGATATATGGGGTAAAATAAATGATATTTATTATTGATTCCTGCCTATTTATTTCCTATTAAATCTTCAGCAGGGGGAGGCAACCTAGTGTGGGAGCAGCTGGGGCGGATTGTCCCTCCTGGACTTATGCCCCCAGCTTCTCCGGGTGAACACCTGAGCCCTTTTGAGTTACTCCAATTTATGGAGTTGCTCTCAAGCCAGCTCATGTCTGGAAGGTCAACCCAAAAGCCCCTCACCCAATGCATATGTATTAAGATGAGGGGGGGGGTATCCTTCAGACCAACCCCAAGGTAGGTCTCCTTCTGTTCTCCCAGGTCGTACGGCCTAAGGAGACCCTTCCAGAGATCAAACCTTCACCAAAATCAGTGCCATAGGTATCCACCATAATCTATGCCTCCCCCTTCCCACCATAGATAAGGGGCAAGCATCCGCTTAGTCCCTTAATCCCCCACTAGTTCGTCCAATAAGGCCCTCAACCCCTGCTGAAGATCGGTCAAAAAAACTGAATTCCCCATGTCAGAGAGGTGAACCCCATCAGCTCTGTAGAGCTCGGGCCTCTCAAACACAATCTTGGGATGTGGCAAATACCTCCCCCCACCCTTGGCTAAAAATTTGAAAACCTGCCTGTTAACTGTCGAGCCTTATCAATCAAACGGGGGTTCCCCTCCCCACACCACAGCTGTCTGGGCAAAATGGCCAACCACATGATGGTGACTGAGGGCCAACGTGACCCAATCACCATTATATCCTGTGTCGCTTGTATAATTAAAGCCTTGCCCTTCAAAAGGCCCAAGTCATTTCCTCCTAAATGGAAGATGAGTATGTCTGGTAGAGGCCCCCGTTGCTCCCCAAACAAGACAGGCATGAGGCCATGCCAACGAAGGCCCCTCTTCCCCAACCACTCAACGGTCACCCTGTCCCCCAGGCTGAGGTGAGGCCCGAAATGGCTCAGCCGGGCCTGTCAGGTCACCCAGTAAACCATACTGTGGCCGCAAATCAGCACCCGGTTTCTCACTGTCAAAGGTCTAGCACCTGGAAGACAAAAGGGGAAGATAAATTTAGTAAAGGTGAGGGCGAATGTACCTCCTGTAAGAGGAGGCTCTCCAGTGCCCGATCTGCTGGATCGCTGAGGGCATCATACCCATGGCAGCGGCGGTGGATGCTGCCCCTTTGCGAAATGAATGAGTGCCAAATTGCACTCTGGATAGCCCAAGCTGTCTCAATGCCTTCGCTGTTATTGCCCAAAACTGGTACCTAGTCAAAGGGGAGAAATCCATATGCACAAAAAGAGGGCCCTCCCCCTGCCCTCATACCTTCAAATAATCCTGCAATGCCCGGACCAGGCAAAGCTCTGGGTCGTTGTACCGAGACAATCCAAAAGTTTTTCCACTACCTACCTGATCCATTTTAGAAAAATGTATTGTGATGATGATTTCCCGGTCACTCACCTGTACATCCTGCAATTCCAAGGCCCTTCTGGACCTATCATGTTTTGAAACCATAATGAGTTCATTAACTCGCAGAGCCCTAAAAAATGCTATGAGAGCAGCCGCATAAAAAAGGAGTGTCTCATATGTGGAAGAACAGCGTCCAGTTAATAGTCTACGTAAGCCTTTCAGAATGCCTGGGGACAAGGGAACTCTCGCATTGGGCTTCCTGCCCCTCTCCCTAGCCCATCCTTCCAGAACCTTCCTAATCCTGAAGTCCCCAGTATTGTCAGCAGCACCCTGGGCTTTTAACCAAAATGACAGTGCTGACAGCCTGCTCCTAATTGATTGTGGGGCTATTCCCCTTCTATATAAAGAGACACAGTGTTGCATAAGATGCGACACCAGGACCTTTGCCCCTTGCTTCCAACCTTCCTGCTCCCTAAATTGACAGAACTCCCTAACAGCCTGGACATACGCTTTTCTGGTGCTGGGTGCAACTGACATACCTAGGGCCCTCCAAATCTCAGACTCCCAAGTTGCCATAGGCTTGTCAGCATCCTGTCACCCACGGGTGCTGCATCTGGAGTCAGCTCTCTGAAGCGCTCCATCTGCATGCGAGAAAGAGCATCAGCTATCTCATTTTGCATGCCAGCAACATGCCATGCAACAAACAAGATGTTATGCTGAAGGCATTGCAAAGTAAATGCCCTGACCAGATGCATCACCCTTGGCGACTTTGAAGTAAGGGTGTTTATCACCTGGACTGTTGCCAAATTGTCGCACCAGAAGTGCACTGATGAATTAGACGACTCATTGGCCAGATAGTGGTGGCCACCAGGATAGGGAAGAACTCCAGGAAGGTAAGATCCCATGTAATTCCCGTCCCGGTCCAACTTGCTGGCCATCTGCTTGTGCACCAGCGGCCACCAAAATAAACCCCGAATCCAATGGCCCTGGCCACATCAGAAGCTATTTGAAAAGTCCCCTGTAGCTTCCTTTCCTCCTGCCAAAATGATACACTATTGAAGAGGTCCAGGAAGTCCTGCCATGTCTGGAGATCCTCTCTGATCTCTGCCGTAATCCGAATCTTGTGGTAAGGAACCTGGACGCCCGCAATAGTGTCACATAACCGGCGAGGAAAGCCCTACCTGGGCCTTACATGCGAAGCCTTACATGCGAAGTTCAGATGTCCTATCAGGACTTGAAACTCCCGCAAAGTAGCTTTGTGTCTGCCCCTAGAAGTGGAAACCCTCTCCCTTAAATCCGTTACTTTAGTGGTTGCTAGTCAGCATAGCTGACTGACGGAATCAATCTCAATGCCTAGGAAGGTTAACTTGTGCTGGGGCCTCGGTTTTCTCAGGAGCCAATGGAACTCCCAACTCCCCTGTCAACTGCTGGAACTGCTGCAGCAAATGGCTGCACACCCCTGAACCAGCTTGCCCTATGAATAGGAAATCATCTTAAATAATCAATGACCCCCCTAATCCCCATTCTTGCTTTCAACACCCATTCTAAAAAGGTGCTGAAAGTCTTGAATGCTTTACAAGAGACTGAACAGCCCATGGGTAGGGTGTGGTCCATGTAAAAAACCCCATCGAATTGAAAGCCCCATAACTCAAAATTGTCCAGGTGAACTGGGAGAAGGCAGAAGGCTAACTTAATGTCTCACTTCGCCATCTCAGATCCCAATCCATGCCAGCACACCTCTCTGATAGCGGTGTCAAAGGAAGTATGCTTGACTGTACATAACTCCGCCGGGATGGAGTCATTGACTGACTTCCCCCTTGCGTATGACAGATGGTGAATTAATCTAAATTCCCCAGGGGCCTTTTTAGGGACTATGCCTAATGGTGACACTCTAAGATTGAGCACCAGGGGCTGGCTAAAGAGGCCAACAACCCTTCCTTCTGCCACTTCCTTGTGGATTTTTTTCCTAACTATATCTTCCTTGCCCTTAACCGATAACAAATTGCACACCCTGTAGGGGGTCTTATGCCTTGAAAGGGAATGCAAAAACCAAAATTAAAACCCTGTGATATAGAATCGGCTGCCAACTTATCGGGATATAGGTGCAGCCATCTATCTAGGACATCCAATTTAATTGGGCTGGGGCCCTTTTGGAGGCTGGCCAGAATTGCTGCCTCCCCTCGTTCCACCCTGTGCTCCTCTATTCCCTCTAAATGTGCCCTTTCCTCTTGGACAGTTATGAAAGGAATGAGAAGCCCCGCAGATAGAGCATTCATGGCTGAATCTGCAGGGCTTCCATGCACATGTTCCATGGGAGCTAAATTCCCAGCACAACAGTTTCTGGCTCACCCCTGCTCCCATGGAGGCCTTGGCAGCTTCAGCGGCTGAAGCCTTAATCAGGTGGCCACTGTGCGTTCATTTGCCTTGAATTGGTCGAGCTGGCATCATCAGCTGCATCCATAATTGGGGATGCATCATGTCCTAGCACAGGTCTGGGTATACTGTGGCCCGCATGCGAAATGCCTCATCATATAGAAGCCATGCAGGGCCCACAAAATCCACATACGCCCTCTGGATAATGTCTATGTACTGAAAAAGCGCTGCCACGTATTGGGGGTGAGCTTTTGTGATCACGCCCGCCATAATCAAAAATCCAGATAGCCAGTTCAACCAATTCCATTCGATCTTTCTTTTCTTAAGCTTTTCCTTATCCTTATCATCAAGCTTGTCCTTGTATTCCTTCTCCATCTCTCTATATAGGAGGGAGAAGACATCAACGTACTCCCCCTTAAGTATTTTTCCCTGGTCACCTGTAATAAGTGATCGCCCAGTGGGAGGGATATTTCCCAAAAGGGATGGCAGAGTAAGTGATGAAGTCATACCCTGGGGCCTGTACAGGCCCTGACAGAGCTGACTCCCCGGGCACCATTCCTCCCGCACCTCCAACTGTATACGGGCCCCAAGGCAACCACTGGGGTGGCGTCCAGTTAAGGGGCTGTTGTAGCATTGGCCAGTTATTGTGAGCCCCCTGTGGTCCCCAGCCTTGTGCTGCATTGTTAATCGTGGGTGGTGACCACACCCCCCAAGGCCAAGAATATCCCACCACAGTAGGTATCGTGTAAGCAGTGGGCTTACCTGCTGGGATTGGGGCCACTTCCATTGCAGGGTCCACATCCGTCTTGGCCAGTAGCTCAGGAACATCATCCAGAGGCTGGGATCCAGATGCATCACCCTCATGTATGTTCTTTTCCAACGCATCTAGACAGGCAAGTATAAGGTTAGCCAGTTTACCCTTACCCTTACTACACTTTTGTTTGGGTGCGGCCCCTGTACTCTCGACCCCTTGAAGCCTCTCTAGATGCTGAATTCTATCCATAATTGACTTCCATGGAATGTCCTCCTCCTCATCACTTGATGAAGGAGAAGGAGCAGAAAGTGCGGGGCGTTTAGGTGCGGGGGCCTTCCCCTTTCCCCCAACCTTTCCCTTTTTAGGTGCCATGGTAATGCAATCACTGAAGTTTGGAAAGGTTTGCTGCAAACCCCAAGGGCAAGCAGTACACAATACAACACCTGTTTAATTAGGTTTACCCTCCAACCACTGTCCGTGGTTGGGCCTACTTAGCCTTGAATAACCAAACACTATGCCCCTATCCTACCTCCTCAGGGCCTTAAAGGCCCAAGGCCAATAACCACCAATCCTCTGGTTAGTGGTATTATTATTATTATTATTATTATTATTGCCCTTGGGAGGGTGTAACAAAATTAGGCCATCAGAGACGTTCAGAGGCCCAGAAGGGGCCCAGCCGGGCCACAGAAAAGAGATAATTGCCACTGATCAAGTGTTGTTGTTGATGATGATGATGATGATGATTATTATTATTATTATTGTATTATTCAATTGATCCCTATAATCTATAGTTGATTGACAGGACCAATCCTGGGCGTGGCAGGCCCTACTGTGGCCCACTGGCCTGGCCTTATACGCCTATGCCAGGCCTAACACTTGGCAAATTCAAAATGGCCACCAGAGTAGAAGAATTCAAAATAGCGGTAAGATGGAGGCCCCCAGGTCGAATTGCCAAAGAGAAGGGTGGCGGGAAGGCCTGCAGGCCTATGACTGAGATGGCACCAGTCGGCCTCACACCCTCAGCACCAGCCTAACGGTCCACCCACCACGCCCCCTCATGCCCCATTCACCCTGGGCCTACAGTGGCCTGCAATTAGCGGCCTGTAATGGGGCCCTACCACAGCCCTGCTAAGACACCCGCTCGCCTTTGGGAGGGGTCGGGCAGTGTGCCGTCCTCCAGGACCTCCCCCCGCTACACTGCCAAACACTTGCAGATGGTAAGCGACACTCTGGACGAGCCACGAAAAAACTCACCCCCCTTCTGCCCGAAACGGCGGTTTATGGCCTTGGGGAGGGAATGCCCACTTCACCCCCACTGTGCAGGGGAGGGGAGGTCCTCCAATGACCTTCCTCTTTCCAGGGAACCCACCCCCGACCCCAGGGGGCCCGACCCGAAGGCCCAACTCGCACATCAGTTGATGCAGCAGGGATTCCTCCTCCTAGCATCCAATTGCTCTCCTGATTCCTCTGTGGTTTGTTCTTGGCTCTTTGCTTTGGTTTGCCCTTGGCAAGCTGCGACTGGCTCCACCACTTGCAAATTAGCAAAGAGGGCAAGGAGAAGGGCAGCACTCCTATTTAAGCCTCTCCGCCCCGCCCCTCATCTCATGTCGCCGGCACTTGCCGGCGATGTAATCAGCTGGTCTCTTCCCTCCTTCCAGCCCACAAATAAGCTTCCTGCAGAAGGCTTTGCTGCCTGTGAGGGAAGCTGGGTTGCATGATTTGCGGTTAAAGGAAGTGACTGAGAATTGATTTCAGGTTGTGTCCACATGGTCAGATAATACTATGACCTAGAGAATAAATGATATGGGGATAAAAATCCAAACAAATACATTAAATGGAATCTTTTTGATAGAGCTTGTATAGTTACCTTTCAAGAATAGTTATGGATTTCCAATGTGGCAGGAGGTTGAATCATGTGGCCCTTGTGGTTCCATCCAGGTCTGTGAATCTATGAACAGGAATTGATCATACTGGGTATATCCCAGACCCCACCAGATTCTTAGCATGAACCATGTAAATGTGATGTTAGAGTTGGTATTAATGACCCCCATGATGTTTTTTTCCACAAGACAAATGTGATATAGGCATCACAGAATCATAGAATTGTAGAGTTCGAAGAGACCACAAGGGCCATCCAGTCCAACCCCCTGCCAAGCAGGAAAACACAATCAAAGCATTCCTGACAGATGGCCATCCAACCTCTGTTTAAAGACCTTCAAGAAAGGAGACCCCTCTGAGGGAGTGTGTTCCACTGCCGAACATCTCTTACTGTCAGAAAGTTCCTCCTAATGTTGAGGTGTAATCTCTGTTCCTGAAGCTTGCATCCATGTTCTAGTCTCTGAAGCAGCAGAAAAATAGCTTGCTCCATCCTCAATGTGACACCCCTTCAAATACTTAAATAGGGCTGTCATATCACCCCTTAACCATCTTTTTTCCAGGCTAAACATACCTGACATACAATTCTTGGCAGCTCAGTTTTTCCATGGACACAGTGTCAACAGTCCCAAAATGTCATCAGCCCAACACATATGGCAGCCCACACTTTGGATGTAGTCTTTTGAAATGGATAAGAGCATGCTGACCTGATGGTGGAGGATTCAACATCAGTTTCCCTGTCATTGTCAGATCATTTTTTTTTAGTTTTTGATTTTCCACTCTTTTTTTCCCCTCTGCAAAGCTGGGGTCCATCCCAAAGATTAATGAGTGGGTGGACTCAACAAAGTTGTTGGATTCCTGAAGGCTCTGGGGAATTTTTCTGTTATGTTGTTAAGGGATGTGGAGGTGTCCTAGATAGTTTTGATGATTATGTTCAAGCACCCATGTAACTCTTTAGTAAACACATGAGCCAAAGGCAATTAAATAGGACAAGATTATGGGTAAATGAAAGTGGAAAAAAGTCCAACTTAACACTGATTTGAGACTAATATCAAGTTTAATTTGTAGTAGTGAGAAGGATGAGCCAGTATGTTGTAGTGGTTTGAGCACTGGACTGTGCCTGTAGAGACCAGGGTTCATTTCCCCACTCAGCCATAGAAGCCCAGTGGGTGACTCTGGACAAATCACACTCTCTCAGCCTCAGAAGAAGGTAAAGACCTTCTTGACAAATCTTGCCAAGAAAACTCCATGATAGCTTCAACTTAGGGTCACCAGAGTTCAGAAACAACTTGATGACATACAGCAAGAAGAAGTGAAAATGGCAGATAGGATTTCTTTTCCACCTCCATTTCTACTTGAAAGTGCCATGTGGTGAGATGATTCCAAGTGGTGAGGATCTGTTGACATCTGGCCTATGGTAAAAAAGTGTCTCTAGCCTAATGGCATGTTTCTCAGGCATGTTGAAGAGAGAGAAAAAAATGCTTGCATACATTATAACTAGAAACACTGATTAGAAACTGAATAAGGCATGGGTCTGGACATGAACTAAAGGAAGGACATGTACAGGAGGTAACTTTCCCTTGATACTTTCTTGAGTTGTTTCCCAAGGATGAGGGAACAGTCCTGAATTGTGTTTGCTATAGCCCAGCTGGAAAAGGAAGAAAATTGTGAAAAGTCAGGAACACCTTCTGTACATGTGGTTTCTGCCTATAGAAACTGCTTGTGGCATTTATACTGGGGTGTCTCAGGACATAAATCATATTATTGCTGCTTTCCCATGTCAATTGTTGTGCTGGGAGTTTGGTGCAAAAGGGTCTTGTTCTCACCACCCATATAATTTCCACCATGACTGCTCCATATGTTGTGGGGGGCACTCTTTCTGGAACCGTCCAAAGGGAAAGGGTCAATTCAACAAAGAGCAACAGGAAGGAAAGAAGGAACCAGGAAACCCTCCCCCATCTGCAAAAGGGCCCCAGTCTAATTAAACTGCAGAACCAGGCACCTGGGTTATCTTTGTACCCTAATACACAGGCGGCATATATTAATTGGAGGGTTTTCAATTTGGATTTCGCATCCCTTCTCAAGGTGAACATAGTTCTTTTAGGGCCTCAAATTAAAAATCAGTGCAAGGGTTGGAACATATAGTTCAAGAAAAAATACAGGAGGAAGTAGATGAGGGCAGGGTTATTGGGCCTTTCAGTGACCCCCATGTTCCCAACTTAAGGGTTTCACCATTAGGGATTGTCCCAAAGAAAGCACCAGGTGAATACTGCCTCATATACCATCTTTCTTACCAAAAGGGTCTGTCAGTAAATGATTTAATTCCACAGGAATTATGCTCTGTTCAATACGCCTCTTTTGATTCAGCAGTTAGGGAGGTTAGGGGCTGCCTCGGGGCTAAACTGGCAAAGTGCGATAATAAGTCAGCTTTTTGCTTCTGCCCAATTCACCCTGACAATTTTGAATTGTTAGGCTTCTCTTTTGATGGCATTTTTTATATGGACCGGGCAATGACAATGGGGTGTTCTGTGTCCTGTTCTGCCTTTGAGAAATTCAGTACATTCTTAGAGTGGGCCATAAAACATAGGATGGGGTGGAAGGGGTCGTTCATTATTTGGATGATTTTTTTATTTATTGGGGAATTTGGGTCCTGTGTGTGTCACTCCATTATGGAGGAATTCTATTCCCTCGTGGACTATTTTGGAGTTCCCTTGGCCCATGAAAAGACAGAAGGCCCAGCTCACCAGCAGACCTTCTTAGATATTGAAATAGATATGGTCTATCAGTTCTGCAGACTTCCTTTGGGGAAGATAGATGATCTAGAAGGCAGGGATGGTCAATTTATTAAACGTAAGAAAGCCACCCTCAGGGAATTTCAGGAGCTGATTGGGCATCTAAATTTTGCTTGTAGAGTCATAGTACCTGGGAGGGCATTTCTTAGGCACTTGTGTGATGTGATTTCTGGAGACTCTCAGCCATGGGATCAGGATCACACAGAAAATTAGTATGGGCCTTTCCACATAGCAATTTTTTTTTGGGACAGTTCAATGGAGTGTCATTCTGGAGAGGGAAAAGTAAACTGAGGAATGCCCTTAAAGTGGCTTCCAACGCCTCTGGTTCTCTGAGCTTCTGCATTTACTTCAACGGCCGATGGTGTGCAGAACGGTAGCCTCAGGATTGGGAGGATTTGGGGGTCACTACTGACCTGACTTTCTTGGAGCTTTCCCCAATATTGATTGCAGTTAATATATGGGTGCCTGAATTTGCTAATTCTTCAGTGTATTTCTGGTGCGACAATATGTCCACTGTTCAAGTTATCAAATCCCTTACAGCCACGTCTCAGAGGGTTATGAGATTGGTTAGAGCATTTACATTACATTGCTTGAAATTTAATATTTTGTTCACTACTATCCACATCAAGGGAGTTGATAACGTACTAGCTGATGCTCTCTCCTGTGTGCAGATGGACTGCTTCAGGCAATTGGCACCAGAAGCTGCCAAACATCCAGACCTGGTGCCAGTGGAGTTGTGGGACCTTGGACAAATGAAATAGTCAGGGCTATTGGGTTATCTGTCTTTCCCAGAACAAGGAAGGGTGGGGGTGTTTGGGGATTTTATCTGTATTGTATTTTAATTTTTGTAAGCCGCCCTGATTGTTTTGACAGAGGGGTGGGGTATAAATAAATATTATTATTATTATTATTATTATTATATTAAAGCAATTAGAGATTTTTTTGAATTCTGTAAAAACTCTCAGCTGGGTGACACTTTGCCTATCCCTGTTCCTTACCTTTTACAATTCTGTGTTTTTATGAGGGATAAGGGCCTTCCCCCACAATCCATGCAATCTCGTCTGACATCCTTGGCCTTTTGTAGTAAGGTGCAAGGTTTGCAAGACAAGACTTCTGATTTCTGGATTTGGAAGGCCCTCGAAGGGTGGTCCAGGGAAAGGGGGAGAATTGCAGATGATAGGCACCCCCTTTTCCCAGAAGTGTTAGAAGGTTTGTGTCAGGTTTGACCGACTATTTTCTCCACCCCTTATGAGGCTCCTTTGTTCCATGCTGCATGCCTTACAGACTTTTTTTTTTTTTTGTGCCCGACGCATTAGTTAACTGATGGCTGCATCTAAGGGGGATACATCCAGCAGTGCATTACAAAGGGGAGATCTGTATTTAGGCACCAATCAAGTATCTTTGTTAATTAAGCATTCTAAGACTGATCAACTTGGGAAGGGGGCAATATTGTATTGAATACATGTCATGACTGGATCTTTTGCCCTGTTAAGGCATTAAAAGAGTATTTAAAGGTTCGTGCTAAGTATTTGGGCCCCCAATTTTGCCATGAGGATGGGTCCCCCTTAACCCGTTACCAGTTCTGGGCCTTGATGTCCAACGCCCTTTCACATTTGGGGCTGCAGGGCATGTACTTCTGCACACATTCTTTCAGGATTAGAGCAGCATCAGTGGCAGCAGTGATGGGACTGCAAGCTGACACAATCAAAAAATTGGGAAGGTGGAAGTCTGCGGTTTACCGGAAATAACATGCACCCAATTTGTTATTAAATTTGTTGATGTGTTCTGTTTTACAGAAGTGTGTGACCGACAAGATACCGTTCACTGATCTGCAGTCATAGTTTTGTTTATTGGGCAGCACAACATACCAAGACAAATCATCTAGGCACCCATCTGGATCTAAGCGAAATGGATGCAATTGAATGATTGGGCAAGAGAGGCTTGATGTGGCATAGTTTAATGGATACACTATTTCAGGAGCATCATGGACCTCCTCCTCATGTGTTATTAATCCACCTAGGTAGAAGTTATTTAGGTCTGCTGAAAGGTAGGGTTTTGATTCTCTAGACACTGGCTGACAGGCAGTGCATTATTCCTCAACAGGTTTATCCTGAAGAGGGAGACACGAAGCAACTGGACATCGCCTGTAAGAAGGTTAACAGCAAAATATATAGGGCAATGGCCAATGGCCTAGGTCATGTCATAGAATACCCTGAGATCTCCTATAACCGGTTGGAGCTTTATAGGGTTGGTGGGGTCCACTTATCAGAGGTGGGGATCCAGTTATTTTTTGAGGGTATATGAGTCAGGGTGAGGGCCATATTGGCCTCCCTGGTGGGGGATAGGGGCTAAGTAACCACTTGCCCCTTATCTGTGCCAGGGAAAGGGGGAGACAGGGTACTTTGACATTCATCTATGGCACTCCTTTTGTGGGTTAAAGGATGGGCTTATCAAACTGCACTTGCAGACCATGTGGCTGGGGTGCAGGGAGATGGGCTATCCTTGAGGCTGGCACAAGGAAATAATCCTCCATAGAAGTCATGGAGCTTCAGGAATTATATCCTGGTGAGGGTCTTCCAGTAGACGGTGCTCAGGGGCATCCCATTTCTCGGGATCCCCCTCTGGGCTCAGGTGTTTCACTCAGGGAAGCTGGGAGATGTGTCAGGGGGGACCATTGGCTCCAGCTTGTCCCACGCTGGGTCTCCCCCTTGATTCGAATACCTCAATCAATCAATCAATCGGAGAGTAAATAAAGTGACCCAAATTTCAACCCAACTTTTGTGTCTTGTCTCGTTATTTCATGTGTTAATTATTAAAGGCATTTATACTGGGGTCTCAGGACCCAAATCATATTATTGCTTTGTTTTAGGAAGATTGCTCTTGAAGGCGTTTTTAAGTTAATGGATAGTTTACATGTTATTTTACGCAGTCATGAGGGTTTTCTGATAGTTTAATCCTGCTGACTGTTTTTTCTTGGTTTATATTTTTTTTCTTTTACATTTAACTCTTTTGTTGTTTGTATCCTTTTGCCATTATATGCTGCTTTAATTCTTCTTAAAAAGAGAGAATAAAAATAAACAGGAAGGAAAGTAATTAAGTTTTAGTTCTGAAATACATCAACAACACTACTAACAACAACAGTCTATGAAATATGACAGCCCAAATGTGGCAAATGTGCCAGGGGAAATTAGAAGCATACCACTTCTTTTAAATTTATTTTGAACAACAGGCTCAATGCTATATTTTATTTTCTGTACCAAGCCAAAATAGGAAAACACTTTTCAGAGAATTCATCTGAACTGGCACTGAATGAATACTGTCAATTTAGAGGAGCCTCAGAAATTGTTTTCTCTCATGTCTGTGTCTGAATTCAGGCAGTCAGAGATGCTTATCTATCAAGGATGGGAAAGATGTCAATATCTACTTTTAAAAGAAAAAAAAGAAGAAGCACAAGATTCAACTCAAAAATATTTTAAATGCATTATTACAAGACACTTGTTATTGAAGTGGTATGAAAAAGGACCCAAAATAATCTCTTAGTTTGATGTTGATTTGTTGTTGTTGACAGAACGCTCAACATGAAGGATTCATCTACCTGTCAATGTTGGACCTTGCACTTCTTCACACCCTACTGACTGACAGTGCATGAATAAATCCAGAACCAGTCTGTGTGATATTTGTTTCTGCACCTATGCTATAAAATGGCCCTGAGAAATGCTTCAGAGAAACACCAAGTGACAGCATCAAAAGATAGCCCATTTCCTTTATGAGCCAAAGTACTGCCCCTAAGCTGGAGAATTTATGTCCTCATATTACCTCCCCAATATTTCCTCTACATAACCCAACCGAATTATTGCTGAATTGAAAATTGTATTTAGTTTATAAAACCTCTTTGCTCTTCAGACCCCCCCCCCAGAGATTTCTAAAAATTACTTGTTATTTTTAAAGCAGGATTCATTTATTTAGCCTAAATCATTTCATATAAAAAAAGTACAACTCTGGGACCCTTTGGCACTACACGATTATAGCAATATAGCTGCTATGGCTTGTATTACTGACCAACCATGGAACAATGAGATCAGACACAGAGAACTGGGTTGAATAAGGGCCACTTTATTTAGTCTAAAACTATTTAAACTAGGGGGGGAATCTACTGTGTGATCAGCTGAGGCAGGCATCACTCCTTGACTTCCTCCTCAGACTTCCCCTGGGTGAAGCTCCTGAGCCATGAGTGCAATCCAGTAACTGAGTTGCATCCCATCTGGCCATATACTGGAAGGCAGACCCAAGGAGTCCCACCCAAATGTTGCAGAACCTAAGTAAACACAAAACACACAGGCCAGCCCTAAGTGTAGTCTCCTTCCACACCCCCAGGTCCTAGGACCTAAAGAGGCAGTTTCAGAGCCCTCCCCTTCACCAAAAAGGTGACAAGGGCTTGTCTACACAGTGCAATAAAATGTGGATTGATGTTCACTAACACAAATTTGCAGCAGTGTTGATTTGTCTTAACATTTTTTGCTATCTACTTTTGCTGTTCCAACAGGCATGCTTGCAAATCAAAATGGCAGCTGTGAGTAAATTGCTTGCATTTTTATTTCTTTCATTTTCACCAGTTGCCACCATGGAACAGTATTTTTTTTTAAAGCATATCTAAGGTGCAAAAGTGCAATATTCTGCCTAAATAAATAAAAGAAAAAAGGCTGTTTTGTCACTTCAGCACATGATCACAATGGTGAAAATCTAACATGGCTGTTCTGGGTGCTTGCCTTGTTAGCAAGCTCCACCCCCTGCCTATGTCCAACAAATAATCTTTCCACTTCCATTCTTATTGGGAATACAAATGAATGCAAATAAGATTGTCACAATGAGTGGGAATGTGCATTCCCTGCTGAGTTTTTTAATTGGGAAAAGCTGTGATTTGTTCCCCCACATTCCGAATACTGAGTAGTGATGCAGGATCCATTAAGACAGGTCATATTCTCCTCAAATTCTAGGAGGACTATTTTCACCATTTAGACAACCCCAAGGTGTTCATTGTAATGCTTATTTTCATTACCTTCTATAGACATGTGTCTGCTTAGTCCTTTTGCCACACCAGTCTGGCCAATAAGGCCCTCACTCCCTATTGCAAAAGCCCCAGGAACAACACATCATCTTGCCCCAATTCTGATGTCAATGAATAAAACTCCCTTATCAAGAAGGAACATTGCCCTGTTCCTGGTTGCCCTATGAACAAAAAATCATCCAAATAATGAATAATCCCCTATTGTCCAGACCTAAACTTAAGGGCCCATTCAAGAAAAGCACTGAACTTTCAGCATCAAGTGAAGATCTCAAGACAGCCTGTAAAATTAGAACACTATTTTAAAATATCTGCTATTTAAATAGGAAAAAAAAAAACAGGCAGTAGCAAGTTGGAAATGACATGAAGGCAAACAATAACAAAGCAATGCAATGCAATAGACAAATTGTGGCCAGTCAGAAAAGCCCATCTGACAAATTGTAAATTTAGAGGTACCACCTTATCTGCTCCCCATTCCTTGGCCTCTTTTTGGCTCAGTGATCAGCAAGGAGGCCAATGAAGGACTGGTTATGAGCAGAAAAGAGAGGGATGGTATGGAAGACAGAAGTGTCAACAGAGCAGAGGTGAAGGAGATTGTGCAGATTTATCCTTTTGACTTGAGCTAGAAGAGGTTTGCCAGATACTGCAGTCAGGAAGGGAGAAGCTAAGCCACAGAAGAGAGTCAGAAAGTAACAGAGGGCCATTATCCACTACTTGCATGTAAAGATTTGCTTGAGGCCTTGCTTACTTGCTATAATTAAGATGTATCATCTGGGGAAGCCTCAACCTGCTGTTGAGACTTTCTGGGTACCAGAGGTATTCAAACCCTAAATAAAGGCTTAGTGGGAGCAGGGAGGCGGAGGAAAGCCCACAAAGCTCAGAAAGGCCTAAGGATGGTTAATGTTCAGCCCTCTGGCCCTTTTTGCACTCACTCTGGGGTAGTCTAGATGGTGAAAATGCTCCTCACAGAATTTGAGTAGAATACCTTTTGTCCTAAAAGGCTGTGAATGAGGTTCATGGTATTCAGAAGGAGGGCCCCCCAAAACCCCTATCTACTGTGCAGGAAAAGCCTTTGTAGCTTTTCCCAAAATGTTTTTTTTTAAAAAAAAATAAGGGCCAGGCTTGTGCATTATCACATACCTGGACATCAAATTTGGGATGCTGCACATTCTTGGCAGGGGCAGAACTGGAGAGCAGATTGGTCTGCCATGTGGACAAGGAAGTGGCCTGAAGCACTGAGGTGACCAAAGAGCTTTTTATAAGCAGAAGGTTGTATTCTGCAGCGACTACATGTGTGGAGAATAATAATGAGATGTACTCTCAGCCACCATCTGGATTCACAGGCGTGGCTGCATGTGTACTTAAAACACAGGTAGCTTCACATACAATAGATTTTGCCAAAAGAGTGACAAATGAGTGCTGCTGCAGATTTATGTTCATGCACATCAATCTGCAGTATATCTTATCATCTAGACAACCCCTCTGTCTTTGTTGGTCTATTTCAGTTCTCTCTCCCCCATCTCTTTCTCTCTCAACCTTGGTTTATCCTTTCTCCTTCTTTTCCTCCTGCAAACACTTACCTGTTCTCTGCCAAGCCACTCAAGCTGCAACCACTGATCTGCTCCATACAGGGACAAATCCTGCCACCCTGTAGGCCTGGTGAATAATATCCTATACTGGAGGAGCAAAAACACCCTCTATGGTTGTACCTCATAATACCACCTGCATAGATTAAAAACCCAGGCAACTAATTTCCCCAGGTTATGTCTACCTTACGCCAATGCAATTTCTCCTTCTTCTTCTCTTTTTATTCCTTTTTATTCCCTTTTCCCAAATCAAGATAAAGAGTGAGGCCATCCACATATTCACAATGCAGGATTTTGTCCCTGTATGGAATAGGAACATAAGGCACTACACTATACCACTACTGGTAGCCTGCTGCATACCTCCGAAATCCCATGAAAGTATTGTCGAGGATAGGCCTCTTGGGGATAACAGTGCCAAGGAGACAGTTAGGATTGTCTTGGGATTTTTCCAAGACATCTAAACAAGACAAATTCTGTTTAGTAAGAACTGTCTTCCCCTTAGATCTGTTTTCCTCTTTAGCTGGGACTGCAGACTGTTTAGGAGGGTACCCAGGCCTTCTCCAGAGCTTCAAGTCTGGACAGGATAGCAAACAATCCACCCCTTTCCCCTTTCTCATCTGAGGAATCATACAATGTTGGAGGGGTACACTTGGCTGGTTGCTGCTTAGTCGGGCCTTTACCCTTGGCCCCCTGATACCTTTTCTGGAAGCTATGGTTGGTAACTGGGACTAGTCACTAATCCAATACTCAAACCACCAAGAAGTCTGGATGATGCAGAACAAGCCTTCACAAGGCTTCACTGTATCTATCAGGCCTACAATGGAGCCATGTTGGGTCTATCCATCCTGTAAAGGGCCTAATTAATTCAACTAATTCACGATAAGGGCCTGACTGGGTCTATCAGGCCTTTAATTCCCTAGCTGGGGCTGTCAGGCCTGCAAGGATTCCCCACCCCCACCCCCCAAAAAGGAGTATCAAGCCTTCAAAGGGGCCTAACTTGACCTATGAAGCTTCAAAGGGCTTAACTGGGCCTTTCAGGCTATTTAGGGGCCTAACTGAGCATAATAAGACTAACTGGGCTATCAGACCTTACGGGTCCTAACTGAGACTATGAGGCCATCAGTGGGCCAACTGGGTCTAGCTTGGCCTTATTGGCCTACAAGGGGCCTAGTATAGCTTACCAGGCCTTCAACAGGGGCCACGCAGGGACTACCCAGCCTATAATGGGGCCTTCTGGGCCTATGAAGGTGTCTAGCAGGGCCTACTGGGCCTACAAATAGCTGAGCAAGACCTACTGGCCCTTCTGGAGGGCTGTCAATCCTCAGCACAGAGGGTGTATCAGGCATCAAAATTAATGGAATGAAAAAGGATTGAAATTTACATTGTGTTATGATTTTAAAGAAATTTTTTTTACATGATATACAGATGGCATTTAACTCCTGAAAAGATTTATAAAGTGTACAAGGTTTCTCAAAAGTATATTGGAAATGTAATGAGAAAGAAGGGACATCTTATGTGGTAGGATTTTGATAAAGGAAAAGTATTTTTGGACTAAAATTCATACACTGGTGGAGAAGATTTTGAGTATGAAGATTCAAATGAAGCCAAAATTCTGTTCACTGGGATTTTTAGATGAACAAGTGGAGAAGAAGAACACAGGAATTTTACAATATGTCATAATTGTAGCAAGACTGTTGTATGGAAAGAAATGAAAAGAAATGGTTGTGCCTACACAGAAGGAGTGGTTGATAAAGTTATATGATTTAGTGGAAATGGATATACAATAGCACCCCTGCATCCCCTGTTTCACCGTCCACTGCTTCGTTTATCTGTGGATGGCAACAGCAGGGTGGAGGGGGAGAGGAAGGAAGGAAGTGAGCTTATTCTTGCAGTTACTCTTTGAGATCCTGTTTGAGATACTCGTATTGATGGGCAGCTTTTAATTATCAGGCAAAACTTCCAGCCCTATGCATAAGTTAGGAAGAAGTCTGGGTGAGGTTAAAAACCCAGAGTTTTCCCCCTTTTAAAAAAATGCAGGGGTGGGTGTGGGAGGGAAGAGGTGAGCCACCTCCTTTCTCCCCTCTTAGTGGGGGGGGGTTCCAGTGGTGTGGTGGAGCTGGCATGGGGTGGGTGGGGGAGGGAGGAAGGAGGGAGGAGTTGAGTTCGCCTCCTTTCTCCCTTCTCCACGGGGGGGGGGGCAGGGTCCAGTGGTGCCGTGGATTTGGTGGGGGAACAGGGAAGGAAGGGAGGATGGACCTTGCCTCCTTTCTCCCTTCTCCACAGGGGGTGATAGTGGTGGTGGTCCAGTGGTGGTGGCGACGGCAGTCATTATTATCTGCAGATTTCACTATCCACGGTAGGGCCCGGTACCAACTCCCCCATGGATACAGGCATCCTACTGTACTTACATTGTTACTTAAAGGAAAAATAGTAGATAATTTTAAAGAATAATGGATAGCAGTTATTTATTATATGAGAAATAATTGGAGTCCAGTGGTAAGATTGAGATTTTATGGATAATACTGAAGACTAATAAGTAGAAGAGAAGATTTGGAAATAACTAGAAAATAAACTTTAGAAAATCTAAAGGTAAATTTTGAATAGTAATATAGAAGGTAGAAATACTAGATAACTACATTCTTTATCTGACAAGTTGGAAATCATATATACCTTGTTTGTCATGTTTGTCAATTGTTTGTTTGTTTGTTTTTGTAATATGTAGAGTCTTTCCTATGTAGGTTGTTTTATATTATAAAACCTTTTTTTAAAAAAAAATGTTAATAAATATATTTAAAAAAAATAATGGAGCCTACCAGGTCTATCAAGACCAAGATAGTACTGGACCATGGCAAGGCTGAACTGGGCCTAACAGGCCAATTGGTTGGGTGGGTGGGTATTAGAATGCTCTCCACAGAAAATCTGTTCCTCCCAACACACCCTAGCCTAAATTATCACCCCCTAAATTATCATCTACTAGCTAGCCACCCAACCTAGTTCTTTCCCTACTCAAAGCACAAGGCAGTGCTGTGCACTCTCATCCTCTTCAAATGAAGCATCATCAGAAGCGAAGGGGGTGGACAGAGCTTATGGACCCTCTAGCTCCTCCCCCATGCCTGGTGTCATGGTGCTCTGCACCTGATGCAGTCATCACTGGCCTCTCCTCCATTGGACACCAGCAAAGCCAGGTCTTCCCCTACAATGCCTTGTGTCATGCAGGCCCATATCCATATCCTATGGAATCCTTGGGTTTGTGGCTTGAGGAAACATTAGAATTCTCTGTATGAGAATTCTAAATACGCATCCCTGAATGTCAAATTCCAAGATTCCATAAGATGTTGTCATAACAATTAAAGTGGATTAACAGTGCTATCATTTTGCAGTGTGAAAGGGTCCCTGGAGAAAAGAACTAGACAGCAAAACAATTGAATAGTAAGAAAATTCACTCCAGACACTCTACAACAGTGTGCTTTAGTTACTGGCAGTTACCTGCAAGTGGCCTGCAAACCACTTTTAAAAAAAGGTCTGAGTGTACTAATTTTTTTTTGGGGGGGGGGAGGGTGAAGTAAAGTAATGTAACACAAAATAAAAATAAATCTGGTTTATTGTATAGCTTCCTTAAGATCCAGGAAACTACCCCTAATTTAATAACATATCTTACAGTGTTTTACTAATTTAGCAATACATATATCCTACCAGAAGGAAGTCCCTCCCTTGTGTTGCAGCCAGTTTTAGCACTGGGCTATTTTGATATCTTATGTAAATGGGACACACTATCTAGTCCCAATCTTCAATATGTGATACCTCTTAAATTTTATCTTTCATTATAAATATGTAGTGTTTCTGTACATTTTCATATTTAAAATATTCATATTACAAGGGTTATCTGTTCTAGACACTTTGTATTTTCTAATTAGGTTGTACAGTGCCTTTTACCACCCTCGGGATGAATAGTAATAGATTTGTGGCTTGACACTGCTGTTGTTACCAATATAAAACTTCTATTTTAAACATTAAAGTGCTATATATGGCAAAAAAATTGTTCCATCATTGCACTTTTGTTAGTTCATGCATTAGTACATCTCAGGTATATTGGCAATATAGGAAAATGAAATAACTGAAGAAGCATACATTTGTATCATGTCAAAATTAGAATTCATGGGGTTAACAAAAGACTTCAAAGCATGTACATACATACATACATACATATCGGGGGTGGGGAGTCTTCTTTTTCATTTCTTCTGTGTGATGGTTTGTCAAAAGTGGTCTCTGATCTTGTGAAGTAAACCACTTTGAACTCCAGTTGCTGGAGAACAACTGCAGGATGGAGAAAACTAATTCCTTCATGTCCTGCTTGTAGTCCTCCATGGGAAATCCCCCAATCTTTGTTTACTAATGAGGCAGAACTAAGAATTTCACTCCACAGACACTTTTTGGTCCCAAACCACTACATAGCTCAAAAATTCCTCCCTTTCCACCCTTTGTTCATTTATGTGGTTAGGATAGTGCTAAGGCTTTATCAGCACAAGGTTAGCCCAGGTAGTGCTAAGGCCTCTCCTCCTGTAGGACTAGTAGTTTTTAGGTTTCACCAGGGTCAGCTACCAGGTAGAAAGTAAGTTAGGACACAACCTGTTTCTCTTCCGTTCTCAAGTCAAGCCTATGGAGGAGGGTGATTCTGTGTGGAACAAAGAGCCACTTACTATAACTGGAGAAGACGGACAGGGGACTCTAGCTGCTTCCTAGGGTTGGTGGAACCAACATCCTTCTTGACTTAACTATAGAGTCTTTATAAGTGTGACAACCAAACCACTGATACCACTTTATACCTATCCAGAAGCATCTGTCTATAAGAAAAAGGAAAATGGTACTGATAGGACATTTGACTGATCTGAGAATGCTCTTCTTATATTTTGGTAAATTGGATTTTCGAGTGCTGGTACAACATTTTGTAACAAATTCCCTCAGCTCCTCCACACACCCCTTATCATCTTCTTTATCATCTTTGATTTATATCCTACCTTTCTCCTTATGCACACACCACAAATACACAATTTTTGTTGAGAAGCAGTTTAGTCTTTCTGGCTTCTAGTGAGAGTTCAGACATAATATGCTCTCAGAGCCATTGACTGGTTGACTAATCAATTTGGCAGTCTAAAGTATTTGTAACGCATTCCTCTAGAGTTTCTTTTCAAATGATTTACCACCCTGACAGTTTGCTCCACTGTCCAGCTTTCATATCTATAAAAATAAATTGGAAATACTATAGCATAGATGGACCTGACTTTGGTATTCAATTATATATTTTTATATTAAATACCTATATGTAAAAGTATCAATATAACAGATGCTCTATCTTACAGCTCTGCCTCTGGAGTGGCCAACTTGCAGCAGTTCACACCTTGATGAACTGCAACTTCTATCATCTTCCACCATTGCTTAATTTGGCCATGGATTATGACACTTGCATAAGTGTGTCTAACTTGGCCCTGCTTTAAAAGAAAAACAATACTTAAAGATAAGCTTCTGTGAATGATAATGTATTCATACTGTAAGAACATCCAGAGTGATAATGGAAGGTAATTGACACCCATACATTTTGGCTCACAATCAAGTAATGACACTTTTGAAACTATATATATCTTTGTATGCTATTACTTGAGAAAATGCAATCTGTATAATTTTCAGTACTAGCTTGCTTGTATTCTCCTCTCAGTTCTTCAAGAACACCTAGAGAAATTATCAGACCGGGAAAGGTTGCAAAAATGAACTCATTAAATTTGATTCTTCATTGCCAGATTATGGGCAATGGATTTTGTGAGAAGGAGATGGAGGTAGGTTAGATGTTGGTATCCCAATACAATGTCCCAGGCACATTCTCATCTTCTAGTCCCAAATCAAATTATTATTACCAGCTAGAGTGGTCTTACTGAATCAATGGATACTTGATAAGTCCACATGTATATAAGCCCCATTGATTCAATGGGTTTACTCTAACTGGCCCTTAATTTCTTTCATTGCAACCTTGCCTGATGATTAGCTAGTGTTTACTCTCCTTCTAGGTAAAAGCCTATGGGCTAGGTGAGTATGGACCTCACTCGCTTCACTGTAAAACAAAACAAAACAAAACTCCTTCAAACAACAGGGTTAGTGCTTCACGTTTAGGGCAGAATTTTTGCATACTGTAATATGACTATAACTGTGATGTAACATTGCCTTGCTTGGCCTATTTTCAAAGAGAAATACATTTTAGTCTTTTGCAGCAGGAAAAGTAGGGAAAAGTGGGGGATATAATGTATGTAGCAACAATTTTCTATTTCTATCATGTCAAAATTAGAATTCACGGGGTCAACAGAAGACTTCAAAGCATGTACATACATATATATGGTGTGTGGGGGGGAAGTCTCCTTTTCCATTTCTTCTGTGGGATAGTTTGTCAAAAGTGGTCTCTGATCTTGTGAAGTAAACCACTTTGAACGCCAGTTGCTGGAGAACAACTGCAGGATGGAGAAAACTAATTCCTTCATGTCCTGTTTGTAGTCCTCCATGGAAAAGCCACTATTCACCTGAAATTGAATACATCAAACAACAGCACACATACTAAAGAAAATGTTTTACCAATCAACTGTTCATCAGTGTACATAACTGCAATTACAACTCTGGAAGATTTTAAATGGACAAAAAGAATAATGGTTTTGAACAATCTTAGTCAGAGGTGGAATTACAATTTCCAGATGCACTAGTACAGGGACCTCTTGAAAAATCCAATGATCTCTGCCTAACAAAGGAGCCTATGGCTTCACAAAGGAACAAAGATATTCTGGATACAAAGAGACATTGCCTCACTGATGTAAAAGGATTTAAATTACACTGTCCTTCATCTCAGCTGAGCAACACACAAAGTACCACAATCTCCAATCCTGCCCCTGTCCTGGCACAATAACCTTCCCCATCACACTTACCTTCTCTCCTGTTGACAGGCAGCTCTAACAGAGCTCCATTCACTTCCTGTTCTGAAATCCCACCCATTCTTGCAAGAAGATGCGAGCACAGGAAATTCAAAAATAAAAACAAAAATACACAAAAAAAGTTACAAAAAGCACATACATACACTTTAAAACTTCCAAGTAAACCAGGGAAATTTTAAAAAAGTGTGTCACTCACCTGGATGTCCCGATCTCACCCGGAAGAATTCTGGCAGGACTGCCCATTAACACTGTATTCACAAGAGTTAAATGGCCTGAGGATTCACACATGAGCAATGTTGGCACCAAATTGCAATGTGGGAACTATTGATGGCTCAGCCCATCAATAAAAAGAAATGGCATAATGCTGCCAGTGGAATGCAAAAGGATGACATCATCTGATATTGACATCCTTTTGCATTCCTCTGATGTCATTGTGGCACCATATTGGCAGCATCTGATACTCTCCAACATGTAAGCCTATGACTCCAACATTGTCACTTTTCTTTATTTTTAAACATTTTTCCCTGATGAAGAAGCCAGTAAAGCTTCAAAAACATACAACATGTGTTTTGCATTTTGGTTGGCCAATAAATGTATCACCCTTTTTGTGGATTCTGGATTTTATAATAAAAGTTTTAAAAGGCTAAAATAGAACCTGCTCATTCTCCCATATTAATTTCCTGAGATTCCAATATTTGAATCCTTAAGTAAAGAGCTGGTGCTAACTCTGCCACTTCAAACTTTATTGTGAGTAATGAGTTCAAAGCCCAGGTGACCAGATATTGATAACAGTTACTTCCCACAGATACAGATTAGCAGGCAAATGGCAAAGAACCCTTAGTCTTCTAGCATAAAAGGATATGGGTGGGGAACCATGACTCTTTTAGGACAATAGTAATCCATATTTATTTAATAAATATTACATAGTTGGCAGACCTTGAAAGGTCTGTCAAGCAGCTGGCCTGTTAGACATGAGTTGTGACAACAATAAAATCTGATTCCCCAAAAGCCACTTTCTGAGAAAAATTCTCTTGTACATGTGCTATGATAGGTTGTGAAATTTTTTCTCTGTCTCCTTGTCTATATGAGATGGAGAAAATTAGCTTTTGAGAAGTGTAGGCATAAATAGGAGAGTGGCCTCAGCTAGGGATAGATGGTTACGACAAATTAGTCTGGAGAGGCAGCCATCTGCCTGTAAAAGTTTACATATTTGGTCCTTGAACAGTCTGTCTCCACTGTCATTGCAGTGATTTTGTTCATGTATGTACTATGAGAAGAAAGCTTGTCTCTGTTCATACTTGAACTCTGACAGAGGATAAGGTCACCAGGTTTATTTATTGCATAAGCAACCACTAGATCCCTCCTGTAATCCCATGGGCATGACGAGAGTAGGAACCAAGCAAGATTCTTTGGGAAAGACATATCACAAGGGGGGAAACTGTTACTGAGAAGCCTTGTCCCTATTAATCTCCTGCTAAATGTCATTGTAGGAGCCAGTGTGGTGTAGTGGTTTGAGTGTCGGACTATGGAGATTATCAGACGGGAACAAAAAAGTGTTCTTGTCCCACAATCTCCTTTCCTGCCCCTCTTCCGGCACAAAAACAAAAAAGTTTCAGACTTACCTTAATTTTGTGTGCCAAGCAGCCCAGGAGTGGAAGGAGCTCTAGAGCTCCTTTCACTTTCTGGTTTGTAATCACAGCTGCTCTCACAAGAAGAGGAGAGCTGGAATGTTTTTAAAGGTACTCCAGGCTGGGGACAATCTGGGGGGCAATGGGGGGATGATCAGGGGGCAATCAAGGGGCAATGGAAGGCCATTGGGTGGAGAAAGGGGTTTATCCAGGAAGCAATTGAGCGGCGATCCTGTGAGGAGGTGGGACAATCAGGAGGTGATGAGGGAGGGTTTGAGTGGCAATTGGGGGGGGGGTGATCCGGGAGGCAATCCGGCTGCAATCCAGCAAGGATGGGGAGGCAATCAAGGGGTGATGGGGGGTGATGGGGCATGATCCAGCGGTGATCTGGTGAGGATAAGGGGCCATCAAGGGGTGGTCAGGGGCAATTGGGTGGCAATGGGGGATGATCCGGGTGGTGACCCAGTGGTGATCTGATGAGGATGGGGGTGATCAAGCAGTGATTGGGGGGGGGTAATTGGGCAACGATATGAGGTGATCCAGGCGATGATACGGCAGCAATCCAGCGAGGATGGGGGGGTGATCAGGAGGAGATGGGGGCCATCGGGCAGCAGTGGAGGACTGTTAAGGGAGGCATCCAGAAGTTTTTTGACACACGCACCTCCCACTAACGCTGGCATTGCACCAGTATAACAGGCACTTTTTCACATGCCCACCATTCCATTACAGAAATGGAACGGCGGATCTATTAATGGCTTAAGAAGTCAATTAAAAAACAGTGATGGAACAGAGGCAGCACATGAACAAAATGGGAAAGGGATATCGTCTGAAAGGGAAATCCTTTCATGATACTATGGCGTCCCTGTCCCAGTGTATTAGGCTCATCTGATAATCTCCTACAATTCTGGAGACCAGGGTGTGAATTCCTGCTTAGCCTTGGAAACTCACTGGGTGGCCTTTGGCAAGTCATAGACACTCAGCCTTCAGAAAACCATATGATAAGTTTGCCTTAGGGTTGCTATAAGTCAGAAACAACTTGAAGGCACCACCACCACAACAACAACAATAAGATGTCCTTGAGCCTGGGCAGTGACATACCTCTTTACAAAGAAATCAAGATCTGGGTAGCTATATAATACAAGTAAGAAAGTGTTGTTGTTATTGTGTTCCTTCAAGTCTATTACAGAAAGGAAAAATGAGATTATTTATTGATTTATTTTGTGGCAGTATTCTCATTCTCTCTCTCTCTCTCTCTCTCTCTCTCTCTCTCTAGCTGCAGCTTCAGTATCTGGAGCTCAGCGAACAGGAGAGAGGACAACAGGGGTGTTTGGCATGGGTGTTTAGCGGGGGAGTTTGAAGGGGAGGCACAGTGTTCTGTTCTAAGCAGGAAGGGATTCTGCTGAGCTACCTTGGGGTGGAGTTAGCAGCAACTAGCTCTATATAACTGCTGTTGCAATCTTTCCAGGTTAATCTTAGAAAATCAGTGGCAAGTGCCTTGTGGTGTGCACGGTTCTAACATAATAGGGGCATAGGAGCTCTTCTGAGAAATAAGGCCAACGGGCATTGGGTGGAGGGGGATACTAGAGGAGTTTGGACAGGGAAGCCTAAAGTTCTCTTTCAGTGACTACTTAAGAAGACTGAATATGGCCAGTGAGGGAGCTGCTGCAGTCACCTGCAGCACCTGTGGGATGTTCATCTTTTGCCAGAGAAGGTAGAGAGCTACATTTGCAGCAAGTGCAAGTTGGTAACCCTGCTGGAACAGAAGGTCAAGCATCTTGAGGACAGGATATCTACTCTTCTGAATATTAGGGAGCAAGAAGTTTTCTTGGAAAGAGTGGAGAAGACCATCCTGGAAATGGAATGCAACAGGGAGGTGTCTACGGAGGAGGCCATTACTCATACACAGGAAATGAAGACTTGGAGGAATGTGACACAGAGAAGTAGAAAAGCCAGGGATCCTTTGACTAGCTTGAAGCTACAGAATCGATTTGAAGATCTCTCTCTTTCCAAAGAAGAAGAGGAAAAGCAGCAGTGCCAGGCCTGAGGGAACATAGAGGAAACCTTGGTACATCCAGCACATAAGTGGCCTCTACCAAGCCTTGAAAGAGGAGGAGAGTGGTGGTGGTAGGGGATTCCCTGTTGCAAGGAACAGAAGAAGTAGTCTGCAGGCCTGACAAAATATTTTGGGAGGTATGCTGTCTACCTTGGGTAAAAATGTAAGATGCAACAGAGAGGCTGACAAGACTCATCAAGCCTTCTGATCATTATCCCTTTCTTTTAGTCCACGTGGGAACCAATGACATTGCAAGGCATAGCCTCCAGAAGATCACAAGGGATTATGAGGCTTTGGGTAGGAAGCTGAAGAACCTGGATGCACATATAGTCATTTTGTCTGTCCTTCCAGTGGAAGGGCATGGTCCAGGAAGAGAGAGAAGTGGAGGTGAACATCTGGCTATGTAGATGGTACAGCTGGGAACAATTTGGCTTCCTGGACCATGGGATACGGTTTCAGGAAAGTGGACTGCTGGTAAGAGATGGGCTGTACCTCACAACAGTTGGTAGGAATGTTTTTGTGAAGAATCTGAAAGATCTTATCAGGAGGGCATTAAACTGAGTTGTATGGGGGAGGGAGACATTAATCTTGAAGGCTAGAGATAATAGCCCAAATGTTATACAAGAGAACAAGGCAAATAACAAAACAAGCCAACAATGGGAGGAGTAAACTCTTTAAAAGGCAGTTAGGGAAAATGGCCCATGGTTGCAGATGTCTCTATACGAATGCACAGAGCATGGAAAATAAACAGGATGAACATGAACTCTTAGCACAGCAAAACAAATATGATATCATAGGCATCACTGAAACCTGGTGGGATGAGTCTCATGATTGGAATGTAGGAATAGAGGGGTATAGGCTATTTCAGAAAAATAGACCAAACAGGAAGGGTGGTGGAGTAGCATTATGTGTTAAGGATGTGTACACCTGAGAACAGATCCATGGCTTAAATCCTGGGAGCCAGGATGAGAGCATCTGGGTAAAAATTAGGGGAGAGAGAAACAGCAGGGATATCATTCTGGGGGTCTACTACAGGCCTACAAGTCATACTGAGGACTTGGATGATGCCTTCCTGGAACAGATGACTGCACATTCAGAAAGGAGAGATATAGTAGTAATGGGGGATTTCAACTATCCTGATATTTCTTGGAAGTCCAACTCAGCCAAGAATTTAAGGTCCAACAAATTCCTCAGTTGCCTTGCAGACAATTTCATTGTCAAGAAAATGGAAGAGGCAACAAGGGGATCAGCTATTTTAGATCTGATCCTAACCAATGGGGATGACCTGGTTAATGTTGTGGAAGTGGTGGGATCCCTAGGGGGGAGTGACCACATTCTCCTGGAGTTTGTTATACAGAGGAAAGGGGAAGCCAAACATACTCAGACATGCATTCTAGACTTTAAGAAAGCTGATTAAAGAAAAATTAGGGAAGTACTAGGGGTGATCCCATGCTCAGAAATACTAAAAGATAAAGGAGTTTATGAAGGATGGGATTTTCTAAAAAGTGAGATATTGAAGGCACAACTTCAAACAATTCCAATGAGGAGGAAAAAGGGGAGGTGTCTAAAGAAACCAGGAAATGGAAAAAGGGGGAAATCACCAAAGAAGAATTCAAACAAATAGCCAGCTCATGTAGGGGAAAAGTCAGAAAAGCCAAAGCTCAGATGGCACTCAGGCTTTCTAGAGAGCTTGAAAACCATAAAAAGGGCTTTTTGGGGTGTGTTCGTAGCAAAAGGAAGAACAAGAAAATGGTAGGACTGCTGCAGGGAGAAGATGGTGAAAGAATAACGGGACAGAGAAAAGGCGGAACTACTCAACACCTTATTTGCTTCAATCTTCTCCCAAAGGGGGAACAGTGCTCAACCTGGGGAAGATGGAGCAGATGATGCAGTAGGGAAAAAACAGCACAGAATTGGTAAAGAGGTAGTTCAGTAATAGCTGGCCAGTATAAATTAGTTCAAGTTTCCAGGGCCAGATGAACTTCATTCAAGGGTATTAAAAGAAATGGCAAAAGTAATCTCAGAACCACTGTCAATATTTGAGAATTCCTGGAGAACAGGAGAGGTCCCAGCAGACTGGAGGAGGGCAGATGTTGTTCCCATCTTTAAAAAGGGGAAAAAGAAGACCCAAATAATTACTGCCCAGTCAGCCTGACATCAATGCTAGGAAAGATTCTAGAGCAGATCATTAAACAGACAGTCTGTAAGCACTTAGAAAGGAATGCCATGATCACAAAAAGGAGATTTTCGGATGCTAAAACTTCTTGCTGCGCAAGCAGCCTCCGGAACAGTAACGAGGCTGCTGCACAGCAAGGGTCCATTTTGGACGATGCCGTTTCTCTCTCGGCGTCATCCGTGACTGTTACGGCCATCATTGGAGGCGGCCGCGCTGTTTTTTACTCACGGAAGTTGTCCATGAATAAAAAACAGCATGGCCACTTCCAATGCTGGCCACAACAGTCACGGATGACGCTGAGAGAGAAATGGCGTCGTCCAAAATGGACCCTTGCCGCGCAGCAGCCTCGTTACTGTTCCGGAGGCTGCTTGCGCAGCAAGAAGCTAATTTTTAGCGTCTGAAAATCTCCAAAGTCACAGGGTTCTGTCCTGGGCCCAGTGCTATTCAGCGTCTTTATCAATGAGTTGGAAGAGGGAATAGAGGGTATGCTTATGAAGTTTGCAGATGACACCAAATTAGGAGGGGTAGCGGATACCCCAGAGGACAGGATCAGAATCCAAAATGACCTCAACAGATTAGAAAACTGGGCCAATATTAACAAAATGAATTTCAAAAGGGAGAAGTGTAGGATACTACACTTGGTCAGTAAAAATAAAATGCACAGATATAGGCTAGGTGGCACATGGCTTGAGGGCAGTACTGGCAAAAAGGATCTAGGAGTCTTAGTGGACCGCAAGCTGAACATGAGTCAGCAGTTTGATGCAGCAGCTAAAAAAACCCAATACAATTCTAGGCTGCATTAATAGCAGTATAGTGTCTAGATCAAGGGAAGTAATTGTGCCACTCTTTACTGCTTTGGTCAGACCTCACCTGGAATACTGTGTCTAGTTCTGGGCACCACAATTCAGGAAGGATATTGAGAAGCTGGAATGTGCCCAGAGGAGGGCGACCAGGATGGTGGGAGGTCTGCAAGCCATGCCATATGAAGAGCAGCTTAGGGAGCTGGGCATGTTTAGTCTGGAGAAGAGAATGTTGAGAGGGGATATGATAGCCATGTTTAAATATTTGAAGGGATGTCATACTGAAGATGAAGCAGGCTTGATTTCTGCTGCTCCAGAGACTGGGATGTGGAGCAATGGGTTCAAATTACTGCAAAAGAGATTCCACCTAAACATTGGGAAGAACATCCTGATAGTAAGAGCTGTTTGGAAGTGGAATACACTTTCTCGTAGTGTGGTGGAGTCTCCTTCTTTGGAGGTTTTTAAACAGAAGCTGGATGGCCATCTGTTGGGAATGATTTGATTGTTTATTCCTGCATAGTAGGAGTTTGGACTGGATGGCCCTTGTGGTCTCTTCTAACTTTGTGATTCTATGATAAATAGTATGAAAGATCAAAACCAAAATGGAAAATACATATCATTCATGTTTCATCCTCCCCTTTGTTTTTTATTTAATTTCTTTAGTCAATGCCATATATGTTGTTTCTAATTAACCCAAGACTAAGATGACATGTTGCATGTTTTCTTAAAAAAACAAAAACAAAACCATAGGTAGGAGAAACCCATCAAAATACTTCCCTGCTTTCTAGTTTGGCTTTTCTATATATGTTCATAACTTGGAGCAACATGATATAAATCTACACAAGTGTTGTAGATAAAATTAAAATTTCACCTCCTAAAAGTATATATAAAGAAACAGTTTGACTTGAAATAGTTTTTAAAATATAATCTGTTTAATTGAATTGGCATTTGCTAAAAATATTTTAATACCCCTTCTCGCCCTCTAGTCACTGTCAGAAGTTGCCTGAAAATTGTAAGCATAAGTTGAGATGACAAAAACAGGATGCCTTTGTTCCTACTTGTATAGGAAGAAAAAAAGTGGGATTATTAAATATTTGGGTATGTATGTATATATATATATATATATATATATATATATATATATATAATATGAACATCACCTTACTGGTGTGATAGTGACACATGCTGTAGGGCGTATTCGTACCAGACTCTGGGAATACCCCCTTAATATGGGTTTTATAAAACTTGTAGTTTTCTCTGGAGTTTGCTGGAAACGTTGGAGAAAACTGTCATGTGAACAAGCCAATAGAGAGATAGAGATAGAGTTATCCCGTCTTTTTCACAAAGAGTCCAGGTGTGGCTAAAAGACCACAGAAAACACAAAGCTATGCATAAGCACTGTAACAACAATAGTTCTTAATTCACAGATATACAAAGGTTTTTGTACCTCAGGGGTTAAAAAAGCTACATATATGAAGACGCAGCCTATCATATCAAAGCTTGTCTGAATAAATGCATTTTCAGTTGATAAAATATTGACATTAATCAGTGATAATCAGATTTCCTTTGTAAGTCATTTTCAGAGCCAGAGTGTTGTCACCAAAAAAGGCCCTATCATGTGTTTTTTCCCCCCTATAGGCCTCCTAACCCATCTAGGACACCACAAGCAAAGCGTCCTAGCTGATCTTAAATCTTGATTTGCTGACTGGCCTGTTCACCTTCAGATTCCTGAAGTGACACTTGCAATAAATTGTGGGAGTGACAGTGAACACAGAAATGAATGAAGTGAAGAAGCAGGCAAGGGCAAATAAAATCTTAAGGAAAATAGATTCAATATTGACCTTGTTCTCTCAACGTAAAATGCTTCTCATCCTGCACCATTGATTGATGACACAGAGATGATACTATATCTGCAAATGCATAGTGTTCACTAACAATTTAAAACTTGTGAAGTCAAAGTCTTTCACAGCTAGCATCCATAGATTTTCTATGGGTTTTTTCTTGGCTGTGAGGCCATGTTCTGGAAGAGTCTCTTTTTGATGTTTCAGCTGCATTTGTGGCTGGTATCTTCAGAGAATGGTTGGGTAGGAGTGTGTGGGGGGTTTATGTACTGTGAAACCCTGTTGAGAGGGATATGTAAATTTGAGTATTTGAATGGTTAGTTTCTGGGTAGAGATATGCAAGGAGGATTCCTGTCTGTTTGGCTAATGGTTGGTTAATGGTCCATTATCTGCTGGAACACCCCCCTGTCCCTGAGGAGAGTTCATTTGCAAGTGTTGAGTTCTGATTTTAGTGTTCTTCAGGACTGGCAGCCAGATAATGAAGCCTTGAGTTACTGTAAGGATGTAAATCTTCACTTGTTTTATTATTTCACATAATAAATGAAGATATTCCAAAATGTGTCCATACTGGATAAAGAACTTTTGAACTCCTGGCCACCCCATTTTGGGCCTTCTGCCAACAAACAAACAAACAAACAAACCATGCAAAAATATTGGTTAAACTCCTGAAATGGGAGTTGTATGTGTGTAGCTACATCTCTGTATCTACTGTATGCCTCCCAATGCTAGTAGCTCTTGCATTTCATTTTGTAAGCAGTGCAGTTGTGCCAACAGAGCCAAATCCATGTTTAGGAGAATGGAAGAATGAGCACAGATGCATCCAGCTATTTTCCGGTAGGTGCAACAAGCATCTGGAGACACTTCCGGGGGTCCTTGGGGCATCTCTGCCCACAACCTCCTTGCAGTGCATTCAGCTACAGGAAAATAGTTGGTTGACATCCCTGCTCAACACCTACTCTCCACTGATGCAGAAATTGCCATGTTGGGTGTGGGGAACTGTGCTACTTACAAGGTGGGTTTGGGGGAGATTTTTGGCATTGTGTGGTCAGATCAGAATTCTTATCTCTGCGATGACCAAGAAAGTGAGTTGCAATTGCATAAGTCTGACTTTTGCCACTGTAATTCACCAGCAGGATAAAAGATAGTGTTTTTGTACAACCTCCCACATTTTAAAGCAAAATCCTTGTTTTGTGGGGAAATTATTTTTGTTGAAATCATGATAATTTTAGTAATTATAATTTTCAAAAGTCCCAAACTGCAAAACTCCTTGCTACAGTTGAGATTTTTATCAGCAGCAAGTCTCAAAGTGTGAAGACATTCTGTCCCATCAAGGACATGCAATCTACCTGTTTTCTTTACAAGCATTCAAAAGCACCGCTTTACAAGTGCATCTACATACATTTTCCCATCAGTTTCATACCATTTTAATTAGCATGACTTTATTCTAAGGAATCCTAGGATGCGGATTTTAGAGGAGTACATTAGAACTCTTTAACAACAACAACAAAAATGCAAGTACTCACCAAACTACAAATATTGGGATTCATTAGGACAGAGCTATGACAATTAAAATTATATGAAATGGATATAACTGTGCAGTACAGAAACACCCACACAAACAACAGTGTTCAATGGAGAGTGTTAGGAAGAAGATATGCATAGAGAGAGGGAGGCATTACAAATTGATGGTGGTGGTGGGCAGAGTACTATCCACTATATGGTCTCTTGTGTTAAAGTTATGTGAAGTAGTGCACTGTTCCTGCTGTTGGATGAACATCCTACACTAAGACTACTGGGAATTATACAGGAGGAGAAATTACATGCTCCCCAAATGCTTGTTTTGCAGGGAACAATTTGTTCTTTACTTTGACATGGCCCTGGAGGAGCAGGTTAATTCAGTTAACTTACTTGCAAATGGCATTAACCATGTCAAATTTCACACAATAGCTCCAAATCACTGGATCCTTGAGAAACACAATGCTCAGTATTATGAGCAACTGTCAACAACTTGAGGGAAAGCTGACATCTAGGTTATAATTTAGGTTGATGATTGCTATATGCACAAATTTCAAAGGGCTGCAATTATTATCTTTGTTTTAGAGTTGGTGGTAAGAGGGAATACATCATTTCCATAAAATTAATACATAAAGCACATACATTTCAACTTTCACAGACAGTGGTGCAGTGGGTAGGGTCAGGGTATGAAAAAAGGAAGGGACAAGGCTATTTGCTTTTATACCATACAACTCACCTATTTGTCCTTCTGAAATCATGTTATAATAGAGGCACACATAGTCTACATTTTAACATTAAGACATGAAACAATGGACTTTGTCAGACCACCCACCAAAACCCCATTCTTTTGCCAGCAAAAGAACTCCCCATGCCACACTTACCTTATCTACACGTAAAGGCTTCACTGGCAATGACCAAGGAATTGGACAGAGCTCTGTTCACTTCCTTATTTGTAATCCCATGTATTCTCATGAGAATACATAGTGTGGGAAATTCAAAAATAAAAACATAAATAACACTAAAAAGTTACAAAATGCACAAAAAGACACTCAAAAACTTCCAAGTAAACTGCAGAGGGTCATATAAAGTGCATCACCTACCTGGATGTTGCAATCTCACCCAGAAGTGTTCTGGCAGGACCGGCCATTGATGGTAGAATGACAAGAAGACATTGGTGTGAGGCTTCATACACCAGCAATGCTGACACTAAAACACCATGGGATATCTATTCACAGCTTAAGCTGTCAATAAAATGTGACGAGATTTTTACAAGACATAAATGCAAAAGAGTGACATTGTCTGATATGAATGCCCTTTTGCGTTTATGTGTCGTCGTTATGATGCTGTATTTGATGTGTCTGATAATGCCCTATGAAAGGCAGAAACTGCTATATTAATTCTGTCTGGCTCATTATAGGATCTCCATAGTGATAACAGAATTCTCATGGGAATTGTAGCAAAGTTTCTACTTTCTAATAGAACCATGAACTGGCTCTATATAGTGGAAGGCTTTAGCTAAACATGTAGAATTCATACATTTTCAGGATTTTGGGGGCAGAAGATTTTTTTTAAAAAAATACTAAATGAATGAATAATTTAAAAAGTACACATACCCTGTAAATAATGGACAAAAACCTATTGGATAAGCTGGATATTTTTCTGGCTATCATTAGGGGGTGTTGGAAGTGATTTTGCAACAGTCCTCTATGTTGCTAGAAGGATATGCAGCACAGCTCAGCCTTCCTTCACCAGTCTGGACACCTTGGTTTCTTCCACAATTCTATGAAATTACCTGATCAATAGGATCCTGGCCAATGATAACTACCATGTGAAATAGTCAAAGAAAATTTTTCAAGATGTATATATGGTCTCTCTCTCTGGCTTTTCTTCACAAACAAAGATTCAGGAAGGAATCATCCCGCGCTTTCTGCAAGCGTGCTGATGACTGAAAAGGCCAATCTGAGATAAACAAGTCCAGTTGCAGAAAGCACAGCATAAGGTCTCCTTGGGTTTTTCTGTGTTGTGATTCTTTCTGCGTTGTCATTTCTCTTCAAGACTTGTTTGGCGTGAGTTCTCAAATAAGGCTGCAGCATTGTGGATAGTGCGTCTCCATGCTTCTTGTTGTGAGTCCAGGGTGGAGCATTGTTGGTGATCAATTTGGCCGAGCCTGAGATGTGGTTTCAGGAAGTCCTTGTATCGCTTTTTTGGAGTGCCTCTCTTACGCTGACCCGTGGCGAGTTCACCGTAGAGTGCTATATGGTAAAATGCTTGTATTCCCACATCCTGTATTTTAATAAACTAAAAGAGGCAAATAACAGAAGTGAATAATTCTCAATTAAAGAGGACTTCCTTGGTTTGATTTAGTTTTGGTGGGGGCTGTTTTCACTTTCAAGTAGCCACTGGTGGAGCTGCACTAACTCAAGGTCTTCTCGTCACCATGATGGTTTATTATTGTTTTGGATTAAATAGCCCTTCTTTGCCCCTTCTCCCAGAGAAAATCAGAGTCTCTTTTTGGTTTTCTTTTCCCCTTTGACATATTATTAAAAACTGAACGCCATTGGCTTAAGAGCCCAAAAAGAACTAGCTCCATTGGGAGCCCAAAGCCCCCGAGAACTGATAAGCTCCTTTTTCAATGTTCTAGACTTTCCCATGTATGACCTGAGCCCAGAGGATCACATTTAGGATCTGGAGAGCAGACTGGGCAGATGACAGACTTCAGAGCTGGGGGAAAAGATATACAAAGCATGGATCCAAATTGCTTGTAAATTCTAAATGTGTATTTCTAAATTTGCATTAAATAACATATAAACTTGCACATGGTATTTTATGCCTTTTTATCCTTGCTGTGCCCTTTCATCTTCAGTGCATAAGTGACTACCCTCAAAGGAACAAATCTTTTAACAATTCAAGATCAACAGTATTTATATCTTCATGGAGATAGTGATAATGGCATATAACAGAACAGGGTTGGTGACTACTTGTATGCATGAACTTCCATGTTGTCTTTCTGAAGAAAAAGAAGAAAACCTTAATCTGATAGAGCTAGGAATAATTACCACAGCACTCTCTCTCCAGAATAAACCATGAATGTGGAACTTCTATACTGTAGTAGTGAAATGTGAAATCCACAAAACTTTTTTTAAAAATGTTCCTCTTTGAAAATCTAATGAAAAGATGTGGATTTATATAGAAAAGAAAGGAGAGAAGCATGATAGAAAATAGCTCGTATGGTTCTTAAATGTATCTCTAGTCACAACAAATCAGCATTAGGGAGACATTTGTAACTTCACTTAATATAGTTTGACCTAAACAATTATAAGAAGTCTCAGAGACTACATTATGGAGACATGAATTGACATAGGTGATAGCCTATCAGACAGATGATCTGTACTTTGGAGGTTTGAAGTACAATGAGGGATAAATCAGATACTTCATATATCTTAAGGTTGTGCGAAAATAATGAAAAAGACAACAATTTATAATGTAAACATTCCTAGACAATTCACTATTCACTACTGTAGTGAAGTCATATACACTTTGAAGCATTTGGTTAATTCTACCTGAAATAACAACAACAACAATTATTATTATTATTATTATTATCATTATTATTATGGTCTTAGAAATCCATGCAAACTTATCTCAAAATTATGCAAGATTTTGTCCATACAGTAAACTCTGAATTTGAAATGTTACCTTAGGTGAAATTCACTGGGAGTTATAGACAGAACCAGCCCAATTTCTTATTAAACTGCAAAGAAATACTGACAAATTATTAATTAATTCTTGCCTTGATTCTTATGAAAAATATAGGACTGAATTCCATGTGAATGTACTTCCAAATATAGAGAAAAAATATTTGTTTACAGAAAATAAACTCCCCCACTTAGTATTCTAGGTACCATAGCTGTGACTGTAAAAGAAACACATCTAATTAATGGGTGGACTTGCTTATCAAAAAAAGACTTTAAATGTTTGGTAATCTCTCTTGTTTCTGGATATAAAAGAAAAAGACTGTTAGTTGAAAAAAAGACATTTGATCTCAGAAGAAATAGTTGAAAAAAAAATCAAATTGTGATAATGTCTGGCCTTAGTGCACTAACAAAATGCATGTATCTAACTAAATCTTATTCATTGGGATTCAGGCTGTGAAAATCTGTGACATAAATGGATCTAAAGTAATTTCGTTTTGGTCAAGAAAGGTCCTCCCATTACAATTCTTATTGTTATTTTTTAAAAAAAAGTGCTACCTCTACTCTCCTTTTGTACAGCAGAGGTTGAACGAGTTCAAACATTAGAAACACTTTTCACCAAGAGCTGTAAGAACTACTACCAACTTGAAAATAAAGTTTTTAAAACTTTGTTAAATCTGATCTTCCAGAATCCAGGGATCATAGGGCATTCTAATGAGTTCCAATTTGGGCCAAAAGTGATACCAAGGCCACCCCAGTTTGCCTTTCCTTTTATACTATTTACGTTGGAAGGGGCTAATGTCTCAACCTATTAGACTGGAGAACAGCAAGCACTATGAAAATGATTAGGTAAATTCTCAACATCACTTGGCTTTGTAACTAATTAAAAAGCCTGGTTCTGACCTGCTTTTCAGTTGCTAAGAACAGCAGGATGGCTTCTGAAAAAAAAAATTAATGAGCTTCAAATCACTGCATATGATCTGTATGTATTGTGTGATTTATTGTTCTAAGGCTAAAATTGAACTCACTGCCAAAACCAAGCATTTAACAGCAGCAGCAGTAGCAGCAGCAACACCAATACCAACAGTACACTATGCACAAAAGTATCTATATATATAAAATTCTATTGGGTATGTTGCCGTTTCCAGTGTGCTGATTGGCTGCTTAGGAAACTAACCAAACAATCAAAGCTTGGTTGGGCAGCCAATCAGCACAGTGGGGGTGGGAACATGAGGTCTTTTAAGATGGAGTTTAAACATGGAGGAGGTGTGAGTAGTATTGGGTTGAATGTGTGTGGGGTGGCAGTGAGGGGTGGTAGAGCAAGGGCCACGAGGGGGTAGGGGAGTGAGGAGCATGGTGGGTGTGGGTGGGGAGGGTTAGGGTTAGGGTGAGGGGTGCGGGGGATGGGAAGGGTGGCAAAGAGCGCATGCCAGGGGGTGAGGAGGGTGGCGAGGAGTGCAATAGGTGTGGGTGGCGAGGGTGGTGAGGAGCACGCATCAGGGGAGGGCACTGAGGAGTATGGCAGGGGTGAGGATGGTGGCGAGGAGGGTGGTGGGTGGAGGTGGGGAGGGCACTGAGGAATGTGTGGGGTGGTGAGGAGGGTGCTGAAGAGCACGGTGGGTGTGGGTGGGGAGGGCACTTAGGAGTGTGGGGGGTGGGGAAGGTGGGGAGGAGCATGGTAGGGGTGAGGTGAGGAGGGCGCCGAGGAGCATGATGGGTGTGGGTGGGAGCCAAAGAGCATGCAGCAGGGGGAGGGCACTTAAGAGTGCAGGGGGTGGGGAGGATGGTGAGGAGCATGGCGGGGGTGAGGTGAGGAGGGTGCCAAGGAGCACGACGGGGGTGGGTGGGGAGGGCACCAAGGAGCGAGGTGCTCCAGGGGGTGTGGGTGGGGGTGGCGGGCAGCAGGGACCATGGGGAAACCAGTATGGTGGTGCGGTGTGTGTGTGTGTGTGTATGGTGGGAATGGTGTATACTACACCGGGTATAGCTAGTTGAATATAATTGTCAATCAAAGTCATTTCCCCTTAGTTCTGAAGGGTCCTGCAAGACATGTGTGACATATCTCCTGCTAGTGTCAAGAACTGTAAGACTACAGTATATTAGTTTTCTGAAACTTGAGCATTCAGGATCAATGATCTTCAACGAGATATGTGCCACAAGTTGTTGGACTTGAACTTCCACACCATTAGCCATGCTAGCTGGAGCTTCAGGGAGTTGAATTGAACAATGTCCAGATATTCTTCAGCTGAGAATTGCTGTTCCAGAATATTTCAGTCAGATCTGACATCCATTCTCTCCCCCCCTTATACTCTCTCAGATTCCTCATGAAGGTAAAGGGCACACAAGTTAGTGAAGACACTTTATTTATTCATGGTTATGAGTCAAGGGCAAGCCAACGTATAATGGTTCTTTCTTTAGAAATGTTACCTGTTTCTAGAAGAAGAGTAAGTTATTATATGACCTCTTGTAATCCATCTTTTGTGTGCCTTTGAGGCAAAAAATATGATAAGACTGTCAGCTGGATTTTATCTAAATTTTGGGCATGGCAGCTTATGTTAATTTGACCAGAACAACCAATAGGCAAACTAAGAAAGAGGAGGAATTATCTCAACTCTCATTGGCTTTTATGCAATGCAGACCTTCTTTCAGTGGAAGAGACATTGACAAGTTCAAAAGATTCCAGCTGCATCTGCTCTGCAGAAACAATCCAGTTTAACACCTCTTTAACTGCCATGGCTCAATGCAATGAAATCCTGGGACCAGAGCTCTCTGACAGAGAAGGCTAAATATCTCAGAAAACTAAAAAATCCCAAAATTCCATAGCATTGAGCCATGGCAGGTAACGTGGAGTCAAACTGGATTATTTCTGCCATGCAGATGCAGTCTTCCTCTAGTGCAATGCTCCTTATGTTTTCCAAAATTGGTCCTCTGAGACAGATTTTTGTGACTGCATTGAAAGGGAAGATAAAAGTCCCATTGCATGAGTAGAAACTCATTCTGTGAAATATTAGATGTAGCCTATCAGCTCCCCCATCACAGCTGAATGAAGCTATTTTTGAACCCTGCACTCCAGAATAGTGGGGAATGATAAATACCTTCCTGTAACCATTCCAGGCTCAAAAAATCATCCATCTAGTTCAAGTGATACTTCTGACTATGGAAGTGAAGACTATTGGCAAATAAAAAAACAACAAAAAAAATGTTGTTACTAAAGAGGCTGTCTATGTACAGAAAGATTAACTATCAAGAAATCACCAGCCACCATGAAAGTTCTTGCTTCTAGTGCAAGAACAAGACAGGGAGTGTTTTCTTTATTGGTAGTTCCATAATTTGCAGATAATATGTCTAGGTTCAACTAAAAACTTTAGTGAAGCAAAGCATATAGTATATCAAAAACACAGAGACACTGCTTGCTTAATGGAAAGATCCATGTACCCCAACCAATGTTTCTGATCCATAAAAAATGCACACAGGTCATCAAATGTTTCTGATTTGTAAAAAGTCCATGCAACAAGGCAAGAAGCCCTCATGGTGTATGCAGGAATATGTCTTCTAATTTCTGCAAAACATCACTCTCACAAATGCAAGCATTCTTCTTAAGAAAGCTAGAAAATACCTTGCCATTGTGGAGGGGAAACACACACACACACAATGAGACAAGGGAAATTTTGCATCTTTACTCTTGCTCCACAACCCACTTACATGCAGCACTCAAGTGCTTGCCGAATCCTTATGTTCCAGTGGCTTGTTTGCAGATGGGTTGCACTTGGAAAATATTTATTTTAAAAGTTTCTCTACTTTCACCTTCCAAATGGATTCCAAGATGGTGTACAAGGCAGATAAATTTTTATCACAATAAATGCAATATAGAAACTGTTACCCAAATTGCTGAGATCTGTGGAAATTCCATGCATGTCCGAAACTTAATTTGGGGAATTTAATTAGTTAAAATTGGCATGCAAAAGGTTGGGTAACTGCAGGGACCTTTCAACCCATGAATACTGATAATCACTGAATTGACTCAAGCCAAAATATACAATTAAATGATCTTTAATGAAACTTTATCTTAACAGCATTCACGCTAACACTCAGGCTTCAAACAATCACACAAGGCTATTGAAGAAAGTAGGAAGTCTTTTGATAGAGGAATAGAGTGAGAAGACCATGCATTATACTATACCGATCAGAGGAACAGAGATTTGTGCAGCAGGAGGTGCTCAGAATATCGTTCTGAGGGTCACACAGCAAACCAGCAGCATGGAGATATGAAGATAAACTATGGACACTTTGGTGGCGTTTTAGATGATATTTATATTCAATATTTTCCTTGAAGTGATGAGATTTAGAATGGAATACAGTGTCTCAGAGATTCCCAGGACTGGACAAAGAATTCTGTGGATGTGTTAATGATAGTTGATGGGTGAAACATTTAGTACTAAATGGGCACAGGCAACCTTTGCCTATTGTGATCTAGGCAAAAAGGGAAAAACTCATTTTGTAATCACTGAGTGCTCAGCTCTCCTTGATGGGATTAGTGGATGACTCATCTCCAGGTGTTCTAGGAAGAACTCTGACCTGGGTGTGACCTGTTTAAGGAATATTGAAGGCCCCTCCCTAGGTTGTGGGTGACTCCAGCCTTGGTATCTGGGGGAGTCCTTGGTTTATCTGCCAACAATGTGGTGGGCCACAGCCAGCCAAATTATTAGATATTGCCAATTATGCATTATTAAAAAGTGGGGGCTGTCAAGGCAGGTAACAAAACGACATAAACAGCCTTCATATAAATAATAGAACTGAGCAGTAAGTATAAAACAAACATAGACAACATTTAAAGTATTTTAAAAACTACCCCCCCAAAAAAATGTTTGTACAAAATAAAAGAAAAATCAGCATAATTGGCAAATAATCAGGATAAAATTCAAATCACAGTTTCCTGGATATGAGGAACTATAGTGTGGCAAATCATACTGCAGGGTAAAATGCCATAAGTTATGATCTTAGTCATAATAACCCTCAAGCTATGCTCTTAGTATGTGTTTGATAATGAATTTATTGCATCGGTGAAAACCTTGCATTTTCCAAATAGAATGCAAAATTAAATCCATTTCAAAGATGGTGTGATTCATAGTACTTGGAAGTACATGTTATTTCAGGGTCTTCTTTAAAGATCTGCTGATTCCACATCCTGCCAACTGTGTACCATAATGGCTGTCTGGGAGTAATACAATTATGCATAGTTTCTAAATTATGTGTGTAGATTCAGCCTATTGTTAAAGTGAGGTGCAGAGAAATCCTGTTATGATAGATAATATCTTATTGTTTAGACCTTTTTAATGGCCTTTTGACATCTTCTGTGTAATTACAGGACTCTGCTCTCCTCAGATAACAGTTGGGGTGGGGAGAAACTCCTTCAAACCAAATTAATTAGCACAGAAGAAATGTTTCAAAATTGAATCATCAACAGATTAAGTTCATACTTTATATTAATGTGTGGGAGAACTTTATTTTCTTTGTTTTTAGACATTTATACTGCTTCAAGTGATTAAAGATAATGTAAGCTTCCAGAAGACTTAAATTTACATATTTTGAAACAAATTAGTACAAGCTCTTATTTTCTGCATATTTGGACACTTATGAGAGAGGAAGTAGATGTGTGTGTTGTAGGTCTCACATAAAATGAGGACAGACATTCAGGTTGTTCTAGCCTTCTTCAGTTGAGAACCAGAAGTGTGGGGTGAGAAAGTGTACTTTTTGGAATAATATGTGTGATGCTGCCAAATGATGACCCTCTTGCCTAAATTACACATATACTCCAAAGAATATACCTTCTCCTTCCTTAATTCTAGGTGCAATGCCACTGCATTCCTGAACTAATGGCACTGCCTCACTTGTTCTAGGGGACAGTGCATGGCCTCTCAAAGGACAAAATAACATTACTGATGTAGGGATGGATATAATCTTTGAAAAATAGTTTTAAATTGTCAAAAAAACATGCTTCTTGAGGGTCTGGAAACTTGGACAAGGAGAATTCTGGGCTGAGTAAATTTTTGTACTTTAACAGTGTGATGTGGCAGCTAAAAAGGCCAATGCAATTTTGGGATGCATCAATAGAAGTATTGTGTCTAGATCAAGGGAAGTAATAGTGCCGCTCTATTCTGCCTTGGTCAGACCTCACCTAGAATAATGTGTCCAGTTCTGGGCACCAGAATTCAAAAAGGATATTGACAAACTGGAGTGTGTGCAAAGAAGGGCGACTAAAATGGTGAAATGTCTGGAAATGATGCCTTATGAGGAGAGACTTAGGGAACTGGGTATGTTTAGCCTGGAAAAAAGACAGTTAAGAGGCAATATGATGGCCCTGTTTAAGTATTTGAAGGGGTGTCTCATTGAGGATGGAGCAGTCTTGTTTTTTGCTGCTCCAGAGACTGGAACATGGAGCAATGGATGCAAGCTCCAGGAACAGAGATTCCACCTCAACATTAGGAGGAACTTTTTGACAGTCAGAGCTGTTAGGCAGGGGAACACACTCCCTCAGAGCGTGGTGGGGTCTCCTTCCTTGGAGGTCTTTAAACAGAGGCTGGATGGCCATCTGTCAGGGATGCTTTGATCAAGATTTCCTGCATGGCAGGGGGTTGGACTGGATGGCCCTCATGGTCTCTTCCAACTCTGCAATTCTATGATTCTATGATTCTATGAAGACCTGATCTGCACAAAATTTGCATGTGGCATTGTGCCATAGGTGTACACCAAACTAATCCCCATCTCCCCCACAACCTGCCACAGAATGGGCAAGCATCTGCTTAGCCCCTATCCCCCACCAGGGTGGTTAATACAGCCCTCACCCCTTGTAGGATATCCAAGGAATATCTGGATCCCAATAACTGACAGGTGGACCCCATCTGATCTATAAAATTCATGTCACTGACACACAATCCCAAATTGTGGTAAAAACCACCCAAGCCACCTGTCCATGGCTTTGTGAATTTCCCTATTTACTCCTCTCTGGGCCACATGTATAATTTTGGATCACCTTTGCTAGTAAAAATCAAAAGAGGTATGATGGCAAACCAGATTAAAGATATTTGGTGCCATGCATCCTAGAGGGAACAAATGATTAAGCTATGCCCCGAACAAATGTAGTCAATATCACAGATGCAAATGACTAAAACGTGTGGTGGAAGGCATGGCACTCCCCTAACAGAACTGGTGATAAACCATGACCAAAATCATTTCCCCTGGGATGAACTACTAAACATGTGTGGTGGAGGCCAGTGGCGCTCCCCAACAGAAACATTTATGGTGGACACCAACATCATTCCCCAACAGAGCTGGTGACAAACCATGAAACCTAAGGCCATGTTTGCCCCATCATTTGACCAAAGTCTGGGTGTATAACTGTTCAACCAGTCTGGCGGCACCTTCATTGTCCATTCTCTTCAGCTCAATATTCCAGCACCTTCTGTCTTTGCCTCTGCACAACTCGCATGTCATGCAAAACCTGGAACAGAATAGCAACCAAACGACGGAAGCCACGGCACTCCAGAAAAAATATTTTTTATTTTTTTATTTAGTTATTTATACAACGCTCTTCAGCCACAAGGCTATCAGAGCGGCTTACAAATTGTTTTAAGCAATAGCAATTTACACATCTACACTGCATTAAACAGTTTCCAACATGTGTTAGCTAATTGCCCCCACAAGCTGGGTACTCAATTTACCAACCTATGAAAGGATGGAAGGCTGAGTGAACTTTGGAGCCCGCTGGAATCGAACTTGCAACGTGGTGGCTTGCAGTACTGGCATTTAACCACTGCGCCACCAGGGCTCCCAGGACAGCATAAAAAGTGGAGGCCCACTGTAAACTTGGAACAGAAGAGGATATCATGTGGCAGCTGACAGCAATCCTGAAACATAAGAACAAAATATCAGATGGAGGCCCATGACACTCCAGAAATGGAATGGGCATCAAGCTATGTCAGCACAGGCCTCTCCTTAATATCTATCTGACAAGGGAAATTTGTTCAAATGGGCTTGTCATGCAGCTGTTTTCTCTTCCTATTCACTGCCTTCATTAGTCTTCCCTAGTTTTTTCTATACTTCATCAAGTTAATTAAAATTAAATACAGGGGACTCCACATAGATTTCAGATGCTGGCAGTGACTTTTGGGACTCATAGGTACAGAATTTCACTGTCTGGCTCTGTCCTGCTTCAGTGGCAGATCCTAAGGTGCTTGTCGCAAATATGTGCACCAACAATATGCATATCATCTTTTCAAAAGAGTCCTTAAAATCAGAGAGGAAAAGATTATTTGGAGTGGTGATCCTAAGGATATACATATGAAGGGCATTGATCACTTGATAGCTGATAAATATTTTATCTGTTCTAAGTAATGATATTGAGCTAAAGCTATCATTAACCTTACTTATAGCAGACCCATTGAAATAAAGGGTGTTATGTTGTAATTACCAAGTCCCACTCATTTCGGTGGGTCTCCACTAAGCAGTGGAGTATTAATGTTGGATGTAGTCATTTATTAAGTATTTATGCTGCTTTTTAATTATTGATGATGATGATGTACATAGCATGGTAAACAAAGACAACTGCAGATTTCCAAAATGGATTTAAGGCATATGTGGAACATGCTACAATGGGTCAGGAGTCATTGTTCTTAAAATGTGAGGGCTCTACACCATTGCACAGATTAGACACACTTCTATCATTTTGTGCCTTCTTCCTTGGTCTTTTTGCTGGAGTATTGAATATTACTGAGTCATTCTTGTGTCACTGAAGCTTATTATACCAACCTAAAATGACTCACTTTGAGCACATAGTGTGAATAACAGAGATGTTACTCCCTGTGCGTTTCAAGAATTATAAGTGTTTCATGTCATCTTGCTACTAGCAAAATTTAATCTTTTCACAACTGTCACTTTGCTTAGAACTGGTAAAATCCTGCAAGTCTATGTAGCTAAAGATAAGTGGGAGATGCCAAGCCACTGTTCTAGGCTGAATTGCCACTTGGCTCTTTCTAAGATCAACAGATGTTTCCCATCTTTCTTCTCTTCAGTTCAGTAACATGGTTTTTAAGGGCATAGGCAAGATACTGCATTCAGCCCTTTGCTCTGCCTGCTGGGCAGATTATCTATTCCAATTTATTCTGCCTCCCAGGCAGTTTCATGCAACAGCTTCGGTCTTGTCTCTTATCTCTGATCACTGTTTGAAGTTAAGAGCAAAAGAAGCTAGCTGTCTTGATTAGAGAACTTTGCAGGCTGCAGCCAGCTCATGAACCAATGATTCTTTGTTTGTGCTATATGAAATACTGTTGGTATCCTTTGTTATTGGAGGGCTTAGTGTTTGTTTGTTTGTTTAAATCCCAGAACATTCTCATTTATGTGTGTAGTCCAGATGTTTCAGGGACTTCAAAGGTATCTTTTCTGTTATAGAAGCTTCCACTGGATCAAAGAACCATGAATGGAAAGGCAGCATTGGGTAGAGCCCAATTTCTATCTCTATGTGGAAATTAACGGTCATGACAGTCATTTTACACTGTCCCGGGATTCTCAATAAATACACACACACACACACACACACACACAGTAACTGATATACACAAATTTGTTGTAATAAAACCAAGTAATCCATGATATTTGATGCCATTTTTTGTGTGCAGGAAAAAATAGAAATAAGTGTGTGTTTACGTGTGTGCGCAGACATTAGGGTTTGTAAGTAACTTGCCATAAATAATGTCACTTGTAATTAGTTCCTTCCTTTTTAACATAGGTATAAATACACATAACATGTAACAAAAGTGAAACATGTCATCTTTGCTTGGTTCAAAAGCAGTCCTCTCAACAGGCAGAGGGATGTGACCAACCCTGGGCAAGTGATGCTGTGTGACTGTAGTAGGGCAGAAGGGGAGAGATATATATATGGAACTTCATGTCCTTCTCCCCCTAGCTACTCTGCTTCCTTCACCTGTGCTGAAATATAATGTTCCATCACCAGGGTCACTTGTCAATCCAGTTGGATTTTCTATATGGATTGGAAAGTGGTACCATTGTATTCTTCACCTCTGGAAGGAAAGTGCCTTGTGGCAGACCTGGATTGTTTCCTAGTTTAGCTGCTGCTTTCATGTGGCTGCACTCCATGCCATTTGGTAACAGTGGAATAATGGAATCACAAGGACTGACATCATCATTTTAAAAGTGAGCAGTATCATATTTTGATATGACACTGATGTGGGAACTCCCCACTTATTTCTATTTTCACTCTTACTCAAAGAAAGGGTGTGCAACCATGAAGAAGCAGCTTTCCTTTCACACTGATAACAGCTTTTCATAACCTACACTCACAGTTTGGAAAAGTTACTTTTTTAGACTATAGTTTCCAAAATTCCCACAGCCATGCTGTTTGAGGGACTTGAGGAGCTATAGTCCAAACCAAGTAATTTTTGCAAGTTATGATCTGTTAGCATTAGCAACTTCATATACTTTATACTCACTAACCACTACTTTGCAAGTTTGTCAACTTCCTGTTCATTTACTTTTCCACACCCTGTTTCTTTCTGTATCATTCTAACATGCAAACATTTCCTCCTCCTCCTCTTTGTTTCTCTCCTCCACTATACCATGTATTTGTGGACACTGTAAACAAGGCTACTTTTACATGTTTTACATATAATACAGTTCTTAGTTAATTTCTCTGCTAGACTCTGTATATGCACAGGGATGGAATTGGGACTGGAATGTTGTTCAGTTTAAGTTTATTGCCCTCCATCCAGCCCATTATAGCATTTAGGAACTGACTCCAATGCCAAGGAGTAGAGCTAAATGTCATCAGTATATTAATGGTGCACCACTTCAAAAATCCAACAGCTTCATGTGGATATTAAACAACATGAAGGATAAGATAGAGCCCTGTGGTACCCCACAGATTAATAGCCATGTGGCTGGACAGGAATCCACAGTATCACTCTTAGAAATCAGTCCTGTATACAGGAGTAAAATTATTAACCAAAATATCAGAGTACAGAGATTCCTACTCTAATCCTACAGGGCTAGTCCCATGAGATAGGTTGACCAATGATTATGGAAGTTGTTCAGAGGTAATAGGGTAGCACTCCCCCTAACTTTCACTAAGAGTTGGCTACCAGTCATAATGACGAAGGCTGTTTTGGTACCATGCCTTGGCCTGAAAACAGACTGAAATGGGGCCACATAATTTGTTTAAGTATGTTTGAAGTTGCCTAGCCACCACATACTCATACACCATGCCCAGAAAGGGGATATTAACAAAGGGATATGGAGGATCTTTTCAGGGCAGGGTACACTAACACCTCCTTCAGGGAAATAGGCAACTTCACCCAAGAGACTGAGGCATTGCCACCCCTGTTCCAAACCAATCAATCCACCTCCAATAAATCTTATTAATCAAGATGGTCAGGAGTCAAGCTCACATGTGGCGGGATGGACTTTCTCAAGCACTTTTCTCACCTTATTGGACTGCAACAACTAAAATGGACTCCAGAAAACCTGACTAGATAGGGCACTGGGCATTTCTCTAGATTTTGTGATAACTGTGGGATCAAATTCAGAGTGAAAGCAAGTGATTTCTCTTCAAAGTGTCTTGCAAATTTATTACAATGGCTAACCAAGGATTTCACTCCTGGTGTCTCTGAACATAATCCCAACAGATTCCTATTTGGAATACCTCTTCTGGGTGGCATGTTGAGCATACAGCTATAGAGACATGGTATGGCTTTTTGCCAATCTCATTGCTATATAATAGGCACAACAAAAAACACCCAAAGATCTTCAGTTATATTCACTCTGTGACTGATGCCACCTTCACTCTAGCCATCACACAGCCTGTTACATTGCCAAGATAGATTGTGAGGTGAAAAGGGCTGACATGACAGACTTTGCTGTCATGTAAAATGTCTATATTAATATAAAATGGGCATAAGCTAATGTAACTGGGGGGGGATGTTTTAAGGACAAACACTGTAACAATGACTAAGAAACCTGCCCTTCAAGATTGCAGTCCTATACGTATCTAAAAGTATGCCTTAATAAAATATTTTTTTGTGACTAGGTAGGCACAGGATTATACTCTGAAGGTTCTATATAAAAGATTTAATAGCTGAGTTTTTCAACTTGTAGAAAAAAGACTTTATTTTGATGTTTGATGTGCTTAAACAAATTTTGCTAGATATAAACTTTTAAATGATTAAATATTACCATTCTGAGTTCAGAATGATACAGTTATTAATGTCACTAATTTGTCAAGAGATTTGCAGAAAAGATAGATATTTGGACCTCATTGTTGTTTTTTGCTTGTGAGTTTTTAGTTTTATGAAAATTGTTATCAGAAAGAAAGAAAGAGTGAGAAAGAGAGAAAAGAAAAGAACAGCAAAAAAAGAAAAGAAAAGAAATGCAGGGTTGGGGGGCACAGTAGTGCTGTTTCTTCAGTTTTCTTTTTAGGTTGAGAAATGAGAAAATCTGCTATAAGGTGTAAAGAACCCCTTGCTTTCTCTTGCTCTATGCCCTTCAAAGTTAATACATATCCAGGGAAGTAATAGAGTCTGAAAGGGAGAAAAAGTAGTACAGCCCTAAGCAAGGATATTGCTGAACTTGATTTTGCTAGAAATAGTGTGTAGCAATGTAATTTTGTTGGTGTTCTGTATCATCTCATAATCCCTTGGCAACACATATTTCTTATCCATTCGAATGAAAACATAAACCTAATGTAAGGATTTTAGATTAAAGAGTCATGTGCTGGAAGTGAATGGCAGAAATTGCATTGGAACAAATTGTTTACCTTTTCTTTCCAATTTTTGGGGAAAAAGCATATAATGTTTATTTTTTAAAAAACCTACCCACAAGGGAGTATAACTTTTATTTCAACAATAGTATCATTTCCCCAGCCACTCCCAAACCCTGCTGAATGAAGCTGTCAGCCTAGCTACACAGGACTCATAGATAACAGCCTTGCTTCGTTGTTTTAACATGGCCTTTTTAGGCGCAGGATGTGTCCTTCCTGAATCTTCGTTTGCGAAGAAAAGCCAGAGAGAGAGAGATTATTTGTTACTGAAGTTGGATATAGCAAGACAAATTCTTTGGGGAATGGGTCCATTTCGGCAGGAAACTAAGCAGAAACCTGAATGTAGTTTCATAGAAACTCTTTCAGTACCCATATATACAAAAACGCTTTCAAGAAACCAGCAATTTTAAACAAATGGCTCCTGGGAAGCTTTTAGGATCTGACAATTATGAACATCTAGTAGGGACATAATTCTTTACCAAGTTTTTTTTCTCAGAGATAGCAACAAGTAATTTCAGCAATTTTCATCCCACTGAGAAGTCTTTGAAAATCATCCAGTTGTTGAACACACTTATTCTGCACAAAATTTGCACATGGTTGTTTTGTGGGGGGAAAAATAGCATTTTCTGCACAGGAAACATCATTTTATTTGTGAAAAAAATGATACTTCAATGCAGAAATCTTAATTCCTGTGCAAATAATAATAATAATAATAATGATAATGCTTTTCTTTGTTCAGAAAATGCTGCTTTCTATGCAAATCAACCATGTGGGAATTGTATGCAGAATAAATCCCCAATTACAGGATATTTGTTGCAGAAGACAGCATTTTCTGGGTGAACATTAATATTAAAATATTGTTTTCCAAACAGAAAATGCTGTTTTCTTCACACAAAAAAGCTGTTTTCTGCACAAAACCACTGTGTGTAAATTTTGCACAGAATAAGTCACAAACTGCAAAGAATCTCATAAGTCCAAGATTCTTCTTGTCAGGGTTTCTTAACACTCAAAAATATGTTTTTGACCATTTCCTAAATAATTCTGAATATTCTTGCAATCCCTAATATCTAGGTGTTTGCATTTATTTAGAAGTTATATGTGTAATGTTGTTTTTAAAAAAAATCAATGAAGCAGCTAGGACTTCAGGATCAAAATCCTAGGTTTTACAACCCACCAACTCCAAAATAATTATAGAGACCAGGCATTCTGGGAAACATTGGAGCTAGTGCTGTTTTCTAGGGAAGGTGTTCCAAAACCCAAGAGTAGTTACTGAGAAGATCATAATCTCCTGTATTCCCTGTCAATGTGCCTGTCAAGGTAGTGGGGAAGAGAGAAGGGCCTCCCCTAATAACCTTTAGAGTTCAGGCAGGCTCATAAAGATCCTCCAGATAGCCTGGACCTAAGACACATAGGGCTTTATAGGTCATAACTATGGGGCCATTTACACGGCAAAATAAATCCTCAAAGAATGCGACAAGAAGCCTGATGCAAGTTCCCATGCATTTTGAAGCCACAGTGCCCTTTTCAGAAGGAGGGGGTGTGAAAAACCCATAAGTCGTGTAGTATCAGCTATCGCTAGTTTTCTAGACTTTTTTGATTAAAATGTGCACAATTGGTCGTGGGAACTTACCATCCATGGGAACTTGCATCGACCTTTTCGAATTAGCGTGAGCAGAGTTGAATCCTGATTGGTTGGAGTGACCATTATGCCTTCTCCGAATAGATGGAGGGGTTGGAGAGAGAAATCCACCAAGCCTGCCATTTGCTCCTTCTTTTGCTTGCAGCTGACTTTGGGAAATCTGCTCTGAGCCCTTCCTCTCTGTTTCAAAGGAAGGCTTTGGGGGCAGGGAAGATGATTGGTAATGGGGCTAGCCTCTGCTTGGGTAGTGTGTGTGTGTGTGCGTCCATGCGTGCGGCAACCGGCCGATTGCACCTTCATTTATTTGTGCTTCTCTTCAGTCATTTGTCTTGATTCAAGGCTTTCGGGACAGCAGAAATTAATCCTGATTGCTTCAATTGACCAAGCAGGGAGGGGGTTTGACTTGCAAGAGATGAGTCCAAAATAAAAAGATCCAGCTAGCTGGCTTGCTTTCTAACTACTGTTTGTCCCTCCCTCCCTCCCTCCCTCCCTCTCTCTCTCTCTGTGTGTGTGTGTGAGAGAGAGAGAGAGATCAACCGGCTGATTGATAAATTGTCCGTTTGTTTGTTTGTGCATGCTCACGCGCGTGCTCTAGCAGGGATCTCCTTTCGGCTGCTTTCCTTCCCTCCAGCTGCTTCTTTTCTGTGTGCCCGCCTGCTGGCAAGGAACTTACCCCCTCCCATGAGAGGGAGAGAGACAGGCTTCAGCTGCATTCCAGAGAAAAAAGAATCTCAGCAGATCCATCCTTCTTTTGTGTGTGTTTACTTCCCTCCTTTGCCATGCCGTGTAAACTATGAATCTCAAAACTCATCGCATTTTCCAACTTAGCAAAAACTCATATGAACTTGGCACTGCTGAAGCAAAAGAATGGTAATCCAGAATTTCCCGCACTTTATCCTCCCGTGTAACCGGCCCCTATGACTTTGAATTGTGCCTGGAAACAGACTAGTAACCAATAACATGGAAATTGTGTTTTCACTAGAAGCTGCAATAATTAATAGTCTGTCTGCAGCCCTTTTGGCCAAATTGAAGTATCTGTAGAGGTTAACCACATTGGGATATAACTTAGTCATGTATCATCTGGTCAGATTTTTCAGAATAGGTCACCTGGCCCACAGCTTTAAGTGTGAGAACACATTCCTGGCCACCATAGAAATTGGGGTCAGGGTTGAATCCACAAGTACACCCAAGCTGTGTCTCTAACAGGACTATAAACACCATCCACCATGGGCTGAATCCCTGTTCCCAGATGTGCCTTTCTACTGGCCGGCGGCACCTCTGTCTTATCTGGTTTATAATAAAACAGCTTGCTTGGAGTTAGATGTAAAAGGATAAACAGAGGTGTGAGATGTCAATACTGGCAGGAGTGCCTCTCATTATGTACTCTTGTCTCAGGATTAAAGTCTGCTGGTGCATGTGTCCTCTGCATCCCATCAATGGGAACAATACACTGTGTATGGACAGGGGAGAGGACCCCCTTATCTGTTGTTGTTGTTATTGTTGCTGCTGCTGTTTTTCTTCAAGTTGTTTCTGACTTATTGTGACCCTAAGGCAACTTGTCACAGGGATTGCTGAGGCTGAGAATGTGAGATTTGCCTAAGGACATCCAGTGGGTTTTCATGGTCCAGCAGAGATTCAGCCCTGGTCTCCAGTTGTAGTCTGATGTTCAAACATCTATGCCACTCTGGTTCCTCCTCTTTTCTGTACTGCTTTCCTATAGGCCCAACCAGTGCCAAAAACAGAATTGATTTTGGTGCCAAATTAAAACATGGCTTTTTGTTACAGCCTTTGGGAACTAATGTTTAAAAATCCAGTTTCTACACATAGAAGAGCCAGTGTGGTGTAAAGATTTGAGTGTTGGACTATGACTCCTGAGACCAAGGTTCAAATCCTTGCTTGTCCATGGAAACCCAGTGGATAACCTGGGATAAATAAGAGTTAAAATTAAATATGAGGGATCTGCCAGGAAACAAAAGGATATATTAAAATTCATCACCACAGTTATGGTTGATGATACCCACAGGGATTTGACATTAGACATTTAAGCTATCAGTACTGCTTAGGTGAGTGAAACTGTCAATGTTGATTTCTACTCTGTTCAGATATTAAAAATCATGTTTTCTTGTCATCAGATTTATGAAGAAATTTCTGATTTTTTCTAAATTTAAAACCAAACCAAACCAAATTCTCACAGTGTCCGTAATGTGTGATTGAATTATGATTGATGTTATCTTCTCTAAGAGATAAGCATATTTATCTTACCTAGAGCAATGATACAACACATTTACAAAAATTACCTTTATTCAATGCTTCTGTTTTAAACATGATAATGATGTTTGGTTAGAGCTATCTGTACCTGCTTAATTTCTTGCTCAATCATGATAATTTGTCAACTTAGAAATTACATTACCTAGCCTAGTTTACCTTTAGGAGGAGTACTATATAATACCTGCTTGTTCCATTATACCCTGTATGTCACAAAGCTTGCTTCTTCACATTTAGACCAAGCAGTCAGAAGCATTTAAAATAATTCCAGCTTGGTCATGACTACTATATCATAAGACACCAGGACCCAAAGATTTCAGCTGTATTAAACATGAGTTAAATGGAACCAAAGAAATATCTGAATTACTCTTATGGTCAGGGAGGGGCAGTTTATGACCATGCAGATATTATTGAGTGTGGCTCCCATTATCCTTTATCAGTGAGTATTCTACCTAGGGCTAATGGCTTTTGTTTTCCAACTTCATCAGAAGAGTCACAAGTTATTCACCCTTGTATTAGGGTTGCTATTTTTTGATGCTCTAACATCATTTCATTATCTGCCTGGTAGAACTTCTAAAATATACAGGAACATGACCATTCAAGTGAGATTCTAGGGGGGAAGAGAGGGGGTATGACCTGTTATTTTCAGTATCACTGACTGCCCTTGAAATCTAATGGGCTGTGTGCAGAGCATCAAGATAGCTCTAGACACCCCTATGCCTTTCTATTCAACTCTAAATGCTCCTTCAGCCATCCATCTTTCATGTCTCTGTTTTGAACAATTTTCCCCAAGATGAATAAAAAGACATGGGGCTACTGAAGGAAAGAAAGCACTTGAAGACAGAAGATTTTGAGTTTACAAGGTTGATAGAGAAAGGCTAAAACTTTTCAACTGCCCCATTCATGGTTCTAGCAAATCTTTTCTGCGTTATGAAAGTAATTATTTGCTAATTTTGTACTTGAAGGAAGTAAAAGGTAATTATAGGATATTATTTTCCCCCACTGTAACAAAGTATTTGAAAAGTGTGCAGTTTGGGACTTATTCTACACAATTTTTGCATATGGTATTTTTGCACAGAAAACAACATGTTTTGCACAGGAAACAACATATGCAGAATATCCTGTTTCCTGCACAAATAATGTTTGTTTCTGCACATAGGAACCATGTGTGATTTTATTTTATTTTATTTTATTTTATTTTATTTTATTTTATTTTATTTTATTGGTAGCATAAGTCTGTTACCTACCCTGACAGCCTGCATCTTGGAATGTCACATAATTGGCAATATTTAATAATTTGTCTTAATGTGGCCTTCTACATGGTTGGCAAGTAAACCAGGGACCCACAAATACCAAGGCTGGAGTTATGCATAAATTAGGGAGGGGGCATCCAAATTCCTATATAGGTCAAGGTATTTCCTGAAACTACCTGGATATGAATCATTCACTAATCCACTAAAAAATGGCAGAGTTCTTGATGGCTGCAAAATGGGTTTTTCCTTCCTACACTTCCTCACAATAGAAGCTGTCTGCTCCTATTCAATTACAAATGTATTTACATTTATTAATTGTATTAACAATAGTAAACTCTTCCAGATAACCCTTTGTCTAGTCCTGGAAAACTCTGAGAGTCATTGTATTTCACTCAAAATCTCATCCCTTCAGGGGAATTATCTAATACCTGGCTTGTGAGGGCAACAAGTTAACACACATTGGAAACCACTTAATGTGGTTCAGATGTGTAATGTGCTATTGCTTAACTATTTGTAAGCTGCTCTGAGAGCCTGTGTGGCTGAAGACCAGGGTATAATTACCTAAATAATAACTAACTAAATATAAATATCACCCTAAAACACCACCAAAATGCACAGAGATGCATTTCTCTCACCTCCTTGACAGTCTGTCTCACTATTCTGCCGTCCATATCCCCTTATTGCCAGTTTACTTTGCAATCTGAGCCCTCCAGGATTGGTATAGTATAACCTACAATCCCCTTCCTCTATTCTTTTATACAAATAGTTCCTACTTTCTTTGATAGCCTTGTGTGAGTGCTTGAAGCCTAAGTGTAAGAGTGAATGCTGTTGAGGTTAAATTCCAATAGAAAATATTTAATTGTACATTTTGGTTTACATTCTCTTCAGTTACTATATAGGTCAAAAGATCCTGCTGTTTCCTGGCCCCTCGCTGCCATTTTCAGCTAATTAAATATTCCCCATATTAAGATTTGGACATTAGTGGGATCTTCACAGACCCCACACAAGTCCTTGGGTAACAAGCCCTCAACTACAACTACAACATTTTCTGCCCAAGAAACAGTATATTAATCTGAACAGAAATACTATTTTCACAGAAAATACTGTTTACTGCACAAAAAATGCTGTTTTCTGCATAAAGCAACCATGTGCAAATTTGAGGTAGGATAACACCCAAAATATGAAGATTCTCAACAGTCCAATATTCTTTTCATCAGTGTTTTTCAGCACTCTAGAAACAAGTTTTTCAACTGGGGGGGAGATATTTTCAAATATTATGTGTATCCCTAGTTTTGCCCTTACTTCTTGTAAGTAAGGTGATCAGAGGAACAGCACAACTGTTTGTGATAATTTTCCTGACAGTTCCTTTCATTTTTTAAAACCAAAAGTTCATTCCTTTTTTATGAATTTGATTTTCTTATTAATGTGGAAGATATTTTTGGCACAGCAATGTCTTTTTTTTGAGGGAGAGTTTTGTTTGTGAGCACAGATCCACACATGCAGCATTACAGAAAGAGAATATGATTGCACACAAGCATGTTAAGATAATTTATGTGCCTTCCTCATTGTGTACATACACATTGACAATGTAATAGGGCCAAACACTGATAAATTGAAGGACCTATCACCTCCTATGCAATGTTCTAATCTGGGATTAGAACAATGAAATACTGGAAGATTCTTATACATTTCTTCTACGGTACTTTAGAAGGAAGGGTAGTGTGAGATCCTGTTGAAGCTGGCAGAGCATAAAGTTCTTTAAGCATACTTATGCAGAGTTGAGGCTGCCAAGAAAGGTGGATGAAAGTGTCCAACACAACAGTAGCCTGAGGGAGCTTTCTGAGCGACTCAATGACTGTGTCAGGTGCAGACCTGGACCCTATCACCATCCAGCAGCCATTGAGCTACTTATGTTTAAGGAGGTACCGGATCTTACACAATGGTGTAAAAAGTAATTCCACTAGCATAGGGAACACACAATTCCTTTGTTGCAACAGCTCCATTGGTTGCTAGTTTGTTTCTGGGCACAATTCAAAGTGGTGGTTTTGACCTATAAAGCCCTATACAGCAGACTGATTGAAGGACCATGTCACCCTGTATGAGCCCAATAGAGCTTTAAGATCGTCTGGAGAAACCCTTCTCTCTGCCCCACCACCTTCTCAGGCTTGTTTGGTGGGGGAAAGGGAGAGAGATTTCTCAGTGGCTGCTCCCAGATTTTGGAACTCCCTCCCCAGGTAGGCCAGGATGGCCCCATCCTTTTTCTCCTTCTGGCAGCAGGCTAAAACATTTTTATGCCACCAGGTGTTTACAAACTGACAAGGGCTGGACTTTTGAGGCAGGGTAGTGCAGTTTTAAAAAGTTTAAGGGTTTTTTAAAAAGACATTTTAATATTTTTACTGCAAGGTTTTTGACTTATAAATTGTTTAATTCTTTTGAAAATCTTATATTTATAATGTCATTTTAACTTTGTACTGTTTTTAGTTTGTATGATTTTAAAGAGGTTGTTAGCCACCTTGGGTCCAATTGGTGGGAGAAAGGCTGGAATAATAAGAATAAGAACCCCTGTTGTTGTTGTTGTTGTTGTTGTTGTTGTTGTTATCTGCCTTCAAGTAAATTCTGATTTATGGTAACGCTGTTCTTTGTTTTTCCAGGTAAGATTTATTCATAGGAAATTTGGCATTGTTTTCCTCTTAGGTTGGAGACTATGACTTGTTCAGGGTCACCCAGTTGGTTTCCATGGCTGAGCAGGGATTTGAATCCAGGTCTTACTCCAGTACTCAAACCACTGTACCATGCTAGCTTCTAATCCCAGTTACAGCAGTGTTGTAACAGTAACAGGACTCTGGTCTGGGTCTTGGATAAAAACAAAGAAAATTTCAGAAAGAATCCAGTGGTTTCCAAAATTCTTTGCTTTGAACTAAGTACATTTTGGTCACATTGCTTTAAATGACAGTGTCATGGCTAAAATTCTATTGGCATCTCACATATGCGGACATTTCTCTGAGGGACTGGTTGAATATTTTTGTTCACTATATAGTTCAGGGTTGCAGAAGTGGAGTTCCACATGCAGTGTCGTTGTGCATAGTTGTGCAGTGCACATGGCTGTGCAGATCCTGTGTGTGTGGCTCTACATTGTACATATAAATGAGTATGTATATTTGGTTGCCCATTTGATTGCACAATGCCACAATTCACTAATAACACTAAAACAGTGTTATCAAACCGCATAACTCTCTGAGCATGAAGTGACACTTCACTTCCTCAATATAGGATTTTTGACACCTTACTTAATAAAACATTGGAAACATCAGCTCCCAAACTGTTTATCTAAAAGTTGTATACTTAAGTAACTTTTGATGGAAAGAGCCAATACTTTTAACTGGGACTGAAATAAAATGGGAGGAAGGTTGTAATATAAGCACACTATACACTATGCCAAAATAGATCCTTATTCTTCGGTGTTGAGAAAATCTCTAGCACAAATACAAAAGTCTTATGTTTGCATTATTTCACAAGGCAATGCAATTAAAGTGAAGTGTGCTTAGTATAAAGATTACTCATATGCAGGTTTATGTGCTCCTGACACATTGAAAAAGGGACTGTAATAAGAAGGCTTAGAGAGGCAGGCACTGTTAGCACACATTTGTCTGTACAGCAGTAATAATAGTTGGCTTAAGCCACAGACAATGTTAGTACACATCTGTGCTCTTAGGAAAATCCCTCCTGTTCTGTTTGCCCCTCACTTCATTTTGTAGATATTACACTCCATATTATTTGACTATCAAAAGGAGATTATCATAATTTTATTATACCTGCCTGCACAAAACATTCCTATTTGGGAATGGGGGCTGGGAGATGAATTTAAATTTCTACAGCCATGTTTTTATGATGTCATCCCAGCAGGTAGGTAGTGACATTTTGAATGCTTGATGGCATTTCTCTTTGTAAATAGACAAAGAAGTCAGATGGCACTGTTTTATCATTTTCAAAATGTCACTGCACTGAAGAAAATGGGAAAAACACACACACACCCAAACCCTGAGTTTCAATATTATTATTTTTTATATAAAATTGTTGGAGGAGAGACACAAGGCTTGTAGCAGTATACATTTTCCTTTTGCTATTTGCTTTTATTATATTTAAAATTAATTCAAGCTGAGCATATTGTGGATTTTTCTGACAAGTAATTTGGACTTTCAAACATGTGCTTATTACATTTTCCACTGTATGTATTGTTAGACCATAGATATGACACAACAAATATCCTTAACCTCTGTTCTTAACTTAAACTTCCTTGAAGAAATATAGTTGAACTTTCTCTACTCCTCACCTTTATTTGGTTTCGTGAAGGTACCTGGGTGGAATTCATATAGGGGCAATCTCAACGTAGGTATTCATAATTTCTATTTTGAACTGAATGGGGGTGGGGAGGTTTTTTAAGTATTAAAAAAAAAATCATCCTTCCCAATACATTCTATTGTCACGATCATATTCCCCCTGCCTCTTGCTTACATTCCTATGGTAGAGACAAATAAATATTGATCCAAACTGGCAGGGTGTAAGCTTTCCATATCTGTACATAATAGTCCTAGGGTTCATCTACACTGTAGAAATCATGCAGTTTGACACTACTTTAACTGCCATGGCTCCACCCTACCTAATCCTGGGATCTGTAGCTTTCTGAGGCACCAGTACTCATTGGCAGAGAAGACTAAAGAATTTGTAAGCTACAAATCTCAGGATTCCATAGGACAGCACTACAGTACTTAAAGTAGTGTCAAACTGCATGATTTCTACTGTGTGTAGATGCACCCTTTGTCCAAATTAGAAGTATACATAGTTACTTAAAAGTAAGGAGATCATCAAACACTGCTAAAAACCCCAAGAGGAGCACACAAGGATGTTGTTACTGTACTGTGAATAGGTCCCAGTTTTGGATCTTGTTATCCTCGCATGTTCAGCCTGTGCTGCAGCCACGAGTAAGGCATCACTTTCAATTGACAGGGAGATCCCGTCAATGAAAAACAATGGCTTAATCATGGCTGCAGCACAGGCTGAACACGTGAGGATGACAACGTTGTTTGAAACCGTGACCTATTTGTAGCACAGTAATGTCGTCCTTGCGTGCTTCTCTTGGGGCTTTTGCTGCATCTGATAATCTCCTAAAAATAACACTGATCTGAAATGATGTATTAACATATTTAATGTAGCATGTAGGTTAGCTTTCATTGTCCTTGAACATTTTCAGATGGCACTTACCGCACAAGCAGCCTCCGGAGCAGTAACGAGGCTGCTGTGCGGCAGGGGGTCATTTTCGGATGCCACCGTCCCTATTCTGTGACCATTCGTGGCACGTACGTGAAGCTTTGGAAGCGGCTGCATCATATTTCAATCACGGAAGTTGCCCGTGATTGAAATATGACACGGCCGCTACCAAAGCTTCATGTACGTTTCACGAATGGTCATGGAAGAGGGACAGCGGCGTCTGAAAAGGACTCCCTGCTGCGCAGCAGCCTCGTTACTGTTCCGGAGGCTGCTTGCGTAGTAAGGGCCATCTGAAAATGTCCCTTGTCTCACAACCAAATCTACATTTAAAATAATGAACCAAAAGAAAAGCATTGGCAACTTGTGTAACTATTAGGAACAAAACAAATGAAACTACCTTATATCTGTCCAAGCTCTTTCACTATACGACCCAGGTTTATCTACTCTGACACTGTATTTCCAGGATTACAGGCTGAGATCTTTATATACTACCTGATTCCTTATTTATTGTAAGAGGAGAAGTCTGGAATGAACTTGCTATCTTTTGCAATATGTTAGGCCTTATCGTGTCCTCATCAAAATCCTTTCTAATTTCTCATGGAACTAAAGCAGTATGTTGATTCTAACAGGTGGCGTCATTTGATTGACTGATTGATCGATTTGATTTATATGCCACCTTTCTCCCAGAATGAGACCCATGGGTTCCACCTTTACATATGACAACAAAGTAGTGTTTGGCAGAGTCTGGCAGCAGCATGATAAAAGCTACAATGTTATCTTTACTATTACTTGGAAATTCTTCCCACCTTCCCTCCTTCAGCTCCAACATGGATTTATTTATTTATTTATTTATTTATTTTGGTCTTTATTATGGGGTTCATTTTTCTGTATATGGCTGTCCTTTGTCACATCCTTTTGGGCTGTTCTTGCATGGACCTAGAACCAATTTGAAGAGATCGGGCTGCATGTTTGAGGAGTAGGTTCCCTTGGCAGGCCTTGGAAGCAGTCATCTTAACAAGATTTGCTTAACCCCCAGCACTTCAGATATAATATCCTGAATACATTTGACAGAACAACATCAGAGTGCTTTCAAAAGAGTGTGGAGAAGCAATAAGAAGCCCAAAAATATTAATTAGGAAAAACACACAAAACTGCTATTTATACCTTTAAATTAATGTGTTGAGTTTAGAAAAGACTTTGGGGGAGGGGGGAATGCAGAACAAGAAATATAATACTTTTTATGAGTGCATGCATGGATGTGCTCACATATATAGAATGGTTAACAATAAATGTAATATTATATAATGCATTATTGTAAAATCAAGCTGCATTTATCAGACCTGCTCAAAATTACAACGTTATCTCAGCTCCATCACTGCAAGAGCTTTGTATGTTCCCATTCTGTTTCAATGCATATTATAGATCAAGTCAAATCCCAGCTCTCTCATAACATAACACTCATGTGGTCCCATGTGGTCTCAACTTCACAAAGTTGTTGTTAGGATAAAAAGAGAGGGGGTGGTGATAGGAAAAGGGAATAAATGAAATGAAAATAATTAGGAAAGATGCTGTTGAAACAAAATGATTGTCATAAAGAAATGCATGCATTCCAATTTCATTTTAGAACATGTTTCTAAGTATATAATACTCTATGCATTTATCTAGTATAAAGTCTTACTGAACTTGTTGGGGCTCTTGAGTAGATACGTGCATGATTACTGCATTAATGTAAATAAAATATTTCTCTGGAAAAAGACTCAAAGTGAGCAGCCAGTATCTCTCTCTCAATGCTGGGCCTCAGTAATCCTAGACCTCTATGAGTTAGAATTTCTTCCCTACGTTTTCTCTCCTCCCACATACACGTGGGGGAGTGAAAAGAAGAACACCAGTAAAACTAAGGCTTTAAAATATAAGGTTTATCTCAAAATGAATCTCAAAAGTAAACAAATACTAGAACAGAAGAAAGGAGGAAATATTTTCAAATCAGAAAGGTTTCTCTGCAATATTGATCCTAATGTAGGGAAACTAAAAGCACAGAAAAATCTCAAGAGATCCTGGTATACAGTTTTGGGGGTGCTGTAATTCCAAATAAGTCTTCTCAAGTAAAGCTCCTCTTAGTGACAGGACTCTCCTCTTTGTCTGCTTTTTACAAAGATTTTTTTATTCCTTTTGTTTACTCAGGGTGCAATCTGGGATCATATTGCATGCTAAAGTTTGGAGAGGCTGCTTCCTTTTCTGGTGGTTTTGCTTTTGCTCTTTATCTTATCCTGGCACTACTAGGAAGAGCAGATTCCAAGGTGCCGTTTACATGACGAAAATGTCCCAGGAAGAATTCGTGTCGATCCCTGGCAGTTTACATGTACATCGGGTCGGGTACGTGATTTTCAGAAGGGGGGCCACCTTTTATCCCTCAACCTGCGGTACTTTCAGTCCCGTGGTTACTGCCGGTTTTTAAAAAAGTCACTGGAGGATTCGGAAAATTGGAAATGTAAATAGCCTGGGACAAAATATCTCGGTACTAGGGGATGATGGGAAATGGTAACTGGGGGCGGGCTGATGAAGGTTGATGTGTGTGTGTGTGCGTGCGTGTACTCAATCTCCTTTTTAAATGGATTTCTACACTGCAAACCCTTCAGCTTTAACCTCTTCCTCAACTGCATGTTACAAAGAGATCTTGGTGGGCAGAGGGTTGCCCATTCATCCCCTGCCTTGATCACCTCCCTGGGTCTGAATGGGCACAGTAAAATATTCCAGCCTCTGAGCAAATGAACACCCTTTAACACCCTTTAATTCCCCCTCTCTGTGTCTGTGTCTTTCAAAATGCCTGTCTGTCGCTGGCTTGCTGTAAGGGTTAACATTTTAAAGAGGCAAGGGAAAACCCAATCCCCCCACACCTCACTTGGCTTGATTTCAAAAGGAAAGCACTCTCTGAGTCTGAGCAAAAGATTTCAGTGTCTTTCAAAATGCCTTCTGCCTCTGCTTAAAGGGTTAACATTTTAAAGAGGCAAGGGGAATACCAAACCTCTGCCCCCTCTCTCCCCCCCCCCAGCCATCCAATAGCATCCCTCGTGGCGCGGAACTCTAAAGGAAGTGCATCACCGAGGTTGTGAAAACACAAGTAATTGCATCCTTGATTGACAGCCAAAAAAAAAAAAAAAATCCCAGTAAGCTAAACATGTGTAAACAGCAAAAGCACGGGATATAACAGTGCGGGACCAATAAAGACTTTTGTCGTGTAAATATCAATCATGGGATCTTCCAGGATTTCCTAAAGAGTGACAAAAATCGTATAAACAGCGAGGGGGGGCGGATACGGGATCAAGAAATCACGGTAAGCCCAGCTACTATTTTTGTCATGTAACTGGCACCCAACTCTCCTCGACCTCCTACTGTACTTCAAAGTCATTCTGCAATCTCTAGTAAAAACAAATTTATGTCAAATAACAACAAAAGTAATCAACATGGGGCTGAGAAGAAGAAAGGGAGACATTATAAGACTAGCTGAGAAACCAGTAATGCAGGGAATAAACCATGGATGTCTTAGCCAATATTTGTCATCATAGGTTAGCCTTGGCCTAGGAGGTGGGCTGACAGGATTAGAGTCCCACTGACTGGCAGACAGGTCATCCAGGTGTTATCTAGGAGATGGAAAAAAAAAAAGCTTCTCAGAATGTGAGGGGAATACCTTTTGTCCAGATGAGTTCCTATAGTGATTCACCATATTTGAAAGGAGGGGGAGTCAAAAACTCCAAGTACTTTGCGATAACAGCCGTTGCTGTTTATTGTGAAGTTCTTCTAATATATATGTGTGTGTGTGTGTGTGTGAAATGCACATTCCAGCCTGTTTGAACAACCGATTTGAATTGGGGCACATCCGAGAAGACAATATGTGATTAGTCAGATATGCAAGGGGGTGGTCTTTCCACGGATCAATTTTCACAGAAGGGATGATGCGCTATTTTCGAGCAGCAGAGCCAAAACAAATTTTTTTTTAAGCAGATCACTTTTCCATGTCTCTGATTTAACAAGCGGGGACAGGGAAATGGAGGGAGCTTGGGGGAAATAATAACACATGTAATTCGCTTGTGGTCACCATCTTTTCTCATGGGCATGCTCCATGTGAACTTCAAAAAATGGAGAGCTTCTCATTCCAGTGATCTTGCAAATGCATTGTGGAGAAAATGAACACTGCTGTGATGGTGAGTTAATGCACTATATTCCACAATTAATTCTTCCATCTAGCTGAGCCCCCAGTGTCTTCCTATGTGCTCCATGCTAGGCCAAGCCTCTCAAACTGTGCACAATAAAATTATGGCTTGTTTGTCCCTACAAGATATTTTACGGGGTCCTTTATTGCCATGTGATATCCCACAAAAGATCCATGTCCCTTCTACTTCCCTCTTCTTCTCTCAGATCTATGTGTATTCCCTGCAAATAGTAGCTTTTCCCTCCAACAACAGAAGATGCATGCATCAGCAATCAGACTTGCAAATTAGGCTTGTAGTTGCCTTCCAATGATCAATCACGGACAAGTCCACTAAAGGAAGATGAAAAAACACATTCTATGATAGATATCTTTTGACCATTTGAGGGACCTTTTCTATAGACACATTAAGCATACTTATCATTTAATGCAAAAGCAAAATATATAATGTCATGTTGCTTGCTATTGTAAGTGGCAGCCAATAAATGGTGCAAGAATAGAGGACTTACAACCTAGTGATGACAGAATAGAAACACTGGTGCTGCATTCCTAAAACTGTAGAGGAGAAACAAGGTGATGTATGACTGTTGCTTTGATGCTAGTTCTGTCAGATGTGATGCATAGGTCCATTTCAAGATAGAAAGATTTAGAATAGAATAGGAAATAAAATGGAGATAATTCTACTAATTTGAATAGAAAGAAATTGGGATCCAAGACGTTAATAACTATTACTTGCTATTAAGCTCCATGGGAATTTAGTGTGTAAATGACAGTCATTTACTAACACTTGGTAGATTCTGCTTGTGCCCTGGGATTATTTACTGAATCCTCAGTGTTGGACATCTCACCTTTGGTTTATAAGTAGAGCAAGTAAGTCCCAAAGAAAAAGGTTTTACTCTTGTGTCAATCTGGTTGAGGAACAACATCTACAAGTTAGAGTTGGAAAAATTATATTTAGACTACAACTCCCAATTGGCTGTTAACTAGTACCACTGTTTTCTATGTTTGTATCTCTGTTGATTTTACTTTGGGTTTATTCTTAGATTTGTATTGGTTTCTAGTTTTTGAATGATGCCTTGGACTTTAATTTGATACAAAAACATGCTTGTAATTAAAGTAATGAAAGAAATTGTCCACTCATGGGACAATGAGAAGAATTGAACTAATTTTGCTCACTTCACAAACAGGATTTCTTCAGATTCAAAGTTTAGATCTACATCACATTGAATTTTCCATCAACACCTAAAATGAAATAGTAATTTGTAAAGATGCTTGGTTTTTTGACTAGGTCCTCCATCTGCAATGATTGCGTAGGTTGGAAATATATTCCCATTCCATCTCTTCACCCCCAACCATGTAAAGTTCCAAAGCCTCTGTGTGTGCATGCACACCCCATATACACACACTTTAGAAGCCAGGTTACCTTCCTGATCCACTCAGGCAGTCTCTGCTGGAGAACCCTCAAGCTGGATCCTTCTAGACACACTCCTAAGGATTCCTCTAGCCTAGAAATCCCAGATAAGCCAAAATCTTGCCACCACTACCTCTTGATTTTAAGAAACCCCCTTTTACATGTGGTTCACGAGGAAACCACAGGGCACCTAGGGCCTTTCCAGCCCTGGCTGTGATTTTACCAGCCCCCCTTCCTTCTCTTCAGAAACAGAGGAGAATCAGTGTAGCATAACCCAAAGCAACAGGTGCATGGAAGTTTGGCTTACAGGTAAAATAAAAAAAGGCTTTTTTATTCAAGCAAGCAAACACATATAACAGATAATCATTTCATGAAGAAAACACCATTTTTCTCCAGGTTCAGCTTAAGTTATAGAAATATAGTAAGTACAAAATTACATCCAGTCAAGGAGGAAAACAAATTAAAAACCCTAACATGATCCAGCTAAAACTGTCCCTACACAAAAGAAAGACTACTTACATTCTAGAAGGCTATAAAGAGTAGATTTAGTGGCCAAGGGTTGTGAGGCCCAGCATGGCTTTCTCTGAGGTTCATCCCTCTCGGAGAGCTCCTTTGTCTGTCCTCAGACTCCTACCATGTGCTGTGGACAAAAGCCTACAAACTGTTCAAATTGCCATTGCCTAAATCTCATTGGCCAGTGCAGTTAGGTGATGTGATGTCATGATGATGTTATCCCAGGAGATGAGCCCCACCTCCCACTTCTCTTAACCCTTTGTTTACCTGTTCCAGATGATCAGATAATTGATGATTTCAGATAATGGGAAATGATGTTCTTGCACATGATGGGAGTTGTACCACCCTGTAGCAGGAGGATGAAACTCCATCATGACAAACCCCATCCCCACCCCCCCACCTCAAATACAGCATCAAATACTGAATAGCTCTATAAGAAGGTGAAATGAAGAAAAGGTTTCTAAGCCAGGTAGATAAATCTCTTGGAAACTTTATGCTTGAGCCTTCTTACATTAAGTGGCATTTCCCATGATCCAAATAATTTATTCATGAAAGTTAGGGAGGTTAATCAAAAGTTCATATAATTGTAATAAACAGAATACATAATGGACTAATCATGCAATTCAAAGCATTTTGTAATTTATTTGAAATATCAGATAAAAATAGCTAAGAGGTGTGCTAGAAAGGAAGCAAATAATTTGGAAACTGATGAGCATGGCCTACCTGCTGAACTATGAACAGATAAAGTAATGCTGAAAAGGATATAAATAAATAAAGAAAAGCAGCATATACGTTGTGTGCAAGAACAGTTATAAATCATTTTAAATTGAGCTTTTTCTTCAAAAAGTTAAAGTCTTACTTGCCTATTCAGTTGGCTTCGGAATATACTCTCTGTACTCATTCCATAATTATAATCAGAAAGGATGAACTGAACAAAAACTACATATTTGTGCATTTAGAAAAATCTAAAGACAAACAAAAGAAAAACTCCTTCTTCTCATCCCCAGACAAAAGGTACCCCAGGAAACAAATTATATACAAATTTGCCCAGATTTGCATTTAGTACAGACAAACATGAGGAAGAAAATATCATAAGTAATGATCCTACAGCACAATTCTTTTCCCATTCAAATTTAGACATTTCAGTACTCAAACTGTGTACACTGAACACTTTAGCTATATTCAGGCATTAGGAACTGGGTTGAAAGTATACATACAAGGAAGATAATTCACTAGCTTTACCCCTCCACTACTTTCAGAGACTATCCCTGTGAATGGGAACCCTATTTTTTCCATGGTTTGAATGGCATGGAGAGTCTACATGCATAGTGCAGGCTCTCTTCTTTAGACATGTCACTCTTCAAGTTTTACTTCCAACCAATTTCCTAATTCCCAAACAGGTCTTATGTATACATTGTATATGAATATCTGAAAGCTAGAACATATTCTACATATGCAAAACCACATGCTCCAGAACATGGATTGACAAAGTATGGCTCATGGGCTTCACATGACACCAAGAATGTTATTTTGGCCACCCCAAGGGTTATTGCCACTACCATAAAACCTCTCCATCTTTTTTTTACCAGCCCACTTCTTGCTTTGCAGAGAAAGGCCATGTATGGGGCTAAATAAGGTAACAGGGGAACACGAATGGGGCAAAATGACTAATCACTCCCCTCATGCTTTTGAGGTAGAACAATTTTAACCATTGTTTCATGAAAAATTTTGGAGGATGGTTAGGAGACTCAAAGAGAAGTGGGATCTTGTGGGGAGCATCCTTGGAAGGTGTTTGCATATAGAGCATCCAGTTGAAATTGTGATTAGTCTGTTTTGGCCTTTAGTTAAATAGAATTGGTATCTATAAGAAAGCATACCTCATGATGACATGAAGTTGTAGGCATATAGCTTCTGTACATCCTTCAAGTTAACCTGTGAGCAGGGGCACAAGGTTTTATCCAATCCCTTATGTTCTATACTTTGTCAATTAAAAGAGTGCTTATCTACAGGGCTATGTACCCCATTCTGTCCTGAGAGCCTTGTAGTCAAAATGATGCAGACATTTGCCCTGTTCTGTCCCTGGAACCTGGACAGTCCTTTCTGTCCCCAAGGCAGAAATGGAGCTCAGATGGGGACAAGCCAGGGCAAAGCCCAATACAGCAGTTTAACAAAATACCCAGTTACTCCATTTCTGCCAGCAAAAAATGGATCAGCCCCATGTTTCCACCAGAGCCAATCCCTGCAGGCTGGCCCATCGCTCTAGCTATCAGTAGCCTTAACACTTCTGGGTCTGGGCAGCAGGCCTGCAGCATGTGACCAACACTGGTCACATGCAGGAGGCCTTGTCACTTAGTGGGGGCCGGCATCCTGAACCTGGTAGAGCAAGGAAAATAGCAGCAGCGGTAACAGGACGGTGTTCTGTTTGGACTCCGGCCCATTTCATCCTGGTAATGATGCATGGGCAGGCCTGTTCTGTGGCTGGGATGTGTTGGCAGAGAGCTGGTGTATCCTGACTCATGTAGCTAAGGCCACAGTTTCTTTCCTTTAGAATTCAGTGACATAAAGGATAGCACTGAAACTTTTGTTTCACAAAATAAACCAAGCAGAGTTTAGTTTACTTTTCCAATTTGGGTTCATCTTCCAATATGACCTGGTTCCATATATAGAAACAATAACTTCAAGGGACAGAAATGCTAGGATATTAATTCTCGAGTCTAGATAGCACATAATATAGGATATAGTTAAACTGCTAATCTCACACAAGTTCTAGGTGTTGTTGTTATTTACATTATTGAAAGAGTCAAGCTGTGGGGGTCTCCGGACAGGTTACCTGAAAACACCTGTTTTGTTCTGATGTACCTCTTATATTCTTACGATCGCCACCACTTACTTACGATTCCTCAAACGCTTTCATCTGTGCTGTCTACGCGCAATCCTAAATATACACTGGACTGGCTATGTGAAGAATGTTGCTGTCCTTGAGCAAGCAGGGATCACCAGCATTGAGGACATGATATTGAGAACAAGCTGCGCTGGGCAGGGCACGTTTCTAGGATGGAGGACCATCACCTCCCAAAAATAGTACTTTACAGTGAACTCGCCATGGGTCAGCGTAAGAGGGGTGCTCCAAAAATGTGATACAAGGACTTCCTGAAACCACATCTCAGGCTCAGCCAAATTGATCACCAACAATGGTCCGCCCTGGCCTCACATCAGGAGGCATGGAGACGCACTATCCACAATGCTGCAGCCTTATTTGAGAACTCACGGCGACCAAGTCTTGAAGAGAAACAACAACGCAGAAAGAATCACAACCTGGAAACATCACCCAAGGAGACCTTCTGCTGTGCTTTCTGCAACTGGACTTGTTTATCTTGGATTGGCCCTTTTAGTCATCAGTGCACTTGCAGAAAGTGCAGAATGAGTCCTTCCTGAATCTTCGTTTGCAAAGAAAAGCCAGAGAGAGAGAGAGAGAGAGAGAGAGAGAGAGAGAGAGAGAGAGATCTTATATTTTTACTGCTTCATTAGGTTTCATAGTGTTTTATTTTGATCTCTTTGCTTTCTTTTCAGAAAACACCTGTACCTGTGCAGAAAACCTGTGCAGAAAGCCCATGTCATGCCCTCCCCTGGATTCTGGGTGTTAGAGTAGAATCCATGGAAGGCACTGACATGGGTTTGGTTCCTGCACTGATTTACCTGCTTGGACCTCTCAGTCCCTGGAAAACAGCCAGCCTACCTTTACCCTGTGAATGTTTTTTTCTATTGAGACTTCAAGGCCGTGCCACCTGGTCTCATCTCTCCCCTCCTCTCCCTACATACCGTTCTCACACTGGAAGGGTTTATCTATTGTCTGTGGTTGTGGTAGCTTTAGTTCTGGCTTTTGCATGTTACCAGAATGCAGTGCTTTACTCAATAAAGAAAACTTGTTGAGTTAATGTGAGTGTGTTACTGGTGCATCACAGTAAGCCAGAACTCACAATCCTTCATATTTCCTGCCTGTGCACTGAAGGTGTGGTATCTGAAGACACAGAGACTGGAACCCAGACAGAGAAAGACCTGGCCACAGGCGATGACCAGGGAGCCGGCTTGCCAGATGCCGGTGCAGGCTTAGCAGAGGGAGATCTGAGCCAAGAATGAAGGAGGGGTGGAAGGCTGACCCTCCCCCCTGAACTCATGGATCTGGGAGCCAGGCAAGCCCTAGGGGTGGGAGCCTCACCTTCTCCAAAACACCCATGCATGGAGTGGGAGTGGCTATGGGAGATAGCTGTCTCTGGCCAGATGAAAGAGTTCGTGGAGAATGGAGATCCCTAAGGTGGGATAGACCCCTGACTGAGGGGTTTCGTGAGCCTGGGGCGAGGCCCTCTCACCCAGAACTGGAGAGCGAGGTGTAACAGCTGAAGCAACAGATGGAGACAATGCAGATGAGCCTCCTGGAAATCCTACAGAGACTGCATCAGCAACCTGCAGCCTTGGGGGGGGCAATCACCCCAGGGACCCCAGTTGCCAGCTCATCAAGGGGATGGGGTCCCTGGGGGTGGGGTCCCAGCTCCCCCAGTTGGGGTCCCCACTCCTCCTGGTGGATGCCTGGGCCTGAAGGCTCCTGGTGTTCCAGTACCCCTTGCGAGTGCTGGCCTGGTGTAGCCACAGCCACGGCTGCGCGGTCTCAAACATCAAGACCTAAAGGCCACATTTGATGGGGATGCCGCGAAGCTCCAATACTTCCTAACCAGGTGATGGGATTCATGTCTCACTGGGAAGAAGTGTTCCAGACAGAGAAGGCGCAGTACATCTCCAACCAGTTGGAGGGAGAGGTGACACAATGGCTGGTGGGGCTCTACGACATGGGGGCTCCAGAGTTAGGAAGCTTCCATGACTTCTTGATTGCCCTCAGAGCACAATTCGAAAACGCACTGAGGATGAGATCTGCACACACAGAACTACAATGTCTAAGCTAAGGCTCGATATCTGTGGCCGAATACGCTTCGGAATTTTGTCGCCTTGCCAGCCAGATCCCCGACTGGACCAAGGCCACCAAGGTGCAGTATTTTCAGGATGGTCTCAACGCAGACCTCCTGGACTGTGCCTTAGTCCAAGGGAACCCTGAAACCCTCCTGGGGTTGGTATGGCTGGCTGGGGAGGTGGAAACTCTGAGGCAGAATGTGAAGCTGGCCTGGCAGCACCAGGGACTAGCCAGGAAGCCCAGCAGGACTACAGGGAAGAAGACGTAGATGGCATGTCCAACTGGCAGTGCATCGGGGGAGTCGGAGAGAGAGCGATGGATGCAGAAGGGTCTGTGCCTGCACTGCGGGAAAGGAGGCCACCGCAAACTGAGTGCCCAGAGAAGCAAACCTGGGGCAGCCCCGCTGAAGAGGGGAGTAAGAAGGCAGAGGGAAAGCTGGCAGCACCAAAAAAGCCATTCAAGCTGAAGTCAAAGGCAATGGCATGTGCTTTAATCCCCAGCCACGTGGTGGGGGAGTCTTCCGAGGAGGCAGATGACACTGGGTCCTCATCCAATGCTGAGCTGGCAGGAAACAGATCCAGCCCACTCTACTCAGCACCCAAGGGCAGGCTAATCCTGAAGGGCGCCCAAGTGCTGTGGTGAGTGAAGTAAAAGCCCCGTTTTTCTAAAGGCCAGGATAGGGGTTGTGGATAATAGGGTCCCCTGGAAATTAATGGTGATGGTGGACTGTGGATGCATGCAGGTGCTAATCCACCCCTCCCCAGTCAGGGAACTCTCAGTAAACACAATAAAGTTGGACAAGCCAGTATGGCTGTCCCAGATGGATGGGAGGTCATGAAGGGGGTGCCTGTGAGATGAATGAGTGGCCCAATACAAATGAATATGGGAAACCATCAGGAGGAGCTCCAGTTCATGGTAGCGCCAGGCCTAGTCCCAGCTGCAGTGGTAGGCTTGAACTGTTTGAAGTTTCACAACCCCACCATAGACTGGATCAGATAAACTGTGACTTTTACTGATGCCATGTGTGTGAGGGAACACGGAGTGCATGGGGGTGGTGAGGCCTCTCTGGAGCAGGGTCCCCCACAAGGGAATGATCATCAGGGTTTTAAAGTAGCTAAGGTGCAGGGGGAAGTGAAAGACCTGCCAGTGGAGTACAAACAGTGGCAGTATGTGTTTGAGGAGAAGGAATGTGACATTTTACCCACCCCCCAAGGCCTTTTGACTATGGCATTGAAATAGTCTCAGAGGCAGCACTGCCCAAGCCCAAAATTTATTCCATGACCCCGGTGGAGATGGATGCACTTCAGGAGTTTATAGACAAGAACTTGGCCTGGGGTTTCATCAGACCTACAACTACTCCCTTGGGGGCCCTAGTGTTGTTCAGATACAAACGTGATTCCTCTCATCATTTTTGCATTGATTACGGATTGTTAAATGTTGTTAGTGTTGTAAATCAGTACCCCCTCCCATTAAGGAAGGATATTCTGGCCCATTTGGCCAAAGGAAAAATATTCACCAAGTTGGACTTGTTGGAGGTGTACTATAGAGTATGGATTAAGGAAGGGGATGAATTGAAAACTGCTTTTAATTGTCAGTTGGGGGCCTTTGAATTTTGTGTGATGCCTTTTGGGTTAGCAGGAGCTCTTGGAATGTTCATGAAATTGATTAATGATGTGCTTAGAGGGTTTTTGTACAAAGGGGTGCTGGTGTATCTGGATGATGTAGTTATCAACTCGGAGGACTATACGCCCCATGTTAAGCCAGTAAGGCCTTTGACAAGGTTCCCCATGACATTCTTGCAAACAAGCTTGTAAAATGTGGGCTAGACAAGTTAACTGTTAAATGGATTTGTAATTGGTTGACCGGCCGAACCCAAAGGGTGCTCAGCAGTGGCTCCTCTTCATCTTGGAAATATGTGACCAGTGGGGTGCCACAGGGTTCTGTCCTGGGCCCAGTGCTATTCAACATTTTTATCAATGACTTGGATGAGCGAATTAGGGGAATACTTATTAAATTTGCAGATGACACAAATTTAGGAGGAGTAGCTAATGCCCTAGACGACAGGATCAAAATTCAGAATGACCTGAATAGACAGGAGAGCTGGGCCAAAGCTAACAAAATGAAATTCAATACGGAGAAATGTAAAGAACTGCACTTAGGGCGGAAAAATGAAATGCATTGATATAGGATGGGAGAGACCTAGCTGAAAGAGACTATGTGCAAAAGGGATCTAGTAGTCCTAGTAGACCACAAGTTGAACATGAGTCAACAGTGTGATGCGGCAGCTAAAAAGGCCAATGCAATTTTGGGCTGTATCAATAGAAGTATAGTGTCTAGATCAAGGGAGGTAATAGTGCCACTCTATTCTGCCTTGGTCAGACCTCACCTAGAATACTGTGTCCAGTTCTGGGCACCACAATTCAAAGAGGCGATATGATAGCCCTGTTTAAGTATTTGAAGGGATGTCACGCTGAGGATGGAGCAGGCTTGTTTTCTGCTGCTCCAGAGACTGGAACATGGAGCAATGGATGCAAGCTCCAGGAACAGAGATTCCACCTCAACATTAGGAGGAACTTTTTGACAGTAAGAGCTGTTTGGCTGTGGAACACACTCCCTCGGAGCATGGTGGGGTCTCCTTCCTTGGAGGTCTTTAAACAGAGGCTGGATGGCCATCTGTCGGGGGTGCTTTGATCAAGATTTCCTGCATGGCAGGGGGCTGGACTGGATGGCCCTCATGGTCTCTTCCAACTCTACAATTCTATGATTCTAAGTTGGTAAGTAAACTGGTGAAAAACCATTTGTATGCTAAGTTGTCAAAACATTAATTTCACCAAACCCAATTGGATTATTTGGGGTACTGCATCTCTAGCAGGGGGGTTGAAATGGACCCTGAGAAGGATAAGGGAGTTCTCTCATGGGAGGCTCCCAGAACCAGGAACCAGCTTCAGAGCTTCCTGGGGGTTGCTAATTTTTATTGATCCTTCATCCCTGACTTTGCTGAGGTCGCTTTACCCCTTGCTGATCTGTTGAAAACCAAAGGGCTGGGGGAAAAGAAATGAACTGGAAAGGGGAAGGGTGAAAACTCTCCCCAAAGGATAGTGTGGAATGACCAATGTCAACAGGTGTTTGTAAAGATGAAAAAGCTCTTCACCTCTGAGCCCATTCTCAAGTACCCTGACCCCGAGCAGCTGTTTGGGGTTCAAGTGGAAGCCTTGGATGTAGCGATTGGGGAGGTGTTGTTACAACGGGACGAGGGTGGTGAGCTTAGACACTATGCGTAACTGTCAAAGTTTAATGAAATCGAACAAAATTAGCCAGTGTGGGAGAAAGAAGTGGGGGTATCAAAGTAGCATTGGAGACCTGGCGCCATCTCCTGGAAGGATCTTCCCAACCTTTTGAGGTTTGGACGGATCACAAAAAATTTAGAGGCTTTGAAAACCCCACACCACTCGAATCCTAAGCAAATTCTGTGGGCCAGCTTCTTTTACTGGTTTAACTTCATGCTGAAGTTTCTCCCAGGAAAAAAGAACTTTTTGGCTGATGCTTTGTCCAGGCTTCCCCAACATGACAGCAAACGGAAGGAGGTGGTGGATACGGTTTTCTCCCCCTCCCACTTGGGGCTTGCGGTCCTCACACGCCACCAGGCCAAACAGCAAGGGGCAAAGTGGACTCCTCTTCTGTCCCTCCCCCCCCCCCGGGGATTAGGAATTGAGTAGGGTTCCCAAAGGACTGGCTCTGCCAGACACGGCCCCGAGCATGACCAGGGCCCGACATCCCTGGGATCTCCCCCCTCCTCCTCAGTGAATAAGGAGGATGGTTGGCACACTCAAATGATAGGTGTCCTTTCCTAGGACCCCTGGTTCCTCTCTCACAAAGTGGAGGTAGTTATGTGGGAGGGGTTGGCTTGGAAGGGGGAACACAGGTATGTTCCTGAGTCCATTAAGGATGCAGCCATCCTTAAGCAGTGCCATGATGTGAAGAGTGCTGGCCATTTTGGCTATGTAAAAATGTTGCACCTGGCCAGAAGGCAATTATTGTGGCCCCTCATGCGCAAAGAGGTGGAGGGGTATGTAAAAGGATGCCCCGTGTGTGCCACAGCAAAAAGGGTCACGGGGAAGCCTCAAGGGTTATTAGTTCCCCTGCCAACCCCAAGTAGACCCTGGGAAATGATAAGCATGGATTTCATTGTGGATCTTCCCAAAAGTAATGGTAAAACAGTCATTTGGGGGGTGGGGGTGGATTTGCTTTCTTAGCAGGCCCATTTCATAGTGTGTAAACACATCCCAACAGCTCAACAGTTAGCCAAGATGTTCATACAGCATATCTACAGACTACATGGGGCCCCTACTAAGATTATCTTGGACCAGGGAGTTCAATTTACCTCTCACTTTTGGAAAGCCTTCACAAAACTGTTGGGGGTCAAACAGGCCCTGAGTAGTAGCCATCACCCCAAATTGGACAGGACCTCAGAATGAGTGAACGCGATGTTGGAACAGTATTTACGTTGTTATATAAACTTCCAACAATTGGATTGGATGGACCTTTTGCCGTTTGCCAAGATGCCATACAACAAGACTGTACACCAAAGCACTGGTCTCTCCCATTTTAAAGTAGTGTATGGGCGAGAGTTTGATCCTTTACCCTAGGGGAAATGGACTCTAAAGATCCTGTCCCTTTGATTCAATGGTGCCCAAATCAAAGACACTTGGCCCAAGGTGGTAGCTGCTCTGGACTTTGCAAAAGCATAGTATAAATGCCACGCAGAAAAAAGAGAGATCCTACCCCTCCCTATGCATTAGGGGACAAGGTGTATCTGTCCACTAGGTTCCTGAGCAGCCCTTATCTTTCAAAGAAGTTGGGTCCAAAGTACACTGGTCCTTTCATTATTGTGCATCAAATCAATCAGGTGGCTTTTGAATTGTCTTTGCCAAAATTGTATTGTAATGTCCATCCTGTTTTTCACTCTAGTTTGTTCAAGCCTGAGGCATCCAGCTCCTGAGATTCCCTGCCCTGTCATGGTGGACGATGGTCTACATTTTGAAATTTCTGATGTGCTGGACTCTTGAAAGCATGGGGGGGGCCTACAGTACTTTGTATAATGGAAACATCTGCCTATGGGTCATGCCGAATGGGTAAATGTTGAGCATATCAATGCTCCTCACTTGTTAAGGAAGTTTCATGCCCACTTCCCTAATAAGCCTGGTTGATTGTCATTCTCAATTTGGGCTCTTCGCTTTGTGTTCTATTTCCTAAGTATGGTTGATAAGTCATAAAAAAGGGAGTTTCTCTTTTGGGGGGCGGTATGTCATGCCCTCCCCTGGATTCTGGGTGTTAGAGTAGAATCCATTGGAAGGCCCTGACATGAGTTTGGTTCCTGGACTGATTTCCCTGCTTGGGCCTCTCAGTCCCTGGGAAGCAGCCAACCTGCCTTTAGCCTGGGAATGATTTTTCTCTTGAGACTTCAAGATCACACCACCTGGTCTCATCTCTCCCCCTCCTCCCCCTACATACCGTTCTCACACTGGAAGGGTTTATCTATTGTCTGTGGTTGTGGTAGCTTTAGTTCTGGCTTTTACATGTTACCAGAATGCACTGCCTTGCTCAATAAAGAAATCTTGTTGAGTTAATGTGTGTATGTTACTCTACTTAGCTGAAGGTTTTTATAGCAACTTCAGCAATGGGTAGATGGTGCAGGGGTGCTGGAGAAATAAAGATTTTTGGTGTCAGATTGCCACAGCATGTCTGCAGTAAACAATGCAGAAACCTTGAGCTGGAAGAGTGTGAGATTCTGCTGTAGCCAATTGTACGGTAGCTGTGTGCACCTGCATACAAGAGGCAAGGTAAGCAGCAGCTGCCTTCAGAATCCTTTACCACACACATTGAACCACCAAACACAAAAGTGGAAGGAGGATAAGCATGCTTCTCAGAGACACAGCATGCTAACAAAGCATAGCTCCAGATGTTTGGCCACATTATGGAAATCATAAGAAAAGTGGAGGCTGGTGAAAGGGGGAAAAAAATCCCTGGATGGATTTTGTAAGAAGCCTTCAAGTGGTCTCTAGAAGGGTTCAACATGATTTGATTTCATTATGCAAGGTTTCCCTGACCAGAATTTCCTCATTTGACACATGCATATTGTTCATTTTGGATAAAAAGTTTGCTGGAAAATGGTCAAGCCCTCTTTTTGTTTTGTGGTGTATGAATCTATTCCTTCTCTTAAAATGTTACTTCTGCCTCTAGTAACAAATTTTCAGTTAAAGAAGTAATGTCAAGGAATACATCTTTCTTAACTGAGGTATACCTGTACTGATAATGCAAGAAACCTGTTTTCTGTACAAAAAACAGACCCCACCCCTCCACAAAAGCTCATTATAAACTGTTTTTCTCCACATAATAATTCTTCCACAACATTTTGAGATGTTCAAATACAGGGAAAATCCTGTGGGGAAATATTCATTTTTTCCACAGCAGGGAGTAACTACCATAATTATTCATTCTTAGATGAAATAGTTAAGAATTTACATCTGTGGGGGGGGGTAATGCCACCATGATTGTTGTTGTTATTGTTCTTGTCATGTGCTTTTAAGTTGTTTCTGACTGATGACAACCCTACGGTGAACCTATCACAATGTTTTCTTAGCAAAATTTATTCACAGGGGGTTTGCCTTTGCCTTTCTCTGAGGACTAAGAGAATGTGACCAGTGGGTCATGACAGAGTTTGGGTTTGAACCCTGGTCTCAAGAATCATAGTCCTGAATTCAAACCACTATACCATACTGGCCTTCACCAGCATGATTGCACAGGAGAAAAGGATGGGAAAACATTGCCGTTTTGAAACAAGAACTCTAGATCTTGTACCAAATATTGGTCTGAATTTATGTTTTCTGAAACTGAGGTGAAAAGTTAAGTACACATTATACAAACTATGACTGTTCCAAGGGTGGTGATTCAACACTTCCTGTTAGAAGAAATCAAACTTAGGCTTCTGTTTGAAGTGACCAGTGGGGTGCCACAGGGTTCTGTCCTGGGCCCAGTGCTATTCAACATCTTTATCAATGACTTGGATGAGGGAATAGAGGGTATATGTTTATCAAGTTTGCAGATGACACCAAATTAGGAGGGGTAGCTAATACCCCAGAGGACAAGATCAGAATCCAAAATGACCTGAACAAATTAGAAATCTGGACCAAAACTAACAAAATGAATTTCAACAGAGGGAAATGTAGGATACTACAATTGGGCAGTAAAAATGACTTGCATAAATATAGGATAGGTGTCACCTGGCTTGATGGCAATACATGCAAATTAATAATAATAATAATAATAATAATAATAATAATATTTATTTATACCCCACCCCTCTGTTAAAAACAATTGCGGTGGCTTACAAAAGTTAAAATACAAATACAGATTAAAATCCCTAAACAACACCCACCCCCACCCACCCCCATAAAAAGATATTAAACCAATATAAATTAAAAACAGCTAATCTAAAATCACATTTTAAAATAATAATAATAAATAGCCAGCAGACTAAAAAAGAGGCCAGGACCTCCTGAGGCTGGGATCTAATTAGGAAAGGCCTGCCAAATGAGATCCATCTTTAGCGCTTTTTTAAAGTTACTCAGGCTCGTCATCTGACGGATCTCGTTCAGAAGGCCATTCCACAATTTGGGGGCGATTACCGAAAACACCCTCTGGGAGATTGCAGACAGCCTAGATTTTTGTGGCTGAAGCAAATTCCTCCCAGAGGACCTGAGTGCGCAGGAGGATTGTATGGGAAGAGACGGTTCCGAAGATAAGTTGGACCCAAGCCATTTAGGGCTTTAAAGGTAATAATCAACACCTTATACTGGGCCCGAAAACTGATAGGCAGCCAGTGGAGAGATTTTAATACTGGAGTTATATGGTCTCTCCGAGATGTTTCCGAGACCACTCTGGCTGCCATATTTTGTACCAAGTGAAGTTTCTGGACCAAGCATGAGGGTAGCCCCATATAGAGCACTAGCAGAAATCTAGATGAGAGGTTACCAGTGCGTGCACCACAGTCTTGAGGTCCTTTACTTCCAGGAAAGACGCAGCTGGCGTATCAGCCGAAGCTGATAACAGGTGCTCCTGACCGTCACATTCACCTGACTAGTCATCTGAAGTGATGAATCAAGGAGCACCCCTAGACTGTGAACACAGTCCTTAACGGAGAGTTTGACCTTTTCCAGGACTGGAGGTTGCAACCCAACTCCTGGTTTTAGGGCCGCTACCGTGAGCACCTCCATTTTGTCTGGATTTAATCTTAATCTGTTTTTCCTCATCCATCCCATTACTGCTTTAAGACAATCATTAAGAGGAGAGATGCCATCGGAATTCGAGACCGACAATCGGGACAAGGAGAAATAGATCTGGGTGTCATCAGCGTATTGATAACACCCAGCCCCATAACTCTGAATAATCTCACCCAGTAGCTTCATATAGATGTTAAACAACATCGGGGACAGGATGCCACCTTGCGGAACGCCACAAGTAAGCTCCTTTCTGCTGGAGCAGCTGTCCCCAAGCAGCACCCTCTGGGACCTGCCCAAGAGGACGGACTGGAACCACTGGAGCGCAGTGCCTCTGATTCCTAACCCACTCAGGCAATCCAAGAGGATGCTATGATCTATCGTATTGAAAACCACTGAGAGGTCCAAAAGCACCAACAGGGTTACACTACCCCTGTTGATGCTTAGACGCAGGTCATCTGTCAAGGCAACCATGGCAGTCTCAACTCCAAATCCCATCCTAAAGCCAGTTTGAAAAGGGATCTAGGAGTCTTAGTGGACCACAAACTGAACATGAGTCAACAGTGTGACGCAGCAGCTAAAAAAGCCAATATGATTCTAGGCTGCATCAATAGGAGTATAGTGTCTAGATCAAGGGAAGTAATACTGCTACTCTATTCTGCTTTGGCCAGACCTCATCTGAAATACTGTGTCCAGTTCTGGGCACCACAACTCAGGAAGGATATTGAGAAGCTAGAATGTGTCCAGAGGAGGGCAAGCAGGATGGTGGGAGGTCTGAAAGTCATGCCCTATGAGGAGCGGCTTAGGGAAGTGGCATGTTTAGTCTGGAGAAGAGAAGGCTGAGAGGGTACATGATAGCCATGTTTAAATATTTGAAGGAATGTCATACTGAGGATGGGGCAAGCTTATTTTCTGCTGCTCCAGAGACTAGGAAACAGAACATTGGTTTCAAACTACAGGAAAAGAGATTCCACCTAAACTTTAGGAAGAACTTCCTAACAGTGTGAGCTGTTTGGAAGTGAAATACACTGCCTGGAGTGTGGTGGGGTCTCCTTCTTTGGAGGTTTTTAAGTAGAGGCTGGATGGCTATCTGTCGGGAATTATTTGATTGTGTATTCCTGCATGGCAGGGGGTTGGACTGGAGGACCTTGTGGTTTCTTCCACCCCTATGATTCTATGATTCTATGATGAAATGTGTGTCATTTTACAAAAGGAAGGAATAGGGGAGGAATTGAGGAAGAAGAGCAGCCATCACTTCTGTTGTTAGCAAATTGACACTAAAATCACTATGTTTATAATGGCTTCAAATTCATGTAGGATGTGAAAATGCATGGAGAAAAGGAATTGTTATTTCATAATAAAAGTGCTCCTTATAACAGCTAAGAAGGCTGGGTCAATTGGAAGTAGGCATGTGTTGCATGAAATGAGAATAAAAAAAGGATGAACATGTGTATATGATCTATCCCTTGAAATGTCACACTTCTCTGATGTAGATTCCCCCCTACATAGAAGAAGCAAAAGATAACCAACATTTTTTTCTTAGCTATTTAATACTGATAGGAAAAAGAAAACTGTCCTAGACTTCTGTTCAAGTACTTTGTTTTCGACATAGAGGGACACAAAAGCTATATATAAAGCAACTTCTTATGTCTGTGACAACCAATTCCATTGAAACTTTGAGTATACCTATTTCTCCCAAGGCAACTTTTGTCAGACATATTTTTTTTTCTTGTAGACAATTAAATTCACCTCTAGCTTGTAGTAAACCAGTTTCCCCACAGGTATGTGGATTTTCCCCCTGCCTCAAGAGTACAGAAACAGGAGTACAAGTTTTTCCTGAACATCAAATCCACATTTAATGAGAACTGTTACTGTGAAGCAGTTCTTTACTTAAAAAGTAATTTTAAGCCACTTAGGTGGAAATAAATTCTAAGTATGAATGATTGGTTTAGCATCCCCTCTCTGCTTTCATGGAAACAATACGTATGAATGAGTTGTCTGTGTTTGTTTGAACTTCTTAAGACTGTAAGGAGATTTTCAGATGGGGATAAAAATAGCATCCCCATTTTGCTATTTTCTCTCCCACCCCTCTCCTGTCCCCGCCCCTGCATGTAAACAAAAAGTTTCACACACCTACCTTTGCCATGTCTTTTCCTCCCCCTGGAAGCCCAGGAGTGAATGGACCTCTCATGGATCTGCACTCACTTCCTGGTTTGTAATCCTGAGCCGTTCTTGCACGAGCATGTGGGAAGTTCAAAAATAGAAAGCAAATTCAACATACAATAGTAAGAGCGAGAACAAAAACAAAGTTTTTTTTAAAAAAGTAACCCGGGGAGGGTACAAAAAAGTGTGTCACTTACCTCGATCTCCCGATTGCACCCAGATGTGTTCTGCCACAGACCTCCCACTGACGCTGGCATCACACCAGCATAATGGGGAGCCTTTTCACTCTCCTGTTCTGTGACAGGAATGGAGTGGGCGATCTAGTGACAGCTTATCCCATGAATTAAAAGCAATGCAGGCAGAACAGAAGCAGCATGGGAGCATGATGACCTGGGAACAACAGCATGTGAAAGGGATGCCCTTTTGTGATCTTCTGGCATCATCATAATGCCATATTAAGTGTGTCTGATAATCTCCTAAGAAGAGGCATGCTGGATTAAGCCAAAGGTCTAGCTAGATTTGTTTTCCACAGTGATCATCCATAGGCACAGGGGAAGTCTATAACCTGATAGTGATTTCCTAGATATTCTCCCCACGAACTGGTGTTCATAGGCACAACACCTTTAATACTAGTGTTAATGTAGAACCATTTTGACTGCTAGTCGTGGATAAATTGATCCTCCATGAATTTGTCTAATTCACTTTTGAATCTGTCAATATTGGTAGCCATCAATGCAACTTTTCATGGCAAGTTATAAAATGCTTCCTTTCCTCTGTCCTTTTGTGTCCGCACCCTGGCATTCCAAAAGGTCACTAGAGGGGGTCAGTGTCTTTTTTAGGTTTTCCAGGATGGTCTACTAGCAAGCTCTCATGTTTTGCCACTCAAGAAAGGGGATGATTCCTAGGTAGTTTGTTCACATGTTCGATATACATCTTTTCTCCTTCCTCCATCTGCCTCCTTTCCTTTCTGCTGCTTGTGTGTTGCACCATGCACAGCCCTCAGCCTTCCCACTCACACCTGTGTCCACAATGTGCTCCTTCCCAGCCCCTCTGATCTCTGCTTTCAGGGCAGAAAGGACCCACTTCTTAAAAAATGAAGATGGTAAGAGCAAAATTTTCCCTTCTAAGTTGCTCCTAGACCCTGAAATCTCACCACACAGCTAGAAACCTGACCAAGAAATATGCATGAATTGATGCTGGGAGCTCCATCACTTCCTTTTCCAAATCAAAAATGAGCTCTGAGGGTATTACTCCAGAAGCAACAAAACCACGGAAGAAAACTGCAGGGGTTTATTTAGGGAAAACTCATGAAAAATGCACAGCTTGCCTTCAGAGAAGAGCTTGGATTTCTCCTGGTGGTGGCAGCAGTGGTGGGGGTAGCAGGAAGACTCATATTCAGTCTACAGAGCAGTGGTGGTAGCTTTGTTGCTTCCCCACGGTGATGGAGAGAGCAGAGGGGTTGTGTGTGAGTCTTCCTCTTGCTGCTGCTGCTGCTGTGGGGACAACCAGGAGAAACCTGGGCCCTCCTCCACCTCCCCCCCCCCACCAAACACCCTAACTTGTGCTTTGACTCACAAGTGAATCTCTCTGCTGGAAAGTTCCCACTGCTTCACCAGAGAGAGCAGGAGCAAAGGCATGCTTCATTGGAGCAGGGCTCCTTTGCAACAGTGCACTATCTTATGCTCTTTAGGCTAGTAGCAGTAGTAACAATGGAGTAGAGGAAGTCACTTCTCTACCATGGTGGGGAAGTGCCAAGGAGCCATTGCTCTTTTTCTGCCCAGCCATTCCAAAATGCTACCAGATAGAGTAGTGCTTCCTCTACATTCTCCTGGGATGGACAAAGCTCTCATATTGAGAGCTTGGTCTGTCCCAGTAGTACCCAAAAGAAGCACCAACACCCTCTACTCTCTCTGCCATGGTGGGGAAGTGCCAAAGACCTGCTTCTGCTGCTGCTATTTTTCCACCCAGGCATTCCAAAAGGTCAGAAATGGGGTTGCAGTGGAGGGGGAGATAGTAGTCAGTTCTTTCTTTAGGTTCTCAACTTACCCTCAGGTCATATCAAAATAAAATTTTGGCCTCCAAACCTGCCATTGACTTATACATGAGTATATACAGTATATAAAGGTATGATATTTGCCAGTACTTTCTTCTGAAATATAGCCTACAGTACCTCATATTCATTGGTGGTCTCCCATCCAGGGCTGATTCTGCCTAGCTTCCATTGTAGAGGAAGGAAGTGGCAGAACCACCTCTGAATATTTCTTGCCTAAGAAAACACTATGAATTTCATCGGGTTGCCATAAGTCAACAGGCAACATAGAGGGGTGCATGCACACACACATGCACACACATACAGACACACACACATGAAATTTTCTGGATAACGACGACGACGATACGCTTTTTCTCATTATCTTTAACATATAGATTGGTATTTTCACAGCAGCTCAACATTTTCATTCACTCAACACTTTCATTCATTTATCCACTGCAACCACAGATACTTTCCCTAGTCAGTCACTCCTGAGTATATGTGAAGTTAGGATTTCTTGTACAAATGTAAATTAATTTGTACTTGCTTACACTATGCTTGCCATTGTAAGGTCTATTTTCCTACCTTTCTGGAGGGATCCTTTTGAGTTTTGCTATTATTTTTGTTTGTTTTTAATGGCTTCAGTATTTGGGATTCAGCAGTACATCTGGTCAACTGATTTGAGATAATTTAGGAACAAGTTAAGAAGCACTGATAAGGGTCCTGTAGGCTTCACTGGCAGGATGATATATTGATAGTGGCCAAAACTAAGGTGACAACAGTAGAGAAAAGTTGGAATGACCACCACCTCAGCACTGCTTGCATGAGTGGCAGGGGAGGTGCTTTAATGCTAACACATAGACTATAATTAAGTCTATGTGTTAATATACAGTGTTAATATACAGTATATACTTAATATTACTATTAATATTAATATTAATATGCAGTATAATATACAGTGTCTATGTGTTAATATACAGTGTTAATGCTATAATTGGCTACAGTGTTTCACGCTGTGGCTGGGAGGAGGTGGGGTGGAGCCAACCCTATTTAGATTGCTGCCGCCCCAGCCTCCTCCTCTTCCTTTGTGACAACGCTAGACATCAGAAGGCTTGGAGTGCTTTGGACAGATTCTGCTGATTAACTGAGTCACAATTGAGAGCTAAGTGGTTGCTTGGTAGCGTGAGTGCTGTGTGTTTGTTAGTGAATGGTCCTGAGTGTCCATGGAGCATTGCCCAGCTTGGTTTGAGGAACGAGTAGGGTCGCTGAGTGTTGTGATTGATAATTGTGATTTTAGGTGTGCGTGTTTGTGCTTCTGGTGTGTGCTGGTAGTTTGCTGGAATGTACGCTGCTCATCCCCCTTCTAGGGTACTGAGCCTTGCCAACCTCCCCCCGCCACACATTTTTTGGCTACTCTTCCTCAGGCTGTTACGTGCCTCCCCAGCCCTACTCCCTCCCTAGCCCCACTCCTTAGTTTGGGGTTGTTGTGTTTTTTTCTTTTCTTTTTTAATGGTAGATTTTGTTTTGGCTTTCTGAAGATCATCTTCACTGAAAGATAATTCAAGGGCATCATTAATCTCTCTTTAATATTGTCTTCAATTACACATTAACTAATCCTTGAATATGGATAGGTGCCAATTATTATCTGTTTCAATTTTCACCTTCATGACAAAAGAACAATATTAATTTAACACATTTAGATTCTGAAAGTGTTTGCATAGATGAGAATTAAAGAATGGTTTACTTACCATAACTATAGTTCTTCGAGTGGTCTTCTGTGAATTCACACAATGGGTTAACCCTGCACCTGCGCAAAGCACTTCAGAAACTTCCAGAAAACTCAATTCAAAATTTTGGTCTGTAGCTCCACCCCTCACCCCTGGCCTATATAAGCCCCCACCTCTCACCAACTGCTCAGTTCCTTATAGCCCTGTATTAAAAAATGATGTGAGAGGTAGGACACCAGAGGGGAGGAGGGCGGGTTTGTATGAATTCACAGACCACTTGAAGAACTATAGTTATGGTAAGTGACCTGTTCTTCTTCTTTGTGGTCTCTGTGAATGCCCAATGGGTAGACTAGCAAGTACACGAACCAGCAAGGTGGGGGTGTCCTAAAACCAATAATAACAGGACAACAGTATAAAGAAAAATAATATGTTATATTACAATCAGGATTAAAAGAGATAACCTGTCAATTGCAGGTGGCTGATGGCATAAGAACTGCCCTTGCTAGCCGGGCTGAGCCATAATTCCTGGTAGAGTTTAATTTATAGTTCTTCGCAAAGTTGAGCAGTGTCACCCATGTGGCCACTCTACAGATGTCTGGGAGAGGCAGTCCTCTTAGGAACACTGTTGAGGTAGCTGTTGCTCTAGTAGAATGGCTTCGTATTGTGGAAGGCAGGGATTTGCCTATCACCTCATAAGAGATATAGATTGTAGATGCTACCCACTTGGAGAAATGCTGTAATGAAACTGCCAGCCCCTTTTTAGGGCCTGAGTAGCAGACCAACAGTCTATTTGAATGCAAGAAGGATGCCGTCTTGCTCAAGTAGCACTCCAGATTTGACTTGACATCGAGTGGGTTGCGGGAGCCAGTATTATCAGCCATGAGTGGAGTGCCAAAAGACAGCAAGACTACATCCTAGTTCAGGTGAAAGAATGAAACCACCTTGGGAAGGAACACCACATCTGGCCTAAGAATGGCCTTATCCCTATGGAACTGGGTGTAGGGAGTGTCTGCTCTGAGTGCACAGAGCTCGCTCACCCGCCTCACTGAGGCAATGGCAGTCAGGAAGGCAGTATTAAAATACAGAAGGCATACAACAGCCCTGTCCATAGGCTCAAAGGGAATCCCCAATAGAGCCTGTAGAACTAATTGGAGATCCCAAGTGTTAGTTGGACCAATCACTGGGGGATGCAAGTTCTTATATCCCTGTAGAACCTGCGGTCCAAGAGGTCCTTAAAACATGACTGCATTCCAAGGCGTTGGAAGTTCCAGGATGCTGCAGCAACATAAGCTCAAATAAAGGAGAAAGAAAGCCCCTTTGTTGACAAGGTGTCAAGGAAGTTGAGAAGTGGATTGATGCATTAATAGAGGAAATGTTCAAGTCACTGAAGAATTTGCAGAACTTCTGCCATTTATATTAGTAGGCCCTTTGTTCAGCACCTGTAGGATGTTCATTAGGCACCTGTAGGATAATCCTAACTGTGTCCAACAGGGGTACTAATGACAGAGCCACACCACTGGTTTGATTGTTTCCAGGTCGGGATGGAGTATCTGACTGTTCTGGAGGGAGAGAGTGTCTCGCTGGAGAGGAAGGTGTCGAAATCTCTCCTGCAATAGAAAAATCAGAGGAGAGAACCATGGTTGTCTGGGCCACCAGGGGGTTATCAGTATGCAGCTTGCCCTGTCGTGTTGTAGCTTCACTATCACCCTGGAGAGTAACGGGAAGGGGGGAAAGGTGTAGAGTCTGATGCCCATCCATTCGAAGAGAAATACATCCTCTAGCTTTCTCTGCGAGGAAGGTTGCCTCAAGCAGTATAGTTAGCATTTGGTGTTCTCTTTGGCCATGAAGAGAGATATGACTTGTGTTACCCCAATCTGCAAATAGGGTCTCTAGAATGTCTGTCGCTATGGACCACTCCTGACAGCTGCTCCAAGTTCAGCTCAGTTAATCTACAATGTTGTTTTGGCTCCCTGCCAGATGAATGGCCATCAGTGACATCCATCTGGCCACACACCAGTCCCATATCTTGACCGTCAAATCCATGAGCATCTCTGACCTGGTCCCTCCTTGCTTTGTTGATGTAAAAACTGTGGTGGTGTTGTCTGACACAAGCTGAATCACTTGTCCCTGAAGGGATGCTCGAATGCTTTCAGCACCTTGAATACTGCCAGCAGCTCCAGGGCGTTGATGTGTATCTTGGACTCTCTTGGAGACCATAGCCCGCAGACAGTTAGGCTGTGCGAGTGAGTGCCCCATCCAGTCATGGATGTGTCTGTTGTCAGGGATCTGGAGGGTTGGGGGCATGACGGGTAAACCACAGTGGACAGCCTCTGGCTGAGTACACTAGTACAGCACCCTGAGTATCGGGCAAGGCACAGAGAGCATCTTGAAGGGATCATCCAACAACAGATCCAACGTCAGGAGGAACCAAGCTTACAAGGGTCGCATCCGTAGCGTGGCAAGGGGGGTCACCGCTGTGGTGGAGGCCATATGGCCTAGAATGCATTGAATGAAATGTACTGTCACTCTTCTCTGGGCCATGCAGTAGCGTACCATTCCCCATAGCACTGCAAATCTGTCCTCTGGACGGAATGTCCTACCTTGTGTAGAGTCCAACTCTGTTCCAATGAATTTTGCAACTTGCAATGGTTCCAGGTGAGACTTGTATAGGTTGACCACAAACTCCAATTTCTTGAGCAGGGAGATGGTCAGCGCAATGTCCCTGGTGATTTTCAACTTGGATGGATGAAAGTGTGACCATTGTGAACTGTTTGGGGGCAATATAGCAGTTGATGTCTCAAAGGTCCAGAATAGAGCGCATCTTTCCACCATCTTTCTTGTTGGCAAGAAAGTAGCATGGGAAGAAAGTGTCTGCCTTTTGATGCTGGGGAATAGGTTCTATAGCACCCTTCCTCAGGAGGGTGGCCACCTCTTCTCTGAGGTGTGGGGAAGGAGGAGTAGATTTGAAGACCCCCGAAGGGGGGGGAGGTTTTTAAACTCTATAAAATAACCTTTGAGAATGATACTCAGGACCCAGGTGTCTGACGTGATTGAGCACCATGAATGAAAAGCAGCAAGAAGCCCGTCTGCATAAGCCCGGTGGCAGGCATGGCAGGGAGAGGGGGGTAGTCAAACCCACTGCTTGGACAAGTCAGACTTCTTCTTCTGGAACTGAGACTTGGTCTTCAAGGTGGTAGGAAATTTCTTTTGATACTGCAGGTACACAGGGGTGGAGTGTCGGTAACATGGCACCATAGGCCTATAACCCCCAAGAAATAAAGGAGGGAGACATCTTCCATATAGTCATGACTGAGAGGTTTGGCCAGGAGGTGGGATGCTGAAGCACTTCACCATAGTTCTCATTTTATGTGTATGTTCTAATTTAGTATCTGTATCCGCATGGAAGAGGCCGGCTTCGTCAAAGGGGAGGTCTTCAATCACTGACTTGGCCATGCTGGAAATACCAGAGGAGTGCAACCATGCATGTCTGCTGACTGCTACTGCACTTGCAAGCACCTTTCCAGCACAGTCGGCCATGTGCTTGGCTGAATGTCATTGGTAGTTTGCTAAGACAAAGCCATCATCCCTCACGTTACGAACTAGGGCAAAATCTTTTGGAGGAATCTTGTCCAAGTAGGGCGACAATGTGTCCCACATATGCCTTTGATATGCTCCCATGCACGTGCTGTAGGTGGCAATCTTAGTAAGCAAGCAAGCCGAGGAATAAAATTTTCGACCAATGGCATCCAGTTTCTTACCCTCCCAGTCCATAGGGGAAGAATGAACCCTATGTGACGTGCACATCTGGGCCGCATCCACTATAATAGAATTTGGCTTCAGGTGTGAGGCTAGCCATGGACCCGCATCCTCAGACACCTAATAAATGTGCTCCAATCTCCGCAAGGTGGGAGGAACAGAGGGCAGGGTGGTCCAAGCTGCTTTGATGATCTGTGTAAGGAAGAGTGAGATGGGAATGGATGGTAGCATAGGGGCTTGATTCTGTAGATCATGGAAGATGGGATCATCCACATGAATTTCAGGTTGAGTGACTGTCAGGCCAAGCGATGCTGCCATGTGGTTTACCACCTCCACAAACATCTTGACATCATGGATCAGTTTGTGCACCTTTACCCCTGTGGGGATGATTTTGGAGATGAAGTCTCTGAATGCAACTCATCTGAGGCACATGGTGGGGTCCTTGGTAGTACCTGTGGGATGGTATGTCTGAGCCATACCTCCATGTCCAGAGTCAGAGTTTTTTTGAGACGATCCGCATCCTTTGGTGGAGGGGACCAATGAGGTAACTGATGTGGGACCCGTTTCTCTGGGGACCTAGAATGTGACCTGTGGTCCTGTCCCTGTTTTGGTGATTCAGTGCAATACATATGGCGGGGTCTTGTATGGCATCACTGTGACCCTCTGGCAATCAGGCCTTGAGCATACCACCTGCCATCCTGTCTGTCCCAGAGGTAGGCCGGGGAGAAGTCATGATGGTATCGTGTTCTGTATTGCTGGGGAGAGAGTTCATTGTAGCAGTGGTACCAGGGTTCTGACTCCCAATAGTACCTGTCCGAAGGGTACCCCCTAAAAGGGGGAAGTTTGTAACAGTACCATTTCTTTCTGTCCCAAAACCAGTCGTCCTTGTACCAGGGAGAGTCATAATAAGTGTACTGAGAGCTATAGGACCCAGAACAGGATCTGGGTGGATGTCAAGGATGTGGGTGAGGAGAACGAGACCTGGGGTCCGAGTGGGACCTTGACCACAGTACCAGTGTCCTCAGATGCATATTAGAGGGTGGACTGGTTGGAGACGCTGTCCTTGGCCTATCAGGCACTACCTTCACTGGAGGATGGGGACCAGACCCACCACCTGAGTGGGACCATGACTGGCATTGGGATTCTGACCTAGAACAGGATCGAGAGCAATGTGCAGAGATCAAGTAAGACCATGACTTTGTTGAGGCATGCAAGGCCAAGGGTGAGACTGGGAGTGAGACCAAGAGCAGGACTGGCCAAGGCGGTGCACCACAGTACCTAATGCCAGTGACATCGTTGAGGGCGAGACCATGACTATCTGTATGTCAGGTGAGGATTTATTGGCCACATCTTTCGATCCATAGCTCATCTTAACATCGTGGGACCAGTCGGATGACAGTATCGCTAGTTGCCTCTTCAACAACAGAGGTGTCGGAGTTACCTCCTCCTCGTTCCCCTTGATTCTCCATGGTTTAGGATTGCGGGATGGGGAATCCAGCTTTTGGGGCCTTCTTCGCTTCCTGGAGTGTCCCTGCGAGGGGATCGCTTGTCATCTGGCCCTTTGGCCCTTTTTAGTGGTAGCTCTGCCACCATCTCCTCCTCCTGCACAACCTCTGGTACCTTTGCTGGTGGTACCACTCTGTGCTTGCCCTTCAATGTCATGGTATCATCAGCACAGGATTTAGCAGTACCATGTTCCCAAGCCCAGGTAGACATTGGGGTTTTCTTTGCAGTTCCTTTGGAGGAGGATGGTAACATTGCTGAACCATGTTTCTTGGGTTCCCTGGGCAGTTTCAGTGTGGTCCCCGAACAGGACGTTTTAACAAGGGACAATGTCGCAGAGAGGGCATGCTCACAAACCTTTTGTCTCTGTTGCAGCGAGCCTGAGGGGTAAAAGCCTTGCAGTGCCTGTAGGTTTTAATGTCATGGAACTCTTCCAAGACAGAGTAGGCATTTAGAAAGACCATCAGATTTGGTCATCTCTCCCACCACCCACATTGGGAACAGGACTTAAAGAAACCCATGTCCAACATCTCAGGAAAGGTAGGGGCCTCACAATGGAGAGTTCTGTACTGTAGTCAAAGAGAAGTCCAGAGTCCAAATCCAAATCCAGAAGAAAGTCCAGTCAATAATCGGCAAACAAAGAGTCATCCAAATTCAGTCCAAAGGTCAGCAACAAGATAAGAAGATCCAAGAACAATAGAAGAGGTTTGAGGTTTCTTCCAGTGTTCCTTCAGTGCTGCTCATGCGGTGGAAAAATAAGGAACCGAGCAGTTGGTGAGAGGTGGGGGCTTATAGAGGCCAAGGGTGAGTGGGGCAGAGCTACCACCCAAAAATTTAAATTGAGGGTTCTGGAAGTTTCCGAAGTGCTCTGCGCAGGCTCAGGATTAACCCATTGTATGCATTCACAGAGACCACAAAGAAGAACTTCTTTTAAATTCAATGCACAATGCCTGTGTAAGAGTTTCCTGAGAAATAAGGAGTAAGGTAGAAGCAATATCAATGAAAGGAAATAGGTGGCAGAGTGGATTTTATCTCGCTGATGCACCCAAAGTCTTCTAAAACAAACATCTGAAGAGATTATTACAATAGGTTAGGGTGAACCAATACTTACAAATATATCCAATTCATGGGCTACAGTTATGCAAATCACTAGTGTCTATGGAAAGCCCATGTAAGATCTTGGCTTCAATGGGGAATTATAGCACCACAAATGGCTGGCAAAGGTTCATGTAGCTTCTTGCAGGATCTTAATCCTATGTATACAGTTGTAGCATAGGAAATACACAGGAAACGGGTGTACAAAAATGGATGAAAATTTATTGAACTGAACTGAAACATTCACACATCGCACACATTCATTTTATCAAACAAAGAAGACTACCTGAGTAAGGCAAGAAATAGAAGGGAATAGTTAGGCTATGGGATATACTACATCCTCTCTTGTAGCTTGCTTTCACGGAGAAGCAGCATTACTCCTGAGTAGCAGCAAAAAAAGTGGGATGGAAGAGACTTGGAGAAAGGAGGATTAAGATTAATGGCGTGGGGGAGGAATTTCTGAAGCTGGCTGGAAGATGTTTCAATGTCCGAGAGGGTTAGCATGTAATTCAGAAGGATGGAGAAGGGCGGGAGGTAAGGACTGGAGCAGTCTGGATTCAGTTAGGAAGTAGGACCGAACCAAATAACTTAAGTTTTACTGTTTTTGTTTTTTTAAAATAAGAAATTACTCTTTTGAAGATGCACTTTTGAACAAAAGGAATGTTTGGTTTCAGATAGTACTCGATTGTTCTACAAAGGGATTCCGAACATCCAGGATCAGGGAGATTTGGGCAATCTTGATAACTTAATGATTGCAAGGTCTCTCTTTGGTCTCTTGGATTCAAGGGTGTCAGCTGAATCTACATAGCAATGAAGTTCCCTCTGTATGTTTGATGACTGTAAGATACCTGTCTGTTTCTATTTCAGAGAAGATGCATGAAATTTTATCCAGGTATGAATTTGTGGGGAATTTTGGGGGGCATCTCTCTTGACATATTCCATGTTTGCCCTCAGCTTGACTCCTAGCTCCTGAATACATTTTATTACCTGGTAGCCTTTGGATCACCATTACTGCCAGATCAGCCAAATTTGATATCAAAACACTGCTTACATTGAAGTGAACCAAAGTTGTGGATTATGGTTTTTGCAGGGGGAAGGATGGGATGTATCATTACACTACAAAACTACTAGCAAAAGTGTGAACTAATCTTTAGATTTCTGGAACTGAAAAGAAACCACAAGAGATAGATCCCCCACCTTCCCCCCCTCTTCAAATTATAAGAAAATATGTGTACAACTCAAATTCTATACTTGAAAGCTGCACAAACATGTTCCAGTCAATGAGAAAAAAACAATGCATAAACAGCAGATGCATTCAGAACCAAAATCATGCAAATTTCCTGGGAAGGATGGGGCACCACAAAACCTAAAACCCAAGATACTGCATGGGGGATGCATAGCATAAATTTCTGCATGTGGATTTACCTATTAATTGTATCACGCAAGCCTTGTGTTAAATGGCAAAATTACTTAACCAAACCCAGACACAAAATGTACAACTGAGCACATATCCAAATGAGCATCCATGTGCACAGTGCACATCCATGATCAAAGTGCATCTATGTGCAATGGCACCACATACCACAATGTGAGCCTGTGTGAACCTTATAATATATTGTGGGGGATTTCCCTCCTTCCCAATTTCACAGATGCATCTCCTGAGGACACATGAGACAGCCTTCTTTATGGCTGCTCCTAGGCTATGGAACTCCTATCTGAGGGAGGTTTGGCTGGACCTCTCTGATCTCTTTTCACCAGCAGGCAACAACCTTATTATTTAAAACAGGCCTTCAGCCTTTAACTGGTTGGAGTAGTAGAATGGGTAATGCATGTGCTCTTTTTAATATGTAATAGCTTCCATGGAAAGAGGGGAGTGAGAAAAATATTGTTGGTGTTGTTTTACACTTTAAAAAAAATGTACAACAGATTGTTTTAGCTATTTCGTTTTAATTTTGTTTTCTGAAACCAACATACAGCCATGACAATCACAGAGATACAAGCCTGTCTAAAACTGTCAAAATTTATTTTGGAAAAGGCCATAGCTTGCCTTATCTGGAAGGAAGAACATTTTAGCAGTGGTCAATATTAAAGTGGAATTTGCTTCAGTTTTGTAAATAGTATTTTTATTTGTTTATTTATTTTATTATATCTATCTAATTCCTACCTTTCTCCAAAAATTAGGACTCAAGGCAGATTACAATTAAACAAAAAACATGCAAAAAGTGAAAATTAGAATGAGATTAAACTACTGACCAGTAATAAAATGATTAAAAGATAAAAATCAGTTTTCATATGCAAAGTTTTTATATGAACAGTGAAACAACTGTGTGAATTGCTTGTCTCCCAACTCCCATTTATCAAAATACATTTTACTAGAGAGTTCCAAGGTGAATCATTATATTAAAAAAGCAGTTTGGGGCATTGTTGGGGTTAAGCCTAAATCATTATAGCTGTTTCTACAGTTACAGACTCCCCAAATTTCCCTTCTGGCTGTGGAAAGAGCTTGACAGTTATGGGCTTAGGTCATACCACTTAAAATCAAGGAACTATCAAGTCTTGTTTTCTCTCTACTGTTCTGCTCATTATCCAAACCAGAGTCACTGCTGCAATGGGTCTGCATATTCTATCCTAACTTAGCATGTGATCTAAGACAATGTGCCATGGAAGGGGGGGGGGATACCTAATCCAAATTTGTTTCTTATAGTGAACCAGCTATGTCTTTTTCCTTTATGTGTTTCACATAAATCTCATAGCTCAGCATGTGACAAGTGAAAGAAGACTTCAGGATTCCTCCAATCTTCTTTCTTTCTTTCTATCTGTTACCATCTGGAATCAAGGACCTGCACCAGCCCAAAAACACATGCAACAAAGATACTTCTACCAGATGGCTAACATTTGACACTCTAGTGGCTGCATGATAGCATTTGTTGATTACCTAAAGGAATTGAACCATCATGTATAATTAAAAATACAGAAAATATTCAGAGGAGTTAAAAAGCCAGTCTTTCTCCTTCTTCTATATTCTAAGCTAGTTGAGGCTTTGTGATAAAACAAAGCAGTTATAGAATAGACAAGAAATAAACAAATTATTACAAACAGGAGTCTGTGTTCTTTGGTGTCTAAACCAGCATACAAGACAGATGGAGAAGCAAAAGTAGTACAATTTTTTTTTCATTCATAATAAAAGAATATTGTCATCACACATATAACTGGAAGTATGAGATTTTATGTCTTTAACAGGTGATGCTGAGGGGAGAACTGAAAGTAATAATAATATAGCCACAGGGAAGGCACTACATTGAGACTGGTGGGCTTACCACAGTCCAAAGGAAAGCAGCAGTGCAACAGGAACATTCCATCTTCCATGCTGCCTTGCCACATGACATCATCATTCATCCAACGTTCTTCTGTTCCAGTCCCATGGGGGACTGAGGTAAAGCTGCATCTTTTTGCTAACAGGTTTTCCGGTTATCAAAAAATGTGGTTTTACCTCGGTCCCCTATGGGACTGGAATGAAAGAACAATGATTTCACATGTTAAGGCAGCATGGAAGCAGAACTTTCTTGCTGCACTGCCACTTTTATTTGGAGTGTGTTAAGCTCCTGGGGACCCATTCATACTACACAATTATAATTCCACTTTAAGTGCCATGGCTGCATACTATGTAATCCTGGGGTTTGTAGTTTGGTGAGGTACTAGAGATCTCTAGCTGGGAGTTCTAAATATCCCTACCTTCATTGTAAATCGAGGATTCCACAGGATGGAACCATGGCAATGAAAGTGGAATTGTAGCACATAACTACGTAGTGTGAAAGGAGTCTCAATGAGGTGAATCACATGCCACCATTATAATTGGAAACAGGAAGATATTCCAAACAGATCAGGGATGGACAAAGTGTCACTCTAGTACCATATGTGACACACACACCTTTTGGTTGTATCTGCATCCCATTGAAATTATCTATTTTTTTTTCCTGACAGGAATTGCCTGTCCTGGAAGGATGTGGGAGTGGTGACTTACATTTCCAATATGTTGCAGACTCACTTCAGCATTTAAATAAATAAATAAATAAGATTTTAATTTAAAAAATACATGTGGCCTTCTGGCTACTTTCATTTTTCTTTCCCTTGCAGGGAAATTGTTGCACTCCTTGCCCCCCTCCCCTACCAAGTGTTCCAGAGACAGAAAAATGGACTCCAAACCCATCTGATGTAGATAATGTTGATTGCCAATATAACTATTTCTTCCTTGGGAGGATATTTCAAAAGTTAGAGTACCCTTGTTAAAATCTTATACTATACCTGTTGAAATAAATGCTAAGTATTTGCATCCACTAAGCCAACTCAGACTGCTTTGGAGGTATTCAAACCTCTTCTGCAAGAGAAGAAGTTCATCTCTAGCTCGGGCTGATCCTAAAATTTCATAGCCACTTGTAGATTTGGAGGATATTTAGGCAGTACTTTTGCCATTGCTTTGTACTGAGGGAAAGAAAGGCTGCATCCCTGAATGAAGCTGGTGGATTCCATATTCCAAGCACCTTGTTGCCCCAAGGGTCTTTGGGAATGGATTCCACCACTTCCTTTTCTGGAGTGGAAACACTTCCCCCCTAGGCACACAAATGGGGACAGTTTTGTTAAAATACCAAATATTCACAGAATCATAGAATGATAAAATTATAAAATCTTAGAGTTGGAAAGGACCACAAGGGCTATCTAATCCAAATCTGCAAGAATACATAATTATAAATTTCCTGAAAGATGCCCACACAACCTCTGTTTAAAGTCTCCAAAGAAGTAGAGTTCACCATCTCCCAGGCAGTCTATTCCATGGTCAGACTGTTCTTACAGTAAAAATGTTCTTCCTAAAGTTTAGGCAGAATCTCTTTTCTTATCTGGCTTGATCTAATGATTATCAATGAGAAGGCAAAACTTCTTGCATATTGGATTGCAAGGTGCCACTCAAAAGGCCATCTCTGAAAGCTATACTTACATGTCTTAATTTAACAGAAATTGTTCATCGCCCTTGCAATTCCAAAACTGAGGTCTCTAGTTATAACCAGCCCATCTCCTCTGCTATATCAGATTATTTAAACCAATCACTGGCAAGGAGTCCTGACCCCTATATTTGTCCCGTACTATGGCTTCAAAAAGATCCCTCACTCACTTTTGGATGACACCTATAACCTGTAGGTCATAACTATGGTAATCATTGCAATAGAAAGCAAAATTGTGGCAGTGACTCAAAGGGAGAAATCTTAATTATGCTAAATTTCCTCCACTGCTTATATGGGTTTCAGGTTGCCTCCTTAGCTTTAGAAAAGAAACTTCCTGACCTTCAGGGCAAAACCTGTAAATACAATGTTCCTTATAAATGACCCTCATAAAGGCAATAAAAAAAAAATTCTCATGGAACTTTAAAACTGGGATAAAGCAGAACATGTGTGTGTGTGTGCACGTGTGTAACTCTAGTGCATAATGGGAATTTTCTCTTTAGTGGTTAAAGCTAATAGTAACTTTAAAAGGACCCAGCTCTCCCTGTCATTTTCAGCCCTCTTTCCCATGCCACATATTAGAGTTCATTAACATGAAAAATAAATAATATTTTACATCACATTCATGACAGTTGTTCTGTTCTTAACTGTTACTTATTTATAATACTTAAGCTACTGGAAAAAATGAAGCCAGGGCAGCAATAAATGCCTCTGCTTGCAATAGTCTCAAATTGTTGTAAACCTATTGGGTTGAATTAAAGTTATATGAGCAGAAGGATGCTCATGCAATAGATGTTTTCCATTGCATTCTGCCCTCCTTCAAACCCAGTAAGTTTGCCTTGATGATTGGGGTAGTCCCAAAAACATGTGTGTGTAACTGTGGATAAGCTAAGGACTACATTCTGGGTTTTGAAAGTTCCTTGAGGCTGAACTTTAATTTTTTTTTTTATTCATTCAGAAGAAATGCATAAAGAAAAGCACGTGTGTGTGTGTGTGTGTGTGAGAGAGAGAGAGAGAGAGAGATGTATACATGTAAAGGAGTCACAATATGTAAAATATGTGAATATATTTCAGATACATATTGGTAACTAATTAATTGATGAACAAATATCTTCATTTTTTCAGCACTTTCCAGTGACATGTTAGGAAAGGATGACGGTTTCTATTAAATGTTTGTATTTCATCTATTCCCTAGTATATGTGAGATCAATAATATACGGGGACACCCTCATGGTTATCATGGTAGCTAAGGAGTCCTGGCAAGATAGATTCAGCATGTATGTTCAATTCCCTCAGAACCATCATCCAAGGGGACACGTTAGGCTCAAACTGGGCTGGGTTGTACACCTACAGCATCTTCATTCTATCTCTTTGGCCTAACGCAAGATACAAATTCTTAAAGCTGGCCTTAAGGCAGATGGGATTCCTTATAAGGGAGATGACGACAGCCTCTCTGTCCTATGCTCCAGTTAGCAAGTGATCCAGGAGTCAGGTGGCTGGAGAGCCACAGCTGTCAGGTAGTAAATGCAATCTAGGTCAGTCACAGGCTATCTATCAAGATGAAGGGAGAAAGAAGAAGGTGGTCAAAGGCCCGTCCAAAAGTCATTACAGCAAGTCAGTAGTCCAGATAAATGAAGCCAAAAAGGAGTAAAACAGAGTCATCAATCATAGCTAATCCAAGGTCAAGAAAACACTAACACTGAAGAGTACTTCCAGTCACCAAGACAGAATGGTTGCAAGCAAGAAAGTCACCACGGAGCTGCTGGGAAATTTATAGGCAGATGTCTCAATACACCAGGTGCTTAATGAGTCAGCATCTCCTATATCATATACAGTTGTCCCATCACATTCACTGGGGTTTGGTTCCAGGACCTCCCCCCCACGGTGAATACCCAAATCTGTGAATATTCAAGTCCCATTATATGCAATGGCATAGCAAAATGGTGCCCCTTATCTAAGATAGCAAAATCAAGTTTGCTTTTTGGATTATTATTTTTTAAAGAATATTTTCAAGCTGTGAATACTTAAATCCGTGAATGCCAAAACCGTGAATATTGAGGGACAACTGTTTACACACACACACACACACACACACACACCCTTAGAGAGAGAGAGAGAGAGAGAGAGAGAGAGTCAGCATAGTCTCCCTTTATCTCTTTGACAATATTCAAAGGATGGCAGTGCATCCTCAGCATCTGTCACCTTCTGCTGGGTAGTAGGCCCCCCAACTGCCTCAGCCCCCAGCTCCTTGGACTTGGAGAGGCCACCATCATGAGGAGCTGTACATTTCTGGAAATCTGACTCTTCTGTGTCAAATCTTCTGACTCCAGAAGGTGAGTTATAACATTCTCCCCTCTTCCATCCCTCCAATCTGAGTCGGTAATGCACAACATACTTAGGTAGTCAGAGCTTGGAAAGGTCAGCCCCTTCGTCCACAATCAAGTTATGGATGTTTTTTTTATTATTATTATTATTTTATTTTATTATTATGTACCAATCCAGTGTTCAGTGGCAGCACCAGCAGACCAGAAAGTGGGATGATGGCAACTTGAATCTTGAAGGGTGGCAGAAAGACTGAAACATGGGACAAGTTTCATGCACCCATCTTTCCCTTGCCTGATGTTCCCAACCTCCAACGTCATTCCTCCCTTTGCTGAAGACTGAATTGATAGGTAACTCTGTTTCTTGACAGGGGGGCGGGGGGCTTCCCCTGGGATTCACAGATGAACATGTATCAACAGCACAATATATACAACCAATAGTAAGGTGCCAATGCACCAGGTCAAGAGATAAACTACAGATGTTATCAGTAGGCCATTCCCCACCACCACCCCAACAAATACAGCACTAAGCTCTCACATGAACATTTATTCCCTCTAATCCCTGTCTCACAGTCAAGCAGTCTGGAAGTCACCTCAACAGTACATATCCCTGTTCTCACTGTGCGTGATACTGTTTCCCAAAACTTGACTCTCGCTCAGTGCTGGTGTCTACTTTCCAGCGATTCTTCATCAATTAAAAGGAGTGTGCCCCTGCCCCTTTGGCCCAAAGGAGTGACCCCTTTTTATGTCACCCTTTCAGGGATGGTTGAGCCACCACTGGTAACACACACACACACCTGGTAGCTGATTTTCCTTTTATCTCTCTCTCACCCAGAAAGCTAAAGCTCCTAGGGGGGAGGAATAGCTGGTCCTACTTCAGAATCAGAAACCACTCTTGATGGTTCTTCAGAGCACAGCCCCAGTCCAGCAAAGGGAATGTGTTTCTGTGAGAATAAGATCAACAGAGGCTAGGTATCAAAAGCCTTCCGCCTTCTTCTCATGCTTGCTGGCCCTGAGGCAAACACCCACTGACTGGCTTCTGAGTTGGAAGGCTACTTGTTAGATTTTCTTTTTTGTTTTATATATTTATGTGACATTGGAGATTATCAGATGGGGACAAAAATGGTGTCCCCAGCTCACAGTCTCCTCTCCTGCCCCCATCCTGGCATGATAACTCAAAGTTTCACACTTACCTTATTCGCACAATCCTCCTCTCCCCTCGGCAGCCCAGGAGTGAATGCAGCTCGAATGAAGTTGCATTCACTTCCTGGAATGGGAATCCCAGCTATTTTTGTGAGAGGATGATCATGTGTGAAATTCAAAGTAAAAAGCAACATACACTTTAAAAAGTTAGATGAAGCATCTAAATACATTTTAAAAATTACAAGTAACCTGGTGAGGGTACAAAAAAATGTGTTACTTACCTCATTGTCCTGATTGCACCTGGAAGTGATCTGGAATGGACCTCCCACTCACGCTGGCATCATGCCAGCATAACAGGGCACCTTTTCAGTCACCCGTCGTTCCATGACAGAAATAGAATGGGTGATCTATTCACAGCTTAGACCATGAAAAAAAAAGGAGTGCAGCAGGAATGGAAGCAGCATGGGAGCATAATGAGACCGGGACAACGACGTCTGATATTCAAGCACTTTAGCAATCTCCTGGTGTTGTTGTCATGCCATATTTAGCCCGTCTGATAATCTCCTTACTATTTTCTTTTTTGTATAAACATTATTTTATTTATATTCTCCTCTTCTTCTAGAACTATGATCCAAGGGGCTCAGAACATGATTTAAAAACAAGCATATATTTCTATCCTCACTTGGCATTCTCAATGGCCTCCCTTCTACGGTTACACATACAATTATACAGTTTAAATAAAGCAACTCTGTGGCATAATGTGCTTGCAGTCTCTTTAACTTGATTTCCCATATATTTACAATGAAGATTTTTAAATCCAAAAGTCAGGTGTGGAAACTGTGTGGCCCTCCAGAAGTTTTTGAGCTACAGCCTCCAACATTCCTCAATGTAAATTCTAGATTCATCCCTGCATGTAAGGATGAATAGCCACCTTTCTCCCATCCTGTGGGAGAAAACTAATGAATATTCTCCCTGTATTAGAACATCTTGAATCTGGGGAGATTATTCTGTGGAAAAGTATATGTAATGGTAGGAGGGGGATCATCTGGTATGTTTTGATAATTAGATGCATCCTCAGCTGTCCCGTCCCTCCTTCAGCCACTACATGGTCATGTTATGAAGGCAGGAAGCAGGCAAGATTTGTCTGGATGTATTCTGATAGCTTGACATATGATGATGCATGTGTCCACTGGAACCTTTCAGAGGTCCTGGACGATGACAAAATCATGCATCTACCTATTAGAATATAGCCAGACAATCACTGGCTGTTCCCTGACCTCCTAACATTTCCCTATGGTAGCTAGGGGATTGGGGTGTAGAAAACTGGTGAATCTCTGGAAGTGGGAGAGGGGAGAACTGGTAACTTCTCTTTGGCTATGCTACATCTCCTCAACTTCCTCTAAAAGTCCTTACATCTCATTTGGCCTTTGCTTTGGCCAGAATTCTCCCTGGCCTTGTCTAAACTGGCCAGAATACTCTGCCTTCCACCTGGAGTATTCTGGCCCTGAAGCTGGCCCTTCCCCTCTGGTTACTGAGATGACATGGGCAGAAGTCCACACATCAGCTGCCATATGAACATGCTGCCCAGTATCATTGGGTGCCTCTTCCACAGTCACACGTTGCACTCTCTGAAGGCAGGAAGGAGGCCCTCAGCATGTGGTCAAGGTTGATCACATGCAGGGGGTCTTGATCATGTGGTGGTGGCCTCCTTCCTGGCTGCAGAGTGACTCTAGTGGTGGTGGCCAGCTATACAGGCTGGCATTACCCTGTGTTCCCACACCAGACCCATCTGTGCTTTCCTGCATAATGTGGATTTTTCCAGCTGTTAACTTAAAACATTTTAAATGGGTTTACCCCAGCTTCACCATGGCTTTTCCTCAGGCATGATCAGGACTCCCTGGAGGTGAAACAGGGCATGAACCCTGTGTCATTTGGACTGCAAGGCTCCAAGACTTGCGGGGGGGGGACTGAGTAAGTTGCACATCTAGACAAGCCCCTTGTCATAGTTTTCTGATAAATGGGAAGCCCATTTTTTCCTGAGGATTTTGCAATTACTTTTCCATCCCTCTTCAGCATTGGCTATGCTGCCTAGAAGTGCTGGGAGTTACAGTTCAACAATATCCAGAGAGCTGTATGATTCTCATTTCTGTCAAAAGTGCTAATTAAGATCCTGAGAAGCACTGAATAAGGGTCTGTCTCCAAGAACATTATAGAACATGAACCATGTCTATGAAGTAAAGAATTGTCATGATGAGAAATTCCCTTTGAATAGTGAAGCATAAAACCTCAAACACTGAATTCTAATAGTATGAAATCCTCAGTTAGAGCACTTTAGAACTAAATATTCCTAAACTCTTTAGGATTAAAAAGGCTGTTCTAATCAAAATGTAAACACACACCAAGTGAGTTCTTCTGCCCCAAGAGATGAATCATGATTGTAGCCAATAAATCTGCACAGGACTGATTTGGGAAAATGCTGGAAGCAAAGAAATAAACTGCAAAACAAATATTGTCACTTCGAAACAGAAATAAAGCAGATTTGAACAAAATAATGTAGGCTAATATGAAACATGCAGGGATTTTAAAATATGATATGTTTTAGGTCACATAAAGTAACTTTGAAATGTAACAAGAAAACAAATTTAAAGCCTTTTCTCATATTTTAGATGATTTTTATTTTTTTAAAAAAAACATTTTAAAATGTAACCAGATGCACAGAGGTTCCCTTAATCAAGCCTGATAGCTATGTTCCCTTGCTGAGGGAAAATTACTTGGATGCCTTTCCTATAGTAATTCTCTCTAGTAGCTGTATTCTGAGCTCATGTACCAATGAAATTTATCCCTTGTTTCCAGAAACTACTCTGTTTACCTCTAGGCAGCTATAAGCCCAGAACTGTTGATGCTAAATACACTTTAAGGATCAGTAAACCTTCCTTTAAGCAGTAGCTAGAGGTAATTCACTCAAGGTAAGCAATAATCTCCAATGTAGTAAAGTGCAGTCTACATATCATGTAATGTGGTAATGACTAGTTGGTGTGTAATATGAAGACAGGGTTGGTCTTTAAGAGGATGCAGAAGGTGTACCAGTGTAAATCCCCATCCAGAAAGGAAGTGAAATGTTTGGTTGTCACTGTTGTAGAAAACAGTTGTCATGCTGAAACAGTATATTTCAGACTGACTTCCAGGACATTTTTAAAGTAGAAATTTCCCATCAGCCTTCATCAATTCTCTACCGTAAACTTAACCTTCCCCTTGAAATGCCCTTTTAATGTTCATGTGTCCTAAGCAAAGGAAGAAAGAGTGTGTGGCAAGCAGAGGGAGAAAGAACGCGTGACAAGTAGAAGGAGAAAGTTCATGTGACAAGCAGAAGGAGAAAGAGCACATGGCAAGCAGAGGGAGAAAGTGCGTGTGCCTAGAAGAGGGAGAAAAGAGCGTGTAGCAAGCAGAGGGAGAAAGTGCGTGTGCCAAGCAGAGGGAGAAAGTGTGTTTGCCAAGCAGAGGGGAAAAGAGCGCATGACAAGCAGAGGGAGAAAGTGTGTGTGCCTAGCAGAGGGAGGAAGAGCATGTAGCAAGCAGTGGGAGAAAGTGTGTGTGCCAAGCAGAGGGGAAAAGAGTGTGTGACAAGCAGAGGGAGAAAGTGAGTGTGCCAAGCTGAGGGAGAAAGAGTGTGTGGCAAGCAGAGGGAGAAAGTGAGTGTGCCAAGCTGAGGGAGAAAGAGCGTGTGGCAAGCAGAGGGTAAAAGAGTGTGTGACAAGCAGAGAGAGAAAGTGTGTGTGCCTAGCAGAGGGAGAAAGAGCATGTAGCAAGCAGAGGGAGAAAGTGCGTGTGGCAAGCAGAGGGAAAAAGAGTGTGTGACAAGCAGAGGGAGAAAGTGCGTGTGCCTAGCAGAGGGAGAAAGAGCATGTAGCAAGCAGAGGGAGAAAGTGCGTGTGGCAAGCAGAGGGAAAAAGAGTGCGTGCCAAGCAGAGGGAGAAAGAGCGTGTAGCAAGCAGAGGGAGAAAGTGTGTGTGCCAAGCAGAGGGAGAAAGAGCATGTAGCAAGCAGAGGGAGAAAGTGTGCGTGCCAAGCAGAGGGAGAAAGAGCGCGTGGCAAACAGAGGGTGAAAGTGCCTCTCTCAAGCAGAGGGAGAAAGAGCACGTGTCAAGTAGAGGTGAAAAGGGCATGAGCCTGTGTGGAGCAGACAGATTAGACGGAGGACAGGAGACCAGTAATAGAACAGCGGAAGAACACTCAGACATGTGGTGATTGAAGAGATTGTGATTATGGAGTTTTTATATTGTAAGCCACCCCGATTGCGTTGCAGAGGGGCAGGATAGAAATAAATTATTATTATTATTATTATTATTATTATTGAGAGACTTAGAAATTGACAGAGTAACAGGGCAATCAGAAAGAAGGAAATTACGTGACCAGAGCATAACTAGGAGAGGAGGTCAAACAGAGAGAGGAGGATAAAACCTGGTGCAGAGAGGTCCTGTTGTGGAGTGATTAGGTGGAGGCTAAAAATAAATAAAAAACCCTAGATACGAGAGTGTTAAGTTGTAGTTATAGAAGAAAGCTATCAGAAGAGAATCAAGGATACGCAAACCAATAAATTGTTGTAAAACTGATTAGGAGCACATACTGCTGGGCTAAATAGGTTATATACATAAAGACGCCTAGACATAGAAGATTATTAGCAAATAACAAACTACTCCATGATCATATAGTTTGATGGCCTCAGGTTTGAGACCCAGAGCTTACACCACTTCTCAAGTTTCAGCTAGAAGGGTCTCGATAGAAATGCCACCTAAACAATCAGATATAAATATGCAAATTTTGGAGGAACTCAAATCTTTTAAGAGGGAGATAAAGGAGGAACTGCGGATTTTGAAGAAAGACATAAAGCAGGATTTTGAAAAAATAAAAAGTGATTAGACAAAATGTCAATGGAAATGAAGGATATTAAAGGAGAAGTAGAAAGGGTAAAGGATAGAACTTTAAGTTTAGAAGAGCAATCTGTGCATATCACGAAAGACATAGAAAAGGAGAAGCAGTTAAATCTGCTCCAAGAGATCAGATATAGAGAAAAGTGTTTGAAATTGAGAGGTATCCCAGAAAAGATCTATGAAAATTTCCAGGAAAGAATAATACCGGCTCTAGTGAACTATATAGATGTTACAGAAGAAACTTTGGAAAGGGACATTGACAAAATGTTGAGAGCCAGCTCGTAATTGCAAAAGAACAAAAACTGCTGAGGGATATTGTGATTTCTTTTATAAGATCTAAATATAGAGATAGAGCTATTCAGATGAACTATACACAGAAACTGACAATAGAGGGAAAAGAGATACAAATATTCAAGGATATTCCAACAGAAGTGCTAAGGAAACGGCAAGATTATAAACAACTCACACAAAAATTTACATGAATAGGGGTGAACTTTAGATGGGATCGAGTGGAGGGAATCTGGTAGACATACCGGCAAAAAAGATATAGAAAAGACACGGTGGAAAAGGCAACAGATATGTTAAGAAAACTTAGTGAGGAAGAACAGAGAGAAGAAGAGAGGAGACGGAAGAAAAGTAGACGTGGAGGAAAAGAGGATTTAATAGACAAGGAAGATGAAAGTGATGATGATGGGCAGAGAGAAGGAAGCAGTAAAAGTTTAGACCAAGAAGAGGTGCCTTCACACGAGAACGAATATGGGAAAGAAGAAGAGGACGATGAGAGAAAAGGAGATAAAAAAGAGACAGACGAAGATGAAGAAGAAGATGACATCTAAAAAATGAATAGCACTATGAATATAATATCTTGGAATGTTAAAGGACTTAACACTTTGATGAAGCAAAGAAGAGTATATCATTACCTAGAGAAAAACAAGGCTAAAATTACATATCTTCAAGAGGTCAGGATACGACAAGAAGAGAGTAGATACTTAAAAAACTCTCAACTGGGCCAAGAATTTGTTTCTTTATCAACAAAGAAGAAAAAAGGGGTGGTGATATACGTAGATAAAAGGTATGAAGCAAAACAAATCTTGAAGGATAATGAGGGTCACTTGATTGGCGTAGAGGTCAACCTTATAAATGAAAAAATATATTTGATTGCGGTATATGGTCCATTTGAGAAAAAGGAAAGATTTTATTAGAACTTGAGCAAGGAGATGACAAAGTTGGAAAAGGGAACAATAATTCTCATGGGAGACTTCAACGGTGTGCTGAATGGGAAGAACGACAGATCTGGTGACTCCAAAGAGAACCAGGGCAGATTACTGAAAATATGCTGGGATCTTATGAATGAGTTTCACCTAAAAGATCTTTGGACAACAAAGTACGAAGACGAAAAATGATACACTTTTCGCTCCAAGATCCATAACACAATTTCCAAAATAGACATGTTCTGGACATCAACAGTTTTAATTCTGAGAATAAAGGAGATGGAGATATTGCCAAAAATAATATCAGATCACAACCCCATCAGGATGAATCTGAAACATATTAAGAGAGAATATATCTGGAGGTTGAGATACAGCCTACTAAGAGAAGAAAACTTTGTACAAAAAATGAAAGAACTAATTAGACTGTACTTCAATGAAAATCAAAAGGAAGATACAAAGATGAGGATAATTTGGGATGCATTTAAAGCTACAATGAGAGGCTATTTTCTACAAAAAGGGGTGGAAAACAAAAAGAAATTGAGGGATAGAAACCAGGCACTGATGTATAAATTTAAAGAGAAAGAGGAGGAATTAAGAAAGAAACCTCGAAGTAAATTGATAACTAAGGAAACAGAACTCTTAAAGAAATCCATTAACACTGATATGCTGGAAGAGATTGGGGGGAAAATAAAGAAACTAAAACAAAGGTCATTTGAACATGCCAAAAAGATGGGAAGATGGCTCTATTATAAACTGAAGAATTTAAAGGAAAAAAGGATGATTACTGAAATCATATCAAAAGGAAAACTTCTCAAGTGGCAAGAAGAAATAGAAAAAGAATTCCTTTACTACTATTCATTGCTATAGTAACAACAAATAAAGGATGAAGACTGGGAAGATAGGATGTATAATTATATCAAGGCAAATAAGTTTGGGTGGTTGTCAGAAGATCAAAGGGCGGGATTATCTAGTGCCTTCACCATAGAAGAACTAGCTGCGGCGATACAAAGTTTAAAGAGGGGTAAAGCACCAGGACCAGATGGCTTTACGGATGTCTTTTATACATTTTTTAAAAAAGAAATCTCAGGGTCATTACTGGAACTGATCAATCTAATCCACTTAGAGGGAACACCTAATACATGGAAGAGTGCTAATATTACGATGATATGGAAGGCAGGTAAAGAACAAACGGATGTAAAAAATTACCATCCGATTTCCCTTCTTAATGTCAATTACAAGATCTACACAACTATGATGGCAAGTAGAATAAATGAAGTCTTAATGGAAATAATAAATAACGACCAACATGGATTTTTGCCAGGTAGATCACAAACAGCTAATATCAGAAACATCGTAGACATTCTGGAATTTTTGGAGAAGAATAATGAACAAAAGGTAGCCATATTTTTCGCTGATGCTGAAAAGGCATTTGATAACATTAATTGGTGTTGTTTAATTAAAATGATAGAAGAACTGGGATTTGACGAATTTATGACATCAAATATTGAAAAAATCTATACAGAACAAAAAGCTTCGGTAATCATAAATGGACAAAGATCTCAAGAAATCCTGATCCAGAAAGGAACAAGACAAGGGTGTCCCCTATCGCCATTACTATTCATAACAGTAATGGAAATTTTAATGAACAAAATAAGAAATGATCAAGGGATAAGAGGTCTGAGAATTAGGAATTGGGAATACAAGTTCAGAGCATTTGCGGATGATCTGGCCATAATATTAGAAGACCCCATAGAGAATGTAAATTGCCTAATGGGCACTATCAAAAATATTTGGAAAATATGCTGGTTTCAAAATCAATAAAGAGAAAACCATAATTCTGACCAAAAATCTATCGGAAAAAGAGCAAGAAACATTGAGAGAAAAATCAGAGTGTAAACTGGAGAAAAAAGTTAGGTACTTAGGAATTTGGCTTTCTACTAGAAATCTGGATTTATTTGATAACAATTATTTAAAAAACCATGGGAAACAATAAAGGGTAAATTAACGATTTGGTCTAAATTTATCATTGACAGGAAGAATAGCGGCTATTAAGCTGTCTGTCCTCCCGAAACTAATGTTTCTGTTCCAAAATCTGCCAATCATCACAAATGATCAACCATTTAAGACCTGGAAGAAGGATCTCAGCGATTTCATATGGAATGGGAGAAAGGCAAGAATAAAATGGACAACTCTAATTGAAAAATCAGAAAGGGGAGGATTAGACTTACCGGACCTTCAAAATTATTATAAAGCATGTAGCTTAGTATGGCTAGGGGAATGGTTCAAATTGAAAGATCAAAATATGCTACTATTAGAAGGAGTGGGATTAAGGTTTGGCTGGCACGCATATTTGAACTACAACAAAGTCATAATCCATAAGGAATTCAATAATCATATTATATGGAAAAACAAAAGAGAGGCTTGAGAAGGAAGGTTGGAAATTTAACTGGTTCTCCTATCAACAGATATATAGTAGATATAAGAAAGATAATGAAGAAGAAACAGAATTAGAAAAAATAACAGGGGATGATAAGAAAAAGAAGATTGCAAGGCTAAACAAAATTCTTAATTCTAAACAACTTGAGACTGAAGTAATTAGAGATACAATGATTAAATGGGCAAGGGACATAGGGGAAGTGATTGAATTACAAGAATGGGAGGATGCCTGGAAGAACATAAAAACATGTACTGCTTGTCAGGCTTTGAAAGAGAACTTTTTTAAAATAAGTAATAGGTGGTATATGACCCCATTAAGGCTAAACAAAATGTTTGGAACTAAAGAGAAAAAGTGCTGGAGATGTTAAAAAGGAATAGGGACACTAAATCACATGTGGTGGACCTGCCCAAAACTTCAAAGGTTCTGGTTAAAAATACATAACACTATTCAAAAAGTATTTAATATACTTTATGAAATAAGCCAGAAATTGTACCTCTTATATATTACATCAATGTTAGCAAAGGAGGTGAAAAGGAAATATTGGAGAATATTGTTATATCTTTGTACAGCGGCTCGGATAGTAATAGCTGCAAAATGGAAGGGTAATGATGAGCTAAGGATAGATGACTGGCTTAATAAAGTACAAGAGATGAAAGAATACGATAAATTAACACACTTATTAAATCATAAATCGGTACAAAGAACAGAAGAGTGGCTTCCAGTAACAGATTATTGTAGAAAGAGTTGGGGTACAGCGGAGGATATAGAAATATAAGGGGGAGAGGAGGGTGTGAGAAGACATGATGTGTAAAGCAACCGAGGAGATAATGGTGAGAAAGGATATCTTACATGTACTCTAGGAAAACTATAATAGAAAGGTAATGTAGTAAAAGGAGGGTTTGTATGAAAAAAACTAAGAGAGAAATAAACCCTTTGAGCTATTTTATACGAAGGAAGTCATATTTAGTTTTGTTTTAAAGGAATGTACACAAGTTTTCTGGATGGGAAAGGATGGGAAGTTGTTTTTTCCCGCCTACCGGCACCCAAATATAAACTGTACATGAAACAATTATATATATAATGCTCATGTGTCCTGCTTTACATTTTATAATTGGGAAAAGACAAAATATACATTTAAATGCTTCTTGGTCCACTGAAATCATAACATATTTCTTTGGCTTTGTGGGACATATGGAGGAAGGGAGTGAAAATGTGTCCTTCAACATGAAATGCAGGAAGCACAAAGAGAAGGATACCAGTGCCAAAAAAGATTGGTATGAAGTCCTTTCAGCTAGGCTGAGGTCTGAAGATAACATGATTCTCCCCAGTTAAAACAATCTTTGAAAATAAGAGCTTACTCTGTGTAGTCCTTTTCTTTTTATAAGATGATACACAAGAATCTGGACATGGTCCAGGAATTATTTTTAGAAAGTTTTATGTTATTTTTACATTTTATTATTTCCTTTATTGACTTATGGCTTTCGCCTATACATTCAGAATGTAAAACACCATGCACAGAGGGAATGGGTAGGTGATTTAAAATAGTTCACATTTCTAAATGTTCAAAAATTATTCACATAGCTCATACATTTTAGATAAAAGTATCAGTTTGTTTCTTGTTTGATTAATCCTCAATTGTTAAAGCTAAGGTATTCTAATATCAACTGTTAACAGTTAGAAAGGAGACTTATGATGACTAATAGTACCTCTTCATGTGAGCATCTTTGTGGGTGGATCTTTAAGCATAAGATGATTTTTGATTTTTCATAAGGAATTTTGAAATAGACTAGTTGTGAATGGAGATTAAAATTGTCAAAGCATTTGATCCAGTGATTAATCAATATAAAGGCTTTAATTGGAATAAATTACTAACTGGACTGGAACCAATGGGATTGTAGGCAAAGTTTTAATAGTGTAAAGGAAGAAACCTAGATGGGGAGATGTCTTCTTCATGTTTGATGTCTTTACAGATTAAGGATGAGTTATATCTATCTTTTAGATCTGTGACTGAAAGTGTAGGCTCCTCTTCTGTATATATCCATGTCTCATGTGAGGATATGGTGGTGGGAACCGTATAAACTTATGTTCAAACTCAGCAGCACGGGCCCACTGCTCTTTGATCTTGTATGCCTGAGTATAATGCAAGGAATGGGCTATTGCTGTTCTTGGTTATATAACATTTAACTTTCTGTATATAGCTGTCTGGTATTTAATCCATGGACTTAACAAGGAAGGAAGAAAGAATGTGAAAGTGGAGAAGCTTGAGAAACCATACTTTACATTCACTATGAGCTATCTACTGCCCCACCTATAGTCCAGTTTGAGAATCAGTGTCTTGCCTCCAATGACATTCCCAGTTCAGAAAAACAAAATCCAGAACCAACAAAAAATATGATACCTTTATTGGCCAACCAAAAAGCAAAACACATGATGTAAGCTTTCAAAGCTCTATTGGCTTCTTCATCAGGCAAAAGGTGTTAAAAAATAATAAAGAAAAAAAGTGATAGTGCTGGAGTCACAGGGCTACATGTCTCATATCTTGCTGCCCGTGAACGGGAATCCCAGTTCACATTTATCCTGGAAGAGCTATCCCTTGGCACATTCTTGGTCCACTGAAATCATAACATATTGTGTTATGTTTAGAAATGGTTCATGAAGCAAAAAGAGAAATCAGCATTTTAAAAAGGCAAGGTTTTTTTTCTTAAAAAAAAAGTATTCACTCTGAATGAACTGATGGGGAGCTTGCTGATCCAAAGCATATTGGTCCAAAGATAAAATAACATAAAGATAGATATCCATCCTGACCAAAAGGATACCTAGACAGATTTTTGAACACACACTGGCCAGATCCAGAGGAGAAACTTCAGGTATACCCCCATACTTTATACATAGGAATACCTGTGATGGGGTGAGGAATAATTAGCTGCTCCTCCCCTGAAAAGTATTTGCCACATCTTGTTATAAATTGCTTTTGGCAAGTATTAACTGCACTATGGAAAATAATGTCTACTTTTTAAACAGTGCATTAAACAAGTGAATTCAACATGCAATGACAGACACAGGAAGATGGAAGCATCTGTACAAGTAAAGGGACAGGTTTTATATATTCTTACATAGCCCTATTCTTTTGATCAAATGCTTCATCTGAGTTTTCATTAACACACTATCAGTTTGTCTTTTGCCCTGGTGGAGAACATATCTACTTTTCTATTCCTGATTCCCCCCCCCCCCGCCTCAGCAGGGAAAAATGGTTAGGAACTGCAAAGGAGATTCAGGATTTTGCTGACAAGACTACAAGAGAAGAGTGAGATCCTGCTGCTACAATGAGCTTACATCCAGGTTCTTACTTGGGGTGTCATTTAAACTAGTCGAAAAAGAAACAGTAGAAGACCTCCTGCTTTTTAATCCCATAAGAAAGTAAATACTGTAGTAATCTCTGACATTTTATTCTAATTGTTATGAGATAAAAGTTGTGTGGTTGTTGTTGTTTTTTTAAAAGAGATTCCAGGCATTTTATCTATTTGTCTGCTTTACAGATTAGTGTTTCTAATAATTACTTGACCCTGCATATTGTTCTAAACAAATTCCAACAATTTGTTCTGAAGAAAACTGCAGTCTTGTGTTGTGTTCTCTACAGCTTGTCTTGAAACCAGTCACATCCTTATTTCTGCATATGGAAGAGAGTATGACCTAGCTGTCAAGTCCAAGTTGAAATTACCTGCCTTTCCCTTGCTGTGGCAAGATATTTTAGGCACCTAGATAATATTCTCTTCAAAATTATTTGTTCCCCAGGTATCTGTTGTCATATATTGCATTTCTTTGCTTCATCCCCATTTCAAAGAATTGTACCCCTCTTGTTTGGTTAAATTCTAGTTCTTTTTGCTGCACTTTTTACTTATCCCATTCAGAATAACCATAATAGTTTAGCTTTTGCTGCTCTCCTGAAATGTTGTTTCCCCTTCTGTGTTTCATGTCTGTTCTTTGTGATTTCTACCTAGTTTGCCTGAAGCTGTCTTCTGACAATATGTTGCCACCAATCTCTGTGGATTTGTTCTTTGCCTACCCAAGTAACTTATTTATGCATTCACATCCTCTTTCCCATTATCCTTGCTGTGTGACTTTATGCATTTGGCTTTTCAGTCAGCTAAAATCTTTAATAAATTATTAACAGTTTGAAATTGTGTAGACATCCTCCTTCCCCCACACAAGCACCTTTTTTTCAACTGTATTTTCCCAACTGCTCTGCATTTCAAAATACTCCAAATGCAGCATGTCTGCATACACCATCCTGTGATGGTTAATGCCATGTCTGTATAGAAGGACTAGAGTGTTGAATAAGAGGAGAAGAGGAAAGAGAGGTTGTTTGTGTTCTTTTCTTGGCAGCTGAATGGCATATTTAGAGTAGGTGCCAAAATAAAGAAAATTCATTCACTGAATGAATGTGATTATCACAAAATAAATAGCCTACCAGTCCACTGAAAACTTTAATGTAGGCTCTTTGCATGTGACAGAAACTTTGCCCCAATACGTATCTCTAAACTCACAAAGCAAACTGAGAATCACATTCAACTAAAGACTTTTTCTTACTTTTTAAATTAGTTTTCCCCTGTGAGAACAGTGAGATGAGAAGTAATATAAGAAATCAAGCTGCAAAAGTATCACTTTAGCCCTATGTTTGCTTGTTTTGTTTTGTTTTGTGCCATGCCAAATCTGCTGAAAGTGTTTAATCTGAGATGGGCAAAATATTGATGACTTGCTATTTAATTAAACACACAAAGGAGACTATCAGACACTTGAAAAAAGCTCCACAGGAGCTTGCAAGAATTCCACTCTACTAGGAATGGGTCCAGGTTCCGCAAGTCTTGTCATCCTGGCGTGCCTCCCTCCATGCTGGTTAGTAGGAGTTTCTGCTAATGACAAGTGGTGCCTTTTTTGTCACATCAGCATGGAGGGAGGATGGAGCAAGCACGCAAGGAGGAGGATGTCATGCGATACCAGGACTCATTCCTGGTAGAGTGATGTCATTCTCACAAGCTCCTTTGGGGCTTTTTCAAGCACCTGATAAGCTCCAAAGATTGAATTGCTTCAGCTTCTTGGTACTGTAGGCACAAGCTGCTCTGTGTATCCTATCACTTTCCCTAGCACATTCAGATTGTCCGCCTTCCTACTAAAAGCAAGCAAGGATAAATTAAACATAGTGCTAAGTGTGTTTTTGCATTTAAGATTCAAGGTCCTCCTCTCAAATGCATATGGCATTGGTGGGTAAGGGGATAACTACAGGAGTAAAATGAGTATGATGGGAGAATTTAATTTTCTACTTTTGTGCTGTGAGTTGTAAGAAAAATCTTTCTTCTGAATCATTTCTGCCAGTTCCATGATTCCTGCTTAAACTGCAGCCACCAATGTTACTATTATTGGCACGAATTGTTCAAACCACAGCCACCAATGTTATTATTGGCACCAATATTCAAATGGCCACCAAACAGCAGCCCCTAGTGGCCCACCAAAAGGCCCAACCTCAGACCACAAATGGCCCCTCTGCACCCCCTGTCGGCCTGCCCAAAGGCTGGGTAAACAACCCCCTAGCACCTTGCCAAAAGGCTGGGTGAATGGCCATCACCAATGGCCCCTCTGTGTTTGCCCAAGGCCATGAGCAAGCAACTAGCATATCTATCAATCCTCCAGCGTCGGCAGCAGCCACATGGTGAGAAAAGGGGTGGGCGAGACTGGGTGTTCACCCCAGCAACCAACCCCCCAACCCGGTACTCCCTGAATGTGGCTAGGGTTGCAGCTGGGGGTGGTGAGCTGGTAGACAAGAAGAGGGCAGGTGAGTCACAACCCGGACCAATGGCCCTCCTGGGGGGGGAGGGTGGGCAACACAGTAACTGCCCTCCTGTGGGGGAGGGGGGCATCCTGAGGGGATGACATCAAAGACTGGTGGGCAAGTTGCCACTCAGGCTGGTCAACCGCCTTCCTCTGTCCTGTGTCCTCTTCCTCTCTTCTCCTCCTTGTCTTCCTTCACTTCTTATCTCCTCTTCCTCTCTTTTCCTCCTTGTCTTCCTTTCCTTGCTCTTCAGCTCTGTCCTCCTTGACACTTGCCAGAGCAAAGAGGAGGAGGTGAGGGACAGCAGGGCTTAAATAGTCTCTGCCCCTGCCCTTCACCTCTTGTCACAGCATGTGCTGCGACAATTCAACAAAAGGGCCTCATTTCCCTCCCTCCAGGCCAGCAAATGTGGCTCCCTCTCTGGATGGCTCTGCCGCTTGGAGGGGAGCTGGGTTCTGCCAGTTCAATGACTCCTGCTTTTATAGCAGATTACCAGACATGGCAAAAATCGTGTCAGAAGATCACAATGAGAACAGGAACGGGGGATATTATCAGATGTTGTCATCCTTCAGCATTCTGGAGGCATAAACACGGGCATGAATAAGGCATCCCTTTTTATTGGTGGCTTGTCCCCATCAATGAAAAAGGGAAGCCGTGTCCATGCCAGCACTATGCCCTGGGAACAGCTGAGGATGTGGGTATCTGATAATGTTGCCGTTTCTGTTTTCCTCCTATTTTTCTGACGAGGTTAGGGACACAGTTTTTTGCCATGTTCCACCACATCTGAAAATATTCATAGTGTGGTTTCTGAATCTATATTACAGCCACATGTGATGGCTGGACAGAGGATTGCACACAGCTTGGTTTTTAAGTGTGACTGGGATGCTTAATAATCATGCAAAACATGCAAGGCCAACTTGGATACCCATCTCTTCCACAACACATGGACAAAATATTGATGGCTTGTTGTTTAAATAGATTCCCCTATGAAACAAGCAGAGATTGAATTGTTTCATCTTCTTACTACTACGGACACAAGGTGCTCTGTATACCCTAACATTTTTCATAGCACATTCAGTCTGTATACCTTTCTATTAAAAAGCTCATAGTGGCAAATCATTGGTACATGCAACTCTTTGGACGGTAGGCAAATTCAGAGAACTGAAGTACTGGAATATCTTTGTGTGTGTCCGTTTAATTGCCTTGGACATACTTTTAAGCCACCAATAGACATGTTTCCTTGGATCTTCATCTTTTAAATAAAAGTGACAGAAATGTTGCTGAAATTTTGTTGAGAAATTATACAGAGTTAAGCACTACAGGCTAAGCTATGTTCATTGCTCAATGATGTAACTACTTTTTTAAAAAAGACTCCTAATAAAAATAATGATAGGTTTCCCTTATGGTTGCCGTAAGTGAGAAATGACTTGAAGGCACACAACAATTTAGTATTCATTCATCAATCAATAATCAATCAATGTCTAAATCTAGGATTTTGCTAAATATTTAGCTGAAATTTGTTCATGCTCTGTTCATATTTTGCTAATACAACTATATACACGAGTGTTTAACCATTCAACGTGGATTTATTTCTATGGGATAATTCTTAAAATTGTGTGCTCAGATGTTCTTAACTACATTCAGTGACCTTTTAAGTCAATAATTCATTTTCTCTATATGAAATCTAGATAATATGTTTGCCATTTTATTTTTATTTTTATTTTTGTATTTTGGCCAATATGTGACCTTTAAGTGCCATCTGGTGTTGGTTTCACCGCCTATAGGAAATACAGCTTAGAAAGCTCTTTCACATTCCACTTTAGATCTAAAAAGGAAGCCAAGTATCTTGAAATACTGAGGTTAGGTAATAATATATATATATATATATATACATGCCTAATGTTTCAAACCCCAGCCTGCATGAATACATCATTCAATAGGAATTTTACAGATATATCATGGGCATAAGCAATTCCTCCCTCCCTCACTTCGTTCCTCTTTCTCTTCTTTCTTTCTTTCTTTCTTTCTTTCTTTCTTTCTTTCTTTCTTTCTTTCCTATGTCCAGATTTTTTAATGAAATCTCAAGAGGTATACTGTGTTACTTTTTAAACTGAGCCTTTCTAGACATGCATTGTATGTATGTGTGCCCAGAATAAATATTTGATAGAGATTTATCCTAACTGGTTTGTTGAGCAGGGCTAACTTGCTAAAGGTTTCACCATTTTCATTCGCAACCTCCACCTTAAGAATCATTTAGTTAAATTATCATGTTAGAAATGTAAAAAATAGGGTAAGGAAGTGTCACCTCTCAATAAATTCCTTACAGGAAAGAATATGCACTAAGATGTCTAAGTTGATCATTCCATCTGCAAGTCCAAAATGAGTTTGGAAGGCATTTACATTTGCATAAAACTACGTTTCATCAGATGATGAAACCAAATATAAGAAACATCTACATATTATAACTTCAGTAAGAATGAGTGATATTACATCTGTGTTTTCTGTAATGTTTAAGAATCATTTTATGAAAGAAATTCATTCTCAATGTAATGTTAAAACTTAATTTCTTATCATTAAGTGTTGCAATGTTTACAAAATAATTTGGTAGATTTCTTACTGCCCTCATTACATTTTTGTTAATTTTTCACTGCTTTCACCGCTCTTTAACTTTGACTTTTTAAAACATTTTAAAACTTTACATTGCTTTTAATTGTATTTATAATTATATTTTAACTTTTTTCTTTTTTATCTATAATGTTGTTTTATTTATTAAATAAAATCTACGTACATTAATAAAATAATATATACAATACACATGCATCTCACCTGATACCATCTATTACTAAACTACCCACTACTACTAAACTACTACAAACTACTAAAACTACCTCTAAAAAGAAAAAAACCCATAAAAGTACAAAAAAGAATTAAAGATAGATTATTTAAAAGTAGACTTCTAACTTTCCTACCAATAGTATATAAACAGTAAATCATTTCCCCTATAGTTTTAAAAAACAAAACAAAACAAAACACCTTCACACTTCTACACATTGATGTAACCTATAAATCCTCAGATCCCACAATTAACAATTTCTCTCCTTGTTTTCCAAACATACACGTAATGGCTCCCAATTTTTCCTAAAAGTACATAGTAGTTTTTCTCTTTATAAAATAGACAATTTATCCATTTCTGCCAATTCAAATACTTTCAATATCCAATCTTACTGAGATGGAATTTCCATATACTTCCATTTTTTGCGTATAGCACTCTTGCTGCCATAATCACATGTTGAAGCACTCTCTCATTTTGCTTATCAAATTGTTCATCCAACAGTGCCAACAAAAATAATTCTGGTTTTAATACCATATCTCTATTAAACATCTTATGAATCAAACAGTACATCTGTTTCAATATTAATTAATTAATTTTGCTTTGTCACAGGTCCACCATATATGATAAAATGTTTTGTCCTGTTTACATTTCCATCATACATTATGGCATACCTTATTAACACCTTTAGACATTTTAGCCAACTTTTCTGGAGTCAAGTAGCATCGATACATCATTTTATAGATTTTTTTTTAAAAGAACACACAACATAATTTGCATTTTAATTCCTTCGACCACATTTCCCCCTTTATTTTGTCTTAATATTATAGCCAATATTTTGTGCCCATTTTACCATACAGTCTTTGACTTGTTCTTCCTCTATCTGTAGTATCAAAAACATTTTGTAAATCTTACCAATCAAATATTCATCATCAGTACACAACTACAATTTGAGTTCCAACTGATTCTGTTCAAAACCATAGGGTGTTTTTTTTTTAATCCATTTTAAATCTCTTAAAAATCTGCCCATACAAATATCATTAAAAAATCAAATCCCTCTGACCTTGCAAATCCCTTGCAACCCTGGTGTAAGGTCAGTTAGAATGACACCAATTTACACAGTTGCCCCATTAATGGGGGATATTCTTCAGTAGGACATTTTTTGTGCTCCAGTCCCTATGATGAAAGCATTAAAAAAAAACTATTCTGACAAAGTAAAATTGAAATCTCACATATGAACCTGAGGACATGAGATACTCATGTCTTTTTGAAATCCAGAAAGAAAAAGTGATAACTTTAGCCAACCAAATGCAAAACACATGCTGAAAGGTTTAGCGGCAATAAAGTGATATAAATCTATATGAAATTATAGTTCAAAAGATATAGAATATCTAAACAAAAATATAGAATACAAAAAGCAAAGTTAAATTACAGAGTGTATTTCCGATCAAAAGAAATGGTAATAGAACAAGTGATGAATTATTTGGTAATTGGGAATTAAGTGAGGCTTCAAAGAACAGTTAAGAAAAGTAACACATCAACTCAAGGAATTAATAAAGGAAGTATACAGGAATATAGTTATCTAAAAACACTTTCAATTATTAAATTATGTAACAGACAAATTGTATTTGTAGCTTATGGAAAGTGGAACAACAGGTGTTGGGTTTTTTCATATTTTATTTCAAATAACAAATCAGATGAATAAAACAGTTATAATATAGAAATGAAGAACATACGATTATGTACGCATATGGTGTGCACTGTTTTTCATTGATGGAAAGCTTAATAAAACAATTAAAAAATACATGATACAAGCTTTTGAAGCTCTACTGGCTTATTCATCAGGCAAAAGATATTTTTTTAAAAAAATAAGAAAGAAAAGTGATGATGCTGGAATCACAGGCCTATGTGCTGTTTCACATGTTACTTGACTCTCTGGTTAGTTTTCCTAGAACAACTCTGACACCTCCTTTTTCCTCATTTAACCAAATCTGTCCCAGCTATTTTATGTTATTTTATTTTTGCTGATCACCCTTTCCCCATGGTTGCCAGCTAGGACCAACTGAGATGAGAGGGAGCCAAGATGGAAAGAATAGAGGAGTAAGAATGACAGCAAGGGGTTAATAATGGAGATTGATTTTGAGACTGATGTGGGAGCAAAGCCCAGTTAATCAGGTCCAATATTTTAATTGAGCCAAACACTCAAGTAATTGGGTCAATAAATTGATTTGACATACCAGTATTGAAAAAAAAAAAGTAATGATAATGGCACAGAGAAGAACGCTTGCATTCCATCTAGAGTAAAACACTTTTATGTCCTATTGATTTCAGTAGCACAGTTGAGGGATAATTTTAAGAATCTTTTTGAGGTAGCATTTTACAAGTTTTGTAAATTCATCAAGATCGAAATTCCATGAATGCCAATAGCTGAGAATGGAGCATTTAGGCTACAGCCCTACTGCAGCTTTACACTGGTATAAATGACATTAATGATGAGTTTGCTAAGACAATTTCAGTTTAGCTGCGTGCGACCTAAGGCGGCTCCCAGAGAGAAGCAATTAAAAAAATGTTCACAGTAAAATTTTAAAAACAATTAAAATAACCACATAAAACAATATAAAATCATTTTAAAAACCTGCTTAAACAAACATGTTTTTGCCTACTGCTGAAATGAAAGCACGGATGGGGCCAGCCTAGCCTCCCACGGAAAGGAATGAATTCCAGAGCATGGGAGCAGCCACTAAGAAAGTGTCTTTCCTGTCCCTACCAAGGGAGCCTGTGATGATGGCAGGAACGAGAGACAGCTTTCCCCTGTATATCTTAGAATTCTGGCAGGTCCATATGGGGAGATGCAGTCTTTCAGATTGTCTGGACCTAAGCTGTGTAGGGCTTTATATGACCAGCACTTTGAACTGTTCCCAGAAAAAAACTGTTAGCCAGTGAAGCTGTTTTAACAAGGGAGTTATATGCTTCCTATAATTGGCCCTGGTCAGCATTGTGGCTACCACATTTTGGACTCAATGAAGTTTCTGAACGGTTTTCGAAGGCAGCTCCACATAACATGTGTTACAGTAGTCCAAATGGGATGTAATCAAGACATGTGTCACTGTAGCCAGATCTGACGTCTCAAGGAACAGGCGCAGCTGGCACACTAGTTTTAGCTGTGCAATACATTCCTGGCCACGAACAAGCAGGGATCACCAGCATTCAGGCCATGATATTGAGAACACAGCTGCGCTGGGCAGGGCACATTTCTAGGATGGAGGACCAAAAATAGTACTCTATGGTGAACTCGCCACGGGTCAGCATAAGAGGGGCGCTCCAAAAAAAGTGATACAAGGACTCCCTGAAACAACTTCTCAGGCTCGGCCAAATTGATCACCAACAATGGTCCACCCTGGCCTCACATCGGGAGTCATGGAGATGCACTATCCACAATGCTGCAGCCTTATTTGAGAACTCACGCCGAACAAGTCTTGAAGAGAGATGACGATGCAGAAAGAATCACAACCCGGAAACATCACACAAGGAGACCTTTTGCTGTGCTTTCTGCAACCGGACTTGTTTATCTTGGATTGGCCTTTTTAATCATCAGCGCGCTTGCAGAAAGCACGGGATGAGTCCTTCCTGAATCTTCGTTTGCGAAGAAAGCCAGAGTCATTCCTGGCCATTGCTGAAACCTGGGCATTCAGGCTCAATCTTGAGTCTAGAAGAACACCCAAGCTATGAGCCTGAGATTTCAGGGGAAGTGTAACCCCAACTAGCACCAACAGAGTCCCTATTCCCTGATCTGCCTTGCAACTGAGCAGGAGCACTTCTGTTTTGTATGGATTAAGTTTCATTTTATTTGTCCTCATCCAGTCCATTATTGACAACAGACATTGGTTCAGTACTGAGACAGCTTGATATCAGATGACAAGGAGAAGCAGAGTTGGGTGTCCTCACCATACTGGATGCATACACCAAACCCCAAAATTCTGGATGACTTCTCCCGGTGTTTTCATACAGAAGTCATATAGATGTTAAACAGCATGGGGGAGAAAACAGATCCCTGAGGTGTCCCACAGACCAATGGCCAGGCCATCAAACTAGAGTCCCCTAGCACCACTTTCTGAGTTTGCCACTCCAAGAAAGACCAAAAACACTGCGTAATAGTGTCCCCAAATTCCATCCCAGAGAGTTAATCCAGAAGGATACAATGATATCCAAAGCCACTGAGAGGTCTAGTAGAACTAACAGGGACACACTCCCCCTGTCCAGTTCCCTGCATAAGTCATCCACCAAGGTAAGCAAAGCTGTTTCCATCCCATAACCAGATCTGAAACCAGATTGAAATGGATCTAGATAATCCATCTGATCCAGAAACCCCTGGAGCTGGGAGGCCACTAAACACTCCATAATCTTAGCCAAAAATGGAATGTTATCGACTGGCTGATGATTGCAGGATCCATCCAGAAGCACTGTGATATTGATGTAGACTATTACAAAATAGTAGAAGAGCAGCCTGATGTTCAGTAAATATTGCGCTTAACAGGCAGGAAGTTAGAATAACTGCTGCATAACATGGGACGGCATGGTCTTGGTAAGTTTTGGGAAACCCTGACAAAAAGAATGCTGGACTGACAGGACTCTTCACTATATGACATTTATCCAATGCAAAATTTACCCCCCCCCGTCTCTCTCTCTCTGTGTGTGTAGAATACATACAAAATATTAATTTCTGCACAGGAAATGTTATCTTCTTCCCATAAAATGCAGTTTCTTTTCTATTCAGAAAATGTTTTCTGTACAAAAATATCAAGTGCAAATACAGTAGGAGCCCAGTATCCACTGATTCATTATCCACTGATTCAATTTTGGAAAGGACACAAAACAGCACACCTACCATAGAGTCTTCCTAGAAAATGTGTCCTCTGTAGCCATTTTCTACATCCTCCAAGGCAACACTATGTTATTTTAAACCGGAAGTCCCATTATTTTCAGTGGTGTTCACTCTTATCCACAGTTTTCAGTATCCACAAGCCCCCTCAGAACCAATCCCAAGTAGATAAGGGGACCCCATTGTAGTCTTTGAAAACTATGCATTTTATGAAGACTTTCTTGCAAAGGGAAGAAAATTCCTAAATTTAGTCATTGCTTCCAACGAAAACAACATTAGTGAAGAAGAATTGAATTCCTAGTTATGTGATTAGTTGTGCAACAACATAATCCAATATTACAGCATAGTTATGCCTATGTACTTTTACACTTTTGCAGAAAGTGAATAGGATCTCAACATTCTTAAGTTTGACTGGGCTGTGTTCCAAATGTGTAAATTCTAAGTTGGAAGGATATCAAAGAACATAGCAAACTTATATTAAAGGTGTCCAAACACAATTTATGAGTAATTCAACATAGTATAGATCACAGGACTGATACAGAAATTTGAATGAAGTAGAATTCATTGTAAGTAAACAATTCTGAATGCTAATACAGTGAAAACGGGCTAGTAATTGTTTGTATACTTCTGGAAATAATTTTAAAGAGAAATCTTTAAACTCATTAAGATGATAATTCTCTGAAGACTTCTGAGGACTGTTTTCCAATATATAACCCCCCATTATTCTATTATAGTAACCTATGATTCATTTTGTGCATGGACAAAAATAATCTTAGTGTTATGTGGTTACACAGTTTAACAAATGCATTATGTCAAAAGGACATTTTTATTATTAATAGCCATCACTGCTCACAACATGTAAGTATGTGAGTCCTTCATTGTAATGATAATGAAAGATATAAATGTAGTTCTATTTTAATGGCTTTATATTTTGTTGGTAATAGGGAAAAACAAATAGTTCAGTAGTTTAATAAGGCAAGGGACTGGGTGTTGTAATAATGTAGGCTGAGAGGCTATGATGCACAACTGTCAGTGGCATAGTTCCATCATCATGAAGTTGGTGCATGAACAGTAGCATGCAAGGCATGATAAGGGAATCAAGACCAAATGAATTCATCAATCACTTTAGCAATCCAGTCATCATCAAAAAATGTGCATCATGAAAAATGTTGCCAAAAATTTGCCAAAGCTGGAAGATCCAAAACATTGTAATCCAAATTGTTAGCTGCTTGAGGAAATGCTGAACAAGAGACAGCTGTGTGTGATCATTTCATTTGATTGGCTGGTTGATCCTGCTGTGCATTCCAAATATAGTTGATGTTGGAGGATGATTCATAAGCCAGGTGGAGTTAATTATCATAAATATGAAAAATCTAGCCTTTAGTGACATAGACATGGTATGCCATTGATATAAAACCTCTCACATAGTTCAGTTTTATAGTTGGAGATTTTAAAAAAAGTTTTGGGAATTTGTTTTGTTTCTCTCAGAGTTGTGAAATCTCTAGAAAGTACAAAAAGGCTGGGGAAATCTGTTTTTCATGAAACTTGGTCTTTGCTCTGACACTTGATCTATCCCATGGTCTTTGTGTTCATAACTGAAGCAGGCTTTTACGAACATTGCAATCCATTGTTAGAGGCATTCTGCAACATTGTTTGAAGATATCAGAATGTTGGATAAGTCTCTGAAGATGTCTCTATGAAGGCCTGTGATATGGTATGCAATCGATTATACCATAAACCATGCCACAACTAGAATCCAGAGCATGGATAATTTACATCTGATGCTGTAATTCCCTGAATTCCTCCAGACAGCAGGGCCAGCTGTTGGGAGGATTTTGTGATTTCTAGTCCAAAAAAGTAACTTTTCCATGCTCTGCTAGAAATGAAAAAAATCAACCAATTTTGTTTCCATGTATCCACCCATTCTGTCCCATTTTGTGGGTTTTTCTCTTTAAATCCACATTTTAAAAAACCCACATTGTTTCAAAATGGGCATTTTGAACAAGAAAATATGCATTTTCAAACAAATTTTCTGAGTTTTGAGGCAATAACTTTGTCAGAATATCTAGGCAGTGTAACTACCTTCCAATCTACACAATCTGGGAGGTGAGATCAGGCCAATTTTTATCAAAATTAATGATGTGAACATTAAATAATAATTAAACATGTTTAATATCACATTGTAAGATGGTGTTTTCTTCATCCTTTGGATGGAAATTTATGTGCATGTTTAACACTTCTTCCTTTATTTGTGCACTTTGTTTATGTATATTACCTAAGGTATTAATTTTCCCAATTCATTGTAGCATGTTTCTGCATTTTTTTCTAGTTGTGTGTGTCTCAGATTTACTCACTTTAAAATGGGTACATTGCTTTGTGCAACTTTATTTCCCAGAAAAGTTCCATAAGCATCAGAAACGTACACATTTTAAAGATGAAGTGTATTTCTACTCACAACAAAGCTGCTGCCACACTGCAGAAATAATGCAGTTTGACACCACTTTAACTCTCATGGCTCCATCCTATGGATTACTGGGATGTGTAGTTTGTTGTGGCACCAGAGCTCTCTGACAGAGAAGTCTAAACGTCTTACAAAACTGGCCCAAAATCTACTAAGTTCTGGATTTAGAGCAGGAACAGTAAGGAGAATCTGGGTTTACACTAACCTGATTCCAGCATCACTTCCCCAGATTGTAAATCATAGCTTTTACCACATTGCACTGAGTCAGCTTCTCAGATGGAAAAAAAGTCCCCATGCTATGAATCATCACAATGAAACTTTCAGTATATATTCATTGTATATCCAAGCTTCTGATGTAAATATTTTGTATGCACGTTATCAAGTATATGACATTTTTAATTGTAGGGAATAAGAAATTCATATCAATCCAGGAACATAATTGGCATAAATTATTTTAACAATCTGATCCAATCATGTTTCAGCATACCCGATGCTCAAAGTATCTACTCCAAAACTCTTTATGTAATGAATAGAATTACATTTTCCCCAGTGTTTCTAAACTCAAAACCCAACCTTCCTGCATCAAAACATTTTTAATGGACTGGGTTTCTTTCTTTCTTTCTTTCTTTTTTTTTTTTTTTGAATTATCTGAAGTTTGGTTAAAAGTTAGCATTCACATTTTGAACTGTTTGTAATAGAGATGGTGCTGAACTTAAGCAATCATTTGCCAGATGCTGTTGGGAGAATTTAATGTGCAGTTGGACTATGGCCAGCAGGGTAAGAACTAATATCACAGGGATAGATTAAGTTGCAAAATGTTAAAATGTGATTTTTCACAGGCAAGCATAAAAGAGATTGCTTGTAAATGTAGACTGGTTCAATTGCAAGCAAATAAATTTAGCCCTACATCAAATTACTCAAGAAGAGAGATTTTAGTTAAGAATAAATAGGTGGCATATAACTTTAACAGCAAACCCATTAAAAATAATTTAAGTATTGGCTGCTCTCTTCTCTGGAAGAAAAAATAAAGACTATTATGTCATGGGGCACAATGATTTTTGATGAATGAGGTGAAAATCCCACTGGAGCAAAATCAATCTCAGCTAGGGGCCTTATGCTATTGATCTACCTAAAGTACTATATTACTAATTTGAATGGCTTGGGATCCACGGAAAAGAAAGTAAATGGGGGAAATCACCTCCATAGTCTTCAACAATATGATTTTGGTACAAAACTAAAAACAGGTAATTCTACATTTAAGATTAGTTTCTAACACTATTTTTCAAGTTGACGTCAAGAACCAAAACTAGTTTTGCAACTCATTTCATAGTCTTCTGTACTATTCGAGCTGGGAGAATGCAAGAGTGGGTTTGGGACTATAACCCTGAGTATTAAATCAAGAAATCTCTTGATCAAACAATGATTTTGATGTGATTTTCCTTAGTGTGCCATCTATGTGCCAGCAGCCACAGTTTATTTTGGGGGAAAACACAGTAAGTTAATAGGAAATCATTCTAACCAGCAGTGGTGAATGAGCCAGATTGTTAGGTAAAACTTCTGATAGGTGGCTCCTGAGAACTACTTGTAGATACCAGTAGCCATTATCTGCCTCTGACTACCTACAGTACTGAGTGTGGCAGTGATGCCTCCACTTCTACGGTGGCCTAATGGGAGTTAAAGGGATGGCCAGGAATTCCACTCTCTCCTCTATGAACAAACAATAACCACTAGCAAGTTCATGTCAGTGTCAACCATCATCTCTATAACAGCAGTAAGCACAGCCCACAATTCTAAACCAATGTTAAATGGCTCATAGCTAAATATAGTTTTATAACCTCCTTTTAGGCATTTTGAATGGCCTCACTGATATAAAAATGCAAACTGTCTGTCAACAACAAAACCAACAAAACTCAGACCCACAGATATGGTAAGTGGGTTCAGATCATGGGTGTGTTGGACCTATGATGACTGTGAGGTAATTTAAATGAAACACTTGTACTTTTTGAGACCTCAGTCTCAGTTTCAATTTAGAATAGACTAACTGAAACAGTTGTTGGATGATGAATCAAAACTTATGCAAATATCACTAATTCTACAAGTTTCCTTTTTGGGGGACCTACAATTTGACCTAGTCCTGAGTGAGAATCAGGAGCAAGACAAGAAATCCTTGACACAACAGTTTTCAAGAAAGTACCCATGTTAGGATAAAAAGCCACATTCTAAACTGTGCCAGAAGAATGGGAGGAGAACAGGAAGGGTGAGATTATCAGACACTACATCCTTCTGCTGTCCTGGGGGCATAATGCTGCCATGGATGATGCTTCTCTTTTTTATTGATGGGGACAAGACACAAATAAAAAGGGACACATTACTCACACCCACATTACATCCCCGGGACGCTGGGGGATGACATCATCTGATAATCTTGCCTATTGCTGTTCTCATCATGATCTTCTGACATGGTTTTTGCCATGGCTGACAATCTCTTTAGTCCCTTGTAGCATAAAAAATATGAAGGAAGGGGAGGGAAAAATGGAATGTGTCAGCACCTTTAAGATTAATGGATTGTTATTTTAGCATGAGTTTTCATGTATATAAACCCACTTTTCAGATGCAGCACTGCATATCCACAAAAGTTCATGCTAAAATAAAAACTATTTAGTCTTTAAGGTGCTGACACATTCCTTTACCCCCCCCTTCCTTCTTGACACAACAGGTAATCCCAATGAGGGTGAGGTAAGAAAGGTATCACCTGCAAAGGCAGTCATAAAAATTCAATTAAACTGCATTCTATATTCCTTTGGCTGCTAAAATAATTTTAATTAAGCATGATTTGCTCCCAAACAATGACTCAGACTGTTCTTGGGTAACTGTAGAATTTATACATTACATGTACACAGCACATACATGAGAATGCAGCTTCCTGAAGAAGGAAGTAGTCCAAAACCTACACAACACATTTCATGTTCTCCAACATTTCATAGATGCAAACTGGGACACTTCTCACCAAGCAACATCAAAGAATCATCAAGATGACAAAAATTATTAGTGAGGAAGAATGGATAAGCTATGAAAAACTGTTGTGGTTGTGTTGTTGTTTTTTGCCTGTGCCTCCTGTCAAGGCTAAGTTTCTGCCCCTTCCTCCTCCACTGAGTTAACTGAGTGCAAACTACTTTCTCATTTTGAACTCTTTGAATATGTTATCTACGACACCATCCTCCTTCACTACTGGAAATACTGGCTGGACCTGAAGGGAATTGTAGACCAATATATCTGGAGAGACTGGGGTTGGAAAAGGCATTTCTACAAACTAGAACTGTTAAAACAACCATTAAAGATTTAGGTAGGCTATCTATATGACATTCCTGTTGTCAATATTGAAATACTTTCTGAACCTCCTCCAGTAAAGAATTCCAGCATGGCTCTGTAGCTCTTGAGGTACTCCAGATATTTATGAACAATAGTGGGGTTTCATCTCTTAAAGGAAAGTCAGTCATATGTCATGAACAACATTGGCAATTTGTTCTCCATACTCTGTAGGTAATACTCGTGCCCTTTAGAAGACTATGGTGATGATTTCCTCCTGCTGCTGCAGCCACTGGAATAAAATAGGTTTACATTCTTTTAGACCATCCTTTAAAAGTCTGTCTAGTTATTAAAAACACAAGACTGGAGGATAGAATATATGACTGAAATCCTGCATCAGCTATACTTAAGTAAGAACTTCACTAAATAACTTAGTGGCCCAACACCTCCAAACCTGATGGAAACATCATTCAAATGTGCTCTGATTGCCAGAATGGACCTCCTTCTCCTCCTGCAGCTGATTTCCCAGTAAAGTAGGTTGATGAAGAGCTATGATAATGGCAATAGTGTCATAATGGTGACTAAATAGTGAACATGAATATGAAGCAGTTAGGGTCAGATAACTGTTTCATATTCAAAATGTGTGTTTAGTCTATATTTTGACACTATTCCCATGATTGTAACTCCCCACTAAAACTAATTTACCATACATCAGCTGCATGGGGAGAAAAGGGTCCATTCTGCTAGTGGGCCCATAGAAGTTACTTAGTTAAGTACTTAGCTAAATATAAGCCAGTACAGGATTCCAGTATATGACTAGGGCACAAAAGCTTCCATGAGTATTATTAGGTGGGGTTGCTATACATCCTGGAAATCCAGGAAAATTCTGGATTAAAGGGACTAAAAATTGTCCTGTCTGGCTGGGCTGCTTGAAGCAGCAGTTCCTGGATTCCTCCATTTAGTCTCCAGCTGTGGAGGGAAGACAGACTCTCTTCCCTCCAGAACTGGAGGTATCTGGGATCTGTCAGCTGCTTCAAGAAGCCCAGCCCAATGGGCTGGTGTAGCAATGATGGGAAGGTAGGAGGGAGGGCAGGGGAAGGTAGGAGGGAGGGCAGGGGGAGGTCCTCCCCAGGTGGCAGGTTTTTGGATGTGGCATTCCCTCTGGCCTCACTCCCCTTCCCGTCCACTTCCTTCCCCATGCATCTGCACACCCTTGCCTGCTCGCTTGCTTCACGCCGAGTTCTGGTGAGTCTGTGGGCTCCCTACTCCTATCCCTGCGGGTGCTCTGGGTGCCCTTCTTATGGGGATGGGGGAGAGAAGAGGGCTCCCCCCCGTGGGTGCTCTGTGGTAGAGAATTATGGCAACTGTAATTATTAGTTGATTTTGAAAGTAGATTTCATCTAATACCCCACCAACATTTATTAATATAAACAGAAACATTGAAAAGATCTAATATTATGCCTGCTTAAATGTCTTATGGATCCCCCCCACCCCAACCAGCATATCAATTCAATACCAGGACTGTCTTCAGGATGCCAGTTGAGTGGACCTTCATTAGAAACTTCATGTCAAAAAGAATCCCAGGCTGACAAGATTCTTGACAGTTCAGGACTTATTCTGTGCAAAATGCTGTGGTTTTGTGCAGAAAATGCTGTTTACTGCTCTTCTTAGCAGAAGAGCCATGTGACTTTTGTGCAGAAAAACAATCCCAAATTGCAAATAGCCTTGACAACTGCATGTTTTTTGAAGATTTTCCCACAGCAAGAAGAAAATTGTTAAAATTACTTGTTCTTTCCTTTGAGAAGCAACTTAGGGCGCACCTACACCAGCCATGATATGCCGACTCTCCACCAGCATATCCTGGCTGAGGAGCTGGATCATCCTTCCCCAATTACCTCAATGAAATGGGCCAGAGTCCACACAGGAAAGCCACTCCATCCCTGAAACCACCTCAGCTATCATTTTCTTTGCTATATTGTAAGCCAGGAAGGAGGCCCACAACATGTGACTGAAGGCCCCCTTCAAGTGACCAGCCTTGCTCACATGCTCAGGGACCCCTACCTGGCTTCAGGAACATCTGGGGAGCTGTTGGGGACAGCAAGGGACAGCGTGCTGGATGGGCTTCTGTGGACACATGGAGCATAGTCCAGGTTTTGGCTTGCGGTAATGGATTTAAGTGGGTATTATGCATTAGTGATTTATGGGGCCCTACCTTGGCTTGCCCCCATCTCAGCCCTGTATCTGCCCTGGGGGCGGTAAGGACTGCTTAGGGGCAGAATGGGACAAATGTTCTGCATCATATGGACTCTGAGCAGTCCATATGATGCAAGGCTCAGCAGGGCTCTGAGACTGGGGCAAACTGGGATACTGGGCCAGTTTAGACAAGCCCTTAGTGAAGAATTACTTCACTACAGTCACTATACTAACACCAGTTTCTTCTCTCTAAAGGCAATGCTGTAATATTTTTGTGTCATATTCCCTACTGCCTGGAGAGCATCTGTTAGTAAAAAAAGCAAGCAAGCAAGCAAGCAAGCAATGTAGAATATCAGTACAACAAGAATACAAAATTATTTGGGCCTGCTTTGAAAGCAAATCAATAGAAGTAGCACAAGAATGGAAATATCCTTATGTAGAGCTCACATGGTTATGAACAGGGTTGCAGATGAAACAGCAGACTTGAACAGCTTGTGAGCCACAAACTTTCTGTTCTGTGTCCACCACAGTCCACCACACCTTGACACCCCTCTCTTTTTGTTGCCTGTCTTGATTGAAAATATATATGTGGATGGTGGACTGATATGGCTTAGTAAATTACATTCTCTTATTGCAGAAGATTTTACCAATGGTTTTTGATTTCACAAAACATTGTTACAGTTCTATAATCTGTTATTTCATGAAATCATAAACATCATGAGCACACTTCATTTTTAGGCTCTTCATGGATATCTAAAAGCTAATGGTTTCTACAGATAGCGCTAGTGTCTCTACCATTTTACATGGCAGTTCAGTTCTGATGTATTTCCACTCTCCTGACATAGACCAGGGTCTTTCACATGCTAATCCAAAGCAAGCAAAAAGCAAGAAGTGTCCAGAATTTCAAACATATTAACGCAAACTAAAATAGTCCCATTGAGTCAATGGGCATTGCATATTTTTTGACGTACCAAATGGTTATTGATTCAGTGGGAATAGCCTTCGGATTTAAGGCAGGGTCTTGTGTCAAGAAAGGCTTGGTCACTATGTTGCACAGGTGATATGACCACAAGAATTACAGACTGATAGCCAAAAAAACCAAAACAAAGAAACAAACAACAGTGTGAATGTTTCTTCAGCCTTAAGTATGTTTATAAATCCTTTGTGGGAATTAAAAGTGAGAAACAGCAAATACATTGTATTTATTTATCATTCTGGAAAAAAAATCATAAGCTATTTTTTAAAAATTTTTTCATTTTATTAAAAAAAAATAAAGTCCCTCCCTCAGTTTTTTTCCCCCCAATTCATTTATGGGTCTTCACTCTCTCTCTAAGCTTATTTATTTTCACTGTACAACCGTACTAGCTTATCAAGTTTAAAATAGTGGTGTGGTTTTTTCTTCCAGGAAAAAAAAAGCAGGATTTACAGTAATCAAGAAGAAATATATGCCAAAATAAATGTTACCATAGTAACAAATAGAGCTTCTTCTTTTTCCCCATCATATTCAGCTCTGAAGATTTATAAAAGATTACTATTTCTATTGCACAGCTTGACCATAATAAAACAGTATTGCTTTAATAAAATGAAAGCCTGCTAACACTATATACTTGAAATATATTTTGGACAGTGTGAAAGCAGATAAATCTGGATTTCACAAGTTATAGTTAACCCAGTGTGAAAGCAGAGATATTTGGATTACACATTAGTTGCTGCAGGATTTTTAAGAAAACAGAACATATAGAAAGCTGGATCCAGATTTGGGCACATGCATGGGGGCTGACAAAAAAGGCATTATACTTTTTTACTTGATGCAAACTCTCAATAGGTGCCTTCTGATAAACATATTGCAGCAATCCCATACATAGTTTCAAGTATCACAAAAGAAAACTTTTTAAATTCTGAAACAACACAGTAGCCTACCACGATCTATACCCCCCCCCAGCAAATTCCTGCCCTCCCTCCCTTCTTGGTCTGTCCTCCTCAGGGCAGCCTGTTCAGTACCTCCTCTGCCAAGTGCTATGAAGTGAAATGGAATAATTGGCTGATAGAGGCAGGCTGTGGGATGGAGGGAGAGAGTAGGAGCACAGAAAATGAAATCGAGGTAACGTCTGAGCAGGGCTTCATTTGCTGAGGATGCCTGCCTCTGGGAATCCATCACCTCCCTGTACTTCATCCCATTCATCAAGATCCGAGAACTCTATATTTGAAGCATTATTGTAGCACTAGAGGGGAAGTGGTAGGTAGTAGTAGTCTACTATTCCATCTGTTACATGCCCATACATTTGGATTCAATCCACTATATCTTCCAAATGCTCACTTAGAAAACTCAAAATTACCAAGTCAATATTGACATGAGGACCATCACTGCAGCAGAAATGCATAAATAAGGGCTTACTTTCCTCTGCATATTTGTTTTAATTCAAGCATTTAAGGAATTATTTCCTGCCTGTCATGGTGTCTATCCCAGAGTAGTTATAATGCAGTAAAAAATAAAAAACCTTGCAAAAAAATATACAATAGCAAAATTAAAATGAACAAACTAACATCACTATTGAATACCAATTTAAACAGTCAAATGAAAATGTCAATTCCAAAAATCTATCACAGCAGACTCTAGGCAGCTGGGCTAAGCATTATACTTTTTTTACTTGATGCAAACTCTCAATAGGTGCCTTCTCATACATACTGCAGCAATCCCATACCATACATAGTGTCATGTATCACTAAAGAAAAGTTTCTATTTTAATTCTGAAGCGAGACAGTAGCCTACCATGATCTACACTTCCCCCCTATCAAATTCCTGCCCTCCCTTTCTGTTTGATTCTTTTCATTTGGCGAGTTTTATTTCAGATAACCTGAAGACAAGTCTTGCAAATGCTTCTGACTGTTTGTAACTTTCTGGCTTTTCCTAAAGAAATTAATATGTGGTACTCTACATTATTTTTGTTTTATTGGACCAGTACAGACACAAACCTTTACACACACACACACGCACACACACACAGAGAGAGAGAGAGAGAGAGGGGGGGGAATTTACTCCAAACTTGTATTAGTTTGTTCCTACTCACTACAACTGTCTGCTGCATTTTTAGCTCATGGCTTTAGATGGTTTGTGGGAAGCAAGGATCAGATAAGTTTGCACTATTACTAGTTTTTGGTAAACATTTTTTTGTTGGTTTGCTAATGGCAGTATTACATTATTATCTTTTGAAAGCATTAGATTAGGTTGTGTGATATGGCACTATTTCTTCATAAATTGCTAGAAACACAGGTATCATTGAAACGCACCAATGTGTCACAACATGGTAGTTTTTATTTTTATATTTGCTGTGTTTATTTTCAAGGGGCCCATTGACACTATGCCATTATAGCACTATGACATTATAGCACTATGATCCCAACTGCCATTGCTACATCTTATGGAATCTTGTGTGGCGAGGCCCTAGAAAGCTCTGGCTGAATACTAAACACTCCTCCCTAAAATGCCAATCCCAGGATTCCATATGATAGAACCACAACAGTTAAATGAAGTCATAGTGCTATACTTGTGAAGTGGAAGCAGCTCAAGACAACCTGCCTCTGTTTCTCTCTAATATATTTCCTTGTGAGCCCTATCATTTATTGTGATTGTTGACCTGAATGCATCACTCCCCCCTTCCTCAGTACATTTTGGTACATTCTAGATTCCAAATAATGTGTTCACTTATTCTGGCAGTTTATTTCAATTTAGGGCAGTGTGTTACAAGGTGGGTTTTGAAGGGGAGCAGAGCAAAAGCTTTACTGTCATCTCTTTAGCCAGCCCATCAAAATCCTTGGAATCCTGTGAAGAGGTGTATGAGGTGGGAAAGAATGAAAGAGGAGAGGCTTGGTTATTTAACTGTCACATCATGAAGGAGAAAGAATGAGATAATGAAGCTGGTTCTGCTGAGTGAGATGCAAACTGGAGAGGACAATTTGATGATGAAGTGTCTGACTGGAGAGTTCGCGGTAAGTTTAAAGTAGAAACAATTGGTTGCATTGGAATAAGTATAGAATCAGCTTAGAATGGAAAGAATATTAGAAAATATTCAAAAATAGTCGGAAAACATGTTTTTCAAATCAAAACAAACTGCCAGAATAACTTTTTCAAGTGCTAATGTGAATATTCACAGTTTGGGACTTATTCTACGCAAAATTTGCACAAGGTTATTTTGCACAGAAAATATTTATTTTTATTTTTATTTTTATTTTTTGCACAGTAAATAGGATTTTCTGCATGGAAAATAATATTTCCATGTTGAAATTTTAAAAATGCCATAATTGGGGATTTATTCTGTGTAACTGGGGATTTATTCTATGATCTGTATAGAAAACAGCATTTTCTGTGCAGGAATTAATGTTTTTGCATTGAAATATTATTTCTCATGCAGAAAATGCTATGGTTGTTTTCTGTACAAAATAACCATGTGCAAATTTTGTACTGATTAAGTACTGAATTCTGAATAGCCTTTGAAAACTGTGGTTTAAAAAGTTTCCTCGCAGGAGGAAGAAAATTGCAGAAATTACTCATTGCTACCTTTGAGGAGGAGGATTAGTGTCTGTTTGGCTAATGTCCAAGAAAATCCAAGAAACGCTACACTCAGTGAAGGACAAAAGAGACCCTCTCACAGCTGTAGGCATTTACCGCATACCATGCAGCTGTGGACAAGTTTACATAGGGACCACTAAATGCAGTGTGCAAACATGAATCAAGTAACATGAGAAAACACTGCAGACTGGGCTAGCCAGAAAAATCAACAGAAGCAGAACATGTTATAAACCAACCTGGACACAAAAAGTTATTGAAAAACACAGAAATTCTGCACCAGGCCAACAACTATCATGTCAGAATGCACAGAGAAGCTATTGAAATCCACAAACACCTGGACAACTTCAACAAGAAAGAAGAAACCCTAAAAGTAAACAAAATCTGGCTCCCAGTTTTGAAAAACAATAGAATAAAAACTCAACACTTACAAAGGAATTCCACCCAGGGACAGGAGTATTTCCAGCAGATAATGGTCCATCAACCAACCATTAGCCAAACAGATGTTAATCCTCCTTTCATTTCTATACCCAGAAACTAACCATTAAATTATATGTAAATTTACATATACTCCCCAACAGGGGTTCACAGTATATAAACTCCACACACACTCCTACCCAACCATTCTCTGAGGATGCCAGCCACAGTTGCAGGCGAAACATCAGAAAGAAACAATTCCAGAACACGGCCTCACAGGCTGGAAAAAAACCAAGGAAAATCTAATGTAAACCATTCAGCAGGCCACTGTGAAGAGTTTGCATGCCACTTTCCAGATAAAATCCTTCAGATTCACCTTGACTTTGATGCTATAATTGATACATATCCATTGGACATAACCTTGGCCCCTGCTTGTCCTCTGTTATTGAATGCATTTCAATTTGTGCAGCCTAAAGATGTGCAGACGATCCTTGGAGAGGTGAAAGACACCATGTGCATACTGAACCTCCCTTGACCCCACCATACTGGACAACTATCAGCCAGTCTCCAATATCCCTTTTTGGTGCAAGGTATTGGAGCACGTGGTGGCCTCTCAGTTCCAGAAGTTCGTAGATGGATCAGATTATCTAGACCCATTTTAATCTTGCTTCAGGCCCAGCTATGGGACAGAGACAGCTTTGGTCACCTCGGAAGCGGACTAGATGGGGGAGTGTGTCCTTATTGGTTTTGTGGTACAGTACTTTTCAGTGGCTTTTAATACCATCAACCATGGTATCCTTCTGGTCACCTCTCTGGAACAGGGCTGGATGACATTTCTTTTACCATGGCTCTGGTCTTTTTTAGAGCACCAGACTCAGAAGATGGGGCCCAATTCTTTGTCTTTTTAGCAACTCACAGTTTTCATTGAACTCTTTTCCAGCACCACATTTCAAATGAGTTGATTTTCTTCTTATCGTCTTTCTTCACTGTCTACATACAAAGAATATGGAATATGTAGAAATGGGAAATATGATGCCATGGACAATCCTAACCTTATTCAATTATATATTTTTATCTTTACACTTCAGGGTCTTGTCCAGTTCCCTCATAGCTGCCCTTCCAAGTCCTATTCTTCTTCTGATTTCTTGACTGCAGTTTCCATTATAATTGGTGTCTGAGTCAAGGTGTGGAAAATCTTGAACTATTTTAATGTCTTCATCATCTGCTTCACTTTCTAAAATTCGAGCTACATCTACATATGATTCTTTATAGAATGTATTTGTCAACCTTTCATCTATTTTATATATTTCTTTAGTAAATTGTTTTCATCATATTTTTATTTCTACTTGATCATGTAATATGTTCCCCTGCTGGTCATAGAGCACCCCCACTCTTGGTTTAAATTTCCATTTAATCTCTTGAATCATCTTTTTCTTTTTTGTTGTCACCTTCTATTTTTCTGCACTGTTTATTATAGTACTTCTCATTGTCTCTATGCTCAAGTTGCTGAACAAGTTGCATTCAGGGTTCTGGCTCTATTTTTACTTCTTGTCTGTCCTTAACCCACTTGAAGAGTTTCATTTGTCATCCATGGAGGCTTCTTTTTCTTTTTGGCTGAGATAGTGTCTTTTTGCATTAGTCCCTGACAATATCCCTGGCTTCAGTCCAGAGTTCTTCTGGCTCCCAGTCAATTAGGCTTAATAGTGCAAATCTATTTTAATATTATCTTTAAATTTTACAGGGATGTTCTTCAGGTTGTATTTTGACATCTATCATCAAAGAATAACAGAGGTTCTTCAAATTACACTGACTTCTGCTGTTTCTTGGTATTAGGGTAGGTAGGAGTAAGTCTGACAGTGCACATTCTCCACTAAATCAGCTAGGAATGGAAATAATATTAAAAAATATTTTCAAAATGGTTGGAAAATGTGTGTCTGAAGTATCAAGAAACACTGGTGACAAGAATCATGGCCTGGCAAGAATCATTGCAGTTTGGGACCTTCTACACAAAATTGACAATGGATTTTTGTGCAGACGGCGGCATTTTCTATGTTGTAACCAGCATTTTCTGTGGAGAAAATGTTGTTTCCTATGAAAAACAACCATGTGTGAATTTTGCGCAGAAAACAGCCTGAACTGTGAATAGTCTTTAAAAACTTCACAGTTCTTGATAGTTTTTTTTTGAACTGAGAAGAAAATTCTTCAAGAAGAAATTATTGAAGAATTACATCCTTCAAACCAAAAGACAGACTAAACTAGTAAATGTAATATGACTAAAATCCTCCTTCCCTATGCTTCAGGCTTGCCAGATGGCTTGGGAGGAAATTCTATAATTATGGTGCCACACAAAAAATCTTTCTGTTCTGTCGCTTGCCACTCATTTAATTCTAATGGTGGTGATACTTTGAAATATCCAAGGACCAAAAGCAAACAGAACTCAGAAGCAATCCACAGGCAAGCAGTGTAGCACTCTCACAACATGTAACATTTATTCCCAGGAGCCTTCTCAGTCAAAATCTAGACTGTTGTATTTTGTATTTTTAAAACATTTCTCATCCAGTTTATCTTCAAGGGCAGCTCCACAGGCAGCACAGTACAGCAGTCTAAAAAGGACAGTAAAAATGCCAGGTGTAAACAGCCCTTCTGTTATTCATTTATTGCACAAGACCGGAACCAATACAACCTTATTTTATTAAACTGACAGAAAGAAGAAGATCCTCATAATAATGTGTAAGACAATTTTCCTTTCAAAGAATGAACTTGACAATTTAATGATTTTAAAGAGTAATTTTTCTCACATAGATGTGGCTTGACTTTATACAGTAAGTGCTGAAGTTTCACAGTGATGTGTGAAATTATCATTGAACTGCAGAAATGGAAAAGGCCTATTAAACCCTTTTCTTTCTCATACAAATTGCAAGATTCGTGGCTGCATATCCTTGCTCAACACATTGGTCAACCCAGGCTTAAATTACTCCTAGAGCAATCTCAAATATATTACTTCTGGCTCTACATAATGGCAGTTCCCACCTCTAAAACCTGAATATGCTTACCTGTTATCAAGGCAAATGAAGATTTTATTTCATTTCACTTGCTCCTTGGGAATTTTCTACAAGCAGGACTGCATATTCACTTAAAAGCAGGTAAGGAAGGAGAAGGAGGAAGAAAGTAATAATGGAGGAATAAAGTAAGAACCAGTGACTCTAATATCTTCCAATATTTTTAGAATATTGAAAAAAAATACTATTTTGGAGACCATATAAAAAGAGATGCTGCTGCCTTCTCATAAATTATATGTTATCAATGCCTGTTATACACTTTAAACTTAATACTTGCCCAGTTACCACAGGGTTGGGCTCTACTTGACATTACATTTGCTAGAAAGTGTACTGTATTCTCATGAAAGACTTCACAAAACTAGGCAGGCTCCAAATGAAGAGCAATATGTATAGCTAAAAGGTGAAAGGCCTACTCAGTGGTGCTATCATGACGGTGGAATGTACTTTCTAGGGAGGGTTATCAGGAACCTACTTAATGTCCCAGGACAAAGATATTTTATTTCTCCACATCCCCAGCAAGCTCTTTAATCCTTTGTACATTAATTTATGCAGTTTTGTTTTAAACCTTACTGATTACATGTATACTGTTCTGGGATCTTCTGGCCAACTTAATAGTCTTATTTCAACTTTTTTGCTTGGCTCCATGTGTGTGCTTTCAAGCAGCTTGTTGGCTTATGGCAACCCCATGCATTTCATAAGATTCTCTTAGACAAAGAATATTCAGAGATGGTTTGCCATTGCCTTACTCTGAAATATATCTTGAAGCACTTGGTATTCCTTGCTGTCCCCCTATCCAAGGTGCCAGTTAGATGCTAGATATTGTTGCAGGGCGTCCCAGGACATCTTGATCCCGTATTCGTCCCTCGCTGTTTACATGATTTTTGTCTCTCTTTGGGATATCCTGGGAGATCCCTGGATCATTGTTTGCATGGCATCACGTCCTGTGATATGACTCTTCTCCACTATATACTATCCAGTTTTTTTGCTTGTTTACATGCGTTTGTGGTCCTGGGTTTTTGTTTTGTTTTGTTTTGTTTTAGCTGTCAATCAAGGATGCAATTACTCATTTTTTCACAACCTCGGTGATGTACTTCCTTTAGAGTTTCCCACCACGAGTGATGCTATTGGCTAGCACAAATGTTTGTTCAAGCTTCTGCATTGGTAAGAGAAGGAGGGTGAAGGCAACCCCCCCTCTGGACAATTTGATTTAAAAAAAAAAAACCTGCCCAAAAAGTGTTAAACTCCATGTAAATGGAGAATGCCAGTACAGGCACACAAGCCATTTTAAAAGACAAACCTCGGTTGGTGCTGGGGACAGTGAGAGAAGTCAAAAGCAGAGCCGAGTGGACTCCTGGTGCATGCACACACACAAGCCCCGAGCCGAATATGCCCTCAGCTGGGAAGCCGAGTGCAGGGGATGGGGTGGGGAGGGATTGAATGAGGTGATCAGGAGCACACAGGCTTGCAGTGTGGCTGTGCCTTTAAAATTTAAAGCCCTGATGTGAGTATGTGTTCATCTGGGAAGCCCTGATGCACACACAAGCCCTGATGCGAGTATGTGTTCATCTGGGAAGCCAAGTGCAGGGGATGAGGATGAGGTGGGGAGGGACTGAACGATGCAATCAGGAGCACACAGGCTTGCAGTGTGACTCTGCCTTTAAAATTTAAACACACACACACAAGCCCGATGTGAGTATGCATTCATCTGGGAAGCCGAGTGCAGGGGCTGGAGCTGAGGTGGGGAGGGATTGAATGAGGCAATCAGGAGCACACAGGCTTGCAGTGTGACTTTGCCTTTGAAATTTAAACCCACCATGCAGGGGAGGGATAGGTGAAGCTGAAGGCTTTGCAATGTAAAAATCCATTGAACAGGCTGACTTAGTGTACAGACAGACAGACACACAAACCTTCATGCAGCTGGAAGGGAAGCCTGTGTTTTCAGCTGGTGAGGCTGAATCTATTGAACGGGTGACTGAGCCCTCCTTCTCTGAGCCCTCCCCTGGTCACCATTTCTGTTCATCACCTAGTACCTAGATATCTTATCCCTGACTGTTTACACATCCGATTTTCTGAATCCTCCTGTTACTGTTTTAAAAAATTGTTACAAACTGCAGGACAGAAAGTCCCCTGGTTGAGGGATAAAAGGTGGTCACCCTTCCCAAAAGCTCAAGACCATCATGATGTATGTGTAAACAACCAGGGTTCGACACAAATTCTTCCTACTACATTTTTATCATGTAAACGACACCCAAGTAATAATCAGGCCTGAACCTGCTAAGCATCCAAGATCAGATGGGATATAATTTAAACTTTTTCTGAGTCACTATGGAATCTCCTTGATTTGTAAGGATTAAAACAAATAAATCAATATTCTTTCACCCTAGTTGATCATGATACTTTTCTCCACCCTTCCATAAAGTTTTGTATAGGTTACATGCTTTTAAAAGGCCTTTCTCCCTCCCAGCATTTTCCGGTGGGGAATTTGTAGAGTTTGGCTATAAACCTATGCATAGGGCTGAATCCTACTGGACATAATAGGGCTCATATCTGACTAAACATGTATAGGACTGTACTGTATCTCCAATTTATGCATATATGTATATGGTAGAGTAGGGGTAGGAAAAATGCAGCTCCTCAAGCCCATTTTGGAAGCTCCAAGTGCTCCCCAGATTTTTTAAAAAAATAATAACATTGCAGTTTGTTGTTGAAATATTACAGAGAACTGCTAAATACACTATAATAATTTTTAAAGTCAAAATCATTGTCATTTAATTTCTTTTAGTTCAATATCAATATTCAATATCACATTAATTAAAATATAAATATTCTTAAGATTTATAAGCATATAAATATAAATTAATAATGATTGTTCAAATAAGACTGGAGCATTGACCACATATGACTAAAGGATTGACCAGCATGGTATAGAGGTTTGAGTATTGGACTAGGACTTTGGAAGACCAGGGTTCAAATCTCCCCTTAGCCAAGAAAACCTACTGGGTAGGTTATACTCTCTCAGCCTAAGAGAAAGGCAATGGCAAACCTCCTCTGAAAAAATCTTTGGAAGTAAACCCCTATCTATGATAAGGTTTTCATAAGTCAGAGTTATGATTTGAAGGCACATTACTTGAAGGCACATAATAACAATGAGTGGAGATTTTTATTTGTTAATGGGGGAGAATATTAATGAATTTAATAACTTTTAATGAAGATTTAATTGTTAATTTAATTTAAGTTAATTTTAATCAGACAGATAGATAGACAGACAGACAGACAGAACATGTGAATATATTGTAACTAAAATACCTTAGCTTCCCTCCCAAATTTCCCCCAAAAGTGGCCCTTGAAACAAATTCAAAAGTGTGTCCCTGGCCTGTTGCAGTTGGCTACTCGCATGTTAGGAGACACTGAGGAGATTATTAGATGTGGCAAAAAACACAAGAGGAGCCTGCGAGGATGGCATTACTGTCCTGCGAACAGGTTCTGCTTTCAGGTGACGTTATTGTCCTCGTGTGCTGACTCTGTGCTGCAGCCTTGAGTAAGGCATCACTTTTCATTGATGGGACCTCCCCCATCAATGAAAAGTGGCACCTTACTCATGGCTCCAGAATGGAGTCAGCACACGAGTATGATATGATGCCTGAAACTGGGACCCATTTGCGGGATAGTAACATCATCCTCACATGCTCCTCTTGTGTTTTTTGGATGCGTCTGATAATCTCCTGAGACATACAATGTTTTGCTGAAAATGTATGTGTTTTATAAAAAGCCTTCTTAATTTTCTTGCCCTCTCCTTTTGTCACTGTCACCCTGAAAGAGGATTTGCACCCCCTTTACATCACAATAAACCACTTGGGAATAATTTTTCACTCTTCCAGTCACTGGATCTCCTTCCAGTTCTCTCTCTATCTCTTCTCCTCTGACTTTAGAATCCCGAATTTCCCGAGCCCTGGCCCCAAGGATCTAAAGAGTTTAAATTAGAAAATCCATGGATCATCTAGCCCTTCAGTTCAGTGATCTAATGTATGATAATGGGTAATAAGCAATCTGTCTAGGACTATCTCAGGTAGTGGATAGTGGAAGGGTAAACCGGAAGGGTAAGCTGAAATTAAAAGAATAGTTAATTTAAGTGGTGGAAGGGAGTAAGAAACTATAAAAATAGAGCAGTAGTAGACACTGGTTGGGAGGTGAATTACAAAGCATGGGAGTGATGTACAGTGAAGGTAATAGGTGATGGAAAGATTACAGATGACAGCAGAGGAGCTATGACAGAGAGAGGTGAAGAGAGGTCTGATGAAGCAACATCTGGCAGTGTTAGAATAAATGCATTGTAGTTAGGCATTGGCAGCATATAATGAAATTGTATTTGCTGAGGAAATCAATCATGGAACCTTTGATATCTGGTTCACCTCTAATAATTACTCCTAGTAATTCAGTCATCATAGGAAATAATAAAGGAAAGAGGATATCCCTGCCAGGTGCCCTTTTGTAATGAGAAAGATTCAGATCATTAACTCTTACACTGAGTTTTGGTTCCTTGTAGAGTTTTCTGACTGCATTCTGTGAATATTGTTCAGAAACCAGCAGGCTACAGATTGTTGGAAACTGGAAAATGAGCTTTTCACATCTTTTAGCCAATAAAGACTTTTCTACAACCATTTTATACTGATAGTATTTCCCATGTTGTACCAGGTTCTCAGCAAGAAATTAGGGCTCACTTGACCTTATATCAATGCTACATTATATTTTCAGCCTTCATATGAAATCAAGTTAGATAGACAATCTACAAAAGAAATCAGGGTAAAGATATATATACGAGAGATAGAGTATTGTGTCTTCTGTATTTCAGGTGACTACTTCCAATATCAATAAAATGCTACCTGTCCCTGGTTTAATTTTCACACAATATTTATAATATAGGCAGATAGATCGCATAGTGCATTTCAACAAAGCCTTCTATACCTTTTGCCAATGTATAAACTGATAGTTTGCAACTTATCAAATCTATAAATTCCAATATTCAGTTTATAATATAGATTGTGATCAACAGTTAGCAAACTGAGAGAGGGAATACAAACCCTCATGGATGGTCTCATCTTTCTTGGTCTCTCCAAAAAAGTGAACTGTTACTTATGAATGTTTCCAGGAGTGGAAATACATCTTCCAAATAGGTTGCGTTCCTGGACAGTATATCAATATAGCTTGGTACATTACTAACCTATCACCTAATTTTTGTGATAGTGGCTTTCCACCCATGTGTCCCTTTTATTCTGTGAATTCAAGCTATGGTGCAGCCAAGTGACTTTAGACTTCAAACACAATCTTACTGTGTGTGGAGGAGCTCTGGTTTAGATATTGCTTTGTATTTTTTTTAACTACCTTCAAAATGCAGTAACTCATCCATACTGCATTTGGGGTCCTTGTTCTCATTTTGCTAAGAGCTCCCTACACCTCTGCCTCAAAGTCCTACCTTGACAGTACCACTGACTTCAAAGCCTTAAAGAGCAACCATTCTTGTATATACAGCAAAAGACCAAAGAGAACAAGTTGAACCAATGAGTCAGGTACTCATTCAGGCATCAAGTTCATTGTGTGGCCTTCAGCCAGTCACTCTTCCTCTTAATCAACCTCATGAAGCTTAGTATGATCCTGAAAAGAAGAGGAGAGGGAAACATGCATGGCACCATTGGCCACAGAATAATAATATTTGCATATAGACCTTTCTGCAGACTGTCAGATAATTATCTTCACATATTTTCTAGCAAACTTTTCTATCAATCACTGCAATCTTCTTCTTATGAATATATATTGTGATTCTTTTTTAAAAAATCCTGATATAAACCAAATAGTTCCTACTTTGGTACAGCCCTAGTGAATAATTAGTTAAGGACATATTCATATTGGTGCATGTCACTAGATGTTCAACCTTTTTCAGGATTATGCAGTGCTGGTAAAGGAAGCCAAACAAAATATTTCCCCAATGCCTTATTTTCTTCATGGTCATAGCGCCCATAACAGTCATAGTTATATATAGGCTAAGTGCATCAACAAGATTCTATCCTATGTTATGGATGAAATCCTATCTACAATCTATCTGCTGATTTGACTCATGGCTATATGCATGTTGGATAATTCTGGAAGCTGCAGTTTGAATAAGTAAATTTCAAAAGTCTGATTATGACACTCAGACTGAGAGCTCAGGAGGAAAGGACAACGTAACCCTGGGGAACTTTGACACAGAGCTTATGCTAGATCCAAGATTAACAGGTAGTCAGTGTAGTAACTTAAAAGGACCTTAAATTTAAAGGTCACTCATGTGATGCAATATGAGAGGTAAATGAGTGCTGGATGGATACGTGGTGGAGTTAATTGATATAATGGAAGACTCCCCCCTGCCAAAAAAAAAGAAAGAAGGTTGTAGTAGTTAAAGTCAGAAGTGAGTATAGTGTGGCTTTTCACAGGGGAGAAAGTGCAATATTTCTTGTCAAGATAGCAATGAGCAATTTCCCCCAATTCCATCAAGCAAAATGTCTGTGGATGTAAAAAGTGATTGCCCTAATTATCCATTACTCACAAATAAAAGGATCTTTTAATAGGTGTTTTTGTGAAGGACTCCTGAATTTAAATTACTTAAACAATGAAGAATTTAGGGCTGTAATAAACAAATCTTTGTACAAGGCTTCACAAATGTGACGTTATTTTTATAGGAGTGAGCTACCTTAGTCTTGAAAAACCTACAGTTTTATTTACACGCTTTGCTAGCAGAAAAAAAATCAGTGCTAGCATTCAATTTTTTTGAGCTTGTAAAGGTATAATTATTGTATCCTAATAATTATAACAGACAACATTTCTCTTCCCCTTCTCACTGTTTGATCTCAACTGTAAATTTCTGATCTCCTTGTCAAAGAGAGAGCTGTTTGCATGGGAATATACTGAACTTTGATGAAACTTTTATGACACTTCCAACAAAACATGCTGCTCATTAAAATTTCATACTGAGAGAGTTCTATCTGCATTGTTTTTGAATTGTAAATAACACATAATTGTCATCAACGAGGACTTGATGAAATACCTGTTCTCTGAAATATTATCTCTGCAGATGGGAATTTGCTGTCTTTGAGGTATGATTTCATTGTCCTAGTGTGCTGGGAACCTCTTTCTAGTGTGCTGATGACCCTTTAAAGACAAGAATATTGAGGAGACTTGTGATTTATTTAAAACAGTTGGCAAAGGTCTTTCAAAGGAGACAAATTAGATGGTTTTAAAATCTTATTCTTCCTCTTTCACACTAACTCTGCCTGCCTGAAGTAACACCAGGGAGCTCAGTGTCCCATGAGTATCTCCTATACATATTTCATTGGATAAAACTGAGCACATTTGTTATCAAGAAGGTTAAATGCAATGTTGGTCTTCCTAAGCCATATGAATATAAACTACCATGTTGTTTTTCATAAGTTGTCTAGAGTTTGCATTAAGTAGCTCAGTTGGTTCCAGGACTCTCACAAAAGAACAGGAAGGTTGTCTCTTGATATTACCATGAGGATACTCCCTTTCCTACTCCTTCAGGGACCTGTTGTTGGAATATCCATTCCTTTCTCTATAAATTGTAATTTAGAAAAGGCCTATGCAGGCCACAGGCTCCCAAGACAAATGCGGTCTCCTAGCCATTTATTGTCCACTTGTTTTTTCATCTGAGGAAGAGAAAAATAATGGATTATTAAGTTTCTGGTAGGGTATCATATCTGGCTAGTGGACTGCATTCACCTTGGTGAATTACATTTTTTTGTCATTCTTTCATAAACTGATGGTGGCGATGTTTTTCTTCAGGCTCTTTATTTCATTTTCTTACCATTTTAGATCCATCATGTAAAATAATAAACACAGCTTTCTTCAAATAATTAACAAATAAATGGGATCAGCCTGGACTAGAATCAAAAACTTTTTCTAATTCTCTACTTCAGTACTATGATAAATATCAGAACAACCCATTTTTGCTAGAGAGGCATGTCTGAGTAAGTTTAGCTTTTTGATATAGTGTTGACAGGTGACTCTGCATGAATATTGTATTTATTTATTATCATTTTAAGTTCATTGGTGCATCAAGCACTGCAAAGCTGTCAAATGCTGTGACTCTGGAAGCTTTCCTTACATCACTGTCTTAGAAGCAAAGAGTAGAACAAAAATTGATTAAAGTTGTCCTTGGTTCTGGACCTATTTCATTTCATGATACATATATTTTGAATATATCAGGTTAGCAATCCCAGCTTTCTCCCTAAGCGGGTGCTTTTATGCTGTTAGATTTGGTTCACATACAGTATAAGCTGCTTAGACAAGTTGCAAATGCATTTCTATCCAAAGCACCACAGCAAACAGAGAGGTAATTCTTGCTTTACATTTTACCTGAGTAGAAAATGTACATCTCATTTTAAAGGATACCGTAGTTCAGATTAGCTTCATGTAAGAAAAATGCACATTTATATAAAGGAACATAACTCCTTATAGTTTTGGGAGCAGAATCCCAATCCATTCCTGGGTGGCATCTGTATGTGTCTGAAAGGAACAAGAACAGTCAAACCCCCGTATCTGAGGTTCAGTTCCAGAGTTACCATGAATACCAGAAACTGTGGATAACAGAGAACCCTATTAAAATGAAGGACTTCTGGTAAAAACATACCATAGAGTTGCCTTGGAAGACCTATAAGATGCCTAAAGAGGATGTCTCTCTAGGTATTTTCCAATGCAATGGTATCTATCTCTCTTTTGTATCATGTGGGTAACTGAAATTGCAAGGGTCCAAATGTAACTCATTTGTACATGTGCCATATTAAGGAAAGGTACATATACCAAGGCTGATCTTTTTGATATTCAAGTTTTTTTCTAATGCAAAGTTTCTTCCAACATGGTTCCATGTGGGGGAAGGGATTTCACCTTATACTGAAAGCTATATATTTCTTCTACACATTTTTTATTTTATTCCTACCCACCAACCGCCCATAGTAGAACACATTGATTGAACATCCATTGATTGAATTCTTCACATATCACAAATAAAGTAAGTAAGTAAGTAAGGGATACTTTAAAGAAGCAGATACATCAGAATATGATGTATTATGGATCATAGTGACACATGAATCTAGCTATATCCATTGTCTCCAAGTGGTATATCTGCTAACAGGTACAAATGCAGCTGTTACAGTCTTCACCATGTTTGATTCTGCATTATTTGTACAGTGACCATTATTTCAGATGCCCAAGCAGAAACCCAAGAGCATGATGGTGTCAATGGCAACAACAGGAATAACTTCTGACTTATGGAACCATACATGCCTTACAATATTGACATGTGATCCCTGTCTAATTACAACTTATATCACACATTATGTTCTCCCTTCCTGTATCATCCAATTGCCTTGAGAAATAATTCAGTTCTTCTTCTTTGAAAAGCAATGTGTATGCTTATATTCCCATTTAAACAGTAAGCACTTTAAACAGTATCATTTGTAAAAGGACAATAATTATACATTTCCAAATTGTTCTCCTGTTGTGAAAGAGAGGCTGTGCTATTCTGCTAACAATCTGGAGTATACCGACTTACCATCACCTTATGATCAAGGATGTGGAGTTCATTCCAAGTAATAAATTCATTTGTGCCTGAGGCCTTCAGTCACTTCAGGACCCATCTTCTAGAACTTGAAAGATAATGAGATATTTTTATTTCATTCTCACTTGTCCATTTGTGGCAGCTACAACAGACAGCCCAAGATCATTTTCTCCTCAGAAAAAGACAAGCAATTCCCAGTAACAGATGTTGACTGCTTAGCTCTCTTGCCAGTTACAACTTGGATTATGTGTCACTAGGTTTTCATGATGTCTCTCTTTCTGCCCTGAATCATTTCTGGCAGTGTTGCCTGCTGTTCTGAATTTGATAATTATTTTTGTGGTCTATATCATTTTCAATCCTGGATGATCATGTTGGTAAACAATATGTTAGCAAAAACTACTTAGGTTCATTGGACAGTATTGCTGTGACAGCTTAACACTGTAGAGGATGCTGAGCATATATGCAATTCTCCAGGCCATAAAGATTTAATCATTCACAGAAACACTCTAATGCATACAGCAATTAATGTATATGTGTGATGGAATTGGGGGGAAATATACACAGAAATCTTTCATTATCCATCACCTCCAGAAGTATGCACAGAAAGGACCAACAGATAAAATAGGTGATAATACTTCCTTCAGCCACAATCAACTGCAATTAAGTGGTTTTCCTGGACAATACACAGTTTTTTACATGTAGAGTAACAGTCATTTAAATATGAAAGCATACTGGTAGCTTCTTGTCATTGAGGGAGCCCTGAAGCCCAATATATGGTAGCACATATATAACTTCTCTGAGGAAGTTCCAGGAGTGGAGGAAAGTCTTGTCTTTGGTGAGGTCCTAGCCTCTGGACTGGTTCAAGCCACAGAGCCTCTACAGCTAGAAATAATGATTTAGAGGTCTTATGATTGGTGGTGGTCTCTTGAGTTGGGCCTGTTCTTTACTTCTGTGGGATCTCCCTGTCCTCATAGTTTCCATTGGTTCCCTTCTTTTCCCTACTCAACTTCCTTGTTCACCCTGTTTCCTGCTATCTTTTTGCTCTGGCTGCTTTTGTTGCTTCCTATACTTCTGTTCTCCACCATTTTTCCCCGCCTGTTACTTCCCACATCTGTTTCCATTCTACCTGCAGCATTTCCTACCCATATGCTGATGACCTGTGTCTTTACTCTCTCACTTTCCCTCCTTCTCTGGCTTAAATATTTCCCACATTGTGCTGCAGCCATACCTTTGTTGTTTTACTCCTCTGTAGCTGATCATTGGGTCAGCTTCCATATTTGTGACAGGCCTTCACAGCACTCTGTTTGGATAATGATTAACATGCTGCTAACAAGAAAGAATGAGCTTCTGTCATTTCCTGAATAGTAATGAAGCATGGCGTTTGAGAAATCTCATAATTCCTAGTCTGCTTGAAAATAGTTTTATTGGTCAGGCTCAGGTATAAATGTAAAATGAATTGGATTTGGGACCTGCATACCATTTCATTCCACATTTTCTCTGTTGCATTTTAATACAAATTTGGCTTTTCCATTTTCTTTTGAGTAAAGTGATTAGGGCAATCAAAAATATGTGTACCATGTTCTGTGTACCTCTGTTTTCCAAATCATATACTGCATTGTGTTTTGTTTTATATCTTGGGACTTGTCTATATGGGCTATTTACCCCATCTCGTCTCCATCTTGGAGCCCTGAAATCCATGCAGTGCAGGGCTCTTGTCCTGGGCAGTCCAGATGACACTTGGGGCAAAGATGTGGGGAAGATGGGGTAAAGTCCCAGGATAGTATAACCCCCAGGGGAAAAAAAACATCATTGAGGAAAAATAGATTGGGACTGCATGTGCAACATACTTGCACATGGACCCATAGCTGCAGTCATCTCCAATGCTATCCTAGTCGCTCCCTCTAAAGCCATGATAGAGGACTGCAGCATGTGATATAGGCTGGTCACATGCAGAGGGCCTTGATCACATGCTTCAGGCCTCCATCCTGGCTTCAGAGGGAATGACGAAAGCAGCAATGGAGGCAGCTACAGCTATGAGAGTGTGTGTCTGTGTGGACTCCATCCCATTCCATCCTGGTAAAGTGGAGGATAGGGCCTGATCTGGGGCCAGAGTATACCAGCAGGAAGCTGGCATATTCTGGTCTGTGTAGATGAGCCCTTGGAGTCTCTCTGAAAAGGCTACTGTGATTGAGCTGGGATTTGTTCCACAGACAGCTGAATATAGTTCTGAACATGTGCACAGGCTGTTATTTTGATTCACAGTGGTCCCGTCTACACAATTTAAATAATACGTACGGCGTGCAGACGTTCGCGCTTCAGTAAACACTGCCGTTCCGATTTACACGCATCCAAAAGAGGGGGGGCGGTTTCCCACCCTGAAATATGCACATGTGGCATTCGGGAGGGAAAGCGGATCGCGATGAGAAATCCGTACACTGTTTGGATGGCTGATGGATCTGTACGGTCTGTTTGCACACATACAAACAGGCTGTGTAATCTGATTGGCTGGCCGAGTAGAGGGGGTGGGCTAGCATGGAGGGGAATTGGGAGCGCCCACCATGTTGGATTCCTGCCTAGCAAGAGTCCGGTAAGTCTGTGAATTATATATGTTTATTTATTTTTATTTTATATTGTAAATAGGGAAAACTGGCTGTCTGCAAAGGAGGAACCTTTAAAAAAAAAAGCAGCGGGAGATTTAAAACTGCCGCATGGCTTGCTTGCTCCAGCCAGCTTGGGGAAGAGGGAGTCACACGGAGTTTAGGGGGGTAAAAAAATCGTGTGGGTGGTTCGTATGCATATGAATGACAGCCTATTTGTATTTTTTACCCCCAAACCAGATTTTTTTAGGATCGTATAGACGCACCCAGTGTTCACAGAAGATACATAGCACACACACATTGCACCTTTCCAAATTCTATCAAAAATGGTAACTGTGATTCAGCTTGCAGTTATACAAGATGTTGACCTAAATATGAACAACTTATATTTCAACTTTTTAATCTTCAAGGGAAATAAATTGTCTTGTGCCTTCTCTACTTTGATTTTAATGATTGAGTCAAAGTGGAGATTGTCCTTGTATCACATAATGCCAACCTGAACATTCACATCTGTTTCTACTTCCTTGTCTCAGGTGAAGAGTGCTGCTGTGTTAGATTATGTTTTGCACCTTATTTCCTCCAGAGAAAATATGCAGGGATCAAGCTAACAATCAAAGTTGAAATGTAGTATTTGTATACTAAGTGTGTGTATTCCAATTTTCAGTTGTGTTATCATTCTGCTAATCTTGGAAAAATGAAAATGGGGTACCCAACTGGCCAGTGGTTATATGAGGTCTGTCTATTAAATAATGAGAATGATACAATAACCCAAGTTTATTTATATGTATTACAATTCTAATGCTTGTCCCCTTCAATATACTCCCCTTGCACACACTCACACACCAATACAGTCTTGTTTTCCATTGGTCAAAGGTGTGGAGCAGATCAGTTTCTGTCAACTGTGTCAACATATCTGCCATTTTATTCTTTACTGCATCAATTAACTCAAAACATGTTCCTATAAGCACTGATTTCACTTTAGGAAAAAGAAAAAAGTCATGTGGTGCCAAAACTGGTGAATATTCAAGTGTAATAATGCATTTATCAGCCAAAAATTGCTTCACTAAAAGTGCTGTGTGGGCAGGTACATTGTCTTGATTAAGAATGAGACCATTCCCCACAGTTCTGGCCTTCCCCCCTCAACTCTTTCTCTCAGCTTTGTCAAAACTTCCTTATAATAGTATTGGTTCACTATTCTGCCTTCTGGAACCCATTCTACCAAAGTTACACCCTTGATGTAAAAAAACCCAAAAACCCAGCAACAATGAGCATGGCTTTGAATGTGGACTTGCTTTGACGTGCTTCTTTCATTCTTGGTGATGATGATGTTTTCCAGTTTATTGACTGTTGTTTTGTCTCAGGATCATTCTGGAAGATCCAGGTTTCATCACAAGTGATGATTTTTTTTGAAAAAGGTTTGGGTCCACCTCAAGTTGCTGTAGAATGGCAGTGCAAATTTCTTTGCGGCACTCTTTTTGCTCCAGTGTAAGAACCTTAGGGACCATCTTGGCACAAATTTTTGTCATGTTGAGATCCTCATGTGAAATTTTCCACACAGTGTCTTTGTCAATATTCACAGCTACAACTATCATTTGGACACTGGGTCAGTGGTCTTCTCGAATAATCTGGCTGATTTTCCCCACAATGTCTTTGGTTCTTGAAATGGAAGGTCATCCAAGGCATTAATCATTTTCCACATTCTCATGTCCTTCTCTGAATCTTTTGTGCCACTCAAACACACACGCACGATACATGAAGTCTTCCCCATAAGCCTCAGTAAGCATGTGAAAAGCATTTGACACTTTGCTTGACTTTTAATCTTAGCATTTTTCCAACACAAGAGACAACACAGCTGCTTGAAATGCAGACTGACAATTAACTGAATGGCCGAGAGTGTTGATATTTGTCATGCAGGTTCAGACATGTTAAAGGTCAGCACTCAAGTGTTCACTATCAGTTCTCCCTGATTTTTCTGAGAGGTAGAAACACAGTCTTGTTATTTAATAGACAGACCTCACACACCATTTTGCCCCCATCTTAGAGCCTTGCAATCCTGACAACACAGGGGTTTTACTCTGTGCTGCCGCTGGCAGTCCTCACCACCCCCAGGGCAAAGATGGTGCTAAAACAGGAGGAAGATGGGGTAAGGCCCATTAATTTTTTTAAAAAAATATATCCATTGTCATCCATTCCTGCTGGGGAAAAACAGATTGGGACCCATGTGACCACAGGAGCCTGTCCCAGCATACCAACCCATTGCTCCAGCTGCCAGTTTGCCATCACTCTTCTACATCAGGAAGAAGTCCCGCAGCATGTGACCAAGACTGGTCATATGCAGGGGCCCTTGGTCACATGTTACAAGCTGGCTTCTTGACTTCAGAGAGAGTGAGTGAGACTGTGTTGGTGGTGGCTGCAGTGACAGGCCACCATGCCTGTCTGGACTTCCTGCTGTTTTGTGGAAGGGACAAAGGAGGAATAGACTGGATCCGTAGGCAGGATACTCCAGCAGGGATCCGGTGTATCCTGGCTCATGTAGATGAGCCCTTCTACTGGCAACACATTCCTTTTAAATTGCTATTAGCAACAATGTAGTAGGCAAGGAACTGTGACATTCCAAATTTGCAACAGGCATGTAAAGAACATTTAGTAAGTTCTTTACCTTCAATGATACAGGATGTCTTGCCATATGGAGACACCTGTTGAAGAATCAATGACCACAGTGAGGATTTCTCTCCTTGCAGGAGCAAAATGGTGAAATACATCAATTTCTCCACAATTTGCAGAAGAAGCTTCTCATAAAGTCAGTCACTTTCCTTTTTGCTAAGCCAGGTACACCTGTAGAACAAGCAGCAAAGGAAAGATTACTGATCAAAAAGATACATACAATGTATCTAATGCTTATACTTTTAAAAACTCTATACAACAAAGCACTAGTAATCACAATTTTAAAAAAAGTTCTGCAATGTGCACAAAAAATTGCTTCTCAAATGTGAGTGGTTTCTTGCAAATGCACAGAAATCTCTAGATGTCTTAATTCTATATATCTTATCCTGCAAAATGTTGAGTTTCCATTCCCCTTTGAGAGAATAAGATAAGTAGGGATTTATATCCCGAATTTGCCACATAACTCCCATTTGAATGGTACAGAATTGGCCAATGACCGCCATTATACCCAGTTGGTTCCAGCAATAGGTTCTTCTGTTAGCGCCCCAAATAAGCTCCACCCTCAGAAACCCCCCAAATTGGCTTATTAATAATTTGGCATATTAATATGGTCATCCACAGGGAAGAACAGTAAAATATCAGGGACTCACTCTAAGGATCCAAAGGCACATGCTAAGCCATGTATTGCCCAAAGGAAGGACTATTAACAATTTTTTAAAAACATAATGAGGTCAATAGGACATTGTCTGAACACACCCTAGTGACAGACAACTGATCCTACTATCAGTGGATGGAGTAATCAATGTGAAGTCCAAGGCTTCCATGGCCGGTATCGATAGATTTTCCTTGGTTTTTTTCCAGGCTGTGAGGCTGTGTTCTGGAATAGTTTCTTTCTGACGTTTTGCCTGCATCTGTGGCTGGCATCTTCAGAAAAAAACCAAGGAAAATCAATGGAGTAATCGTTTGTCTGAAGATATCACCTTCCCTTAGTCCCCAAACCTAGCCATTAAGGAGGCAGCTCAAGCTTTGTGAAAGTAATCACCAGAACATTAAGAGTAGTTGCAACACATTAACATCATTGGAAGCCCATTGTTAAAATTCAAGAGTTTCTTGAGACCCATTGTTCAATCTCTGAGAGACACCTGGAATCCATTGTTTCAACACAATCAATCACCTGGGGGCACATTTTTGAGTATAAATCATGCTTCATTATGTAGAGTCTCTTCCTAGGGACACTCCTTCACTCTGTGTTAGCCACTCCTGCTTCATCCATCCTTACTGCCTGTCTGCTTTGAAACTTCGGACTATGAGACAGGTGTCATATTTCTCCTGAAAACAACCTATCTATTCCTCTGGCAAACTATCTTCTTCAATTCCTTGTGGTCTTGTGTGAATGCTTTATCGTATGAATGCGTGCATGATTGGTGTTATTATTTTTAATTCTTTAATAAATATCATTGTTAATTTTTCATCATGTATTTGCAATATATGTCAGTTCAGAGTCAGTAGGGGTAAAAATAGGTGTAAGATCCCTCTCTGTTGCCCCCTCATGCATTGCCATATCGAGTTGCTGCTAATTTCCCCAACATATTAGGAACTGGTTTCTTGTTTGTTGGCTCTCTTGTACATCCTGCAAAACGTGCAGTGAAAAATGCAATAATTGTCCCACAGAGACACCAACTAACAGCACTGTCTGCAGTGTTTGTCCCCAACAGTAGCTAAAACCAGCAGAGTGCAGAAGCACAGAACCCTCTAGTAGTATTGGCAAACTGGCACAGACCAACCTTGAAATGAAGCAAAGACACTGTTGGATTCTTCCAAAGTCCTTGGAGGCTCTTTATCTTGTTGTTTCAGGATATATACAAGATTACAAACACTCCTTCAACATTCTTCAACAGTAAATAGTAACTGCTCTCTGTAAAACAAACGGAGAGCCATAGAGTTGGAAGAGACCATAAGGGCCATCTAGTCCAACCATCTGCCATGCAGGAATACACAATCAAATCATTCCCGACAGATGGCCATCCAGCCTCTGCTTAAAAACCTCCAAAAAAGGAGACTCCACCACACTAAGAGGCAGTGTATGCCACTTCTGAACAGATCTTACTGTCAGGAAGTTCTTTCTAATGTTTAGGTGGAATCTCTGTTCCTGCAGTTTGAAGTAACTGGGCATGAGGGGACCCTTTCAACTTGCAAGGTGCCCAGTTGACCAGCTAGGTGCAATTATGAATCAGCCCTGCCCTCCGTTTTTACCGCCCGTGCCCAAAAGACAAGAGCGTTTCTGAGCAAGTGCAGAGGGCTTTCTTTTCCTCAGCTATTGAGAGGACACTGAGGAACTGCCTAGGGTGGAGGAGCGGGATGGGAAAGGGTTTCCAGACATGACTGGGGCCGCTGCCGGACTCCTTTCCCTTGCCTTCTTGTCTGGAAAAATGAGTTGATGAAAACGCTCTCCAGTCATAACAATTCCCCCATTTGTTGTCACCTGAGGGGGAAGAATAAAAAAGGGAGGGAGGGACCGTGATGGAAAGCAGGACGAGGCGGGCAAAATGGGGAAGCCCGTGCAAGTGGGAAACTCACTCTCTATGTGAGAAAGAGGAGAGGGAGTGGGAGAGCTGGTGTGCTTTTGTGCTGCCCCGCCAAGCAAAGCGCAGCCTTGGTGCTTTTCAATGGAGAAAACCCACCAAAAGGGCAAAGGTGGGGTAATGTGGGGTGGGGTTGGTGGCACAACCAGTGAGGCCAGGAGGGAACAAACCGGAGCCCCCTTCTCATACCACAGACCCCCACCCCTACTGCTGCCACCTGACCCTAGCCACCCAAATGCCTCCACTCCTTTCCCGTCATCCCTCAGCCTCCATTGCCTTTCCAGGGCTTCTCGCCCTCCCTCGCATCTTGGAAAGGAAAGGCTCCCACTCGCCTTCCCGCCTGCCTCTCTCCTTTGGGAGACCTGGCTTAGGTGAGGACCGCAAGGGCTCTGGTGCTGCTCCTGCTCCCAGTGGCGAAGGTGCCCAGCGGGGCTCCCCATCCTGTCCAACCGGCTTGGCTCCTGCTTCCTCCTCCTCCTCCTCCTTTTTTTGGTTTTAAATACAGCCAGCAACTTTTGCTTTATGGAGCAGAGGCGCTTCCATGGGCAGCTGAGGGTGGATGTGAGGTGGCTGGAAGGGGGGCCTTTCCAGCCATCACCCATCCACACTTCCTGAAGCCGTGATCAGGGTTCTGATCACAGCTTTGGGAAGGGTGGATGTGTCATGGCTGGAGGGGAGGCTTTCCCGCCATCACCCATCCACACTTCCTGAAGCTGCGATCGGGATTCCAATTGTGGCTTTGGGAAGGGTGGATGTGTTGTGGCTGGAGGGGGGCTTTCCAGACATCACCCACCCTTCCTGAAGCTGCTATCGTGGTCCCAATCATGGCTTCAGGGGAGGTACGGAGGGGTGGCTAACTGAGTGGGATGTCACCTTATAGGGCTCCCCATTGCAGTTTCGGGAAGGACGGGTGCTGGCAATACTCCCCTCAGCCAGCCAGCCACCACCCGTGCTTCCAAAGCTGTGATGGGGAGCCATATTCCGGCGTATAAGAAGACCCCATAATTTTGAAAAGATTTTATAGGGTTTCTTCTTGTTGTGTGCCTTTAAGTTGTTTTCAACTTATGGTGAACATATCACATGGTTTTCTTGGCAAGATTTATTCAGAGGAGGGTTGCCCTTGCCTTCCTCTGAGGCTGAGAGAGTGTGCCTTGCCCTATGTAACCCAGTGGGCTTCCATGGCTGAGTGGGGATTTAACCCTGGTCTCCAGCCATAGTCCAATGCTCAAACCACTACTCCATGCTTAAATATTTAAAGATAAGGTAGAAATGCTTAAAGATATAAAAATGCGTTATCATGCTAGGAATGAACACCTAAAAGAGAACACAATTTCTCTGTTTGACAGACGTTACTGATCAATAAATGCCCAGGTGATTCTACATTGCTCAAATTAAGGTGTCTGATGTGAGCTATCGATGTAATGTGGCATACATCCATTTCCTTTCTGGCAAACAGGTGTATCTAGCATGTCATCCAGAAGTCAGGTTACAAAAAGTATCAGCAATACATTTTATTGAAAAGATGTTCAAGCAATCAACTAATCTTCCTTTCAAAGTTCCCCTCTCTAGCTTTCAGCTTCATTTAAGCAACCCTCCCACTCCATTCTGAGTCACTGTCAGATTTTCCTCCTTTTTGTTTGAAATGAGTGGGAGAGTGCTTTGGTTTGAATTAGACTGCTTGGATGACTGTCGTTCTCTGTCTTTTATGCACAACACCTGCAAAGCATTTTCATTTTTATTAACTTGACAATATTTTAAGCCCTTTCAACAGTGTAGGTGGTAGACTGAGGAGTGTTCAGTCATCAAGCTCATTATGTTCAGTCAGCAGTCACTACTAATGCTGTATATATGTAGCAGGAACTGAGGTTAATATATCGGACTATCTCCTCTAGTGACATTTGACACAACAGTAGCTCATACGTCATTCTGCTTCCATTTTTTATTGACTTGTAGGCTGTATAAACACTAGGCACATGCCAGATATTGGTTGTAACTTGCCCTTTAGGAGCCTGAGTCCCCTAAAACCCTAATAAATCACACAAGGGGTCTGGTGTAGGGCTCATAGGTATGGTAGCAATTGTGGCAGTGGTGATATTGTACATATTTGTCACAGAAGAAAGCATTCTGCATCCTGATTCTCTTCTGGTACACAGTGGTGCCTAGCCTGCCATCAAGGCTATAAGTTAGACAAACAAAACTTCTTCAGAAACACGAGGGTAGCATAAGGTCCTAGGGTGATGCATTGAATCTGTGATTCCTGTTGGGTTGATCTAAGTCTTTAGTATGGATGGGCAAACAGCAACCTGCTAACCCTCAAAATTGATTTTGACCTGTCAAGCAACACAATCAAACATCAACACCCCTACCCCATGGTTCTTGTCCTGGTCTCCAAGAGGGCAAAGCTAACCTTAAGAGCCAGGCAGGTGCCCAGGTCATTGAAATACAACATGGAAAACATCAAGGACAGGGATAATGGGAGTTGTTAAACTCACACAATTATTGGTGTGAACAACACGTGTGCTTTTTTTTCTTTGCTTTTGCGGGGGAGACACAAAGAAGGTAGAGACCAGGCTTGGCTCCCCTACCTATTGGGGGATGACAGGACACTCAATCCCCAGCAGAAGCCAAAAATCCCTGCAGACTCAGTAGCAACCCATTCCCAAGAATACTCACACACAAGAGGGATGGCTGTCCAAACAATGGGAGGTACTTTATCTTCAAGTCAAGGCAGTTGCAATATGTACGGATATATACAGCAGATGGACAAACTGCCAGGCACCAGATTTGCTAAAGAGAGAATGTTCTCTGGATGGAGCCTTCTTTTATACGGTCTCACAGGGCATTGGCTCCCTCAACCACATGGGTGCATTACATCAGTTTTTGCTCACCAGACTCTGTTGCGCACCCCACGCTATAGCCTGATGCAATGCCCTGCAGTAACCTCAAGTCTTGTTCCTTGGCCTTGGCCCAGCTAGCATGACAAAGCTTGCAGTTGTCTGGCCATTTTCTAAGGAGTTCTCTCTGACTCCTGACAATCCCCTCCAAAATGGTCAGACTACTGTGTAGGACACATATTTTCATCACAACATAACAACATCATCTAAATACATTGTAAGACATCATTCATCTTTTGGTTGACCTTCCCTTATGGCGCCTCTACTTTACACTTTAGTGGTAAGGCCCAGTCTCTTTGCCAACTCATCATGGCTTTCTGTTGGAAGGGCCTTTGTGAGCAGTTCTGCAATGTTGTCCTTGGATGGACAGTAACGCAGACACAAGACACCCTCTTGTATTAACTGCCTCACATTTTGGTAGCATAACATAATGTATTTTGTCCTACTTTTCAGGTTCTCTGTTTCTGCCATTGCTATGCAGGCTTGGGAGTCCTCATGCACCTCAACAGGCATGCGGACAGCTCTCCAAGATCTGCTAGCATCTGTCTTCACCATTGTATCTCACTTGCCACCTCAGACAAGGCAGTGAATTCAGCTTCTGTTGTACTTATGGCCACACAATTTTGCTTTCTGGATCTCCATATGATGGGGCTCTCTGCATATCTGATTACCAACCGGTCACAGACTTCCTGTCAGAAGTTTCTGTTGCAAAAGAGCTATCTGCATAGCATTCAAGGGTCATCTGACTCCATGCCAGGTTCAGACACATGTCCCTGGTCCCCTTGAGATACTTGATTACTCTCTTCAGAGTGTTCCTATCTGCCTTCCTAGGTTTGGAGACCCTCCTACTAGGCACACCAACAGCAAAGCTTACGTCAGGTCTGGTGCTGTTGTCAATGAACAACAAACTACCAAGCACAGAGTGATACAAATCAGGCATTAAAAAAAAAATTCTGCATCTAACCTCACAAAATCTGTCTTATCAAAGTCTCACAAAATCGTCTTATCAAAGTCATGAGGTTCTGGATACCTTGGCCTCACTTAGCCCACACTTGGTGACAAGATTGTCTATCTTTTTCCTCTGGCTTAGGAAAAACTCACCAAGACTGGTTCTCTCAATTTCTACACCTAAATAACATTTTAGGTTGCCCAGGTCCTTCAGCTTCAACCGTCTTTTCAACTCCACCTGCACATGCTTCACATCATTGGGACTCTATGTCACCACACAAAGATCATCCACATAAATCACTAACATGACAGCATTGTCACGTGCCCCCTTGGTATATACACAAGTGTCAGTGACGCTTCTTGTATATCCAAATGTCACCTGGTAAGTGGGACTTGATGGATGCACCTGTTCCAACAGCATGCACTTTGCTTTAAGACATATAGTGCTTTGTGCAACAAGTACATTTTACTCTCTCCTGCACTATCATACCCTGGGGCCTGCTCCATGAACATTGTCTCCTCCAGATCAGTGTTCAAATATGCTGTCTCAGAATCAAAATGCTGCACCACCATTTGCCTTTTGGCTGCAACAGCTAACACCATCCTCAAACTCTCTGGCTTCGCTGTGGGAAAAAAATGTCTTATCAAAGTTGGTGTAGCACTCTTCCAAAAAACCCTTTGCTACTAACATGCCTTACACTTCTGTGTTCAATCAGGCATGTCCTTAAGCTTATACACCCACCAGCAACCAACAACCTTTTGATCTTTGGGCCTCTCAACTACTTAGAACACTTGCCTATCAATCAATGACTCAAATTCAGAGTCTGTTGCTGTGTTCCTTTTTTTTTGTTCTTCCTGAGGAAGCTTTAGGAGTTCCTGAAAGTTCTCAAGTTCCTCTGCCACAACATTGCACAATCTGGCCTCTTGGACAACTAACCTGTCAGGATCTGTTCTAACCTTCCTAGACCTCCTAGGAATGAGCACTCTAGTTCTGCCTGACTCATCTTCACTTGCACTAGTGCTACTACCTCTCTGTGCATCAGGTTCTCTTTTTAGGAACATGTCAGGCTCAATGCTTGGTGGTGGTGTGTGTGTTGGAGTGGCATGGGAAGTGTCAAGCTTTTCTTCCTCTGTTTCGCCTTCACCATCAAACATCTCCTCCCTTCCATTTGTAGGACTTTGGGAAGTTGCTGACACATCCCTCCCCAAGGGAAGAAACACCTCTTAATTACAATGCAATCTGTACCATCCTGTGTGCAATTCAAAATTTGCACTCCTGGAGTACACCACCTTTCCAGGGTGAACAGAAAATCTGTACATATTGCCCTCATAACCAAGGAAATGAAGCCTTCTGGTTTTAGGCTTGCCAGTCTTCCTTAGGCTTGGGGGTACCAGGACATTTGCATACTGGCCAAATATGCCTAGGTATTTAAGGTTTGGTACCTTACCATATAATAGATAATATGGAGTCTGATTGACACTAGATGTCCATAATCTATTCATATGGTAAGCAGCAGTCACCACTGCTTCACCCCATAGCCCAGCTGAGGCTTCTGCATCTTCCATCATGCACTCCTGCATTTGTTGCAGCATCCCAATTTTTCCTTCTTCAAGACCATCTTCCCTGGGTGGTGCAGGGTTCATGGTTTTGTGCCTAATGCCCCTCCTACACATCCAGGTCTGCAGACTGTTAGAAAAGAATTCCCCTCCTCTGTCCATTACCAAGCTGGCAACCTTCTAGGGGAATTCCCTTTCAACAGAGTTCACCCACTCACAGAACCTGTCTGCAGCCTGACTTTTCTCCTTTAGCAGGTATATGTAAGTGTACCTGGTATGTCTGTCTACAATCACTAGGAAGTACTGGTTTCCCCCTTCAGTGGGCTTGTAGGGACTGGCTAAATTCGAGTAGACAACATCAAAAGGTCTCTTAGTGACACACAGGCTTCTTTTGGCAATTGGGAAAGTTTTCACTTTTACTTTCCTGCACACTGCACATTCCAGAAACCTTGGGCAATTTTTCATGTTTAAATCTGGGCAGACTTTTGCCAGCTCTTTTAACCCTTTATAGCTAGCATGGCCCATTACGCTGTGATAATAGTGGACACACATATCATGCAGGGGCACATTATTTGCAGGGTTCACATTCACTACTATACCTTTGGGCAACATGTGGTACAATCCCTGTTTCTTTAACCCTTTGGCACAGACATTGTATTTGTCTGTGTTTCCCCTATACCTTGTAACCAGTAGTCATTTGGGACACACTTAATATACAATATACATCATATGCCATACCAATGCCACTGCCTGTCTCCCTGTATGTGTTTACATAAGAAAAATTGGGATGATCTGTCTGCTTGAGCTGGTTTGGCTGCTTACCTCTTATCTGCTCTCTGAGCATTACAGGAAATACAGTTCTTGATAGAGAGTGCATGCACTGGTTATCTCATAAAGGAACAAAGACACCAATGGCTTGGAGAAACAACTAAAGGTTTTATTATAGGAACTCCGTTCTAAGAAAGGAAAATTTCTCAGGCTGCTACTTTAATCTAGCTTCATTCTAAGGAAGAGCAGAAAGAGGACTTGTGGGAAGAAAAGAGGTAGAAAAATATTTGAAAGAGTATCAGTTTACATCACAGTGGGCAAGATAGGTAGACAAGAAGGGAGAACACTTTGAGTCACTCAAAAACTATTTAACCCTATTGCTACTGTACTCTCTGAGAGGTTTACTATATGGGGTTTTGTTGCACTATCCATTAGTCATGATTACACGTGATTGCACAAATGAGTTCGTTCCATTCACATGACACAACCTTCCTTTTGTTGCTCGTTTGGCTGTGGGGTGTCTTTGTAGCACCCCTTTTCATTCACAGAAAATCCCTGTGACTGAAATCAGTAGCACTGTGAAACCACCATACTTTCTTGTGCAATATCATTGTGCCATCAGAGAAGAACACATGACAGAGTGGGTGTGTATTGGGCCATCCTCCTGTTTTTGCCTATGTTTACCTATACTTTTTAATTCCATTCGACTTCTGGCTTATCAGAAGAGCTCACCAGTGTCCCTCAGCTACTCCCCCCCTGACTTTCCCAGAGTTTATTTGAACTCAAAACTCAGTCTCAGCTGTTGCAGGGCAGACTTAAATGTATATTTTTATTTAAAACAAACAGGATGGAGAGGGCTGTGTATGTTTTTTTTTCCCTAGGGACAGGAGAGTTGTGATTTGGCATGTGGTGGCGAGTCTGCCTGGCACCATTGGAGGGATGTGCGTTTTTATGTAATGCTCTTAGCCCATAGAGCTGATGAACAAAGAAACCTATATCTAGAGCTCTTCATGGCCAAAAGTGGGAGAGAAAAACTTTGGTTTTTTGGTGGGAGAATTTCTCAAAAAATTTCTTCCTTTTGGTGTGTTTTATATTGAGGTTTGTTTGTTTACAAAAATAAATAAATCAGGAATGTGTCTTAGCCAGTGGAAGACTTCTGGCCCTTCTCTTTCTCTCCTTTCCCATGTGGTTTTACTTGAATGTAATTCCAGTTGAGCCCGGTGGAGTTTACTCTCAAGTAAGCATGGCTAGGTGCACTTTCCCGCAGGTTGGGTTAAGCCAGTTTTGTCCTCATGAATTTAAAAAGAAAACAAATCAGAAATATTTGTAAATCAATCAATTAATCTCCCTGCTCCTGCCTCAACATTTTGTCTGTGGGTTTGCACCTTGTAAGTAAGTACCTAGTACCTGAGTTTAGTAGAGGTTTACTCCTGAGAAAGGGGGGGGACTCCTCGCTTTTCTGCTGTGGGGGAGGCCTCAGTCTGCATTGGAAATGGAGAACCTACAGCCTGCTGGGTGCAAAGTGGAGAATGGTTTTACAAGGACACTTACTTTCCAAGTAAAAAAAGGGAAAAACACCCGTGACAGTGTGTGGAATGTAATCTACTGTTTGGTGTGAGTTTAAGCAATGTTAGGAACCACCATTTCATAGTACATTCAATGTTTAGGGAACATTGTGCATGAGTTTTTAAATGGGTGCCCAATTTTGGATAATGGTGATAGCTGGATGTGAGGTACCTCTGTGATGTCCCTGAAGAAGTGTGCACTAAAAAGATTGTGAGACCACAAAATTACACTGATTTTTTTTAAAAGGGGGCATGCACTTTATTGAAAACAGAATGACAATTCATTGAGGGACGAGTAGTGATACACATCGGGGGAGAGAAAGTATTAATGTGGTGCCCTTGTAGTCGGTACATTACCCAATGATTTTAAAAGCAAGATTGGGTATAGCATTTGATAACGTTTGTTTGCATGAAGGAATCTATTCATTTCCTTAAGAAACAGCATAAACACTCATTCGTAGCATGGTGTGGTAAACCCCTGAGACTTTCTTGACTCTTCAGTTCTAAGCATTGTTGTACTTCCAACAGTTCTGTGAGTTAGCAGTACTAGGTGAGATTATTCGGATTTATGGGGCTGGGTGTTATCAGTATGCTGATGATATCCAGATCTATGTCTCCTTGTCACAATTGTTGGCCTCGAATTCTGATGGCATCTCTCATCTTAATGATTGTCTTAAAGCAGTAATGGGCTGGATGAGGAAAAACAGATTGAGATTAAATCCGGACAAAATGGAGGTGCTCACAGTAGTGGCCCCAAAACCAGGAGTTGGGTTACAACCTGCAGTCCTGGATGGGGTCACGCTCTCCGTTAAGGACTGTGTTTGCAGTCTGTGGGTGCTCCTTGATTCATCGCTTCAGATGACTAGGCAGGTGAATGCGACAGTCAGGAGCACCTGTTATCAGCTTCGGCTGATATGCCAGCTGCACACTTTCCTGGAAGTAAGGGACCTCAAAACTGTGGTGCATGCCCTGGTAACCTCTCGTGTAGTATTAAAATCTCTCCACTGGCTGCCTATCATTTTCTGGGCCCCAGTATAAGGTGTTGGTTATTACCTTTAAAGCTCTAAATGGCTTGGGCCCAACTTATCTTTGGAACCGCCTCCTCCCATACAATCCTCCCCGCACACTCCTTTCCTCTGGGAGGAATTTGCTTCAGCCACAAAAATCTAGGCTGTCTCCAACCTCCCAGAGGGTGTTTTCGGTAATTGCCCCCAAATTGTGGAATGGCCTGCCAAACGCAATCCATCAGATGACGAGCCTGAGCAGCTTTAAAAAAGCACTAAAGACAGATCTCTTTTGGCAGGCCTTTCCTAATTAGATCCCGGCCTCAGGTGCTCCTGGCTATTTATTATTTTTTAAATGTGATTTTAGATTAGTTGTTTTTAACTTATATTGGTTTAATATCTTTTCATGGGGGAGGGTGGGGGTGGATGGTGTTTAGGTATTTTAATCTGTATTTATATTTCAATTTTTGTAAGCCGCCCTGATTGTTTTTAACAGAGTGGTGGGTATAAATAAATTTTATTATTATTATATTATTATTATTACTGCTACCACTTTTAAAGTTAGACACCCTGAAATCTTCTCGCAGTATCTCACTAAAAATAATGTTTTTGCATTTTGGACTGCCAAAGAAATATAATGCAAAAAACAACTCTCAAAGAACTATATTTAAAATACAGTAATCAACTCTTGAGGGGAAAGGAGCAATTAATAAAGTGAAAGTGTAGTTTTACAATGAAGCAAAGCATTAACAAACAGTGATATTAATTTTGACACTTAGGGCTTGCCTAGACCTGCCAGAATACACCAGTTTCTGGCTGGTGTCTTCTGGTCCCAGAGCTGGTCTGTTTCCTCTACCTCACCCCACTACCATGATAAAATAAGCAGAAGTCTGCACACACGTGCCAACCAGTATTGGAGGGTGCCTCCTTCACTCTTGTGCATCACATCCTGTGAAGCCAGGGCAAATTGCCCATCTACGTAAGCCCTTAGTCATATAGAAGCTACATATTTTCCCTACCTGAAAGAAGACATGACAGACAATCCAAACAGGGACCGTGGCATAAAGGAGCTTGACAGTTTACCCCCACTTAAGTCCTAATCTGAATGAGGGTTTGCTCCACTGCCATTTATATTAATGAAAAGTATCCAAGGGCTTTATCTCTGGGCTGGTTTACACAGCAGATTTATTGCGGCAACTTGCGTTTTAATTCTTTTCCACAGCTGTGCCAGTCAGGATTTTTTTTTCTAATTATTGCCGCTTTTACGTTCAGACTTGAAAAAGTGGGGGGGCGTGGCCTCCCAAGCAGACAAAGGCTGTATGGGGAAGGGCATAGACAGACTCACAGACTGCCCAAATAGCAAGGGGGGGGGCAAAGTAGTGGCTCTGTCTCTGTAAATCTGCCTGTAAATGAACTCCGTGAAGCAGAGGGACAGTAATCTCTCTGCTAAAAGACCTTGCTGCCATGCCGTGGATCCTAAGGTGAACCTATCACAAGTTTTTCCAGCCTCCCCCCTCCCTCCCCTCTCTCTCTCTTGCTCGCTCTCTCCCTCCCCCAAACAGAGCTGACCAGATGGGAATTTGTGACTGAAAGGTCTTTGGAATCCTTTTTCTTGGCAGACCTTCTGCATAATAGCAGAGAGGATTTTCCTGATGCAACTGAACTCAGTCCCTCTCTTTTAAGCCCACCCCTTACATCATAGCAACCAATCACAATGCAGATCTGATGCAGCCCTTAGTTTACACTGCCAATAAAGTGCTACATTGCAAATATGCCGGCAAAAGTAGCGACATCCCTTGCCACACTATATTTGGGTGTTTTACCTTCCCCCCTTCTGAATGAGGTGATGCTGTGCTGCGATCTGTGGGAACTATGAGCTACCTTAGCGGTATATTTAGAGATATATTTGCCCATGTAAATGACCCCCGGGTGTCACAGCCAAATGAGGTAAGGCAGGTGGCTGCCAAATGGAACATCTTTCAGTGGTAGCAAATTTGTTGTAAAATATCCTCTCCAGAGAGGCTTGCTTGGTGGTAATATTGTGCTCTTTCAGTGCCTGGTAAAGACCTAGGTGTGTTTTTCTCCCATAAGTTTTTGGTGTTGTTGTCCTAGAACTTTATCGGACTAGTGTGTAAAAACACTGTAATCCCATGAGTGAAGAAAGTGGAAACATAGTGGCATTATAACACTTACTTTTGCACATCACTGTAATCACGGGAATGAATCGCCACAGAATTATCACACAATAAGCACTAGGACTTTAAGAATAGGAGTTTACTTCTGTGTTAGCCAGGGCATGTGATCTTGGTGGTTCTCACAAGAAGCTGTGAATGCAGTTAAAACTCCAAAACCACCTTAAATAACAAATTAAATGAACACCTGGTCACAGAAACAAACCTAAAAACTTGCCAGCAAAATGGGAAAGTTCCTAAAAAGAGTGTCTGGTTGATCATCTTCACATTGCCACCCGGAAGTTTTCTCCCTGGCAACAGGAAGGGGGGAAAGAGGACCACTCATTCACACTGTATTCTCACGAGTACAGTGGGACATGTTTTTGCATGCCTTCAATACCACCACCAAAAAAAAAAAATGTTGAAGATCAATTGACAGGTTAAGCCATTAATAAAAAATGATGCCTTATTCACATCTGGCACACATGCTGGCCACAGGAGGACGATGATGTCATCTAATAATTCCGGCCCGTTATGTTATTATCACATCGTAGAAATGCAATATTTGCCTTGTCTGATACAGTCCCTACTCTTGTTTTATTTTTTAACAGATTTTTTAAAGCAAGTTTGCACATTAGGTTTGGTTTTTGTTCAGGCTAATCTCTATTCATCTTGTGCTTCTAGGTGGGAATTCAGGTTATTAAATAATCTTTCTTTAAAATAAAAACACCACAAATATTCATCTACAAATAGAACTAGAGTGCTACGGAGACAGGTAGATGAGAACTTGGTGAGAAGAAGCATTTTGATATAAATTGAAGTTTGCAGTAAGTCCGAGCACACACACTTCCTCTCTTTGCACTGCAGTTTTATGTATCATCAGCCACATTTACAAATAGATCCATGCTTTTCTCCAAGAATTATTTTATGCATGAAGTTACTTTAACGTATGCCATTTTACAGTGTGTAAGTGATTTATTTTAGCTTTCTTGGAAGGAGTACAATGAGGGGAAAAATAATTAAATACAGGAAATAAGAAGACAAATAAAACTAAGTGTTAAGGATTTCACTGAAATTTACTGAGAACCTTTAGCCTAATTCCTAGCTGAAGTATTATACACACTGTGGTAATATGTGCATTTCTTTAGCCAATGACAAATCATTAGACTTGAGGAAATATATGCCTTTGTATTAAAGTGGAGGAGATATTTTGTAAATAAAAGAGAAAATATAGAAAATAACTAATAGGGAAAACCATGCAGACACTAAAATTGCTGAGTGGCACAGGATGCCTACTTCAAGCCACATTAATATACTGCTTCAGAAAGAACCTGTAGACAGAAATACATTTGGGAAAGCATTCACAAATCAAAAACAGGTGCATGCAAGTGTAATGAATGCAAAAGGCAACTTTTCCCATCCATTTCATCCATCCCTGCTTGCTGTAGATTCTACAGAAGTAGTAATTTTCTTCAGTAATGCCTGGCTGTAGTGCCAAAGTAAACCTCCTTTTCAAAAAGGATGAACAGTGTATTAGTCAGTGGAATGCTTTGGCCCAGAAAGGAGATCATGCAAAATGCCACTGTTTAATGTGGGTGAGATCTGAGGAATGGTGATAGTCTCTACCTTCTGCAGCTACCTTCATTATGCTCCCAATTTAAAAGGGCAGAGCTTCATTAAATGGCCTATAAGAATAGAAAGTAGGACAATTATCATAAACATGGCAAAAGGTGGACTCAGCTGAAGGGGAAAACCCTCCAAACTTTCAAAAGGATACTTCTGGAAGGGCAGTCTTGAAATTTAAGGGATGGCAGAGTGATACATTTCTCCTTACCCTCCTCCATGGTCTTTTGTGTGGTGAACTATATGAAAATATATAGTAAGTCACAGAGGTGTTCTTGGGCAAAGAACTTGCAAAACCCCAGAAAGACAGTTTGGATTCAGATAATGGACTAGGACATCAAAACATTTTTTTCTTCAAAAATAAGTTTAAGTCTTATTTCTTTTCTGCTCAAAAGGTATCAAAATCACATAAAGTACAGTAGGTCAAAGATGACAGAGACATAAAGACTTGGGCATTTAGCAGTGTTCAAAACCTTTTTCAAACAAATCACCCAATGATACATGTCTTTTTCACAGAAATCGTCTTTAATATTTTTGGTAGTGGGAATGCAAACTAGCAGAGAACACTGATCACTACAACATGTCTATGCAATATTTAATTTCCGGTCCCAAACTACTTTGATTGGAGAGCCATGACAAACCCATGTCTTCTGGCAATGAAGTTAAGAAGATGCCTGTTTTTAAGTTTCAGAGACTGCTTTGTTTTTCCAGGTCTCTACACTGATAGACATAACTTAGCACAAGTGGCACTGGAGGAGTGGCAGGTTTGATTTCTGTGTGTGAAGTGTCTTTAAAGCCTCCACCCACTTTGACAGGGCTCTCTGGCTTATGACAGAAGCAGCAACAAAAGTTCATGAGCAAGGTGAGAGAATGTGGGCAAAGATGAGAGGCACATGCATTTAGGCCCACTATGCAATCTGGAGCAAGGTAGGAAGTGGTGCAGCACTGTTACACGACTTTTTCAGATGGAAGAAAAAGCCTCCGAGGAGGTTAGGAGAAGAACGGTGCTGTGTTGCTTACAGAACCCCTTTTCAGACAGCCCCTTCCTCCTCTGTCCTCCTCCTGACCTTCCCCCATGCTGCAGGCACCGCTTTTCATTGGCGGAGGTTCTCCATCAATAAAAAGCAATGCCAGCAGCACAGGGGGAGGTCGGGAGGAGGTCAGGAGTAACGGGGTGTTAATAAAATTGTTACCCCTGTACTTTACTGGAAGTACCTTTCCAAAACAGGCACCTTAAAACGGATGGCTTTAACCCCTTTGAAAACACAGTTCTTATCAGCAGAGTTTCTATTTAAAAAACATATGCAGCAGACACGTATTAATTCCAAGCATGCAAGTTTAAGATAGCCATCCACACAAGATTCATCCCCAGTTTATATTTTCTAGCATAAAAGACTCAAAACACTCAAAAGTAGTTTAAAAGTATACAAACATCTTTACGTACAGTCAGTATGCATATCTCAGTGAATATCAGCAGCTAAACTAGTAAAATACAACTAAAAATTACATGTTAAAAACCAAATGTGTGGGAACTCTATCCCAGAGTTGTTGCATCTACAAAATCATCATGGCGAGCATTACCTCATGGTTGACTCCCCAGAACAAAGAAGAGGACTTGAACACACCTTTCTCCTGTGGAAAGCCAATCACAATTCAATAGGAAAGTACATCAAAGGTTCTGTTTACTTCTATCAGTTAACCCTTTCAGCAGTTAAACATCTCAATTTATTGGATTGCAAACTACATATCCCAACACCCCCTCTCAATCCAATAAATGTCCCATGATCCCCAACTTGATATGTAGTCTCTGGAATGCAACTCTTGCTAGGGGCTTTGTCAGGATATCAGCTGTCATCTCATCTGTTGGACAGTACTTCATCTTTATCATGCCATCAGTCACCAGCTTTCGAACAATGTGAAACTCAGTCTTAATATACTTATTTCTTGGTGTTACTTTCTTCTCAGACAACTTAATGCAACTCTGGTTGTCCTCAAACACTGTGGTAGGCTTCTGTCCTGCAATATAAAAATCAACAAACAATTCATCAAGCATTAACATATTACACACCTGTGCTGCAGAAAGATATTCTGCCTCTGTAGAAGACTACACCATGACACTTTTACTACTGGACTAACAGACTGGTCCATCCTCCATCTAGGAACAGGTAACCACTTGTTGACACTGAAACACCCCTGGATCCAGCCCAATCTGCATCTGTAAAACAAAACAAAAATTGAATCTCTGTTAGCTGGTAACTTCAACTGGAAATCTAATGTGCCCTTTAAATATCTCAGAATTCTCTTCACTACACTATAATCCTTCTTGGTTGGTGCATTAACTCTTTCATTAAGAACTCCAACAGCATAGGCTATATCAGGTCTCGTGTCTCTGGCTAAACACTGCAGCTCCTCAATAGCTGTCTTGTACAGATTATTGTTTGGTAAAAGTTCACTGTCCTCATTGTTTTTGTTAAAGTCTGTTACCATAGGTGTGGCTACACAATGTGCATCTTGCAGCCCTAAAACCTCCAACAAGTCAACAATCTTTTGATTTTCACTCAGCAGGCAAGATCCATCTTCTCCTCTTTGAATTTCAATGTCCATGTACTCTGTTGCATCTCCATGCTCTTTCAGTTCAGTACCTTTGTTCAGGTTCCTCATAATCTCATTGTAGTCAGCATCTTGCCGGGTAGCAATAAGCAAATCATCATCATTAATCAGAACATAGGTATATAGTTCATCTTTGACTCTGGTGTACACGTTTGTCTGTTTCTCCATGTTTGAAAGCAAAATTGTCCAAAGTTGTGTACAACTTCTTATTTTTCACACTAACATGTTTCACACTCATTTGCATAGAAGTGGCTAAAGTTACAAACAGTCTCATGGAAATAACTTTCACATCTTCTGCTGCCTCATGTGTAGGCATTTACTCACCATCTCCTTCTTCCATTGATTCCTTGGGTAACACTGACCCTGCAATGTAGTCCAGCCTGTCTGGAGGCACTCCTCTGTTTGGTCTGAGCACATACCTGGGTAGAGCCTGTGGCCTCATCTACATGATAAAAAAAATACGTATGGCATTCAAAAGATCAATCATGTGTACACACAGCCGTTCGGATGCATATGTGTCTTTTAGAAGGGGGGGCTAGTGAACCCCCCATAAACTATGTGGATTTGGCATTCGGGAGGATTAATGAATCTAGACCTAAAATCCATACAGCCATTTGTATTGTTGATTGTCTGTGCATCCCGTTTGCACACATATGAACAGGCAGTGTAATCTGTTTGGCTGCCCAAGCAGGGAGGGCGGGGCTAGCAAAGAGGGGAATGGGGAATGGCCACCATGTGGATTCCCAGCTAAGCGAGTGTCCAGTAAGGGTATGAAATGGAGATTTTTAACATTTATCCATTTTAATTTTATATTGTAAATATGGAAAACTAACTGTCCGCATAACAGGCACCTTTTTAAATTAAAAAAGTGGTGGGAGATTTAAAACCTCCGCTTGGATCACTCACTCCAGCCATCTGGGGAAGGGGGGTTCTACGGAGTTTAGGGGGGCTAAAAAAATCATGTAGGCAGATCATACACATTCAAACAAACTGCCCTTTTGAATTTTTTACCCCCAAAACAGTTTTGGGGTTTTTTTGGTCATGTAGATGGTGCCTGTTTTAGGTTTTGGTGACTCTGTTCCTCATTTGTATCATCACTGTCTGGTCCATTCAGGTCATTTCCCATGTCAGCCTCTGCAACATGAAACTGCATAGGAGATTCACACTCTGTTGTTGAAATTGCAGACATATCATCCATGTCCTCATTTACCTTGATCCCAGTTGTCAAAACTTGGTTCTGTAGTTGAAGAATTGCTTTGCAGTCATGATGTCCAAAACATCTGTGCCATAAATCAGTGCTTTCCTCTTTTCAGACTGGGTTGCTTGTCAGCTGCTTGAGCAACAAATGCTTGTTTATCTGAAAGATCCAACTCATAAAGATCATGGTCATTTCTATATGCTTGCACATAAACAGTATCTTCATCATAGACTTTACATATTCCTTTCTCAAATAACACTGAATAACCTTTAATGTCGAGGGCTGAGACACGAATGAGACTACAATTTAACTCAGGAATAAAATCCACATTTTCAGCCACATGTGGCACACTCTTATTAGGCAATGCACAATTTGAAACACATTTCCCACCTCCTTGTATGGGAAGACGAAGCCCATTTGCAATCTAAATATTTCCATTTTTATCAGTGTTTAGTTCTATGAAATTACTTTCATTGTTTTTCAGTGTGCAGTGCATCCACTGTCTATGACCCATTCATTTTTGTTTATTCACAGTCTCTTTATTCACTTTGGAAACACTGTTTGAAATAAAATGTTTTTCTGTGCAATTAAACTTCTCTTGTCTCCTTTGTTCTTAGTTTGAGAAAACTTCTGCCCCCTCTGGACAAAACTTGCTTCTGTAGGCTGCCTTTGTTTGCTAGGCTCAGCCTCTCCTCTGACTCTGCAATTGTTTGAGATATGCCCCCTCCCATTATATTTAAAACAGCAAATCTCTGATTCGCTGGCAGGAGGAGTTTTCCTCTGCTCTGTTCTCTTCAATGAAATTCGAGCCAGTACTTCTGTCAGCTCTCCTGGGGTGTGGATCTCTGTGATCCAAACATTCCAGTATAAACCTTGCAAAACCCTCATGAATTGTTAAGCCAGGTAATCCATCAATTACTGTGATAAAAGGATCAAACTCATTTTCTAAAGTCCCAGTTGGGGGGGGGGCGGCAATTTTCTGTGCTTCATTTATTACCAACTCTGGTGTAATTAACCTTTCCAGAATCTCCAAAAACTTCATGTGAGATTCAGTCTCTCTTAGAAATCAACTTTAAATGCATCATATCTCTTATTGCTTTATCCTGTGTTTTTCCACAATTCATATTGTATATCTAATTTAACTTCATCAGCATTTCCTTTGCTCTAGAACATTTTGCAATGTAAATTAGATGTTCCTCTTTCAAACTTTGAAAAATCACTTCCTGACCATCTGCATCTTTCTTTTTCCAGATTCTTCTAGCCTCATCGTCTGTAGGTTCATCTTGCATTAGAGCTTCAAATATTTTATGTGCTTTCAGTCTAGTTTTCACCACTTTCAGACATAAAGGATAATTGGTCTCTGTAAGTGTAACCAGCCTTTTCAATTGCTGCTGCTCAACTCCAGTTGCCATTATGGCTCTCTTTGTTATTCAAAAATGCTAAACTGCTCTCAAGCTGGAGAGGAAAAAAAGTTTCTCTTTTAAAAACTGCTTGCTAGAGATTCAGTGGGGGAGGGGTGCTGGTGGAAAAACAACACTTTCAGACTCACTGAAAATAACTAACCCTGAAAAATTGGCTATATTAAACAAACTCAAAACCTCAGAAAACACAGCTTGGAATCACAAAGCTGGGCCACAATAACCTAATGGGGTGTTAATAAAATTGTTACCCCCTGTGCTTTACTGGAAGTAACTTTCCAAAACAGGCACCATAAAATGGATGGCTTTAACCCCCTTTGAAAGCACAGTTCTTATCAGCAGAGTTTCTATTTGAAATACATATGCAGCAGACATGTATTAATTCCAAGCATGACAGTTTAAGATAGCCATCCACACAAGATTCATCCCCAGTTTATATACTCTAGCACAAAAGACTCAAAACACTCAAAAGTAGTTTAAAAGTATACAAACATCTTTACTTACAGTCAGTATGCATATCTCAGTGAATATCAGCAGTATATTAACAAGTGAAGGCTAAACTAAATTTATTGGATTGCAAACTACATATCCCAACAGGGAGGACGGAGTTGTCTGCAATGGGACTCTGTAAGCAAAACAGCCCCTTTCTTCTCCCAACCTCCTTGGGTTTTTTCCCCCCTCTCTGAAAAAGTCCACAGTTTTTAATCCTCTGTGCTGTACAACCGGCAGTGGTGATACTTCCACAAGTCCCATAAAAAGCAGCAGGAGCAGAATCAACACCAGAAGCAATATCAGATCTTTAAAAACTCACCTGTGTTATTTGCTATAGATAAAGGCACACAGCATATGAGCCCTATTGAGAATGGCAGCAACTACTTCAGCACATTTTGCTGTCTGCTCATCTATCAAAAATGTTTTCTTCCTCCAGATCTCTATTGCCATATTACCTGGGTGTCCTTACATGCGACAACACTACAATTCCATTTTAACTATCAGGGCTACATCTTTTGAAATCCTGGGGTTTGTACTGTAATTTGGTGAAGCTCTAGAACTCTCTGATTAAAAATGCCAAACACCATTCCCCAAACTACAAAGTGCAGGATTCCACAGGAAATTGCCACAGCAGTGGAATCATAGTTCTATTAGCTGGGTTTTACCCTCGTTAGCTGGGCTGCTAGATAGTTGCGTTTTACTCAAATTCGAGGTGCAATTTACCCTAGAACTGACCTATTTCTTCAATCAAATGACCTAGACCCAGATTGAGGACTTGGATGATGCCTTTCTGGAACAGATGATGACACATTCAGAAAAGAAAGATGTAGCAGTAATGAAACTGCAACTATCCTGATATTTGTTGGAAATCAAACTCTGCCAAGAATATAAGGTCAAAGAAATTCCTCACTTGCCCTGCAGACAATTTCATTGTCCAGAAGGTAGAAAAGGCAATGAGAAGTGCAGCTATTTAGATCTGATCCTAACCAACAGTGATGAACTTGTTAATGGGGTGGAAGTGATGGGATCTGTCAGTGAGAGTGACCATGTTTTCCTGTAGTTTGTTATGCAGTGGAAATGGGAAGCCAAGCATAGTCAGACATGCATTCTAGACTTTAAGAAATATGATTTCAGTAAACTTAGGGAAATACTGGGTAGGGTCCCATGGTAAGGAATACTAAAAGAAAATGATGGATGGGAGTTCCTTAAAAGAGAGATACTGAAGGCACAATTTCCAACAGTTCCAATGAGGAGGAAAAATGGGAGGTGTTCAAAGAAACCACGATGTATGTCTAAACAACTTTCAACTGAGCTAAAATTTAAAAGTGACATGTACAAGAAATGGGAATGGGGAAAATCACCAAAGAGGAGTTCAAATGAATAAGCAGTGCATGTAGAGTGAAAGTCAGAAAAGCTAAAGCACAGAATGAGCTCAAGTTTGCTAAAGAGGTTAAAATCAATAAAAGGGGTTGGTTGGTTATGTCCCTAGCAAAAGGAAGAACAAGGAAATGGCAGGGCCACTGATTGGGAAGAAGGTGAAATGCTAACAAGGGACAGAGAAAAGGCAGAACTATCAACAACTTCTTTGCCTTGGTTTTCTGTGGGTTTTTTCCCGGGCTGTGAGGCCATGCTCTGGAAGAGTTTATTTCTGACATTTTGCCTGCATCTTGGCTGGCATCTTCAGAGAATGGTTGGGTAGGAGTGTGTGTGTGTGTGTGTTAACCCCACACACACTCTTACCCAACCAATCTCTGAAGATGCCAGCCACATATGCAAGCGAATTGTCAAAAATAAACTCTTCCAGATCATGGCCTCACAGTCTGGGAAAAAACCCACAGAAAACCTATGGATGCCAGCCATGAAAGCCTTTGACTTCACATTCTTTGCCTTGGTCTATTCCTAAAATAAAAACAGTGTTGAACCTGGAAAAAATTGAGCAGATCATGGATAGTGTAAATGCAGCATAGAATAGATAAAGAGGTAGTACAGGAATACCTGGCTACCCTAAATGAATTCAAGTCTCCAGGGCCAGATGAATTACACTAAGAGTACTAAAAGAACTGGCAGAAGTAATCTCACAACCATTGGCAATAATGTTTGAGAATTCCTGGAAATCACGAGAAGTCCTAGAAGAATGGAGGAGAGCAAATGTTGTCCCCAACTTCAAAAAAAGAAAAAAAGAGGTCACAAACAAGTACCACACCACCAGTCTGATATCAATACCAGGAAGGTGTCTAGAGCATATCATTAAACAAACAGCCTGTAAGCACTTGAAAAGGAATGTCATGCTCACTAAAAGTCAACATGGATTTCTCAAAAACAAGTCATGCCAGATTAATCTTATCTCTTTTTTGATGATGATGATGATATTAATTTTTACCCCGCCCCTCTCTTAAAAACAATCAGAGCAGCTTACAACAGTTAAAATACAACAATACTGACTAAAATCCCTAAGCACCACCCACCCCCACCCTCCCCCATAAAACAATATTAAACTAGAATCAAATTAAAATCCACCTAAACTAATATCACATACATAACCAAATACAAAAATCAACACCCAGCGAGACTAAAAGAGGCCAGGAGATGCAGCTCCTGAGGTCGGGATCTAATCAGGAAAGACCTGCCAAAAGAATCATAGAATCATAGAACTGTAGAGTTGGAAGAGACCACAAGGGCCATCCAGTCCAACCCCCTGCCATGTAGGAAATCACGGTCAAAGCATCCCTGACAGATGGCCATCCAACCTCTGTTTAAAGACCTCCAAGGAAGGAGACCCCACCATGCTTCGAGGGAGTGTGTTCCACTGCTGAACAGCCCTTACGGTCAGAAAGTTCCTCCTAATGTTGAGGTGGAATCTCTGTTCCTGGAGCTTGCATCCATTGCTCCATGTTCCAGTCTCTGGAGCAGCAGAATTTTATTTCAGTTCATTTCTGATAAGGATTTTACACAAAATCACCAATTTCTTTATACCAAGAACAGAAGAGTTGGTGAAAAGCTTATCTACCTGCATCTCCAAAAGCTGCCACCCTTGGAGAGCCAGCGTGCAGCAGGAGGTGGGAAGGCTCAGGGCCCTGGGGAGAAGGAAGGAGTCTGAAAGGCTCCCATCCAGGAGCAAAGTCCAACAAAAGTCAAGGTGAGCAGGAGCAAAATAAAACAGAAAGTTGGGGGGGGGCAATTTCCCTTCTGGAAATACAAACATTACAGGATGTAGGGAAACAGAAGGAAAGAAAGAAAGAAGAGTTGGCTTTTTGCATTACAGGATGTACAGAAACAAGCAGAAGGAAGGAAGGAAGGAAGGAAGGAAGGAAGGAAGGAAGGAAGGAAAGAGTTGGCTTTTTGCATTACAGGATGTCGGGGAAACAGAAGGAAAGAAAGAAAGAGTTGGCTTTTTGCATTACGGGATGTAGGGGAGCAGAAGGAAGGAAGGAAGGGAGGAAAGAAAGAAAGAAAGAAAGAAAGAAAGAAAGAAAGAAAGAAAGAAAAGAATTGGTTTTTTGAATTATAGGATATAGGAAAACAGAAGGAAGGAAGGAAGGAAAAAAGGAAAATAGTTGGTTTTTTGCATTACAGGATATAGGGAAACAGAAGGAAGGAAAGAAAAAGAAAGAAAGAAAGAAAGAAAGAAAGAAAGAAAGAAAGAAATTCATCTTTAGTGCTAAAGCTACTCAAGCTTGTCATCTGATGGATCTCATTCGGCAGGCCATTCCATAATTTTGGGGCGATTACCGAAAAGGCCCTCTGGGAGGTTGCAGACAGCCTAGATTTTTGTGGCTGAAGCAAATTCCTCCCAGAGGACCGGAGTGTGCGGGTAGGATTGTATGGGAGGAGGCGGTTCCGAAGATAAGTTGGAACCAAGCCATTTAGAGCATTAAAGGTAATAACCAACACCTTATACTGGGCCTTGAAACTGATAGGCAGCCAGTGGATATATTTTAATACTTAAGATAGAGTTACCTGCTTGGTAGAGGAAGGAAATTATATGGATGTGGCATATCTTGATTTCAGTAAGGCCTCTGACAAGGTGCCCCATGATATTCTTGCAACCAAGCTAGTAAAATATGGCTAGACTATGCTACTGTCAGGTGGATTTGTAATTGGTTGACCAACCAAACCCAAAGGGTGCTCACCAATGGCTCCTCTTCATCCTGGTCAGAAATGACTAGTGGGGTTCCACAGGGTTTTGTACTGGACCCAGTGCTATTTAACATCTTTATCAATAACTTGGATGGAATAGGTGACATGATTATAAAATTTGCCGATGACACCAAATTAGGAGGGGCAGTGAATGCCTTAGAGGACTGGATCAGATTTCAAAAGGACCTGAACAGATTGGAGAGCTGGACCAAAAGTAACAAAATGAATTTCAAGAGGAGCAAAATGTACTATACATGGGCATGAAATGCAGATATATAGGATGGGTGACACCTGGGTTGACAACAGTACATGTGAAAGGATCTTTATAGACCATGAGCTGAACATGAGTCAAGAGTATGATGTGGCAGCTAAAAAAGCCAATGAAATTCTAGGCTGTATCAATAAAAGTATAGTGTCTAGAATGAGGGAAGTAGTAGTACCACTCTATTTTGCTTTTGTCAGACCTCACCTGGAATACTTTGTTGAGTTCTGGGCACCACAATTCAAGAAGGATGTTGACAAGATAGAATGTGTCCAGAGGAGTGTGACCAAAATATTGAAAGAACTGGAAACCATGCTTATGAGAAGCAGTAAAGGGAGTTGGGTATGTTTAGCCTGAAGAAGAGAAGGTTAAGAGGTGACATGACAGACATTTTTAAATATTTTAAAGGATGTCATATTAAAGAGGGAGCAAACTTGTTTTCTGCTGCTCTGGAGACTAGGACACAGAGCAATGGACTCAAACTACAGGAAAAGAGATTTCACCTAAACGTTAGGAAGAACTTTCTGACAGTAAGAACTGTTCGGCAGTGGAACGTGCTGCCTCAGAGTGTGGTGGAGTGTTCTTCTTTGGAGGTTTCTAAAAAGAGGATGGATGGCCATATGCTGGGTGTGCTTTGATTGTGTGTGAATATATATGACTTTATAGTCAACAATGTAATTAGACATAGGACATTATTAGATGCTTTAATCAAGGAGCTCGTGAGAACAATGTCACTGTACTGCCAAAGGGTCCCAATATTGCATGACACCATCCTCTTGTGCTTCCTCCATTCTCCCTCCATTCTGATATGATGGAAAAAGTACCACTTTTCATTAGCAAAAACTTCTGCTAATGAAAAGTGGCACTTTTTTTGTTGCTCCAGCACAGAGGGAGGATGGGGCAAGGACACAAGGAGGATGGCACATGCAATATTGGGACCCTTTGATGGTACAGTGACATCGTTCTTGCGAGCTCCTTGTGGGTTTTTTTTTTTGAAGCATCTGATAATCTCCATACATAGGAGAGGTTGTATCCAATGCAATCCTTCCATTAATGGAATTACTATGATGTAGAAGAGGCTTCTGTGAATAGATGCGGGGGGGGGGTATTATTCTTTATTGTATAGACCATTGTGTTCCTCAAAAAATCTGCTTGAGAAAGGTTGAGGGACCAGTGAGTTCACAGTATAATGAATTTTTGCTCTGGGAACTGCATAGAGAGCTCAAGTGAACACAAAATGACAACATGTAAGAGCAGGGCTTAGAGAAAGGGTCAGCAATTAGTCTCAAATGGGGCATGGATCTCAATGAGTACCCAGTTGTGATAACTCATGATACTGGCCCTGCGGAAATGTGTTAGGCATGATCTGGGTAGTGAACATTTAAGAGATCCTTGAATCTCTTATGAATTCAGTAACTCATTACTATTTTGGAGACATATGGTATGGAATGGCTATACCGAAATGTTATAAGTCACACTTGGAGAGTTAATGCAAAATAGCATAAACAGAAGTGAATAAGAAAAGGGTCAAGATGAAGACAGCAGTGCAATCTATCAAAAGTGCAATCTTCACATTAACATTGCACCACATGGCATCAGTATCATGTGACATCAAACTGACACACGCCCAAGTTTTCATTACTTAGTTATTACCCAGGAGGGAAAGCATTCTACAGGGTGGGAAAACAATCTTCTCCATCATCATGGAAATGTTCTTTTTTAAAAAGTTTAATATCTAGATTGTGTGACAGCTCATGTAGCCTTGTGGCATCTCATGTAGCCTTGTGTTATAAATTTCCTGCTGAAAACTCTTTGACATAGCCATATACTACTAACAGAAAATAATGCCACTCACCATGTAACATGCAAAGTAATACTATTCCTGAAAATTGTCTGCATTTGGCCTTTTAAATTAAATCACTACAGAGAACAAGACACATAATTGCTACAGTGATAACAAGAAGGGATAAAATGTATTAGATATTAAATTTTAATGTAATTAAAAGTGGCAGTGTGCGTCCATCATAATGATGGACGAAACCATGGGGGCACATCTTAGCCAAATGTGATGATTAATTCAATAACTCATTACTATTTTGAAGACGTTCTGAAAATGAAACACTTATTGCTAGCATATGTTTTTTTTCTAAGGCATGTCATTCTAACATGGTTTCCTTCTTTGAGAAAGTATTATGGACAGTATGGTGACATATGCATGCCCTTCATAAACCTGTCCTACACAATAGGCCAAAGATCAAATGAGTTTGTCTTTATCCTTTTTTTTTTTTTTTTAACAACAAAACTAGTGTAGAGAGAACTGATGCATATGTTAACATAAGAGTTGGATTAATTATTTGGGGTCATAGGTGAACTGTTTTAAATCAAAATCAACAAAATGGAAAAACAGACAATTCAGAAATCATTATATAGTTGTTTGTTTCAGTTATATTCCACCTTTAAGAGTCTGTGTTAAAACAGATACGAAAGGTTATAATATTAAAATTCCATTAAATGAATTAAAACATTAAATACAATTGAATTAAAATCAATGTAAAAGTCTATCATTAAAAGTATAGTATTCACTTGTTAGGAGGCCTAGTCAGGCAGGTAGTAAATTGTTATAGGGATGATCTGGCAAAATCACCTCTGAGCATTCCTTGTCTACGAAAACTCATTTCTCAACCAAACATTTTTCTGAGGGTAGAGCAAGAGTGATAATGGCCTCCCCACTATGCCTGAAAGCCTACATGGGAGTGGGCAATTGTGACAGGTCTGGGCAACTTTAATGACCCAGAACCTTCCAGGAGCTTCATAGACTACTGAGAAATAAAAGAAAGAAACTGAAGTGGCTGGGAATCCCCTTTTGATTTTAAATAGTATATTGAATCCTTGCAACCTGTTTAAAAGATAAAATGTTGCACTGCAAGCAGCACGTCACCCTCTTTTATTGACTAGGATCTTCAGAGACTGGGGATTCTTGAGACATCAAGGGCCACAAAAAGCATCCTTGAAGGAGATTATGTGATTCCATGGCCACACTTTGCCCATCTCTGGCCTAGACACACTGGGACGCCTCTGGCCAAGCTATATAAGAGCATGGTTAAGACAGCAAAAGTTATTACTGGGAAAGAATACGTAAGGTAGGATAGGCTGCAGCAGTTTGCTTTTGCCTGAGTCTACTGAGAAGGTCAAGATTACAACCCTTCCCCTCCTTTCCCCCTACTGAGTTAATTGAGCACAAGCTACTTTTGCACTTTGAACTCAGTTTGCAGCAAACAAAGGCCCAGGATATTCTGGCTCCTTGTTAGTGTTTCCTGCCAGCAGATCAGGCCCATTCCTACCCCTGGTACCTGCATGGATCAGGAAGAAGTTCAGATGGGCACAACAGTCCATTGCTGCAGCCGCTGCCAGAACTGTCTGCCTCACTCTCTCTGAAGCCCAGAAGCTGGTCTGCTATGGGCCTGCTTCCTGCTGTGGAAGAGCAGCACCAGAGGGCGGCTGCAGCAACAGGCTGGCGAACAATAAAGGGCTGCTGTTGTCACATGGGACCCAACCCATTTTTTGCCAGTAGGAGTGTTGTTTCCTAAGTATTTTTATAATAAATGTTTATCGGGCTATACCTCATCTTCCCTCTATCTTAACCTCACCTGTAGCAACGTGGGGGGGGGTGAGGACTCCTGGGGACAAAAGCCCTATGCCATCTGGCCTGCAGGGCTCCATGATGGAGTAAATTGCTCGTGCAGATAAGCCCAAAGTTAAGGACAAAGGGGGAAAGTGGGAGGGATGAGAAATGGGGCTTTTTAAAAGAGAAAAAGTAGGACAGCAGAGGATTAACTGGCACTGGCTCTGCCAAATTGGGAATACATAGTCCTTAAAATAGTCTAAATCCAAGTTGCATAATCATAACTTGGAATTGTGCCTGGAAAAACAAGGTATGTCTATTAAATAATGAGGCTGATACAATAAACCAGCTTTGTTTATATGTATTAAAATTCAAATGCTTGTCCCCTTCAATATACTCCCCTTTCACACTCACACACTGATGCAGTCTTGTTTTCCACTGGTTGAAGGCATGGAGCAGATCAACTTCTGTCATCTGTATCAACACATACACATCAATTTCTTCTTTACTACATCAGTTGACTCAGAACGTGTTCCTTTAAGCACTGATTTCACTTTAGGGAAAAGAAAAAAGTCACATGGTGCCAAATCTGGCGAATATGGAAGATGTTCAAGTATCGTTAGCCAAAATCTACTTCACAGAAAGTGCTGTGTGAGCAGGCACATTGTCTTGATGAAGAATGGAACCATTTTTTTTTCATAGCTCTGGCTCCCCCTCCCAACCCTTTCTCTCAGTTTTGTCAAAAAATCCTTATAATACTGGGCTTACCTTCCAGCCGGCGCAGTCATGCCAGGGAGGGAGCTGACTTTGCCAGGCGGAGGGGAGAGAGGCCAGGCTGAATGATGTCATGGTGCCTGCACCATGGATTGGAGAGGGAGGGGTGTGGCCAGAGGCTATTTAAAGTCCCTACCGCATCTCCTCTCCTCCTCTTTTGTGATGAATCGACCTCTTGGACAAGCTAGTGGTGGATAGGGACTAAGTGGACGCTTGCCCCTTATCTGTGGCCAGATGAAGGAGGAGGCCTAGAGTTCAGTGTGTACCTATGGCACCAATTTTGGTGAAGAGGGGTATCAGGAACTGCCACTTTAGGTCAGGTGACTTGGGGGGTGAATGAGACTCACCTTGGTGTTGGCCTGAAGGATAGACCCTCACCTTAAATTCTTGTGACTTGAGTGGGGGGCTTTTGGGTTGGCCTTCTAGATGTGGGCCGGCTGTGGATCAACCCCAACTCCTGAGGTTCCTCTCTAGGGCTAAGGTGCTCGCCCTGGGGAAGCTAGGGAGTAAGGTATGGGATAGACCTACTGCCCCAGCTGCTCCCACACTAGGTTGCCTCCCCCCACTGAAGATCTTTAGAGGGTTAATAAGTAGGGATACAATTATTGTATCCCATCTTTTGTGTTTGGTCTCTTTATTTCCCTAAATCAGTCAGCAACCCAGCTTACCTCCCAGCTGGCGCAGCTGTGCCGGCGAGGGAGCTAACTTTGCCAGGTGGAGGGGAGAGGGGTGAGGCTGAGGAATGTCATGGTACCTGCACCATGGGCAGGAGAGGGAGGGGTGGGACCAGAGCTATTTAAGGTCCTGCCGCCCCTCCTCTCCTCCTCTTTTGTGATGAGTTGACCCATCGTCCCACTGCTGACATAGAATGATAATGGTCAGTTCAGGTCTGGGTAGAATTTTTTACCCTCTTTCAACTGGATTTTTTTTTTTTTTTGCGTACCCCATACTGTGCAGGCAGCACTGGGAGATTGGCTAGCACGGTGTCTAAAATAGGTCACACGCTGTGAATTATTGCCTGATGAAGGGTGAGGCATAGGATTTGGTGTGCACCTATGGGACCAATTTTGGTGAAGGGGGGGTCTTGAGAACTGCTGCTTTAGGACAGGTGACTTGGAGGGAGTGGTGAACGTTACTCACCTTGGGATTGGCCTGAAGGATAGACTGTCATCTTAATTCTTGTGACTTGGGTGGGTGAGTTCCAGATGCTGGTCAGCTGGGGAGCAACCCCAACTCTTGGGGTTCCTCTGGTGCTCACCCTGGGAAATCTGGGGATTAAGGTCTGGGATAGACCTACTGACCCAGCTGCTCCCACACTAGGTTGCATCCCCCCACTGAAGATCTTTAGATGGTTAATAAATAGGTAGGTTAAATAAAGCCGAATCATTGTACAATATCTTTTGTGTCTGGTCTCTTTATTTCCCTGAATCGGTCAGCAAATTCTGGTTCACTGTTCTGCCTTCTGGAACACATTCTTTCAAAATTATGCCATATATATATATATATATATATATATATATATATATATATATATCACCCAATAAGCATGGCTTTGAATGTGGATTTACTTTGATGTACTTTTTTCATTCTTGGTGATGATGGTGTTTTCCAGTGCATTGACCAAACCCAAAGGATACTCATCAATGGCTCCACTTCATCCAGGAGAGAAGTGACTAGTGGGGTGCCACAGGGTTCTGTCCTGGTCCCAGTGCTATTCAACATCTTTATCAATGACTTGGATGAGGGAATAGAGGGTATGCTTACCATGTTTGCAGATGATACCAAATTAATACCCCAGAGGACTGGATCAGAATTCAAAAAAGACCCTAACAGATTAGAAAGCTGGGCCAAAACTAACAAAATGAATTTCAACAAGGAGAAATGTAGGATACTACACTTCGGCAGTAAAAATGAAATGCACAGAAACAGGATGGGTGACACCTGGCTTAATGGCAGTACATGCAAAAGGGATCTAGGAGTTTTATTGACCACAAGCTGATCATGAGTCAGCTGTGTGATGCAGAGCTAAAAAAGCCAATGAGATTATAGGCTGCATTAATAGGAGTACAGTGTCTAGGTCAAGTTAAGCAGTATTGGAAATGTTTAAAAATGCAGGGTTCCAATGTCCCCTGTTAAACACGAGAGCATATAGCAAATGCTCCCTCCTCACTGCACTTCACTCCTGGGAAGTACAGCCAATTAGCAGAGTACACACACATACATAGCAGTGTTAGCATAATAATCTTAGCAGACATGAAAATAGATTGCTTATAGACAACCAACACCCTTTTCTGTCCCAAGTTACTTGTTTAGCCAAATAATTACTCAAGACTCATAAAAGTAGCTTAAAAAGTACAAAAACTTATTTACTCACATATTAAGAGCATTTACATGTGGCAGAACTTCAGTACAGCTTCAAAGTAGACTTAGGACATTTTCAGACAGTACTTACCATGCTAGAAGCTTGTGAGAGAGGTATGGTGCTGTTGCGCAACAGGGGGTCCATTTCGGACAACACCATCCCTCTCGCGAAATCGTCGGTGTCACTTCCATGTACAATTGGAGGCAGGCACACCATGTTTTACTCATGGAACTTGCCCTTGAGTAAAATATGGTGTGGCTGCCTCCAATTGTACACAGAAGTGACACTGATGATTTCGTGAGAGGGACGGCATCGTCCACAACGGACGCCATGCTGCGCAACAGTGCCATACTCACAAGCTTCTAGAGTGGTAAGTACTGTCTGAAAAAGTCCTAAGTCTACTTAAAAATGACTAAAAACTACATCATAACAAAAGACTATGCAGGGCTCCCTGAGAGGGAGGTCCTCTCTCTCTCAAAGCATGGCGAAGAGTGGGGTAGACATAAAGACCTTGTGGCTGGCTTCTAAGACAAAGGAGGAAGACTTAGACACTCCCGTTTCCCTAGAAGACCAACAGCAAAACATTAGGAAGCTATATCTACACATACTGTTTTGCTTCTCAGTTAACCTTTCAATAGCAAAACATTTCCACTTATTGGATTGCAAACGATATACCCCAATAAGAAATAGTACCATTCTGTTCTGCATTGGTCAGCCCTCACCTGGAATACTGTGTCCAGTTCTGGATACCACAATTCAGGAAGGATATTGAGAAGCTGAAACATGTCCAGAGGAAGGTGACCAGGATGGTGGGAGGTCTGGAAGCCATGCCCTATGAGGAGCAGCTTAGGGAGCGGTACATGTTTAGTCTGGAGAAGAGAAGGTTGAGAGGGGACATGATAGCTATGTTTACATATTTGAAAGGATGTTATACTGAGGATGGACCAAGCTGCTTTTCTGCTGCTCCAGAGACTAGGACATGGAGCAATGGGTTCAAACCACAGGAAAAGAGATTCCACCTAAACATTAGGAAGAACTTTCTGACAGTAAGAGCTGTTCAGAAGTGGAATACAGTGCCTTGGAGTGTGGTGGAGTCTCCTTCTTTGGAGGTTTTTAAGCAGAGGCTGGATGGGCTTCTGTTGGGAATGATTTGGTTGTGTATTCCTGCATGGGAAGGGGTTGGACTGGATGGCGCTTTTGGGCCCTTCCAACTCTATGATTCTATGACTGTCATTTTGTCTCAGGATCATGCTGGAAGATCCAGGTTTCCTCACAAATGATGATTTTATGAAAAAAGGTTGGGTCTGCCGCAGCATAGCAATAGCAATAGCATTGATATTTATATACCGCTTATCAGTGCCAAAGCATTCCCTAAGTAGCTTATAATGTGTTTTAGCTAATTGCCCCCAACACGTTGGGTACTCATTTTACCAGCCTATGGAAGAATGGAAAGCTGAGTCAGCCTTGAAGCCATCTGGGATCCAACTCATAACCTTGTGCCTTGCAGCTGGCATTTAACCACTGCACCACCAGGGTTCCAAGTTGCTGCAGAATGTCAGTGCAAATTTCCTTGCAGAACTCTTTTTCCTCTGGTGTGAGAACCCTAGGGACCATCTTGGCACAAACTTTTCTCATGTTGTGATCCTCATGCAAAATTTTCCATGCAATGCCTTTATCAATTTTCATGGCTACAGCTATAATTTGAACACTGAGTCGGTGGTCTACTCAAACAATCTGGCTGATTTTCCCACAATTTATTCAGTTCTTGAAGTAGAAGGTCATCCAGAGCCTTCATTGTCTTTCACATTCTCAAGTCCTTCTCTGAATCTTTTGTGCCACTCAAACACACATGCACAAGATATGCAGTCTTCCCCATAGGCCTCAGTAAGCATTTAAATAGATTCTGTTGGCATTTTGCTCAATTTTACTAAAAAATTCAAATGGACATGCTGCTCGACTTTTAAACTTAGCATTTTTCTGGCACACAACAGACAACACAGCTGGTTTAAATGACAACTGACAATTAACTGAATGGCCAAGAGTGTTGATGTTTGTCATGCAGGTTCAGACATGTTTAAGGTTACCACTCAAACATTTAGAATGAGTTCTCCCTGATTTGTCTGAAAGGTAGAAACAGAATCTTATTATTTAATAGGCAGAGCTTGTAGATCAGTAGCCATTGAAGCTGTCATGACAAGGAAGTTGTGTGCTCCCTGTAACCAGACTCGGTCAACACTCTTGTCACAGCATTTTGAACAAGATGATATTTCGCTACATATTTATAAGGCAACCCAATATAGAGCCTGTTAGAATAATCCAGGTGGGATGTGTCACTGAGGCCAGATTTGACATCTTAAGGAACATATGTAGCTGGCATTATAGCTTTAACAGTGCAAACTTGTACAAGGTTGGAGTTAAGGGAGTTGATGACAGGAGCCTGGAGCAGAAGGCTCTGTGTGTATACCCTACATGAGTGAGGTTGAGAGTCTGGATGTGAATAGTGAATGGACAAAGATTACATGAGTTATAGGGAAGATATTAGAAGGACATGTAAACAATCTGTTCCAGTTTACCATAAAGTTTGGGAACTGTAACCTGACAGTCTGCCAAGTACAGTGAAAGTTCTGAATACCAAATCTCCTAAGTAAAGATCTCCTAGGTAAATGTTACATCTATATATTTCTACTAAAGTTATCCTTGTGTTAATACAAAACACAGACTCTGCCCATTCCTATCCAGTATATAAAAGTAAAGGAGAGGCTACAAAAATAAAAATAAACAATACACACTGCAAACATTTAAGTGACAGGAATAACCCTGGTTCAAAGGGGGGAATCTAAGGGAACCTTATAAAGAAAGGTGGGAGCAAAAAAGTGTAGAGGTAGTCAGGCTGAGCCACACGTGAAAGTGGGTTGGTGTTTTAAAGATTGCCCTCTATCACCTTGGTGTGACGTGTGGTGTCAACACATATTAAAGTCAAAGTGTTGGTAAGCATCACAGTGAGCACTCATAGCTCCTTTTAAGGTCATTCATGGTTGTCAAGTCACAAAGCTCAGGATTTTGGGACCTAGGAAGAGGACAAGGGGTTACCTCTGGGACCAACTTTCCTTACCCATTTGGAGTTTTTGAGGCATTGGATTTGGGTGATATGGAGGTCCTCTATGTTGGCATCAATGTGGATCTGGCTGGGAGAGGTTGTACATCCTGAACCCCTTTCTCTGAGTTTGGGAGGATTTGTCTAGTAGTTTCTTCATAGTAGGTGCTTTTTTAGAATTGAATTCCTATATATGTTCTGCTTCCTTGCAGATTCTGGTCAAGGCTTATTTTTTTTTAAAAAAAAAATCTGACCAAATTTACCTTTTGTGTCATAACTCTTATTTCCTCTAAAACAATCAGCATGGTAAAGTGGTTTGAGTGTTGGACTAGGACTCTGGGAAACTAGGATTTGATTCCCATTCTGCAATGGAAACCCATTTGGGTGACTTGAGGCAACTAATTCTCTCTCAGCCAAAGAAAAGGGAATGACAAACTACCTCTGAATAAATCTTGCCAATAAAACTCTTGGATAGAGTGGGCATAAGCCAGAGTTGACTTAAAAGCACATAACAACAAACAAGTAACAACAAACGTAAATGTTCAGACACTGAGAATATCAACAGATATAAGGGATTAGATTTTGGCTGTCTTCAGATTTTTGAAGACTGCTTCATTTCCTCATTCTGTGTGTCTCTGTGTGTGTAAACATTCATTTTTCACAACAAATCACACATAATGATTTTGCACCAACCCACACATCATATTTCCCAAACAGAAGTGCTCCAGGTTGGAAATGTTCTTGCAAATAGAATGCAAAATTTTACTTTGAGCTCCAAGATACCCAATAGGAAATAAAGAAAACTAAGTTTCATAGATATTTGTCATCTAGCCTTACACATCTTGCATAAAATATTACTTTCTCTGGTGGTATTCTGAATGATACACGGAATGAGAGGAAGATATATCGCTAACAGATGGCAAAAAGTCCAAAATTTGCTAGGTTTTAACAGATCTGTTTCTTAATGGTTAAAAACCTTCTGGACACATACTCGTTTACTTATTATTATTAACTTTATTATTTCTGACCATGTTCCACAGAAAAATATATGTGAAAGTTGAGAATTTGGCTTTCATATTTGATAACTAACTACAGAATCTTAAAGATGAATAAATACTGAAGCAAAGAGAATAGATTTTTTTTTCTTTTTTGTACAGTGGGCTTTCCTGATCTGTGGGCTCTGGATCTGCAATTTTGAGCAATCATGGATTGTCATATACTATATTTAAAATGGTGTCCATGTGAATGTGGATGCTCTGAAGTGTTTGTGTACACATCACCACCATTTAATAATATGAGACACAATCATCCACAATTTTTGTCAACTGTGCAGGGACCCAGAATGGAACCTCCGTGGATCCAAAGGGCCCACTGTATTAAAAAATGGGTGATAGCCTGATTAATGTGCTGGCTCTTCTGCTACATAGAACTGAAGTTCATCCTGGAAACAGTAGAAGTGCAAATATAATGGGAATGTTCTTTGCTCTTTAAACTTAAAATAATTCTGACCTATCGAGATCCCAAGGTTTTTGGCCACTGAAGTGATCTGAACAAAAATGTGTCCAGGTTCACTGATTTGAATGGAATTTGATTTTGAATTATTTCCCTTTTTGGCCCTTAATCAATGGCTTAGACATAAATGATTCAAACTTTATAACATGCAGATGGCATTTTGAATTATACAGCTCCTACGCAATTCTAATTTTTGTTAGTGTAGAATGACCAATAATAGAAAATCAGATTACCAGTAGGAATGAAATGGAAAATGCTAGCGTTTGCTGATCTTCTTTATGAAAACAATTTGAGACTCTTTAAAACTATTTATTTATTACAATGTTGCCAGAGAAAGGGAGGAAAAGCTGAAGAAATTTTATCAAAAATGTGTGCCCACCACAAATTGCTTCCTTTAATGATTTAAAATAAATTATAAGTTGTTCATGCTTCCTGTGACATGGCATTCACATTCAATGGTCAGTCAGAATGAAAAGCTTTAGTATGTAATTATTTGCTATGTTTGGTGATGATTTGCTTCTGTCAGCACAGAACTGAAATGTGAAGGGACAGTTCTCCCTTCTGGGGAAGCACTGAATGCTTGCTCAGTCTTGCAAAATATTATTTCAGCACCCTTCCCCTAAAATATTGGGTTTAGTGAGCCCCAGTGAAACCATTCACACTGACTGGGGCAAGAACTCCCAGTCACAGTGCTACAAATTCTCCTTTTCCTCTTCATCTTGGTGTTTTCTTCAAATTGAGAGTTTGGGAAGACATGCATGCATGCATGTAATTCATACCCTCCAACTGTCCTGTTTGGCAGGGACAGTCTCAATTAATCCTCTGTTATTCACCCCTACCCTGCCAGCTGCTTTTAAAATGTGCCATTTTCTTTCCTTTTCCTTTCTCCCTTTGCTAAAACACAGGGTTTGTTTGTTTGTTAAAAAAAACCATACCATTTAAATGCTATTGATTTTTTTTTAAGTAATTAAAAACATTTGATAAAGTACAGCACCCACCCATTGAACACCCCTTTCTAAACAGCCAGTCAATTGTTGAATGCATGCCTGAATAAAGACAGCTTTATCTGTTGTGGAATGGATGACAGGGAAGCGGCCAACCAAGCCTGCATTACCAGTCTGGGAAGAATCACTGAGAAGGGCCATAAATGCAAATGGTTTTGGAGATGCATGCTGGCCAAGATCCTACAGTGGGCTTTCACAGTTGTAAATCTACACGACACATAGTTACTTAGTGGTTGCACATCATCACACTTCCACTGAATACCTAGAACTTGCAAACAATTGTGTATCGGTCACTGTGTCTGCTTATTTTAAGCTGCTTTGGAGAAAGATGGGGTAAAAAATAATTAAATAAATTAAATAAAATAACTAGAGTGTCCCATTGCACAATGGAGAATTCACAGTTGCCATTTCTGCAATCTTGGTGAACAAAGTAATACAGTTAAGGCAGATAGTTATGCACTATTTTAGGATGTAAAATGGCATGGCTGGAATCTGGTTGCTTAATCCCCACTTAGACCCACTGAATTAATTGAATGTTGAGTCATCAAGCAGGTAGATCGAATTGATTCAATGTCTGTACTGTAGCTGGGAGTAATAATCAGATTTAGGCCAATGTGGAATGCTTTCACTTCTGGGACTCTGTTTACACAATAATAAGAATGCATCTGTTGTATATATAAAAAAAGAACAACCACATGCGTAAGGGAGCTTCCCCATGTATATGACAAAAACATACATCAACTGTCTGCTATAGGAAAAGCTAGAAATGTGTATTTACTGATAAAGAACTGAGGGGAAATGGTCCGAGATTAGTGGAATTGATTTATAGTTTGTATAGCTACCTACCAATAAAATAAACAGGGTAATAATATAATCCCAAATGAAATGGGTAAATAGAAAAAAAATGAGAAAGTTGTTTCCTAATTAGACTAGAAAGCACACACATGTTTCACATATGTAGCAGATTATAGTCTGATCTCAGTGCAGTATGTGAAAGTTCAACCTGTTAAGACCCATGGAATGCTGCACCATTTGGACATAGGGCTCATCTACATGGGTTTCCCTTTGGCATATTCTGGTCCCAGATCAGGCCCGTTGCTCCCCCATTACCTGCATGATGCAGGCAGGAGTCTACATGGACACACCAGCCTGTTTCTGCAGCTGCCACCATTTCCATCTGCATTGCACTCTCCGAAGCCAGAAAGGGGCCGTGCAGCATGTGGTAAAGGCCCCCTGCACATGGCAAGCCTTCCTCTAAAAATTTCTTTAGGACCAAGTTCAGCATACAAATTAAATCTTGTGTAGCATTCAGTTAATGGAGTGAAGCATGTTTCCCTAAGCCCATACAGAATCAGTGTCACCTTCTGTATTCCATTGTGTATATGCTAACATTGACAATCAGACATTTGTCCTGGGTCTTCCATGTAGAAACTTGAACATATTATGCCAAAGGCTAGAAAGTGGGAAGTCACTTTTAAATTTAATGTGTTAAGAGTTAATATGTTTGGGAGGGGGTGAGACTTGTAGATGGTATTTATGTTTATGTGTGGATGTGTTGTCATCATTTTGTTTGTTTTATTCTGGTGTTGAATGATGTGTGAAAATCAATAAAGATAGATACACACACACTTGAAAGAGAATTCCCTGTCACTGTAACTTGACCTCTGGATGGAGATACTTGCAGGTTTACATGAAGTGACAAGGTAGATTTTTTTTTATTTTATTTTTTTTTGGTCTTCTCTTTCTTTGCTGGCTTGCACCATGCCAACCTTTCTTATGGTTTAATCCAGCTGCAGTTGGGTGAGGTGATTTGTGTGTGGCTGATCATGGACCAAGAAATGTATGCCAGTTTACAATAAAACAAGGTTCAAAAAAGAAGGAACTCCCTTATTAAGAGATGAAAGGATGAGCCTGGAGGGTGAAGGACAGAGAACAGCCTTGACTAGGCCTTGATTGAGAGAACACAGGAGAAGGTAAAAGGTGCAGGGAAATTTGACTGAAACCTGACAAGGTGAAGTAAACTGGGAAAAGACAGAGTTATGTGAGAAAGATGGAAAAGACCTGAAAGTGAGCTTATTGAAGCAAGTGTCAGAAGAGAAGCAGAAATGCAAACAAATGGAGACGATCTGATGAGTTTCTACACCGGAAGGCCCAGGGGCAAATGTCTGGTTGTCAAAGTTAGCAGAAATGAAACAGAACATCATCCAGTCTCTCTGGATAGAGGCTGAACATATCAACTGGTATTGGTAGTGTGTCTTGCATAATCAGAGCAAATAAAGTAAATTCATTCCTAATTCTTTCTGCCTTCTTGTTGCTTTGTGCCTTCAAGTTGTTTCTGACTCACGATGACCTGAAGACAAACCCGACATGGGATTTTCTTGGCAAGATTTGTTCAGAGGGGGAGTTGTCTTTCTTTCCCTGTGAGGCTGAGAAAGTGTGACTTATGTAAGGTCACCCAGTGGGTTTCCAAGGCTGAGCAGGGATTTGAACCTTGGTCTCCAGAGTTGTAATCCAACACTCAAACCACTATACCATGCTGGCTTTGGACTATTCTTCCTTCACCTTTTGTGTGATGGAACTGTAATGAGAGTCTAGCATGGCCTACACAACTTTCAGCTTTCTCCTTTAGTGCAGTAGACCCTTGTGACAGTGGAGATTATCACACATGGTGGAATTTGCCAAAAAATCATGTTCCCAACCACATCAGAAGATCGCTAGAAGAACAGAAAGGGTGACCTTACCATATGCTGCATCCTTCTTCCATTCCCGGGGCATAGTGCCGCTTCCATTTTTCATTGATGGGGACAAGCTACCAATAAAAAAGGATGCCTTACAGCTGTGCTATGCCCGGAATGCTGGAGGACATTGTCATCTGGTAAGGTCTCCCCTTCCTGTTCTTCTACCAACCTTCTGATGCAGATTTTTCTGCATCTGATAATCTCCAGTGAGTGAAGGCAGCAGCTACAGGTGATAGCTCTCTTCTCCTGGTTGAGAGTCCTGTTGGACCCTGTTCTTCAGCTTCACAGTCAGCAACTGGTGATGCAGCAACAGATTGCATAGCAAATTGTGTGAATAAATTTTTTTGCTCTCTTCCTACCCATTTTTCTATCATGTTCTTTCAAAAGTTTTGATGATGAACAAGTTCTACAAATCTGTGCTATAGATCTTGATATCTCCCAGGGATCTATACAGGAGTAACTACCTGTAGGCACTGCAGTGGGCTGAAACATTTGGCTGCTTTGGGTATGGTTTGCGTATGATGCATTCAAAGTATGACCCTGGAGTTTTGCAGTCCTCAACATTTCTGGACTCTCTAAACCATCCCTTTCAGGGTGAAAGAATCAAACAAACATACCAAATGTGAATTGCTTCTCCTAGAAGTCACCAGAAGCAGAAACTCAGCTTTTCAGTAGGTTGGAAGCCTCCCACCCTGCATTGTGTAAAACAACTGTTTTAATACGATACCAGATTTTTCAAAACCTGAAGTAGACTTTTGGTCACATCCCTTTTTTTTTCTTTTTTTGGGGGGTGCATTCAGAAGCCTCAAAGCTTTTTGGGGCAGAAAACTAGTCCCCAAATATTCTGTTTCCATTTAGAACAAAAATGGAATCCTACCAGGTTCAGTGGTAAATAATTTGCTCCTCTCCTGCATAGCAAAACCAAGATTCAGGGAGGGGTGCCTTTGGCTACCATGGAGAGAGACCAGGGTAGGTGAGTTTGTTTGACAGCCTGTCAATGCATAGGAAAAACCAAGATTTGTCAGAAGGCTTTACAAGTCTGCTCTGCCAAATTCTCCCTTTTTCTCATTACTTGGTCATTCCTCCCACCCTTTGAGCAGTGCAGGGAATTACTGGTCACATCTCTGGGCCAGGCAGGAATTTTATCTCCCCTTTCCAGTTTTTTTTTTTTAATTGCTTACCATTCCTTGTTCATGTATGGACTTGGGCATTTGCATGTGATTTGGTTGTTTAGGCAGTTACTGACAGGGAAGTGGTGGTTTTTAAAGAGGCAGCGATGGTCAGCTCCCCTATAAGGTGAAGGGGTTGTCTCCAGACTTGGTACTATGGGTCATGGGGCCTAGAGGGTGAGAAAGGAGACTACCATTTGGGTTGACCTTGGGCACATTTTCCATTTATACCACGGGACACAGTAGGAAGGGGTCCCTTGTGGATGAATGGCTGAGTCCCCAACCAAAATGGTGGTTGGCACTCAAAGTTTGGGAACTAGTTGAGACTTCCTGCCACAGCTGGAACCCACTTTAGTCCTCTCCTCCCTGCAGAACATTAAAATTAATGTTTCAAGAGTTAAATAGTTCATAAAGTGGCCTTTTAGATACTCAACTGATTGTCTCATTGTTTGCTACTGGGTGGGCAAAAGATTTCTTTTAAATATGAGTCTATGAAATAAACAAATGTCCCTTTAAAATCTTTTACCATAATATCATAAAGGATTGAGAATGATTGTTTCCACTACTGACTTTTTGAGACAGGCTCTTTCCTTGTAGACCAGCTACATTACAACTTCAGATGATGACCAGGGTTCTGTATATGTGTGTGAGTGTGTGCCCTTTTATCTATCCGTCAAAATGACATAATTGTTGGAAAGTGAAATGAAATGTGACACAAGCAGTCCAAAATAATATTCTGAAAAGGCTTTGACTTCTTCGGGTTTCTTCTTTAAAAAATAAAAAAATAGTGTCAGGAAACATTAGTAGATTGGCAGTAATGTGTTCTGAAATCTGTCACAGTTACAAACCTGCAAAAAGCTTCTCAGGATCTAGGACTGAAAAGCAGAGCAAGTTTCTCTAATTCCAGTTAAGTTCCACTAAGAAAACTCATACTATCCCCACTGCATGATAGACTCACAAGTGACATATATTACAGATTTCAAAACACCCCTTCTCTTGCCATGAAGTCCCTCATGCCACAAATGCATTTGACTCTTGACAAAATAAATATATTCAGCTGCTTCCTACAGGTGTCTCAGCAGGAAAAGTGTGCTAGCAGCTTACCTGACCTTTTCAGGTGGAGTTGTATATGTCACCTATGTGCATTTGTTGAATTCAGTGCTGAAGGTCAAGTCAGCTTGGCTGACTTTAAGCTGATAAAAATATAGAACCTTTATCTCTTCTCTACCTGTTAGATACTGTTCAGAGCCTATTTGATTTTAAAGCACTTTCTTACACTTTTACGATTCTATAGGGAAGGCCACAGTGAAGATGAAGAACCAAGTGAACTGGATAATGGGAATTCAGAATATGGAAATTGTGTTTTATTCCACTGATAAATCCCTCAAGCTGTATACGCTGTTTCTGCAGCTGCTGTTGCTTTCTAGTTTGCCAATACAGTGTTGACTTTTTATTTTATATTGCATCTCCCTCCCTCCCCTGTCTCTCTCTCTCTGTGTTTAGTGATGAAGTTGGTAGTCTCTGTATGTGTCTGGGTAGCATAAAAAATTAAAATGACTCCCATTGCTGCTGCATTGCACCCATTGCTAGGCCTGAGAAATTGAGCCTCTCTATTGACAGTGATGCTTAAGAGGAAGCCAGTTGTTTGCTTTGCTCATCTGATGCTCATATCATCATAGTTATGAGGGCCTTTCATGCTACATAATTATACTACTATGGTTCCAGTTTAACTTCCATCCTATGGGAGCCTGGTATTTGCTATTTAGGGAGGGAGATTTAGAATTTTCTGCCAAGGAACTCTACTAACTCATCAAACTACAAATCCCAGGATTCCATAGGATGTTGCCACAACCATTAAAGTGGAATCATAGTGCTACAATTGTGTTATGTGAAAGGGTCCATGGATGGAGGAGTAACTCAGATGGAAGACAAAGCAATGAAGACAACAACAAGGAGTTTCACTGACCAGGCTGCCTTTTCTGTATATATGTCTCCCCTCTCTTTTTTTGTGTTCCCTTCTGTGTAACAAACATATTTGTATGCACATTTTTCTATTATATGCATATTCTATATGACTTTATTTGAAGTCTGAACCATAGTTGAAATCCTGTTGGTACATTATGCTACTATAACTATGTTGTCATAGTTGGCAACAGAAAGAAAAACGTGACAGGTACAGGAGTCATAAAGGAAGTAAGACCTGGAACACCAGGCTGCTCAGAGCTGGCAGAGTTTGTAGCTTACCACATGCTGAAGAAATGAAGCAGTGCAGCAGGAAGGTTCCATCTTCCGTGCTGCCTTACTGCACAACATCATTATTCTTCCATTATGGTCCTGTGGGAGACTGAGGTAAAACCACATCGTTTTACTAACCGAAAAAACCCATTAGCTAAAAGACACAGTTTTACCTTGGTCTCCCACAGGACCAGAATGGCAGAACACTGGAAGAATGACAATGTTGTGAATGGAAGACAGAACCTTCTTGCTGCACTTCTGCTTTACTTCAGTGTGTGGTAAGCCTCTGTCTTTCTCATCACCATTTTGTAACCCTGGCAAATGGTGCAATTGCTATTGTAGCACACCAGCAAGATTCTGGTCACTGTTCACATACACAGAAGGTATGTGCAGAAATATTATTTTCTGTGAAGAAAATGTTAAGTTTCTGTGCAGGAAACTTGTTTTTTATGCAGAAATCTAATTTTCTGTGAGAAAAAAAAATGTGCATTTTTTTACATAGGACTTTTCTGGACGGGGTTTTGTAACGCGAGCAGCCTCATCCCCATTGCGAGGCTGCTGCGCTGCAGAGGGTCCCTTTCGGATGACACTATGCCCATGCTGATACTGTTGTGGAAGTGCTGGGAGGCTGCAGAGCCATATTTGGTGATTTCCTAATCATGATCAACTTTCGTGATTAGAAAATTGCCAAATATGGCGCTGCAGCCTCCCAGCACTTCCGCAACAGTATCGGCAGGGGAAAGCGTCATCTGAAACGGACCCCCTGCCGTGCAGCAGCCTCACAATGGGGACGAGGCTGCTCGCGTTACAAAACCCCATCCGAAAAAGTCCATAGAATAAGACATGCAAAGTTTCTTGCACATCCAGGATTCTCCTCCTCATTGCTTTCCAGCACTGAAATACCAGGGTCAGGATGTAGTGGAGAAACAAAATCTAGTCTTTGGAATGCTTATCCTTAACAGAAATAATGTGTATCTAAACAGCCAGCATGGTGTAATGGTATGAGATTTAGATTAGGACTCTGGAAGACCAGGCTTCAAATCCTCCTTTGGCTATGGAAACCCACTGGGTGATCTTGGGCAAGTCACATTGTCTCAGCCACAGCGAAAGTCAATGGAAAACCCCCTCTGAACAAATATTGCCTGTAATAGGTTGACCTTAGGGGTCACCATAAGTGGAAAATGACTTGAAGGCATACAACAGCAGCAGCAGCAGCAACAACAACTATCATTTTGGTACTTCAGAAGCTTTCAAAATAGTATTCACATACTTGGGAGGGAGGACAAAAAAGGCCTATTTAGCACAAATAATGAAACTGGTGATGTCTGTTTCAACTTCAGTTTTCTTATTAAATATTTAAAATGCCACACTAAAAGTGTGTTAGGTATTCACTTTATTGTTTTTCTCAGATTTCACCAATTTATTAACTTCTTTTTGATCAAAAGCTACTTTGATTCATTAAAGCTTAAGAGCAGAATGAGTTGCTGCCAGCATCCACAGAAAGAAGAGAAGGCAAGACATAGATCTTCTGTACTCAACAAGCTTAAATATATGAGCATTTGCTGGAAAAGCTATTAGGCAGAATTAATTGGTCCACTTACTCTGTTCAGCAGCAGATCCATGGATATACACAGAGCCTGGAAATGCTCCTTTTTTTGGACAACTGAGCAGCAGTAGGTTAAGAATGGACAAAAGTGCCATGACTTGCATCACAACAAATATGCATTATGATGAGCTTTATTTATAACCTGTGTTTCTAGCTATCCTAACAGATGCAACTCTAGAAATATTGCACTAGGGGCTTAGTTACACAGCAGATTTTACTGTGATAATTTGTGCTTTAGTGCTTTTTTGCACCAGTGCCGGATAGTTTACATGATTTACTGCAAAATAGGTTGCTCTGTTTAGTTTTCCACTTTCTTGTTCCCACAGGCAAAGGTGGGGACATGGCCTCCCAAGCACATCTGGGGGAAGATGCTGGGAAGATGAGAGAGAGAGAGAGAGAGAGAGAGAGAGAAAGTGCTGGCATGTTTCCCTCCTCTGATTACCAGAGGAATGCCTGCTAGTTTTAATCCCTTAGCAGACTCCCTATACTTCCCAAATCCATCCCCTCCCCCATCAAGCCTCCTTCCCCTCACCCACTCTCCCCCCTCTCTCATACATACACACACGGCATCACAGAAGAGTGAGGGAGCCGGAGAAGCAGATCGCTACTCAATCTTGCTTGGCAGCAGCCAAGCAAACCCAAAGGCAGACAGCTGGGCGATTGGGATCTTTTCCGTGGCTGGAAACAACAGTGGCTGCATCTTCTCATTTCAGGCTCCTCTATCCCCTCCCTGGCCAGTCCAACCCCCTCCCTCAATCCAACCAATCACGGCTCAGCTCAGCAGTTGTTTCGGGATGTTGGTAAGTCACACAGACTTTTCTGAAATGGTAGTTCGCACAATCAATAGTGTGCTAAGCCACACTTCTTTTCAAAAAAAGTCGGGAAAAGTAGCAAAAGCCCTTATTATGCTACTTTTGAGTTTTTGAGCTTCTCCCCTTCTGAATGAGATGATATTGTGGCACAACATGTGTGAACTATTAGGAATCTTAGCGAATTCTTCATGGACTTATTTTGCTGTGTAAATGGGGCCTAGGAAAATCTAAAATTCCATAGAACACAGGAGGGTAACTGCAGTGGGCCTTGGAGTGGTGGTGGTGGTTCTGTCTTTAGGACCCTCCCTGGGACCGTAATGGGCTTTCATTGGTGCTCTGTCTTGTTAATTTTTTAAAAATTGTCTATTAAAGAATTTTAAATAGTTTTGACTCTATAAACTCTTTAATTGTTTTACTGATATTTATGTATATTTTTAATAATTTGTAAGATGATTTGACAGGCAGTATTGGGAAAAGCTATGATATACATGCATAAGATGGTGATGATGATGGGAAAAGCAAAGTCCACTTTTGTTTTTGAAAAGCAGGTATTTTAAAATGTTAAATAGGACAGGTAGAGCTGGTGGGAAATAATATTTAAATTTGAGTTGCTGCTCCTGGGGGCTCTAAAAAGAGGAAAAGGGGGGGTTAAGAAGAAAAAGGCAGTCTGGGGAGCGTGATGTGATCAAGCAGTACAACAATGGACTTGGGAAGCCACATGGGTTATACGTCCGCACATTGCTCACCCTTGCTTTTTAAAAAAAATCACACATAGAATCACATAAAAAGCCAATGTGATTCAAGAGCATCAATAGGAGTATAGTGCCTAGATCGAGGGAAGTAATAGCACCACTCTATTCTGCTTTGGTCAGGTTTCACCTTGAATGTTGTGTCCAGTTCTGGGCACCACAATTGTGGAAGGATGTTGACAAGCTAGAATGTGTCCAGAGGAGGGTAGCCAAAATGGTTGAAGGTCTGGAAACCATGACCTATGAGGAATGGCTTAAGAAGCTGGGCATGTTTAGCCTGGAGAAGATAAGATTAAGAGGTGACATGATAGTCATGTTGACATATTTGAAGGGATGTCATACTGAGGATGGAGCAAGCTTGTTTTCTGCTACTCCAGAGACTAGGGGCTCAGTTACACAACAGTTTTTATCACAGGGAGAAACGGGATTTCCTCATCCCGAGTTTGTCCCTTGTTCTTTACACAATTTGTCATGGTAGCATAAGTCTCGGGGTTTTTTATTTCTTGTTCTGAGTGCCTCCATCCCGGGATAGGGGCACACAGCAGAACAGTATTTGGATTGGTCGAACCTTGGAGTTCTTGATCCACCAAGTCTTGATCCACCATTTTTTTAAATGGTCAGTCTGGGAGAACCACCCCCACCCCTGCCAGGCACAGCTACACTCACCTCTAAAGAGTGTATTAAAAAAGCATTAAAGCAACGCTTTAAGTTCTGTCTGTCCCCCCATCCCCTTCCCCACTTTTCCCTTTCCAATAGAAAGTAATGCTTTAAGTTGTCTGCCCTCCCCACTTCTCCCCCCACTTTCTTCCTTCCAATAGAAAGCCATGCTTTAAGTTCTGTCTGTCCTCCCCACTCCTCCCCCACTTCTTTTCCTTCCAATAGAAAGTAATGCTTTAAGTTCTGTCTGTCCCCTTCCCCTCCTCCACTTTCCCCCTTCCAATAGAAATGCTTTAAGTTCTGTCTGTCCTCCCCACTTCTCCCCCCCACTTTCCCCCTTCCAATAGAAAGCAATGCTTTAAATGAGGCTGAGCCACAGCCCAGAGGAGGGAGGGAGGGAGGGGCCGGTGGCTCTCAGCTGGCTGCAACTTCTGCCAGCCAGACATCAAGAATTGCAGGGCTTCCCTTGCAAGCCCACCCCCCTCCAAAGTCCGACCAATCAATATTCAGCCAATGTCCCAGGATGGTTCCTGATTGTTCAGACAACCAATAGCATGGGTTGTTTTGGACTTTCCTAAAAAGGTCCTGAAAAATAGAGGGGTGGAAAGTCATGGATTAACTGGGCTTTTTGCTACCCCCTCCTTCTGAATAGCCTGTGGTGTGTGTGAACTACCAGGGATCCACACAAATTCTTCCCTTTTTGCCATGTAAATGTTTCCCAGGACACAAAACAGTGGATTCAAACTACAGAAAAAGAGATTCCACATAAACATTAGGAAGAACTTCCTGATGGGAAGAGCTGTTTGACAGTGGAACACGTTGGAGTGTGGTGGAGTCTCCTTCTTTGGAGGTTTTTTTAAACAGAGGCTGGATGTTGATCTGTTGTGTGTGCTTTGATTGTGTGTTCCTGCATGGCAGGGGGTTGGATGGCCCTAGTGGTCCCTTCAACTCTATTATTCTATAATTCTATGATTCATATTTGCAAAGGTATTTGTTGTTCAGTCTTTAGATTTTAATTGAGGGTTGCAATGAAGACCAATGCTTGCCCACAGAAGGACAGACCCTAAGATGTTGGGAATGTGGGAGTGTAAATTCATATGTGCATTGTGCTTTCCCATATTTATTGAAAAATGTAAGCAAAGCAATTTCTTAACTGACATGAAAATTAATAACTTGCTTCCACTAATCTGATTCTAACTTGCCACATGGTTCCCCATATTTCACAGGGCACACATCATTTAAGCTGTGAAGGAACTTGCTTAGTCAAAAAGCCAGCTGCACCAACATTATTCATAAAGGAAATTGCATCTTAGGCAATTTAAAACATGTATTAGTAAAGGAAAAGGTTGCTTGCTGAAAAACAGCTGTAAAGCAGAACTTTAAAAAAAAACACCCTTGCACACCCACCTGTAAACTCATTTGAGTCAAAGAAGTAGGCAAGAAGGCTGTGGTAAATTACTTGATTCCTGTTGTGAGAATGCTTGTGCATAGGAAGTTGCTTCCCCCATTCCCTGCATGCCCAGTTGATCCTTGAGATCCTCATTATTTGAAGAACAAGGAAGGAAGGAAGGAAGGAAGGAAGGAAGGAAGGAAGGAAGGAAGGAAGATCCCTGGTGCCAGAATAAGAAGAACATAGGCAGCAAGGGAAGAACAAAAGCAGCTCGGCTGTCCTCTCACTCTCAATGGTTGCTCTGTTGCATCTCGTCCCCTGGCACAACCATGTAGTGGCTTTTGTGTGGGCAAAGGGCTGGCAGGAGGCTGAGCAATGTTGATTATTGCTGGCTATATTCTGATATCTGGCTCATGATGCAGGCATCCTCTGTAGCCACCCTGAAGTCTTTTGGATGCATGACTGGTGATGTCATCATTGTGTACTACCTATCAGAACAGGATGATCCTCCTTATTCAGCTGCTCTGCACATTCCCCACAAGCCACTACATGGCCATGTTGTGATGGGGGGTGGAAATCTGAGTCTGGCCTGGGAAGGAGTGGGAGTAATTTTCAAAAAATGAAGGGCTTCAGAGCGACTCTTTCTGTCAGTGTTACCTGACACTAAAGAAGTCCTCCCCTTTTTTTAAACTCAAGTATTCATATATTATTTCTATCCCCACCCTGTGTAGTCAAGGGGGGGAAAAAGCATGTATTGCATGTTTTATCCACTTGGTATCCATATGGTCTCATGAATTCAAAACTTTGTTTTGGCCTGAGTTGATGCTGCAACATCCCAGAACTCAGTCTTATCATCAGCAGAGAAGATAGGAACAGACACCCCCACGGATCCTGAAGAATGGTGGATCCGAGGGAGGTGTTTTAATGATGGGCAGAGAGGCGAACCTATGGGCTGGCCTGGGCGTGGACACGCCCCGGCCAGGAGGAGTCAGGGGAGGCACCAAAGCAGGGGCTATGGCTAAGTTGACACTTGCCCCTATCTATGGCGGGGAGCGGGGAGATTATAACTTGGCGTTCACCTATGGCAACCTCAAATTGAGTGGTAGGATATCTTCCACTGAACTGTACCGGCGTCCCTAATGGATAGGGTACAGGGATGTAGGATATCCTTGGGGTCAGCCTCGGGTGGGAGATCCTCCACAGAAGCCATATGGCTTAGGCATTTCCTTCCCGACGCGGGGCCCTCCAGCAGTTGGCGCCCAAGGGGAACCCCTTACATCGGGATCCCCCTTGGGGCTCAAGTGAGTCGCCCAGGGACGCTGGGGGTTAGGTCGGTTGTGACCAACTGCCCATGTGCGTGCCCCCCATGAGGGATCTCCCCCTTTTAGCACATTCGGCATACCTCAAGAAACTACAATAAATAGGAAATCTATCAATAAAGTGGCCCATATTTCAACCCAAACTTCTGTGTGTGGTCTCGTCATTTCTGCGTCAATCATTAACAGACACCCCCACGGATCCTGAAGAATGGTGGATCCGAGGGAGGTGTTTTAATGATGGGCAGAGAGGCGAACCTATGGGCTGGCCTGGGCGTGGACACGCCCCGGCCAGGAGGAGTCAGGGGAGGCACCAAAGCAGGGGCTATTTCAACCACTGCCTCCCCTGGTCTCCTCCTCTTTTCCTGATTTTCGAAACCCACCCACCCTGCCTCTGCCACAGTATGACATTTCTGGTCGCATTCTGGGCCGGGTAGGAATTTTTACCTGCTCTTTTCCGAGGGGTGTTTTGCCTACCCCATACTGTCGCTTGGGACTTTGACAATTGGCTCCGGGTGCGGTTCTTTAAATAGGTGGTCACTTGCGGGGAGCGGGGAGATTATAACTTGGCGTTCACCTATGGCAACCTCAAATTGAGTGGTAGGATATCTTCCACTGAACTGTACCGGCGTCCCTAATGGATAGGGTACAGGGATGTAGGATATCCTTGGGGTCAGCCTCGGGTGGGAGATCCTCCACAGAAGCCATATGGCTTAGGCATTTCCTTCCCGACGCGGGGCCCTCCAGCAGTTGGCGCCCAAGGGGAACCCCTTACATCGGGATCCCCCTTGGGGCTCAGGTGAGTCGCCCAGGGACGCTGGGGGTTAGGTCGGTTGTGACCAACTGCCCATGTGCGTGCCCCCCATGAGGGATCTCCCCCTTTTAGCACATTCGGCATACCTCAAGAAACTACAATAAATAGGAAATCTATCAATAAAGTGGCCCATATTTCAACCCAAACTTCTGTGTGTGGTCTCGTCATTTCTGCGTCAATCATTAACAGAATGTGGAAAGCTTATGTACAACTGTAACCTTCTCTGGGTGTCACTTTCATCCATTTCTAATGAATCAAATAGAAGTAACATTTAGTTTAGCAAGATATTCACAAAATGTAGCTCACTTACGGTGTAATCAAGTGTATGTTTACTGTACTATCTTTCTCAGAAACATGTAAGTTCCAAGGAGTTTAATATAACTTCCTCCAGAGTAACAAGGAATAGAATTGCAGATGTGTCATGAAGAAGGAGCCAGATACCACTGGTGTCATGAAACAACTTTCTTGCTAACAATGTCTCCAGGAAAAGCACCTCATGAAGTGTTTGTATAAGGGGGGGGGCACTCATATGACATAGGCACATACTTTCCCATAATTTTCAGTAACCTGATGCTGAGATCTCCCTTTTTTTGCCAAGTGATGGTTGGCCAGGTTGCTGTGTGTGACACCCTATAGTTATCCAAATCCAGAGGGTTTCCCCCCTAACCATTCCTTCCATCACTTCAAGCTCCTGACTATCACCAATGTATTTGGATCTGTTTTCTCCCCTCTTGTCTTTATTGCCACAAGGTGTGACAGCACAACATGTATTACTCAGAAATTGAGAAGGAGATGACAGCTTACATTTGCTCGAAAAAGCCAGAGAAACAACAGCTTAACATCGTACACAATAAGAGTGGGACTCTCCTGCCAAGGGAAGGAGGCATCATCATCATCATCATCATTTAAATACCACAAAAGAGCAAAACAACAACAAAAAAAAATTTTCTCTGCTCCCAAGTGGATGAGCCACAGTAATCAGAGTAATACAAAAACATAGGTATGGTGGGCAGGTCATGCTTCAGTCCAGCCAAGAATGTTCAGAGGTAATAATAATAATAATAATAAAATTTATTTATACCCCGCCCCTCTGTTAAAACAATCGGGGCGGTTGTTTTATATATATCGACCAGCTAGCTTTTGTGAGATAAGTCAACACTTGTGGGATCTTCAGGCTAATGCAGGATCTCAGACCAAGTTTCTAGGGGAAGGAAGTCTTGCCCAAATTTCTGGGCATCACAAGACTTCATGCCAAGCAGCTGGTATACCACATCTCAGTGTGGGGCTGAGTACAGTGGTGCTTTTCCTTTCCACGTCACAACTCAACTGTCCTGCATTCCATGGTTGGGAGGAGGAGACATAGAATCATAGAATCATAGAATCATAGAATTGCAGTTGGAAGAGACCACGAGGGCCATCCAGTCCAACCCCCCTGCCACGCAGGAATTCACAATCAAAGCATCCCCGACAGATGGCCATCCAGCCTCTGTTTAAAGACCTCCAAGGAAGGAGACCCCACCACGCTCCGAGGGAGTGTGTTCCACTGCCGAACAGCTCTTACTGTCAAAAAGTTCCTCCTCATGTTGAGGTGGAATCTCTGTTCCTGGAGCTTGCACCCATTGCTCCGTGTTCCAGTCTCTGGAGCAGCAGAAAACAAGCCTGCTCCATCCTCAGCGTGACATCCCTTCAAATACTTAAACAGGGCTATCATATCGCCTCTAAACCGTCTTTTTTCCAGGCTAAACATACCCAGCTCCCTAAGTCTCTCCTCATAAGGCATTGTTTCCAGACCTTTCACCATTTTAGTTGCCCTTCTCTGGACACGCTCCAATTTGTCAATATCCTTTCTGAATTGTGGTGCCCAGAACTGGACACAGTATTCTAGGTGAGGTCTGACCAAGGCAGAATAGAGTGGCACTATTACTTCCCTTGATCTAGACACTATACTTCTATTGATACAGCCCAAAATTGCATTGGCCTTTTTAGCTGCCGCATCACACTGTTGGCTCATGTTCAACTTGTGGTCTACTAGGACTCCTAGATCCCTTTCGCACGTAGTCTCATTCAGCCAGGTCTCTCCCATCCTATATTTATGCATTTCATTTTTCCGCCCTAAATGCAGTACTTTACATTTCTCCGTATTGAATTTCATTTTGTTAGCTTTGGCCCAGCTCTCCAGTCTATCCAGGTCATTCTGAATTTTGATCCTGTCCTCTAGGGTATTAGCTACTCCTCCCAATTTGGTGTCATCTGCAAATTTGATAAGTATGCCCCTAATTCCCTCATCTAAGTCATTGATAAAGATGTTGAATAGCACTGGGCCCAGGACAGAACCCTGTGGCACCACACTGGTCACATCTTTCCAAGACGAAGAGGAGCCACTGCTGAGCACCCTTTGGGTTCGGCCGGTCAACCAATTACAAATCCATTGAACAGTTAACTTGTCTAGCCCACATTCTACAAGCTTGTTTGCAAGAATGTCATGGGGAACCTTGTCAAAGGCCTTACTGAAATCAAGGTATGCAATGTCCACAGCATTCCCTTCATCTACCAAGCTGGTAACTTTATCAAAAAAAGAGATCAGATTAGTCTGGCATGACTTGTTTCTCTGAAACCCATGCTGACTTTTTGTGATTATGGCATTGCCTTCTAAATGTTCACAGACTCTCTGTTTAATGATCTGTTCTAGAATCTTCCCTGGTATTGATGTCAGACTAACTGGACGATAGTTGTTGGGATCCTCTTTTTTCCCCTTTTTGAAGATGGGAACAACGTTTGCCCTCCTCCAGTCTGCTGGGACTTCTCCTGTTCTCCAGGAGTTCTCAAATATTATTGCCAATGGCTCTGAGATTATATTTGCCAGCTCTTTTAATACTCTTGGATGTAGTTCATCTGGTCCTGGAGATTTAAATTCATTTAGATTAAGAAGGTATTCCTGTACTACCTCTTTACTTATTTTGAGCTGGATTTCCCCTATTGTGTCCTCTGTTCCATTCTCCTCAGGTTGGTCCTCCTTTTCCTTTTCTGAAAACACTGAGGCAAAGAAGGTGTTGAGTAATTCTGCCTTTTCTCTGTCCCCTGTTAGCATTTTGCCATCTTCTCCACGTAGCGGCCCTATCATTTCCTTCTTCCTCCTTTTGCTGCGGACATACCCAAAAAACCCCTTTTTATTGTTCTTAACCTCCCTAGCAAGCCTGAGCTCATTCTGCGCTTTAGCTTTTCTGACTTTACTCCTACATGTGTTCGCTATCTGTTTGAATTCTTTGGTGATTTCCCCCCTTTTCCATTTCCTATACATGTTCCGTTTAAAACTTAGCTCCATTGAAAGTTCTTTAGTCATCCATCCTGGTTTCTTGAGACACCTCCCATTTTTCTTCCTCAATGGTACTGTTTGAAATTGTGCCTTCAGTATCTCCCTTTTGAGAAAGTCCCATCCGTCTTGAGGTCCCTTCTCTTTTAGTATTCTTGACCATGGGATCATCCCCAGTATTTCCCTGAGTTTATTGAAATCAGCTCTCCTAAAGTCAAGAATGCGTGTCTGACTATGCCTGGCTTCTCCTTTCCATTGTATAACAAACTCCAGGAGAACATGATCACTCTCACCTAAGGATCCCACCACTTGCACCCCATTAACAAGGTCGTCTCTGTTGGTTAGGATCAGATCTAAAATAGCTGACCCCCTTGTTGCCTCTTCCACCTTTTGGACCATGAAATTGTCTTCCAGGCATGTAAGGAATTTGCTAGACCTTGTAGTTTTGGCTGAGTTAGATTGCCAGCAAATATCAGGATAGTTGAAGTCACCCATCACTACTACATCTCTCCTTTCTGCATGTATGTTCATCTGTTCTAGAAAGGCAACATCCAATTCCTCCGTCTGATTTGGGGGTCTGTAGTAGAGTCCCACAATAACATCCCTGTTGTTTCCCTCCCCTTTAATTTTTATCCAGATGCTCTCCACCTGGCTTCCAGTATTGATGTCATGGATCACTTCACTGGTGTAAATATCCCTGACATATAATGCTATTCCTCCTCCTTTCCTGTTTGGCCTGTTTCTCCTATAAAGGTTATACCCCTCTATTCCTACATTCCAATCATGAGACTCGTCCCACCAGGTTTCAGTAACGCCTATTATATCATATTTGTTTTGTAGTGCAAGGAGTTCTAGTTCATCTTGCTTATTTCCCATGCTCTGTGCATTAGTATAGAGACATCTGAGACCATGTGTTCCCTTTACTTGCTCCCTGTGCAAGTTTTTTTGCCTCCCACTGTTGGGTTCTTGCGCTGTTTGCCTTGTTCCCTCTATGACAGTTTGACTATTTTCTCCAGCCCTTTTGCCTTCCAGAATACTGTCTCCCTCCCCCATTTGACTCAGTTTAAAGCCCTCCTGATCAAATTCTTGAGACTGTTGGCAAAAATGTTTCTTCCAACTGTTGTAAGATGCACCCCATCTCTTGCCAGAAGTCCCCCCGCATGGAAGCGCAGTCCATGATCCAAGAATCCAATTTGTTCTCGGCGACACCATCTACGGAGCCAGTTGTTTACGTCGGCTATTTTCCTCTCCCTTCTTGGACCATGCCCTTCAACTGGCAGAAGAGACGAGATGACCACCTGTGCGTTCATTTCTTTCAGCTTCCTCCCCAGGGCCTCATAATCTCTTCTGATCTTGGGAAAGCTGTGCCTTGCAGTATCATTGGTTCCCACATGAACCAAAAGGAAGGGGTAATGATCCGTAGGCTTGACGAGTCTTGTCAGCCTCTCGGTCACATCACAGATCTTTGCCCCAGGGAGACAACACACCTCCCGAGTCATCTTGTCAGGCCCACATACCACTGCTTCTGTACCCCTCAGCAAGGAGTCCCCCACCACCACCACACGCCTCCGCTGAGGCTTCGCAGCTGCTGTTCCTTGCGGTGGTCCTCTCAAGGTCCCCTGCTCTACCCCTGAAGTCTGTCCATGCTGTTCTTCCTCGTTGTCCTTGATAAGGGAAAGGGCTTCGAATCGATTCTGTAGCTGCAAGCTGCTGGAAGAATCCCTGGATTTTCTTGTTCTGTGTGTGACATTCCTCCAGCTGTCTACTTCCTGTGTCCGTGAAGTGACCCTCTCCTCCACAGCCACTTCCTCTGTGCGGTCCCCATCCAAGAGTGTTCGTTCTCTTCTGTCCAGGAAATCCTCTTGCTCCCGAATCTGTTGAAGTGTAGCTACCCGTGTCTCCAGCTGCTGTACTTTCTCCTCCAAGAGGGCTACCAGCTTGCATTTGGTGCATGTGAAGTTCTCCACGTCTGTAGACAAGAATACAAACATCGCACAAGTGTTGCAAGTGACTGCTGCAGTCCCCTCAGTGTCCATGATGAGAGCTTTTAGGTAATCTAAGAACTCTTAGTTAACGCTGAGAATGCTAAGCTGTACTTTTAGGTCTGCTGTATTTTTGTTTGGTTACTGAAATTCACAGGTGTGACTCACAGGAAGGCTCTTGAGGGTAAAAGGGGAAGGTCAGAAGTTCAAGCCCCTCAGCAACAAGCAGCCTCTCCCAACAGTTTTTTTAAAAAAATTCAATCTCCCCAGTCAGAATGGCTGTCCAGAAGTTGCTTCCTTCTTCTCCCTGGCGGGAAACTGGCAGGAAACTTGCTGTCCAGAAGCTGCTCTCCTTCTCTCTGGCAGGAAAACTCAAAACATCTTTAGCAAAATATTTGTTTCAGGGTGCTGAAGGCAATTATGTTCTTCGTCTTGCAGGGGTGGGCAAAACTGTTTATGCCTGGTTCATGCTGCTTCCTCATATATTTACCAATTAATTCTATTTAATGTTAATATTCATCTGCATTTTTTAAAGTCTTTTTAAAGATTCACTGTCCTCAGTTACCAAACATTCTCTATAAAAGGCAGGATGATCACCAGTCTTAACTGTATTATCCATAACCAAAATGCCTCTTTCTGTTAACTGTATTATCTGTAACCACAGTGTCTCTTTCTGTGATCTAACCCTCTTTGCTTATTAGAGCCCTTAGCTAAAGCAGGGTAGAACATCTTCCTTGAATCAGAGATACACATTGACAATTGCTTGAAAAATCTGGTGGCCGCTTTCTATGGCATAGGAGGATGCCAGAATTCCCCCCTACACCATAGAGTCATACCATTTATACAAGCAGAGTGTCTCCTTACCTTTTGTAAGGGATCCCACAAACATTTCTTTTTGGCAGGGTCAGCACAACCAATTGTTGCTGGTGTGATCCTTTTCATAGTGCTCCTGCAGCAGCAAATGACACATCATAGGTCACTACAATGACACGGGTTTTGCATACAGTGATATTCACCCTCTTTAAAAACTATCACTATATGATCTTCAGTTCCCATAAACTGATTAAAAAAGAATTGTGCAGTTGTACTTGTATTATTATTCCTTAGAATAAATTTGGAGACCACACAACCTAGGAATGTGAACAGATGTGATCATCTGTTGGCAGATGTAATATTACAGTATCAGTCACAACATGAACATATAGTAGAGAGTTGCTTCTTTGGACATGAGAATGGAATGAAAGAAAGCAGTAAAACAGCCCCATGATGCTTATCGGATTTTGCATTATCATCTATTCTACACCACACTCCTCTCTATCTCATCACTTTTAGTATTCAAGGCTCACCTCTGGACATCTGACCAAAGCTGTCAGACTAGCCATTTTATCACATTTCAGAACCTGGAACATTTCTCAATGCAGGGGAGAATTTCATTTGCAAGGCTGAATCATCAGTAACTTCCATGTTAGCTTTTCTTCACTGTTTTCATCAGATTTTATTTGCTTGAAGAACTCAAACTCTTTCTGAGTTCAGCTATTTGGCAGCTGACAATTCAAGAACCATGAAACTTTGGTTTTCTCTTCATGTTCCCTAGAACGGTTCTGAAACTAATTTGTTTGAGACTGCTATATAAGCCCATGAAATGAGCAGACTGGAGAAGGGAGGATATGATGAAGCCTAGGCTATTGCCTGGTGGAAGGCTGGTCAATCCCATCTGCATCTAACCATTCACATGGCCTTGTCATCCTTTGAGTTACAGAATGAATCCCCAAAGAATACCTGTATCTGTTAAACCTTTCAGCAAGTGAAAGTAGTAATCCTGCAGCTCTTCCAAATGAGAGATCTTGACACACTACAGATCATGGAAAACAGCATAAGAGCTGAAGTAGTGCTCATAAAATCTATCCATATTTTTCTAGTAGATGACAAAATCTAGCCACAAAACCTCATTCACAGCTAGCTATGTCCTTGTTTCAGTTTCCCCTCGCACAAAAGCATTTCTGTCCTTACTGAGTCTGCAATGGTAGGGTGGATGCACTTACCTTGATTAAATTCTGCCTACTAATTCTGCTTGTCTACATAATCTGATTTGTTAACTGCAATCAAGTCTACTTTGACTTATGATGAGCCTATGAATGAGAGGCCACCAACTCACTCTGTCCTCAACAGCCCTGCTCAGGTCTTGTAGGCTCAGGGCCATGGCTTTGTAGATTGAGTCTATTCATCTGTAATGCAGTCTTCCTCTTCTCCTACTGCCTTCCACATTATCAAGCATTATTGTCTTTTCTAGAAGTCATCACTTCTCATCTCTTCTGCCAAAGTATGGAAGCCTCAGTTTAGTCATCTTGGCTTCTAGGGAGATTTTCCAGGCTTCTTTTGCTCTAGGACCTAATTATTTGTCTTTTTAGCAGTCAAGGGGATCTGTAGATCTCTTCTCCAGCACCACATTTCAAAGGCATTGATTTTCTTTCCATCAGATTTCTTCACTGACCAGCTTTCACAACCATACATGGAAATTGGAAATATGATGGCATGGCAATCCTAACTTTAGTATTCAATGGTACATCTTTACACTTCAAGATCTTGTCTGATTCCTTCATAGCTGCCCTTCCTAGTCTTCTTCTGATTTCTTGACAGTAGTCTCCAGTCTGATTAATGACTGAAGGAGGGATAGAAAATCTTGAACTATTTCAATGTCTTCTGCATCCTCTTTAAAGTTATGTAAATCATCCGTGGTCACTATTTTTGTTTTCTTAATGTTCAGCTATAAGCCTGCTTTTGCACTTTCCTTCTTGACTTTCCTCAGCAATTGTTCCAAGGCCTTATTATTCTTTGCTAGTAGTATGGTGTCATCTGCATATCTTAAAACTGTCAATCTTCCTTCCTTCAAATTTCATGCCTACTTCCTCTGAGTCTAATCCTGCTTTACATACTATACATTCAGCAAACATGTTAAACAGATAGGGTGATACAATGCAGACTATCTGACCTTCTTGCCAATTGGAAATAATTAATTTTTTTTCCCTTTCTGTGCTGACTATAGCCTCTTGTCCTGAGTACAGGTTATGCATCAGGACACTCAAATGTTGTGGCACACCTGTTACCTCAAGAGTAATCCATAGTTTTCATGATCTATACAGACAAAGGCTATAATGTATAAAGCACAGGATGATAGTCTTCTGAAATTCTTTGGTGTCTTCAATTATCCAACATATGTTTATAATATGATCCCTAGTGCCTCTTCATTTCTTGAACCCAGCTTGGACATCAGGCATTTCTTGCTCCATATATGATAAGAATCTTTGCTGTAGAATTTTGAGCACCACTTTGCTTGCATGGGGAATTTATGCAATAGTCCTGTGGTTACTGCAATCCCTGGTGTCCCCTTTCTTGGAGATTGGAATGTATATTGAGTGGTTCCAATCTGTGGGCCAGTCTTTTGTTTTCCATATCTGTTCACAGATTTTACTTAGAAACTTGAGTAGATTCTAACTTTTAGTTTGAAGCAGCTCTATTGGTATGCCATCTGTTTATTTCTCCCAAATGTTCTGTGTGCACATCACATTCTAAAAGTGCAGGTTCATCTCTCAAATAGTTTTTCTGAATGAATCTATCATCCTTCCATCTCCTTTATATAGTTCTTCAGTGTATTGGTTCTGTCATTTTTTGTATTTCTACTTGGTCATGTAAAGTGTTCCCCTGCCAGTTGTAGAGCACCTCCTCTGTTGATTTAAATTTCATTTTGATTTCTTAGATCTTGTGGAACAGGTCTCTTGTTCTTACTTTTCTGTTGTTGTCATCTTTTTCTGCATTGATTATTATAGTAGTTCTTGTCATTGTGCACAAGTCATTGAACAGTCGCATTCAGGGTTCTGACCCTATTTTTGTCCTCTTTTAGTTTTGCTTCTCCTTAACTACTTGAAGAATTTTATCCATTGAGGCTTTTCTTTCTTTTTGGCTGCAGATACGGTTTTTTTTGCACTCCTCCCTGACAATGTCCCTATCTTCAGTCCAGAGTTCTTCTGGCTCCTGGTTAATTAGGCTTAATAGTGCAAATCTATTTTTTAACATTAAATTTAAATTATACGGTGATGTTCTTCAGGTTATATTTCAGCATGATATTTGGTTCAGTGTTTTTCTTTAGCTTTACTCTATTTTTTTTTTAGCAGTTGTGCCACAATCTGCTCCTGGTCTTCTTTTTGCAGAGACAATGGATCTTCTCCATTTTCTACTTCTAATCATGTAGTATTATTTATTTCTATATTGGCCATCCAGTGATGGGTTGCTTGAAGAATGTGTCTGAGATGAACAAACTGTTGGCTTCACAAAAATCCAATTAATTGATCTCCTGCTTCAGTTCTTGATCCTAGGAAACATTTTCCTACAATCTTTTACAGTTGTCCCTTCACATTCATGTGTTTTGTATTCATGGTTTTGCATATTCATGGTTTGTAGTTGCTGAGCAACTAGCTCAAACTCCAGGACCCCACCCTCCTCCTTCTCCTCCTCTCTCCTCCTGTCCTGGCAACAAAACACACCAGCTTCCTTTCTTGTCTAGCACCAAAACAGCACTGCCCATTTAAAACACTCATTAAGGTTGTGTTGTTGGAAGGGCAGAGGGAGGGAGAGCTGGGGTAGAGGCGAGTGTGGGTGAGGGGTGTGATTTGTGCATCCAGGGGGTGGGTGATGCTACAGTTGCAACTTTCAGCTTTGGTTTGGGAATGGAGTGACCTTACTTATTTAAACAGGCAGCACTGTTTTGGTGCAAGGTAAGAAAGCAAGCTGGAGTTGTATTGTTGGCAGAGCAGAAGAAGGGACAGCTGGCAGGGAGGTGAGTGTGAGTGAGGAGCATGGTTTGTGTGGCCAGGGGCAGGTGTTGCTACCGTGGTGGCAGATATCAGCAGTCCTGTAGGTGGGAGAGGAGTCTATAATACTGTAGTGTAGTACTTATGTTGGAGGCAGGACTTAACTTATTCACATTATTTTTCACTTTCACAGTGGTGCTCCACCTCTAACCCCTGAGAATATGAAGAGACAACTGTATTCTGTTCTGTTTCCTACTTTTACATTCCAATCACGTATGATTAACAAGAAGTCCTGTTTGGTGTATAATCAATTTCCTCCTGAATTCCAGCATAGAATCTTTCCATTTCTTCTTCTTCTGCCTCTGTAGTTGGGTTATGGTTATATTGTTGGGCTTTCCCTAAAGCCTTAATGATACTATTTGGTCAGACTTTGCATTATATCCTTTGACAGCTTTTTCTACATCTCTTTTCACTATTAATTCCTCCCCATTTCTTGTTAGATTCTTATTTCCTGAGTAAAACATTGTTATTATCTAACTCAAAATGTCCCATTCCTATCCACTTTAGCTTGCTCTCTCCAAGTATTGTAATATTTATACATTCAATTTCTTGTTTTATTATGTCTAGCTTACCCTGATTCATGCTTCTCACATTCCATGCTCCAACAACATGTGTTATGCAGCTCAGACTTTCCTTTCACCTCTGAGCACATCAACAGCTAAATGTCCTTTTTGGCTTGAGTCCAGTTGCATCATTAGCCACAGGACTACTTGTTGTCTTCCTCTGTTGTACCCCAGTAGTTCGTTGAGTATGATCCAACCTGGGAGTTTCAACTGTTGGCACTATTAATTGTTTAATGGATTGTCTTGTCATAGGGTTTTCTTGGTAAAACACATTCATGGGTTTGCTATGCCTCCTTCTGCAGAGTACTAACAAATGATAGACAGCTATGGCACCACTGTCATTGTCTCTCAGAGATCCTCTGACAGTATCACCCTCCATTACTGCTGCTGTGCAATAACTGTTTGGCACTTTTAGCTCCTCATCAAAGTCTGTCTGACATGGGAGACCCTAACAGCAGCACTGGTGCTGTCAACAAAACCTCTCACCTCACAGGAGCACACAGTCCCAACCCCATAGAAAGATAGTGACATTGGTGGGAGAAAAGGCCAGATCTGACTAGTCCTGATAATTCTACTTAGGTAGATCTTTCATTGTTCAGAGCTGGTCATATTTGATGTCATTGGTTTCCCTTTGGGTAACTATACAATCCAGGAACATTAAGGTCATTTTTTCCACCTAGGTACTCTTTAGATCCTGAACCAGCCTGTGATATTTTGCTGCCTAAAACTGAGTGCAAATGCACTTTGCCCCAGTTAGGACCAATGTTTTAATGGTGTGTACCATTTGGACACCAGTTCCTGCTTCCATTTATATACCACCAACTTCATGGTGCCATTTGAAACATGAAACTTCACATTGCTTTATTAAAATGCTTGTTGCTTTTGTTTCTGTCCCAGAGGCATACTGTAAAATGTCATTTGCAGTGTCTCAGACATCTATTTCTGAAGTGATAGAAAGTCAGTGAGTTGAATTCAGTGTATTTGCTCATAGGGACAAAGCTATTGGCAACTTAATCATATGCAAGTACATTCATACATTTAGAGTCAAGTATGCATAGATTAAAGCTTAGTATGAGTAAATTCACACCATTCTGTTTTCTCAATTCTTGTATCTTTTCTTCACTGCCTTTGTGCAGATCAAAGGATAAAAAGAGGAAAAAATGATTTAAGACTTTACACAAATCACAAAAATATGTAATTTGCTAAGTTTTGCCACCTACTCCCTTCCCAGGCAGAACAAACAGTAGCCATTTCACATGCCATGTTAATTGTCCTGCTTTTTGTTTACCAATATGGAAATGGGTTGTGTGAAGTTGGCCTGTGCTTGTAGAGATGTCTATCAATTGTCATTGGCACATAATTCTGCTTCGCCTGTGCTTATACATGTTATTTCTCAGTCCTGCTGCTGTCAGAGGCCTGCTTGGTGAGAACATGTGAGAGGATATTCTCAGGTACTGCTCTCAGGCCATTTCCTATGGGATGTTAGGCTGGCTGTCTCTGTTCTCCTTTTGCTGGCTAGGCAAAGGGCTTTCTATTTAGATAGCCCAAGAAGATGGGGCTAGCTGATACAATCTGGCCTACAACTTCAGACTTCATAGTCTGTAAGTTCCTCATATCATGTACTAAAAGGAGAAAAACAATGTATGAATCCACCCAATGTTATAGAAAAGGAACAAAAATCCATATTGAATTGCAAATTAAATGAATATTATTAGTAGATTATATCTAAATTATGAACACCAAATGGAAAAATGAAAGAAGTTTTAAATCTTTTTGGGCAATAAATGTTGTGCTTATGAATTAATTATACATAGTATAGCTGTTATTTATTTATCTGTGATGCTATCCATTTGTCTGTTTTTCAGACAGATTTGTTAACAAAATGTAGACTGGAGACATCATCATCATCATTATTCCAGGATAAGTATTTTCAGATGTTATGTTCGTATGAACTATGTTCATATCTCAATGGTGATACAAAATAATATTGAAACATTTAGAAGCACATTTAGAAACAAAGTCAAAGGTAAATGCTTACTTCTAAAAAGTTTCTCTTGAAGCCACAGCTCCACATTAACTGAAGTTTTATTCTCTTCATAATTTATTTTCAGAATTTTAATTATTTCTGAATACTAGATATTCCTGCTTTTATTGTTCCTTTTATATGTACTAAGGTTTGGGGTTTATATTTTACTTTGGGTTTTATAAGCTCTTGAATTAACTATTCACTCTTTCTGTAAAGCTCCATACTGTTTTCTTTTTTTATCTTTCATGACTAAAGTTGCAATCCTATATACACTTATCCAGTAGTGAGTAAAATTGAACATGGTGGAACTTGTATGTATAAATAATTCTTCCAGCAATTACACACATAGGATAGACATTAAAATCATATGTTCCCTCACTTCCTCCTCTTTTTTCTGTTTGTAAAAACACACCAAACCCTGACAAGTTATCCATTAGCTGCTTGATTCTTTTCTCTGCCTTAATGTTTATTTCAGATGGAAGCAACCCTTGAATCTCCTGAGAGATGAGGTTCTGAAACAAGGAGATGAAACTGTCCTATATTGTTTCTGGATGACTTTGCTTGTCTATATTTGTCAGGTTTTCCAGCTTGATGCTTGCATTAGTAACATTCACCTGATCTGTCAGTACCAGAGGCCTCTGCAAAGTCAGCTTTGTAATATGAGCAAAGATTAACCATCAAACAAAAGAAGCTGAGGACTTCTATCTGCCAGCTCACTCAACAGTACAGCAGTTACCTCTAGGCTGTTAGAATTTTGATTTGTGGTAATAATATATAAACTATTGTGCAAAGAATGAGGATAATAAGGTTGCCACCAGTTTCCACCAGTTCTGCCCAAGTCTCAAAACTTGAGTTATAAGGCTGCTTGCTATTCAGATGAAATGTCTAAGGAATGGTAGACTTTAAAAGAGTTTGAATGGGATGTTGGGGAGTGGGATTACCTCCTATATACTAATAAGAAAACAGTAAAAGATCCAAAGTTATATAAGAAGACCTAGTGGCTACGACATGGTTGACATGTGCAGGTACAATTGCAAGAGAGGGAGGGAGAGAAAGAGAGAGGGCTTTATCAGACCACCCTCCATTAACATTTCATTCCCACCATATTTTTATGCATAACTGTCCTGGCAAAATAACCCTGTCTATCAGACCTTACTTTCTTTAGCGTGAAAAGGCAGCCCCAGCATTGACAGAGCTTGAATGGAGCTCTGTTTACTTCTGCATTCATGATCTTGTTGATTCCCACAAGGAGATGCGAGCATGGTAAATTTTAAAAAATACACCAAAAGGAAGACAAAAAACATTCACACAAGCACAGAAACACACTTTAATACTTAAAAGTAAACTGGGGCAGTTTATAAAAGAGTGCTCACCCAGAAGTGTTCTGCCCATTGATGCTGAAATCACAAGAGGATGATAGCACAAGGTTTTAAATGCTGGCAATACTGGCAAAAAAGCACCATGGGAGATCTATTGACAGCTTGGCCTGTCAATAAAAAAAGAGTGGCTTTTTGACCACACAAAATCATGAAAGAATGATGTTGTTGGGCGTATGTTGATTTTGCGGGCCCGGCTTGGCTTCAATACGACGAGGCATTCTGGCAAATGGCGGCCTCATATCCTACCGTAAGGTGGGATATTATCAACTCACACTTGTGGTTACAAATTATGTCCCCCAGCCAGCCCATATGGGGGGATCGTGCACAGAGCGGCCACCTTTTGCAGAATGCCCGCCCTGGCAGTTCATCCCGCCAGGCCTCTCAGCCCAATCAGCCTAATCAGCCAGCGACACCCTCTCGCCGGCTGTTATGCTGGGAGTTTGGTTATAGAGGTACATGCTCCTGCCGCCCGTGTGCCTTTCACCATGAATGTTCCATCGGCGGTGGCTCACACTCGTTCCGCAATTGCCCAAAAGGGAGGGGTCAGTTTGGCAGGGACCAACCAGGAGGTAAGAAAGGCCCCAACAACCCCGCACCTCAGGGAAAAGGGGCCCAGCCCAATTAGGCTGGAGGTTCTGGCTGCCTGGCTGTATGTGTACCCGGATCGGTCGGCAGCTCAGTACCTCCAGGATGGGTTCCATGAGGGCTTTCGCATTCCTTATCAGGGTGTGCGCAGGCCTTACATGGCACCCAATCTTAAATCTGTGCGGGGTTTAGAACATGTGGTTAGACATAAAATTCGGAAGGAGGTTGCGGAAGGTCGGGTCTTGGGCCCATTTGAGCACCCTCCCTCTTCTTGCTTGCGGGTCTCTCCTTTGGGTATTGTCCCAAAGAAGACACCGGGCGAATTCCGATTGATTCAGCATCTGTCTTATCCGAGGGGCCAATCCATTAATGACTTCATTCCGCCTGAATTATGTACCGTTCACTACACCTCTTTTGATGCCGCAGTTAAGGTCGTTAAGCGGTATGGCCTCGGGGCGGAACTTGCCAAGTGTGATATTAAATCTGCTTTTCGCCTGTTGCCTGTTCATCCAGACGATTTCAAGCTACTGGGCTTCTCATTTGACGGCCTTTACTATATGGATCGGGCTATGCCTATGGGCTGCTCTGTTTCCTGCGCTGCCTTTGAGAAGTTCAATACCTTTTTGGAGTGGGCGATTAAGCATCACACTGGGCATCAAGGGGTTGTTCACTACCTTGACGACTTCCTCTTTGTGGGGCGGTTCGGCACAGGGGTTTGCCGCTCCCTTATGGAGTGGTTCCAAGACCTTATGGCGGTCTTTGGGGTTCCTCTAGCTCAGGAGAAAACTGAGGGCCCAAGTCAACGATTGGCCTTTCTGGGCATCGAGATTGACACTGTGAATCAGTTTTGCCGCCTCCCCTCGGATAAGATAGATGATCTCCTGCTCAGGGTCGTTGACTTTCTTCAACGCAACAAGGCCACACTCAGGGAATTCCAGGAACTTATTGGCCACCTTAATTTTGCATGCAAAGTAATAGCGCCGGGCAGGCCCTTCCTCCGGCGCCTATGTGATGCCACCGCCGGAGTCTCCTTGCCGCATCACAGGATCCGTATCACCCGTGAAATTAAGCTGGATCTGGATGTCTGGCACAATTTCCTTCGGCAGTTTAACGGGGTCTCCTTCTGGAGGGATGAATTGTGTTTAGGTGACGCCCTTAAGGTGTCTTCAGATGCCTCAGGTTCACTTGGATTTGGGGTCTACTTTGCCGGGAGGTGGTGCGCTGAACGATGGCCGAGCTCCTGGGCAGGTTCGGACATCACGGCGGACCTCACCTTCCTGGAGCATTTCCCTATCCTAGTGGCCGTCAAGTTGTGGCCGCACAAGTTTGCCAACTCCACAGTGCGATTCTGGTGTGACAACATGGCCATGGTCCAGGTGGTAAATTCTCTCACTTCCAAATCCAGAAGGGTGATGAATCTGTTTAGAGCATTCACCCTCCAATGCCTCAAGTACAACATTCTGTTTACTGCGTCCCATGTAGCGGGAGTGGACAAAAGCATCGCCGATGCTCTCCTGTTTGCAGATGGACCGCTTCAGGTGATTAGCTCCAGGTGCCGCCGAGATGCCGGACCCGATGCCGGAGGATTTGTGGGAGCTTGGACTGGTGAGATAGTGAAGGCCATTAGCCTCTCCATCGCTCCAAGCACCAGGAGGGTGTACAAGCGTTCTATTCAGGAATTTTTTGAGTTTAGGGACTCTGTGCGTCTCCCAAATTCTTGGCCAGTTCCTGTCCCTCACCTGTTACACTTCTGTGTTTCCCTTAAGAATAAAGGCCTTGCCCCCCAATCTATTAGGTCCAGATTGGCCGCCTTGGCCTTCTGGAGTAAGGCCCAAGGCCTGCAGGACAACACCTCCGACTTTAGGATCCGGAAGGCACTTGAGGGTTGGGCCAGACAACGGGGCAAGGCGAATGATGATAGGCAACCACTCTCACCTGCCATTCTCAAAGGCCTTTTCCAGATATGGCCCAACATATGTTCAACCCCTTTTGAGGTGGCATTGCTCCACGCCGCTTCATTGACGGCCTCTTTCGGGGCTTTACGTATCAGCGAGCTGGTGGTGGTGTCCAAAAAGGACTCTGCGGGCCTTGCATTGGGGGTGGGTGACTTAACCGTGGGCCCCAAGCATGTCACTCTAATGATTAGGCGATCCAAAACCGACCAGTTGGGCAAGGGTAACGACGTTACCCTACGCGTGTGTTACGACTCGACTCTTTGTCCAGTGGTGGCCCTTAGGGAGTTTTTGAAGTTGCGCCCTCCGGTGCCTGGCCCCCTTTTCTGTCACGCCGATGGGTCCCCGTTGACCAAATATCAATTTTGGTCGATTACCACTAAAGCCTTGACCCGCCTGGGCTTGGGATGCGTGCGTTTTTGTTCGCACTCCTTTAGGATCGGCGCTGCTTCAACGGCCGCCGCCATGGGGATGCAGCCCGAGGCTATCAAACGATTGGGGCGTTGGAAGTCTGCTGCCTACAAAGGCTATGTACGTCCGCTATGCAATTGATTGTATGTGCTTTCTTTTTCAGATATGAGGTACCGGGTACTGATTTGTGGCCACAGCTTTGTGTATTGGGCAGCAAGACATGCCAAGAGGAGCCCGTTGGGTCCGCAGCTGGGTCTGGGACACATTGCTTCCATCGAATGGCTTGGCAAACGGGGTTTGAGGTGGAATGGTTTAATCTCTTTCCTGTTACAGGAGCGTCGTGGACCTCCCCCGCATGTCCTGGTTATCCACCTCGGCGGCAATGATCTCGGCCTTTTGAAGGGCAGAGCTTTGGCGATACAGGCGTTGGCTGACATGCGGCGGATTAAGGCGGCGTGGCCGCGTACTTCTCTGGTTTGGTCTGACATCGTTCCACGACTATCCTACCCGGGTGACTGTCCCCCCAAGCTGTTGGATATTGCTCGAAAGAAAGTGAACAAAGCGGTTCACAGGGCTCTTAATGAAGGCCTTGGCCATTTCATTCAGTACCCGGGCATTTCATATAAACGCCCGGAACTCTATCGGGTTGACGGGGTCCACTTGTCGGACATGGGGATACAGCTCTTTCTTGATGGTATGCGATTGGGGGTGAGGGCTGTGTTAGCTTCCCTCTTGGGGGATAGGGGCTAAGTGGACACTTGCCCCTATCTATGGCAGGGAGCGGGGAGATGATAATTTGGCGTTCACCTATGGCAACCTCAAATTGAGTGGTAGGATATCCTTCACTGAACTGTACCGGCGTCCCGAATGGATAGGGTACGGGGATGTAGGGTATCCTTAGGGTCATCCTCGGGGGGGAGATCTTTCAAAGAAGCTATGTGGCTTAGGGATTTCCTTCCTGATGCGGGGCCCTCCAGCAGATGGCGCCCAAGGGGAACCCCTGTCACCGGGATCCCCCTTGGGGCTCAGGTGAGTCGCCCAGGGACGCTGGGGGTTAGGTCGGTTATGACCAACTGCCCATGTGCGTGCCCCCGTGAGGGATCTCCCCCCTTTTTCCACATGCGGCATACCACAAGAAAATCACAATAAATAGGATATCTATCAATAAAGTGGCCCGTATTTCAACCCAAGCTTATGTGTGTGGTCTCGTCATTTCTGCGTCAATCATTAAACACACTTTAATACTTAAAAGTAAACTGGGGCAGTTTATAAAAGAGTGCTCACCCAGAAGTGTTCTGCCCATTGATGCTGAAATCACAAGAGGATGATAGCACAAGGTTTTAAATGCTGGCAATACTGGCAAAAAAGCACCATGGGAGATCTATTGACAGCTTGGCCTGTCAATAAAAAAAGAGTGGCTTTTTGACCACACAAAATCATGAAAGGATGATGTTGTCTGATATGTGTGCCCTTTTGCATTCATTAGGCATCATTATGATGCCATACTTGCCACAGCTGATAAACTCCAGAGAGAGTGAGTCACTGTGGGTGGAAGTATTCAGCATGCCTACCTTTAATGACCCCAATCCCATGACAATTGCCAAATCTCAAACATTTAGTAGAGGATGACGAGCAGCTGGGCAACAGCTAGCTGAGTTCCACAAGATATCTGCCTGGACATCCTGGGGATCCTCTGGGAATAAGTTGCTACCAACTGCTGCCTGGTAGGACCCTTTTATTGTCTCATTCTCCACCTGATCGGGGAGATGATACATAGATAGAATCTTTATTACGGTCATAGACCAGCACAGGTAAAAAGGGGATACAGAATAAAGGTAAAAACACAGGATAAAAACTGAAGCAGCATTGGTGCAGCATCTGGAATGTTATTAGATAGGTAACCCTGATAAATATCAGTGAGGGCTTTTTTAGCATTAACACATTCCTTATCAAACCATGGTTTGGAGTGGTGCTGTTGTTGTTTCCACTGATGTACACTATTTTGATGGATTAGATATTGATGTAGAGCTTGGGTAAGTGTATTGTAATTTTCCAAGATTTCATCAGGAGACTCGGCTGATATCAGGGCAGTCCTAAGATGCTGAAGTTGGTCTGAAGCCAATACCTCACTTATTGTTTGGTTTAGTTGGGGGGTCCATTTAGCTCAGCGATAGGTCCTTCCTGCTGGTGTCACAGAGAGATGATAGTGCTCCCTGGTGTGTGTCTCCTGAGTGAAGTCACTAAGATGTAGCTGAATTGGAAAATGATCACTTTCAAATCTGGGCATAACTTCTATTTCCTTGGCATAGGGAAGAAGGTCCCTAGAAATAATTATGTAATCAATGGCACTCATTCTGGACCCAGAGAGATAAGTGAACTCAGCTGGGCAGTCATTTTTCAGGGCACCATTTAGGATTTGACGGTTCAGCCTGAATGCTGTTTGATCCAGACAAAGTCCTGCAAAGTTTGATTTCTTGTCCTTTGAGCATCGGATGAGGTGGGATCCATCATCTTCAAAATCAGGAGGAGGGCATTTGTGCTGGGCATATAGGGTATGATTGTTGGGGCCCAGTCTGGCATTCAAATCACCCCCCCAAAATTACAAATGCATTTGGGTTCTGCAACATGAGATTAGCAGTGTATGATTCCATTTCAGCCCACAGGGCTCTGATTTGGGATTTCTTCTTCATTGGAGGCATGTAGGCATTTATTATCAGCAAAGTGCAATGGTTAAATTGAATTAGCACTGCCATGGCATATGCTTTAAAAGTGGAAAGAGGCCTTGTTATGGCACATAGGGTGGTGGAAACCAGGCCGCCCAGGCCGCCTCTACCTCTTCCATGCTTTTTCCCTGGCTCTGCTGGAATTGAGAATGAGTGAAAGCCATTTAATAACAGATCTTTACTAGTCCATGTTTCCTGGATCAGTATAATGTCATATTGGGTGAGGAAGTCACTAGGACAGGGATCTCTGTGGGCCGTCGGCCACCCAGCAATGTTCCAGGTCATAAGGGTAACCTCGTGCTGGTCTGTTGGAAGTCAGGCAGTCGCATTGCAGGCCACAGGCTGAATGGGTAATTCATCTGATGGCAGTTGGTTAAATGGCTGGGTTGACTGTGGCTGTGTCCTCCTCTGTGGATGGAGGGGTGGTGAATCACATTCCTGTTCTTCCTGCCCTGCCTGTTCTGGAAGGGAAATTGGAAGAACCAATGCAGCATGGGAATCGAAATGAGGATCACAAGCAAGCAAGGATCCCATCTCTTTAGTGAGGGGGGCATTCTTTGGCTTAGGAGATGAGGTAGGTGGCAGTGAAGACTGCTTTTCCCTTGAACTAGGTTTACACCGGGATGTTTGAGTCCCCTGGGGTTTAATTGTAGATGGGGGTGCATCTGCAGTATATTGCATTTTTGAAGGGGTGTTGGCTACAACCCGGGATTTCAAGGCTTCCTTGATTGTAAGTAGAGAGTCACCACTTTCGCTTTCATTGTCAGAGAAATCAGAGAAATGCACTGACAACTTTCTGTGAGGGGGGGCTGATTTCAATGGGGCTGGATTGCTGTTAGATTGTCTCAGGATGGAATCTCTCATCAGCTGTATTGTGGGAGTGTGTCCCCAAATTTCTGTGAGTTTTTCTCTCATTTTAATTACTTCTTGATTTATAGCCTGAGCTTCTTCCTTTGAAGTGTGTTTAGGTTCTGTCTCTTGGTGTGCAGAATTATTGCTTGTTTGTGTTATTGTTGTTGTTTTCCCTGTGATGAGGTCACGGATTATCTCATCCTTAAAAACTCTGTTAATTTCTATATAATGTGCATTACAGAGGAACTTTCTTTTCCGTAACAGCCTGTTAGGAATATTTGCCTGGCTAAAGGTCAGAAAAATTCACTTAGCAGCTCTTGAGCTGGGTAAAAAGTGGTAGTCTAGTAAATCAATTGTTCTGCTGTGCATGTTTAAAAGTTGGGAAAGATATCTTACAACAGACTTCTGTCGGTTCCACATATGACTGTTGTGATGTATTTGCAGCAGGAGCTGATTTTTCTGTAACACTCTGCACTGATTAACTGCATCTTGTGACGTGGCAGGGCACATTTCCTCCAAATCTGCTACATTTTTAACCCCCTATGTACCATATGGGTTTTGCCTTTGAAAATCTTGTTGGGAAAGCTTATTTGTAATGTTTAATCTTTGCAAAATAAGAATCAATGTCTCTATGGACAGTTTGCAGAAATCATAAAAGAGCTGAGCGCTGTTATTGTAGGGAATACTGCCAAGCTCCGGGAGTTTGACTTTGTTATCAACTTTGTTATCAACTTGCTCTGGCCCATAATTTATATTTACACTTTGAGGAATTGAGTAGGCTGTTTTGTTTAGTTCAAGTGTCTGTGATGGCGTAGGAAGTAAAGAAGGAACTGTTGTTACAGACCTGTTACTCACGAGCTGTGTTGTCTCTGCCACTGGGAAGAGTGCGTCAATCCTCATCTGTTTTTCTGCTTTGAAGGATTCCTGATTGTCATTATTATTACAGGGGCTCGTCCGATTTCTTTTCTTGCCTTTGGATGGCATTTTTGAGGTATATGTAGGCAGTAATGCCAGATGTTAGTGGGAGGACAATTCAGATGTCGTTAGTCCGTCGCCATCTTGCCCCTCCTCCCCCGATGGGGGAGATGATTGTTGGCAAGACATCCCCCATCAACCTGCAATTCAGAGTGTCCTTTTTTGCACCACCCACCCTCCCACCTATTTTAGGTTTCAGCATGGGTCTTTGCCAATCAACTCGTGTGGTGTTAAGTAGTTGTGGTTTTTTTTTAAGTTGGCTATCACAATTTGCCAGAGATCATCTCTCTCTCCCCCCTCCCCACTTACTGCATACTTCAAGAGGGGATGCTTTTTTGGAACACTATTTTGGATCGTTGTGTAATTGATATTGTGTTCACTGAATTTTATGAAATTCATCTAACTGGCCTAGTATGGCAAGTTAATTCAGGAATTTGGATCCTTGTCCAATTGACATTGTATTTGTTGTGTCTTGTTGAATGTAGATTATTTGCTCTTATTTCATGCTAAGTGACTCAGTGTAGGCCAAGGAAGTGTGTTCCAATTTGGGCTCTTTGGTAAACATCATTGAGACATCATGTGTTGGGATTTGTCCAATCAGGAGGGTTCTCACAGCCTTTTGGCAAGATGCCTCCAGGGAATAGACCCTCTTGGGCTGGCATCAATGACTAACTAATCCTGCTATGCCTCTCCTGCCAGCTCCTCCACCTGCATACCCTTTGGAAACATGGCTGAGGTTAGATACAATGGAGCATTTCCTCATATAGGTATTTCCACCTTCTGACAGTATTCCTGAGATGATCACTAGGCTGGTACTATTTGAGGATAGCCTTGCTAACCAGTTTCCTCACTGCAGATCTATTCATCTGAAATACACTTAATTCAGCTTTGTTGTAAGAATGGAATTAATTTTCAACAATTTCCTGAATGTGGTCAAACTTTGGTGTTCCCGACCACTCAGGAAACACTGACAGGAAGAAAAACAACACTTGGAAAGTTCCTGCAACTTGTGGGAACTATTCATCCATCCATCCATTCTCAGCACAGCAAAACAGCACAACTTTGTCAATTCTGTGCAGACTTAAAACTTGCACAGTTGGAATATAGCACAGCTCTCCAAGGCAAAGTTGCAAAACTATGACTATTTTCTCCTTTAATCTGCCTCATTCCCACCAAAGCTGCTCCTCTCCTGCCAATTCTTTCCTGTCACTCTTTCTTGTGTAGCTTTTTGTGTCACTTGCTCCCTGAACTCTTTGGGCTTTGAGTCTGCTCTCGCCTTCCTTCTTGACCTGCCTGCCTACTCTGATTCCTTCGCATCCCTGCTAATTCACTTCACCCTTGCTAAGGCTGCTCTTCTTCTGCTGCTCCCTCCTCATTTGCTTTTTCTGGGCTGTTTTCTGTTTGTTTTTGTGTGCAACTTGCTCCCTGAACACCCTGGGCTTCAAGTCCACAGAGTCTGCTCTGATTCTGGATAGGCAGCTGATTAAGAGAGGCAGAGGAGGGGGAAGAACGAGAAGAGCAGCTTTGGCAGGTATGAAGTCAGTTAGCACGGATGAGAAGAAATTAGGAATCAGAGTAGGCAGGCAGGTCAAGAAAGAAAGGAGGGGAGTCCTGACTGAGCCACATTGTTTGGAGGTTCCTTAGGCTAGAGGATGAAAGGGGACTGCAAGTAATTGTTACTGCACTCCTTGGCCCTTCTATCAAGCAAGACTAGAACACCAGCTCCAAAACTCCAGTATGCAATACACCTTTGTTTATTAATTCCTGGTATCTAATCCACCCATTCTGGTGGTGTCTTCTCCCTCTTTCCCAAAAGGTTGTGCCAAAAGGGACAGTCATAGCCAGGGGCAGACACACAACTGTGCAGTTGTATTTCAGAAATTTGCACAGTTCTGATTAAAACTGTGTGAGGTTTTTTTTTAAAAAAAAATGTGCAGTTTTTAAATGTTTTGGTTAGTTTTCTGCCCTTTGTGAGAAAAAAAGCAACCCACAAATGTTTTGACACTATCAGGAGAAATTCTGATGCCTTTCCCTCGATATCTGTCAGGAAATTGGAAAATCCCTATTTTAGTGTCTTCTCTTCATTCACTGGATGGAAACACTATACATCTTGGCTTGAGCATTACATGATAAAAGTGGGATTAAATCCAAAGTTTTGGTACATACCTTTGCAACCTCTTGCACAAGTAGAAACATGAGAAGAACCATGTTGTTGCTGTGTGCTTTTAAGTCATTTTCAACCTATGATGACCCCAAGGCAAACCTATCACAGGGTTTTCTGAGGCTGAGAGTGTGTGACTTGCAGAAGGTCACCCAGTGGGTTTCCATGGCTGAATGGGGAATCAAACCCTGGTTTTCAGAGTTGTAGTCCAACACTCAAACCACTATGCCATGCTGGTGATGAACTATAGACTTAGCTATCATTATAATACCTTGTTGGAGCAATTTTACAAGCATCTGTGAAATGATACTAGCACTGGCTTTCTTTTAAGTCTTGCTTTCTTGGATGCAACTCCATGTTACTATAAACTAACAAAGGTTTGTACAGTTACTAATATGTTTTAGGTGTGTTTTTTTAAAAAAAATGGGGACTGATATCTCAAAGTCTTTGCTCTTATGTAAACTCTTCAGGTCTATAATTCAAACAAAATACTGTAACTCAGCTTTGTATTTCTATTTTTAAAACTGTAATTGTCACAGAAAGGACAGAGACAGAATTGCACATTGATAAATGCATATATTATCCTTTGATAAAATATATAGCAAATTGGTGAGATTGTAATTTAGTCTCTGGTTGCAGGAAGCTGTAAATCTCACAGACCAATCCAACTTGGAATCAATAGTTCTTTCCCCAAGTATTTTAAACAGCACACACACACACAAAGAAAATAATATGATTCTCCAGCATGCTCAATGTAATTAAATATTATGAATTAAATTGTGCCTTAAAATGCTGTAGTTGCAATATCATGATGGTAAGCGTGATGAAATAAGATTACAAAACTCTTGCAACAAAGAGCAAGGTGGATGGAAGCAAACACCTAGAAATGTTTGGATTTATTTATTCATTTATTTACTTTTACAAAACTAGTTCATTAAAATAACAGATTATTGATGATGTAATGGATACAAACATTCCGCCATCACCACCTAGATAAGAAAGGATGTCAAAACACATTAAGAGTCTTTGTCAAGAGTGTGGTCAAATGCCATAGGATTTTCTTTTACAGTTTAGAACTTCTCCATGAAACAAATAATTTGTGCATCACTAGTAAGCAGTGTATGCTAGCAACTAGTAACTACTAACAGATCAGCAGATAATAACACATAGGGATGTAATTCTTCACTATCTTCTCCAAGGTAGCAAGAAATCTCATCTATTTCCTTCTCACTATGACAAAGTTTCTGAAAACCACAGTTTCCTAAGGCTACTCTCAAGTTGGGACTTAGATTATCAGACATGGTGGAACACAGCAAAAATCCATATCCCAAACACATCAGAAGAATGGGAGGAGAATAGGAAGGGTGACATTATCAGACACCCACATCCTCACCGTTCCTGGGGAATAGTGCTGCTGTGGACAAGGGTTCCCTTTTTTATTGACAGTGACAAGCCTCCAATAAAAAGGGACACCTTAATCCTGACTGTGCTATACCCCTGGGATACTGAAGGACCTTGTCATCTGATAATCTCACCTGTTCCTGTTCTCATCGTAATATTCTGATGCTGTTTTTGCTGCCTACAATAATCTCCGTATTCTGCACAAAAGTTTTATGTAGTTGCTTTTGTGCAAAAAACAACATTTATTTTATTTTATTTTGCATGGGAAACAACATTTTTTTCTTCATGGAAATAATATTTCAATACAGAAATATTAATTTCTGCAAAGAAAATTGATGTTTTTAATGCAAATCAACCATGCGCAAACTTTATGCAGAATAAATCCCCATTACAAACCGAAGCATTATTTAGCTATCTATCTTTTCTTGTCTGCAGTATTATAATTCAAAGTATTCACATCTGTTCCAGGTAAGTATGTATATACAATTAAAGACCAAATATTAAGAGCCCTATTTACCAATTTAATTTCTTTTTAATATTTGCACTGAAGTAATTCTGATATCTGGGAAACTGTAAAAATATATCTGTTAAGCACAGAGAGGGAGGTAAGGATCTCTGGCCAAAAGGAATTTGTTTGCTGGAAATAGTGTGGTAACATTACCTGACTACTCTGGTCTGAAGTAGTCATTTGTCAATACCATCCACATACCCTATCTTTCAACTAATTTGGTAAAGTTGGAAAATCAATTCTGTTTTAGAAATACTAATGGTACAATCATTATCTTTGCTCTGAGGGCTTATATTTGAACACAACATAATTCAGATTAATAATGCATATTTAATAAATGCTAGCATGTGCATGAAAGAAGCATTCTGGCTTTCAAATGGGACTCAACACAGGGTTGTAATATGTAATCAATAATTAATTATAAACTAGTTGACCCAATAGGTTCTTTGTGCTTTTTTATATTGAAAGCAAGAAATCCAGTAAGTTTATGGCAAAGTCTTGAGGTTTTTTCTTGGAGGTTTTCAACAGTGGACTACATAAATTAAATTATTTAAGCATCACAGCTTGGATATTTAGTGACATTATCATCAGCTGCACTGCTTTGAAGCAGATCTATCTAAACAGTATATTTAGGAAGTGAAGACTACACACCTGAAGAGAGTGCTCAGGAAATAATTTTAGGAATGTGTCTTTAACTGCACACTCAGAGTTCCTTGTTTTTCCAAATATCACACATTTTTGTGCAAATGTATTTATAGTTTATTTATTAAAATATTTATATCATTTCTTACAACCAGTGGTTTGAGTGTTGGAGTACAACTCTGAAGAACAGGGTTTGAATCCCTGCTTAGCCATGGAAATCCCCTGTTTGACCTGGGGCAAGTTACTGTACATTTTCTTAGCCTCAGAGGAAGACAAAGGCAAAATCCCTCTGAACAAATCTTGCAAAGAAAACCCCTTAGGCTTGCCATAAGTCAGAAACTACTTGAAGGCAACCAACAACAACAGCAAACATCTAGAGATATCAGGGAGCTGTGCAGACCACAAAACAATTTGAACAATTTTAAAACATTTCTTTTTAAAATTCTGCAGGTGAAAACAATGAATGGAAATCCACAACCCAGTAGATCAGAACCAAGCCATGGTTGGTGGAGCCCAAAAGCATAGGAGAAGAACTAACTTTTAATCTGGCACTAAAATGAGGCTAGTATTGGTGCTGATTAGGGCTCCAAAATGAGGATTTTACACCTCTAATGCCACTACAGGGGTGTGTTCCCATGACTCCACATACAATATTGTTCTCAGTTACCAGAGAAATTGGGTTCCCAAATCTAACAACCTGGATCTCAGGACCTGGTCCCTCTTTTTTGTATGAGCAGAGGAATCTCAGAGCAAGAGCACTGCCCTGAAAGGAATGTTTTGTTGTTGTTTTAACTGTACACTGCGGGGCTTTTCTGTTGCAGACTTTGAAGTGATTGCTGTAGGTTTTGCAAAGACCTCAGCCCCTTTCTCCTTTGCTAATCTTGTGTTTTTTATTTGAATGGCATCACCTGAGCAACTGTATGTCATGTTTAAAGATTTCACTAGGAACTTTATCAGACTATCCCTTTTTTTTTGTGCCAGTTCTTTTGCAGGCAAAAAAAAATATCAATTTTTATGCCAGCAAAAAAATGCCCCCCACACTTAACCTCTAATCCTGGCAAAAGCAGCTCCAGCAATGAAAGAGGAAGTGAACAGCACTCTGTTCACTTCCTCCTTTGAATACCATGAATTTCACAACACTTCATTGTACAGGAAATTAAAACAACAACAACAACAACCAAAAAAAAACCCACTAAAAAGGTTTTTAAAAGCACAAAAACACACCTTAAAACTTACAAGTAACCTAGGGAGGGTCATAAAAACTGTGTCACTTACATGGATATTGTGATCTCACCAGGAAGTGTTCATGCTGGACCAGCCACTGATGGGGTAAGTATGGGGGAACAGATGCAAAGTTTCACACATTGGCTATGCTGGCAAAAAAAACAAAACAAAAACAAAAAACTGGGGGAATCAATTGATGGCTTAAGCCATCAATTAAAAAGTACGGGTTTTTAAGGGGACATAACCACAAAAGGGTGATGTCGTGTAGTACGCATGCCCTTTTGCGGTTATGTGGCATCCTCATGATGCCTTATTCTGTACATCTGATACAGTTCTACCCCTACAACATAGCCAGGTGCTGCCCCTTGGTGTCAAATTTAGGCTATAACATCTCAGAGCTCGGGATAGTTCTAACCTGGCAACCCTGCAGAAAAAGTTCTAACCTGGCAACCCTGCAGAACCCTGAGTCAAATGTGAATGTTTGTATTTACTCACAACTGCTAAAGGGAGTGCAGCATGTGCAACAATGCAGCATGTGAAAGTGTGGCAGTCCCAGGGCACTGTGTGAGCTTTAAACTCCCATGATTATTAATGCTGAAGGAAGACAAACTGGTGGTGTTACACATACAGACAAGGAGTGATTCCCCCCCCCAATATTGATTCATTATACCCAAAGAAAATTGTCCAAACTGAAAATGAACAATTAAAATATACCTTTATGTGAGCATATGATTTATGTTGAAATATTCACCCTGTTTGTACCATAACTAAATTTTAGAACATGTGGCCCAAATTATAGATTTTCCTTGGCTTTTTTCCAGGCTGTGAGGCTGTGTTCTGGAAGAGTTTATTTCTGACTTTTCGCTTGCATCTGTGGCTGGCATCTTCAGAAGATGCCAGCCACAGATGCAGACGAAAAGTCTGAAATAAACTCTTCCAGAACACAGCCTCACAGCCTGGAAAAAAGCCAAGGAAAATCTATGGATGCCAGCCGTGAAAGGCTTCGACATCACGTCCCCCGAATTGCATTATGCCATTTTTCAGCACCATAATCATAACAAGCAGGATGTTCAAAGGCAATGAGTTTTTTTCTACAGAAATGTGTCCATCTGGGCAAGAAAATGGACTGTCCTGAGGACTTTTCACATCCATAATAAAATTATAGTTTTGTACCTGTTGTGTTCCTAAGGCACTTTTAAAAAACCAGATTTTAATGCTGAGATATACTGAATTATCAATGGTATAGGGTGATTTTACAAGGCAATGAGAAGTAATGAACATAGCAGAGCTCACAGCGTAACATAGCACAGCAATATCTTCTGTAAATCACAAGCACATTTTAATGAACATGCTCGGGGGCCAAAAGAATCTGCAACAGTAATAGCAGCCATAGCTATAACAACAGTAACCTATTTTTATACAAAAGGTAACAAAGCAGCAAACTGGAGTATCTGAACCTTTGACACATTGGCCACCAGGTAGTTAGAGGTGAAGGCTTAAGATATGAGCTTTCCCCTCAAGGCTTCACTTCTCTTCAAGTCATCACAGCATGCTATATTATCCAACTGTTTACTAGCTCATTACATGTTCTTATCATTCATTTCAATTTTTTGCAAAGCACTCCTCTTTCCACTGGGTTTGCCTTCTATATAGCATTAGCTTCAGGCACTATCAAAGATAATAATGAAATTGTGTAAGAATACGAGAAAACAAGTTGCATAATTCCTGCCTTCTCCCCTCCCTCTTTTGGGCTGGATATTATTTCTGGCAAATATATTAAAAATAATTAGTCTATAAATGAATGGGATGATTGTGCTCTGTGTACTTTATCATACCCCTCCCCCATAAATGTTCTTTTGCCAGCATATTTTTAAATGTTTTTATGCCAGCGAAAGAACCCCCTCTACCAGACTTACCTTGAGCAGCATAAAAGAGGCATCCCTGGCAGTAATGGAGCACAAATGGCACTCTGTTTACTTCCAGGTTCAAAATCTCCACAATTCTTGTGAGAAGATGCAAGTGCGGGAAATTAAAAAATACTTAAAAAAATAAACCACAAAAAGTACACACAAGTACAGAAACACACTCACAAAGTCCCAAGTACACAGGGGGAGGGGTTGTCATACAAGAGCATCCCCTATCTGGTTGTCCTGATCTTATCTGGAAGTATTTGCCCATTGACGCTGCGTTCACGTGAGCACTATGGTGCAAAGTTTCAAATGCTAGCAATGGCAGCAACAAAGAACCACAGGAGATCTATAAGAATGGCTTTTTAACAATAGATGATCATGAAAGGACAATGTCACCTGGTATGTGCACCCTTTTGCAATAATTAGGTATCCTTGTGACACCATATTTGTCTGGTCTGATAAAGTCCTATGCCTAGTCTGCATCTCATTTGGTTAGAATTTTTAAAAAAACGGATTATCAGGAATCAGTATATTTTGACTGACTTTCCTACCCAGTCAAAAATGTATGGTAACCAAATTCCCCACTTTCACCTTGTTTCTTTCATTCTGTCTCTGAGCAGCAGTACTACTTTCAACATACAACCTCCAAACACACTCAAACTTCTAGTTTTCCTACCAGTGGTGGCTGGTGGATTCCATGTCAATGGGGCTGTGAATCCATTCTGTTTTTTAGTCTTTAATTTAAAGGACCTATGCAAAGTACCCTCAAAATAGGCTGGGCACCCTCGATAGCCATTTTATAGTTCAAGTATAAACAGGACCAGTTTAAGGAGTTTTGGGGGGCCCTGCAACACTTTATTTTTAGGGCCCCATATGGGCCAGTTAAGGGATTTTGGGGGCCTCTCTAACACTTTATTTTTGGGGGGGCATATGGGCCAGTTTAAGGAATTTGGGGGTCCCCTCCAACACTTTATTTTGGGGGCCCTGTATGGGCCAGTTTAAGGGATTTGGGGGTTCCCTGCAACACTTTATTTTGGGGGCCCCATATGGGCCAGTTTAAGGGATTTGGGGAGCCCCGTATGGGCATGATCTGTCAGTCATCTCCCCACCCAGCGCACCAGCTCCCCACATAAAATGCCCTTCTTCCCCCCTGAACCATCCCACTTCCCCCCAGGTCTGCACAGAGGCACCCCACATCCCCAAAAGAAGCCTCCCCCACACCCCTCAGGTGGAAGCCCCAGGCGCCTCACCTTGGCTCTCTGCAGGCGGCTCAGCCGCAGGACAAAGGGGTTAGGAGCAGTGGTGGTGGTGGGGCTCCCGCTCCTCCTCCTCCTCTTCCTTCAGGGGCCCCATCTCGAGCCGCTGTCGTCTCCCTCTCCCCACTGTATGGCTGGCCCTTCTTCCAGGCTCAGCCTGGGACTTCTCCCCAACGCTGGAGCCAGGGTGGGGCGAGAAGGAGAGAGAGGGGGAACAGCCAAGCTGGTGGCAGGAAGGTGGCTGGCTGGAGGGATGCCCCAGCACCTGACTGGGTGGGAGCCAGGATGCTGGAGGGAGGAGGAGGAGGAGGCAGGACCACAGCCGAGCTGAGGCAGGGGGACGGGCTTTGGGTTTGGAGGGAGGAGCGAATGGGGGAGGAGGACTCATGGGGCTCCCACTGTGGCTGGGGCCCCCTGCCAATGCTGATTTGGCAAACAGGTTAAACCGGCCCTGGGTATAAATCACACCACCACATCACTGACATGAAAGCCACCAGCTTTTACTGCTTCCTCCCAACTTAAGATCCCAGAGGAAATACAGATAATTCCTGCAGTTGCTGCAATAATCAAAACACCCTCTTTTTACCCTCTCACCCCAGGTGTAAGAGTGGGAAGAAACTGGAATTTATCATTCCACTAGCAGTATTGCAGGGACTCAAAACTTACAAGGTCACAGAGGAAGAGTGGATTAACCCTGCAGTTGGTCTGACAATCACAAGAATCCTAACAAACCCTTTCTCATTTCCCCAACAACCCGCCCACCCTTGGATCCTAATTTGTAAGATTTGGAAGAAAATGCAGTAGTATACTGTTGTCAGGATTAAGGATAAATTCCCAGACATTTTTGATTATCAAAGTCCAAAAACATCTTCTGCCATCTCCATATAAGGATTCCCAGTACCCCCTAAGCTTAGTTGTGGGAGATCACCAGACGTGGCTAATGTGATGCCAAAACAATGCCAACGGAATGCAAAAGGACACGAATATCACACGACATTGTCCGTTTGCGTTCCACTGTTGTTCTTGTGGCATTTCTTTTTATTGACAGACTGGAGCTGTCAATGGATTGTCTGTTCCATTTCAGTGCTGGCATTGCTGGCATCTGAAACCTCCCAATGTTTTTAACTCATGAATACAGTGTCAATGGGTGGTCCTGCCAGAACATTTCCAGGTGGGATTGCGAGAACCAGGTAGGCTACCCTCTTTTCTGTACCCTCCCCGGGTTACTTGGTATTTGTTTTGTTTGTTTGTTTGTTTGTTTTTAGTGTGTGTTTGTGCTTTTGTAAACTTTTTTTGTGTGTATTTTTCTTTTTCTTTTCGAGTTTCCCATGCTTGTGTCTTCTTGCGAGAATGGATGGGATTTCAGTCCAGAAAGTGAATGGAGCTCCATTAGAGCTCCTTTCATGCCTGGGCTGCCTTTGGATGCAAGATAAGGTTAGGGAGGGTTTTTGTGCTGGGGCAGGGACGTGTCTGGAGATTGTGGAACAGGAATGCTTTTTTGTTCCTATTGATAATCTCCACAATCTTTAGAGTACTAAGGGTGATGAATAGATTTTTCACAGCAACGTATACTGCTGTCAACTATATGTCTTATAATGCAAAATATGAGTGACATGGTCTTGAATGGCCAAGTCTGAACCATTACCTTTACAAACTAAAAAAAGAGAAGGCAAACAATACAGCTGGCACAAGGACATGGTTATATGGACTGACAAGGTGAATACCTGCACTTCAAAATTTGCCAGTACATCACCACTCTGTGCAAGGTAGCAGCACACCTGTCATGGTGCATGGGAAAGCACATTGATACTGAGGAAGCCCAATATGCCCCCCTAGAATGCAAAACATATAACTAAGAAAAAGTCCATAAGCCAGCCAAGTTGAAAAAGCACTTTGAGCGGAAGCGATAACTCTACTCCTATATTTCTCACATTATGATCATGAGCTAAATCCATTGTTAGGCCACACTAGAATAATGAAATGACTGGGTCTTGCTTATACATCCCAATGATTTCAATGTGATTATTGGAGAAAACAATGAATTTAGCTCCTGGAGCATAAATGGCTAGACAGTGGGTTTCAATGAATCCAGTACAGAAATCTTTTAGCTAGTGTGAAACAAAGACAGGGAATCATGCAGGCACCATAAATCTACAGCTGCAGTGTAACAACTAAAGAAACAGACAGATATTTAATAAACTAGAGATATAAAATGTCCAAGATAATCTGTTTTATATGGTTTCATCCAGATTTTGGGATGCTCTTCCATGACATCTCTGCTTGATGCCGTCTCGATTACATTTTTGTTTTAGGTGTCATCTTCAAGCCACCCTTGTTAAAGGTTAGATATAAATTCTACTACTACATAAATAGACTGAACAGTAGAGAATGGTGCCTGGTTCAAGCTTTACCTCTGCTATGTGTTCCCCTGATTATCACAGGCAAAGGACTTTTTGTCAGCTACAGCTCACCACCGGCAATATGGAGATAATAATACTGACCTAACTTATAGAACAGTTGTAAGGATCCAAACAATATAATGTAGGTAAAGTAATTTAACCACTCTAGAGAGAGATATATGCTTAGTATTTTTAACAAAGATTTTCAGTTCACTTGCCTGATGATAAGAAAATTGCACATCAAGTGGGAAGACAACAGCAAGACAGACTGAATGTTATGCAACTGTTTAAAACAGTGAAGCTTCCCAGCTTCATGGGAATAGGCTGAGACACACTTTTAGAACCTTTTCCTTAATTGCTTTAAAGGGGGAGCCACCTGAGTTTCAAGCAACATGCCTACATCTTAGTACCAGCTGGTCACCTCTTGTTGAGGATAGGTCTCCTGACTCACATACCATAAGCCCCCAAACTTTGGGGTTCTTCAAAACTTTGAGGTTCATCAGACTAGTCTCAAAGACTGTCCTTTCCCCTATGCTGCTTAAAATTCTGGGCAAGAACAAGTCAGGAAGCCTCTTCCAACACAAAGATGCTCACTATTGATGCCTGCACATTTCTTTCCACACTATCTTGCTATTGTGAATGCCTAAGTAATGGCAGTTCCAATTAATTCAAACCTCTCATATTAACATACCAAATCAGGCATTAAAATATTCCCAGTCTGCCATAATGTCAATTCAGAGTGGTCTAAACAAACCCATTTGAGCCCAAAATGCTCTCCCAAGCCTGCACTGACTACTAGGGAGGATGGGTACATGCCAAGTTAAGACTGAAGAGGTTCATATAGCAGTTGGGTGCTGTGTTGCTTATATTCCCGAAGAAAGTTCCATGTGCATGGATCTGCAATATGGCAATATTCATCATAACGTTTCCAGCTCCTCTCTCCTTCCTTAGAGGTACACAACCTAACCCATTCCATTGCAGGTGTTTAGGTTGCATTGTATATGGGGTGGGGAGCCAAATGCAGATTTTATTAGTTGAATGAACCTCCCCCCAAAATGCTGCACTTCCTAGTTAAAGAAATTTATGTGCATTTCAATAAATTAGCAATTGTGAAAAATTGGATATTGTCAGTATAATTGATATTATAGTAGTAGGATAAGAACAGATCATAAATGGGAATCAGATGTAAAGACAAAAGAAAAAATAATAGAGGGAATGTTCAAAAATAATGCTTGAGACTTAGTTTCCTCTTGAGGAGGAATATAATTGTTATTGAATTAAATGCACAAATATGTATAGGATTGTTCTATTATATTTTTAATATATTAAGTTCCCTCTACTACTTATGTGGGGTAGGTAGCTAGTGGGCCATACCCATTGCCTTGGGAACTTGAATGGCTGCAGACTCTTGGAGCCCACTATTCCCACCCACCCCCATTATTATAAAAGTATTATACAATACTTAATCCTATGACTATTGTATAAAGGCATAGCAGTTCAGCTCCAAGGCATGTATGAGGCCTTGTGTCTTATTTTAGCTATGTCTTAGCTGGTACACAGAGAGGAGTCTCTCAAGCAGATTGAAGTACAATTGTCTAGCCCTTGATGTAGTCCACTTGTCAGGCTCCAGAGATATGCAACCTAAAGGAAACCTCTCTTTAGACCACTGCAACACTATACTGACTGAACAAATCATTCATTCTATGAAATCCCAGAAGTGTTCCAGCAAGGAGTCCAAATCTGCCTTGCATTGTGCCACCTAGCACAAATTAATAAGCTGGCTAGCCAAAGGCAAATAACAATCCAATTAGTCAGAATCAGTAAAAGTGGTAATGAATACAATGCAAAATTAAAGAGATATCCAAAGAGTCACACTAGCAATTCCCAAACCATTAGACATAGCATAACATAGTCTAAAGAAGGAGCTGATATGTGACCCATTATTGTTCCCTCCTCAAACATTCCTACTGATGCTCTAAAGATGATGATTGGCCCCACCCTGAAACATGAATGCCCTGAAGCCCCAGGGGATAGGGGTTGCCCCAAAGCATCAACCCACTCAATCTGTGGGAATCTTCTCTTGCCCCTCACCTTTTCCCAGATAGGAAAAGACAGCCAATTGTTTTCATTGTTCCCTCCATCAGACATGGGGGGCAAAAGAGCTCTTTGATGTATACATGGAGCAAGAAGCACAATTCTGGATCACTTGGAGATCTTCCACTGGTAGAAGAGGCTATTACCCCCCTCAAACAACAACAACAACAACAAAACCAGACACATTGCTCTTCATGTGCAGAAAGAGACAGAAATTGTGATGGTGTGTGAGAAGGACTAGCATATTTATTGCAGCTATTTTCATGTTGCCTCAGGAGGACTTTACTCCTTGGTAAATGGGTATAGTATTGCAGTCTCTTTATTCATCTTTAGTATTTGGTGCTTAAAGTACATTTAGCCATTTTGCTACCTTTATAATTCTAGATAGCATGAACATACAACCAGGTGTTCTTTTTAAAAAAGTAATGGATTAGATTAAGAATGCAGCAGAATGATTGATATACAGTTTAACAGTTTATTATTTTTCATTAAATATGCAATAGCACATTAACTGAGGCATTATATCTATAGAAGATAGCCTTGAAAAAATGAAGCTGTGCTAAGCAGTAAAGATACATGTTTCTGAACATAATCATGAGTTATAGGTGATGTTTGCATAACTTTTATGCAAAATAGTCACAGGGAGTCATGTCATAAAAAGTGAATATTTAAAAACATTAAATTCCTGACATGGTACTCCTCCCTTTCCCCCTCATTTCTCTGCTTTCAGACTGCAGAGTCTTGATACCATTGGCTAGTCTCTGATGCCATGTTTTTAAAAGTTTTGAGCTGCCTTGAGGGGGATAACTTTATGAAACAGCCATTAATAATAAATAGTGGAAGATGGCAGGCAGAGACCAATGATGCCAGTGAAAAAAATTTCATGTCTCTTGCTATCCTGATTTCATGGAGATCTGGATATATAATCGTTGAACATATTAAATTTTAAATTTGAATGCCTTGAAAGTAAGTAAGGTCAGCATTAACCCTTTTTCTTTTTTCAAAATATAGATTTGACTAGTCACATTACAAGTGTCATTAAATATCTATGAACAGCATTTTATAATTATGTACCTCTCTTTTTTGTAGCAGATGAAGAACGAAGGCCTAAATTTAATTGGTAGTTCCAAGTAGAGCAAAACTGCTGCTAAATGATAAATCAACATGGATGTAAATCCCATTGATTCAATGGGACTGGTAATTGGATAGAGGCAGTTCAAGCAACATTCAGAATTTGCTACTCAGGTTTTGCAGTGAGATTTCATGATGTTATTTTCATATGGTCAACTACCTAACATCAAGAATCTACACCAACTCATATCTAAATCTAATTAATTTCAGTGAACCTTACGTGCAGAAGATAATATAGGAATACAGTTTCTTAAAATAAACTCTGGGAAGGTATATATACATGCACAATAAGACTGTGCAGGCCAAAAGTACAGATATATAATACATATCTGAGGTCCTGTCTGAACTATTGAAAAAATCTGAACACCCCCCCCCCGACACACACACACAAATCTGGCCCAATAACGCTGCACTACGTGAGGCATTATCCCTGATTCTGGTGCAATAAGGCCACACCATATAGCTTTATCTGCACCAAACTCAGTGTATACCACCTTAATCAGGGTTTTAAAAACTTTTTATCAAAAATGACAAAAACAAAACAAAACAAAAAACCTATGCTTGAAACTCCAGAGAAAACCTTAGTGTGAGCAATGCATCCACCCTGGATTTGGGGAGTGCGGAGGAAGGACAAGCACTGCCTGACAGGCACCACCATTTCACCCTCCTCAACTCCATTTCCTCATTCCAATATTGGCCAGGAAGGTAGAGCCCTGGGACTAGGCACTCTGTCAGAGGTCAGAAGGAATGGCCAGCCTCATGATTCTGTGTCTGGCTGCTTCTGACCTCAGAGAGGGTGATTGCGTGCCAAGAAGGCAGAGGTGCTAGTCGCTTGCTCTGATGTCAGAGTAAGTGGCCAGTCTCATGATCACCTGGCTGGCTGCCTCCTTCTAAGCTTGGAGAGGACAATTATGCACTGGGAAGGCAGATCCCTGGCACATAGCCACTCTTCTGACCAATGCAAGCCCTGCCAGCACAGTGGAGGTACCTGGCTAGACAGTGGCAGTGGATCCATCTACACTGGGGGTATAAATATGAATGAATTATTGTGTAGACAAGCCCACTAGCAAGTGATGCAGATTCAGGCTTTGCCCAGGCAAGGTATGGCACTTACATTTGGGCCAGAGTAGTCCGAATTTCATCAGCTGCAGCTCCAGGCCAAAGTAGTCAAAATTTCATCTGGATTTTTACGTCCTGTGTAGATAAGCCCTATATCTATCTGTGTCTGTCTCAGCTTAACAAAAATTAGCTTGGTTTAGCCCAATTTGAAGCTGGATTTGTTGACTGAGCAAATAGATATACAAGATTGTACCAGAATTCTTTATAGGGAACAAAAATATTATGAAGAATGAAGGATGCAGTGAGTTACACTGTGGATTTGTGAATAAATTTGGGGGTTTTTTTGTGTGTTTTCTGTGATTCATGTATTTTTATCAGGCAAAAATTTAGAGAAAGCATAGAGAAAATGGTCAAAAAATAGAAAGGGTATACAGTAGCACCCCTGCATCCGTGGGGGATTGGTTCCGGGACCTCCCACAGATGGTGAATTCTGCAGATAATAGGGATTGACATCCCAGGGGCCAACTGGAGAAAGGGGGGTGAGATCACTCCCTTCACCCTCGCATTGCCATTTCCACCCTGGGAGCGAAGCTGGGGAGCAATCCTGGAGGCAAATGGAGGAGGGAGAGAAATCTTTCCTCCCCTCCCTTCGCCCCTGCATCACCATTTCCCCCTGGGGAGTGATCCTGCGGGCACAGGAAGGAAGATCTTTCCTCCTCTCCCTTCACCCCTTCAGCCCCGTGTCCCCATTTCAGCCCACATCACCATTTCTCTACTCCCCCATCCAGCCCCCCCCCCACTGTCACCATCTATGGATAACTGAATCCATGGGTGGCGAATCAGTAGATGTGGGGGTGCTACTGTACACATGGCATCTGTTTCTATGCATGTAGTATATACTGTACATACACTGTGCATGATCGATCTCTCTCTCTTTCTCTCTCTCTGTGCATGTGTATGTTTTTTTCACCTTGATCCCAATCTACCTTCTACAGGGGGGAAAGTGCACCTTGCTAGCACTGGTTAACCAGTCACGCTGAGGTTTTAAAAAAGCTTAAATGTAAAGATAAAATAGATTAAAAGTTATGGACAACTTTTTAAAAGTCTTCAGCTAGCAGTGGAATCATACTAACACTGATGCTAACTGAGCTTCTGGAGGGGCAATCTGTGGAAAAGCACTTCTTCCCTACAGCCACTTACCCATTCAGTAGCATCATTCAGAAAAGATGCTCAAAGGTCCTGGAAGGTGGGGAAAATTCATCCCTACATTGGTCCCTTAGTCATGAAAATTTTTAAAAGTCAAAATTAGGCCCCCAAACAAATAGAAAGCCACTGGAGATTGTGGAGGATTGATATTGTATGTTCAAATCATACAGTTGCAGATACTAAATTTACCACCATATCCTGAACTTGCTAAAGTTTCCAGAAGGGTCACCATAGAAAATGAAAGGTTGCAAGGGCATTACTAAGTGAAACCCTAGTTTAGGATACATTTATTCTGTACTAAAGGTGGAATGCCTCTTGACTTACCCAGTGGTCTCCCTAGCACCAGCGTAAGAGAGGTAAAGACTTTAAAGAGAGGGGCCCCAAAGAGATCATGGAAGCTTTGCAGGGAAGAGAAGAGATGCTTGTTAGATAGCTTTTCCTGATTCCCTTGATGGTATAAATAAGAGTCTCCATGGATTTACAAACAATGAGGGCTAAAGGAGACTGACTTCTATGCTTGTGGATGTGGTGGGGCCTATTAAGACCAAATCTATATATATATAATGATATGTGTGTGTGCATATATGTGTTTGTATTCTTATTGTTGTGTACGTTCAAGTTGTTTCAGACTTATGGTGACCCTAAGGTGAAACCATCATGGGATTTTTCTTGGTAAGATTTATTCAGAGGAGGTTTGACATGCCCTTCCTCTGCCCAAAGTCACCCAGTGGGTTTCCATGGGCAAGTGGAGATTCAAACCCTGGTCTCCTCAGTTGTAGTCCAAACACTCAAACCATTACACCATGCGGGCTCCCTACCATACACACATATATAATAATAATAATAATAATAATAATAATAATAATTTATTTCTATCCCGCCCCTCTGCAATGCAATCGGGGCGGCTTACAATATAAAAACTCCATAATCACAATACCCTAGCCCACCCACCCCTTAAAATAATATTAAATTATGAAGGATTAAAAACATACAATAATTAAAAATATATATAAATTGGAAGAAAAAAAATTAAAACATACAATCACAGCCTAGAAAGGACAGCTGAGTCTTCGGCCGGGATAATTATTCAGGAAAGGCTTGCCGGAAAAGATCCATCTTGACAGCTTTTTTAAAGCTGTCTAAGGTGGTAATAAGACGGATCTCGTCCAGCAGGCCATTCCATAATCTGGGAGCAGCAGCAGAGAAGGCCCTCTGGGAGGTCACCGACAGCCTTGTTTTCATAGGCTGTAACAGATTCCTCCCAGTGGACCGAAGTGTGCGGGGAGGGTCGTACGGAAGGAGGCGGTACCGAAGGTAAGTTGGACCCAAGCCATGTAGGGCTTTAAAGGTCATAACCACACCTTGTACTGTGCCCGGAAACTAATAGGCAGCCAGTGGAGAGCTTTTAGCACAGGTGTTATATGCTCTCTTCTGGAAATGCCAGAAATCAATCTGGCTGCCATGCTCTGGAATAGTTGAAGTTTCCGAGTCAAGCACAAGGGTAGCCCCATGTAGAGCGCATTACAGAAATCCAGACGGGAGGTTACCAGTGCACATACGTACATACATACACACACACACACACACACACACAGTTCACAACATACACATGAAGCAACCGAGTTTTTTTAAAAAAATTTTTAAAGAATTGTGTTTCCATCCACACTGTTTCAATGTCTTCTGTTCCTTAAACAGAGTAAAAGAAAAGTGATAAACATAATGAAGTCGATATATCAGATCTTCAAGCACAAAGAATATCAGATAATTTAAGGGTGTTTTTTTTAAAAAAAATAATAATCCTGATTATTATAGCAATTTGATTGGTGCTTTCAGACACTGAAGCTCTAAAACTTTATCCACACTTTCCACTTTCACAGACTAGGGATAAAATATGGTCTGGAAGTAGGGTGTAGTGCAATAAAATCATGTGTAATGAAAATGTATGTATATCATTTGGTATTCCTTGTTACAATCAGTCATCTATTCATCCTTCCCAGATATGCTCATGAATAAGCTGTATAACATACCAATGCATTTTTCTACTCTAAGAACAAGTTATCGTTTTTGATAACATTGAAAGGGAACATTTTCTATTCACTTCTCAATATGAATGGTATTGCCCCCAAAATGAATAATAATAATAACAATAATAATAATATGTTGTTAAGTCTTAAGATATATATATTTAACTGTAAGTATTACAGATTATATTCTAAACACCCTCTCTTTTCCAAAATAAAAACAATGTATAAAATTTATAACAGATATTGCATCTCTTTTGTAAAAAGAGAAGGTATTTAGAACTGATAGATTATAATGCTTTAAGGTAGAGGTGGAAAGTCTTTTAAAATAAGGGAGAAGTGGAGGAAGGGGGGAGGGGAGGGGATAGATGTAGTAGGTATGTAGTAGGTATGTAATATTTTTTTTATTTTCCTTTTTTTCTTATTGTGTGTGTTAAACTGTCTATAATGTAATCGTTGTTTTTGTTGCTTTCAGTGGTCTTCTTGTCCAAGTGTAAATTTAATAAAGCTATGATTAAAAAATATGAATGGAATTACCTACTATAATTCTATATATTTATCTCTTTAAAAAGTAATCAGTGTGAACTAAACATTTATCATAGAAAACAATATTGTAGGAATAGGACAATATTTTGCAATACTCTATTAAGGAGAAAGCACCGACAATTATTGCTGCATCTTGAACTGTATCTAGAACAGTATTTTGCTGTGCACATGAGCAAATGTTGTTAAGACTACATAAAAATGCTACTATATCCTTGGTTGTACTAGAATTCCAGATACATGCACATTAAATTGCTCTAATTATGTCTATTGAAATAATTAAACTAGTTTCATGCATATATGTTTTGAATAGGATAATCTTTTCTTACTATGTATACAGGTGCTCTACCAAAGAAGTTTAGCATGTTAACTGAAAAGTTTTATGTTCTTTATATGTAAACTGCCAAAGGAAACTCTCAAACTCAAAAAAATATGAAGTTTTTATCACCCTCATTAAACATATAAACATGGGAGGAACACACTCTAAAAATGAAAAAAAAATCCACACTTTTCTGCTGTTGATGTGCCTGCTGCTAGTGAAAAGACATACAGCTAACTACTCTGACTGGGAAAACAACACCGTACAAATGTGAAGATCCACCCTCTTCCACTAGCCATCTTCCCTGTAAGTCCAACTGTATTCGGTAACAACAAAAATTATGGATCTCCTGATGTTTTAAAAGTCTTTAAAGCAGCACACAAGTAGACAGTAGGATTTACAGAGTGTATGTTAACAGACTCTTCATAAATTTTAGCTGATATAGGTCTGAGAAGCCACGAACTCTCATGGACTTTATATTACAACTTGGCCTTTATATAACAATTTTCCGAGCGACACTTTTTTTGTGTCAAAAAACAACCAGGGAAGGCAGTGGTGGGAAATTAAATCAATTGAATTAAATTAAATTAATCCAAGGGAAAGACTATGCTGTTGCAAAATCTGTTGAGCCCTGTGTCATATGGAATTGTCTAGGGTCAGTACAATGAAGGAGGTTCACAACTGGTGGCAAACCTCATTTTCCTAGCAAGACTGAGGACTTTATCAGACAAGCCCCTTTAAAGGTTATTTTGCTGGCATAAAAAAAAAAAATCAGTTTTTATGCTTGCAAAAGAATGTCTCACCACTATACTTACCTTCTCTCCCGGCAAAGGCTTCCCTGGCAATGGAGAGTTGTTACAGATTCTCGCAAGATTCAAAATCCCACAAATTCTCATGAGAAGACACCCACATGAGAAATTAAAAAACACATAAAAAGAACACAGAAAAAGTTTTTTAAAGCACATACACACTTAAAAACTTACAAGTAACCCAGAAAGGTTCATAAAAAGTGTGTCACTTATCTGGATGTTGTGATCTCACCCAGAAGTGTTTGTGCCACACGGGCCATTCATGCTGCATTCACTCAAGTACAATGGCGTGAGATTTACATGCTGGCAATGCCAGCACTAAAGCGCCATGGGCATCAACTGATGGCTTCAACCATTAAATAAAAATGTATGGGTTTTGGCCAGGACATAAACGCAAAAGGGTGACATTGTGTGGTACGTGTACCCTTTCGCAATTATGTGACATTGTTATGACACCGTATTTAGTGTGTCCATAAAAATGGAGACAGGCAAAAGAAATAGGAAAGAAGAAGAATTCAGAAAGCAGCTCAGGCTGCTGTGAAAGACTGAAATAGGTTTGAGAAATATTGTAAAAGCTTGCTCCTCCAAGGAGCAGGGATGTTTATTAAGGGGAAGGAGTCAAGATGAATCGATTGTGCAGTAATCTGTGGGTCCCCCTGTTGGGCATGTTACAAAATAGTACAGCAGAGTTGTGGAGTTAAAAAATAGAGCTTTACTCAGCAGAGTGTAAGACAAAAGAAAATACATGCCAAAACAAAGAATATAGCATCATGGCTAGGCACAAAAACAGTACAGCATAACTTCCTACATACCTGCAGTACTATACCTTCATAGCAAGGAGAAAACCTTACTTCCCAACAACAGGCTTCTTACCAGCATAGAGAGTAATACACTCTCTATACCCCAAGCAGATTCCCAATGCAGTTATACACTACTAAGTGGCTATCAAGTCCACCTGGCCTAATTGGCTGACTGCATCATTAATTACTGGAGCTGGCTTATTATCATGGACTCCACCTGCCACTTTGCTATACATTCATCCAGTCACAACTTAGTATGCAAACTGGCATACCCTGACACCCCCTCCCTCAGGTTGTGAGTGCAAAGGTTTGTGGCAGGTAGTAGGGATTACACATGCATTTGGGGGGAGGGGGTATAGCTTTCTGCCTTAAGAGATGCTAAATGTGACCAAATGTGGGTTTTCCAGATCTCCCCATACAGTGCTCTTCTATTGAAGGTTGTTAAGAGTAATCAGTATTACTGGAATTAATTAAGGAAGGCTTGATTAGATTGATGATGGTGAATATGGCCTGTAGACATTCTGGGAGCACCATGTTGGAGGTTTTCATGCAATCTTTGTTAATGCTGGCATACCCTGCAGTTGGTACACACTACTGCATTCTTCCCCTGGGTGTCTTAGCCTTTGCTTAGTAACTTTCACAAGTAATTTGGAGTCAAGCTGCTACAGACTTAGAGCTGAATCTGTCACAAGGAAGAATGAGAGCAATATTTCAGGGTACAGATGTTGGGGAGAGAAATGTGGCACACTCTTGGTTGTTCTTGAATTTCAGAATGCTTTTCCCCCTCTCTGGGAAGACAGAGCTACAATACTATGTCATACATCCTGGGCCCCTAAACTCCAGCTAGCCCTCCTGTTTGGCACAGCCATATGGGGGGGGGGAGCTGCCTTTGCCAGAGGAGAGGGGAAAGGAGACCGGGAAGATAGCACTTGGGGACATGCCCCAGTGCTTGGAAGACAGAGGGCGAGGTCAGAGGCTATATAGAGCCCTGCTGCCCCCTGCCTCTTCCTCTTTCCCTGTTGCTTTGGGGCTGGGCAGGAATTTTTTACCCCCTTTTCCTGTTTGAGTGTGTGTGTGTTTTGGCATACCCCATATTATGGTAGGCATTGAGGGGAAAATAGGCCAGGGTGGTGTCTAATTAGGTAAGTTTCCTATATTTTGAACAGAAATTGGGGGAAACGTAGATTTTGGTGTGCACCTTGGCACCAATTTTGGTGAAGGCAGGGTCTCTGGAAGGGCCACTTAAGGTTGTGTGACCTAAGGGGACAGAAGGAGACCCATCTTGGGGTTGGCCTGAAGGATAATCCCTCATCTAAATCCATGGGGATTGGATAAGGGACTTTTGGGTTGACCTTCCAGAAGCGGGCTGGTTGGGGAGCAACCCCATTCATTGGGGTTCCTCTCCAGGACCCAGGTGTTAACCCGAGGAAGTTGAGTGGTGTGGTCTTGGATAGACCTACTACCTCAGCTGCTCCCTCACTACGTTGCCTCCGCCCCACTGAAAACCTTTAGAGGGAAATAAATAGGCAGGGTTGAATAAAGACTCTTTTATATCATCCCATCTCTTGTGTCTGGTCTCTTTATTTCCCTGAATCGTTCGGCAATAGTCTGTTCTCTGAGGTGCAATAGAGGGCACTATGTCACTGGAGGTTGTGGACACCAACAAAGCTTCAACTACCAGTTCAGTCAATGTTTGTACATGGAATGGGGAATAGTGTCATCTTTTGCCTTAGGTAGAAAACAATGTGTTGGGCAAGACCCAGAGAAATTTTAAAATGGCAGTGGAGATTTCCTTTTTGATAAAAATGTTAAACTGAAATCTGGAATGAAGCTAACCAGGAAGGAACATTCTCCATTTATTCATCTAGGGGCAGAACAATTGGGTTCCATTTAGCTAGTTTGTAACAGGGTAATTAGGAGGACACAGAGAGATTCCTTAGGCCTTCATGAAATGTAATGCTTCCTCTTGCTGATCTTGTGCCTATTATATTGGCATGAGACAAATGGAGGATCCTGTGCCACCTTTATAGGAGGGGTGGGAGAAATGTGTAAAAAGTAAAGAACTCTAGTTAATAGCCAGTGCAATAATAAATGTGAAACACTCTCCTATAAGCTGAGATAACTACTGGTATTTTCTTGAATCTTCTTACTACAGCATGTTTCTCCAATAGTACTGTATTATGAGATCAGTAAATTCAATATGTAATTGTGGCAAATAATTATATCATTCAATCCTGTTTCTTTCTTTTCTTTCTTTCTTTCTTTCTTTCTTTCTTTTTTTTTTAAAAAAAAGCACAGTCCTTCTTTCCTGCAGAAATCTTAGCAGCAGTTCATAATATAAATGTTTCCTCCCCTTCCCCCCACCATCCCACTGTGGTTGTTTCATAAAATCATACCAATGGTTCTCTGTATGAATCAGTAAGGTAGACTTTCTTAAAAAATATTTTAGAAAGATCAAAGAAGACACAGCAAGTTACATGGAATTGGTATTGATCAACATGACTTTCTTCAGGCAAAACAGGAATTTCAGCCAGTATTGCACATGTTGTGAGCCTGGCTCCTGTCTATATGTGAGGTTATTGGTGGGGGTGGGGGAGTTTATATAACCAATCTAACTGGATAAACTCATTTTTGTTAACTTAAACCAATGAATCATAAAAAGGACTATTTGCATGCTTAATAATGCATGTTATTTATTTATTTAGTTAGTTAGTTAGTTAGTTAGTTAGTTATACCCCGCTCTTCAGCCACAAGGCTATCAGAGCGGCTTACAAACTGTTTTAAGCAATAGCAACTTACACATCTACACTGCATTAAGCAGTTTCCAATGTGTGTTAGCTAATTGCCCCCACAAGCTGGGTACTCATTTTACCGACCTACGAAAGGATGGAAGGCTGATTGAACCTTGGAGCCCGCTGGTGTCCACAGGGTGTCCAGATTTATTGACTCCGGGTTTTAGAAGGTTCAGTAAGGCTTAATCTCAAGTTTGTTGTTGTGTGCCTTCAAGTTGTTTTGGATTTGTGGCAACCCTAAAGTTAACCTATCAAAGGGTTTTCTTGGCAGGATTTGTTTAGAGAGGGTTTCCCTTTGCCTAATCTCACGTCAACAAGAAAGAGTGTATAGGATTGTAGCCTAAACCAATAATAATAATAATACTAATTATTTATACTCCGCTCCTCTGCTAAAAACAATTGGGGCGGCTTCCTACAATTAAATGCTACAATGACAACTAAAAGCACCCCCACCCCCCCATAAAAAGACATTAAACAGTATAAAATTAAAACCACCTAACTAAAATCACATTAAAAAACAAATATAAACAAGACTAAAATAAAAGGCCAGGAGACACAGCTCCTGAGGCCAGGATCTAATCAGGAAAGGCCTGCTGAAAGAGATCCGTAAAAAGAGTGAAACAAGGATGTTATGGGACTGTTGTGTTATTTTTGACTTCTTACGGATTAGAAATTTCCAGGCTATTATTTTGTTTCTACAGAAATTGGGAAAATACAGTTGTCCCTCCGTATCCATGGATTTGGTATCCATGGATTTAAGTATTCACAGCTTGAAAATATTCTTTAAAAAAATAATAATCCAAAAAGCAGACCTTTATTTTGCCATTTTATATAAGGGACACCATTTTGCTATGCCATTGCATACAATGGGACTTGAGTATTCACGGATTTTGGTATCCACGGGGTATCCTGGAACCAAACCCTGGAAAATATGAAGGGACAAATGAATATACCTTGCATTGAGAGCGAACATGGTGTAGCGCTTTCAGCATTGGACGATGACTCTGGAGATCAAGGTTCTAATCCCTGCTCAGCCATGGAAACCCACTGGGTGACATCGGGCAAGTTATATTCTCTCAGCTTCAGAGGCACTTCTGCAAGACTAGCATTTAACCAAACCATGAGTCCTGTCTTGTTCTGATTACAAGAACCATTTCTTCAGTTCTTTACTTTTTGGGAGATTTTTTTCCCACCTGAGAAGCATTGCCCATTCTGAAAAAAAAGTATTTATCTAGGAAGTTTTCAAACTGAGGTAATTAGTAATCATATCTGTTGTTTTTTCATCTGTACAGTTAAGAGGAAGGTGTCATTTCAAAGTTGTAAAGGTAAGTATATTCTCCGTATGACTGACAAGAAGCATAATTTTTCTGTGAAGTTGCCTACAAAAGTCCCAAGCTCAGTTTGTGGCATCTTCAGGAAAACCTGGGAAAGACTCCTGTCTAAAACTGCAAAAAGACAGCACTAGACATTAATGAACTAAGAAGACTAATCTGACTTGGAAAAAGATCAGCTTCCTGTGTTCTAGTGTGAACATAGGACACTTTGTGCATGTGGTGGTGGGGGAAGTGTTGGCTTTCATTCTGCCTGCAGATTAGATGAGGTTACATCAACCTCCCAAGGTTGGTGTATAGGGTCAGTTAATATAACCCATAATTTTCTTTTAGCGATTTTGTTGATCATTCTTAAAGTGAAAATCAATTGAGAGAATTATACAACAATGCTCATGACACAGCATTTGAGATCTTGCTAAATGGCTGCTAGTACATAACTGCATAAACATAACTGTTACTACATACCTACATACCTGAATGGTCAGCTGCATATAAATTAGGAGTGGAGAGAATCAGAGGGAGGGAGGGAGGGAGGAGATTCAGAGCTTAGAAAACTTTCTGTTTTGAACAACAGTTCGTAGAATCCCTCTACCAGCTTGGTCACACATTCTTCATCACATATACACACACTAATTTTGAAGGGTGTTAATACCATCTAACACAATAGTCTCCATGTTACCTTACACTGCCTACACTGCCCATTTTATAATAATATTTTTTTCATTAGATCAAATACATTCTTACTATGTCTAAGTGCTTTATAGTAGTTCCTCTTCATACTAATGAGAAGAACAGACATAGAACATAAATCTGTCTCTCACACAACAGCTTTGCTGGTAATCTAAACATAAACACAGACTTCTGAGCACATCAAGGACTTAATTTTAATAAGTGATGTTTACTTAATGACCACAAATGCAGCTTTTTGAATGATTGGCAGCTTAAATATGCAAGCGGTGCCAGCTGTTATTGTGAAGTCAGGAAGGGTGGCTAACAACTCAGCACTGCAGAACCGGAACATTAAATAGAATAACAGAGGCAATACAAACAAGTTCTGAAATGGCAGATTTATCTTTATTAATGCACAGTCCTTTCCACACTAAATTTCCTGAGCCTTTCCAAAGTAAGATATATTAATTTTATCTTTCTTAGATATGAAGATAAATATACATGTTTTCTAGAAATTTCTCAGCTTTGTTGATACTAGGTCATATGTATTTACCAGGCTTTATTGAACTGGATGGTGAATAGCAGTGATGAACACCTTTTTGTAGTTCATATTTTCTCCGATTGGCTTTAAAATAGCAGAAACTGTTTTTACTAGTCCCTGAAGGGTTTTTTTTTTTTTAATTCACTCCCTCTATTGATCCAATTGTGAGTTTCCAACTCTCCCCTCACTAGGAATGGGTAAATTATTTAAATTCAGTTCACTTTCTCTTGCATTTGAATTATTTTAACCTTCAAGATATTACCATTTGAAATAAAAATAAATAAATTTTGATAAATTTCTCAAAATTAAACCAAAAATGTTTTTCCGATCTGCACTCTTCATAGAATGAAGAAGCCAATGCTGAACCTGTCCACCAATAAGTTGTTAAATTGGAGGAACCTCTTAAAAAAGATGAAAATTAAAATGAAGCACTAACATTTGGATTCACAGGGATCCAAATCCAGAATGCTAACAGCTACTATAGAAAAGTCTTAGGGACTGTCTACAACTGCAGAAGTACAGCAGTTTGACACCACTTTTGCCACCATAATTCTATGCAATGGATCCTGGTATTTGTAGTTTGGTGAAGCACCAGAGTTCTCTGATAGAAAAGGCTAAATACCTCACAAAACTACAAATACCAGGATTCCATAGGATAGACCTATGGTAGATAAAGTGGTGTTAAACATCTGTATTTCTGTAGTGTAGACAGGCCCTTAGACCATGATGGACAAATTTGTCAGCATTAGTTTATCTCACATTTACTTTTTTAAAAATACCCACTCCCACATTACTTTATGACAAACCCCTCATTCCAAATATGGAGATTTTTTTTTAAAAAAAATATGGCAAATCCATATTAAAAACAAACTGGGGAAAAAACAGTTCTTGCCCATCCCCACTCACTTTCTACCTTGTCATTCTGGCAGCAGTAGCACAGGGCAGGTCTATTTTTTTCTCGTTCATGAAACAGCTAACAATAACAAACTGGGCACCTCATGTGCTAGAAGATGTAGACAAACTTGAAGGTTTTAAAGCTCATCTTTCATTTGAGTTGCTGGATTTCATAGTCCTAAAAAACGATATAAATATTTTATAGGATCACTAATTGATTCTTGTTTAGGTACATAGTGCAAAAATGGCAGTCAGGAGGTGGGGACACACTGCAATCAGAGTAATGAATGCTGATCAATAATGCTTACCATGTGTGAAGCACTTTCCACATTTACAGAATGTTTCATTCTCTCATTCCTGTCTCACAGCCTCAACACCCTTGGCACCTCTATCATACTAGTCAGTACAATACAATCAGTATGAACATGCCCAACCTGCAGAAGATGGAAAGACAGTGGCTTGTGCACTTATGAAAGTGTTGCCTTACCAAAATCTGTGGATACTCAAGTCCCATTATGTACAATGGCATAGTAAACTGGTGTCTCTAATATAAAATGGCTAACAGCAAGGTCCCTTTTTTGGGAAAAAAAAATCAAACCATGGTTGGCTGAATCTGTGGATGTAGAACCCATGGGTACAGAAGACCAACTGTAATTCAAAGTGGTTTATAACCCACAATGGTGGAAAGAGTGTTAAGGAATTAAATTTAGAAGGAAAAAAAAATCATGCATTGCAGCTTTGTTCAAATGTCACAATGTTGTGACTCTTACTACATTCAACCTATCTGCTTCTTGTATCTTTGTCTCAATGGGCTTGTCTACACCACCCAAATAACCCAGCTTGCACCCATTCCAGAGCCTTGCAGTCCAGATGACACAGGGCATTTATCTCTGATCTGCGCCAGGGAAGTCCAAATGACCCCTGGGGCAGATATAGGGCTAGAACAAGGTAAAGCCAGTATAGAGCCCTTTACCACATTTTAAGAATACCTGGTTTAATCTGGTATTGCCAGATTGGGCCCTGCATGTCACCAGGAACCCATCCCAGAATGCCACTCCTCACTGCCACAACCAGCTCCCTGGCTCTCCTGGAAGCCAGCTAGGGGTCTCACAGCATATGACTGAGGCTGGTCACATGCAGGGGGGCTGCAGTCAAATGTTGCAGGTCCTCTGCCTGGCTTCCACATTAGTGAAAAAATGGTGGCAGCTTCAGTGACAGGCTGGTGTCCTGTTTGGATTCCATCCTGTTTTCTGCAGGTATGGGGGGGATGGGCCACCTCTGGAGGCAGGATATGCTGGTAAGGAGCAGGTGTATCCAGCCTGGTCTAGATGAGCCCAATATGTTCTGCAAGTAAGACATATCTTTCAACATTTCACTATGAAAACTGGGAGACAATTGGCCAAACAATATCAGTATGGCCAAGATGACTAAAGTTATTCATAGAACCATAGAGTTGGAAGAGACCACAAGGGCCATCCAGTCCAACCCCCTGCCATGCAGGAATACACAATCAAATCATTCCTGACAGATGACCATCCAGCCTCCTTCCTCTGCCTCTGCCCTACTGACCTACTTCTTAGCTCCTCCCTCTTGACCTACTTACCTACTTCCTTTCAGCACTCTCTATGACACTTGCTCTCAAGAGAAGCATCTCACCAAGCAAAGGCTAATGAGCCCCTCCCCCAGGGCCGGTTTAACCTGTCTGCCAAATCAGCATTGGCAGGGGGCCCCGAGGTCAAGAGGGGCCCCCGAGGTCAAGAGAGGGCCCCGTGTTGGCCTCCTTAATCTGACGAAGGAACAGCCAGGAGACAGCCGGGAAGAGCCCCCTCTTACCCTCCTCCTCCAAAAACCTCCTGCTGGCTTTAAAAAAAAAAACAGCCTCTCCAAAACTAAGGAGAAAGAGAAAAAGAAACAGCAGCCCTCTGTGGCAGAAGTTGGAGGGAGAGGCACATCGGAGAGGGTGAGTGTGTGTGTGTGAGAGAGAGAGAGACAGGGAATTTGAGGGTTGTCTCCCTCAGAAAGGGCTTCTTTCTTTCTTTCTTTCTTTTTCTTTCTTTCTTGCCCATGTGCCTTCAAGTCATATGGGGGCCCCAAAGTAAAGCATTGCAGGGGGCCCCAAAATTCCTTAAACCGGCCCTGCCCTCCCCCAGGCAAGCCTACACTTAGCCCACACAAACAAACAGCCTTGACCCAAGCAAGCACACTAGCATTAACCCAACAAAATCTCTGGGGCTGAAGAAGTTTAATTCAACAGCCACAAGCTTACCTTATGCTGCCTCTTCCACCACACCCATGCCAAACACCCCTGTTGTCCTCTCTCCTGTTTGCCTCGCTCCTGTACGCCAAGCTCCAGAGACTGAAGCTGCAGTTATAGAGAGTGAGAGAGCTTCATGAAGAAGAAAACACAAGCTAGGAGAGGTTGGAGGAATTTGCTTTTGACTATGTCTACTGCAAAGGGCAAGATTCCACCACCCCTTCTTCTCTCCCACTGCTGACTTAATTGAGTACAAACTAATTTTGCACTTCCAACACACTTTACAGCAGTGGAAGTAAGCTGGGGACAAAGGAGGGATGTAGGAGGAGAGAGAAACTGGAGCATTTCAAAAGCAGCTGAATAAGTGGAATGACAAAGAATTAATTGGGACTGTCCCTGCCAAATCGGGACAGTTGGAGGATATCATAAGAACATTCAGAGCCTAAGCAGTGATAACAGAGAGCAACAGTGGAACAGAAACCATACAGATAGATATAGAAAATAGGAGAGTAGACAGAAACTGTAGCAAGTGAATTTTTAAAGATAAAATAAATTACTTAAGTACCCATTAATAACTTGGTCCAAATGGCACATTCTTTCAGCATGTAGATTCTGTTGTATTTCTTGAAATGCTTTTAAATGAAACTCACAGTTCTGCTTATGTATTTGTCGCACTGACACAGATTGAACACAAAAGGCCCCCATATTCAGTCAAAAGATAAATCAATTAAAACTTCTGAGGAGTTGGCATACCTATACTTTGATGGGCGTTTTGCAGCCCAGGTTCTTCTCTGCACATTAAATAAAATATATTTCATTTAATGTGCAGGAGGTTTTTCAAAAATTCCATTTGTAGTCCCAGCAATGGTACTTAGAAGAGATGGCAGCTGTTTGAAAATCATCAAGAAGATATCCTAACAGCCTCCAGTTCTCCAGACAAGCATTTCATTTTTGTCCTCTGCTCTGACTCTGCCTTGTCTCAGCACCTCTTGAGCAAAACAATAGACAATCACCTGCTTCTTGAATTAACCAGCAGGTGCTACCTTTGTACTCTAGCTATATAAAACTACTGCCTCAGCTGGATACCCACTGTACATCTCAAGACATGGAAGATTAAAATTGGAATTTGGTTGCAGTTTCCTGTGTGTTACTAGGTCAGAGATGGACATTGCAACTGCCTTTCTACTCAAGGTTTTGATACTGGAATTTTCTTGATTTTAAAGCCTGTAACTCACTCTCATTGGGCCAGTGTCTCCTGTGATCTCTGATGATACCCAACATCTCAATGACCCTTTGTTTACTTGTAGTGGAGACTGTGCTCCTAAGCTGTGATGCTCAGATAATGGGGAGGAGCCATTATTACAAAGCCTTATCTTATTAAATTTATTCTGAACATGCTCTGATATAAAGGCATGCAATAAATGAGGCAGCACAATTATAGGTCATCAAAGACATCTTCTGTGCTCACCCACAATGCTGTGAATGAAACGGGAAATGAATCTTTTCACCTTGTCTTTCTCTTTCCTCTTAGGATGTGAATTGCTGTTTTCTATTTCAGACAGTCAGTACAGGGCAACTGCTTTTACATTACATATCTAAATGCATCCATAATAACTACAATTTTAGCTTAAGTATGGGTTTTATTTTAATGCTGCAGTGAGTAGGGTTAAATCTCATGGTAACATGGGAACAATCCATATAATTATGTGTAAAGTCATTTTGTCAATGATCAATATACACATGACTATAAATCAATATGGGTGTAATCTCCAATCTGTGGATTTCTAAGAACAATCTCCTGGGTATTCTTACCACAAAATCTATATTCACTCCTGTCTTCATTCTAGCTGATTTACGCTCTTAGGCAGTTTGCTTTCAAGGACCTCCATTTCTCTAAGTGCTGCCTTGTAGGTAAGTAACTATCCATCAAATCGCTACCAACATCAAGGAGGCTTATACTTAATTACAGATAACAAGTCCACTGGGGAGGAAAACAAAGTGGCCAGCCTTAAGATTTTATATATAGTAAAATATTGAGAAAAGTATTATACAGAAAATGACCAAGGTTGCTACCAAAATAGTGTTGCTGTTTTTTTAAAAAATACAACTCTCACACCCCACAAGAATCTGGTGAAACCTGCATTATAAATATGTTACACTTTTCCCTATGGATTTCATGATCATATGAGAGCAAATATTTGTATTGATGAATAAAATGTGATTAATTTAAAATACAGTAGTCTAACAGATTATTTGTGAGGCTACCACAACATTTTCTCATAACACTGTGTTGAAATTTTCTATTTAATTTCAGCCATTTCTTGAGGGAGAAGTGAGGAAGAAATTCCATTCAAAGTGGAAACAGGTGATAATTTTCTGAGAAGTTTCTCAGTATAAAGGACTGTAAGTGGTATAACTGTAGCAAAGTAGCCAAGGGATGAGTAGGTGTGCTTTCATCTTTGCTAAAAAAGAAAGCAAAAAGTAATTACAAAAACAACACAGCCTCACTCAGGGCCCATGGGCCTTTTCACAATATACAATTAGAGCACTATGATTTCACTTTAACTGCCATGGTAATGTCCTATGGAATCTTGAGAATTCTAAATACCACCTCCTAAAGTGCAAATCCAAGTATACCAAAGGATGAAACAATAGCAGTTAAAGTGGAATCATAGCATATTCATGACCAACCCTGAAATAATGAGACCAGACACAGAAATTGGATTAAATAGAGGCTACTTTATTTGTCCTAAAACATATTTAAAACTATCTTTGTATAAGCAACAGATGTGGAACAACCTGGTGCAGCTCTAGCTGAGGCCAGGCATCATCCTGGTGGGTACCTCCTCAGCCTTCCCTTGGACAAAAACACCTGACCCCGAGGGCAATCCCAAGTTATAGGGCTACTCCCTGGCCAGTCTTTATGTGGAAGGCAAACCCAGGTTGCTCCCTCCCAAGACCCAAGAATTTATAGGAAAGAGTAAGGTCCCAGATCAGAGCCCAGACATCCACATTGCACTTTTTGTTTGTGTGTGTGTGGGCTACTCTGTAGCTCTGGAAGGCTGTAGCCATGCTGTTGTTGCCACCATTTTGAACAATCAGAACAGACATTTATCACTTCCAGTTAGCTCTTGGGCTGTGCAGGGTGTGACTTTTTTTTGGTCTGTTTCACAATGAGAAGCCACCTCACCCAAGCAGTATGAAATAGCTCTATTAATGGATTCTTTCTTTCAATTGTCCACATGTGGGGGGTTTGGGGGGGGGAGCCCAGGAAAGTAAACTTTTGGGGCTGGATTTTTTTGGACGGTACGGGGCCTTTGGAGTTTGGTAGCAGAGCCAAGAACTTCCCTGGATCCCCAAAGGGCTATATGTAGTACATGGGTCACACAATTCTCACCTCTGTTGTAAAGCACATGCTTTTCTCAGAAACTTATGCTGCCTCTGCAAAAGAGGGATTAAAATGACTTTCACAGGGAGGCAAAGAGCTTGCAAAAGGAAAGGGGAAAATTCAGCACTAGTTTCTCATGCTTCCATCTGTGTATAAAAGAGAAGGCATAAGAGCAGCAGCAGCAGAGAAAACTGAAGTAGAACAGACCACAAGGTTGCCTGTATGTTTTTATTTTTATTTATTTATTTAGTTAGTTATACCCCGCTCTTCAGCCACAAGGCTATCAGAGCGGCTTAAAAATTGTTTTCAGCAATAGCTATTTACACATCTACACTGCATTAAACAGTTTCCAATGTGTTTTAGCTAATTGCCCCCACAAGCCGGGTCCTCATTTTACCGGCCTACGAAAGGATGGAAGGCTGAGTGAACCTTGGAGCCCGCTGGAATCGAACTTGCAACATGGTGGCTTGCAGTACTGGCATTTCTTCCTCCCTCCTCCCCCCACCCTCCATCCTGTTTGGACAGTAATACTTAAATGAAAACTGCAAATTCAACTGAGGCCTTTCAATATATTCACATTTCATTTCACAGGGGACACCAATCTGTTTCAGTCATTACATATGGCTTCAACACAATGTTGGCAATTGCTGGTTAATTCGAGAAGCTTAGAATCAGACAATTGGCATTGAGAACATCACTCTACCAATGCTCAGTTGTGGGTGGATTCAGCATGTCATTGTATTAATGCTTCATGTAAGTAACTTTGCAAGTTCTCCTGTCATGTGAAAATACCTAAAAGCCCTATATACAGGGGCGATAAAGACTGGTCAAGTTGTCACTTATCACAAGTTTTTGCTGGTCAAGTTGTCACTTATCACCAAGTTGTCAACATGGAATCCTCTGATCACATTCAGGAAATCTCAGCGTACCCATAAAGATGTCAGGAAAAAAGCCTTCATGAACTCTTTCATGAATGTGTTTATTTATAAATCTATTATTTGAAGCACAGGTCACTCCGCATATCCGTTGAACCAATATCTGCAATTTCAGTTATCCACGACTGAAAAAAGGGGAACCATATCTTAGAGTCACACTGGAAAGTGCCTAGAAAGGTGTCCTCTCTAGGACTCACTAGGTCCTCCAATGCAACTCTATGATATGTTTGTACTGCAAGTCCTTTATTTTATTAGGGTTTGCTATTATATGTGGTTTCACTTATAGATGGTAAGTCCAGTAACATATCTCCTGAAGATACCAGGGGTGAGCTGTATGTCTAAATACATCCTCGCATTCTATTTAAACTTTCAGTCCTCTATGCAGTAAGTTCTCTGGACATATGTCAGTGCATAACAAAATATGGGAAATTAACATCAAATTTGACTCTAGAAATTAAATCTAGACTTTCTCACTGAATTAAAAAGGACTTAAAAGTGCTAAGCTTTGTAATGCCCGGATAATATATATGACACAAATTTTCCACTTATACAGTGATTTTTATAGTGGGTTTGGTTGCAAATTCCAAAATTTAAACACCCTTTAACAGCTATTAGTAGTTATGGTAATTATTCGAAGGCTAAATAAATACATTTATATTGAAGAATAAATGTTATAATAATTGTACCCTTCGAATAATCACCATAACTACTAATAGCTGTTAAAGGGTGTTTAAATTTTTGGGGGACACCTTATATCTATGTAAGTTTTATGTAAGATGTTCAAATCATAGAGGTCCAAACCTCATTTAAAGTTTCTCTTGTAATTTTGCAACACTTCTCTACTATTTTTATTTTTAATAAGGGTGTACATGTTTTTTGGAAAAAATGCAAACAAATTAACAGAATTATAAATTGTGAAGGTGTATACATTTTGGGGAGACACTGTATGTGCATATACAGACATGTGTGTTGTATTTTGTGTGTGTGTATAAAATATGGGCCTAAATAACCTAAAGGCACCAGATCCCACCTGATCATGGAAGCTAAGCAGGGTCAGCCCTAGTTAGTACTTGGATGGGATACCACCAAAGAATACCATCTGCTCTAGAATATGGACTTTAGCAGACATGGGGGAACGTGGCAAAAAAAACTGCATCCCAAACTGCATCACAGGAATACTACAAGAACATAAAGGGCAACATTACCAGATGCCTGTGTCCTTCACCCATTCCGGGGGTATAGCACAGGTGTGAATAATGTGACCCTTTTTTACTGACAGACTAAGCTGTTGACAAAAAGGGACGAGTTATTCACACCTGCCCTATGAGCCCAGAATGGCTAAAGGCTGACATCATCTGGTAATATCACCCATTTTTGTTCTTGTATCATTCCTGTGATGTGTTTTTTGCTGCATCTGATAAAGTCCTATATTTCAGAAGAAGGAACTGGCAATACCACCTCTGAGTATTTCTTGCCTATGAAATTCAGGGGGTCATCATAAGCCAACAAGTGATTTGAAGGTGTGCGTGTACACACACACACACACACACACACATTAAAAAATAAACAATTCATTAAAAGATATTACCAAAAAAAATAATAATAATATTTTCTGTCATGGAAACCTAAATAGCTTTTCTTGAGCAAAGGAAGACAACTGGATACAAACCAGGCTTTTAAGTAGCCTTATTGTCCATCCAGGCTAGTGGATCACCACTGCCATTTCTTTCAAATAATGCATGCCCAGATTCACCCAGATTGCTGTGGTAGTACTGAATTTAGTCAGAAGCTACATTTACTAAATATGAATATGTTTGGCAGAGTTGCTCCAACTACCCTGCAAAGATGACATTTTGTTAAAATAATGATGTGAAGGTTATGCCCCTATTCTGGCAAATGTGCATGCTTCCTGGGAGTTAATTAGATTATGAAGCCCCACAGACACAGACTTCAAAGATAATCTGAGAAAGCAGACTTAAATGTTCTCCTTGCTGAAGACGTAGTGTAGTTGTCAGGAGATTTGTAGAAGGAAACTTGAATAAAATTTTTTAAAATGTTTAGAATTCAGGAGCAATGCAGAGGTCTATTTCTGAGGTTATTCGGCTTCTTTATCACAGGAGTATAGTTCTACCTAGTTTTCTGAAAAAATTACTTTCCTAGAAACTCACCCAGTATTCTGTATTCTGCACTTAGCTCAGTCCTAAGAGAAATACATATACTTATCTTGTTCTTGATATTCTCCTGTCCTTTCCAAAACACACACACACACGCACACTGTCTTTCCTTAGGGGTGAGCTATTTAATAACCTAAGTTCTGTAGTGGAAAAAAAATCATTACAAATTCATTACGTTTTAGTCTTTACAGTCTTGAAGACTATCTCCAGGAATTTTCTCTTCTTTTAGGAGATGATCCCAGTTTGTAAAATGGTAGGAGAAGCAGAAAATCTCTCCTGGAAGCTTGACAGTATTCCTTGTCATTCCCAAGCAAATGCTCTTTAAAAAAAAAGAAAAAAAAAAGACCCCAGATGTGATTTTGGAGAAGAAGTGTTACTGAAATAGTTGTTCTAAAACATTTTCCTTTCTGACCCAGTTGGCTAATGATCCCAAGAACAAGAAATCTATTGTGCTTTCTTACACAGTGCACTGCTATCTAACGATGTAGCAAAGAGAATATTATGAACCCTGCCAGATCATACACCTAATGGATACTCCTTTAGTGACAATCCATGGAAGTTCCTTACAGTTATATTAATAACAATAATAAAACACTCTAGGATTGCCATGTAAGTGCTGTTCCAATCTATTTCTCTTCTAGAGAATGGCCCACATTGAAGATATATGTTGATCTCTTTAAATTATTGTTATTACAAAATGCCAACATGGTGATTAACACAATGCAATTAACCTTATTGAAATATATGTGAGATGTGTGAAAAGAATTATGCAAAGAAAATTACATCAGATATGAGTCACAAAACTGTAGCTGTGGAATTTACTCCTAAAAACATTTCAGCAACTTGCTGTACTGAGGCAAGATCAATTACTCTCATTCAACCTTCTACAGATAACCCCCTCCCAAATCAATGCCAAATGATATTTAACTAATTCTCATGCAAAATAAGCAGAGCAGCTGCATAGCTGGCATATCCCTAGATAGTTGTAATTAGCTCAGAAGAGCACCAGATAATGATACTTTTAAAAATAACAGGGAATGGCTATGGAATTTCATAGTTTTCTGCCAATAGGAATTGGGGATTCATGAAATATATTGATCTCTAGGACCTGCTTGATATAATGTAGCATTTATTCCCATTAAGAGTATTCCTATCTTCATCATAATGAGCTACTTTGCAAATGATAATGTACTACATATACTGTATATAAATGACAAGTAGTGTTTTACTATTATTCAATTACTTCTAGTAAAATATTCACTCTGCAGTTTTTTAAATAATAATCTCTTACCCCCACCCAAAGTTTGTCCAATTTTTTTTAAAAAAACTTTTTTCCAAATAGCCACAAATGATTTTACAAATAAATATCAAATTAGATTATCAGTCTCTAGAAAAATGTTATATATGGGAACAACAGTGAAGAACTCACATTGTTTTGGGTCCTTTACTAGTTAAAAACAAAAAGCAGAGATTTTAAGATCCTGTTTAAATTATTGTTTTAAGTGGTGAGAGGATCAAAGAGCATACATGTTGTTTAAGCTGATTCTGTGCTGGAGAAATAAGAAAAGGATAAGAGGAGTCCAACGGTAAAGCATTCCAAAGTGTTTGTTGCAGATTTAAAGGTACATGTAGGCTGGGGACTTTATCAACCCCCCCCCATTAATGTTCTTTTGTCAGCATAAATTGTGTTTTTTTTCTGCCAGCAAAAGACCCCCCCCCCACTTACCTTGAGCAGCATAAAAGAGGTTTCCCCAGCAGTAATGGAGCACGAATGGAACTCTGTTTACTTCCAGGGTCAAAATCTCACCAATTCTTAGGAGAAGTGCAGGAAATTTAAAAATTAGAACAACAAACAAACAAACACATAAAACATAGCTATTCTAGTTCACAGAAACACACTTTAAAAATCCCAAGTACATGGGGAGGGGGGCATAAAAAGAGTGTCCTCCTACCTGGCTGTCCTGATCTTATCCAGCAGTGTTTGTCCATAGACGCTGAATTCCTGTGATTACAATGGCATGAAGTTTCAAATGCCAGCAATGTCAGGAACAAAGAGCTACAGTCGATCTATTGATGGCGTGGGCCATCAATGAAAAAGTATGGCTTATTGGCAAGATATTATCATGAAAGGATGATGTTGCCTGGTATGTGTGCTCTTTTGTGATCATTAGGTGTCCTTATGACACCATATTTATTGTATATGATAAAGTTCTAGTTCTTGCATTAGGCCATGGGGCAAAGGGGAAAAGCACATCATTCAGGACAGCTGTTTCTACAACATGCACAATCAATTCTCAGCACCTCCTACATATTCTAAAGCCCTTATCCTCAACTCAGGAAACTATTGGTACATAGCTCATTGTCACAAAGAGTTCGGGTTTACTTTTGTGTCAAAATAGGTTGGCAAACTATTGGGAAAGAATTTGTCAAGGTAAGAATGGGATCCAGGACTAAAGATGACAACAGGAGGGCCTAAATGATGACAATAAGCCTGGCTGTTCATTGGGTTACCCTTACTAGCCACCTTGAGGAATTGTTTAAACTACAAACCCTCTCTCTCTGGCTTTTCTTCGCAAATGAAGATTCAGGAAGGACTCATCCCGTGCTTTCTGCAAGCGCGCTGATGACTAAAAAGGCCAATCTGAGATAAACAAGTCCGGTTGCAAAAAGCACAGCAGAAGGTCTCCTTGGGTGATGTTTTTGGGTTGTGATTCTTTCTGCATTGTCGTTTCTCTTCAAGACTTGTTCGTCGTGAGTTCTCAAATAAGGCTGCAGCATTGTGGATAGTGCGTCTCCATGCCTCCCGATGTGAGGCCAGGGCGGACCACTGTTGGTGATCAATTTGGCCAAGCCTGAGATGTTGTTTCAGGGAGTCCTTGTATCGCTTTTTTGGAGCGCCTCTCTTACGCTGACCTGTGGCGAGTTCACCGTAGAGTAGTATTTTTGGGAGGCGATGGCCCTCCATCCTAGAAACGTGCCCTGCCCAGCGCAGCTGTGTTCTCAATGTCATGGCCTCAATGCTGGTGATCCCTGTTTGCTCAAGGACAGCAACATTCGTCACATAGTCAGTCCAGTGTATATTTAGGATTGTGTGTAGACAGCGCTGATGAAAGCGCTCGAGGAGTCGTAGGTGGTGGCGATAGGTGACCCATGTTTCAGATCCATAAAGGAGGATAGACAGTACGATGGCTCTATACACACTGATTTTTGTGCTTTGCCTCAGGTGTTTATTGCTCCAGACTCTTTTGTGAAGTCTTCCAAATGCACTATATGCCTTTGCTAATCTGTGATCGATCTCTTTGTCAATCTTGGCATCTGAGGAGATGATGCTTCCCAGGTAGGTGAACTGCTGAACGGACTTGAGCACAGATTTGCCGACGGCAATGTGGGGATGGTGGTGTTCGTCCTGTGGTGCAGGCTGGTAAAGAACTTCTGTTTTCTTCAGGTTGACTTCTAGCCCAAACTAACATTTCCCTAAACACACACACACAGAGGCTATGACCTAAAGCTGATTGTTAGTTCCAAGCAGAATAGGATAGAGATGTAATTTTTAGTTAATTTCATTCCCACAGGAGAAAAAAAAATAATTTACTCAGTTGTCTCCCTGCTTTGAGAATGCTACAACACAGGCAGATTTCTGGCTGTTGCCCCCTTGTAGAAAAAGTGAGACTTTTTCACAATGGGGAGAAAATTGGTTTGCAAATTAAGTCTCCCTGCCACCAAGACTCACCGTTTTCATCCAGCTGTTTTCTGATAGGTGGATGCACAATGCTGAAGGCATCATTCAGGACCTCAGGAGGGCTGCCAAAAGATCCCAGTGGGAGCTTGTATCATCATGTGTCCAGCTATCAGAATATATAATATAATGAGATGGTAGTTGACTGCCCATTGCCCCGACAATATAGCCATAGGAAGGTAATTGAGGATCATCAGGCTATGTTCTGATAGCTGAATACACAACAATGATGCAGGCATCCTCTAGGATCTCCTGGGTTACTTCTGGAGGTCCTGGAGGATGACATCATTGTCATGTGTCATGTCCCAGGGCTTCTTTTCAGAACCTGGTCTTTGGCCAGGATTTTCCTCATTGTGGCTTCTCAGTGCTCAACAAGCCCTTTTTTATCCCCCCTAGTCTTTTCATCCCTACAGTAGAGCCATTTACTATGTATTGACTCACCACTAAACAATTGATTCAGTAGGTTTACTTGCATTGAGACTAAACAACAAGATTGCGACCTGACAGATTTTTAGGGGAGAAACACCTTGAGAACTTAGACCAGGGCTTCAAAGGTACCTTTCATTCGTTATTTTCTGGAGTGGAGGTAAAGAAACTATTATTAAAGGGAAGACCTCAACATTGTGTTTTGTCCTGGATGACAGTACTGGAACTTTTGGGAAGACAAGCTAACAAGATCCTTGATGAACATCCCAGGTTATGCAGCCCAAGTGGAACTTTAAAGATCAGGATTGGGCTAAGTAAGTACTCTACTTCAGCATGTGATTTAGGTTGTCAAAGAATCAGAGAAGATTACCAATACTTAAAATGGTGGTGCCATGTAGTTAAAATGGCAGTGCTGCACACTTAAAATAGTGCCATTCATTGATTTATATAGGACTTAACGATCCATGGGTTTTGCTATCTGTGGGGGATTCCAGAACCAAACCCCTGTGGATACTGAGCGCCCACCTTATTTTCCATTTCAAAATTAACTTGTTGTGCATATTTTGATTCCCTCAGCAAATCATTCTTACTAACCAATACCTCCGGGAATGAAGCTGTCTAGATGCACTGTTGCCAAATTTCAAAAATCCCTTCAAAGCTCACATACTATTACAATGTGAGTTCATAAATATGTCTAGTGAGCATAACTGATAACATACAATGGCCATACATTTCCATAGAATGTGGTTTTTAATGCTCTATTTACAGTTGTTTGCAATAGTCCTTGAAGGAAACAGAGACTGTAGCTTTTATAAAGCTAGAAATGGACTTCTTTTGTACTATTCAATTGCACCCTTCTGTAAATAACCAATCAGAGCTCTCCTATGTAGACAGCAGGATGGAAAGTGCATTTACTCCTTTCCTTTAAAACAAACTTCTTTGTTCCCCAAATAAGTTTTTTTTTTTCCAAACAAGCAAATAGCAATGCATATGTCTTGGTGGCTTAGAATGAGCTGCATCTATATACCTATAAATACAGAATCTGGCTACCAGCCAAGGTTGTGTGGGAAATCTTTCCACTAATGAACAAAAACCAGGTTTGAAACTTCAGTCAATGGCATGATTGCTCACAATAAAGGTGAGCCTTTACAGTGCTTTTCTTTTCATGGTTTGGTAAGTTTCAGTTGCAAGATGGTTGCTAGGGCAGCATATTAATAAGTTTAAAGGTAGGAGAAAACAGCCACAGAAAGAATGCCATGGTGGTGAGGATCGAAACCTTTTCCATTTCACCTGTGTATTCTTCACAGAACAACAGCATATATGTCTTGTTTCTAGTGAGTGAATAATTTGTTTCTTGTATCCATACAGTGTGCCTTAGACAGCTGTTCTTGCTTCCCTGTAGGGAATCCAATAAGCTGCAATTAAACACAGGTGCTTGGAGACAGGAGTGCCCTTGCTCTGCCTAACAATCTGAGGAAGCAAGCAAACAAAAGAACTAGTGAGACAGGAATTTTGCCTTCTGTGTAGCAGCACATAAAAGCCGAGCGCCAACACAAGTGTCTACCTCTTGTTAAGAGTTTCCTCTTACCTTTTTCTCCTCAGTGAAAAGGCAGAGGAGGCCTACCTCACATTTATTGGCTCACTGCTGTGGAAAGAATGAGGCAAACAACCATTCATTCTGAGCCAGAAGGCCTTCAGGTTTCTAAATATCTGATAAGGGAGAAGCTAGAGTTCAGGGAGAATCCTGGGAATTGGATTTCTTTCTCATATCAGAGAAATAATGGGTGGGTGGATGTTCCTGTAAAAATGAAGGAGAACAAGAATGCTTGCTATTTGCCCATGTATTTGTGTATATATTTATAGAATGCTTTTTTTCTGAAGTCCTCAGATAAAATACAGTACAGATAAAATGCAGTACAGATAAAAACTACAAATACTGTCAAAAAGCAAGGGTTTTTTTTTAAAAAAAACAGTAATGTTAATTAATGTATCGATTGAAATAAAAGAAGGCAAGCAATAAGAAGGCACTTTAAAAATAAGATCCACATAAAGTATTAAAGTGCCATATTTGACTTTAACTGCCATGGCAACATGCTGTTTGCAGTTTAGGGACAGGTATTTATTGCAATGTTGTCAGATCTCAAGGCCTGGCCTTGAGACTCCAGTTCCTCATGTGTTATCTCCAGGCAGAAGTTAAAGCTGAAAATTCTCATTTGGTGAGGCCACCAAATAAAGATAGGACAATGTGCAAATCCCCAGCTCAGGTAGTAGAGCAGCAGCTTGCTACAATTTGCTTAATTGATTTGTTGCTACAACTTACCAAAACTCACCTGGGTATCAGTATATTGAGTTAGCTTCCACGGCTACCCATTTGTTGTAGTGCCCTCCAATGTGTGTGGCTCACCCTTCCCTCATTTCACCCTGCTCTGGGAACAGCCCCTTCAGCTAAGATTTCTGTATTCATTTCCAACAGGAAATTATGTTCTTTCTCCCTCTCCCTCTGTGTGTATGTTTGAATGTCAAACTGTGAGCAACTGTGTTTGTACTTAATGCAGATCACTTAAACGCAACACCAGTCTAGAAACCTCAGGTCCTGGGAAAATCTTCAACTGGCTGCCAGTTTATTAAGAGTTCCCTACCAGAGAACTCTAGTGCCTCACCAGACTACAATTCCCAGGACTCCATTGGATGGCAGTTAAACTAGAATCATAGTGCTCTATTTAGTGCAAAAAATTTAGTCCTGTATTGCAGGAATTCTACATTAAATGAAGGCATGAATGGCCAGCTCTGCCTTTTCCAGAATATCCCATGCAAGATTTAATTAATGTTCTCCCAGAGTCTTGATAAGTTTAGCCCTAAGGCTGATGGAAGATGATGCTTGATGGTTGTGGGAAAAGACTCGGGAGATTGTCAGACATGGGGGAATATGTCAAAAATCACATTCCCAATTGTGTCAGAAGATCACTAAAAGAACAGAAGGAGAGACCTTACCAGACACCATGTCCTTCAGCTGCTCTGGGGCGTAGCTCTGCTGCCACTGCGGCTTCCCTTTTTCATTGATGGGGAGAAGCCACAAATCAAAAGGGATGCCTAACTGATGGCTGTGCTATGCCCCCAGGGCACTGGAGGATGACGTTGTGTGGTAAGGTCACCCCTTCCTGTTCTTCTAGTGATCTTCTGATGCAGTTTTTGCTGCGTCTGATGATCTCCATAAAAGAAAGGAAGAAGTATAAGTGGATTCTACAAGATGAAGAGGAAGAGGTTTTACTTATACAATTTCAAGTGCAATAAAAGCTGCATTTTTAAGTATACTGCATCACTTCCACCACCAATACAATAAGTGAAAAGTCTATGCTTTGTGCCATGAGGCAGTCTTAGGCAAAATAATATATTTGAGTCATAATTTTATCTCATATAAACAGCTCATACATCACACAATAATCTCAAACTAACACCTCATTCACATTATATGGATAATATGGCTGTTCTGTCCCTCCATATCCACAGAGTCTACATCCATAAATTCTACCATCCACAGCTTGAAAATATTACACTGCTCAAAAAAAGAAAAGAAAAAAAAGGTCCATAAAGCAAACCTTGATTTTGCTATTTTATATAAAGGACACTATTTTATTACACCATTGTATATAATCAGACTTGAGCATAAACATATTTTGGTATCCATGGGCGTCTTGGAACCAAACCCCAGCAGATACCAGGGGCCCACTGTACTTGAATAAGGACTGTGGAGTACTTTGAACTGATAAACTTGTATTATGAGGTATTTTATCTTGGAAAAGTTTTATTCCCTTCTGGTTTTATACTGTGCTGCTGATTTAGCCCACCTTTGGGTTTTTTAATCCTGTTTCAATACTTGTGAATGGACATGCTATCTTATGCTACTGATTTATCTTCATCCTTATCTTGGAAAAAGTGCTAGGTTTAGAATAGCTTTTCGCACATGAAAAGCAGTCATCAACCCTCCAGTTCAGACTGAAGTTCATGGACTTGATCCACACTCACCTTGCTGCTATTTGATTGCTTGTTGTTATTCCCTGATGCTTCTTCCTTACAACTATTTGATTCTTAGTTTTAGATTTTAAATGAACAAAAACTAATTTTCTATTTCAATTTTATTTCTATTTCTATAGCTAACCACCCCAGCACACATACACATACACACACTACCTTTTCTTTCAGGATCAACATGTTCTTCTGGAGCTTTACAATATTTATAATGTCCTTTGATCTCTCGTTTCCCCCCCCACACACACCTTTCCTTACCCATACTGCCTCCTCTCTAAACTAGACAGGATTCACTTTCCAACAGAGGACACACTTCTAAATTTTTATTTGTACAATTTTAAGTGCCGTAAAAGCTGCATTTATACATATAGTCCTGTATCACTGCCACCACCAATACAGCAATAACGTTGTATTTAGTGGTGGTTTTGTGTTAATAGAAGCACTTCTGCTGATACAAAACTTGGCATCCAAGGATACAATGCAAAGAGGTGGTTTGTGATTACCAGATATGAAATTTTATTATTATGTTTGTTGCTTGGTATGGCAGAAAGATTGGATATGATTAAAATTGGAAAATGGTTACAATTGGAGGGTTTGGGTTTGAGATTTGGTTGACATGGATTCCTTTGGTATGATAAATGTCATGACCAGCCAGGACTCTGAGCAGTCAGAAGACAAGGAGGCTGAGTCTGAATCTAGCTCTGCTTTGCCAGATGCAGAGAAACCCAGGTCTCAGCAGCCTAGCCCTCCCCCAGCACAGGGTCCAAGTCTGAGAGACATAGTTGAGCAACAGCAAGAGGTAGAAGAGCAGGTACCTACCTTTAGCCAAAGAAGAGCAGAAAGGGAGGGACTGTGATGCTCTCAGAGGCTAAAAGAAAGGTGCTCATTAATTACCAAGCAGATGTGAGTGGGAGCTGGGCCAAATAAGCAGCTGGGGGAGACGCTGGATTCTTTGTCTCAGGCTATCTGCGTTCTCTGGAGGAAGCCGATGCCTTTGACTCTCCTGGCTTTTAGAACCTTGCTTTCTTGAAACCTCGGATTATCTTGACCCTGGACTCTCTTTGTTGACTCACCTGCCGGAACCCTTTTGACCTCGGACTGCCTCATTGTTCTTCACTCTCTCTGGACTCCTGACTCTCTGGACTGCTATTGACAACAGGTAATGGGTTTTGGAATTGAGTTGTTGCTAAGCCGGCTGTTTTATCAACTGTGACTTGGCGGCTTGCCTAGACAATAAAGTTAAAGCAAACAAATTATTCAATAATCATTACATTAGCAGTTAATTATGCAAGGTCTAGAACAAATATAAAACTAGAGTAAACCCTGCAGTGGTTAAATGCCAGTACTGCAGCCACAACATTGTGAGTTCCATCCTGCAGGGCTCCAAGGTTCACTCAGCCTTCCATCCTTTTGCAGATTGGAAAAATGAGTACCCAGCTTGTTGAGGGCAATTAACTGACACATTGTAAAAACACTTAGGACTTTTTCAGATGGGAAAAAAAACCCTTCTGATCCAGGAACCAGGAAGCCAAGCCGAGACTTACACAGCCCCATTTCAGACAGCCCTGTACCCCTCTTGACTTCCCCCTGACCTTCCCCTGTACTGCTGGCATTGCTTTTTCTCCATCAATAAAAAGCGGTGTCTGCAGCATGGGGAAAGGTCAAGAGGAGGTTGGGAGGAGGACAGAGGAGGACAGGGCTATCTGAAGTGGGGCTGTGTAAGTGTGAGAGCCCCGTTTTCTTTCAACCTCTTCGGGGGCTTCTGAAAAAATCCTTAGAGAGTGCTTCCACTATAAAGTGGCATAGAAATGTAAGTGCTATTGCTACCAATTTGTAAGCTGCTCTGAGAGCCTTGGGGGCTGAAGAGCAGGGTATAAATACTCTAAATTAATAAATAATAAACAAATAGATTGTATTCTAAATTGCCACTTTGGGTATCACCACATGAGCATTACAGTGTATAGAAAATATATTTTATCATAGGAAAAATGAATGACATATAAAGAGTTGTCAATATTCTAAAATGGGCAATATGGAATGAAATTGAAAAAAAATAGATTCAGAGGGATATGTGTTTTACTGGTTCTCATGCAGACAATTTTATGAAAGATTTAAAATGGATAAAAATATTTGATTTTGAAATGAAAGAAATGGAGTTGGAGAAAGTACTTTGTGTAAGTCATGAACATTTGCTTGCTAAAAATGTTGTTGACAATGGAAATGAAAGATGAACAAGTTAAAGATTGTGTGACAAAGGCTAAGAATGTGAGTAATGATTTACAGATGGACCAATGGGAAAGGGTTTAGACAAAATGAAATTTACAATGACTTATGATCTGAAAGAGAATTTTTATAAAATGATGTACAGATGGTATTCAGCACCTGAAAGACTTTCTAAAATGTATAAAAATATTACAAATAATTGTTTGAAATGTGAAAAAGAGGTTGGGACATTTTATCATTTGTGGTGGTCATGTGAGAAGGCCCAGAGAGTTTGGACTTTAATACATACAGTGCTCGAAGACATCTGGAAATAAAACTTCAGAAGAGGCCTGAATCTTAGGGATGATGGATGATGGAAGAACAACTAGAAATATATGGCAGCATGTTACAATATATGATAAAAGTTGTGAGACTTCTGTACATGCAGAGATTAAAAGAGATTAATATGCCAATTAAAGAAGAGTGGCTAGTTAAGTAATACTCTTAGAGATGGAAAAGTTAGCAATGATCAAGTAAAAATCCATAAAAACATTAAAAGAAAGACTGGGAGATGTTTATTACCTTTTAAAGACAGCATTGGGGACCAATATCAGTTGTAGGCTTAGAGAGTTAGAAATAGTTATAGAAAATAAGGAATTAATAATGTAGTACCTTATATTGTTCCCTGTAATAATGTAGTACCTTACATTGTTCCCTGTTGAAATTAATTTTGTTAGTTTTGGCCCAGCTCTCCAATCTGTTCAGGTCATTTTGAATTCTGATCTTTTCCTCTGGGGTATTTGCTCCCCCTCCTGGTTTGGTGTCATCTGCAAATTTGATAAGCATGGACTCTATTCCATCATCCCAGTCATTGATAAAAATGTTGAATAAGCACTATGTCCAGGACAGAACCCTGTGGCACCCCACTAGTCATTTTTCTCCAGGATGAAGAGAAGCCATTGGTGAGCACCCTTTGGGTTCAGTCGGTTGACCAATTACAAATTGACCTAGCAGTAGCATTGTCTAGCCCACATCTTACTAGCTTAATTTCAAGAATATCATGGGGGACTTTGTTGAAGACCTTACATGTTGCAGCCCTCAAGCATACCCACTTAAGAAGCCTTTTTGAGGATAAAGAAACCCTATAGAACTGGATGCCACAAGGTCAGGATGCTGCAATACATAGGGAAGACAGAAAAAACAGGTACCCCACTTTTCATACATATGGAGACACTTTCTACTAGTGTAAGCCATCAAGCATAATCATTTGTCCAGTTCAGGAGCTGCAGAGTACAAGGGACACTGTTTCACCAGCAAACATACTGTATCATCATCACCACCACTATCACAATGTCTGCTTTTATGGAGGCCACAAATTTATCTTAAGGGGAGTCACACACCCCAGCACTATATGCACAGCACTTGTTCCTGGCATGATCCAGGAACCAGGAAGCCAAGCCGAGATTGGCTGACTGGTGGGCAGTATTCCCTAGGTGGAACTGGAGATGGAAACATCATCTCTGTAACTATTAAATTTGTAGCCATTTCAACTCTAACAGTGCTTCTCCATACCATGTAGTATGTTTCCTCTTGCTTGCATATTCCCCCTTGCTGCTATGGAACCTGCTGGCAGTGGAACCTGTATCTAGATAATGAATGTCATCTCTGGGCAAATTTTAAAAAATGTAACTAGTAGGTGTCCCCTTTTTCTTTACATTTTCTCCATGTTATGTTTATTTTAGTATTTAGAGTCTAAAATAAGTGCACCTGCACCTTCCCAGTCTACATCAGCACCCTACCATGAGTGATAAAGGAATGTTAATCCAGTTAGGATTCTGATTTCCACACAAGAAATATATTTTGCCAAACAGTGACATATGTGTATGAATCACTTTTTGGCAATAATAATTGCTGGCTTGTGATGTCATTGACATTGGGACTCAATGAGGGGGAAGAGTTAAATTATTTACTCTAAAGTGTACTCCATAGTAAAGTTTACTCCATAGCAGCCAGCTACCCCTTTTAAAGTAATAGTGTATATATTTTGAATCTTTATAGGATTGGGTTGCCTGCAGAGTGCTAAAATGAACAAGCCTTACAAATCTGAGGGACAATCTTTAGAACTGCTGATTTTTCCTTTGCCTGTGATACAAAAATATGGCAATATATTCTTGCTGCTGTTATTTTATAGTTATTTTATGGGAATGACAAGCTTTTTACTATTAATTCTGCAAAGCAGAATTGTTTTCCATCTGACTTTCACTCTATGACCATGAGCATTTTGCCTGTGAAATAATATCCCCCCGCCCTGTTTACTTTTGCCACCATTAGGATTTTATAAGTGCCAGAAAACCAATTACTGTGACTCTTTGGATAAAACAGTAGTCATAAGACTTTACTCAGAATATTGAGTAAATGGACTTCTGATAGTTAAATTAATCAGAATATGGACTTCTGATAGTTAAATTAATGTACAACCAAGTTTATCCAGTGAAATTATTATTTAGATTGCAGGTCTGTGTTCAGGAACCTATGCATTTTATTGATGTACAACAGCTAATGTATTTAGCTATTCTTTCGCTAATAAATAATTATATGAAATTGTTTAACTTTTGAAAGAGCAGCTAGAAGTTGTGAGCACCATGCTGAAGATGTGTGTGGCTGTTGTTTGGAATCAGGAAATGTCATCTCTCCAGGTTATTCTGAGGTGAGTGTTGAACTGTGTCTAAAATGCCACAGAAGTTGATATGACTGTTGATACACTTGAATTACTAGTGATTATTGTCTTCAAAATGTCATTAAAGTAAATTGAGGGAAATGTCCTTGATCATGTATTCAGCTCTCTGTACTTTTGTCACCCCCAGATGTCATTATAGAGTGGCAAGATAAAACAAAGAAATAAGATCAAAATCATGGATGTGCTTTAATTAGGCAAATAATATCTTGTAGACAATGACATTTGTTGCACAAAGTTCAGCAAAATAATAGCATTAAGCACAATCTTATTCCACACCACAGTTTTAACAGCATCATTACCATTAAAATGATACAAGAAATAGGATTGAAACCAATGACCTTTGGCTCCTGATTTAGAGAGCAGCATGCTGAACCACTTAGTAAAGGAAAAATGCTTAAGTGCTCCACCAAATTGTCATAGTATTGCTGAGTGTCAGCAAATAGAGAAGAGACAGCATGCCAATGCATTACAATTTGGCGCAGGTACAGCAAACAAGCTGTTGGTTCCTTTAAAAAAAAAAAATCTGTTGTTAAAATATGCTAACATACATTGGGCCAAAACAGTTTTGGAGCATCCACTTCATAGAACAGTGACCAGATGTTCCAGGAAATTATCAGTTGGGAGCAATGAGTGATGGCAGTTTGGATTGCTGTGAACTTGGGATCAGATGTACTACCAGGGGAAGGACTTCACACTTGGGATGAGACGATGAATAGGGGTTTAATACTGGGCAGTTTGGGGGAAAATATTTTTCAGTCAACAAGCTTCAAACCCCAGGCAATTAAAAACAGAAGATGCCTTCCAACTGCCTGTCATAATACAAATTTTTCATGAAGTTTTACAACCCACTTTTGACCTGAAAACAATTTGGAAAGTTAGCACATTCTAGAAATGTTATATTACCCAATGCTTTCAAAATGTAAATAGCTATAGTTACAGAACCCCTGTATATCATTATGTACTTTTTAAAAACTAACTAAACATAATTAAGGGGTTGTCTAGACAAGAAGATATAATGCAGATTGGTGTGTATTATCACAAATTCGCAGAAGCGCTCTTGTCTGCATGTTGTTGTTTTTTGGGCAAGATCTATTGTATTTGAAGCTATCCCCATTTGAAGTGAACATGCAGCCACACCTTCAAATCAAGATGGTGGCCACGAGTACAGCATGCTATTATTCTCCACACGTGTTGTTGCCACTGCACAGTACTTTTTTTAAATTGCAAATTAAAGGTACACAACTGCAGCCTTCCACTTATAAAAAAAAAAAATCTTTGGTTGCCTCAGCACAGCAAAAAAATTGCACACTCGATAACACACAATGCAAAAGTGGATCTTCCACCCACTTCCTTGCCAGCAAGCCCACCCCCACCTGCACATCCAAACAATCTGCTGTCCACTTCTGCCCTTGCTGAGAATGTACAGCATCCTGAATTGCATGTCCAAATGTGCAATAATGCACAGATCCACACATTATTTAAAAAACTTCACAAAAATCCATGAAGTAGATGGAGGTTTTGCCTCCCGCTTTCAAACACCGTGAATCTTATTTGCAGCATGTTGGGACAGAATGTATTCTTGTCAAATTCAATGAGGAGTATTTTTATCTTCTAGACAACCTCTAAAAACTGACTTTAAATTAATTTAAAATATACACCTTGGAATGGTTCAATCTGATAGTCTGTGGCACAAATCATAGCTTAGTAAAGTTACACACACATTGTGATTGTAATAGTAATTAGTACTTCCAAGCTTTGAACCCCAGTCATCTATTTTTCACATCCGGACCAGATCAGCGTGATGATTTTATGTGTGCTATGGGGAGGAGAGAAGTGGCACAGGAATGTCTCACTACCACCACTGTAGTTAAGGGTGAAAAAACAAGGTTTCTGAACTGCAAAGACTTCTGAAAGTGATAGCCATGTTAGCCTGTTGCAGAATAAAAAGGAAAAGGGGGTGGAAGGGAGAAGAATGTAGCATCTTCAAGATGAACTGATTTAATTAGCATGAGCTTTCACAGACTTCACTCCACAACTAATTTCTCATAACAGACATTCCTAAATGGTCAGTGTGTTGAAGCATACATTTTCTGAGTCCTTTCCAGGGGGGGAAAAAAGGCTGCACTTCTATATTCCCTACTTGGTCTATTCATCTGATTATGACTGCCAGTCTGTGGCAAGTTTCCAGGAAAGAAAGAAACAGTAGTAGGCAATGGCACAAATATGATACAGTTGGTCCCCTGTATCCACTGATTTGGCATCCACAAATTCTACCATTCATGGCTTAAAAATATTTCTAAATAAATAAATAAATGTCAAGAACCTCTCCATTGATGCCCCCTTGTCGTGGGAGAGAGGCTTGCGTGCCCTAATGATGTTTTGAGCTATGCTGGCGGTGGCATAATAGCCACTGGTAGGGTCTCCCATGCCAGACAGGTCAAAACCGAAGGGTCTGACAAAGAGCGTCAAAGGGCAGGATGGGCTCTCTAGCCTTGTGGCAACCGTCCTAGGAGAAGGAAAACTCCAATCCCAAACCCGGGCAGATGGTGCTCGTCCAATGCTGTAAGGTCAACCATCTAAGAGAAGGAAACTCTAATCAAACCTACGGTCCGAGGACCTCGCTGCCACGTCCATGCTTGCAAGGCCACAGCAGATGAATCTCTGGTTTAAAGGGTGAGGGCAGTTCTGTGCACGTTGCGCTCCACCAGAAAAATCCATTGCACAGGCTCGAAGGACAAATCCAGTTCCAAAAAAGCCCAGTAGTGACAGGTGAGGGACGAAACGGCAGGTGTAAAGATGCACGGGAAGCCACAGCCCCAACCCTGCATGCAGGCGGTTCAGGACATCGGTCGCTCGAGGCTGACCCGGGAGATGACAGTCTTGTTCGGCAGCATCCTGAATGACCAAGCAGCCTTTTTTAAGGAGAGCACTGCTTGCTCCATATGGAGAGGGTCCTAGAAAAGGTGGTCTAACAAAAGCTCATCCCCAACTACCTGGTTGGCTAGCCGCGGCCAACGGGAATCTTCTGATGCGGTCAAACCAAGGCAAAGAAACAAAGGCACACACCGGCCTCCAAAGGTGTAAATAAACTGACACTTGCATGCTGGAACATCAGAACCATGCAAGACTCTGAAGATAGTGGGCAGCCTGAGTGTCATTCTGTCCTAATAGCCCATGAACTATCACGGTTTAATATTGACATCGCTGCTCTTAGTGAAGTTCGCTTCCATGAGGAAGGCAGGCTTAAAGAACATGGTGCCGGCTACACACTTTACTGGTCTGGCAAACCCAAAACTGAAAAACATCTTTCAGAAGTAGGCTTTATGATTAAAAACTCCATTGCCTCCAAACTCGAAACCTTGCCAACAGGACACTCTGATCGCATTATTTCCTTACGCCTCCCACATGTTGTTCTCTTTAGTATATATTCCCCAACTATGCAAGCCGACCCTGTAGAGAAAGACAAATTCTACACAGACCTACGCCAACTCATACAAAAAGTCCCTGTAGAAGATAAAATTATTATCCTTGGTGACTTCAATGCCAGAGTAGGAAAGAACTCCGAAGCCTGGAAAGGTGTCTTAGGCGAGCATGGTTTTGGAAATTGCAATGTTAACGGATGCCTCCTGCTAGAGTTCTGTGCAGAACAACAGCTGACTATTACAAACACAATGTTTCAGCAGAAAGATAGCTTGAAGACAACCTGGATGCATCCCTGATCCAAACATTGGCACCTCATTGACTATGTTCTAGTCCGTCAGAGAGACATTCGTGATGTCTGTCATACCCGAGTGATGCCCAGTGCAGAATGCCAAACAGATCATCGCCTCATCAAATGTAAACTAAATCTTCATCTTAAGTTCAAACCTAAGAGGGGTGGCATCTTAAAGAAGAGACTCCAAGTCAACAATCTTCAACTAGTACCATGAGAGACAACTTCCAGGCAAATCTACAAACGAAACTTGAAGACCATCCTACAGATCCTTCTCCTACAGTGCTTTGGCAACATATCAAAAACAGCATCCTCCAGTCTGCAGAAGAATCCCTCGGGTTCTCCCACAAGAAAAATCAAGACTGGTTTGATGAAAACAACCAAGATATCCAGGAGCTGTTGGCAAAGAAGAGAGCTGCTCACCAGGCATACCTCGCCCAGCAAACCTGCCATGTAAGAAAAGCAGCTTTCCGCCTCACATGTAGCAAACTACAACAAAAACTCCGAGATATGCAGAACAAGTGGTGGATCAGTATAGCAGAAAAGACACAACACTGTGCAGATCTGGGTGATCATAGAGGATTTTATGAAGCTCTTAAAGCAGTGTTTGGACCTACTTATCAGGTCCAAAGCTCCTTATACAGTACAGATGGTCAAACATTAATTACTGATAAAGCCTCCATCCTGAATCGTTGGGCTGAACATTTTTCAAGTATCTTTAGCGCCAACCGAATAGTCCAAGGCTTAGCTATCCAACATATGATACAAAAACCAATGAAAAATGAACTGGACATAGCTCCCACTTTGGAAGAGACCCTTAAGGCCATACAGCAGATGAAAAACGGCAAGGCTATTGGGATTGATGGAATCCCACCTGAAGTTTGGAAACACAGAGGTCATGCACTCCACGAAAAATTCCACTAATTCCTTGTGAATTTCTGGGAAAAGGGGAACTGCCATCAGAGCTCTGAGATGCAATCATCATCACCCTGTACAAGAAAAAAGGAGCAAAATCTGACTGCTCAAACTATCGAGGCATAACACTGCTCTCTATTGCTGGAAAAATCCTTGCAAGGATACTCCTGAACAGATTAGTTCCTGCTATTGCAGAAGAACTTCTCCCTGAAAGCCAGCGTGGCTTCAAAGCCAATTGGAGTACAATAGACATGGTATTTGCCCTTAGACAACTGCAAGAAAAATGTAGGGAGCAGAACAAGGGTCTCTATGTAACATTTGTCGACCTCACCAAAGCCTTCGACACTGTAAGTAGAAAAGGTCTGTGGCAGATCCTGGAAAGACTAGGATGTCCCCCCAAATTCCTTAAAATGATTATCTTGCTACACGAGGGCCAGCGTGGTCAAGTCAGATATGGCGATGCTCTTTCAGAGCCCTTTCTAATAACTAATGGAGTGAAGCAAGGCTGTGTTCTTGCTCCAACTTTATTTACAATCTTCTTTAGCACGATGCTCCAAAGGGCTATTTATATTTATTTATTTATTTATCTATACCCCGCTCTTCAGCCACAAGGCTATCAGAGCGGCTTACAAATTGTTTTTAAGCAATAGCTATTTACACATCTAACTGAATTAAACAGTTTCCAATGTGTGTTAGCTAATTGCCCCCCACAAGCTGGGTACTCAATTTACCGACCTACGAAAGGATGGAAGGCTGAGTGAACCTTGGAGCCAGCTGGAATCGAACTTGCAACGTGGTGGCTTGCAGTACTGGCATTTAACCACGGCGCCACCAGGGCGCCACCAGGGCTATGGCAGAGCTTGAAGAAGATGACGGCATCTATATACGTTACCGTACTTATGGTAGCTTGTTTAACTTAAGCCGTCTGAGGGCTCACACTAAGACTCTAAACTATCTAGTCCGTGAGCTGCTCTTCGCCGATGATGCTGCCCTTGTTGCCCACACAGAAGCAGCTCTGCAGTGCCTAACATCCTGCTTTCCAACATCTGCAGAGCTGTTTGGGCTAGAAGTCAACCTGAAGAAAACAGAAGTTCTTTACTAGCCTGCACCACAGGACGAACACCACCATCCCCACATTGCCGTCGGCAAATCTGTGCTCAAGTCCGTTCAGCAGTTCAACTACCTGGGAAGCATCATTTCCTCAGATGCCAAGATTGACAAAGAGATCGATCACAGATTAGCAAAGGCATATAGTGCATTTGGAAGACTTCACAAAAGAGTCTGGAACAATAAACACCTGAGGCAAAGCACAAAAATCAATGTGTATAGAGCCATCATACTGTCTATCCTCCTTTATGAATCTGAAACATGGGTCACCTATCGCCACCACCTATGACTCCTCGAGCGCTTTCATCAGCGCTGTCTACGCACAATCCTAAATATACACTGGACTGACTATGTGACGAATGTTGCTGTCCTTGAGCAAGCAGGGATCACCAGCATTGAGGCCATGATACTGAGAATGCAGCTGCGCTGGGTAGGGCATGTTTCTAGGATGGAGGACCATCGCCTCCCCAAAATACTACTGTACGATGAACTCGCCACGGGTCAGCGTGGGAGGGGCGCTCCAAAAAAGTGATACAAAGACTCCCTGAAACAACATCTCAGGCTCGGCCAAATTGATCACCAACAGTGGTCCGCCCTGGCCTCACATCGGGAGGCATGGAGACGCACTATCCACAATGCTGCAGCCTTATTTGAGAACTCACGACGAACAAGTCTTGAAGAGAAACGACAACGCAGAAAGAATCACAACCCAAAAACATCACCCAAGGAGACCTTCTGCTGTGCTTTTTGCAACCAGACTTGTTTATCTCGGATTGGCCTTTTTAGTCATCAGCGCGCTTGCAGAAAGCGCGGGATGAGTCCTTCCTGAATCTTCGTTTGCGAAGCAAAGCTAGAGAGAATAATGTCAAGAAGCAAACCTTGATTTTTCTATTTTACATAAGGTATATCATTTTACTACTGATTTTGGTATCCACAGGGGTTCCTGGAACCAAACCCTAGCAGATACCAAGGGCCCTCTGTACCAATCATTGCCAAAAAGAACGGGTTACTTACTGTAACTATAGTTCTTCAAGTGGTCTTCTGTGAATTTGCACAACGGGTTAATCCTGTGCCTGCGCAGAGCACTTCAGAAAATTCTAGCACCTAATTTTATACTTTTGGGTGGTAGGACCACCCCCCTCACCCCAGTGTATATAAGCCCATCCCTCTCACCAACTGCTCAGTACCTTTTAGCCATGTTAAATAAAGTAAGTGAAAGGTAGGACACCAGATGGGAGGATGGTGGGTTTGTGTGAATTCACAGAAGACCACTTGAAGAACTATAGTTAAGGTAAGTAACCCGTTCTTCTTCATGGTCTCTGTGAATGCACACAATGGGTAAACTAACAAGCTCAGGAGATAGGATGGTGGGAGTGTCCAGATCAATAAAAATACTCCAACAACATGTTAGAACAGAAAGCTATATTGTAACTGAGGTAGATTAAAATAGTGTTTAAGTCATCCAAAGATGATTGTGCAAGGACTGCCCTGGCCAGGGCTGCACCATCCGTAGAGGTAGACCGTGCTGCTCTAGTAGAATGGCTTCATATTGAAGAAGGCAGGGGTGTGCCTGAAGCCTCGTATGAGATCTTGATGGCTGAAACCACCCACTTGGAGAGGCATTGAGATGAGACAGGAAGGCCCTTCTCGGGGCCAGAATAGCAAATGGAAAGCTTATTACTACGGCAAAACATCTTAGTCCTGTTGAGGTACAGTTCCAATGATGCTCTTACATCTAGGGGATGACGTGACACTGATGTGTTTGATGGCATAGTTTCTATAGCCGGAAGTGAATATCTTGATTGAGGTAGAAGGAGGAAACCACCTTGGGCAGGAATGCCACATCCTTGTTCCTGTGGAATTGAGTGTAGGGGGCATCCTCCCTGAGGATGCAAAGTTCACTGGCCCTTCTTGCCAAAGTGATGACAACTAGGAAGGTCATTTTAAAGGATGGAAGAGTTGAGTCCAGTGGTTCAAAGGGAGAGTGCGATATGAATTTAAGAACTAGCTGAAGGTCCCACGATGTGACTGGTCCAGCCACTGGTGGGTGTAAGTTCTTGTAGCCCTGGAGGAAAGGTTGAACCCTTGGGTCTGTGAAGCAGGAGCCTTTCCCTAGGCTCTGAAGGTTAGAGGAAATTGCAGCCACATGGGTGCGTACTGATGAGAGTGATAGGCCTTTCATTGACAAAGAGGCCAAAAAGTCAAGGAGAAGTGGAGTTGAAGCATCAGCTGGGGAAATTCCCTTTGTCGAGAAGCCAACTCAATAGCTGATACGGAGCCCGGCTCGGCAACAACCCAGTTGAAAAGCACAGTACCTGGTGTTGTCAGTAGCAGTCCTACAGGGTCAGAAGTACACAGAGAGAGAGAGTGCAGAACGAAGAGGCAGTCCAAGGTCAAAAGGGTTCCGGCATGTGGGTCAACGAAGGCAGTCCAAGGTCAAGATATCCAAAGTCTCAAGATAGCAAGGTTCCAGAAGAGTCACAGGCAAAGGCTTCCTCCAGGTAACACAGACTGCCTGAAACAAGGAACTCAGCCTCCCCCAGCTGCTTATGTTGGCCCAGCTCCCACTCCCAGCTGCGGGGTGATTGATGAGCTTCTGTCTCTTAATCTCTGGGAACGACGAAGCCACGCCTTCTCTGCTCTCCTTTGGCTAAAGGTAGGTACCTGCTCTTCTACCTCTTGCTCTTGCTCCATTATGTCTCCCAGGCTTGGACCCTGAGCTGGGGGAGGGCTAGGCTGCTGAGCCCTGAGTTCTTCAGGGCTAGACTCAGACTCAGCCAGCTCTTCTGCTACTGGCTCAGCCTCCTCGCCTTCTGAGTCCTCAGAGTCTTGACTGACCATGACACCCTTGGCAGCAAAGAACTCACAGAATTTCTTCCATTTGTAGCTGTATGACTTTAGTGTTGATGGTTGCTGAGCCGCCTGGAGTATTGCCTGTGCTAAATCTGAAAGCTGGTTCAGTGGTCTATGAGCCACGCTGTCGGGTTGATCATCTCCAGGTTGGATGGAAGACTTACCTGTTCTGCATTGACAGGGGATCCTTCCACAGAGGAAGGCAGTGGAAACGGTACTTGGAGAGGAGGAGAAGAGGAGCAAAACAGGGCTGTTTGGGCCACCATGGTGTGATCAGTATGCAACTGAATCTGTTTTGCCTGAGTTTGGCCATGACTCTGGAGAGGAGCGGAAACGGGAGGAATCCATATAGTAGAGCCCCCATCCACTTGAACAGAAATGCTCCCCCCAGATTTCTGAGACATCTGTTGCCTTGAGCAGTAAAGGTTGCATTTGGTGTTCTGGGACGAGGCAAAAAGATCTATTGAAGGCAGGCCCCACTCCAAGAAGAGTGTTGACAGCACCTCTGGTGCTAATGACCACTCGTGGCAGCTGCTCTGGGTTCGACTCAGTGAGTCTGCAATGTCATTCTGGGCCCCAGCTAGGTAGATAGCTGTCAAAAATATGCCTCTGGGTATGCACCAATCCCAGATCTGAGTCAACAGGTCTATGAGTGTCCTGGACCTGGTTCCTCCCCGCTTGCTAAGGTAAAAAAAATTGGTGGTGTCTGACACCATCTGCATCACCTTGCCGTGGAGTGAAGATTTGAATGCCTTCAGTGCTTTGAACACTGCCAGGAGCTCTGGGGCATTGATGTGGAGATCCTTCTCCATTGCTGACCAAAGACCATGGATATGGAGGCTATGAGAGTGCACCCCCATCCTGTTGTAGATGCATCCGTCGTCAGAGACCTGGAGGGGTGGGGAACTGTGAAGGGCAGGCTGCACCTCATATTCTGTGGAAAAGACCACCACTGTAGTTGTCTGAGGAGTGCCCATGGATCCGACAGCAACCTGAGGGGATCGTCCCTTAGAGGGTCGAACGACTGGAGGAACCAAACTTGCAGAGGGCACATCTGCAGTGTGGTGAAGGGGGTCACTACTGTGATTGAAGCAATGTGACCAAGAATGGTCTGGATAAAGTGCACTGTCACTCTCCTCCATGTAATCATCAAAGGTCAATGGTAGCAAACCAGTCTCCTGCATTGAAGAATAGCAAGATGGAAAAAAGGGTCATCATCTTGAAGCATTTGGGTGCAATGAAATGGTTCAACTCTCCAAGGTCCAGGATTAGATGCAGGCCACCATCCTTTTTGCTGATGAGAAAATAGCGGGAAAAGAAAAATTCCCCTTGTTGGTATTGGTGAATTTTTCTATAGCCCCTTTTCTCAGTAAGGTCTGAACTTCTTTAAGAAGGAGGGATAGATTTGAGAAAACCCATAGGTTGTAGGCTGTCAAATTCTATGAAGTATCTATTCAGAATGATACTGGGGACCTATGAATCTGTAATTATTGCACACCAATGATGGTACGCAACGAACAGCCCATCTGATGGTGGTAGGTTTGGTGACACGGAGGAAGGGAGCAGGTAGTCAGACTCTTTGATTCATGGATTCAGGTTTCTTCTTTTAGAACTGAGACTTATGTTTGGTGGTAGTTCTTTGATATTGAGCATAAGTCTGGGAGGAGTGCTGGGTGTGTGGTTCTGAAGGGCTGAACCTTCTCCGAAATGAAGCTGGGAACCTCTTGCCATAAAATCTGGAGCATGGAGCCAGGCTTGGATAAGGTATCCGAAAGCTTTTTGCTGTTGTCTACATCTTATGTGTGTGTTCTAATGTCGTGCCTGTTTCGGAGTGGAAGAGACCAGCCTCATCAAAGGGAAGATCTTCGATAACTGACGTGGCTGTTGAAGAAAGGTCAGATGAGCAAAGCCATGCATGTCTGCAGACGGCGACAGAGCAGGCCAAAATCTTCCCGGTGTAGTCAGTCATGTGTTTAGCAGACTTGCATTGTTAATCAGCTAGCATGAGACCATCATTTCTCATATTATGGACGAGGTCCAGGTCCTGCTGGGGAACCTTATCCAAGAACGGAGATATAGTATCCCAGAGATGCCTCTGATACATCCCCATGCATGCAATGTAGTTTGCTATCTTCATGAGAAGACATGTTGATGAGTAAAACTTTTTTCCCAATGGTGTCCAACTTCTTGCCCTCTTGTTCCGTAGATGAAGAGTGGATTTTATGTGATGTGCACATCTGCACCGTGTCAACTATGATGGACTTTGGTTTGGGGTGTGAAGACAATCAAGGGACTGCCTTGTCAGAGACCCTGTATAGATGTTCCGGTCTCTTAGACATTGGTGGGACAGAAGAAGGGGTGCTCCAGGTGCCTTGGCAATCTGCATCAGAAATGTAGAAAATGGAATGGAAGGCAAAGGAGGAGTCTGTCATTGCAAATTATGAAAGATAGGATTATCTATGTGCACGTCTGGAATCATGGTAGGTAGCCCCAGGGATGTCACCATCCTGTTTACAATGTCACAAAAAGAGTGGACATTGTCCGTTGGTGAACCAGATTCTTGTGTGGTGCCCTTAACTTGAGGTGACAACCTAGGAATAGGAGTGTCCTTGTCTGACGCTTCTGATTCACGGTCTGGAGTCCTCACAATTGATGTTGACAGAGATTTAGGCTGCCCCTCTGGGACAGATGTAGGAGATTTCCTAGGATCTGTCGGCTTAGGCGAGGGTGTCCTCTTATCTGGAGACCTGTGAGAGGGTCGCCTCAGTACCTTCTTCTGTGGGAACCTATCCCTCCTAGGTGAGTCCACTGTCACTGGATGGTTGGATTCATGTCGATGTCAATCTTCTGGAGAGTGTGGATGTCTCTGCCTGTCCCGATTTTCTTTATCTTACTGGGGAAAGCAGTCATATCAGTACTGTCTGGAATATGGTACCAGGGATGGTTCATCAAATGGTTGGTACCTGAAGTCATGTTCCCAGTAGTACTGATCAGGATAGAGACTTCTCAGGGGAGGGGCGTCATATTGGTACCGATCATATCAGTCCCACTTGTCATCTTTGTACCACAATGACTCATCATCTGTGAACTAGGAACTACAGGACGGAGAGAGTGATAGATGGCAACGTGGTCTAGGCATACAGGACTGTAAGGCAGAGAGAGATCTTGGTCTTGGAGATCTCGGTGTTGGTGATCTAGAAGGTCTTGGTGATACCAGTACTGGAGACTTAGAGGGTGGCCTTGGAGATGGTGTCCTCTGTTTGTCCGGGATGTCTGGTGTTGGAGTTCGATGAGGTGAATGGGAACATAACATCTGCATCAAAGGTGAGTGGTGGACCGGTGTTGAGTGCAAGCAGGAGTGAAATGTGTGGTGTTCTACCAACTGGGACGGAGATTGGGTTTGGGACCAGGATCGGTGCTGAGAGCCGGAACAGGACCAAGAGGCAGAGCAAGACTTTGAATGATGCACCAACTGTGGCTGAGATTGCGAGTGGGATCAAGACCGGGAACAAGACTGGTGTCGTGCCACTGTACCAATATCCAATGGCAACCTGGAGCATGATACTCTGATTATTCTGCCACAGAGGGATGACTTATCTGCTGCCTTCGCTACTGTATAGATGGACTCCTCTTCCTGGTACTATTCTGGCGATGGTATCAAAAGGCGTCGTTTTGCCAGAGGCAATACGGGGAAACCTTCCTCCATTTCTCCTTTGGACCTCTTCAGTTTAGCATCACAAGGTTGGTGCTCTTGCTGCTTGGCCTTCTTGCATTCCCGGGATCAACCCCTTCTGGGGGGCTCTTTCCTCCCAGTGGTCTTGGTCCTCTTCGCTGGAGGATCCTTCACCTTTGACACCTTCTTAGATGACTCCAGCACTAGCTCTTACATTACTGACTGCTTCCATCTTATTGAGATCCCAGGATTGTCGGAATCAAATCATCCAGCAACATTATCTCTTGCCCTAGTCAACATCAGGACAGACTTTGAGGTCTTGGAAGGTACCAAGATGGAACCTTTTTTGGTCAGACCTGTTGGTTTTTCAGGGGAGAGTGTTGGGCCTGAGGCCTTCCCTGATACTGAGGCTGGTAGGGCTTTCATAGAGTTGGGCCTTGAGCCTCTTGTCCTGGTTCTTTCTGGTCTGCAGGGTAAAGGCCTTGCAATGCCTGCATGAGGCTACATCATGGGCCTCCCCAAGACAAAACAGGCATTTAGAGTGGCCATCAGATTCAGTCATCTTGGCTGAGCAGTGGGAGCATGACTTGAAGAAACCAGCCCCAGACATGTTTAGAAAGGAGAAAATCACAGTACTGTCCAGTCCAAGGTCAGAAGCACAGGCAAATCAGTCTTAGTCAAATCTGGAGGGATGGAGAGAAAATCATAGTACCTATGGAATACGAGGTCAAAACACAAATCAGTCTGATCTGATAGGCAAAACCAGAGGGATAAGCAGTAGAAGAGTCAAAAATCCAGTCCAAAGTAAGAAAAAAGAGCCCAAAGAATCAATGAGAGAACAATGAGACCTAGCAGAAGTTCCTTCAGTGCTTTCTATGTGGTGGAAAAAAAGGAACTGAGCAGATGGTGAGAGGGATGAGCTTATACGCACCAGGGGTGAGGAGGATGGTCCTACCACCCAAAAGTTTAAAATTAGATGCTAGAAGTTTCCAAAGTGTTCTGCACAAGCGCAGGATTAATCCATTGTGTGCATTCACAGAGACCACAAAGAATAACTTCCAGTTCATCCCAACAGATGCTTAAGAACCACTGCTGTATAGGATTGTGCTGTCTGTTATTCCCTCCCCCAGCTAGATTTAATAGTGAAACAGGTATTTTAATTTCTATTCAACATGTTTTAGTAAATTATTTCATAGAATGTTTGAATAAAATGTATTATTTTGGGCCTGGTAAAAAATAAAATTGGGAATGATCTTTGCTACAACCTCTCTCATGATACTGAGAAATTTCTGACTGCTTTGAGTACAAGATATATTTTAAGGATCAGCATCTGAAACTCTACTTTTGCACTTTTGCCTTGTAGAACAAATGGAAAGTGTACTTTAAAGGTTATTCAGGGCATTATCAATGCTCAAGATCATAAAACATGTATCTGAAAGGTTCCTTTTAGATGTATATCCTCTTAGCCTCCTCTGTGTGTTAAGGAGAAAAACTAGCAGGATGTCATACAAAACTCTATTCTCTGTGCTTAACAACAGCTGAAATAAACAGCCATAAAGGACTCCAGTTATTTAGTTTCTGTAGGGTCAGTGAATTCTTTCTCGTGTTTTTTTCCTAATTAGGAAGAAAACCGGGATCTGGTGCTTCTTGGGAAGAAAAAAAGAAGATAAATGTCACCAACGAGTTGCCTGCTGGAAGCAAAAACAGCTCTCTCAATAGAATTTCTCTGCCAAGTGAGTTTGCTTTTATGTGGGTAGTCCAGAGCTGGCTAATGAGTTAAGTATCTTGTCTATTGTACTCTTCTCCCTTTTCTTTCACACTGCAAGACTGTCTTCGTCTTGTGCATACCAGCTTCTTCCAAATCTTTAAAGTTAGCATCTGACTGACATAATTGCATCTAGAATAGAGTGCCCTCTCTGCTTCCCCTCTTGATAATATATTCTGAATTTCTTCTTCATCAGATTTTGCAAAATTGCTCTGTGCTAGGAGCAGACATACCACTGAATTTTGCCTATAGCTAGAGCTGTGTAGTACCTCTCTGAGTTTTTTTCCCCTCGGAGTTTCCTGCTTGTTAGCCAGCTATGATTTTCCTCAGACAATTCAGATGACTTGTGCAAATGCCAGTAAATTTTAATGCTACAGAGAGTGTTAAAATGGTCCTAACTTGTTTTTTCCCCTCCTCATCTAATATAGAAACTGAGCCAAAAGAAAATACCATATATTCCTGCATACAAGACTACTTTTTAACACTTGAAAATCTCCTCAAAAGTGGGTGGTGGTGGTCTTATACCCCAGTAGATCTTTTCCCCTGCTGTGAGAATGATTGAAGTGTAAAATGGCCTCGGAAGTTTTCCCAGCAGATCCTTCCTCCTGCTGTGAGAATGACTGCTTTGCCTTTGAAGAATTAAATGGCCCTCCATTTAGCTCAGGAGAGTCAAAATGATGTTTCTTTTCAGGACAAGTTAGCCTAAAATTAGAATTTCTGGATTGAAACTTATCATTTTGCATCAAGTTTTGTCTATGGTGAAATTCTCTTGTCTGCCAATGTGGCTCTAAAATCATTAATGTGCTCATTCATTAATATGCTTGTTCAAAAATTTGGGATTTGATAGCTTCACATTAACCAACTTACAGCGTTAATGCAACCTTACTTTCCAAAGATTGAACACCACAGAGATTTTTCAAAATATCCCATGCTTTTTTAGCTGTTCTCAATCCTTTAATTTCACAGACTATTCCATCATCTACAGCCACTGAGCTGGCTGGCTGGTGGGGGACAGGCTTTCCAGCCAGGTGGCTGGCTGGCTGGCTGGGGGGGGGGGCAAACTCTATATTTTAACTTAAAAATTGGGGGGTCGTCTTATGCGCCCAGTCATCTTATACGCCGGAATATACAGTAAATGCCTATTGTTCCTTCATGGACATATCAAAACCATCCCTTTTTAGCTGGTGGGGGCAGGAAGGGGGCAAGATATAAGTAGCAAATAAGCAAACTCCATTTTTCTTTCCTAGGAGAACTTTATACCTGGGTAGTGGGGTGGGCAAAATAGGTTTTCAAGCCTCACTCAGCCATGGAAATCCACTAGGTGACCTGGGCAAAATCAGACTCTCTCAGCCTCAGAGGAAGGCAAAAGGAAACCCACTCTGAACAAATCTTGCCAAGAAAATTCCATGAAAGATTTGCCTTATGGTTAAAAATGGCCTGAAGCAACAACAAAACAACAGCAACAACAAAAGCCAAAACATGACCCTCCAGATTGTGTTGAACTGTAGCTCCTATGAGCCTTAGCTAGCATGGACAATAGTGAGAAATGCTGACAGCTGCAGTCCAACATCAGGAGGGCTGCACTTTTCCCATTACTCTTTTGTTTCTTCTGATCATCATTCAAATAGTGTTATAGTCCTTTTCTAAAGGGATTATCACATGAGGCTGTCTTCCCATGACAAAAGCAGTATAAAAGGAAACAAATAACATAGTGCTTTGAAAATGTTGATTATTGCACCTCTCTTCTTTCCCAGAACTGCTCCACTTTGAAAACTCTCCTAGTGTGATAAGTTGCTTTCTTCAATACCAGCATTACAGCAGTCACATGGCAGGATGTGGCCTTATTCTCCTCCCACCCACCCCCCTTACAATTCCAAAGCAGGGTAACTCCATGCCTGCCATTTTGTTTTTGTTTTTTTTATCTTTGCTGTATTTGCATAAATACAGGAAAAATTATTTTAAAATTATTTTTATTTTATCATTTTGCTGTAATTATGCAAACACAGGAAAATATAAAAACAAATAAACAGAGAGGCATGGAATTAGCCTGCTCTAGAATAGCAAGGGGAGAGGAAGGGAGGAAAATCAGGCCCCATGACTGTTCTAATGCCAGCATTCAAGTGAAGAGACTTATCACACACAGCCAACTCCTGGAACAGCATCGCTTTCGGGAGTTTATTGATAGGTTTCCCATCAATGAAAAGGAACACCACACTAACCGGGGGATTACACACCATAAATAGGATAGCAATGACATGATCTGATAAGATTTGGCCAAAGAGCTACTTTCCTGATTTAATACCACTTTTTTTTTTTTTTTTTTTGCTTCATGTGATAATCTCAGAAGTTCTGCTGGTCTCTCAAGCTTTAGTAATAGATGTCTTCTCACTCTGTATCGGAAACATGGTCAAAGCTCACAGTCAAGGAGGGGGAAAAAAAGTTGTTGCAGCCAATCTTCCATCTACATCTTATTTTGGCTTGAGCCCAAGCCTCTGCATTCCTACACATCTTCCAGTCTGAAGCAGCTGGTTTGTCTTTTTCCTTCCCAACTTGGCTTCCTTCTCAGGTGCCCTGTTGCTTTTTACTCACCACCACCGAATTTTGATGACTTCATCCCTAAATCTTGAAGCAATGGGTTTCTCTTTTCTTTTTTCCCCCTCATCAACATCACAAGGTACACTGTATGACCTAGTGCAGGTTCCCATAAGCTTATGTCCCAAGATGGATAAACATCAGGCTTTGGAGATAAGGCATACATTGTGCAATTAAGTTATCAGATGAAAGGCAGTTGACAGAAAGAGATTGTCCATGCTGGGAACTGAATACTTTTTCAAATTTTGCATTACTTTTTCCTGCTTTCAGTGTAGCAATCTCAGATGTTCACTCCCATATCTTCCTGTTTCTTCAGATTTCTTCATCCAGATATGCTGCAACCTTGGATAGAACTGGACATTCTATCAGAGGGGTGTAATTCTTCACCAAGGGCCTGTATACACTGCAGAAATATTGCAGTTTGAAACCACTTTATCCACCATAGTTGTATCCTATGGAATCCTGGTATTTGTAGTTTTGTGAGGCACCAGAGTTTTCTGATAGAAAAGGCTAAATTCCTCACAAAACTACAAATATTAGGATTCCATAGGATACAACTATGGTGGATAAAGTGGTGTCAAACTGCTGTATTTCTGCAGTGTAGACAGGTGCTAAATTTCTTCTCACAGGGCTTGTCTACACTGGCCAGATACCCTGGCTTGCTCCTGTTCCAGAGCCCTGCAGTCCAGATGATGCAGGGCATTTACCCTGTTAGTACAAATAGACAGAGAAAATTTGTTTTGAGAAAATTGAATTATTTTGGATGGAAGAGGCTTCTCATTGAAAACAACAGGAGTAATATGAGAGGAGAATGATTGGAGGAGTTCGTGTGAAGAGATAAAGGTTAATTCTTTGCATGCCAACATCTGACTTACCAGAAGAGCAAAGATGCAGCCCCGGGAGGAGGATTTTGTTTTGGTAACATGGCAGAAGATACATAAGGAATTTAAACTGATGCTACAGTACAAACCCCACATCCATGGGGGATTAGTTCTGAGGGGCACCACAGATAATTAAAACCACAGATAGTAGTGAATACCCTGTGATAGGGGAGGAGAGTTATGGAGGAGAAGGAAGAAAGGGAGAGAGGCAGGAAAAGGAAGAGGAAGGCATTGAGAAAGGGAGGAGCCAGAGCTGGGCTTGGGCTGGGGGGTGCTGCTGCTGCTCTTTGCTGCCTCACTTCTCACCACTGCCCTTGTGGAGCCAAGCAGGATCCAGCACCATGTGGTAAGGGATGGGAAGGGAGGGAACAGGGCTGGAGGAGGGTAGGGGGAAGGTTAGTTCTCTCCTCCTTCTCTCCCTTGACCCTTCTCCCCCACTGCTGCCACAGTACCCCTCACAGGGAAGAGCAACAAGTTCTCTCCCATCTGCCTTCCCCGTTCACCCCCACCACCACAGCACTCATGGGAAAGGGAGAAGGGAGGTGAGTTTCCTCCTCCTCCTCTCCCTTCCCCCTTCATCCCTGCCACCACCACAGCCCTCATGGGGAAGGGAAGAAGAAGGCAAGTTATCTCCTCCTCTTCTCCCTTCCATCTTTACCCCCACCGCTGTCACAGCCCTCATGGGAAAGGGAGAAGGGAAGCAAATTCTTTCCTCCTCCTCTCCCTTCCTCATTCACCCTTTGCCCATCACCAACCATAGATAACTGAATCAGCAGATGGTGAATCAGCAGATACTGGGGTTGTACTGTATATGATTTTAACAAGTTTAGAAAGAGATTTAGACTGCACTTTGGCTCGAAGGAGGAGACTGACGATAAGGAAATGGAATTCTTAAAGGAGAAAATAAAGGAAGTAATGAACATGGGAATAGAAGAGCAATGACGAGGTGGGAGAACATGAGGGGGTTGATAGGGGTGATCAGATTAAGAAGTTTGTCTTTTTTATGGAGAAATGTCTTTGCCTCAGGTACTGTGCAATCAATTGAAAGGTGACCCATTTGTTCAATTGAAGAGATTTGATAAAATGCCAAGGGTTAAAATTAAGTAGGATAGAAATAAAGACTGTCTCTTCTGGATTTAAGATGTCATTAGGGGTCTTGTTTGATGATGCTGATGATGCTGATGTAAGAGTTTAATAGGGGTTTTGTTCTTTGTGATGGAATTAATGTAAAGGAATGGGTCATAAAACACAATTGGTAGGTTTAAGAAACTATTTAGGGTTACTGAGATGGCTTTATAGGAGACTTGAGTTTTTAGGTGCCTAGAAGGGACATAAATTGGTGTAGGTGTATATAAAGAAGTAATTAAGGAAAGACATCCTCTCCATTGATGCCCCCTTGTCGTGGGAGAGAGGCTTGCATACCCTAATGATGTTTTGAGCTATGCTGGTGGTGGCATAATAGCCACCGGTAGGGTCTCCCATGCCAGACAGGTCAAAACCGAAGGGTCTGACAAAGACCATCAAAGGGCAGGATGGGCTTTCTAGCCTTATGGCAACCATCCTAAAAGAAGGAAAACTCTAAACGCAAACCTGGGCAGATGGTGCTCATCCAACCCTGTAAGGTCAATGATCTAAGAGAAGGAAAATCTAATCAAACCTATGACCCGAGGACCTCTCTGCTACCAGCCATGCTTGCAAGGCCACAGCAGATGAACCTTTGGTTTAAAGGGTGAGGCCAGTTCTGTGCACGCTGCCTCCATCAGAAGAATCCATTGCACAGGCTCAAAGGACAAATCCAATTCTGAAAAAGCCCTGTAGCGATACACGAAGGACAAAATGGCAGGTGTAAAGATGCACTGGGAGCTGCAGACCCAATCCTGCATGCAGGCGGTTCAGGACTTTGGTCACTTGAGGCTGACCTGGGAGATGACAGTCTTGTTCGGCACCATCCTGAAAGACCAAGCAGCCTTTTTTAAGGAAAGCACTGCTTGCTCCATATGGAGAGGGGCCTAGAAAAGGTGGCCTAATGAAAGTTCATCCCCATCTACCTGGTTGGCTAGCCACGGCCAACGGGCATCTTCTGATGTGGTCAAACCAAGGCAAAGAAACAAAGGCACACACTGGCCTCCAAAGGTGTAAATAAACTGACGCTTCCATACTAGAACATCAGAACCGTGCAAGACTCTGCAGATAGTGGATGGCCTGAGCATCGTTCTGCTTTAATAGCCCATGAACTATCATGACTTAATATTGACATTGCTGCTTTTAGTGAAGTTCGTCTCCATGAGGAAAGCAGCCTTAAAGAACATAGCGCCGGCTACACACTTTACTGATCTGGCAAAACCAAAACTGAAAAACATCTTTCAGGAGTAGGCTTTATGATTAAAAATTCCATTGCCTCCAAAATCAAAACCTTGCCAACAGGACACTCTGACTGCATTATTTACTTATGCCTCCCACATTTTGTTCTCTTAAGTATATATGCCCCAACTATGCAAACTGACCCTGTAGAGAAAGACAAATTCTACACAGACCTACGCCAACTCATACAAAAAGTCCCTGTAGAAGATAAAATTATTATCCTTGGTGACTTCAATGCCAGAGTAGGAAAGAACTCCGAAGCGTGGAAAGGTGTCTTAGGCAAGCATGGTGTTGGAAATTGCAAAGATAACGGAAGCCTCCTGCTAGAGTTCTGTGCAGAACAACAGCTTACTATTACAAACACTATCTTTCAGCAGAAAGATAGCTTGAAGACAACCTGGATGCATGCCCGATCTAAACATTGGCACCTCATTGACTATGTTCTAGTCCGCCAGGGAAACATTCGTCATGTCCATCATACTCGAGTGATGCCCAGTGCAGAATGCCAAACAGATCATTGCCTCGTAAGATGTAAACTAAATCTTCATCTTATATTCAATCCTAAGAGGGGTGGCATCTTAAAGAAGAGACTCCAAGTCAACAATCTTCAACTAGTACCATGAGAGACAACTTCCAGGCAAATTTGCAAACTAAACTTGAAGACCATCCCACAGATCCTTCTCCTACAGTGATTTGGCAACATATCAAATACAGTATCCTCCAGTCTGCGGAAGAATCCCTTGGGTTCTCCCAGAAGAAAAATCAAGACTAGTTTGATGAAAACAATCAAGAGATCCAGGAGCTGTTGGCAAAGAAGAGAACTGCTCACTAGGCATACCTTGCCGAGCCAATCTGCCATATAAGAAAAGCATCTTTCCATCTCACATGTAGTAAACTTCAAGAAAAACTCCGAGACATGCAGAACAAGTGGTGGATCAAGATAGCAGAAAAGACACAACACTGTGCAGATCTGGATGATCTTAGAGGATTTTATGAAGCTCTTAAAGCAGTGTTTGAACCTACTTATCAGGTCCAAAGCTCCTTATACAGTACAGATGGTCAAATATTAATTACTGATAAAGCCTCCATCCTGAATAGATGGGATGAATATTTTCAAAGTCTCTTTAGTGCCAACCGAGTAGTCCAAGGCACAGCTATCCAACATGTGATACAAAAACTGATGAAAAATGAATTGGACATTGCTCCCACTTTGGAAAAAAACCCTTAAGGCCATACAGCAGTTGAAAAACGGCAAGGCAGCTGGGATTGATGGAATCCCACCTGAAGTTTGGAAACACGGAGGTCATGCACTCCATGATAAATTCCACGAGCTCCTTGTGAATTGCTGGGGAAAAAGGGGAACTGCCATCAGATCTCTGAGATGCAGTCATAATCACCCTGTACAAGAAAAAAGGAGCAAAATCAAATTGCTCAAACTATTGAGGCATAAGACTGCTCTCTATTGCTGGAAAAATCCTTGCAAGGATACTCCTGAACAGATTAGTTCCTGCTATTGCAGAAGAACTTCTTCCTGAAAGCCAGTGTGGCTTCAGAGCCGATAGGAGTACTACAGATATGGTATTTGCCCTTAGACAACTGCAAGAGAAATATAGAGAGCAGAACAAGGGTCTCTATGTAACATTTGTCGACCTCACCAAAGCCTTCGGCACTGTGTGTAGAAAAGGTCTGTGGCAGATCCTGGAAAGACTAGGATGTCCCCCCAAATTCCTTAAAATGATTATCTTGCTACATGAGGGCCAGCGCAGTCAAGCCAGATATGGCGATGCTCTTTGACAGCCCTTTATAATAACTAATGGAGTGAAGCAAGGTTGTGTTCTTGCTCCAACTTTATTTACAATCTTCTTCAGCATGATGCTCCAAAGGGCTACAGCACAACTCGAAGAAGACGGCATCTATATATGTTACCGTACTTATGGTAGCTTGCTTAACTTAAGCCATCTGAGGGCTTGCGCTAAGACTCTAAACTATCTATTCCGTGAGCTGCTCTTCGCTGATGATGCTGCCCTTGTTGCTGACACAGAAGCAGCTCTGCAGCGCCTAACATCCTGCTTTCCAATAGCTGCAGAGCTGTTTTGGATGGAAATCAACCTGAAGAAAACAGAAGTTCTTTACCATCCTGCACCACAGGCTGAACACCACCATCCCCACATTGCTGTCGACTTAACTCCATTCAACAGTTCACCTACCTGGGAAGCATCATCTCCTCAGATGCCAAAATTGACAAAGAGATCCATCACAGATTAGCAAAGGCATATAGCACATTTGGAAGACTTTACAAAAGAGTCTGGAATTATAAACACCTGAGATGAAGCACAAAAATCGTGTGTATAGAGCCATTGTACTGTCTATTCTCCTTTATGGGTCTGAAACATGGGTCACCAATCACCATTACTTACGACTCCTCAAATGCTTTCATCAGTGCTGTATACGCACAACCCTAAATATACATTGGACTGACTATGTGACGAATGTTGCTGTCCTTGAGCAAGCAGGGATCACCAGCATTGAGGCCATGATATTGAGGACACAGCTGTGCTGGGCAGGGCACGTTTCTAGGATGGAGGACCACCGCCTCCCAAAAATATAGTACTCTACGGTAAACTTGCCACAGTTAGCGTAAGAGGGGTGCTCCAAAAAAGCAATAGAAGGACTCCCTGAAACAACATCTCAGGCTCGGCCAAATCTGATCACCAACAATGGCCTCATATTGGGAGGCATGGAGACGCACTATCCACAATGCTGCAACCTTATTTGAGAACTGACGCCAAAGAAGTCTTGAAGAGAAATGACAACGCAGAAAGAATCACAACCGAGAAACATCATCCAAGGAGACCTTCTGCTGTGCTTTCTGCAACAAGACTTGTTTGTCTCAGATTGGCCTTTTTAGTCATCAGCACACTTGCAGAAAGCGCGGGATGAGTCCTTCCTGAATGTTTGTTTGTGAAGAAAAGCCAGAGAGAGAGAAGGAAAGTCATAGAAAATAAAGAATAACAACTTAAAAGATGGTATGTGTGTGTGTTTATGACATGAATGTAAGTTTCTTTTGTGATTGACCTGGAGACTGCTGAAATTACATTAAGATGGGCTATAAAAGGCAAATTGCGAGGGGGTAATTTGATGTGCTTATTAGAAGTATGTGTACTTGACAGTTAAGCAAAACAGAGGTGTTTGATTATTTGAGGGGAAGACTAACCACAATAGTAAAAGATTACTAATAGTTAGTAATAATTAGATATGAATATTTGATTAACCTTCTGCTAGGGATTATATCTTTAATTGTAAAAGATTTAATTGGTTGGCAGTATATGGCAAAAGTAAAGTAGGTAAAAGGCTATGTAAGAGGATAGTCAGGTTTCCAGGGTAGACTTCCAAGGTGCAGAAAGCACAGCAGAGTCTCTGAGCTGGCTTGGTGTCTTTTCTACTGAGTCAGAGACATAAACTGCTTCCAGCAGGCAACCAGTATTTGCTGCCTGCCTTATTTGGGTTGTCTGATTGCTCAGTGAGAATGACTAAGGAAGCACCACCTAAGCTGCAGGCACAGAAAGGCCCTCCCCGAACACTCTTGTAGTGCTGCTATCAGCACAGAAGGTATCATACTCTACAAAACCCATCACCTTGTGCAGTTCATTTGCACAGGTCATTTTGATAGTACCCTGACTATCATTTTACATAGCTTTTGGCCTATCCTGGTTTTGCCAGTTACTGACTTATCCCTTGGCTACTTCTTCCTCTTTTATTTAGAATTTTCCAGACATAAAAACAGAGTAATAACATCAGCTCATGCATGGTGTTTTGCATATGATAAGGATGGTCAAAAGCCTTTGAGACATTTTCCTGTTCTTACAATACACTTTGACACTTCCAGTTTTGTTCAGATAGCTCATACCCTCCAACATTTCACAAATGAGAACCAGGACATCTGTAGTCAAGCAACATCAGAGTGTGGTCAAAATGGCAAAGATTATTAACGAGTAAAGACACACAAGCTAGGAGAGGCTGAAGCAGTTTGGTTTTGCCTGAAATTATTGGGAAGGGGAAGATTTTGCCTTTTTCTGACTTCTCCCTCTATTGAGTTAGTTGCATGCAAGCTACATTTGTCCTTTGAACTTAGTTTGTAGGAATTGCAGGAAGCAGAGGATGAAGGCGGAAATTGGAGGAATAGAGAGAAACTGGGACATTTTAAAAGCAGCTGAACTGGTGGGACAACAAAGGTTTAATCATGACTGACTAGCCAAATCTGGACAGCTGGAGGATGTCACCCAAATTACAGGTGGTTTGTGGGAACCCCACACATGTCCAGATAATAATATGAGGAATTTTAATTAGCTCAATATGGCAGCGAGAGGCTGGGCAATGACAGGATCTTTTGACCTGTGTATACTGGTACTAACTGATGAGATTCACAGCAAGGAAATAAAATAAAAATGTTTTGTTGTTGTTGTTGTTGTTGAAAAATAATCTTGGAAGCCATTGCACCAACACTCAGACTTCAAGCACTCACACAAGGCTATTGAAGAAAGTAGGATGTATTGGGATAGAGGAATAGAATTTGGAATGATGGGCTATACTGTACCTATCTGAAGAGCAGACATTTGTGCAGCAGAAGATACTTAGGTCCTGTCTACACGGTAAAAAAAATGTACACCGTTCAGACGTTTGCTCTTCTGTACACACAGCCGTTCGGATTCATACGTGTCATTCAGAAGGGGGGCTAGTGAATCCCCCGTAAACCATGTGGAATTGGCGTTCGGGAGGATTAGCGGATCTTGGCATAAAATACATACAGCCGTTCGAATGGCTGATAGTCTGTACGCCCCGTTCGCACACATACAAACAGGCAGTGTAATCTGATTGGCTGGCCGAGTAGAGGGGGTGGGGCTAGCAAGGAGGGGAATTGGGAGTGGCCACCATGTTGGATTCCCAGCTAAGCGAGAGTCCTATATGTCCGTGAATTTTATATATATTTATTTTTATTTTACTTTGTAAATAGGGAAAACCGAATGTCCACAAAGCAGACAACTTTTTAATTTTATTTTTTTAAAAAAGCTGTGGGAGATTTAAAAATGCCACTTGGCTTGCTCGCTCCAGCCAGCTGGGGAAGGGAGCTCATACAGAGTTTAGGGGGGTAAAAATCATGTAGGTGGATTGTATGCATACGAACGGCTGCCTATTCATATTTTTTACTCCACCCCAAACGGATTTTTTAAAATTGTATAGATGCACCCTTAGCATTCTGAGGGTCACACAATAGATGGACAGAGTAATGAGATGAATGAAGGCTGCGCATGTGGAAACACAAACTGACAGAATGACAAGATGAAGGAAGCTGTGTGCACTTGGACTGTGTTTTGGGTTATATTTATACTTGATGTTCTTCCTGAAGTTGTGTTATGAGTGGAATGCAATGTTTGCTGGAGTTTCCCATAGTTAGACATTGGAAGCTCTCGTTGTGTTAACAATTACTAATGCCTGCAACATTAAAACTGATTGGAGTCAGGCAACCTTCTGTTGTTTTGAGGAAAGAGTGTGAGGGAAAACCAGTTTTGCAAGGCAAAGGGTGTCTGGCCACTTTGATTGAACTAGTGAATGAGACACTTCCAGGTACGCCCAGGCAAATTAGTGCCTTTCCACACTAATTATCAGTCCAGGGAGGGGGGTTCCGCATAATTACTACCCTGGCATGTATTTTAGGAATTTGGGATGGTTCTTTGGGTTTTCTGAGCACACCTTGAGTCCTTGCATTTGGGAGGCCTTGGTCTACTGCCAACCACATGGAAGGCCTATAAATAAGCCAATTTATGAACTATAGCCAATGAATGGATTAATTATTGAAAGGATGGGGTATCAGGACAGGTAACAAGGATATTATATCTCCTGGTGTTGATTTTAAAGCATTACAGGTACTGTACTTCAGTCATAATATCCTTCCTTTACTCTAGCTGAAGTGTATATAGATTATGTATATAATTAGGAATAAGTATAGCAATCTAATGAACCTCCACTGAAGTCTAGGAAATTGTGACAATTGTTCAACCTTTTTCTCCATGAAAGTTTCCATCCACATCTACAATTAAGCATGCAGAAACCATTTGAGCATAAAACATTTATAACTGTATCACGTAGAATGCCAACCGTTCAGTGCCCTCATGTGTTTCAACTACAGCTTTCTCATCTGATACTTTCTTTTTCTTTCTTTCTTTCTTTTTATTACCTCCACATGTCTTTTTCTACAGCAACAATGACTGTGTCTCTGAACTAGATGACTGCTTTTTGAATATTGGTAGCTGAAGAATTCTTTCATATAAATGTATTCTTCTGAACAGTGTCATTCATTGACATTAAACAGGAGAGTGAAGGATACCAGCATGCCATTACAGCCTAGCTAGAGTCTAGTTGATGAACCAGAAGAAGCTACAGAGTTTATGAGAATGAAGCACACAGTAGTAGCCACAGCCAATTTCCTCTGCTTTGATTTGGCTTCTTTCATTAAATTAGAGATTGAGATGGAGCTTTTATACAGATGAATGGGTTTTGGCAGTAGGCTCAGGAGAGGACCTCTCAGTAAAATACATCCATAAACGGAAGACCATATGGAATTTTAATTCAAGGATTGCAGTGACAGGCTTTTGCTCAGGTAGTTTGGCAAATGGATGGTATACAAGAATACAATGAGCAAGTGAGGAGTTTGTTTGATGTCGCTTTCCCTGATCCAACCTCTGGCAAATTTCAAAGCCAGTTTGGATTTACAGAATGAGGTTTTGTTATTCCAGGAAAGAATGTCAAAAGTACAATGGGCAGACAACAGGCTTTGAATCTTCCTACATTTTTTTTTTTTTTTTTTTGGTGGATTGTTACTCCTATCTATTCCGAATCAGTTTCTGTTTATAAAAAATCATCAGAGGTGTCCCCCACCCCAGTTAACATAAATCTCTTCATCTGGGGAGAAAAGGGGAAGATAATTCATCCCTAGCTCTACAGTTGATAATAAAAGGGTGGTTTTTTTAAACATAATACTGACCAACTATTTAAAAAAATAGTACAGTATTATTATTACCAATAAGAGAATTATAGCATTCTCTTTACAGAAGACAAGTTTTATAAACAACTCTGTCATTAATTTTTAGTATTATTATTACTATTAGTATTATTAATATTATTTTGAATGCTATTCTTTAGTTCCAAATAGTCACTGAAACAATGGTTAAATGGATTTTCCTTGGTTTTTTGCTATCACTGGGCTCAGGGGGCTGCCCATGGCTACCCCATCTATCTGTTCGTAGAATTTGTTATCCCACTGGAAGTAGCTTGTGAATTTACCAGATACCATGCAGCTGTGGATACATTTACATAGGGACCACTAAACACAGTGTGCAAACATGAATCAAGGAACATGAGAGACATTGCAGACTGGGCCAGCCAGAAAAATCAGCAGTAGCAGAACATGCTATAAACCAACCTGGACCCAAAATGTTATTTGAAAATACAGAAATTCTGGACTAGGCCAACAACTAGTATGTCAGAATGCACAGAGAAGCTATTGAAATCCACAAACACCTGGACAACTTCAACAGGAAAGAAGAAACCCTAAAAGTAAACAAAATATGGCTCCCAGTTTTGAAAAACAATAGAATCAAAACTCAACATTTACAAAGGAATTCCACCCAGGGACAGGGGGATTTCTAGCAGATAATGGCCCATCAACCAACCATTAGCCAAACAGACACAAATCCTCCTTGCATTTCTATACCCAGAAACTAACCATTCAATTACACACATTTACATATACTCCCCAACAGGGGTTCACAGCATATAAACTCCACACACACACCTACCCACCCATTCTCTGAAGATGCCAACCATAGATGCAGGCAAAACGTCAGAAAGAAACTATTCCAGAACGCGGCCTCACAGCCTGGAAAAAAACCAAGGAAAATCTATGGATGCTGGCTGTGAAACCCTTTGACTTCACAATGTTTAAATGGTGGGTTAAAGAAACATAAATCCCATTGATTCAATGGGCATACTCTAGATGACATTAACAAGAAGATTCAGGCTATATTATTATTAATATTATTCATATCTGCCTTTTCCTCAAAAATGTGCTTCAAAACATCCTACAAATCATTCAAACAAGTAGATTAAGAACATACAAAAACATCAGTATTATTAACAAAAACAATCAAATAATCTAAAGAGTAAAAACCATTTAAATTCCATTAAAAACATACTTAAATCACCAAAACAGCATGCCATTAAAAGCCAATCACAGTTCTTAAAGGCCTGATGGAACAGTAATGTTTTCACTTGCTGAAAGAGGAACAACAAGGAGATAAACCATCTTAGCCTCCCTAGGGAGGACATTCAAAAACCTGGGAGCAGCCACTGAGAAGACCCTCTCCCTGGTTCCTTCCAAATGAATCTGGGAGGGCAGTAAATATATGAGCATGTAGTGATTCAGTATTGTCAAATTACTGTGGGAATGTTGGTTCATTTTTGGTTCAAGGTCAAGAGATGGCTTTTTCTTTAAGCCTTTGGGGCCTAATTTACTTTTAATGCATGGACATGTTTTTTAAATGAACTCTTTAAATTCTTTTAGAGCCTTACCACACTCCAAAGAAAAGAAACAAAGCAGTAGGAATGTTTCATCTTTCCTGCTGCCTTATCACATGGCCTTTGCATTCTTCCAGCATTTTTTTTTCTTTTGGTCCTATGGGGGACCAAGGTAAAACATCTTTTTGCAAACTGATTTTTCAGGTTAGCAAAAAGATGTGATTGTACCTCAGTCCCACACAGGACCAGAATGAAAGGATGCTGATGTCACGTAGCAGAGCAGCACGAAATGCAGAATGTTCCTACTGCTTTGCCACTTTTCTCTGCAGTGTGGTAAGGCTCTTTAGTGTTTAAAAACTGCTTCAACTTGCTTGCACTGCTTAATATATTTTATCTCCTTTAAATTATTTACTGATTTTAATTTGGAATTATTTGAAGTTTTAAATTGGGTTTTTTTTTCACTTTTGCAAACTTGACATGTCACAAATTTTACTGTAAAAATAAAAAAAAAGCAAAGGCATATAGCACATTTGGAAGACTTTACAAAAGAGTCTGGAGTAATAAACACCTGAGGTGAAGCACAAAAATCAGTGTGTATAGAGCCATTGTACTGTCTATTCTCCTTTATGGGTCTGAAACATGGGGCACCTATTGCCACCACCTATGACTCCTCGAACGCTTTCATCAGCGCTGTATATGCACAATCCTAAATATATACTAGGCTGACAATGTGACGAATATTGCTGTCCTTGAGCAAGCAGGGATCACCAGCATTGAGGCCATGATATTGAGAACACAGTGTGCTGGGCAGGGCACGTTTCTATGATGGAGGATCATCACCTCCCAAAAATAGTACTCTACGATGAACTCGCCATGGGTCAGCGTAAGAGGGAAACTCCAAAAAAACGATACAAGGTCTCCCTGAAACAGCATCTCAGGCTCGGCCAAATTGATCACCAACAATGGTCCGCCCTGGCCTCACATCGGGAGGCATGGAGATGCACTATCCACGATGCTGCAGCCTTATTTGAGAACTCATGCCGATAAGTCTTGAAGAGAAATGACAATGCAGAAAGAATCACAACCCAGAAACATCATCCAAGGAGATATCCTGGCATTTTTATAACACCATTTTTGATGTGTCTGATAATCTCCCCAGTGCGTTTGGTTAGCTGATTTCTAACCTACACTATCTTGCCCTGTATACATTTCTTAGCCATATCAACACTCTTGTTAAATCAGTGCAAGAAGATTTCAGTGCATTAACTAACTCTGTAAAAGGATATGGTAATATGATATCTGTCATGAACTCAAAATCAGGCTCTCTGTGTCCAGAGGTCATGTACATACTTTGAAGAAGTGATAAACTTGAGAAGGAAATTCCCTTCAAAACAATCTGATGACTCAACTGTCACAGAGGTCCCAGTGCATAAAGATCCATCTTGCCAACCACTCCCCAGCCTATAGAGGTTGTGCCCAAGGACCTCAGCCAAGACATCACAGCAGAACAACAGTTGAGTCAAAGCAGTGACAAGCAATATCTGCTAAAACAGAGAGACCTTCTTTCAATGTGTACTCAGTCAACCAGAGTGAATTGCTGCAGCTGTATTAAAAGTCTAAATTTAAGACAGTTGAAGCAATTTTTGAGATTGCAGCATGTCAGCCATTCAGAGGTGGTAAGACACCTATCTAGAATCTTGACTTTTGTTATGAACTATCATTTGAGATGGAACACTTACTTGGCCACAACTAGGAACAAAACAATAGAGAAAGTATGTGAGCAAATATTGGAAGGGCAGGTCTTGGTATCTCACATCCTATAATATTTCCAGTATGTTTTAATCTATAGTCAGCCCTCTGTATCCATGGATTTGGCATCCACAGATTCCACTATCCATGGCTTGATTTTTTTAAAAAAATAAATAAAAATAAAATAAAGATCCGAAGCAGCAAAACTTGACACCCTCATTTTTATATAAGGACACCATTTGATTATGTCATTGTATATAATTAGACTAGAGCATCCATGGTTTTTAGTATCCACAGGGATCCTGGAATCAAACCCCAGTGGATACCAAGGGCCCACTGTAGTAGCTACTGGCAGCTATTGATACTAGAGTGTTTCAGGGAATGACAATTGTGAGGGCATATAGAATGGGGTCCCTAAGTAGTGGATTTTTTTTTTTAATGCTGGCTATTGTGAAGTAGATGTAGCAGTCCATGCCCTCATCTCTACTAGCAGAAGTGAGTTGGACAGAGTGAGAGTTATTTCCTGGGTCCTAAAACTACATAGCCTAAATCTTTTACTCTTATGGTGTCTCACTCTCTCTCTCTAGCTTTTCTTCACAAGCAAAGATTCAGGAAGGACTCATCCTGCGCTTACTGCAAGCATGCTGATGACTAAAAAGACCAATCCAAGATAAACAAGTCCGGTTGCAGAAAGCACAGCAGAAGGTCTCCTTGGGTGATGTTTCCAGGTTGCAATTCTTTCTGCGTTGTCATTTCTCTTCAAGATTTGTTCGGTGTGAGTTCTCAAATAAGGCTGCAGCATTGTGGATAGTGCATCTCCATGCCTCCCGATGTGAGACCAGGGCGGATCATTGTTGGTGATCAATTTGGCCAAGCCTGAGATGTTGTTTCAGGCAGTCCTTGTATCGTTTTTTTGGAGTTCCCCTCTCACGCTGACCCATGGTGAGTTCATCGTAGAGTACTATTTTTGGGAGGCGATGGGCCTCAAAGTGCTCACTAAATACTCACCTTTTTTCTGATTCACACACACTGCCATTTCATTGAGTACTGAGGGTGAGGGACCTCTAAACCAAACTCCACAAATGCTGACAGAAGTTACTATGGCTGATTAGCAGGGGATGTGATTGTTGCAAAAATCCCTCATCCTTCTTTTCTATTTATGTGAGGTGTAGGAGGTTCCTGAATGATGAACTTTCTCAAGGGTGGTGGGTGGGTGCAGGACTCAATGGGTCCACAGCCTTATATTATCACAGAGTAGGCATCTCATTGATGGGGCTGTCTGTCTTGATGTATGTTGTTGACCACAGTGCTACCATTATCTGTATGAACTGATACCAGTATTATATAAACATCTGCTACCCAGGATGTTCGCTTTTTCCTTCAGGTTACTGCAACAAAATTCTGTCCTTTGTTCAGCTGGAATCCTATAGACATTGGATTCATTCTGAATGGAGCACATGTCTGATTAGACATGTATACAATTGCACTGCACACCAGAATATTAAATTTTTAAAAAGACTGTATTGCTGACTATTTGAATCACATAATGAATTAGATTTTTCATCTTCTTTCTCTTTTTTTTAAATGCAGAAATTGTCAGATAAAGAAGTCCTGACAGTGCAAAGGAACCATATATTTTGTTTTCTCTTGAGATAAATATTGTTACTATGACTTAAGCCCATATATTATTTGTTTGAGATGGAGGTTTTTTCAGGAAAACTCATCCATTGCAAGAGATGTAGATGACTCCAGGGAATGCTCAGCCTAATGTGAAATATCAGAAACCTGCATGCCATTCTTTGATCTTGACTGGACATGACAGCTGGGAAGGCATTTTTGGTTTTTTTGCACTTTAGTTTTCAGCCAGTCAGAAAGTATTTACCAATATGGCAGTGTCAAATAGGAAAAGGTCCTTGTTAATTTGGGCATCTGGTTTAAAAAAAACAACACTCTAATATGTACATGATATAATGGCCACTCAGGTTTTTCTTAAAGTTTTTCCCTTAAGCCAAAAAAAGAAAAAAAAAGTTAAAATTAATCAATGCAGAAAGATCTGTGTCATTCTCTTGAGTTTCAAAGGCAAGAACAAAAGGACTTGGTCATATTCTTCCAAACCAGCATGTTTCTGCCTTCAAAATACCAGTACCAATTCAGTGGGATTCAGCTTTGATAATGACCTCAGTAATAGGTTTTAAGATGAGGAGACAGTTGTAGACCCATCCTGACCTTAGAGATAACAATTTGCTATTGCCTACAATGTCCTAAACAGTTTCAACCAGAATATTTAAAGGATCACATGATGTGGTCCTTGTCGAAAGAATACCCTGAATAAAGCGGACCTTCAGCACTCCTTCTCCATTAGTTTGTTACACTGTTTTCAAGTTGTGATTATATTGTCTATTGCATTTGTCCTAATGATAGTAATGGATAATGTCACCTAAAAGTAAACCTACAATGTGCTATTTTTTCCCCCAGAAAAACTCATGTCAAACTAGAAATGTGAAATGAAGCTTACTTTAAACACAACTGGTAGAAGCCTCCACTACTGCTTCATTTTTATAGCAAGCATCCAAACAACCACTAAAAATTTGGGACTTTGTGGAAGGTGTTAAAAGACAGTCATTGCCCTGGCACTGCAAACAGTACCATCAATGAACTGTGAGCCACTAAGCTCATCTCAGTTCCCTCTTCTCATCAATGCCAGCCCAAGTACCTAGCTCACCTTCTACATGAGATCTACTACCAATTGCATTCATTACCTGTGACCTTTGTTTTAGTAGTTGGAACCAGGTATTTTCAGTCATAGAACCTCAACTCTAGAATGCCCTAAAAATTGAAGTTCAATTAATTTTTTTCATTGATGTTTTTTCAGCCAAACAATTTAAACTTTTTGTTCAGTTAAGCCTTTTGATCTGTTTTATCTTCCTGCTAAGAAGATTTTGTATTGGCATTATTTTAATGTGCCTCTGTATGTCCAAGGTTTGTTTTTTGTTTTCCCCCTACTGCTATATGTTGTTGTTTTCTATAGCATTTATGGCTTTTATTGTTATACTGTATTTTAAAATCAATATCACAAGCCACCTTGAAAGCCATTTCGAGGGTAGAAAGGCAGGAGAGAATGAATTTTATAAATAAAATCAGCTACCTTTAGTTGCAGCTTATTGAACCATACAATTGATAATAGAATTGTAAAACAGAGAGGGAAACCAAAATCTTACAGCACTTTAAAGACTAAAAAATACATTATGGAATAAGCATTTTTGTCCAGTTGCACCTTCTTCCCAGAGATCAAGGAATTATATCCCACCTAGTGAACTATACTGTGCCCACAGACCCACACAGAGTTGCAATGAGAAGCTCTGGCTGAAAGAGAAAAATCACTAATGAGAGCTCTACTGTAAAGATGTTCCAAATGGTTGAAAAAACCAGAAGGATGTCAAGAGAAGAATGGGGCTGTTGTGGTTAAACAGCCCCGTTTCAGATGACGCAGTCCTCCTCCGACCTCCTCCTGACCTTCCCCTATGCTGCTTGCACCAATTTTACTGATGGAAAACCTCCATGAATAAAAAGTGGCACGAGCAGCACAGGGGATGTTCAGGAGGAGGTTGGGAGGAGGACAGAGGAGGACAGGGCTGTCTGAAATGGGGCTGTGTAAGTGCAACAGCCCTGTTCTTCTCTTGACCTCCTCATGGGTTTTTTTTTCAACCATTTGAAAAAGTCCTAGGAGAACATGCATCCAGTGTAGGCACATGATCTCTACTTACTTGTGACCTGAATGCCCCCCAAAACAGGAAGTCCCAATACTGATGCAGAGGTAGCAGTCTACCTCCTAACCAATCATTGTAGGATGCCTGCATTTTGCAAAAGAGACTTTGATTGTTAAATCCTGACTCTGAGGGGAGGAAGCTGAGGCCCATCTAAATTCAACATAAGCTCTATTTAGGAATGTAAGTATGTGTACACATGGCATTTGAAAGGGAGAGCAAGCATGAGTGGGCTTACTCCACTCTCCAAATCCTTCTTTTCATTGCCCTCCCCATGTAAAAGTTGATTGTAGATCTATAGAACCTCTCTGTGTGAATTAGATATAAGCTATATTATCCTGATGCACTCAGGGCTTCTCTAGTTGGGCATAACATCCCATCATGCCCTGTCTCAGAGTTCTGCAGTCCTGATGATGCAGGGGATTTGCCCTGTTCTGCCCCTGGATAGTCCTCACCACCCTCGAGGAAGATAGGGGGCTCAGACTGGAAGAAAGCAGCCTGCTGGCTTTCACTACTGCTGTGGTTTCCCTGGCTCTTCTGGAAGGTAGGAAGGAGTCCCGCAGCATATGACCAAGGATGGTCACATGCAGGGGACATCAATTTCATGTTGCAGGGCCCCCTCCTGCCTTCCAAATCATTGAGGAAAATGGCAGCAGCACCGGCTGCAGTAACGGGCTGGCATGTCCATCAGGACCTCTTCCTGTTCTGTGGAGGGAACAGGGGGAACAATAGGCCAGATCAATGGCTGTGATACACTGGTGGGGAGCTGGCATATCCTAGCTTGTGTAGATGAGCCCCCAGAGAACCTGCATATATGTGGAATGTTCTGTCCATTTCCTTCTATGTGTGAAGAACCATGAAAATACTGTAGGTTGAAGAAGGCAGAGCTAGTGCACTAGCTTAATTATTTCTCATGGAGGCTCTACAGGCATTTAAATACCTATAGAAAGCTGTATCTTCAAGGGTGTATATTGTTTAGGAGCTTTAATCAGACAAGAGCCTTACTAATAAGTTGCCCCCAGAGAAAATCACTTGTCAGCTATAATATATACCAGTGTACATGCTGTTTGGTATGCAGGGGAAAATTGTCAGGGGATGATAGGACACTCAGTCCCCAGCAGAAGCAAATATATATATATATATATATATATATATATATATCAGCAGACTCAGTAGCAACCCATTCCCAAGAATACTCACACACAGAGTGTTTGATGTCCAAATAAGCAGGAGACACTTTTATCTTCAAAGTCAAACAGTTGCAATATATACAAATATTTACAATTGAAGGAGAAACTGTTTCACCAGGCCTCAGTATTCACAGGAAGAGAAGAGAGGAAGAATTGAGCTCTGTTCTAAGCTCTCTTATATATACATCTACAGGACATTGCCCTCTAGTGGCCTGACTAGACATGATGTGGTAGTTCATGCAGTCAGCCATTATGACTCAGCATGGTTCTGCAGTTGTTTGGCCATTTTATAATGGAGTTCAGTCTCTAACTCCTGACAGAAATCTTCTGCCCTAAGAAAAGTTTCAGTGGGGAAGAGTGCTCTTGGCTTCTGTGGGGTGCCATAAAATTGACTATCTGAAATTGAATCTGGGCTGGAACTTGCCCCCCCCCCGCATACAAAGCACATGATGTTTTCCTTGTCTTAGGTAGAATGGTGGTGGCAGCTACAGATGTCAGGCCAAAATGGTTACTAAATGCATATATAGTTGAAATGGAAACCAGATGCATAAAATGGCAGCTTCAGCCAAAGTATGGAAATGGTTATGATCCTCTTGCCAATTTCCAGTAGATTTCTTTTTCTTTAATACACTTCCAACACCCTACCAGGAGAGGAACCATATTTTTGCCCCCTGGTCTAGCCTCCTTCCTTCCCATTCATCCACTGATTTCAGTCACTACCTAGAAGCCAGTGGTTAGCAGAAGAGAGGTGGTGGTGGGAAATACTGTGGGAAAAGGTCAGTTGTGATTCAGTTTTTTATTGATATGCAGTCCTGTACAAAGCTTCTTTTTTATATCTTGGGAAGATACCTCTCCATTGCTTGCCTGGTGTAATCACGACCCCCTCCCCATCTCCACCTGGGAGACCAAAATGGTTCCACACATCAGTTCTGGACTGTAGCACACTAGAGGCAAACCAGTTTAGTTTGCTATTGTGCCAGAGAAAAGATTCTCTGCTCTGTCTCCCACAATAGACAAGTTGTTGTTGTTCTTTGCCTTTTCACTTATCTTGACCCTGAGGTGAACCTATCATGGGGTTTTCTGAGGCTGAGAGTGTGTGACTTGCCCAGAGGCACCCAGTGGGTTTCATGGCTGAGTGTGGATTCACACTCTGGTCTCCAGAGTCATAGTCCAACATTCAAACAACTATGCTGCACTAACCTAGTCACAACGAGCAACCCACAAAAACAAAGTCCAGTGGTACTCTGCTTTGAGCCAGTTGCTCTAGCAAGACTCAGTGTTGCTTAATTTTTCCCCTTCTCAAGCCATAATTTTCTGTTGTTACCTTAATTTAGTACAATGAAAAATGCTGTTGGAGGAGAACAGAAATATTAGTTCTTGCTGAAATAAAATACAATGAACACTTCTGAACTTTTCTTTATTTAGAATGCTTTTCCTCCTGTTTCTTTCTCTGACTTCCTGCAGAATTTCTGCTGTTAAAGTTATCACATTTAATGTCACAGTGATCTTTCTGTATTAGTCAATTCTAAATTTTGTTATGATTACTTCTGCAGTACAGTTAATCATAGTATTCAGGACTATGACCATGATCTTCTACTTACTGCATTTAATAGTCAGTGGCATACTGATTAAATTGATGTTAGGTAGGAGCATGTGGCTTGTGTAAATTGTTGGCAAGATCAGAAGCAAGAAGCAAATGAGATTCCATTTTTATTATTGAACCATTGTGTGTGTGTGTGTGTATCTGTATCTGAAGAAAATGGGGGAAAATGCTAAAGAGTTTGGGTGTTGCTGTTTGATCTTTTCCTTTATGCTTTTTCTTAAATATTGCAGGCAAGAAAGAGGATGGTAGAGGTGTATAAAATTATGCCTCTGTGTAAAAAGTCAGTGAACAAAGCTATTTCTCCCCTTGCTGTAACTATACAGTTGAGGGATCACCAGTGACAACATATGGTAGGAGTTCAGACACAGAAGAGAACAAGCAGCAAATTTGATGTGTGTGGCAAACAGATTCCTTTGTTATCCTAGACACTTCAGGGTCTTAAGGACCTTCAAAATATCAATATTAATTTGGGGAATTTATACTCAACTTGACAAAATGAGAGGGGGCAACAGAGCATGAACTTTTGACCTATATACAATAGGACTCCTGTATCCATTGGGAATTGGTTCGGGGGGGGGCGTGGATATCGAAAACAGCAGATAACAGTGAACACCATTGAAAATAATGGGACTTCCAGTTTAAAATACCATAGAGTTGCCTTATTCTTTCTGGCTTTTCTTCGCAAACAAAGATTCAGGAAGGACTCATCCCGCACTTTCTGCAAGCGTGCTGATGACTAAAAAGGCCAATCCGAGATAAACAAGTCTGGTTGCAGAAAGCACAGCAAAAGGTCTCCTTGGGGGATGTTTTTGGGTTGTGATTCTTTCTGCATTGTCATTTCTCTTCAAGACTTGTTCGGCGTGAGTTCTCAAATAAGCCTACAGCATTGTGGATAGTGTGTCTCCATGCCTCCCAATGTGAGGCCAGGGAGGACCACTGCTGGTGATCAATTTGGCGGAGCCTGAGATGTTGTTTCAGGGAGTCTTTGTATCGCTTTGTTGGAGCACCTCTCTTACCCTGACCTGTGGTGAGTTCACCATAGAGTTGTATTTTTGGGAGGCGATGATCCTCCATCATAGAAACGTGCCCTGCCCAGCGCACTGTGTTATCAATATCATGGCCTCAATGCTGGTGATCCCTGCTTGCTCAAGGACAGCAATATTCGTCACATTGTCAGCCTAGTATATATTTAGGATTGTGCATATACAGCGCTGATGAAAGCGTTCGAGGAGTCATAGGTGGTGGCAATAGGTGCCCCATGTTTCAGACCCATAAAGGAGAATAGACAGTACAATGGCTCTATGCACACTGATTTTTGTGCTTCACCTCAGGTGTTTATTACTCCAGACTCTTTTGTAAAGTCTTCCAAATGTGCTATATGCCTTTGCTAATCCGTGATCGATCTCTTTGTCAATCTTGGCATCTGAGGAGATGATGCTTCCCAGGTAGGTGAACTGCTGAATGGACTTGAGCACAGATTTGCCGGTGGCAATGTGGGGATGGTGGTGTTCGTACTGTGGTGCAGGATGGTAAAGAAATTATGTTTTCTTCAGGTTGACTTCCAGCCCAAACAGCTCTGCAGCTGTTGCAAAGCAGGATGTTAGGTGCTGCAGAGCTGCTTCTGTGTGGGCAACAAGGGCAGCATCATCAGCAAAGAGCAGCTCACTGACTAGATAGTTTAGAGTCTTAGTGTGAGCCCTCAGACGGCTTAAACAAGCTACCATCAGTATGGTAACGTATATAGATGCCATCGTCTTCTTCAAGCTCTGTCATAGCCCTTTGGAGCATCATGCTGAAGAAGATTGTAAATAAAGTTGGTGCAAGAATACAACCTTGCTTCACTCCATTAGTTATTAGAAAGGACTCTGAAAGAGGATCGCCATATCTGACTTGACCAGGCTGGGCCTCATGTAGCAAGATAATCATTTTAAGGAATTTGGGGGGACATCCTAGTCTTTCTAGGATCTGCCACAGACCTTTTCTTCTCACAGTGTCGAAAGCTTTGGTGAGGTTGACAAATGTTCCATAGAGACCCTTGTTCTGCTCCCTACATTTTTCTTGCAGTTGTCTAAGGGCAAATGCCATGTCTGTAGTACTCCTATTGGCTCTGAAGCCACATTGGCTTTCAGGAAGAAGTTCTTCTGCAATAGCAGGAACTAATCTGTTCAGGAGTATCCTTGCAAGGATTTTTCCAGCTATAGAGAGCAGTGTTATGCCTCAATAGTTTGAGCAATCGGATTTTTCTTGTACAGGGTGATGATGACTGCATCTTGGAGGTCTGATGGCAGTTCCTCTTTTCCCAGCAATTCACAAGGAGTTCGTAGAATTTATCGTGGAGTGCATGACCTCAGTGTTTCCAAACATCAGGTGGGATTCCATCAATCCTAGCTGCCTTGCTGTTTTTCATCTGCTGTATGGCCTTAAGGGTCTCTTCCAAAGTGGGAGCTATGTCCAATTCATTTTTCATCAGTTTTTGTATCATATATTGGATAGTTGAGCCTTGGACTACTTGGTTGGCACTAAAGAGAGTTTGAAATGCTCAGCCCATTGATTCAGGATGGAGGCTTTATCAGTAATTAATATTTGACCATCTGTACTGTATAAGGAGCTTTGGACCTGATAAATAGGTCCAAACACTGCTTAGAGTGTTTGGACCTACTTATCAGTTAAATTACAATGTAGAGTTGCCTTAGAGGACCTAGAAAATGGCTAGAGAGGACACATTTTCTATGAAGACTCTATGGTAGGTGTGCTGTTTTGTGTCCTGTGGATAACTGAATCAATGGATAACGAATCAGCAGATATGGGGGTCCTAATGTATACCGGTAATCAGGAGGAGATGGTAAGTTAGACTGTACAATTATTTGATCTTTATTTGAAAAAGCAATAATAACAATGTTCATACACACACACAGAGAGAGAGAGAGAGAGAGGCCTAAAGCATTCACACAAGGCTTGTGAATAAAGTAGGAAGGATTGGGATAGAGGAATAGAGAAGGGAGCTTGTTTTGGGTGAAACTTTACTGATCTGAGAAGGTGATGTTGCATAGAAAACCAGCAGAATGCGGGTCCGAATCCAGAACAGCTGAACAGTCTGATGTGGAGTCAAGAGGAAGATGAACTATGGACACTTAAGTGGAGCTTTCAATGAGTTTATATAGGCAATTTCCTTCAGGGGATGGGATTTAGAGTGAAAGATAATGACAAGGTTCTCAAGGTGAGACAATGGACATTCTGGATATGCTAATAGCCCTTAATGTGCTGATACTTTGTAACTGAATAGAGGAAGTAACTCTTTGTTTGGGGGAAAGTGGAAGGATGAGGATTCTTTACAAACTTGGCTGATGGGATTAGCCAGATGTTCAGGCAAGACGTTGCCTTGCAAATAATCTTTCTTTGAAATTTGGAATGGCTCCTCCTTAGTGCATACCTGACTGAGTCTCAGTGCTAGTCTTTTGGGCTTGGGAGTCCCCAGTTTACTGGCTACACTCTGGGAAGGCCACATTTGGTCAAATAATTAAATATTGCCAAGGAGACCTTCTGCTGTGCTTTTTGCAACTGGACCTGTTTATCTCGGATTGGCCTTTTTAGTCATCAGCGCGCTTGCAGAAAGCGCGGGATGAGTCCTTCCTGAATCTTCGTTTGCGAAGAAAAGCCAGAGAGAGAGAGATTAAAGATATGGATCAGGAGGTGTCAGGATAGTAACACCTTCACCCTTTAAGCACCCCTCTTGCATGTCCCACAGCTGAAAATTGAAGATAATGACTTCTTATCCATTTCCTTCATTTGGGGTTTTTCTAGTGAATGCCAGGCTAAATGTTGTTATCAACCTTGCCCTCATAAATTTACAGAGCACCATTCCTATGTTTATTACCTCAGAATGAATGCAAATCTATGTATCGCCATGGTGGAATAATGGAAATGATGATAGCTGCAGTGGCTTCACTCAGTATTTCCCTGCTGAGCAAGCAACTTCACCCCATTTTTTAAAAAAATCACAGGCATAATGACACCAGTCCAGTGGACCCAGAGTTATGAAATGTCACTATTTTCAACCACTTTTTTGCTCATCCAAGAATGAGGCCCATCTTTGTGATCAAGGTGATAATGGTGGCTCATTACCTTTTGAGAAACTTCTTTTTGGCCATTGTCGTATTCACGAACAATGTTTTCAAATTATTTGTCAGTGGACTAGTACTCCACTGAAATTCAGTTATAAATAAGCAAATATCTTCCATGTATTGGAGAAGTTGTATTGCTGAAGGTCCTTTTTTTCTTTTTTAGTAATTTTTTTTATTATACACCAAATAAAATAAGACTAAAAACCAAAATTATTCATTCAAGTACTATTATTAGTACATTGCATTCTTCGTGGTTTTTTTAAAAATAAACAAGCTTATTTTCATCCTATATACAGATTTCTATATTCATGATTTCCATGCATTCCACCTACTAGATATTTCTGTCTTCATTTTATTTCTTTTGCACTTCGGTAAATTGTGTTCCTAATTTGTATTTCTACCTATTCATTTGTATTCCTGATAATGAAGCCCAGGGAATTGTACTAGCCTATTCTTTGCCTCTTTCTATATATTTCTATATATATTGAAATTTATATATATCGAAGGTACTTTCTTTCATATGTGGTGATGCTGTCCAAAAGTCCAAAGAATTGAAATGAGATTATTTTATATATATATATATATATAAAATAATGAGATTATTTTATATATATAACTTTAACCAGCACTGGGTTTATTCTATTTGTTTATAAAATCACTGTTTAGATTTTATCAATGAATAACTAGTAGCTTTTGTTTTGCTTTTTGTTTAAAAGCTTATATGGTGATTGCTCAAAAATGGAACATCCACACCATTTATCTTTGGACTGTTGGTATGAAAAGTTGTGGTCTCATGGAAAATCTGGAAAAGCTGACAAACAGGTTTGCCACTTAAGAAATGAAGTCCATGATGACTCCTCTATTATAGATAGGTTTCCAATTATTTATTTCATTGATAGAAACAGAAGGAATCTAGATCTGTTTCCCATATTTATCTTTGGAATGAAATCCTAATTTGAAGGCTACAAAAAGAAATGTATGTATATGCATTTATTACATGCTTTTTTAAAGGAATGTTGATAGTCTGTAAATTTTATCTAGTTCTGTTGAATTTTGTTAAGTTACAGTTCTTCCAATAATAATAAAAAAGACACTGCTGGCTCTAATTAGATCTTTGATTCTACCTTGATTAAGAACATTAAAAAAACACTTTCCGAATTCGAACTGGGAACTGCATAGCATCATGAACTAGGTGTACAGTGAACCATTCACAAGAGAAGCTTCTAGAATCTAGTAACAAAATCATCCTCATCCTCATCCTCATCCTCATCATAATCCTGCTGAGAATGCTTTGAATCCTTCTGGTTAGTCATAAGTAGAACACAGCCTTTAGATAATATGGTGAACCAACACATAGGTTAATTCCATTGATTAAATAGATCTACTCTACTTCAAATTAATAATAGGATTCAGCCTTCTATTTTATATGTAGAGGACAATCTGACTGATTGCTTCCCCCACCCCCATTTTGTTGCCTTGAATTTTGATTCACTCACTTCTGTTCTATTCTGCATCAACAATAATGCATTCCTCCTAGTATACACCTTTGTATAGTATACAAAGCAGCAGGCCTTTGTTTGCATGACCTGAGCACAGTTGCTGATGACTAGGACACTTGGAGGTTTCTCATTCATAGAGTCAGTGTACGTCAAAGCTGACTTAATAACAAACAACAACAACAGTATCTCTGCTTGATCATTTTTGTGTGCAATGCATACTTTTAGTATATACTTTACCTAATGTGTACATTTTTGTGTGCTTTACTGAGGGGAGGACTGCAACACAAAATTCAGGAAAGTGTAGTTTTCAGTTGCAATTTCTGTTCTGGTTCATGAGACAGGTTTTCATTTGGAATATTCACATGGAAATTTGAATAGAAAAAATTATGAAGCAACTGTATATTGTGCTAACATGATGGTAAGCTGATTGTAAAGAGGTAATGCATACAGTAGAATACACTGTTACAGATATCTGTAGTGGTTTCACAGACCAGGAGTAGAGCATGTTCTGTGCTTAAGCTTTGACCTCCATTTAACTCAGTATCTTGCTGTTCTGTTGACGTCACCACTAAAATATGTTATTGCAGACACATTTTGATTAACATGGGATGAGACTCCAAATTAATTTAGCTTAGACTAATGAAGGTCAATCAAGCTGCAGTAATTAGTAGCAGCAACGTGTTAAAATACAAGCCCACTGGGATGTAGAATCTCATGTTTCTTTTCTACATATTATAAGGAGTGTGAGCTTTTGCCACTGGGCATACCTGTAGATTTTTCCCAGTTTAATTATTGTTGAGGGTATGGGCAGTTGTTCAGCTTTTCTGTACACAGGGGAAATGTTAACACACACTTATACACACAAGGTTAGATTTTAACTCTAAGTGCAGTGCGGTGGAAGTTTAATACTTGCATTTGCAAATAGCATTGGTACAATATTATTGGCTAGATAGGGTAAATGAAATAAACTTGGCCCCTTAAGTCTACTAATATAAAGGAGATAAAATGTGTTTGTTTAAAAGAGATCAATCATTTTTCTTTCATGTTTAACAAGGAAAGATGTAAGGGGAGAGGTTTTCTTTCTTAGTTTCAGCAAAGAGAATGAACATATTTAGATTTCTAGGATTATGTGTAATTTTTTTGATGTTTACCTCATCCCATCCCAACAGGTTCTGTCTGCACTAGTAGTTGCCATTTGGATGCCCTTGTCTTTTTCCAGAATTAAAAGAGTATTGACAAGATCAATATTAGGGGTGGGTGGTTTTAATTGATTTTTTTTTTTAAAAAAAATAAAGTTCTTAAAGAGGAGTTTTAATTTGTTTTTAGTAATTTAATGTATTAAGTGTTGTTACCCATTTTTATTACTGGGGAGACAGGGGGAGGGGTTAGTGGATTGAGAGGTCATACCTGCAAATAGGCAATTCTTTTTTTTTAAAAAAACTGTCCTCTGCTCTCCATGATCATGAGGGCCTAAATTCAGTGGGTTAGTTTTTGGCTGGTGGCTGCCGAAGAGACAACAAGTTTTTCACACAGGAAACATGAGAAGAAACAATGGAGAGCATCATTCCTGCTGATAATAAACTAGAAATGATGCTCACGAGACTATTTAAAAATGAAAATTGCCAGGCAGCACCATCCAATAGTATTCTTGGTTCTATTTTTGTTTCATTTACATTGCACATACATTCAGGTCATTCATGGTACTACTCAAATAGATACAATGACCAAATTCACAATATCAATATAAGGTGAAAATGATAAGTAGCCTGGTATGGGGGTGTCAAAAACTTGATTGTATAAAGATGTTTTTAAATGGCAATTAGTTAAGTAATTGTTTAACTACTCTTATTTAGCATGTGCTTGCATGGAATCTAGCCACCTATCACCAAATGTATATTGATAAAGGTGATGCATGCTGATGTAAACATCTGAGGAAACAGACTGGGAACCATAAAAAAGTATGCCACATAAAACCTGTTGGCCCTTAAAGTACCAGATTGTTAACCACGTGACATGCCTCTTGCATACTTTTCTGATATCACTCTCCAGTAACTATAAACATTAGTTTATATCAGAGAAGGTGATGTTATGTTATGTTATGCTTCTAATGTAACATAGTTATACCTATGTCATTAGAAAATTCATACTATTCAAAAGGAAATAGTTAATTGTAACAAGTTTCTTCCAAGCTATGGTGAAAACATATCAATGAGTACTGAACATGCTCAGTGTCAATGGAATTGTAACTGTTGTGAGAATAATGGAAACTAGGTGGAAGCAGATAGTGAGTAGAACCATGAATAACATTAACTCTAAAAACAACCTTGTATTGGTAGCATACTTGCCCAGAATATGAGACCATGTTTTTCATCATATTTTGTCCTGATGAAACCCATATATCAATTCTAACCATCATATATAAATACTTTATATGCTTTTCTTCTCTCCAAATAATGCTTGCACATCATTGGATGATCACAACTCCTAATCTTTCACCGATATGAGAGAAAGAGAAAATATTTTTCACTATTGTCCATGTTAACACAATACATAACTTTGTAATGTCTCTTATATCTTGAAGAAGAGGTAGTCACCCTTTACATATTTAAAGATATTTATACTATACTTCAAACTGTCCATCTCTTATACTATGTGAATTCACATGGTTACTCACAGGGTCACCAAGTTTATGTTTAATGTAATGAGACACAAACAATGGAGATTATCAGAAGAGGCAAAAACTGCAAAAAAAACCACATCAAAAGATTGTGATGAGAAAAGGAAAGGATGACCTTACCAGAAAAGGCCATCCTCCAGTGTTCTGGGGGTGTAGAATGGGCATCCCTTTTTATTAGCAGCTTTGTCCCCCATCAATGCAAAAAGGAAGCCTCATCCACAGCAGTGCTACACCTCTGGAACAGCAGAAGGGTGCGGGCATCTGGTAAGGTTGCCCTTTCTGTTCTTGTAGTGATCTTCTGACGTGGTTGGGAATATGATTTTTTGGCATGTTCCCCCACATCTGATCAACTGAACAATCACTTGGATTTCTGAACTGTTTTTGACGAAGCATGATATTCTTTTTCTGTATGTATCCCAACCAGAACATTCATGTAAATGATACATGTCTGCACAATAAACATTAAAGGTAGCTATTTAATATCATACAATTATAGACCAATGAGTAAATCCTTCATTGATATTTTGGTATATGCATATACTAGGGAAGGTGAATAATATAGAATACATAAAATGTTTAAGATTAACATTAATTAACTTTAGATATTACATGTTTTTGTAAATTTAAATTAGCTACAAGACAATTATTAATCTCAGTTGGAAGTATGGTAACTAACAAACAAGAGCCCTACATGAATAATGGTATGTAGCATAGTCTACTGTTTGCAACCACTTTTTGACTTGACTATCTTAATGTGATTGAAAGTGTTTCTATAGTATTTCTTTCAACCTACTTTTCAGGGACTATAATTAAATGTAAGTAGGAATTCAGAGCCACTGATAAAATCTAGGCAAATTATGGAGACCATAAGACAGAATTAGAGTTCTCAAGAACAGTTAAGTCATAGGGGCTCTGGGGGATGAAAATGAGAGAAATAAAAATAGGGTAATGCTCTGTTCTCCAAATGCTTGTTCTGGAGAAATCTACTTGGCTACAAACCAAAACAGCAAGAAATAAATCAGCAAAAGAAGGTTTTCATAGATGAAATATTACTGTGTTCTATAAGAGATGCAGGCTCATAAACACCACAGTTACAAATACTAAATAGAACGTGGTGTCTAATCAGATATATAGTATTAGGGAAACTCCCTCCCCCACATATATTACAAGAGCATAAGGAGGAGGAGGAGGAAAGAATGACAGGAAATCCAAGATACAATCTTTAAAAATTTTCTTTCATCTCTCTCCTCCTCCTGTTCTCATTATCACCATCACCATAATGGCAAGGTACAATATAATTACAAGATAATATTTCTAAGTCATTACAGATGGACAGCCTTTTAATTGTTGGGCAGTTCAAGAGCATCAGAAATATTTCCTTTCAGGGCATATTCTCAGCCCAGTCCTGGTCTCAGGTGTGAATATAAGATTCCCTCCCTTTTATGAAATGTCTGGTTCTAAACATCATATAATCATAGAATTGTAGAGTTGGAAGAGACCATGAGGGCCATCTAGTCCAACCCCCTGTCATGCAGGAATACACAATCAAAGCATCCCTGACAGATGGCCATCCAGCCTTTGTTTAAAGACCTTCAAGGAAGGAGATGCCACCACGCTCCAAGGGAGTGCATTCCACTGCCAAACAGTTTTTACTGTCAAAAACTTCCTCCTAATGTTGAGGTGGAATCTCTGTTCTTGGAGCTTGCGTCCATTGTTCCGTGTTTGAGTCTCTGGAGCAGCAGAAAACAAGCTTGCTCCATTCTCAATGTGACACCCCTTCAAATACTTAAACAAGGCTTTCATATTGCCCCTTAACCATTTTCTAAGCTAAACATACCCAGCTCCCTAAGTCTCTCCTCATAAGGCATGGTTTGCAGATCTTTCACCATTTTAGTCGCCCTCCTCTGGACACACTCCAATTTGTCAATATCCTTTTTGAATTGTGGTGCCCAGAACTGGACACAGTATTCTAGGTGAGGCCTGACCAAGGCAGAATAGAGTGGAACTATTACTTCCCTTGATTATTATTATTATTAAAGTTTATTTCTAGAGTGCTGTTGGCGTACACGGCACTGTACAAAAACAATGAAGGATAAAACAGAATGAAACCTGCCGAAGATGTACAATCTAAATAAAACAATAGGCAAAATAATAAAAATCAATTTAAAACAAGGATAATTACAACAATTAATAACGACATCCATAGTAAACAGTAAACCCAAGTGACAGAAGAAATAAATTTCAATATCCTTTGACACTATAGTTTCATTGATGCAGCCCAAAATCGCATTGGCCTTTTTAGCTGCTGCATCACACTGTTGACTCATGGTCAACTTGCTGTACTAGTTCTCCTAGATCCCTTTCGCATGTAGTCTAATTCAGCCAGATCTCCCCCATCCTATATCTATGCATTTCGTTTTTTGCCCTAAGTGCAGTACCTTACATTTCTCTGTATTGAATTTCATTTTGTTAGCTTTGGCCCAGCTCTCCAGTTTATCTAGGTCATCTTGAATTTTGATCCTGTCCTCCAGGGTATTAGCTACTCCTCCTAATTTGGTGTCATCTGCAAATTTGGTAAGTATGCCCCTAAATCCCTCATCCAAGTCATTGATAAAGATGTTGAATATCACTGGGCCCAGGACAGAACCCTGTGGCACCCCACTGGTCACATCTTTCCAAGATGAAGAGGAGCCATTGCTGAGCACCCTTTTTTATACAGTCCAGATGAGTGGATAATAGTTTTATGTCCAAGATCCTATTGCTGTCTCTGTCATCATAAGGTTTTGATGGTAAAAGACATTCAAAAGAGTTTTAATGGTGTTTCCTTCTGTGCGGTACTGACAAGTGTTAGCTATGGTGTCACTTCCATTGTCTGAGAACTCCTCTGTCATTGTGATCGCACACTGCTGCTGCCACCAAGTTGCTGTTTGGCATTTAGTCTGGCTCCTCAGCTAAAGCCTGTCTGATATGGGAGACCTTACTAGTAGCACTACTACCATCAGAATCCGGCTCCCCCCACATCAGCAGAGCTGCTTTGGGAGGGAGATGTCTTTGCCACCGAGGAGGGTCAGAGACCCCTCAGAATGTTGCAGGCAGTGTTACCTGTGACAGGAGGAGAGGGGCAAGGCCAGAGGCCATATAAGGCCCTGCCACCTCCCGACTCCTCTTCAGCCAGCAATCGTTGACCCACCCTCCTGCAGCTTGAATAGTGTGAGAATTGGTTGCTTTAGAGCTGGGTAGGAATTCCCCCCACTTTTCTCAGGTTTTTGTTTTTGTTTTTTGCCTACCCCAAATTAGGGTTGTGGGATTTGGGAAATTAGCCAGGGCGGTGTCTAAATATGTTAATTCCCTCTTATTATTGCAGGGAAGGGGAGGCATAGTTTCAGTGGGCACCTTGGCACCAATTTTGGTGAAGGTAAGGTCTCTGGACGGACCACTTCAGATTGTGTGGCCTAAGGGGACAGAAGGAGACTCACCTTGGGGTTGGCCTAAAGGATTATCCTTCACCCCAATCCATGCAGCTTCGGTGAGGGACTTTTGGGTTGAACTTCCAGATGCGGGCTGGCTGGTAAGCAGCCCCAGGTGACTGGGATTCCTCTCCAGGACCCAGGTGTTTGCCCGGGAAGGCTGAGGGGCGTGGTCTAACATAGACCTACTGTCTCAGCTGGTTCCTCACCAGGTTGCCTTCCCCTGCTGAAGATCTTAGAGGGCATTAAATAGGTTGAATTTAATACAAATACTTTATTTCACCCCATTTCATGTGTGTGGTCTCATTATTCCCGCAATTAGCTGGCAATAGCTTCTTGCCTCACAAGATCACACAGTCTAGCCACCATGGAAAGATGAGCTATGACAGAAAATCCAAAATGAAATGAGGGGATAGTGCCAAAAGATGAAACTCCTGGGTTGGAATGCACTAAATATGCTACTGGGGAAGAGTGGAGGATAAGCATGATTAGTGGTGTGGTTAATGAGGCAACTAGACTCTAGATGAAAGGAAGTTCAGCTGTTGACATGTTCAGCGAAGAAAGGAAAGTCTGAAGCTTCACAATACGTATTATAGGAACATGGAATGTGAGAAACATAAATCAAGGGGAGCAAGACCTTGTAAACCAAAAAATGGAAGATATAAACATTGTAGTATGTGAGGTGAGTGAGGTAAAGTGAACAAGAATAAAATGTTTTATGTCAGATAATTACACATTGTTTTACACAGGAAATGAAAATCAATGAAGAAATGGGGTGGCATTTATAGTGAGGAGAGATGTAACAAAAGCAGTCAAGAGATATAATGCAAAATCTAACTGAATCGTCAATAAGACTTCAGGGAAAATCCATCAATATAACCATAATCCAAGTTTATGCTCCAGCTATAGAGGCAGAAGAAGAAATTGGAAGATTCTGTCCTGGCGTTCAAGAGAAAATTGATCACACAACAATATAGGACATGTTGATAATCATAGCTGATGGGAATGCTAAAGTAGGAAACAGCAGATAAAAGATTGTAGGAGATAATGGCCTAGGATCAATACATTAAGCAGGAGAGCAACTGATTTTATTTTGTGAGGCCAACAGTTTGTTTATCACAAATAAATGCTTCAGGTAATGCAAGAGGTAGCTGTATACATTGTCATCAACTGTTGGCCAATATAGAAATAAAGTAAACTTGGAAGCAGAAGGTGGATAAGCTCCATCCTCTCTGCAAAAATAAGAGCAGGAACAGATTGTTGCACAGACCCTGAATGGCTAATACTGAAAAATAGAGTATAGCTAAAGAAGAATGCTAAACTAAGTGTCATGCCAAAATGCAACCTGAAGAACATACCTATGGAATTTAAAGATAATGTAAAATATAGAGTTGCACTGATAAGCTTAATTGACCTTGACCCAGAAGAACTCTGGACTTAAGCCAGGGACATTGTCAAGAAGAAATGCAAAAAAGAAACTATCTGCAGCCAGAATGAAATAGCAGTCTAAATGGATGACAGGCGAAACTCTTCAAGCAGTAAAGGAAGACAAGAAGCAAAACTAAAAGGTGACAGAAATACTGTCAGAACCCTAAACACAACTGTTCAGTAAATTGTGCACAGGGACAAGGAGAACTACTATAATAATCAATGCCAAGAAATAGAAGATAACAAATAAGAAGAGTGAGGGACCTCTTCCACAAGTTCTGAGAAATCCAAGGGCAATTTAAACCAAGAGTGGGGATGCTGCATGTCTGGCGGGGAAACCCATTACATCATGAAGTAGTTTTTTTTTTAAAAAAAATGATGAAACCAATACACTGAAGAGCAGTATAAAAGAGATGAAAGGATGACATATTCATTCAAAGATGAACCTACCATTTTAGAAAGTGAAGTGAAAGCTGCACTCAGAGCATTTGAAAGCTGCACTCAGAGCATTTGCACTCAGAAATATATCACCAGGAACAGATGGCATACCAACAGAGCTGCTTCACACTACAGGGACAGAATCTAAGTAAAATCTGTCAGCAAATATGGAAAACAGAACAATGACCTACAGATTTGAAATACTCAATATACATTCCAATCCCCAAGAAAGGGAACATCAGGGATTGCAGCAACCACTGGACCATTCACCAATCTCCCATGTAAGTAAAGTGATGCTCAAAATTCTACAACAACTTTTACTATATGTGGAATGAGAAATGGCAGCTGCCCAAGCTGGGTTCATGAAAGGAAGTGGCACTCACAATTACATTGTGAAGATGTTGGATAATTGGCTGATGAAAAGAATTTCAGAAGAAAATAAGCCTGTGATATTATAAGTAATGTCAGAGCCTTTGTGTAGATCATGAAAAACTGTAGACCATTCTTGAGGAAATGGGTGTGCCACATTTGATTACTCTGATGCTTAATCTGTACTCTGGCAAGAGGCTACCATCAGAAAAGAATCTGGAGAAATGGAGTGGTTTTCAATTGGTAAGGGGGCCAGGCTAGGGTGCATTTTATCACCCTGTCTGTTTAACTTGTACACGGAATATATCATACATAAAGCAGGATTAGATTTGGAGGAAGGAGGCATGAAAATTGGAGGAAGGAACATCAACAATTTAAGATATGCAGGTGACATCATACTACTAGCAGAAAATGGCTAAGTCTTGGAATGATTACTGAAGAAAGTCAAGAAAGAAAGTGCAAATGTGGGTTTACTGTAGAACATTAGAAAACAAAAATAATGACCACAAATGATTTACATAACTTTAAAGCAATTAATGAAGATATTCACCATTTTCCATACCTTGGCTCTTGAAATAATTCAAGATTTTCCATACTTTTGTTCAGTCATTAATCATAATGGAGACTGCAGTCCAAAAATCAGAGGACTAGGTCTTGGAAGGGCAGCTATGAGGGAACTAGACAAGATTATTGAAGACTAAAGTTCAGATTGTCCATGCACTGGATTTCAAATTTCTATGTATGCTTATGAAAGCTGGACAGAGAAGAAAGCTGACAGGAAGAAAATCAACTCAATTGAAATGTGTTGCTGGAGAAGAGTTTTCCAGATACCAAGAACTGCTAAATGACAAATGAATAGGTCCTAGAGGAAAAGAAGCCTGAATTCTCCCTAAAAGCCAAGATGACTAAACTGAGAGTTGTCATACTGTGGCCATATCATAATAAGACATGACTCACTAGAAAAGACAATAATGCTTGGCAAGGTAGAAAACAGGAAGACTACATCCCGTATGGATAGACTCAATCAACGAAGCCATGGCCCTGAGTTTCAAGACCTGAGCAGGGCTGTTTAGGATAGGGTGACTTGGATGTCTTGTATTCATAGGGTCATCCTAAGTCAAAGTTCACTTGACAGAAATTAACAACAACAACAACAACAAATCTTGTTGGTGACATATTGTAGTGTAACCCTTGTTGTACATACTTTGGCATAGCACAACTCCTCCCCTCCCCCATTTCTCCATGTATGGCTTCTTTTTGTAATCAGGCACATTTTTCTGGATTTTGACCATATGCAGAAAAAGGAGCAGCATAACACTGGGAGCAGTAGGTGCTCCTTCTCTGCCATGTATGCAAGAACTGCTGAAACACATTCAGTTGCAGCCCGTGACTAATCAGTGTAGAATGGAGCTGTGTCTAGAAATTACTGGCTTATCTTAGGGCTGGTCTAGACAAGGGAATAAAACGTGAATTGGGGTGCAGAAACATGAATTCACAGCAGCTGTCATCTGTCTCGATGATATTTTGGCAAGATTGCTGGTGTGCGATGCTCTCCATGTTTGCTGTTCACACAACAGTATGCCAGCAAATCAAGTTGATGGCTGTGAATGAATTACTCATGGTTTTGTACTCCTCAACTTACTCCCGCAAAACAATATTTTTAAAAGATAACTCCAAGATATGGAAGATCAATCTTTTACTTAAATCATAATAATAAAAAAAACAAGGAAAGAAAGCTTGTTTCATTCCCTCAATGCACAATCGCTATGCTGACAATCCAACATGATGATTCTGTGACCTGCTGTTTTACCAAGCTCTACCCCCTGCGCACCTCTGACCAATCAATTGTGCTTTTCAGCAATGCAATGTAATGCGATTCAGTTGTCTTAACAGGTGAGGGTGCACATTTCCATTGTTTTTTTAAAAAAAAACTTGGGAAAAGTCCCAAAGGCTTTTGCTGCAGACTTTCACTGACTTTTGCAACCTCTCCTTCCAGAAAGGAGGGAATGCTGTGGGATCCCATTTGAATACACGGGATTCCCTGTGGATTCAAAGAGGGATTTTTTTCACCATCTGGACTACCCCTTATACACTAGGTAAGGGGGAGCAGAGGTCAAAAAGGCACCTGCACCTTATCAGGCAATTATGTAAGTACACTGTGATGGAGGACTTATGATGTACTAAGACATACTTGTTAGATCAAGTCTATGAATTCAAATAAATACAATGTGGAAAGATTCATTTCTTACTATCTGCTTTAATATCTGGGTTTAGAGCAGATACAGTCTTCCCTTCA